>CM038705.1:27967990-29400490 GCA_021613375.1 Megaleporinus macrocephalus
TGCGATAATGTGATAATATCATATGGATGCAGTGAAGTCAGTTCTACAGAAAACGAAAGCCTTGTCTCTTCAGTAAGTTGGAAACACTGAATGACAAATTAGGGATATAAGAGATGTTTAGCACTCTGTTCACCACTTAGAAGAAAAGAGAGAACAACCAAAAGACACAGCAGTCAAAGTTGCAGAAAACAAGTAAAGATATTGTCTATTTATAATAATATATAAATGTTTTTCTTGGTTTATACAACAAATTTAATGGTTTTTGAGTTTATTTAATATATGTATTCAATGTAATATTTAATAATCTATAACAGTAATATAACAGTACAAGTAAATAATGCATACTTAGTCATAGTAAATGCAAAAAAGAAAAAACAAAAAGAAAAATTTGGAAAAGTCAGATCTGCTGCTATAAAGAATTGAACTCTCGCTTTTCGCCATCAGTAAAGCTGGTTTGATCATTTTGAGGTGTGAAGCAGTACACAGAGGAAACAAGCTGCAGGTTAACCCCACTGCTGAACCAGTTAGAGGAGGGAAGAGTACTGGAGGGACACAGTCAACCTCTTATATCCATTTGCCAATTACCTCAAGAGTGGATGAGACAAGACACTGCTGTGCTGCGCTATTTGCATGAAAGCCTGCAATTACCTGACAGGTTTCCTCACAGCACGCACACGCAGCAGGAGAGCAGGACGCCGGACAGCAAAGCCCAAGCTGAGCCTTTACAGCCGTGTAAAAGGGCAGGAAACATGGGATTTAGAGCCTAGTTTTCTTGACCTGAAGCGTGAACAGAACAGTGGTCACTAAACTTCTACCAGAGGGGATTCTCAAGCTGGACTAGAGCAAATAAGAGAAAAGTAAAGGCAGTACTTTTCACACTTTCTTCATTCTAGCAATCTGGTATAGATTACACTTATATATACACTTATATATAACCTGTATATAAGGTAGACCCCTGGACTCAGGTAAACTTTAATCTGGACTTTCTGCTCTCAAGGCTTACCACAGATTTGTAACTTGTGGTAAATCCTCTAAATTAGGCTGGTGTTCTTCTTTTTAAGAAGTCTGTAAACCTATATATACATCCTTTCTATTTATGTTTGCAAATAATCATCACTCATTTTCTACTGCGCTGCTCTGTGGTCTGGCAGGCCGTTCGCTATGTCTAAGCTCAGAGATGTATCGCCAGTGTTCTAAACATTTGAGATTGACACTGTTTGGGCCACGTCTCTCATTGATTTATTCTGATTTTTCAGCCTCATGGCCTTTGCTTTCATTGACACTTCCTTGGTCGTCATGTTGAGAGACAACAGCAACAGCGTGCAGATGTAAATGCCACTTCCAGAATTAACTCCAGACCTTTTGTTATCTCTCTGTGCATGAACTAATGATGCAATGACACACAGCTGGCCAATAAACAACTTAGTAATAGGAAGGCTGTATATACGTACAACAAAAAGCTTGAATCCAGGATGGCTCATGCAATATTGATTGTCAATATTCATGAATTAACGTTGACATTTGTCACTTTAACCCTACAGCTGTTGATTCATTTTATATCCAATATGCTGGAGTACAGAGCCAAAATAGCAAAGCTTGAGTCACTGTCTAGTGTTTCACTCAGGGATGCCCAAGTGTTTAGTCTTTTTAACATTTTCTAAACTTTTATTTTATAACATCACAGTGTGGTTTGTTAGTGAAGTAAAAATTAAGAATTTATTTCATCATGTTTGTTGTTTTTTAGGGTTCTGGTGGGTCAAAATAAACGTTTTCACTCAACAAATCCATTGAACTTTAGCAGTCCTGGTCCTACTGACTGCACATATTTGAATAGAATATGTATTTAAAAATTACACAATAACTTAATAGAATACATTAACATCACACAGTAAATCGTTGTTGCCCAAAGAAAATGTATCTCCATTTTTGTCGATTTTGAAAGTTCTATATCATTTGAGTGGAACAGCTGCTCTTCATGTCCTGTGAAGGTTTCAGGATGAATGGACCAAGAGAACTGCTCCAAAATCCCATTGAATAAAACCTCTTTACATTAACTTACAGTGAAAGTTTTCAGGCTCTCCTGTAAAGTTACTGTTTCTCAGACTTCTTTGGACAGTGACAATATATTGTTCCTAACATAGTTTCTTGAAACTCATAAAAATTCTAAAGCGGAAGACAAACATTAATTGAACCCTTATTTGAGCATGACTTAAAGTGAATATATTTTAATTTACAACTCCATTTGTTCATTCTATACCCACAGATCTATAGCAATTAGGAGTTCTCCTACACAAACAACCAGAGCAGACACTAAATAAATAATATAGCTGCAGTGAGAAAAAACGAAAAGTAATACTATCACTTCAGCTCGGCTTGAATGTTTCAGTAAGCTTTCCACCGCAGCAAAAGGACAAGTCTAAGGTTAATATAGAACACCTTATGGGAGAGCGTATGGACATAATAAAGATGAAAAGGTGAACAACAGAGCATGGGATGGCTCATTGATTCTCCATGGAAAGCATAAAGCAGATGTGCATGTGTGATAACTGCAGATTGCTTATCTATGCATAATTACACTCAGCCACAGGGAGAGTTGTTCGGAGGAAGCCTGGGCCATCAGGCTCGGCTGAAAAGCAGGAGGTTGGTTGCTTTAGCTCTCCCTCCTCGCCACATTATCCACAGGCAGCTCCTGCCAACGTCTGCACAGCCATGGCTCTGTGCTGCACTCGGGCGTTTGAGCCCCGACACCGCCTCCTTCATCAGGAGAGTATCATCAAACACAGGAGATGTGGATTAGCGATGATTAGCAGGGATTATAGCTGGTTAATGGTGGGAAAATACATTAGAAGCCACGGGCTCAAGGGGGGGTGGGATTTCGCTCACGCTAGCGGATTTGCATTGATCCACAGCAAATGAATGAGGATTAGCCACATCTATCTGCCAACAGATAAATAACATTAAGCGCATTATTTGGGCACGGGCTGCTATTAATGACATTACAAACACTACAACAATGCTGCTAATTATGCCTGAATAATGCATTTATTGCTATTTTTAAACTCCTCTCTTTCAGCGAGTGAGGTGATGCTGAAGAGCCCGATGAGGTACAGCACTAAAACCCACTGTAAAACTCCTCAATAACAGTTCTTAGCTTGTAAATCTCCTGCTGCGAATATGCTGTAAAAACCTCTGGCTCCAGGGGCTGTGTTAGGCCACAGCAGCCTGCAGAGCCCCCAGTAGCCGGAGCATTACACACTCTCCAAACAAATAGGTTGAAGATAATATGCAATGTACTCTTCAGTTTGGCAGTATGTTTAATGTATAGATTAATTTTAATTATACAGTCTGTGTCAGAAACAGAGTGCATTCTTATCCAGGGTAGTACCAGTACTGGGAATAAGTATTCAGAATACAGAAATGAGGTGTCTATTCAGAACACATAACTTTCCAGACTTTAGGAAAATACTCTAACCTACTACATTAAAAGTAATCTTATTTTTAAAAGTAATATTTAAGAGAAACACCATCAAAGATTGTTTAATAACTACTTTATCGCAGCACACAGCACACAGCTTGTAGCAAATATGGTTCTAATACAGAATTCAACTACTATTTCACAAACACTGAACTCTCTTCTAAAACATAAGTATACTGATAGAATCAGTGCAATAAGTCAACTATTTATTCTCAGTGTTTCTAAACTCTTTTAAAAGAGCCATTTTTAATATTACAGTATGTATTAAAATTATCAACAGAATGTGAAGAAAAGACTGTGTATCATGTAGCAATAATGAAGAAGCAATAATGAGTCACTGTAGTGACAAGTGTACTTCCATCAGTCCAACATTAGAGGATGGCACTGTAGGTAGCACTGACACAACAGCATATTCTAATCTTTTAATAATTATGTTTATGGTCGTGCTCCAGGTTAGACCATTTAAGGACAGGTAGCCAATGAAAGAAAGAGGAAATACAATGATGGCTGAAGCTCTTGGCAAGTGACAATTTTATTGATCACTGTCATTCACTCTCTGCAAGAATACACTTTCAGCAGTAAACAAAGGAAGTGATATAGAACCAGAACAACAGAAAATCCTGGTGTTACTGTCCACCACTGAATTCTCCTGGTGAGTAAGGGGATGAAGTCTGATGCTGCACAATGATTCCTGTAGACTGACATGAACTGAGGAGAGGCAAGTAGACTGTTTTGGTAATACAGTTAGTCCCAGAAATATTTAGACAGTGACACAATTTTCATGATTTGGGCTCGCCATGCCACCACATTGGACTTGAAATGAAACAAACTTTCATATTCTATGAAATGTTTATGAATTGCCACCATTTTCTACAAAGCCTCCTCATTACAGGTAACTACAATTTAATTACTGTAAATTTTACATTACATACACATTAAAGAGCTACATATTAAAGATCTGTCATTCCTAAACCCTTCCTCCAATTAGGATGTCTGTACTGAAAGTCTGTACTTTATGCCTGCATTAATTATATAACTGTATCTTGAATATGGTTTAGCAAACAGTTAAAATCCCAAAACTTGTGTCACTGCTCAGTTATTTCTGAGCCTAACTGTATGTTGCCCCCTTTTATTAAGAGAATCATTTCAGCAGGTTGTGCCATCTTACTAATTTCTCCTTCAAGTGATGAGTAAAGTGAATAATATTCTCTGAGGTAAACATTTTCACGAAAGCGTATTATCAGCGTTGTACTATACTCACGGTATACATGTTTCTTGCAAATGTTGTTACCTGAAAATCCCATACAGTCAACTTTGTAAGACTTATTCACAGTTCACAATTATTCACAGAAAATATGCTTTAATATATATTTAGATTTTCTTACGAGTTTTCAAATGTGCCACAATATATGTGTGATATTGTACGCTGTAGAAAGCATGGCAATTTTTTGTGTTCATAAAAACGTTGTCCTCAAACTGTATGAGGATGTGTGCCATAACAGGATGTTAAGAGTATGTTACTTTTCTCTATTGTAACAGTCAAACTTACGCAACACAAATACACATTGTTCAAGAAAGTGTACAAATCAGAGCTATATTCATAATCATTCAGACCCAGGCCTAGCCCAAAATCAGTAATCAGCTTCAAAATCAAGGCATCAAGTAGTCTCACAGTCCAGACAAGGTCGAGTTTGAGAGCATTGAGATTTATATGTTGGTAGCAGCACACTCAAGCACTCCATTAGATGGATTATGGATTTAATCATTAGATCCAGTACACATACAGTGGCTTGCTGAATTACTACTCAAGAGTATTGTATTCACTGTATGGCACTTAACTCTTCAGGATGCCTTTTATCATTCCAGTGTAATGACAATGTCTTTAGCCTATCAATAAGCATAACAGACTCAGAAAGCATTTACACTTTTTAAAATAAAACTTTAGCTCACAAAACAAAAAAATCTTCAGCAACAATATCCAGCATTAAGATTGTCTACATTGCTAATGTTTATACACTATATATAAAAATTATCCAGGCAGCCCTAAACTTTAAGGTCACCTTGCCCAATGCCAAGTGTCGACTAGAAGGGTATAAAAGCTGAAAGTGCACTCTCTGATATTGTGGAGCTCTATCAAATGGATAGGTTGGAGTAGCATTTGTGATTCAGAGCTAAACCTTTAACATACATCAGTATCTGACCTCACTAATGCCCTTGAGGCTGAACACAATCAAATGCTCACAGCATCTAGTGAATTAATACATTTGATTTCAGAAGAAACAAAGAATTAGCAGGTGTCTACCAACGTCTGAACATATAGAGTGTACATTCTAAAATAGGTCTTCGAGGGTTCTTTACTGAAAATAATGATTATATGTAGAACCTTGAACACTCAAAGAACCATGTGAATAAATGCATAAATGGTGGTTATTTGAATGGTTCAGTGGTCCTACTCAACGATACCAAGCCTGTTGCATATGAAGAGTATATCCAATACAGATTATATCCAACATGATATATCCAAAAGAGAGATAACATGTTAAAAAATAATATAAATAAATATTTAGAACTAAAATGTATGTGTAATTTCTTGTGTAACGCCCACTGCCAGCTGTGTATGTTATTTTTAAAAAATCTTGGAAATTATCTGAAAATATTCAGAGCAGCTGAAGAAAAGATGTTCTCATGATGTTCTCAGGCTACACCTAGACATGCTAAGACTAAGATCTAGAGCATAACTCCATTTGTAGCATTTAGACAGTATGCTTAGACTCATTAATGATGGCCATGTAGAAGACTTGAGGCACATGTGGGGGCTGGTAGGTGTGCAATGCCTCATAATTCCAGCATGAAAGTGAAAAGGTCATGACTGTAACTTGCTTTAAAACATATGAAAGACTGAAGACATGAAGTGGTTAGGTGGTTATAGAGTTAGAGAGAGGCTTAAGAAGACAGGCTGGTTTTCTATGAACACTGTTATCACCAGGTGGGTAAGCACTGCCTGACTTCAGGTCTTTTCTTGCTTCCCTCACACCTACACACTCAACCTCTGTCTCTCTCATTTATGTACTAAATACCTGACCCCGACAGCGAAGGGCAGAGTGAGGATTGCAGGAGAAGGAAGAGGAGAAGATTTCTTTTCTTTTTTTCATCAAAAATTCCTTCTTTTCCACACCTCAAGGTTTCCCCTCAGAGCTACATGAAAGATAGGCAACAATGTGGCCACACAGTGATCAGCTATTTACCATATGAAAAGGTTCAGCAGAGAACAGGAGGGGGGGGAATTCTGTGTTATTTATGATACAGGGCACTGTAGGTATATGCTTTCTCCTTCATGTAGGCTCTGTGGTGTGGACCTAAATATAGAGGTTATAAGTGCAGGTTCGGAACATTCCCCCAGCCTTCCTCTGCTTCTGACTTTCATTTTTTGGTAGGGAGCACTCACCATTTTGTAGTCTTAAAAAATAACACTTCAAAACGGCAAACACGCCACCTTGAAGTCTATTATTCTTAGTGGCAGAGAACTTTATGTATAAAAAACTGATGTTTACAGCAAAGTTCTTGTGTTCCACCAACAAGTAGACATGTAAGGTCCATTCCATCTAGCGTTCCTGAGCCAGGCAATCATTCCTGAGCCAGAAACCTGGATAACAGCCTCAAAAATATGGATGCGCTCTGGGACCAGAATATAAATATAAATGTAAAACAGGTACAATGAACCACTGTTTTCCCCCCGAAAGTATTAATAATAAAAGAGTTGAAAATAGCTCTTTGGAGCAATACAGAAGATGAATTAGTACACAAATAGATGTGTAAGGAACCTTTTAGTAGAACATTCTTAAAAACCATTTTTGCACATTGTGCAATGTAAAGATACTATACCAATGGACCTATAGCATCCAAGGCATGAACCTTGGATGAAAACTTTATTTGTTATAAAGGGTGTCATGCCCTGATATATCTCTATCATAGATTATTCCAATTGATAGAGAGATGCAGAGTCATACTGGCACAGCTAAGGTAATGATGTAACAGATCAGATGGATGTATTTGGAGACGTCATGACCAGTGTGAGATTTTCAGTTGAGTTGAAAGGTTGCAGCATCGTCAGCATTGTCGTATTTAAAAGAACTGGAAGAACAGTGTTTTTAAAAATCATGGAAAAAGTGGTTGATTAGATGGTGAAAAATTAAATTTGAAAATAAAAAAAAGAAATCAAGAATTTAATAAACAAGGTCAAATGAATCAAAAAGGCTAAAACATGGATTGTCTACTGCTCTGTCTCTCGGTTCTGGGTTGACCTCGAAGCACATACCGCTGCCTGTTGGCTCCCTTGGCCAACTAACCCTTTTTAAGTCTGTCGATGTCACAGAAGATGTGCAGTTTTTTTTCTGCACAGTTGATTACCACAGCATGTCCCGTAATTATAAGCTTAACTCAGCAGATTCAGAGATATGCGTATATGGTATAAGCTAATCACAGCAATAGATGAGTAACATAATGAATATTAAGAAGTAGACAGGACCCAACTTCCTTTTACCTGCCGCTTATCACAGGAGGAGCCCTCACAATTCACCTGTTGAGTAAATGAACCTGCCAAAATCTTCCTCTGTTTTCTTTTGACATTTGTGTTGGCTTTACTGCAGGTTTATGTGCACGGCCAGCTCTCCTTTCTCTCTTCCACCATTCTCTAGAACTGAAGGCCTTTTCCAGGAAGATGGCTCAAGGTTGCAGAGTTAATAGCTCACCCAGAAGGCCTACATCTTAAAGGTAATGTGAAGTCAATGCTATAGGCTGCCCAGTACTTCACCTTCAAACCTTGCCTTTGTATCATGGTCAGCCTGGGGGACTGCTCTTTCAAGACTTAAATCACAAGGCTGACTCTAGAATAAAGAAAGGAAAATAAATATAAAAAAAACTGCCACAGCTTCTGAAGGAAAACCGCTAGACAATGGGAAGGTCATGTGTGTTCGGATATATTCAGGGCCTTTCAATCAATGCCACAAAGTACGGTATTTATTATTTTCACAATTTGTATGCACCTCAGACAAATTAAAACCTAGTGGTTCCCGGCACGCACAAACATTAAGAAGGAAAACTTGTGATGTACAGTACAGACTGTTATTTTTATATATTTTCTTTACTAAGTCATTTTCATATGTTTAATAAAAACTATGAAATGCTTGTGCCCACCCTCCTTTAGTACCTATCCATTGCTCCATCACTTGGTGCTTGGGGAGCACAGACAAAATCTCCAGTTCAAGGCAGCGAAGCATCCTCCAAAAAAAATGGACTATGTGATCTAAGACATTATGAACAGCAGACTTCTCATGTATCGCCATAAGCATCACATCCTCTACTGCAAGACACATATCAAATGACTTCTACAGTTCTATCATATAAGCATACTGGGAATGGGTTCCTGCACTATATATTGCTTTGTGGATAGAGTTTGTTTGCACTACTCATTGAATGTATTGTGCTGTGTGAAGGGATGCACTGATATGGGAGTTCTGAGCTGATGCTGATATACTCTATTTTTCATGTACATATCTATCAATATTGATGCTGATGCTGAGGCCAACTCACACGTATTTATAAAATATAGAAGGTGGGACTAGATCCACCTGGATTATCATTTTGGAGAAATGAGCAAATGCAATGAAATGAATAAATTGCAGACACTGTATCACAGTAACCCAGCATTGCTAAGTGTTCTGTGCTTTGGGAGTACAACAAATGATTCAACAAATATAGGTTTGAATCATAAGTCAAATCTAAACACTGCTTTGATGCTAATAATATTTCTTAAAGCAATTACCTGCCAATACTCATACAATTCTGATATCACCGCTCCCTCTATGTAGTATGTCTTTTTTAAGCGAAAGCAGCTTCTGCAAACTCGAGAATACATTCGGAGGACTGGGGCAGATGGCAAATAAAGCTTGCGTCACGTGTCTCGAGCAAGACATTTCACATGCAAAAGTGATCTCTCCATTCCCTATGATCTCTGCGTATGAGCTGGTTGGAGCCTGGGCTGCCTGCCCTGCCCTCTGCTATATTGTCACTGGAGAGAAGAGACAAGTGTAAATGAGCCCTTCAACTCACAACAGACAAAATAACAACAACAACAACAAAAAAGAAATAAATAAGGAAGATGAAACGAAGGAAGAGAAGGAGGGAGAGAGGGAGAGAGAGAGAGACGGCGCGAGATGAAATGGAGACCTGCCGCTGAGCTCAAGGACGTGGCGCGCGACTGCGTAATTAGAAATGTACACAGATGATTTAGATGCGGAGATGTGATTAGGGAAAGCAGCCCAGTCTTAATCTTAATCAGCTCACTTCTGAGAGCTCCTCATAGACACAGGGGGTGGGAGTGAATGTGTGTGGGGTTGGAGGGAAAGTGTGTGGGGTGGGGTCGGGTGTTGGTGGTGGTGGGGGCACTCTTACGCTCCTCAAACATACTGAGAGACGGAGAGAGTGGCATGCTAAAAGATAGACAGAGGGACAATGAGGTGAAATGAATATTATTGAAACAAAGAATTTAAAAACTTAAAAATAAAATGAAAGCAAAAATGAGTTATGAAGTGTTTGGGTTTCCAGACTTTTTTTTCTGTACGAAACTATTATTTTTTTTCTGAAATATGTCCATCGCTGCTTTAACTTAACTAAACACAGAGCTGGCTTTAAATTTTGGGTTCATATAACATCTAATGGTAGACTACAGGGATGTTCTGACAAATCAGATTTTTTTTTTATTGGCATCCTCTCACTTCAATACCCAGCATGCACACCACAAATACAGCATAAAACAATTGAGAATTCTCACCACAGTGATAAAGGAAGACCGCTAGTATGGCCAACTAGGAGTTGCACAGACCAGTCAACAAGTAGACTTTGCTCAGCAATGATGCCTTAAAGCTTTATTGTGAACAGATGCTGATCATGTAATTATGACACTAACAACATCGACACCTCAGAGAAGAGAACGGGCGAGAAACTGAGTGATGCCTGTACATGCCAGACTCTGCTATGGTTCATTTGAACATGCTACTGCTGATCTACAGTGCTTCAAACAACAGGTATTGAAATTCTCTCAATTCCTGAAGACTATATTAAAAAGTCATGTGTCATTGGAGAGTGGGCTTAACACCCTATAATCAGTTTGTATTTGAGTGTCAAGACAAGGCCGTCTATAACGTGCCTAGGGCAGATGCAAATTTGCAAGATTCTGGGGACCGCGATATAGTACTGCTGTACCTCTATATACTCTTCAGAGGATGGTTCTTTTGTACTGCTGTAGATATTTCTATTCATTTGTTTATCATTAAAGTTGCTTGTCCTCCTGGGTCATTGAGGGTGCTAAAGCCTATCCCAGCGCTTATTCAGCGGAAGGCAGGAAACGCCCTGGACAGGCCACCAGCCAATCACAGAGCAGACACAGACATACACAATTGCACCTAGGAGCAGCATTTGGATTTATATGGAGCCTTTTTGAAAAAGATCCTAAATAGCGGCAAAATATTTTCTTCTATTTGACATTGAGACTATAGCAGAAATAATTATGGTGCTATACAGAACCTTTTTCAGAACGTTCTCCATCAATGTGAAGAACCCTTCATGATCTTGATCTTTATGATTCTATATAGGCAGCACGGTGGTGTAGTGGTTAGCACTGTCGTCTCACAGCAAGACAATCCGGGTTCAATTCCAGGCCATTCTGTGTGGAGTTTGTATGTTCTCCCCATGCTTGAGTGGGTTTCCTCCCACAGTCCAAACACATGCATGTTAGGTTAATTGGTTACTCTAAATTTCCTGTAGGTGTGAGTGCATGAGTGAGTGTTGGCCATGCGATGGACTGGCAAACTGTCTATGGTGTACCCCGCCTTTGCCCGATAACTAGTGGCATTATGCGACAGATAATGAATGGATGGTTCTATATAGAAAGAAGTGTGTGATAAGTGTCACAGTATGTTTGCTGTTTTTTATTATTTAAAGAAAATGTAATCCCCTTATAATTACAGTTATAAATACATCTTATAATTATAAATATGTCATATAATTACAAATAGTGCTGACAAACTTGACAAACATTTCAGGATATAATCCTGTTTAACTCCATTTTCACTATTTTTCTACAAGTTACCATTTCAGAAGTTCTTAGAACAGATTTTTTCTTACAGTGGTGGCAATATTCTGTCTATCACTGCTGCAAGTATACCGAGCAGGTTAAAGAACTGTTCCTAGCCTGACACCATGTTTACACATACATGCCACATTTCTAACTGTTAACTTTGGGTTTAAACATACAGAGAGAAGAATATGAACAGCAGAGGTACAGAGAGGCAGCAACATGCAAACAGATGTGACAGACCACTACACAGCACCTACTCCACCACCTTCTCACCCCGCCAAAGGGGCCATGCTCCGCTCCCGACTTACTGATGCACAAAAGAAGAGAGCAGACACAAAGAGGCCAATAATGAGCACAGCAATTAAAAAACACCAGGCCTTCCTCCTCCCTCCCTCCCTTTCTCCCTCCCTTCTTCAATCTCTCTCTCACTCTCTTCACCAGCCTTGTTATTGATCACCTTTAACCTCTACGTTCAGTGGTGTCAGAACTACCATTTAGGTCCCTCCCCAGGGCTGTGCAGCCATCGATGGCACTCCTGCCCCATAAATCATTACAGGGCCTGCAGTGTCTGCCGCCCAGGGGGCTGACATTCAGGGCCACAGGCCCGCCGTTCCCCCTTAGCAGGCCCCCGAGGGTCAGAGGTCATCCATACACCCCCATGCCCACCGCTCCCCTGGCCCACTGCTGCCACTCGTTTGATTTTTAAATCAGAACAAAGGTCAGCAGGAGCTGCGTCCCTCTCTGAGCTCTGTGTGTGTGTGTGTGTTTGCGACAGTCACTTTCTCCCCTAATCTCTCCTAATTAATGCTCCTAATCTCACTCAAAGTCCACGACACGGAGCCTTCCACCAGGAGGAGTAAGGGAGGCAGACAGTGTCAGAGGTGAGGAGGCCAAGTACTTGAAACGGGGCTTCACTGTGAAGAGTCGTGTGAGAAAAGTATCAGAATGTATCTGCGGCCAGTTCAATAAAGTATATATGAGTATGTATAACAGCACCGCTAACTAACATGCTGACAGTGGGGTATATGTGGATGTTTTTTTTATTTAGGTTGATCCTTTCTGATTGTATCACACATTGGCCAGATGTCAGCACCCCAAAGCTGCCTGCTGTGTATGTGTGCTTGTATCAATAGTTCATAGATCATACTATTCAGACAAATCTGGAAAAGATACGATACACAGTACTGAAAGTACTGAAGTAGTCTTACAAATCTAAGATTAAAAACAATAGAAAAAATATATAATATTATAAATGCATCTCTCTGTCTGTCTGTATATATATATATATATATATATATATATATATATATATATATATATATATATATATATATATATATATATATATACAGTGCCCTCCATAATTATTGGCACCCCTGGTTAAGATGTGTTCTTTAGCTTCTAATAAATTGAGGGTTTTTTTAAATAATATAGGACCACGATGGAAAAAAGAGCAAAATCCAACCTTTATCTCAAGTGCATTTATTCAGTAGGAAAGAAATCCCACATTAAGAAATAATTGTTTAACATCAAATAATGTGTGCCACAATTATTAGCACCCCTGATGTTAATACTTTGTACAACCCCCCTTTGCCAACAAAACAGCACCTAATCTTCTCCTATAATGTTTCACAAGATGGGAGAACACAGAAAGAGGTATCTTCGACCATTCCTCTTTGCACAATCTCTCTAAATCATCCAGCGACCTGGGTCCTCTCCTCTGCACTCTCCTCTTCAGCTCACCCCACAGGTTTTCAATGGGGTTAAGGTCTGGGGACTGAGATGGCCATGGGAGGAGCTTGATTCTGTGTGTGGTCAACCATTTCTGTGTAGATCTTGCCATATGTTTAGGGTCATTATCTTGCTGAAAGACCCAGTGACGACCCATCTTCAGCTTTCGGGCAGAAGCCACCAGATTTTGTTTTAAAATGTCCTGGTATTTCAAAGCATTCATGATGCCATGCACCCTAACAAGGTTCCCTGGGCCTTTGGAAGAAAAGCAGGCCCACAGCATCACTGATCCTCCCCCGTATTTCACAGTGGACATGAGGTGCTTTTCTGCATACTCAGCTCTTGTGTTACGCCAGACCCACTTACAGCATTTGTTGCCAAAAAGCTCTATCTTTGTTTCATCTGACCAAAGCACACGGTCCCAGTTGAAGTTCCAGTACTGCTTAGCAAACTCCAAACGTTTACGTTTATGATTGTGAGTGAGAAAAGGTTTTTTCCGTGCATGCCTCCCAAACAGCTTGTTGGCGTGTAGATAGCGTCTGATGGTTGTTTTGGAGACTTCGTGACCCCAAGATGCTACCATTTGTTGCAGTTCCGTAACAGTGAGCTTTGGAGAACTTTTTATTTCTCTTATCATCCTCCTCACTGTGCGTGGTGGCAAAATAAACTTGCGTCCTCGTCCAGACTTGTTTACCACTGTTCCAGTTGTTTTAAACTTCTTAATAATCCCTCTGACAGTAGATACGGACAGGTGTAGGCGAGTGGCTATTTTCTTGTAGCCATTGCCTGACCTGTGAAGGTCAACACACATCTGCCTTACTTGAATGCTATGTTCCTTTGTCTTTCCCATGTTGAAGAGAAATGGCCTCTGTGTCACGTCATAATTATACCCCAGGGAAACAGGAAGTTGTGAATTGCTAATTAAATGTTCCTACATACTTTGATTAACTTCGTAAACTACTGTAGAAGTGACAGAAATTCTTTAATTACATTTATTTCCTAAGAATTGTTAGGGGTGCCAATAATTGTGGAACAGGTGATTTTATGAAGAAATATTATTTCTTAGTCAGGGATTTTATTTTCCCCCTAAAACTCTACTTGAGTTAAAGGTTACATTTTTCTACACTTTTCAGTGTGACAGTATGTTTCCACAATAAAAACTGAATTTATTTTAAGGCTTTTGACACATCTTAACCAGGGGTGCCAATAATTATGGAGGGCACTGTATATATATATATATATATATATATATATATATATATATATATATATATATATATATACCCATCAGCCAGATACACTTACACACTGCAGTCCATCTGTTGTCTAAATACTTTGTCAGGACCCACAGACAACCACCGAAGAGCAAGCATGATTTGGGTGTTGGATCATTCTCAGCACTGCAGTGACACTGACGTAGTGCTGGTGTGTTAGTGTGTGTTGGGCTGGTATGAGTGGATCAAACACAGCAGTGTTGCTGGAGTTTTTAGACACTGCTGGATGTTGCTGGTGGGTGAACTATTCTCAGTCCAGCAATGACTCTGAAATGTTTTAAATCTCTAGCAGCACTGCTGTGTCTGACCCACTTATACCAGCACAACACACATTTACACCCCATCACCATGTCAGTGTCACTGCAGTGCTGAGAAAGACCCATCAACCAAATAATAACTGATCTGTGATGGTCCTGTGGGGGTCCTGCCCACTGATGAACAGGGTAAAGATGAAACAGCAAAGTATGCAGAGAAACAGATGGACTACAGTCTGTAATTGTAGAACTATAAAGGGCTCATGTATGATAAATGAAACTGATAAACACGGTTGCTCTTTAGATCATGTGACAAGATGAACGGACCAATTAAAACGCTCCAACATCACTTTAAATAAAATCTCTTTATATTAATTTACATTGAAAGTAAAGAAAGTATTTAGCCTCGTCTTACTTAATACTTGTTTTTCGACGAACAGCCATGATATATATTAGTCATTTGTTCATCATCTTTAGCATATAAATTTTTACAAATGCCTAAAACATTTGCAAATACTGTTTATGTGTGAAGGTAATGTTAACACAAATGAATTACATTTTTAATGACTTACATAGGATAAGAAAATAGAAATATGAAACAAATTGGATTTATGTGTTGTTGTTACATGACAAAAGTTCCATGCATGCATCCTAACCATCTTACTGTCTTTAGTAACTGTAATGAGTCTGTAGCGGTCATTAACTAATTTAAGCCAACCATCAAAATCGCCACATAAAATCAAACTACTTTTTCTATTGCAGGGTTTTAATATTTAATAGCACACTTGAGGTGGTACGCATGATTTGGACTGCAGATAATGCAAGTTAATATGCTCTGGGATTACATCCTCAAGAACAATGCATGGATACTAACAGAATAGGATAGAAATATATCAATTTGCACATAATTTCTATAACCTGAGCTGTTTTCTTTGGTTTATTTTATAGACCACTTGCAGCGGGTTCTATAGCGTTCTATATAGCAGAAACAAAGGTAATGAGAATACCGACACCAATGAACTCTAAAAGGTTCTTTAAAGATAGAAAACTGTACTGGCATAGTTTAATAAGAACAGTTACATGATACATGAAACTGATATATCTCAAACCTCAAACGCTGAAGTTTCCTCCTTCAAATACAAACCCCGCATTTGCAAAAGAGGTCGGCAAAACGGGCCAATTCCAGAATCCTACAATGTTTTGTGACAGTCTTGCCTCATTAAAATTTACACCCACAAAATTTACATACGAAAACAGAGCAACAGCCATGAAAATGTGGACTATATGGAGAAATCTGCTGTTCCAGGCTGTGAAGGCAATGTCAGCAATTTTTCTATCCTTCCCAAAAAAACCTGTGACATGATGATCTTTAAATGAGCTGTGTGCTACAGTTTGTACCGCGCCAGAATGCAACTACGCCACCTTTTAAGGTGAAATGGAAAATTCACGAAACAAGTTAGTCAATAGGAATAGGAAGTCAACTTCAGCATCCGCATCCTTAACAAAAATCTGGACAACTTCGCTCATAACATTTCACTTCAGGCTGTAACTCGAACCCTTCACACTCACTGAAATGACTAAAGAGCGGAGCAGTTACAACTTTATCAGCATCACAACCCCAACATCAACCTCTACGTAATAGCCATGCTGTGCATTTAACCTATTTTTGATTGTTAATCATTTCAAATTGCATATTTTACAGTAAGTAACAACTTTAATTTACTTTGTGTTGTTGTAGATATAGGTAATCTATCCTATGTATAGGTGACCTAACTTATTACACAGAGGTTTGGTTTATTTTTCCTGCCATTGTGTGAATTCAGAGATGCACCCATCATGTTATTCATGAGTGCAAAAAAACTAGGAATACCAAATAATAGGATGTAAATGGGCAAGAAAACCCACATCTGGGGAGTTTTTAACCCAGACCATACCCGTCACATACATGCCATGAGAATTTAAAATGTGGAATACATGCATTCCATCACATGTTTTAGGAGACAACCATGTAACCATGTCAAGAGCCAATTATGCGTTTAAACAGTTCTCATAAAAGAGTGTTCACGGTTCTATGTTCAAACACTGGCTTTATTAAAAAACCTTTTGAAGAATATATCTTTAAGTAGGTAAGCATTGCAGTCGTCTTTACAGAAACAGGGAAGAATAATCCATAGTCCAAATTATTAACATGACAGATCTACAGAGCTAAAATCACAGAGTAGATATCTCTGGAGGAGAATCACTCCTGCCTTTCTAGTACATAAACTCACAGACGTTTAATTCAAGTTAGTCAATTGGTATAAATCCTTGACGGTAAATCCTTGAAAATTGTGTAATATAATGTAGTTCTATTAAAACCTATTCGACACCATCATTATCATCAAGGATGCACTTCAGTTAACTGCTGTAATGTAACTACCCAGACCCATACATGGTATGAGGATAGTGTATGTTATGATAGATTAAACCTTTAATTCCAAAATGCAGTATGTTATTTCTGAAAACCTGTTTATATAATAAATATAATGTATAACAGAAAACTTTTTTTATTTCTGTAATAAAGTTGTTGTTATTCATAACATATCGCATTAAATTAGAGACCACTTGTAGGGTCCACTCCCAACACTGTATATCAAGAATGCACATCATGAAAAAAGTTTTTTGAAATTGGTCTACAATGTGTTTAGGAATAGAAACTGCAGGCCTTAGACTGTGAAAGCATGGGTTTCCACCCAGCCCTTGAGCAAGACGCCTCAAATGTGCCCTCCGACACCATCCCCACACAGCACCTCACCCGCAGCCCAGTGGGGCAGAGAACCAGCAGTGCTTCAGCAAATAGAGGACAGTGTGCCTTGACTAACAGGATTAATTGTTTTGACACTTCTTTGGAACGTTTGAACACAGCAATTAAATCGTGGCCCTAGGCCCAACCTGTCCATTATTCTAGGGCTAAATGGCTATATGCTGAGCATGCATATGACTTAGGTCAGAGGGTTAGAGTGAATGAGTGACAGTGGATCAGTGTGTGTGTTGCAGGTTAAGCTGACAACTGGGTACAGTGGAGAGGAACCAGGCTAGCTGAGTAAAACATGCTTCAAAAGCCTACTGGGTCTACTTATTTGGGGAGGGGGAAAAAAGAAACAAATACACCCTGGAAAAGACAGCAGGCGTTTTAAGCGTGCCTGTGCCGGGAGGAAAAGTTTTGTGGGGGTGGGCTGGCAGCTTACACATTCTCTGCCTCTCTCTTTCTTTCTCTTTTTCTCTCTCCCCATCGCTCCCACTCCCTCAAGCCGTCAATTAGTGAGCTTTTGCTTCTAAGGGCCCAGTTCTTCTTCACATGTGCCTTTGTTGCCGTGGCACTGGCTCCCTCAGCCTGGCTCAGCGTTTGAAGGTTAGGATAAGACGGCAGCCAGGTTATCCGTGGGTCCTCTCTGGGGGACTGTGTTTGCCTCCCAGGATAAACAGATTGTAGAGGAGGTGGGCTAAAGGCCCTTTCAACCACCCAGCCCTGCTAAGACACCAGAGGGGCTTGACTTGGGGCCAACGTTTGTGCTCTCAGAGAGCTCTTCAAGTGGTCTTCAAAAGGGCCATCGAGTGGAGGCCGGCAGACAACAGGAATCAGGCTGGAGTGTATTTGGTCTAGGTTCAGGAGATACAGCACAAAAAAATTAACCAATGCCTATCAATTAACAATTAATTATCACAAATATATACTCCACCGACAAATAAACCATCACTGTGCTCCAAGTGTTGCTTTTATTCACTGGTGTGAATCGTAACTACTATAAGTGTTGGACGGACTCAGTCTGCTCCTGTAGCTAGGGCCAGTCAAAGCAGCTGTTTGACACAGAACCTGCTCATGAAAGAGCAGGGCTCAGAGATCCAGACATAGCCTTGCCTCCCACGCCTCAGTCCTAGACGGCCAGGCTGAGCGAGGAGGTCCCCAGCAGGGCTCCATCCATCACAGTGGCTGCCTAACCGCCCACCATGCTGGAACACCGGCACTATAACTCAGCTCTGACGTGGCCATCGATGCCCGCCCCATTGCACTTGTTTAGGCCAGTCCGGCGAACTCCTGTCATCCGACTAACCGCCCGTTCTCCATCACCCCTCCTCCTTCTCCATCCATCAAGTCTGCCACAATCAACAGATGAGCAGCTTTTCAACACCCTCCCGCGCTCCCTTTCTCCACTAGGATGTAAAAGGCCAGGAAAGCTCAAAAGGGACCAATCAGAGAAAAGTGACAACGATGATGGCCTTTTGAAAGAGCAGGTGGGATAACTAACACCACATCTTCTGTTCTGTTTAAGGCAGGATCACGTATTTACTCGACACGGATGGACACAATAAAAGAATGGTTATGAATTCAATACATGGCAAATGTCAGTCAGAATGTGGCTTTATGGTTCAGGATGAGAAGGTTAATATGTATGTATCAATTTGCAAAAAACAATAGAGCAACCGTTTGTATTGGCTATGTGCATCATAGCATAGACATCAAAGCAAAGTTTTCAACCTTGTTTCTGACACTGTCTACTTCAGGATTAGGTGTGCACGCACAAACTAAAGAATGATTATATGGGTTACACAGTACACAATCCCTAAACTGATTGTAAACCTCCAGGACAATGGACAGCCATGAGTCCCCCCTGGGGTTCAGAGGCCGTGTGGCCCACCCACGTCACCATGCAGTGAGGAGAGTCTGAGGAATGCTGGGGTCAGTGCTATGCGAACGCTTAACTCCGAACCTTGCACAGTCTTGCCCTATCACGCCCCCATCGGCAGCCTGTGAGGCTTTTTCGCTCTGCTCAAATCTCAGCCCAATTAACGCACACTGTGTTTGGGCATACGCACACAAGAGGCATCTCTGATGCCCCTGCGTTTGTCTCAGAGCCCTGTCGCCTGGTTGGGAACACAAAGACGACATAGTACGTGTGTGTGTGTGTGTGTGCGAGTGTTTGTGTGTCGTGGGGAGGGGTGAGGTGACGAGCGATCGGGTGCAGATGTCCCGCGGTACTGCTGTTTGAATGCGTCTGTTGTGAACGCAGCGGGGGAAACGCGTTGGAGGCCAGGCCTACGCAGGGCTGCCGTCTGAATGGATGGAATTCAAGATGGCAGGATGGACAAGCTGAGCGTGCACGCGCAAAACAATGCCCTCTCTTTCTCTCTCTCTCTTATTCTCTCACTCACTCACTCACTCACTCTTTATCCCTTTGCATTGGCTTTTCATTATTCTCTTCCCCATTCTCTTTGCTCTCCGGCTTCCCATGTGGCATTTTCATTGTGACGGAGACCTATCCTGGGCTCTTTGGTACGCCTGGATATCAGGCATTCCCATTCCAGCTCATTACTACTGAGAGACCTTCAGATGTGTTGTAAATCATAGGGGGCAATGGATATTTTATGATGAAGTTGGTGAGACTGGAGAGATAAAGAACGTCTGAACAGGGTGCTGTTTCTCCTCTGATCTTCCTCTGCACTGTTCCAACTCTCTGTTCCAGCAACTTCGCTCTCTTCCCTATACTGTCAAACACACAATGCATTTTTAAAAGAAAACTTGAATATGACAGAGAGGGGCTCTGTTTAACTCGGGGAGAAAGTCAAAACCAATAGCACAGGATGATTGATTACAGGCCATAATTTTATGATTGATCTATTGATTATGTGTCCACCATCCCTCTCCTTGTTAACGAGACACATAAGGCGTTACTCAGGGGACGTGAACCAGGCAGTGGTCCGTGATGCATCTCGTCCAAGGAAAACAGCAGGAGAGGAAGAGGAGGGGATGGATTCCAGTACAATGTGAAAAGATACACATCAAAGAAAATCTGATCACAGCATATAGTCTTCTTATGCCACTCCTGGTACGTACTTTTCAACAAACTCACTTCACACTTCTAGCACGGAAGTTTATTTTTAAACTAAGCTCTAAGTTCTAATCATAAAAAAGTACTAGGCCGGGCCCCTACACTCGCAAAAACAGATCAGGTCTTCTGGCTTTCTATTCGTTAATGATAATAAAAACAAAATAACTAATAAATAAAATTATAACAGCTTTATAGGAAGTGGCTAGTGTGTTTTACAAGTAAGACTCCATCACTGTAAAATAATACAGCAAGGAAGAAGGATTGAGTTGTTCACAGATGCAGTCAGGGATCAAACTGTAGCAGAGGCCTTGGCGGTCCCCAGGTGAAAAATCTGAATAGAGGTGACCGATATATTATTCATTTATATATTATAATTTTACAATATTTTTTATGAAGTTTACACCGGTAGCTATTTTCCCCCCTAATTCTAAATATGCAGGAGTCTTTTCATTTCAGTCATAGCAAGCCCGTCTTTTCTTATTAATAAAAATACAGTATTTATTTATTTTTATCTCATCAGTCAAAATCAAATTATAATTCAGTTTGTTAAACAAATGGTTAAAATTCCAGTAGATGGTTGTTAGTTGTTGCACAACACGTTGCTCGTGTGATATGAGAGACTAGCATGAACATTATCCATTTACTAAGAAATCATATTTGCTGACAATTATATTCTTGTTCATGGCTATGTTCATATCCGTTGCAGATTTTTTAGCAGCTTGAGATCATTAAGTGTTTGAGCTGAGTTTATGGAGTGATCAATTTAATATTAACTCAATATTGAACATAGAAAATAAGATGGTTGCATTGTGTGGAGTGCATTCGTTTTGTCAGAAAAATCTAATTTTATTCAAAAAGTTCAAAATAGTCTCTCCAATGGGGGGTTTCTCTATTATTATATTCACTAATAATAATAATAATAATAATAATAATTATAACGAATCTGTTTAGAAATATAACAAGTAATATCTTACAGCTTCAGAAACATATATACATTTTTGATAAACATACAATAAACCAATTTTTAATGCAGTAACTCTTAGACTAGATCATGTTTAAAAAAATTTGTGATTTTTTTGTACATCTAGTTAATTTATTTGGTCAAACAAGTCAAGAAATGAATCAATGAATGCATGAAAAAAGTTTACCACTAATTCAGTAAAATCAGAAACATACAGTCCAGTTGCCATAGAATTATGGGATAATTTTTGGGGGTCTTTCTGCAGGCCGTTCATTATATATTGCTCTGGCTGAATGGAAATCAGTTTGGATTTTTAAAATTAATATCTAAACTGTGTGTTAAATGTTTGTTGGGTTGCTAGCCAGCAATAATGAGCGAAAGAAAATTCACATTTTTCCACAAAGACAGACACAGAGATGAGAAAACAGACATCACTTTAGCTATTTTGAAGAAGAAAAAAAAACATGTTTGCTTCTGGTCTTATAAATCATGCATATTTCCATTATCTAAATATTATATATATTATATTTCATTATAAAATAAAGTCAATGTTAAGAATGAAAAAAGTCTATAGTTCAACTGGTGGGAGGTCTCCAAAAAAGGGAGAAGTTGAATTTTATGGTTTCTGTGAAAGAGGGTTAAAAGGAGGTTGTTTAAGTTTGGTTTGCCGACTAGTGAGTGACATGAACCAGATGCAGATGAACCAGCAGGGTCTGTTGTGTTTCCATGGTGTCTTTTGGGATGTGGTGTTGCTTTGAAAAGAAAGAATATCCAAGATCTTTTTTGGATCTGAAGACTGATCTGAAGAGGGATGCGTGCAGCTAAAAACAGTGCCTCCTATTCATGTCTGCAATCATACCTGTTAAGAAAACACTAGCTAGAAAATGTGTTCGTATGGTGCTATAAGTTCATGTAAACTTAATTATTTCATAAAGGCTTAGATGTTCAGTCCTGCTGAAGAACATATCTATAGAACATATCTGCATTGTCTTGTTCAGAGTAAATATAAACAAAATTGTAAAAGTGAAATATACAAAATAAAAAGACAAAAAATAAATATTTTTAAAAACAGGAATCAGTTCAGTTTTAGTAGACAATCCTTAAACAACAAGTTTGCAGGTTTTGTTCTCAATCTCTAAAAGCAGAGACTCAAATACTAGCTCTCCATGAGAAACTGGTTTAATTAGTACATTACAGACCAACAGGGACAAACATCTAAACCTACATGGTCCATGGAGAATTCCCACTGCTCAACTGTAACAATATCTTTTCACACAGCTTCTTTGAAAAGATATTACAGGGGACAGATTAAAGAGATAAAAAGCATGAATGTGAATCAAAAAGATAAAAACCTGAGATTCCAATAAATTATCCTTGTGAGAGTTCTTAATATTATTAGCTGATCTTTATATGATTAGACAAAGACAAAAAAGGAGAAAGAAAATGATGAAGAGGATGTGAAAGAGCAACAAATAAAAAACAAGAGAAGACGACAAAAGGAGAGGACAAAGAACAACAGCAAGCAGAAAATACAGCACGAGTGGAAGAAAAGATGGCAAAGTTAAAGAAGAAGCAGAGAAAACGGAAGAAGAAGAAGAGGGACAAGGAGGAGGACAACAAACAGAATAAGAACACAAAGCACAATATGAAGAAGAATACAAAAAAAGAACACAGAGAGAGGGAATATAAAGATGATGAAAAAGAAGAATATGAAGAGGAAGAAAAAGAAACAAATAGAGAAGGTGGAAAATAAGAAGAATATGAAGATGAAGAAAAAGAAGAAGCAGAAAAAAAGAAGCAAAAGAAGAGTAAGAAGAAGAAGAAGAAGAAGAAGCCGCAGAAGAAGAGGAAGAAGAAGATGATGACAATGAAGAAGATGATGACAATGAAGAAGAAGAGGCGAAAGAAAATGCTCCACTGAGCACTTCTTTGTTCCCAAGGTTCCCGACTGTGGGAGGACAACCACAGATGAGGCAGAAACATTATCTCTCAGAGCAGAGGCAGAGCGCTGGGCGCGGGGAGGCTGGCCTGGCACGGACCGCCCTGTCCTCTAGGTAATTTATTCTCTGAGTGGCTCTTGTCCCTCAGGAACAAAGTGGCTGCTTGTTGGAGCAAAGCACTCTGAGGCCAAAGCCCATCTTGCTGCTGCGCTCTCAAACACAACGCACAGCTACAGCAGTTCGAGCTCGGCCACGTGTTGGCCATTACACTGCCACAATGGGCTGCTTCATCTCAAAATTTAGAGTCCCATAAAAACATTATTGTCCAGCATTGGGGATCATTTGTCCACTCCACAAAAGAACCAAAAACCAAAATGTTGACCCCTCCAGTCTTTCAGGGTGCATTTTTCAAATTCTGTCCCCCCTCTCCGCCACTCTTGTGCCCACGCTGACGTCCTTTGCTGCAGTCCCCTCAGTTCTCCTACGCAGCCAAAGTCAGCACAAAGGTATTTCAAAGGTTGCACGGTCAAAGTCTTAACCACAGAGCCATTTTGTTTTTCTTTGTTCCCGGCTAGAGCCGAACAGAAGATGCTCTGTCTTGTGTTTACGTCCGTGCACTGCTCCTTTATGTTCCGGCCACTTGCTCTGATGGTCTCAAACACATTTTTTTTTTCTTGTAGAGGTCCCACACTAGACCCCTTCAGCTCCACTCCGCTATAGCCATGAGTCTATGCGCTCTGCCATTAATGTTTTAAATATGCCCACTCCACAAGGCTCCACTCTTGCAAACCGTGTACCTGCCAAGCGAATGGGCAAGGTCATGTCAGCCTATTAACCATATTAAAATGCTGCAATTATGGTAATTGGCAAGTCATAATGCAAGTTTAGGTAGCTTTGCTCCAGGCAATAAATCATAATGGATTAGCCGACGACAGGGGGATCAGAGGTACAGGTCATATGCTTTTCAGGTTCCTCCGACCAGACCACGAATGACCCTGACCATGCTGAGCTCGGTCAAGCCACCTAACTGCTCTCATTTAATTTAGTAACACCAGATCCAACATAAGATACATACAGTTTAATGTGTGGGAAATGACCTTCTTCACTTTCATCGGGCAAGTTGGCTGCTGGATGTGCTCCTCCATGGCATATAGAGGTGGTTGGAGTGGAGGTATTCAATTTACAGCAAGCTGCAAATGAACATCAGGTCGCGTTATGAGAACTTCATACTGGGATACGTTCTGGCGAAGGGAAAGCGGTAATTAAGCAGCACGGCGAATAAAGGCTGTCGGAGCGCAAGAGAAGTGTTATCTCTGGAGTAGCATCCTCTGCCAGTTCCTGCTCAGCTCTTCCTTCTCCCATACACCTCCCTCCCTCCGCTCTGCTCCCCTCCCCCTGCCTCTCCAAGCGGCCCTGACTGAATCTCTCTGGGAGAAGAGCGCATTCTCCTTTCATCCCCTCTTAGAGGACAAACATCAGTCCCATCTCGCCAGCCATCCATATTCATGAGCCTCTTATAAATATCTGATAGCGGCCGCTCTACAGCTGTTTAGCTTTGAGAGCGATGCCGAGCCTTTACACAGACGCAGACTCTGGCGTAAGCACTTACTGGTCCGAAGCCCGATCTCAGCCCCTCATCTTGCTGTGCGCCCTAGCTGCCCCCCTGATAGCATCGGCTCATTGCTGGGGTATCACTCTCAGCTTAATTAAAGCCTAAGTGTGACCGCCAAATGAGAGAAGAATCCTTAAGAGCTTTATTTGCCTTCTTCCTGAACACTGCTTATCTCAGAGAGAACGAGAGAAATAGAGAGAGAAAAGAGATAGAGCAAGCTGTGAGGGGCCCCCATAACCAGTGTTTAAAGGACTTAAGATCATGATCACCATTGGGATTATTTCCTGAATGAGCTAAATACAAACCTCGGTTATGAAAATGTGGCCACAAAAAGGTTAGTTGTTTGTGTTGGTGTATATATACACTTGTTTAAAATGTAATGCCTTCAACGAAGTGGAGACAGGAGCATGTTTACCGCTGTGTTACATCACCTTCTCTTTTAGCAACACTTAATGATCTTTTGGGGATTGAAGACACTGTTTTTAAGGTTTTTTGCCTTTACAGTATGTACGCAGCTGCACAGTCGTACCAGGTATTGTCTTATATTGCAGCCCATGTTTCTATCAGTGTATAAATATAAACACACACCCATATAACATCAGTTTTTTTACTTTACACTGGTAACAATCTCGATGCTCCTTTACTTCTGTGGCCTGGAGAACACAATGTCCATTGTGTAATCTGAATAAACAATCTGAAAGGTTGATTCATCCATCTACAATTTGTTTCCATTGTGCATCAGCCCACTTTAGATGAACTTAAGAACAGAGAAGTCGATACAGTCTTAGCCTCACGTGCAGTGATGATCAGTGTTTATTAACAGTGATTTGTCAAAGTATTCTCGAGCTCATGCAATGATTTACCACAGTTGCTTGCACGTTTTAATGTAGTGCCATCCAAAAGGTTAAAGGTCATGAGCATTTATTGGTTTTCTCTGGATTCACTGAATCTTTTGATGTTATTACGCAACATAGAAGGTGAAATCCCTAAAATCCCTGGAATTGCTTGTTAAGGAACAATGTGCCTCATTCCCAGATTGTATGTTTAAATGTGTCCTGAGAAAACGTCTACGTCAGGTTCATGACGTTTTCCAAAACCACACAATTGTTTTTACCTAAGAACAAGTGCCAAATATAAATGCATTGGTGAATTTTCATGAAAACGACATAAGAAGGTTTTAAGAAGAAATTTCATCTAAAAG
Source organism: Megaleporinus macrocephalus (assembly GCA_021613375.1). Lineage (NCBI taxonomy): Eukaryota > Metazoa > Chordata > Actinopteri > Characiformes > Anostomidae > Megaleporinus > Megaleporinus macrocephalus. Next base: position 27,994,440 of record CM038705.1, read on the forward strand.
AAGATGCCTAATTGAACCATCATGTAATAAGCCAGGTCATCCTACAGTTTAGTTAGCTTCGCTTTGTGGATTTGAGGTTAGGGTTACATGTAAAACCAGTTCACATATCCCTACTGAGTTTGTACTGACCCAAGTCCATCTACAGAATTTAATCTTTTAATCTGTAACAGTTAAATTGCTAAACTGTCCAAATTGTTCACCAAGAATGAGCAATGAGATCAATGGCTTTTGGTTCTTGTTACCGTCTAGCTTTTATATACACAGAGCACAAGTGTCACCACTTTGAAATTCTAAAATCACACAGTAACATTTTCACATTCAAGCCTCCTTTAGTCATTACCGTAAGGTCTCCCCAAATTAGTTGCAATCAATGAATGTCATTAACCGACATTCTTGCTCATCTAGGTGTTTTCAGGGCAAGTTAATCAAAATGCAGTGTACGTGCTTGATTCTTACAAATTGCAATTGCAGAGGACCAAATGGCACAGAGTTATCTTGTGGGCTAATGTTTTACTGGTGAGCCCTGTATAACGTCATATAAAGGATTTGCCAGTTACCACGACTGACAAGTCCTTACAAGGGGCTTGTTATTGACACCAGTGAACAAGCAAATGCACAGCACAATAGATTCCATTTAAATAAAAGTAAAACAATTTACTGTGCAGCTCATTTCTATCAAATTAGCAGAGTGATGTACAAGAAATCAGTTCCCCTCAATTAATAAATGCAAACAGCACACTATTGTGTAGCTTCAGCTTTTCCTCCGAGCAAACAGCACCTGTTCTAACGAAGAACTGATAAACTTAATTCTAAACAGGTGCCGTGCTAAGCTGATGGAGTCTAAGGTGAGACACTTGTGTTCCTACAGGGAGGCAATGGAATAGGGTGCTGCTGAAGTTTTTTTTTTTTTTTTTTTTTTTTTTTAAGAAGATAACGCTCCCAGTCTTTCTCCTCCAACTCATTAGGATCATTAGAAGTGCTGATCCAGGCAAGAAAATGCATTTTGCTTCGCTCTCTAGAATATCTTTGTTCTGTTTCCAATACAAATAGCAAGGAATTTAAATATTGCTCTTCCTGTGTGTGTGCACGCCTGCGCGAGTGCACATGATGGAGAGACCTTCTGAGGCGCACACACTAGAGGCAAAAGAGAAGTATTGCAGTGCCCGGTGGAATGGATGGTTCTATAATATCAACATTAGCGAGGACGGAGGGACTGAGAGAGGAGCAAAGGGAAAGAAACCAACAGAGGCATGAATAGAAACCAGCACAGCAAGAAAGGGTAATCATCAGGGTATCATTTACAAAACATTCACACACACAGATCTTTAAATGATTGAATGTGAAAAGTCTTGTTTAAGTTGTAGTTTATTAAATGTGGACATGATGTGAAAATGTGTGCAGCTGAATGCAAGTTTCCATGCAAACAGCAGCGCAGGAGTAGTACAGTACATGAACGTGTTTTTAGAAATCAAGAAGGTGTCGTATGAACACATTTAGAATAACATTCAAGTGTGTTTTATCCATAAGACCCTAGAACTATGGAAGGAGACAAAGACCTACCTCTTACAAATAAAGATTCCTAAATGTATATGCAGTAGTGTGCAAAAGTCAAAGACTATTATTGATTTTATTTCCAGTCAAAACGGCCATTAGAGCAGCACTATGTGATATTTTATTTCAAACTGAAATTAGTAGCATTACTAATATGGGGGGTGGGTTTATGGCACCCATGCAGCACAGCGAGTCACCTGTAAAGACTGAAAAACATAACAAGTACATGAATATATTCCTTTAAAGGTCAGGGGTACCAGGATGGATATGGCAGGAAGACATCCTTCACCAAGTATTGACCGAGTTGTCTTTTAAAACTCTTTCAGCATGCTCACAAACCTCACATGCATTCACTACTGGGGGTCCGATGCACAACCAACGGTTGCTTGCAATTACATATTTCTACAGAAATTCTATACAGTGTTGCTTTAAGCACAACTTATTTGTTTTTTTAGCATCAGATAAACATCAGAAAACATGAATGTTGAAAAGAAACATTAGAATTCAATATCAACTTTAAGGTTCTGTCTTAGCAGTTAGAGTGAGCCTGAACACACTTAGTAATGTTGAGGTCTGAACTCAGCGTGGGTGATTGGCGTGTTGTGTATAAAACATCAACAGCTTTTCTTTGAGTTGCAATTTTTCCTTTTTTGTTGATGAATTTTTCTCAGTTACAGCTTCTTAACAGCTACACATCCTCTCAGAGTGTTAAATTCTCACAGTGGAAGGATGGACAGGAACATCTGGGGATATTTTAAGAACTAAAGCAGAAGTGGAGCTTGATTATCTCCTCTCTCTCAAAGACGAAAGTACCGTTTATCTGATGATGAGAGTTTCAGCATTCCATTAGGTCTTACATGGTTGTTAGGAGTCCCATTTTCTGTATATTTGTAATGACACCCCCCCCCCCATACCACACACACAAACACACACACTCTTTATCGTTCCTTATTTAAGTGAACAGTCTTATATTGTAATTTATTACTTGTAATCAATGGCCATTTTGATTTTTAAAAATGGCACTGCGAGTCAAGACTGTAAGCGACTAAAATAATCATTTAAAAGCCAGAGGTACGATTTAAAAGATAATTTAAAAAAATAACTTAAAAAAAAAAACTCACAGCCCTACCTATAATAATGGATACATTTAAAGCTGCAAACTTAGATTTTAACGTAGCATCTGTCCAGAAACTGGAGCTCCAAACTAAACTTAGGATCTAAAATTTAAATTACAATCAGATTTTGTTCCACTTTCCAATTAGGCATTTCCCTGAAGAGATTCTACGTAGCACACTTAGCCTTTTCCCTTTTTCTTTAAGAGGTTTTATGTGAGCAGTTACACAGCTCTAATAAATTCAAGCATTGGGCTGGTATGCCACACTTTTGCTCTCACTCTCTCGGTTAATTTAGACTGTCAACTATTTGACTGGACATCCTACAGAAAACTGCCAACATCACAATACTGGTGTTAAAGGTTTGGCTGACATGCTCCGTCTATAAAAACTATGTCCAACTACAGTGGCGGTGACTGTTGGAGCGATGTGCTCTGGCCTTAGCAACGCAGTGTGCAGACATAAAGAAAACTGAGCGGGTAAGAGGAAAAGTGAGAGCTTTATTGGGACTGAGAGAGCAGTAGACAGGGAAGGATGGTGGGTGGGTGGGGGGGCAACGTGTGTAGCGCTAATTAGCCATGCAGAGTGCTCTGGCCTCTCTCCCACACCTCCCGGCTTGTTCCAGCCTCAACCGTAGCTGCCAGCACAGCCCCCTCCATCCCTTTCTCCCTCCCTCCCTTCCCAAAATCCCCCACAATCACGCCCGCAATCACAGCTTCAAATTAGGTTAATTAATTTGTATCAGCCCTTGTAGGGACTTGCCTGATGAGGCTGCCATCATAGTATTAGTGCTTGGACTCCTCATAAAAAAAATCCAAGTAACAAACAGGGGGTGTTGTCAATCTTAAAAAGACTTCTTTTCTGATAAGATGGGACCATAAAGTATTCAAGTGTGCCCCCCCCTCCCTTCCCCCAACCCTAAGCCTACTTATCTCTTGCCCTCTATCTGTGTCTTTTCTGGGTCCTATAGTAATGTTCCTGCTGTGGATGTGGCACAATCCAGGGCCATGCAGACAGAAAGAGAAGAGCACGTGAAGAGGAGGGGTACAGAGGGAGACAGAGGCACCACATCACAATCAGCGAGAGCCGCTCATCAGGACACTGACGAACACACTCTGATTAACAGAGCGATCTGATTACTGCAATCACAGATCCGCTACGACCAGTCGCGGAGACCGAGAGAGTGAGAGAGATGTGAACAAGGCCGGGAGGATAAAAAGCACAGAGCAGAAAGACAAAATTATAGAGTAAACAATCAAACCAGCAAACAATCAACAACCTTATATCAACCCAGACAGACTTCATGCAGTTGTTTATCCAGCTCCAGCTTCAGCATCATATAGACAAAAAGGGAGTGTGGAAGCCATAGCCGGGCACTGAGACCGAGACACAGAGACAGACAGTGTCTACGCTGGGGGACAAGGACAGATCCGGTAGTTAAAGCGTAATGAACACGTCCCCTGGGCACGTGGCTGCCAGCAGGAGAGTGATGGACTAACTGTAATACCCAGGCAGATGGGTGCGCGCCACGCCCCGTCCTATCCCGTCCCATCCTTTCACCCATAGTGGGGGGCCTCCCCTGCGTCAGGGGGGACGGAGGAGGAACAAACTCGGCTGGGGAGGAGGCCTCACCGTGATTTAGACACCCATGCAAATTTAATCAATTCAAGTGCCTCTTTCCAAGCAGCCTCTTGGCTCATTAGTGGCAATTTAAAGGGGTTTCTGTGATCCCACCTCACTCTTTCTCTCTCACACGCACACGCGCACACACACACTCAAGAGTTGTAAAGATTTTCCTTCAGAACGTCTTCCCCCTGGCTCCGAGACAAACCCCCTCCTGGTCTCTCTGCAGTCGTTCTACTTCAAAAGCAGAGTGACACACCACACAGCGGCTAAAGGGGCCAGATATGAGGTGCTGGCTCTCAGAGCCAACGCTCCTTCACCCCTTTCTCTTCTGTAATTGGAGAATCGATTAGCGCTGCTCTGAACCTCTCCCTACGAAGGCAGTCTTTTGAGGCGCAGGAGAGGTGAGAAAGGTATAGGCCACTTTGCTCCAGTGGGCTCAGGTGCATGAGCAACAGCTGAGACCTTCATCCTCAGCAAGCCTGAAAGAAGGCCAGAATGAGGGGGAGCCAGCAAGGGTTATGTTTGTGAACAAACCAGCTTCACAGGAACTGGGTGCAAACATAGCACTCACTTTATATTATGCTGCATGTGACTTCAAGAATTCAGTTGATGATCAAAAGTAGTAAACAATTAGACACAAAGTGAAAGTTTCTTCCCACAGAGTGAGATAAAGGCTATAGTTAGACAGTCTAAACACACTGTAACAGAACGTCATAGCTTCAAAACATAACTGTACAGGTATAGCAAAAACAAATTACAGTCTTAACAGTAATGTTCATTAAGATGATTTTACTCAAGCGTAATTTTGGGGTCAACTATAGTGGTCAATTCATTAAGACATTTTTACACAACATAAAATGCAGTTTATTTAATAAAAAAAAATAATAATTTTAATACAACAGCCCCTGTATGTGAGGAGCCCCGGTTTATTCCACCCCTGTCAAAATGAGGAGCATCTTCAGCACAGGTGAGTCTAATTCAGTTAATTAACAACACTCATGATTACTTGATATGTTCATTACTAGAGGGTTCGAGCTATCTAGTCTCAGAGAACAGATGGATGAGAGTAGATTTCCTACAAATTAGTATCTCACCTTTAGAGGTAGATCACAAATTTCAACAGAAAGTATCGTTGCAGAAAAGAAATAATGACAAAATAAATTATTAATTTATTATTGTTGTTAATAATAATAATAATAATAATACATGTCCATTTTTTCCTATTTTATGTTTCTATATCATTTGAACCCAGCAGTTACCTTTGCTGTTGTGAAGGACAAAAATCTCTTAAACGTAACTTAAATTGAAAGTCTCCTTCTGTACAACCACTGTGGGGACACTCATGTTATGCCCTGATATAACATGCTGATTTTTGACAATGGCTATTATGTCATCCTTATATACAATATTATTATTTTTTTTTACATTACAAATGCTTAATACATAAATATAAGCATTTTTTAAAACCCAAAACATGCTAATTTTAGAAGCTTAGGATACATTTTAGAGCAAAGAGGGTTTATATGACAAAGTATCAAGGATTTATTTTTCCCTAAGGAGAACTGAGCCTGCACACATGCACCGTCTTAGCCTAATGCTTGTCAGTTGTGACAAGGCCTATTAGTTTTGCTTCTACCAGCAGTGCACTTCTTTACTGATCTGCTACTTCCTTCATACCCTCCACCCTGCAGCCCTCTGGATACACACTCGATTCGCACATCAGCGTGATTCCAGCCTGAACATCTCCCAAACATAAAAAATACTGAGGGGGTGGAATCTGGCTACACCTACAAAACCCGACGGGCTTGCTTAGGAACTTCCCTCTATGGCACAACCTTCTGTCCCACCTTTTAGCAGCACCTTAAGTCATTAGTCATTTGTTTGAGTGTACTATACATAGACACGCGCATATATGCATATATATATATTTATATATATCCTGCAGCACATTATGTAAGAAACACTGTGTTTTCAGAGGCCACAGCTGTGGCTGCACTCAAAGCTCTTAACAAATCTCTGGACTGGCCCTGAGGGGCTTGAGGAAGCCTCTTACACAGCTGCCAACGAACAGAACATTATGAGACAATACGAGGATTCTGACCTATATCTTTAAAATCTGGGGGTCACCCTCAACACACCCCACTCCATGACCCCCTTTCATGACTCTCTACTCTGACTTGACGGGAATAAAAGGCAGGCTTGAGTCAGAACAGTGAGCCAACTGTCTAACGACAGGCGGAAGCTTGGTGGAACTGCGCACAAGACTGATTGACCCCCCTCCCATGCCCGCACTGAAGCAACCGCACTGACGTACACATGCATGGCCATGACCAACAGGGGTTGTCCTGCTATCTCTGGGTAGAAAACTGTGCAAACACACAAGGCCAATATCAATGCGTCACTGAGGGGCTCTGTGCTAAATATCACTGCGGTTGTGACAATGTTGGCTGTCAATCATGCCACTTTGAACAGACGCCCATTATTCCATTCAGATAAATGACTACGTGACCGTTATGTCACATTGATACTCGCCATATAACATTTACACTCTCAAAAAAATAAACATGGTAAAAGACGGTCTTTGGAGCGACGCCACAGAGGCAGCAGTTTTGGGTGCACAGAAAAACTTTAAGTCAAAGGTTCTTTAAAAATATGAAGTCATTTGAAATGTTTTCATGGAACCAGACGTCTCTGGCATTAGCCCAACAATCTTTTTTTAATTTTTAACAGTGTACAGTTAACGTACCCAATCGCTAATTTATTTGAACATATGAGGACAGCCAATAGTTTGTGAGTGATGTTCCATTCTGACACATGCATACCTTTGTAGCGGTCAGTTCTGGCAGTGATAGCACCCTGGCCCGCTCCTCTCGCCTCCACCTCAACATGGTGACATTTCCCTGTCGTTTGCTTGCCCCTCCCATCCATCCCAGGAGAGCCTGATGGATGGGGTCCGTTTATGAAGCTGCTGGCAGCAGCATGATCAATCAAGCTCTGCTGAGGAGAGTGGTCTGAGCGTTCGGCCTGCAGCCTGCAAAGAAAGCCTGAGAGTATTCTAATACAAACACTCACTCTCGATAAGATGTGTATTGGTGTTTTATACTTGGTTTAACTTAAACACAGAATGAAACACGGCATGGCGTAATGAGGATGAGAAACCGCATACTATTCCATTAGTATCCCTCCAAGAAACCAAGATTTAAAAAGGACAAACAGTATTTGATACGGACAGTGTTCTTAGCAACACATTTACCAAAGGCTTTTAAAATATATACACCCTGACATTTTTTCATTATGGAATTTGATAACCTCTTGATTTTATACATATATATTTTAACAAATTAATCTTTGCTCTAAATAGAGGCTGTTTCACAAAACATTTGCTTCTAACCTCATCAAACACACTATATGTACTGCATATATCTGCTTATGCGATTCATAAAGCTGCAGCACTTTAACGCAAGAACTATGAGATTTATATTGAGACCTGGGCTGGAGAAACAAGCCAAAGAATTAAAAAACAATCACATAAAACTACAGTAAACATTACTTATAAGTTGACTTTTACCTGATCACGTCTGATCAGCTCCTAATGCTGAATAATAAGAACCTCAATGATTCAAACTCCCTCCATGTCACAAAGTACATGATAATCAGTAACTCTATGGATTTTGTCATGAGTAATATTAATAATACAAATATAAACCTAGTAAATAAAATAGGAAACGGGCACAAGCTGCTGCTTCTAACTCATTCCCATCAATAAAGATGCAGATTTAATATGCTAGCAAGATATGCTACTGCCACCTACTGACACTGCTCAACATTTACACAATTGTTTTTGCACAATGATTTATTTCAGTACAAATGACAAACATGCACACCTCTCGTTGCATAAATATATAAAATATTGTTTAGAGAGTGAACAAACAGCATTTCAAAAAACTATAGTTCCATTAACTACAGTTTATGAAACCAAATCTCCAGACAAGTGTCCTGCCACTTACCCATTAGATGTTGCATGACCCAAAACTTCAAAGAAATGATCACGCACACAGGTCAAACTAGGTCTGAGCCTGAGCTGGCGTTAAATAAGGGTTTAGACGAGAGGTCAGTGGACTGGGTTTTGTTTTAAGCAAGTCTTTCCGAATAGTAATAACTATCTTTTTCTCTTGGCCTCAAATTTATAAACAGCAGGAGCAGAGGCTGTCTCCTTCTGGACTTTCACTTTCTTGTTCTTGTCCTGTGAATAAAGGACAGACATTTTTAGAGCTTACAAAAAATAAAGCTCACAGACTCAGAACGCAGAGCACATTAACAAAACTGTAAAAAAATTAATATTACATGAATTAACAACCAAAGAATAATGTGTCACTATCAGTATCACTGCTAGCCACACAATGCTGCACATGTGTTAATTAACTTATTTGTTAAAAGGCATGCTCACTTGAAGGTCTTTGCGAGTCTGGATCTTCTGAGTGATGACAAACATCTTCTTCTCTCGGTCAATACGTTGAGATAGTTCGTCATACTGACGTTTCCGCTGCTTGGCCAGTTTCTATGAAGCGTTTTAATTATGTATTAGACAAAATGCAAATAAAAAAAATAAAAAAAAACCCACACACACAATAATAAAATATTTCCAGCCCTTGGAGACAAGCGGGAAAATATGACAAACTTAATACTACAGGAGGGCACTCAGCACTCCTGAAAGAGTGCTGAATGCAGCAAATATGAAAGGCTGGAAAGGAATTCTCAATATTAAGTTTAAAAGAAAGTAATATAATATTTAGTTTAAAAGTAATACAATAAAATGAACCATCATATAAAAAGTTCTGCATTCATTTTAAGAAACTTTTTTGTCATTGATGCTTAGTGCCAGTCTTTATGAAGAACCAGAAGCTACTGGAAGACCGCCTACTTGTAGACGTGAGTATGTGAGTGATTGAATTACAAGCCAGGAGCTTTGCATCTATTAGCACTGTTCAGCAGAGTGTAGTGAGGACAAGAATCTGACTAGTACAAAAAAAATCAATACACTGTTACTGTTTATCTCCACATATTTAAGAGTAAAGATTTGCGGCTGTAACAGAGGGCTAAACAGGGTGTAGTGTCCTCCATATATAAATATTTTAAGACAGAAACTATGATTGGCCAATCACCAGTCATTTCTTATGAGATACGAAAACAATATATTTTTATCTTAGGACTGGAACAGAGTGATGAGTGTAAGGCATACTAAGCAGTGCAGGTTTCTAACCTTCACTCTTTTCTGATCCACAGCTCCCAGAATTTTCTTGTTCACCAGAGTGTCCATAGTAGGCCTGTTAAAATGTCTGTCCACCAGCTCAGGCACTGTGTTGAGGTGCGTGGCCAGGTCAAAATCCTCCACTGGTTTAGAGACAAGAGCTGTTTTAGATACATTTAAACTACAGGAAGAGCGAATAACTAAACATTCTTAAATATGCTAACCATGAAAAAGACATAACTTAGTTCACAAATGACAAGCTGCAGTGAAGTGATAAGTTCCTAAATTAATTACAATTATTAAATAATTAAATTAAAATACATATAATCATAAATGATGAGGAATTATTGCTGTGCACAGTAAAGTGAAAACAGTGAAACTTTGTGTTTGTAAAACTGGCCCCGTCTGATTTACCTTCTTTTCTGGTGTCCATGAAAAAGGTGTGTTTATTTTGTTGTTTACCATCTGCGTCCAGAAGATGCAGCTCAGATTTTAATCTTTCAATTTTCTGGAAAATTAGGAATTAGACATCTGTAAAATACATGTATTGAGAGCTAATAACTAAACATTTTTAGAGGCCAAATGGACATACAATAACAAGTTATTTCCACTACCTTCGCCTCTGCCACCCTCTTCATCTCCACATATCTGATGTCCTGAGTCCTCATGATTTTCTTCTGTTCCTCAGTCATCTCTTCGCCTTCCTGTTTTAGTACATGCACTCCATCCTAATAATATATACATTCAAACTGAATTAGAGGAAACATTCTTTTCATTAATCACATTCTTAGATGCCTAAAGATTTTAACAAGTCTAAAAGAAATGACATGTATCAGGACATGAACATTTCTTAAAGTTATTAATTAATATAGATACAATTGTAATCTTACACTACCAATTATAATAATCTTAGACAAAATAATAAGTAATAATAAGTATCAATCATAAACGCGACCAACTAATTGTTAATCTAAATACAATGAAATCATAAGGGGAAAACAACATGACAGTAATTGGCATTCACACTCATCAGTAAAAGAAGCTGTGATCAGCTATCAGAAAAACCAACAGCCTAAATTGTGAACAGATAAACAGTAGACAATAGCACATATACAGACAATGGCCCATTTCAAATTTCTCATAGTTTAAATACTGATCTGGGTTCAGCTAACAGCTTTCACTTGAATTACATGGACTGATGAAATCTGATATTATTTTGAGATCAGTTATTATTTTGAAATGCTTGATAAATATGGGCCTATATATTTTTTCATTGATAAATATGGGCCATTATATTTAAATAATGCAACACAGACACCACAGTCTTTCTGACAAGACTGGGTGATAATTAACAGGGAGAGTTGGGATCACCAAGAAAACTAGGAGAAGAAATACCTTTAACTGAGAATGTATCATTTTAAAGTGGAATTCATCTGGGTTCTTGTCCATCGCCTTCTTGCGCAAGGCGCTAAGTGTTTTCTGTTTACGATGGTAATCACTAAAGTGAAGAGAGACAGAAATGTGTTGTCAGTTGTTAATTACAAATTGGTTACAGGACACAACTACACTGCTGAATGTCACACAAATAAGATATAATAGCCCCACAGTGAAGACATTCACAGCTTTACCGCAGCAAAGGGTCAGCAAGGCACTCCGTACCAAAAATAGACAAATTAACAGTACCACATAAAAAACAATAAAAAAAACAAATAATAAAAGTCTAAAAACGCTAAAGAATAAAATGTTTTTATTACAATAGAAACTACACAAAGGGCAGATGTCCAGACACCAATCTAAATGACATTTGCAGCCACATGTTTAGCCAGGGGGTCTTAAGTGTACTAACGTTAGTAAAAGTTTATGTAGATGACACTGTTCCACAATGCGTATATATGCCATAGGATACAATGAACATTCTCCAAGCAGCTATAAGCAGTACCAAAAACACATAGAAAATATCTCAAAAAGCTTCCTTACTCTGCGCGAAGTTTGTAGTCCTTCTTCTTCTCCAAGAGTCCTAAATGCTTCCTGAATCCCGGCTGAGAGGAAAAGACACACGACAACAATTAGATAACGTTAGCAATCCGTGGAAGTTGGAAATGTGATTCAGCAACTTCATATGGAAAAAAAATTGTCAGATTTGGACTGAATATATCCCAACCCTAGCTCACAGTGATCCCAGTAAACTAGATAAGAACAAGCTTTTCTGGACAAGCAAACATTAGTATATTTCTCTGTGCCCAGAGCTGTAAAGTGCACTATAGTAACTGTTAACACCGCCGTGTTTACATCTCTGTCGGTTAGCTTCGCTGCTAGCAACACAGGGCTCTCACAGAGAGTCTGTTAGCAGATTAGCTCGCTAGCAGCTCGCAAACAAACTACACTGACCAAAACGAAGCAACACTCACCTGAGATCGCTCTTTATGATCCCGCTGCTTGGTTTTCAGAGCTTTTCTAAATGAAGACATGTTGTCGGTATTAAGACAAGCTTATAGATTCAGACGTTGAGCTCAGTGTGTGTACAGCTGCTCTGGCTGCCTTACAGTCGCGTGCACTGCATCACTCACGTGGGGGCTACTTTCCAACCGGCATCTCTGGCTTCTCTCCGGCAGATTCGACAGTTTGACTTAAATCTATATTTTAAATAGTGAATAAAATGTAATACAAATAGTGAATACAAAATTAAATAAATGAAAAAAATGAAGTGTATTGTTTTTTAATATTGTTACACGAGCTGTTCGTTTACACTTAATGATACTTAATTATAGATTTCCCAAATGAAAATATTTAAAGGCCAATTGAAATTGAAATTTTCTTCTTGTTGAGTATCTATCCAGTATAAATTTTCTATAAATATGTTTAAAAGATATACAGGAATACAGACCGCTACGCACAGTTTACTTACAGCTATTCAACAGCAGGGGGCAGTGTCCTCCATACATAAACGTCTAGAAGCAGAAACTGAGAGAGTCTACACCACAGTGCATTTAGCTGATTCACAGCTACCATCTATGGACAGTAAATCTGTATACTTAAAAATATAGTTTTCTCACTGTGACACATATTTGGATGTATTCCTAGAGCTGCTGGTGCTCTAACTCCTACCATCTGCACCACTGCAGGACACTAACAATAAACCAGCACGTTCACTTTATATGGCCATCTGATCAACGCCATCCATCACTGGAATCTACTTTGTCGGCTGTGTTGCATAAACTGGAGCTTGGGGAAAAGCTCTATAACAAACACAGGGTGTTGAGCCTCTCAGTTTATATGCCTTGGCTGCAGTGTTGACACTCTGAATGGCTTTGGTCACAATAATGAAGGCCTACATCTGCCAAAGAGATTGGTTAACACTAACAGATAATAAGTTTTGTGTTTCTCAAATGGCTTTTTTCTTTTTTTATATATATCCTATGGCCCCGGCCCCTAAACATGACTCTAATCCAGGCAAACAGCTTTGCATGTATCATTGTGAGAAACCTCAAGAGTCAACCCCCACTGACGACAGACACCTGTATGAATCACAAGGTCTTTACAGTCATTTCTTCCATCTCGGCTTCCCGGATTGAAGTGGAAAAACGTGGGGAACAGCTGGCTATCTGATACACACGAGCAGAGCACATGAGAAGAAATGTATACGACAGCCTTCCTTACATTGCCCAAACAGTAATGAGCACTGACCCTTCCACGCATGTGAACCATCTCTTCCAACGCATGTGAACCATTTCAGACACTTTAAGAAGCTGTAAACAACATACTACTCTTGCATTGTTTAACAGATAAGTAGCTGTGACGATAAAATAACAATCCTGAGCTACTGCCGTTCTCTTCAGGACCTCTAATGTCTCTGATAATAGACCCACCAACTGACAGAAGAAGACCAGAGCAGGCAGAATCAAATGAACACACAAGAACAAATCTATACATCTCATCTATCAGCTTTCGCCTCTTTTTTCCAGACAAATCCTTCTCAAAACTGCCAAGAAATTGTTTTATATGTGTGAGATTTGCACAGCATGCAGAATGTTTTGCGGTGAAAGAAACCCTGAATGGGGTCAGATTTTCCGTACTACGTCTTGCTGATTGACCTGGGGTTTGTGGGGTTTCTACTCTGAGGATCTGCCATACAGTTTAAGCAATCTCGTTGACTCTTGGAGTAACCAAACTGCAATGATATATGTACACAATGTGTCTGAAATTTGGCCGATGCTGTCGTCATCCATCTAACACTAGTATGGCTGGACGGTTTCAGCCAGGTTAAAGCCGAGACGACCAGAGTTTTTAACAAGGGGCAGATGCTAAAACGACAGGGCATGGGGTCACTTGCTTTGTGATGGTCCGGGGAGCTGGAATGCCTTCTCTTGACAGATATATTAGTGTTTGGTTTCTTTAATACAAGCCTGTGAAAATAACACAAGTGACATAATGCTGCTGGGCAGTAGCTGAGCTCAGGGTACTGGAATGTCTCCTCTGGCCACAGCAATGTTCCATCTGCCCCCTACCCAGAGGGTAAGACCATTATCATCATCAGGGGCCCCATCTCCCACATTCCCACATCCACGCTATAAGCTTCTGAATAAGCCGCTCTCGTTCGCTCTTCAGGTGTTTATGCTTCTTCTTACTCGTGTGCGAGGACGTGAGGAAGGTAAACGAAAAAAACCTGAAAGAATCTCTGATCATCATCTAGTCTCATTTACTAGAAATCCTTTAGGAGACCAGACTTGAGTAGTACAATGGGACCAGGCCAAGGGCTGCAGGGAATTCAGTGTTTACAATGGATGATTGATGAACCGATGACTCTCAGGGATTTTCTCTTTCAACAGGCAGGATTTCTAATAACTGATAAAAAGTGTTTCTTTGCTAAGAAACAATGCAAGTTACACTACATCCTGTGAAGAAATGACTCCTTCCTAGGCACATCATCCTCATCCCCATGAACAAGTCCCAAGTAGAGGATTATGACTTCATTTTCAGTCACTTCTTTTTTTCTGAGCAGACAGTGTTAAGAACTAGATTAACTGCTTTAACTGGTGGAGACCTTAAATCCAGCAATCATCTATTCAAAATTGTGGTTATACTGTCACATGAGTCACGAGAGCAATTACTAAGTGAATCAAACATACTTTACTTTCAATGCCAGTTTTGGGTCATTTCTTCTGGTCCATTCGTCATGAAATGTACACATAACATAATGTTAACTAGCATTTTCAAATGATGTGAAAAACTGAAAAAAAAAACTACAATGGACGTGTAAAGTAAAATGGAGATACAATACAGAATAGTTGGGTGACGACTATAAATACCTAATAAAAAAAATAACTTTGTTTACATTTGTAAACAAATTTAGCCAAGAAAAGACACTAAAGTGTGGATAAAGGGATTCTGTTTTCTTCTAAAACAAAGAAGTGTGAGAAGAAATGTTTTTCTAGAAGAACATGGCATACAGTTTGAATGTCAATGACAAGAGAGATCATAAATCATGGAGTGTTTGTCAAGGTTTTCAACAGGTCAAGCAGAGAAGCTCAAGCATCTGACAGTATGGCCCAGATTCTGCTGGACTGTGGTCTGTAGTATCTCTGATGATACTCTGAGCTTTGCTAATATATCTATTATTGCAAATAATCTGTCTGTGTGGTTTTAGTAATGAATCAAGTTATTTTAATCACCCACTTAAGCACCTTGTGGTTAGTGATGATGAATCTATCATACCACACCACACTGCAGCTGGTCAGTATGTTTTAGTGTACTGTTCAGTTGTAGATCTTCTAATCATCTGAGTAGATAGATTGGACTTCTCAAGCACTGCAAGCATTGTTGCGCCATTTTAACGAGTTGGTGAAGGTCCAGGAGAAGATCTCATTCATGTGTACTTTGAGAAATCTGAAGCTTCTCATTCTTTCCACTTGATGAGCCATATCCCCCATACGCGCTCCTGCAGTCAGCAATTATCCCTTTCGTTTTGTCTTTGTCACTAAGAGGTTTTCCATGTGCCACTCAGTGGGGAGTTTCACATCATTCCTGAACGCTGTTTCATCGTTCTTGCTGATAAGGCCTACAACAGAAGCGTCGCCAACATGTGATGATGTAGCCTGAGTCATGCTGTGAAAACATCGTCATGTAAAACAGTGAGCTGGGTACACGGCCCTACAGGTGTGACGGAACTGTAGTTTCCTAACTATTAACACCTTCCAAAATGTGTTGATCTAGACCACAGGTAATCAAGTCTGTGGGCGTGATGATGCTGAATGGTACTGTGGTCAAAGAACAGCATCTTCAATGTGTGCAAAGCCTCTCAAAGCATTTCAGCTGGAGCAAACAAAATATGGCTTATTTTTAATCATGAGGAGTTAGTTACAGTCCTGCAGCATGTTGGAATAGTACAATTGTATGGGCCCCACAGCAATAAAACATACAAAATGCTATGAACACCCATATAACAATATATACATTATGCCACACCACCCTCCCACCCACTAGCATGTAACGTTAACCTAAATGAGTCATGAGTGTAGTTATTCCACTGAACCCAGGTCATAGAGAAGAGGTCAGTTTTAAACAAAATGCTTTTTATTGCTAATAATTTACTCAGAGTGCAATTTATTCATTTATCAATAAATAAATAGTTTAGTAAATAAGTTATATCTAGCACAATCAACAGTTGCGGGGCAGGTGTGGGCTGTAGGTAAGAGAACCACCCTTGTCACCAGAAGGTCTCCGGTTCAATCCCATGAACCGAAAGGACATGACTGAAGTACCAGGGGCACAGCAAGGCACCTAACCCCTGACTGCTCCCCAAATGCTGTGGCAGGGCTGCCCACAAGCGTGCTCGCTGCCCCCTAGTGTGTCTGTTCATTAGTGTGTGTGTGTATGTGAGTGTTTTACAGCACGGATGGGTTAAATGCGAGAGCTTGAATTTCACTCTGGGATCAATTAAGTATCCATCTGTCTAACAAGAACATTTTCCAAAAAGTTTGTTTTATATCAGGTTTGGTCATTTTGGTCCCAGATGTTTATAATATTCTAAATTATTTTCATAAATAAAAGTTCATCTAAAATCTGTTTATGGGGATTAAAAACTTGTTACACTTTATAATAATCTGGGTGGTCCAAGGGTACAACAGCCATGGCAAGCAGTGAGCAGGGTGTCGAAATGATCAAAAGAGTGTTCCAATGCTATAGGCTGATTTTGCAGACAGCAATTAGGTTGTTTACAGCTGGTCTGTTCCTTCCAATCTGAAAGCTGTCTTATATGCTGTCAGCAGGAAGTGAACCGTAACATACATTCAGGGTTTCTGCAGTAATAATGCAGACCCACAGTGACAGACTACATTATTAAGTATCACTGCATTATGTGTCAATAATTCTGTGATGCTTAATGTAGTCTAACACTGTGGGTGCATATTCTTTCATATTTAAATGAGATTGATTTGAACATGCAGGGCTAGCTGTGGATTGGCTAAGACACCTAAAACATATACTTTTTACATTCTTATAATCGAGGAGAGAAGTGTCAGACCAGAACATTCAAAATCTGAAAGTATCCCACTGAAATACACTCTAGTGATGTCATTATTAAATCTAGTTTGGTGTGACTTACTGTATTTTGTATATGAACAGGAAAAAAACAGTGTGTAGGTAGTGGTCCATGTGCTCTGGGACTGCAAAAGGGATCTTATCCTTTCCTCATCATCTCCTGAAGAACAAGGCAGTATTCGTCCTTTAATTTGTAGTGCCTATGAAGCCTACACCACAATGTGTAAAATTAGAGTTTATAATTTGGAGAGTGAGAGAGGGTGAAGGAAGGGCAGAATGAACTCACACACACACACGTACATGACTCAGAGTAAACTTTGACTGAAAATGGGACACAAAGTAATTCAAATCAGATCTTTGTTCATAGGCATTCTTCAGATCTCTAAATAGGTTTAACTCTGTTTGCTGTTTAATCAAAGACACCCCATGCAAATAGTTTAAAAGGCAAAAATGGATCTCTGGTTACACGATATGGCCTGGTTTCGTGGACGTGGGTTGATTAAACAGTGATGTCGATGATATTTATCACTCAAAAACCATTTTAAGTCTAGAATTGGGTTTAATCTTGGTCTGGAAATTTCTTGCAACTGGCATTTTACTGTAGCTTTAAGTCACATGTCACTGCTTCCTTGCTAAATAACAGTTCTGGTCACCATTAAAACTAGCATGTTGTGTTTTGGATTCTGGTGTGCTGGTCAGCAGCAATGTAAGTTCATAAGCTGATCACCACCAAAACCAGCATATCTTTGCTCTCAGAACAAAACCTCCAAAACTTTGATATAAGCCTCTTATCTCCACAACTTTACAGGAGAAGGAAAAACATACTTAACTTTTAATGCAAGTCAGTGGAATTATTTTCCACATAATTTCTGTATTTTTTTCTTTTGGTCCATTAACCATGAAATGTACACACAGTGTTAAGAAGAACAGGTATTTCAAATCATCAAAAATGTGAGTGTATGTGTTTTAATGCTGGTCAACCAGCATAACCATGCTGGGGTGACTGACTAAACCAGTGCCAGGCCAGCAAAGCCAGTGTAGAACATTATGGCTTTCTGTGCTGTTTTTTTCATCAGGGTTGGTCTCTTTAAACTGCCCATTAGGAGTTTTGTTTTTCATCCCATGGGTGAAATAAAGGATTAAGCGTTATAAGCATTTATAACACTAGCGGTGGGAACATAATGGTCATCACTAAAGAGCAGGGACAAAGTGGCTCTTGTGGTTTTCCGTTAGAACTGAATGAACTTAGCAAGAACATTCAGCTACCCGTTCTCTGCTCGACCTGCCAGTTAAAAATGACACTAACGTTTCCACAAAAAAGATTATCTAGTTCTCCAGACTGCCTCCGCAGATGTATATACTCGCTGTCTTTGCCGGAGCTAAAGATGGGTAACCCGTTTTCACTGTCATGGCGAAATTAGTGGGGGCTGTTAGCAGGTAGGCCACGTTAGAGTGGTCTTTCTCCCAGTGAAGGGCTCCAAAATCTGCAGGCTATAAGGACGTGTCGGGCTAAATTGAATTACGATTTGCTGATTCAGTTCCTAAAACTTTTCATTGTACGGCTGTTGCTGAGGGAAGAAAGACATTTTTTTTCTTCTTCAACTGGGGCGGGAACTTGTGACTCACTAACTTCCTCGCTGAGCGCATGGAGCTGGAGGACGCCGATCACTCTCCGTCTGGTCAGAAAACGCAGCGGCTCACTCCTGTAGGCTGCGGCCGAGAAAGCAAGAGCGGGGATAGATACTGAAGGACGACCAAACACAGCTTCTTTCCAATATCCGAGAGCATAGCGGCAACAGGGAGTCGTGACAGACAGTATCAGGCAGCTTTTGTGGGTAAGCGCGATGATTTTTTTCCCTCCCCTCAGATCTCTCTATCAGCTCACCTCGGCTCACCGAGTCAGGCGTTTGCTGACAGTTCATTCTGTTCATCACTCGGTGACCAGTGGGCTTGCACAGCTTCGCCTCAGCTCTCTAGAGACCTCGCGGTCCACAGACCGCTTTGGAGTGCTTAGTTAATGAATAATAACGCAGTGATCCGTTTCACTGAGACATGTCCTCTGTTTTCTTTTCTTCCTTCCTTTTTTGGGTTACACTGTTCTCTTTAAGTTCAGCTTCAGCTGTGACACATGCTGAAACTTTCCTCCCTTTCCAGCACATGTCGTTTGGTCAGTAACGAAGTTGCCACACAGAATTTATTCATTGGTCTAACTGTAATTACACCCTTATAGAACTCACTCCTCAACCAGAGGCCTGACCCTACTCTACCGTATAACCTAGTCTCATGACATTCTGTCCATCATCACTTGAAGACTTCATCATGTAGGGTGCCTACTGTTGAAGTTTTTAAATTTTTATTTTTTTGATGCAGCAGAGCAAGGTCCAAGTCAGAACATGACTGTTGTCTCCTGGAAGACGCAGCGTTCTATGATGCAACTTTTCTCCACCGCATCATAAATAATAATCATGGGTGCGTAAAACAGTTTTAGGGCCACAAAAAAGGAGGTGGAACCATCATGCATGTAGATCTATCAAGACACACCTGGAATCGAGCAGGCGAGTTTTAATGACTGGCATGTGAGTCAGAAAGATGAGTAGTCTGCACTTAAACGAATATCTTGCAGTATAACGCACAGCAGTCGTTTGCAATCTGCAATATTTCGCAATGCTAATGATTTCACTTGAACCAGACTGTCAATGCCTGTACACACAGAGAAAGAGTAGCCTAACCACAGAGTGACCATACATCCTCTTTTTCCAGGACACATCCTCCTCTTTAGAGCTAAAAATGTGTCCAGTCGGGCTTTCATAATTGCTTGAAATGTCTGGGATTGGGCTGTGCTTTCATGTTGACATTTGCTTTCGGGCCACTCTGCTGCCCACAATGCCCTCACCCTGCCTAACAGCCTTAAGACTAAGGTGAAGTGTAAGCAACGCAGTGAAAAGGGAAACTGTAAGATCCTAAATGTCTCAACTTTAACGAATTGGCATTTTTTGGACAGATGGAGCCAAAACAGGAGAAGCAGCTGGGAGCTTGTTTTCACTCTTTGACCTATGCATAGCTACTACTGTTCAGGGTGGCCTGACAGTTTTAGCTTACCCCCAGTGAACATAGTCAAAGGGTTTTATTGGTTTGTGGTGGGACTTCTTCAGGAGGCACATTTTAAGTGTATTCAGTAGAACTTGAAGGACATTCCTGTCCTTTGCCAGACTCTTTTTTAGTCCATTCATTACTCCCAATAGAAGGAGTTCAGAAATGAAGGCCACACTAAATCATCCCTTCGAGTCAACTTCTAGCCCTCTCATGTACGTGGCACAAATTCCTAAGCCATCCATGTACTTCTCACATACAGAATGACTGTTTTCACAGAGACTTTGTATTCTCACCCAGGACCCAGTTCAGAACTGGTTTTCTGTCCTTTTGACTGGAGCACTCAGGTTGGGTCTTGCTTGTGGATACTATGTAAAGTATTCAGTTGAATGTGAACAGTAGTAAGTATGGAATGTATGAGTAGTAAAGAGTGGCAGCCTGTGAGTTGGGAGTGTAGTTATTTCCTATTCTGAAACTGTAGGCATGTGGCCAGCCATGTGACTAGCCATTGGCTAGTGTGTGACTTACAAATGTACTGGGGTGTGCAAGGCAGTGGTATCTCATCTGCCCATAGACTGACTTGCAGTTATGAACTAAGATAGTGTTTATTTTTGATGACTAGTCACAAAAGGCCTTTCTTCCCAAGTACAGCTCAGTGTGTCTGACATTTTCTGTGGTGCTAGTTGTTTTAATGCTCTGTTCTTATAATGACTGAGTTTTTGTTTTCTCCTCTGTTTCTAGAGTAATGAGTCAAAAAGCCTATAAAATCTCTATCCCACCATCCCCCATGTAATTTCAGTGTCTGGTATTTGAGTCCTGATAGAAGTTGAGGGAGACTGAAAATGCATTTGTTTGCATTTTCTCTCTCTCCCGCTCCTCTGCGCAGTGTCAAGGCTATGAGACTCTGGTGAGCCTTGACCATGGTCACATTCTTTTAGAGCAGCATGTTTTTCTAAGGTTAGCCTCTCTCAGGCACTGGACTGCTGCCATCTGTAGTGTGACACTGAAGGGAGGGCAGAGTTATACGTGCAGGCTTTTCCTTTTTTATTTGCCCTGATTTCTCTGAATCTCTGAGTCTAGTCTTGACGGTTGGCGAGGAGTTGAGTTTCATAGCCCTCTGTTTCTCATGAAGATGACGAACCGTTACACATGTTGCTGGTTGTTAGTCTGTTCACCCGCAGCCTGGTTGTCTCTTTTTTGTGAATTCCACAGAATTTCAGTGTAAACCTCAACCTGATAAACAAATCGAGTTAACTTAGACTGGAGGCGCTTGTGAAAAACTCTCAACATCTATGCATCAACCTTTCAGACCTTCAGAAATGATCATCTCTTGTATACTGTTCAGAGGATCTACATAAAAACAGGTTGTTTTATCTTTTGTAGTCCACCGCCTCATTTCCTCATCTGTATCCCCTCCGCTAACCTGAGTGAAATAGCGTGGGGGGCGCGTGTCTGGTGGCTGGAGGCCTGTTGCAGTTGTGAATGGTGGGAAGTGACCTCAGGTTTCCTGCGTGGGGCTCCAGGTGCTGCGTCGCTGCTCTAAGCGGCTGGTGGCTTCCTCCCCGGCTGAGGGAGAATGAATGGCTGAAATCAGATCCTTTGCAGCAGGGCCCCCTGGGAGGCAGTGTGCTGTTCAGTCTCAGTCACTGCTCTCCTGTTTGTTTATTCTCTCTGTCCCTTCCTCTTGCACGCCTTGGTGTCCACATGGACATTGGATCTTTATACGTTTTGTCACTTCCCCTCTGGTTTGAGCTGGTTCATTAGTTTTTGTCTTATTGCTGCTGCACTCATTTGTTCCTGCAAGTTTTTTAAATGTACCTCGAAGGGCTCTAAACTTGATGAAATGATTTAGTGTGGTTGTGTGTGATATGTGTTGTGAAGGGATGAGCAATATGGCAATATGTGCTCTCTTTGTACTAAACATACCGTTTTTCAGTGCTCTTAAAGTACTGATGATATTTACAAACTTGAGATTTTATTGCGATACGAGTGTTTTTATTGCCGTATGACTCATCGTTAGAGCAGTGGAGACAGACTAGATCAAATAACCTCATGCCACCAGAGAGACGTCATCACATTACTGGCACAAACCGTTAGAAGCCAAATGACTGCTTTTATGTTGCGGTACTGCATCTTGCTCCCCTACATGGGAGAACAACTGACTTAACCATTAGACTAAATGTCCAATTTGCAAAACACCCACATGCACAACTCAAGAGACTCACATGCACTACTCAAGAGACTCACATGCACTACTGCATCCATTGAACTACTAGCCTTTAAAAATTAATAAAACATTGTGTTTTAAGTGTAGTAATGTTTTCAGGTTTTGTAATCTTTACTGTCACAACAAACCAAGCAAAAATAAATAAATACAAATATTCTTGTGCGTCTATATATAAAAAAGCATAGATACACAAATACAATGACATAGTATTGCTTCAATGTAGGATATAGATATACAGTCTTGGCCTGAAGGCTTGGATGGATTTAGCATTTAATAGGTGAAACCAAAGCGATAGTATGTCATGACAGGTGTTTTGATAGGTGAGGTCAGGCGTCAGCGCTCACTGTCCCGCATAGCTCCACCAACTAATACTACACTATGGCACTTACATTGCTACAAAGATTGCTACAAAGTTACCTGTTTGCAGAGAGCACCCTAATTAGATACATTCTAATCAGCCAGCAATTAAAATAATCATGGTTCTATGACATCCAGTCATTTGAACATGAGTGCTCAAAACCCTTCCCTTCCCACTTTACTCTGATTGGATGCACTCAGGTAGTAGCATCCATGAAAGATGGTAAATGAAACACCCCTTGAAAAAGACAGGGGGGCAACTCGGGAATACAGTTTTACATTGCCATACATTGGCCCATGATTATAACGCTTCTCAGAGTAGGGGTGCTCTTATTACCTATACGTTTTTTGACAGGTGCAGGTCTTAGATCAGCACTTCTGCTATAAGAAGCTAATGTGCGCTCTAATGTCTAATGATATTGTACTAAACCTGTCACACCCTAATGAGTGTATACGTATGGCAGCTGTGTATTTAACACATTGACAGAAAAGTAGGTAGTAAAAAGTCTAGACAAAGCCCAGGTGCCCCCCATTCCGCAGTCAGTATTATATGTGACAGTAGACTTGACTTGGCAGTGACCACATGGCTGTATCACTGCAACAGCTGTTACAGCATACACGTTACATCCATTGATATCTCTGTCACCCAGCTACAGCCTACAACCAGGCCCTGACTCACCTTGCTGGTGGTAGAAGCCTAAAGCCTAAAGAGTGGAGGTATAAGATGTGTAGTCACCTGAGGTGAGACTGTGAGGTTTTGTCTGCTGCTCTTCCACCAGGGGGGTGAGGGGCTCCCCTGAGCTGTGTTATGCTGTGTTATTTTACTGTGAGAGAGACAGGCTCAAGCCTGCACGCTAGCAATCATGATGTTGCAGACAGTGCTAGGATACCGATGCCATGCTGGCCCAAACTTGCAACACTCACAAAAGATTTGCTTGGTTGGCACTCACAGAGTTACTACTGTCAGGCAGACTGTAACATTTTCCTAGAGACTCGGGGTGAAATAAATGTGGGTGACCGTTGAGTGTGCTGTAAAAGTTGAGTCCAAAGCAAATAATAATTGAGGTTTAAAGGAGTTAGAAAACCGTGGGGACTGGTCCAGTACAAATTGCTGAAGGATTAGCAATGCACTATTGATATGCTAGACTGAAAGAAGACTGTAAATGAAAATATGGAGTATTGCTTGCATATGCACACCGGCAGTTAATATGTTTTAATGTCTTTTACATAACAATCTGTGAATCTACTGCCCTGTTCTAGTCTCTTTGCTCTTGCATTCAGTAATGTTTCCAATGTTCAGGTTGAGAAGGCACATCTTTGTCTTTATGGAATCACCTGTGATTTGACTGAAAGGAAAGCATGTCCAGCAGCTCTCTGGTGAGTTCACAACGGAAAGATACATTGGAAAGTGTTAGTTCTCAAGCATTATGGGAACCAGAACCAGGCTGTTTTATTTTGGAACTGAAGTCAGTGCTTAGTTGCCAGTGTCATTCTGTAATAAGGCATTAACGTGCATTCATTACAGCCCTGACTGACGTCTTGCGAGAGTGTAACTCACTCCCACCGATCCTGCTGTTTGTTCCACAGCGCTGCCATCACTACTTTGTGTCCCGAGAAGCATGCCCACCTCCTTCTCAACACGCACACATGCACACAGTTAAAGAGGGTGCCAAGACGGGATTATTAGTGCTGATTACTTCCCAACACTTAATTAGCCTCCACATCTGTATGGCATGAGAGCAAATGACTGTGACATCATGGGAGATGAGGCATAATCGGGGGAACGACGCACGTGTTTCCATTTTATGAGCAAGAGAGGCTATGTGTGTGTGTCTGTGTGGTTGCATGTGTTGACGTATGGCTCAGTTTTGTTATTTTTGGAGGTCCAAACAAACCTAGACTTTAACAGCAGACAGCCTGTTATAATCTTCAGTTGTGCACAATGGATTGGTTCACCCTGGCTGACCCACAGAGCCTGTCTTAGAGGAACACGGTAAAAGCTGTTCGTTTGGATGCTTTTGAGTTTTGGACTCTTCGTCCCTGTTGAGTTTATATCAGTGTTTATTTGGTGCACAGCTGTGTGCAAATGTCTTCCCTGCTGTTATGTAAACTCTGCTGAACCCTCTTGGTGCATTATGAGCACTGGTGAGGTTTATGGTTGTCACAATAACACATGTTTAAATGCAGTATCAGGCATAGTATACCAATAGAAGGTGTAGTTTGAAAAGTGAAAATGAACTCCGAATCAAATCCTGGGCAAAAATGAAAAAAGAAGCAAAAAAAAGTTACATTCATAATGCTTTCCATCTACAAATAGTCATATTAGTCTCAAGGAAGACCAGCAGATCCACTCTCTGGTTCAAGGCTTGCGCTGTGAATGTATTGCACCAGACTGCCAGTTCACAAAATCTGTATTAGATAGCAAGGCTGAATATAAATATATATCGTCACTGTCCAATGAAAAAAATGTATTGTTTTCTACAATAAACAACAGCTGTTTACATTGTGTGAAAATTTCATGATAAATGGACCAATAAAATGCTCAAAAATAGCTTGGAAAGAATTCTGGTTCCATGTTTTTGGTCTCTCCTGTAAAGTTGCAATTTTGGAGATCTTTGTTTTTCATTGAACAGCGACACTATGTAGATTAAATGAATAAAACTGCAGCTCTTGCGATTTGAAAACTGCATTTGATGATATTTTTAAAAAATTGATCAGAATGACAATTTGAAAAGTCCTAGTCTTCAAATCACATAAGCTAACATTGAATTTGTACCATAGACAAATTGGTAAAACCACAAATTACCTGCTTAAATAAAAGGCAGCTGGACTGAACAGTAAAATCTAAATTCATCATGATCTTTAATGTATCTCTGTTAAAGTTATCTGGCTGTCCAAACTTGCTTTTCGCCCCTTTATTAGATAAACTGAGTTTGTTTGGCGAACTAACACTTTCTAACTTATGATTTAACCTCAAACTCCAGCTTTCTTGACACAAAAACAGCTGCTGAAATTCCATGATGCTGTGTCTGGATTCTAGTTGTTTCTGCGAATTGTAGCAATCAGTATGAAGCTGAAGTCATCGTCCTATTGGCCAGCTTCTAGTTCTAATTTTCCCATTTTACCTTAAATGGTACAGCAGCTACAATCTGACATGAGGTGCCAGAACATAACTGCTGAAGCACTGAAAGTGGAACTGGAAAAACTGAACAAGAGGCTGGCAAATAGGAAGCTTAATTCAGCTTTGTGTGATCCAAGCATAACTTAACATGATGAAGCAGATGATGAAGCATAACTGTAGCAACTCCCATCAATTGTAACGTCACATACATACCCACATAAAGCATACATGACATTGTGGCCGGCCGTCTGATGCACTACATTCAGCACTTGATCCTCAAGTCAGTATTCTGGAAAATATATATATAAAATAATCACAATTTAGGTTATAGTCACAATATTGGTCCAAACATCACATTTAGATACTTTCCCCAAATCGTTTAGCTCTAATGTCAACACAGCCTTAGTCTGTTTAAAGAATACATTGTCCAGCACTAGTCAGGCCTCAGCAGTGTTGTTCCTTATCGTGCAGTCCGTGCTCTGCTGCTTACCCTAAGAGATGAAGAACGTTCTTCAAAGGCAGTGGGCTGAGACAAGCCAGCCATGCTATGAGGGATGAGGTGTCGGCTGCAAACCGGTTGCTAGACCATAAACAGAAGTGCATAAGCCTAGCCATCTTCTTCAACATACACACTGCCCAGTGTTTATTGGCACACTCTGGGCACGGGCTGGCATCGAATCGCGAGGGCTTTAGAGGAGGTTGGCGGTGTTCCGTAGAGAGGAGAGATATAGCAAAGGTAATTGTCGCCCCCTTTGTCGGAACACCTTGACAGCAATCTCCCTCTCTGTCTCTGTCTCTCTCTCTCTTTTTCTCTCCTACCGGGCTTCTCACAGGAGCCCATAAATGGGAGAAAGTGTCCTTGGTGTGTCTATAAAAGGACGATGGCTTGTGGATGAGAGGATGGAGCTGATTTAGAGCAGGAGGCCTGTAAGGGTGCTTAGAAGAGGACTCCACAGATCTATGTGCCAGGACAGGAGAGGCTACAAGGGCATGAGTGAAAAGGAGAGAGGTGCTGTCAGGAAGATGTTCACAAGACTACCTGGAGCGAGCAGTCACTGCTTTTAAGTCATGTCCATCAACAGGTGGTCAGGGCAGGGCTTCAGCAGAGTGTGCCACTCTGTATACTCTCTAAAACATTTCGGTCAAACTCAGATCTGTGCTACTTTTTTAATTTTAGGGGCCAAAAAGCCTCTGTAACTAGCTGATGAGCAGATGAATTAAATCAGGTGGAATGCTACACTCTAAGTGCTGTGGCTCTTCACCTCTGGCCTGCTCTACAGCAGTGTTAATATATTATAGTTTAATTGTCATTTGGACATTTTGCTATTGCGGTTGTGTTTCCCAAATCTCTTTTGTCATTCCGGAGCCTTACACTCTCCTCTAGGGCCAACACACCACTGTAACTTGCTTTTTCATTCCCATTAACATCTTGAGTGATAGATATGAATCTCCTGAGGCCTGTGAGCAGCGGAGGCTCCACACTAAGTCCATGATGCTGATTTTATCTGTGTCTCGCTGACCCAGCTGTGGAGAGTGACTTGAGCCATGACCCTTGAGTAGGTTCCTAAAACGAAGACACTGTACTTTGTCTTCCTCAGCTCATCCGTCTTCATCACATTTTGAAGCTTAGCTTAGTTTAAATCAACTTTATTGCCATCCAAACACAAGTTTGACGAATTTCTTTTTCATAGGGCCATGCTTTTAAAGAAGCTTATAAAAAATAGCACAGTATGCAAGTGATATTTGTCAATACTCTTAAGCAGCAGTGCAGTGTACTTCCAGCTAGCGCAAGTACACTCCACTGCTGCTTAAGAGCATTGACAAATACCACTTGCATACTGTGCTATTTTTTAAAAGCATGGCCCTATGAAATAGAAGTTCACCAAACTTGTGTTCGGATGGCAATAAAATTGATTTAAACTAAGCTAAGCTTCAAAATGTGATGAAGACGGATGAGCTGAGGAAGACAAAGTACAGTGTCTTTCTTTTAGGACCCTACTCAAGGGTCATGGCTCTAGTCATGCTACTCTTGGACCCCAAACATCTATTAGCCACTGTTTTTTGCATATATTTGCAGTTTCCTCCATTATTTTATTTACAATTACAATGTCCCTCCTCCTCCCACTCCCGTTCTTACTTGTCTAGAAAAAACATTACAAGTTCAGCATCAAACATCATCTCTTTGTTTTGCTGGTATTTATATGACTTCTTTTGTTGACTGACAGTGTGGGTTCTTTTCACAAGCAGGTAGTGCCATTCATTATAAAAGTTACTTGCCATTGTTGGGTTTACTGTGTCTCTAAATAATCTAACAGGCATCAGGACCTTCACCATGATTAACGAGATGTTAGAATACGCCATCGGGGCAGTGCTACATCCTTTTACTCTAATGTTGGACTGAAGACAGACTCAATACTGCAAGAACTCACTGTCGCTTGTTGAGAGTAAGTGGTATTACAAGACAGAACGGATCGGGGCTAGCTGGTTAACATGCACACTTCAGTAGATATGCGACACATACAAAGACGTCTTTGATATATTTGCTTAATTTAGTTTCTACTACAAATCTTAGGAATCACTGCTTTAACTAAGTGTCAGTATGGCAGTTTAACACTGGCACATGGAGAGTGTCTTATTAGTCTAATGCCTGTATCTTACTGCTATGCTTGACTATGAATGTAGGGTTAGGTGAGGCAGTAGTTCGATATCTATGTGCAACAAGGACAAACTCTGTATTTTGTATGAAATGCACAAGCTGTAGCCAGACTACCTCAGAAGACTGTCTTTACGTCTGGCTTTTGGTCTGTTTGGCTGTCTGCGTATTCATTTATCTGCGGTGAGCCTCACTGCTTTCGCTGTGCTTTGTCTGAAGAATGCACCACTGTCTGCTATGGAATTCAGTTTGTCAAGTAAATCAGGGAGGTTTGTTTTAGTAAGTGGAAAAGATTAAGCATCGTCACGGTGATTACCTTTCATTAATGGGGAATCTCCACTGTTACCCAGTTTAGTCCTGAATTCAATCTGTATGTGGGATTTTGGAGTGATTGGACAGAGAATAGAGAACGTGTGACCATTTTAACGCGGTATCATGCCATTACCATGACTTTAGAGGGGAGGTGTTCGAGTTTGACTATGCAGTAAGATCGGAACATCTGATTGGACATCTACATAATTTACCCTTGTTATCTGTGTTTACCAAACTACCCTCACTCACACTGTTTATTCAAACCGAAAACAAGAGACTTTGCATTTTATCACTGCCAATGAATTAGGCACCAAGACAAATGGTGTTTTGCATTGCTGCATGATAAAGAGTGTACCATGTGACACAGAGAGATAACAGCATGATGGATTGTAGCTTCTCTTCCTCCGCAAAGTCAAAAAACGGTTTTCTAAACTTGTTCTGCCTCAGATCCTTAAGAGCTACGCAAATGTCAGAAGAGCTGTCCCAATATTTATGTATTATAACTTTTAATACTTACAGTGGACTGATATTTGATACTCCTTCATTACCTAAACTCAGGCAGATTTGACAAGTTAACCACTCCTATGGTCTGGAACAGTGAGTCTGACGTAGTAGTGACCAATATTACATTTGTCATCCCAGTGAATGTCTTATTTAAAATAAATACACATGATGTATGAGATGAATGTTGCCCTTTGGTGCTCATCAGTCTTTGGCTTAAGAAGAATAGCATAAGTGTAGAAGACAATGGAGATCGCAGTGTAGTAAATGGAGAAAAAAAGCCAGTCCAGCCATAGGCAGTGGGAGCAGGAGCCAGTGCTGTGTGTGTGTATGAGGTAATGTCTCTCCCCCTCACTGGCACACGCGTGGCCCTGTGTCTTAGACTGCAGGACGATGGAGGGAGTTAAAGGGGGGATGGTGCCATGGCAGTTTGATTTATAGACACCTTTGAAGTGAGCTCATTTCAGCCACACGGCCTGCCTTCTGTGTTTCGAAGCCTGAGGCGTACTCCCCAGCGTAGAGAGATGGAAAAAAAAAGACCCCCACAGGTCAACGGCCCCCACAGCCATCCAAATTCATATGTACGGATTCTTCTGTTTGTGGCAATTCATCAGAATATATGTGGTCTCACGATAAAACGAGCAAGCAAGACCCTCATTTTTCTGCATGTGACAGTTCCCCCTTAAATCCTAGAGAAAAACGTGGCGAGAGGGGAAAAAATGGACAGAGGTGGTCCCGTTTTAATGGCTTCATTGAGAGTCAAAAAGAGGAGCAAGGGAGACATGTTTAAACCTAAACCAGCAACCGATGGCAGAGAGTACCATTCATGCTTTTCTTCAGTGATCCTTCAAAAAATGTGTTAAGAATCATTTGTTTCATTTCTCAGTGGTTAAAACAGGTCTGATTGATTTGTTCTCATAGAACACTAATGTGTTTGTAACAGTCGTTTAGCTGTCGTGTCTCTGCACGGTCATGTTGGCTAAGTAAAATAAATGAAACAGTATTTGATGGATGAAAGGCCTTTTGGGTTTTCAGTTTTGCTAGTTTTTCCTCAACTCTGCCCCGGCATGGGAATTGTATTATGGTTGTATTTATGAGGCAGATTCTGATTTAGACCACTTCCAGACAAACACAAAGGTACTGTATACAGACCCCAAGTCAAGCTAAAAGTGTATTTCTTAGCATGATTTCAGTCAATCTTGAAAAATCTAATCAAATGAAACTGTGTTGCTGCAATTCCGATTCCCACGCTGTCTTTGTGGTTGTCATCTATCATGGAAACCACCATCAATTATCAAAACTCAGCAACTGATTGCTTGCTCTGAGACTAAAGTGGGCAGGCTTATGCTATTCTCTCACCCAGGCTTTGATGACTAGTTTTTTTTAATTATTACTTTTAATTAATGAAAAATCAGAGATTTATTTCTAAACACATATTAGAAAATGATTGACCATGAACTTTAGCGTCAGCCCAGCATCACAGCTCGCTGGCCTTCCTCAGACCTTCGGCTTCAGCTAACTTCAGCTAGGCTAACAGCACAATCAGCTGTGCAGTTCTTTGAGTCGCCAAGCCCACCTGACTTAAAGAGTGACTCAAAACGTATCGTGTGAATGTTAGCCAGAATGGCCGCTTACAGAACAGGGCTAACAGGCTGCAGGCTACTACTTACTACTACTACCACCAATAGCCTATAGCTATTTAGCTTAAAGCATCCTGTTTTCAAGTCATTATTTGGCTACACATTTGGAAGAGCCCAATTTCTTGTCATTGCTCAGAAGGTACACGCCCAGGGTTTCAGAGCAGAGAATACTTTTATATTTACAGCATATGGCAGACACAATAATCTAGAGCAACTCACAGTTTACATTTACACAGGTTTGTGAAGGTAGTGTTAGGAGTCTTGCCCAAGGACTCTTATTGGCATAGGTCAGGGTGGTTGCTCGGGTGGGGAATCAAAGCCCAGTCTACAGCATGTAGGGCAGAAACATAACCCACTAAACTATACCAACCAACCAAGAACACTGCTTGCATACATCATGTAAGCTGTATGCATTGTTTAAACACCAACATATATAATTACCTCAAGGCACACGCATTCAAGTACAGTCTTAAAATAGACAATACTATATTGTATTGGTTCAAATTATGTGTTACGTTACAATTTTTAAGTCTCATCCTACATTAAATGTGTTAGGACTACTCATAGTGCATAATACAATAGAATTAAATCTAAAACCTGTTCCACTATAAGAGTGAAGTTTCCTATCGAATGGCATGCATGGTTCTTTAATAAATTTGTGCTGAATTTTATGGCTTGTTTCGTTAGCGTGTACAAAAGAGCAGTACTGATATAATGTGAAGATTTAACAATTCATTAGATTAATTTTGAGAGTTAGGGAAGGTTTCTGGCATGTGCCTTAACAACATTCTGCATGCCAGTCATCATTTGGCTGCCACATTGAGAAAGTCATATGCAGAAACATGTTTGTCACTAATGAAGTTATTTGTCTTTAAGTCTTTAAACTTGTTGTGCAGTTCCAGCATGACTCAATGGAAAACCAATGAGAGATAAACAAGGCGGGGATCATGGTGGGGGTGAGGCAGCTGCTTGTAGTGTCTGCTCTTCCTGAACAAGTCTTCCATTGTCCCTTACATCTATGGTTGCTGCTGTTGTGTTTGTTTTAATGTCTTTCACCCCATAATGAGTGTGTTTGAGTGTGCATGTGCACGTGTCTGTTATCAGTTATCCTCTCACAGTCTGTTTGTTTGTACTGTAGTACTGAACACTACTGCTGGGATATCACTGTTTGGAGTTGTTTACATGTTTGCTCCACAGTGTGCGATATCACTGGGGTACAATCGTCCAGCTAAGTTTGAGTTTCGAACCTTGAAACTATGAAAATCAAATATACTGTTGTATGTTGTCTGTATATTTTAAACTATAGATAAAATATGTTGTGTTCTCAATATATTACCACACATTCTTCTTATGTGGGGTCAAACCTTTTGGACACCCAAGATTATGTGCACTGTGTCATTAGCAGAATAAATGTTATACCTTTGTGATTAAACACCTTCTGCGGACCCCGAACTTGATAACCTCGGGTCAGATTCCAGCAGTAAACCATTTTTTTTGGTCCCACTTCAAAAAGCTGGACAAAGAAACAAAATCCATTGAATGTTTTTAACTGTTAAAGATTTTGATTAAGGGTGTATTAGTCAGCTAAAGTAAAGGAAGTCCAAAGTTCTTCCAGTTCAATTTCTTTCTTTCCCTGCAGACCCCCATTGTGCCTTGCATGGGACCTTTTGTTCACAATGCTTACACAATGTTATCACAATGTCATTGAAAGAGTGTAACAGGGACGTTTGACTGTTGACATTGAAATATGTCCTAGATTTACACGTATGCATAAATGTATGGCTCGTGGTGTTACTTAGCTGGATGGGTGCAGTTTTCTGTTAATTTATTACTTTTTTATATACATTTTATACTCATTGTTCAGTTCCTCTGTTATCTGAAACACATTTGAAGTTCTTTATATCTTCTGTTAAATGATGCTGGATTCAGACGATATAGCCAGTGACTATTTGTGCACACTGTTCTGACCTCTCAAAGCTGGGATGGTGAAGGTAGACGTCACTACTAAACTTTTTATTGCAGTTGGGAGCAGGGCACTGTTTATACGTTGCCAAGGAGAAGAGTTATAAACTTGAAAGAAAAAAGAAGCAGAAAATACTGGAAATGACTTCTAATGGTTATTCATCCCAGTCACTTCCTATCTGGCAGAAGCCTTCACATTTTCTGGCATATGTTATCTTTTTTCTTCTGGAAGCTCATCATTGCCATGAGTAGAGAGAGAGGCCTGAGGCATAGGGGCCTGCTTCCTGCTCTGGTGCTAACAAATAAGACGGTACGTGACAGCACAGGAGGACAAAATAGTCTCGGCCATTTAAGGTTGGACACAAGAACTGAGTGTGAAAATGTATGGATGCAAGCCCTAATCAGAAAAAAGTCAGGACAGTATGGAAAATGTAAATAAAACAAATCCTGTGTTTCATACATTATTATCAACTACTATTTTATCGCAGACAGTGTGAACCCAAGATATTTCTTTTTTTTCCTGGTCAACTTCATTTCGAAAGTTAGGATGGGTTGATATAGCTGAATAGCTGTTTAACCATATGGGCAAGGGACTCATTTGGCAAACTTTTGTCAAGCACTACAATACAGAGTTATATTCACTAATGCCAATTAAACTTTACTGTGCAAAACAAAAGCCTAATGTTAACCATGCCTAGAAGTGACGTCATCTTCTTTGGGAAAACTTGGGATGGACTCTCGCCCATGGAAAAGTGTGTTGTGCTCTGACAAATCAGTATTCCAGATCTTTTTTTGGAAGAAACTGACCCTGTGTGCTCCAAACTAAAGACAAAAAGGACCATCCAGACTGTTATCAGCAAGTCCATAAGCCAGGGTATGTCATGGTAGGGGTCAGTGTGTCAGTGCCCTTGACAAAGGCTGTGCACACTTCTGTGATACAGCATTACTTCACAAAAGTACACTGAGATCTTTTCCAAGACAGTTTTCCAAGACAATGCAAAACCACCTGCTACACACATTACACCTACAAAGTAGTAAATGCTTTATCATCCCAACTTTCTTTGGTATGTGTTGAAGGCCTAAAATGCAGAAATAGATATATCAATGCATGTAATAAGCTGATGAGACAAAACATAAAAACACTGTTTGCTATGGTACGATATTATTTGCATTTTCCATACCGTCCCAGGTTTTTCCTATTTGTGTAGGAAAAGAGAGAGAGAGAGAGAGAGAGAGAGAGAGAGAGAGAAAGAGAGAGAGAGAAAGGAAAATAAATGAAGAATCAGAGGATAAGCAGGTTTACCACAGTTCTGGTGCATTAACCATAAGGTCAGTCGTAGCCACACCCGCAGCCTCTACCAGCAGCCGTGTGTCAGGGGTAATTGCTTGCAGTTGTGGTGTGTGATTGCGTGTGGCCACCAGCAAATGGGCGAATTGCTGACCAAGCAACTGCTGCACATCTAGCTTGGGATTGGTCCACAGTACCTCCTGACTTAGTGCTTATACATCAGGATCCAAACCTAGCCCATCTGGGACTAGCCACTGATTTTAACCCAAATTAGCTGCTTGCATCCAGTGGTTACGTTTTAGCACCATGGCTTTTGTAAGTAGTTTAAGTATTAGCAAATGTCAGATGTTCTTTTCAGTAAACAGCAAAAGTTGTCAAGTTTCATCTAACATTTAACTTTGCTTAGAGAAAACAAAAACAAAGTATTCTTTACAATCTAGTATTTTACTTTTTCCTCTTTCTAAAGTGTCATGGTGGAAGTGGAAGCTTAGGACTGGGAAATTCCTGATACATACACTTGCATACAGTAGACAGAATCTGACATGTCAGCGGTTTGGGAAAACAAGCAGCAGTAAAAATGCTTATGGCAAAATCTGTGGGATTCCCTTACCTGAATGGCTGAGCTAGGCTTCTTTCAGTAATCACTCATCTGTCGCTGTGTAGTCGCTTACATTCTGAGTTTATGTTAGTCCAGATGGTTATGGATGGAAGGACTCTCAATGTAATGATAGCCTCTAGACTTGAGTTCGCCTTTAGGTAGCATCAGAGCTTTTTATAGCCTTATGCTTTAACCAAGCTGGAAAAATGCTGATAGTTGCTGCTACTGACACTGTGAACTATGTTTACTGTATTTACTAAACTCCAACAGACTCTGACGCTCAGAGATGTAAATGCGAGTGACGTGCATGTGAGACAAATGACCTGAGAAACTTAGATGTAAAACAACATTCAGCAGTGTTTTTGCCAAGCCAGGGAATCTCCCTAGTGCTTACATGTACACACAGCAGGTTTACATATATGTAGTTCAGTTCTATTTTTAAAGAGGACCTATTAAGCTCATTTTCAATGCAGATCATTTTATTAAGGGGTCTACTAGAACAGACTTACATGCTTCAAATTTACCAAATCACAATATTTTTCTCATACTCTCATATCTGTAATCAGTGTTCTGTTAGGGCTCTTTTGTCCTTGAGCCCTGCCTTCTGATGAACTCACTGTGCTCTGATTGGTCAGACACGATCAGCCTTGGTTCTGGACTGCTTTGCTTGGGGGAGCAGTAAAACATAATGCGTGGGCATGTTGACGTTTGGCTTGATTTGTGCATGAATGATGACAGCAGATCTAATGATACTAGCTTAAATTGATTTATGAGGTAAAGCAATAAAAATGTTGCATGTGCCTTCAAACTTAAACTTAGAACCGAATGATTGAAGAGTACGCTTTGCTTAATAACGTTAAAAAAGATGATCTAATTGTGATTAATTTTAATAACCACCCTTAATTCATTTAGCATTACACTGACAGAACTCTGTTTCAAGAAAAGCTTTAGTACAACTTTAAATCAAAGCTGACAAAAAGTACCTAGACACAGGCTGAGAATATCATACTCAGAAGTGGAGATAGGAATAAGTGAGAATACTAATATGATTAGAAAATTACAATATAAGCCAATTAGAAATAAGCAAGGACATATCTTCACACTGCACAGCAAAATGCATTTTTGTGATTAGTTCAGAGATTATAGCTGTTGCTTGCACTGCGATTGGGGAGGCAAAGACAAAATCTGGGAGGGGGGGGTGAATAAATGAATGAACGTCAGCCACTGACTTCTTTGTTGTTGTATCTGTTTGTTCTGTTGTTATTTGAGGCTACATCACTCAACTCTTCCCTGCCTGCATTAGTTGCTGTATCTTGTGTGAGTTTGTGCCAAACCTGTCCCTAGGTGGGGAATGTGACAGGATGACATCACCATGTTACAAAGAGGTCTAAAATTCCAGCGAAGTGTTTCAGGCAGCTGGGAAACGTGGTTTCTGTGGGAGTTACTTCCTGACCCCATTTAACTATTTTGCCTGATAAATATATTTTACATTTGCTTACGTTGTTAAAGATGTTTTTTATTACTAATTATTTAACAGTAAATACTGACTATACAGAGCAGTACACAAGTCTTCTAAACTTATTGTTTAAAACCATTTTTCTTAGCAATAAGTATATTTTCACCAGTAACAACACCACACGTACAAAATAGCATGAATATCATTTTTAGAAAGAAGCAGACCCTATCTTGTACTCCAGTTTGAAGAACCAAGTTTAGTTCCAGATTTCTCCCGGATGCTCCAGACATTGCAATGAATTTATTCAATTTCTTCACCAGCAAATCTTGATTTAGCTTAATGAAGTACTGACAGGTCAAAGGCAGTATTAGTTTAACTGCAAATAATACTGAGATGCCTCAAAGAATAGCTTGGAAAGGGTTAAATAAACACATTGACAATACTTACCGTATTAATACTATTTAAATAGTTTTTAAAAAATCTTATGGGAAAGTCCCCAAGCACTTTCAACTATTGCACAACACTGTATACATAGTAAACAAACAATAACACAATCTAATATATGTAGTTCAACAAATAAAGGCTATCCAGTCAACTTGGATATGCTATATTTGTGACACACAGAAACACAGATTTATTAAAATAAATTATTTTTAATGTAATTCTATACATATCAGTATTTACAGGATAGTTATGATAGGTGGAGTTTGCATTATGTGTTTTGTTATGGTATTATGGTATTATGTGTTTGCACATATTTTAGGATCAGGCACTGTACCTGAAGTTGTGTCAGCATCCCTAGTTTATATCATAGAAAACAAGGTCTGTTAATTAGTACAGATGATGTTTTAAAGATCTAAACCAAAGGCCTTGAGGATTTAGACATAACGGGACATTCTATGTCGCCTTGCAAAGTTGTTATGTCTGGCAGAAAGTACAAATGAGAACAACAAGCAGACATGGTTTGCAAATAGTGATAGTTTTATCACTGGACCTGTAACCTACACTGACTGAAATTAGATCAAGCGTTAGCATGTCAGCAAAGAGTTTAAGCTCTTTTTAAGAATAATAAACTGATACCACAAATAATGCCCATAGTTCATTTGACTTTGCAGAAAGGTAGTTTCTTCTAGACTTCAGGCAAAGAAAAAAAGAGAGAGAGATGTTTTCCTTGAAGTGCTTCCCAGGATTTCTTAACCGGGTGGATGAATTTGGACCCTACAATTAGATTGTTGTTCTATCAATTTCAACACGGAA
The DNA here is from genome assembly GCA_021613375.1 of Megaleporinus macrocephalus. Taxonomy (NCBI): domain Eukaryota; kingdom Metazoa; phylum Chordata; class Actinopteri; order Characiformes; family Anostomidae; genus Megaleporinus; species Megaleporinus macrocephalus. Next base: position 28,031,975 of record CM038705.1, read on the forward strand.
TTCATGCAAGCCACTGTAGTCGTACTGAGCTTATGGTCATTGTCACCACTAAAGGTTGGGCCTGAGCCCCTTATCCAATTGCACTAATCTTTTATTTTACTTACTGCTATTTATTGTTATTGCTTCTTGAAACACTGTGTATATATTTGTTCAAGCATGATTCCACTAGCAACATCCACACACACACACACCATCGAGACAAGTGCTCTTGGGGTAAAAATCTCTTTAAATCATTATATAGTGAACCGCCACTCAAATTTAGAAGCCCACCCTTTGCTTCAGGAAATGGTGTACAAATGCCCCTCACATATGCCAGACCACTACACTGTGTACTTATTTTCTGCCCAGCGTTGAAGGGGGATGGCTCCAGACATCAGACACGTAGCATTGCCAAACCCCTGCAGTGCTGTGCTCAGTTCAAGGGACTCCACTGGAAACTCTGAGACTGAAGCAGGCCGCTCCAGCAGCTCTTCCAGCAGATCTGCCAGCTGTTCAGGTCACGATTAACCTCATTCAGCCTTACGTAATAAAGAGCTTCAGTGAGAAAGAGAGTCCTTCCCTTCTCTTCGTTTCTTTATATCACTCTCTCAAGTATAATATTGCCAGTACTTCAAAGGTTGAGATTCACTTGAATTGTGGGTCTGTTTAATGTAGAGCATTTAACTGGATCCATTAAAGCTGTGGTCTGGCCAAAACTTTCTAAACATGGCCAATACTAGGCCAAAATCTTTATTTTTGCACACATGCTACAATGCTAATAAATCTAACAAGTTATGGAAGCTTCTAACCATCTGGTATTAGTTACATTAGCCTCGTAGCTGCAGTGCTAAAGTAAGGATGGCAATTTTGGCCACCTAGATGTTCTAGCTGAGCAACTGCATGCAGGAAAAGGAGGAAAGTGTAGCTGAAACATTCCTTTTGAGGACTGCAATGTTACAAGACATTTGTTCTTACTATGTGACACAACATCTGATTTCACTGGTTGCACCTGATGTTGTGCAGTGTTCCAGAAAATACACATAGTTTCCAGACCAGAGTCCTGGAGCACAATTGTACTGGCATAGGTTAGTTCTTCTGCTACAGCGCACCTGAACCTAGTGGCCCCAAACTGTCCTGGGGTTTCTTGGAAGTGGGAAAACAGAGCTGCAGTTTGAGAAGCCTGTAGACAGCCTCATTGAGCACCAGAGCTGTAGGGTGCACTGTAGTTCTTAGAGATGAAAGGACAGGCCTATCCTGGACAGTGACGACAATGGCCATGTTTGGTCATAAATCTGCTGTGTATGTTCAGTGGGAAAGGGAGGAGAGTGTGGGCTCATGGGATTGGGATAGTGTTTGTTTACTCTGGGTGGAATAATATCCTCATGGCCTCTCGTACAGTCATACAGTGGCCTCTGAACACCCCCTCCCACCCTCCGGCACCCTACAGCTAGAGACCTCCTGCAGCTTTCCCTCTCTTTTCAACATCACTCTTAACACTTCATATTCAATACAGTGCAGCATTTCATCAGGAACTCTGCTCCTTGTCCTCTTTCCTCACTCATATCTTTCTCCTTACCCTCTGACTCTTTCTGCGTTTCCCTTCACCTGCTAAGCTCTTACCAGCACATACCACAGAGCAGAGTGTAGAAAAGACTGCCTTTCCTGCATTCTCCAGGCGGTGACTCTCCAAAACCTACTTTGGCACACTGCAGTCAACTGCATAGTTCTGTCAATGGAAACCAGATGTGAAATTGTAATGTATGGCAGTTGTTTTCTCTCCACTCAGAGAAATATGTAGGCAAGACCTCTTTTGACCATCTCCTAAAGTCTATTTTCACTTTCCTGATTGACCTTGGTGGTAACAGAAGTCATTTAGAAGAAGGATATTTTAAGAACCTCAAGTGCTGAACTGCTCTTATTCCATATGCCCATATTCAATGGACTGGAATGAAATTCATTTGGAATATAACTTGATATGCAGAACAGGAATGGAGTGAGACCATTGAGTTCACACAGTGCAAGACAGAAGGCGTCCCAGCCATAAAATCTAAATGCAGCTCAGTGTGAAATTTCTAATATTTACCCCTTTTGGCTGTGGCAGATGTAGTCGGTTCATGTACTCTGAGAAAACGCTATGACATTCCTATCAGATGTTTGTGGGAAGAATTCATAAACAAAAGCTGTTTTTTCTATCTTTCTTTAGATTGTTGCTTTTAGATACACTGAAGCTACTCGTCCTTCTAAGGCTAGTAGTGAATACTCCACTACTTCATTCCTTCTAGAAAACTCCTGGTCACTGACAGCACTGGGTAGTTTTACACTCTTTTAAGAGACACTTTTCTGGATTTTACTTTTACTGCTCTGATGCAATGTGCTTCTACGTGAGGCCGGATATAGTTTATTAGATACCGTAGATGCTGATTCCCCATAATATCAAATTACTGAATCAGCAGCTTTTCAGTTTTAAAAACCTTGTAAACATAAGCCAAATTATAAATACACAACAATATCATTATTGGAAATATCTTAAATACAAAACCAGGCATATGGGAGCATGCACGCATTGACACTGAAGTGTCTGGGCTTATTCATGAAGTCATGTATAATTTCAAGGTTTAATTAAAACTGAAAGCTCTTCTGCCTGATCCAAGCCAGACAGTGTAGTCTATAATTAGAGCTCTGTGTGCCATTTTCAACACATTGACCATTTGAATTGAATTTTGACCTCAGAATTAAAAACCTTACAATAAAAGTGTTGTAAGCTTATAAGAGATCAAATTGTTGGTTTTTATTCAGTGTTGAAACACAGCTGTCTGGTCAGCGGGCAGTGTAAGGTCAGAGGGAGTTTGAGGGAAACAGCAAAGAAGGGATTCATTCCAGGCCACATTTGTTAAACAGGGAGTGGAGGCGCCTCCATGGAATGAGATCTTACAGCTCTCTTATAGCCTGGAGGGTCTCCAGTGTGCTGCTGGAAGGACCTGTGGTTTGGTGGGGCACTATACCTTTACACCTTTCTGTTGGTTAAAAGCCAGGAAAATGACAAATTACACGGCTGTCAATGGCAGCCCCCATGGCAAGTGCTCATTTGAGGACCTTGATGTTTACGAGGTTTACCTCCAGTAGAGTGGACTGTGCCACCCCCGGTAGCAGCAGGCTGTGTTTTACGGCTCAGGGGAATGACAGGTTAGACCTTGTGTACGTCTGTTCGTCTGCCCAACCCTGATCCCACAAACTCTAAAATAGCATCGACTCAAGGCCTCAGAACAGGCCCCAGACTGTTCAGCAAGGCAAACATACCTGCGCCTCTCTGCCAACAAAGCTGATGAAGATCAAGCTGCTATTGTGATAGAGACTCATTTGTGGAAGTGAACCCTTAAACAGTTAACAGGTATGTCCCAGCATTCACATACACTGTTTACTTGAATGTTTAGTCGGATGTTGCACATGCCAGAACACAATGTTTTGTAATCCCCTCTTTTTTTTATTTGCTGATGATGTTCTCGTTAAAGAGTAACAATCATTTAGAACCAGATGTTGTTAAGTGATACTTAAGCTAGTATAGGAGCAGTAATTGGGGAAAAAGTATTGTGAAAGAAAGGCTTCATCAGTTGTGTATGTGAACATTTAAACTTACAAACATGACCATGAGCAAAGAAGTGCTTCTCTGGAGACGGATCCAGCCTGGTGTTCAGAGCCTTGTGTGGTTGTAGCAAGAGTGTGTGCAGAGTGTGCAGGTAGCCTGGCCCCCCTGACTTTGGCGTGGAAGAAGAATGTGGGAGACGTCAGCTCTGAGGTCAATGTCAGAAACATTGTTTACTAACAGTGTCCAAGGCCCAAGCCTGTGTCGATCTTGAAGAGTAAACAACAAGGCCCAGACTGCTTTGCTTCCATGCATGGCCATGATGTGGCTTCGCAATCATCCAAGGACAGCGCAGATTGCACAGCCAGGGGTTTAACCGCTAAGAGACCTAGAAGTCGCTCTTTGTGAATCACTTTTGGAACAAACGCTGTTGTGTTTCAGCGGTTTCGTTCAGACGATGTTTGAATGAGTTAGTGTGAACGTTCGGATCTGTTTTTAGGCCTTTATCGCTCTTTTTCTGCCCGGTTGCCTCCTCGCTTCCTCTGATAAGACTTGTTCTCTCCCTCACTTTCCTCTCTCCCTTTCTGCTGTTTTGCTTTATCTGATGTAGTAGGAGCCAGTGCCAGAGGCAATGGCAAGTGCACACGCACACGTCTCTCCCTGCATCTTGGTGATAAATTCCCTAAGACTTCAGAAAAACAACAGCACAGGAGTCTTGTCCGGCTGACACTGTCCTGATTTTGTCTCTGGAAGTCGTCACCTCCTCAGCTTCAGCACCTGCACTTCATACTGTTGAGTTTATTTGACCTGAAAAAAGGGAACCTTCCAACCTGTTTCACTTAGAGGCTCTGTTGAAATGAAGCGATAGATCAGAAATGGTCATACAGTGAAGAATGATTTACAGAGAAGGAGAACATTACTCTTTTAGGTGCAGTCCCTATACAAATGTTAAAAAACATATGTTAATGTATGGTGCTGATCTCATGGGTATTCTGTCAGATTCAAAAAGCCATGATTTTTTATTTTTTTTGCTGAGAACATTATTTATTTTAGTAAATGTAATGCTGTGGAGCTATCATGTAAGAGACGATTGAGAGTAATGTCGCTCCGTACAGATTTAGTTGATCATTGGCCTCATTTTAAACCTGAAGGTTGTGTGAGAGCCAGTGGAAGTGTTCCTGGAGCTTACCCCACCACAGCTGAGCAATGGGCAATGTCGGTACACCTCATCCATTTATTCTTTAAATTGTATAATATATAACAATATCGAAGCTGCTTGGTGGCTTCATATTACAGTTTATTCATTTTATATACGCAGACGTTTGAATTGAATGCAATTCAGTCATTTTATGTTATTTTCAGTGTGGCTTCCCGGCTCTCGGATGATATACACAAGTGTCCAGTGCTGTATTTTCTCCTTTCTATAAATCAGACAGGGAGCTTTGGGCTGCCTGGATGTCCTCCAGACAGCAGACTGATCACAGCGTGCTGGTGTGTGTTTATCCAAATGCAACCTTTCACTCTCCCCAGTGTTTGATTTAAAGCACAGCCATGGCTTCTCCTCTGATTCCACCCTTTTGGCTCTTTCTGTTTGTCCCTCTTTTTCTTTCATTTGGAAAATCAGAAGAAGATTAGAAAAGATCATTAACATATTTACTTCTATGGACCGATGATCTTGAAATGCTTCCAGTCAATAACACAGGACTGATTTGCTTTAAAGCTTACGCCTTTCTGCTGTACGTTATAGGGAAGCTCTGGAATGTGAGCCGGTGCCAATTTTTTTTATAACGACTTTATAACAGCTCAAGTGCCTGAATGTAACTGCTGTACTATGTAAGGTGGAACAGGAACAATTCACAAAAGAAGCTGGTAAATATAAAGCTGACTTTAGTCTAGTAGTAAATCTACAGGATAGGATAGCTTGTAGGGCTGTGTATTGGCAAGAACCTGGTGATACAATACGTATTGTGATACAGCGTCATGATTCAATATATCGCTATATACTGCAAGCAAAGTGATATATTGCAATTTTTCGAATCCTACTATTAAAACACACCACTATATGAACGAGTTATAGCATTGCACCCTTGTGCTGCTTGTTAATGTTGGAGTGGAGCTGAAAATGGATTACAACATTGCCATCAGAGGATTAAACACAACACACAATGATTCACTGTCTGTCAGGAATCTGTTTATCGATACTGTGTTTTTGAGAATCGATACAGTATCACGAAACATAATATCCTGATATTCGATATTTCAATATTTTCTTACACCCCTAATAGCTTGACAGTCTAAATGTTGTCATTATCAAAAACTCACCAGGAGGACAGGAGTAATATTAAGCAGAGTCTGTACTATTTGAATGGTCTCATGTTGAACCTTTTATTGTTACATGGTGCCACCTTTAATATTCATGTACATTTTATATGGTTTTCTCATGTTTACATAAGCTATTGGCTATGTTATTATTAAAATGTTTATGCAAACAAAAAGTGCACAGTGCTGTAATTTTATTTAGGAGTTCAGTGTCAGTACTTTTTGAACATGTTTAGCATATACTAACAATTCAGCAGTAAGGCTGATGTCTGTGGTATCATGGTATAATGATTTTGGTCACTATTTGTGATACTACATTTTCATACTATTTAATCTCTGCATTTATGCAAAGTTGCTCAGCATCACCCAAACATTATGCTATTCCAGATTATAATAATTACATCAAATGTCTGTCGAATCTGCCAGGTGCTGATTGTTTGTTAAGCAAACTGATACGGGTAAGGAGATGAACATTGTACATCCCTAATGCGTTGTGTTGTATAATATGATGCAGAGTGTTAATATGATAGCATATTACATGAGAATATGTACCATGGGCATTATAGCAAAAATATAACATACTTGTGTAATATACAAAATATGCCATACATAAAGGTGTTTTTACATGTTTAGTTAACAAACATACAAAATGGAATATAACGGGATAGAACAGGACAACAAATATCTGATAACTAATAAGATATATAAATGATATTAGATAATCCCATAACTGGACATGCAGTTATGTAGTTATTGTAAACTAGTTGTTGTTGTTTATGTGGGATGATACACTCATAAAAGCATACTGTGTTATTATTTATTATGATAACAATAAAATATCAACATGTTACCAGCTCCTAAAGTACTGCACGTCAAAGAACTGGAGGTCATTACATTTTATCAGCACTGTATATCAGTCCTATCACACTCAGCTGTGTTTTTGAAGTTTGAGGGTTTCGCTGGCAGAGCCATCGTCTCGTATTACCTAAGGAGATGTTTGACAGCCCGAATCCTTGTCGGCTCCGGGAACAGGAAGAGCCTAGTTCAGTTTCCCAGTGGGAAGCACAGCCGGCCTGTTTAAAGTGAACCAGAGCGTGATCCGAGTTTGGGCAGGGGATTAGTGCTGTTGTCTGTTGGACTGCACTGCAGCAGAACTTGGGGCTGAATTAACATGCTGCCTTGCTCCCCTCCAGTACGGCCTCTTCTTACCTTCACAAACACGCCATCACAGCCTTGTCGTTTCACTGTTATCTTACAGACTGTATATGGCGTTAGACCTTGAGAGTGATAAAATGTTAGTTGCTGCGTTAACTGAGGTTATTGTTAATTACAGTTTCACCTTTCACCAGGGTCTATGTAATATGTTCTTGATTGGGATTTACGGAGAAGGTTGTCATTTTAGAAGAGTTTGTCTAAAAGACGTTCAGTTGTTGGTCATAGTATTGCACAGGAAGTTAAACATCCATAGTCCCTGGGGACTGCTGTGCTCAGAGTTTTGGTATTTAACCACAAGCTGATCCATCATAGTCAACAGTCCTTCTCTTTGAAAGAAGCCGATTTCCTGCACTTTAAAACAAGTGTTTTAAAAGAATTTTAAGACAAGGCTATTGGGCAATGTAAGCAGCCATTGCAACCGAAAAGAATGTTTTTTTCTTGTTTTAGTCTTGGAGCTTTGATATGAGAGAGTGGTGCACTAGTAAAATATTTTAAGCATTACATATAACCTTATTCACAAATCCGGGCCCTTGTTTTGTTGCCCTTCTACTGTACTTTTGAGCTTTTTTTAAAAAAAAACTGTGCTTAAGTCCCTCAGTATTAACACCTACAGACTGGACTGTTGCTTCATTTTTTTTATATTACAAACAAACGTCTGCTTTTGGATTATGGTTTAGAAAAGATTAAGGTGCTACCCAAGCTAAACCAGGTACACGAGAAAGTGATGAATCCAGAAACAGCCTTGCATGATGCATCTTTTTTTAGGAGTGGTTAGAATGTGTACATGGCTTAACCAGAACCAAGAGGATCTTAGCTTTTAAGTAAACTACTCTGGATTTTTTAAGAGCAGTAGGTTTAGTTATGTTCCCAGCTTCTGGGCTCAGTCACGTTTTGACCCAGGGTCAATGATGACATCATCTCCTTTTTCTGAGAAACTAATCCTGAGTTGCCCTGGGTTCATTTCTCATGTCCACTCACTCTCGTTGGCCTAGCTGCTCTTAAACACTGCCTTCAGTTCTCAGCATAGTGCAGTAACAGCAGACCCAACCTGATGCCTTACATGTATTCACTGTTGCCTTTGTAAGTTTCAATATAAGTTAAATATAAATGGCAGCTGTCAGTTTAAACACAACAGTCACACTATGCCAAATATAAAAAGCATGTCAGCATCAGTTATAGAGAGATTATGTTCTTCACATGCATTTATGCTGGTCATTTCTATTTTAGACCACTTTTGTTGAGCCACTAATTATTAAATTCTTCACGTAGTTCAAAGGACAACTGGCATTTTTCAAATGGTGTATATAAAAATGTACAAGTGTTTGTTTATTAGTATCATGTCCTCCATTGTTTTAGGCTTATAGTTGTTTTCTCGTTTCCTGTAGATTAGTCAGCACGAGTTTGACCCCGTATATCAGTCTATATTAGGCTTTCAGGTCAGTCATACACTCAGGCAGGAAGTTGCCACTCCACAACAGTGCTGACTCAGAATGGGTGAAGCAGATGGCTGTTTGGTCGATGCCCAGGTGCGGCACAGCTGCTCTGGTTTGAACAGCGACCCCACTCTCTTCTGACTGTTTCCTCTCCTCTCATATAAACAGTTATTACAGTGGCTACTACCAGAGCAAGAGAGTGTTTGTCATGATGACGATGGGCCTTGGCACCATATAAGGAGTGCTGAAGGCTTGCTGTAGCATGTAAGAAAAGCTGGAAGCCCCAGCAGGGAAAGGCTTGGATTCCTTCATTAGTAAGGCTCTAATGATGTCAGGCCGGGGCAGCCTCGGGCCGCAGGAGCCGCTTATGCTAGCGCTCACTAATTTACGAGCAGATGTATTGTGAAGGAGCGTTTGAAGCACCTCTCAGGAGCAGGTGAGCTCTGTCATTCTAGCAAGAGCACGTCAGCTCACGGAGGGCTGGTGTTCTTTTTATCCAAAGCCCTCACACTCATTTGAGCGTCTTCGTCCACCCGAGACGAGACATGAAGAAACAGGAGAAGCCGTGGTTTGCCTCTTTCATCTTCTGCTATCCCTCTGGGCCTGTGGAATACAGGCAGCACAAACAAAGATTTGGGGACCGCTCCATTGCACGTGTAATTATTTGAGGACTGCTCAATCGTACTTGTAATTATTATTATTGTTACTGGGTGGTGGAAACAGATACGCTGGGTTAGCCTGGCCTCAGGAGCATATCACTTCACCTACAGCTTTCCTCTAATGTTTTTGTAACCTGATCATGCTGCTACAAGGCTGGAACAATATTTGTGACAAGGGTTGTACTTAAGGTCATGTTAGCATATTGGTTACATGTCTGGCTTATGGCTATAAAATACTCTGTGCATGGAATTAAAAATATATACACATATATATATATATATATATATATATATATATATATATATATATATATATAAAATATATATATAAAATATAAGACTGGACTCATTTTTGCACATCTGTACCTCTGCTCACCCCTGCTCCTTTCTGCTCATCCTCTCCATAGGTGGTCTGTACGTCTGTGTGTAAACATTTACAGGTTCAGCAGGCAAACAGTTGTCCCTTCAACACCTTGGCTCTAGTTTTCCTTCATTCAGTTGCGCAGTCCAGGCCCAGCGTGGTGTCATTTTAAGACTTTCATTTGGAGTTTCGGACTCAAACGTGTTCTGTAACAGTAATAAAAAGAGTGTTTAGGTTTAGTGAGTGGCAGATTCTCTCTAACATCATCTCTCTCTCTCTCTGTCTCTGTATCCCTGACCTGCTATCAAAGAGCTATAAAAGTTAATGGGCGTTTTGTGTAGTGTCTCATCAGAGAGCTGTCTCTTTGTGTGTGTCACTCTCTCCCTCCCTCCCACCTGCTCCACCACACATCTGTGCTTAACAGCTCCTTTGTGTGTGTGTGTCTGTCTGCTTTGTTACAGAGATTGACCAGGGCAACATGAGTGAGCGCTTTGACTGTGACCACTGCAAGGAATCCCTGTACGGCAGGAAGTACATTCAGTCAGACGACAATCCATACTGCATCCCCTGCTACGACAGTCTGTTCGCCAACACCTGTGATGAGTGCAAAGAACTCATAGGCCATGACGCGAGGGTGAGTTTTCAATAACAAAAGGAGCATTGCTGTTCTGTGTTTTCAAAGAAAGGAAGATGACCCTTACTGACTGGTTATAACAAAACAATGTTGTAAATCAGTTCTAATTATTTCTCACATTTAGGGCAAGATTTATTTGTGCACTGTTGTTTTGAAGAAGAGGAAAATCCAGTACATTTCTACAAATTGTTTGTCATTTCATGACAACAAAACAATGAAAAAGTCATAAAAATGAAGTCTGGCCTGAATATTTTCATTGTTCATCACTATGTATTTCGTGTTTGTAAGCTTTGACTTTTTGTTTTTTTCACCACAGAAGTCACATAGTGTTAATGCAGCACAGGACCAAGGTTATCACATTTAAGTAAATGTTATGGAGTTTATGCTTCACTCGCTCTCATGTAAATAGGAAAATAATTTATTTCTGTCTGTGATTAAGAAAAATTATAATCAAGTACATCAAATGAATCAAGTAATGAGGTACTTGTAAAAGCAGTAGTAATGACTATTGACCACCACAGATTAATAAAGACTCGGCAGCAACTCATAGTATCTTTGCGGCAGAAAGGATCAGAGCTATGCCTTATTTAATTAAGATGTTTTCAATTAAAACATCAAAACAGCAAAGTAAGTGAGTGAGTGAGTAAAAAGCTCGGCAGCCCTTCACCAAACCGAAATGATCCGCTAATCCTCTGTAACCAATTTAAGGCCAAGTTTAATCCCCTTTAAATGAAAAGCACAAACAGCTGAAGTAGATCATTTGGGGTTAAAGTAAACACCAGGGAAGAGATGGCTCTGCAGTCGTTGAAGAGATTCTGATCACTCTCTTTACAAGCACCCAACAGACTGATGAGTTATTGACACAGAGGGACAGCAGACAGTAAATAAACACTGTTTGTCTTGGCTGTGTAGCATACAAGCTATAAATTCCCTTCACTGTGTCTGTTAGCGTCTTTTACACACAGATCAGAGGCCTTTTCATATGCACACTCCCTCACACACACACACACACAACCACATGACACACTTTAAAAGCCACACATGTGCAACTAGTTTCCATGTTATCTGATCTTAATCAAAAAACGTCTTTGGCTGGAAGAGGAAAAGTCGATTTCGGCATATTTCTGTCCTGCTCATTAGTATCGGGTGTTATATTGCCAAATGGGAAAGCCAATTTGTTGTGCTGCATAAGGCCTAGGGGTGTCAGAAAATACTGAAATATCGAATATCAGGATATTATGTTTGATGATACTGTATTGATTCTTAAAAACACAGTATCGATACACAGATTCCTGGCAGAGAGTGAATCATTGTGTGTTGTGTTTAAGCCTCTGACCCCTAGATTGCAGTGTTGGAATCTATTTTCAGCTCCAACATTAACAAAGAGGCACAAGGGCGCAGGGCTATTGTAAGCATTGGCAAACCTGTTCATATAGTGATGTTTTTAATAGTAGGATTAGAAAATTCGCAATATATCACTTTGCTTGCAGTATTACAATATATCATGATATATTAAATCGTGACTGCTGTATCACGATACGTATTGTATCGCCAGGTTCTTGCCAATGCACAGCCCTAATAAGGCCTACTTCGGACAGCAAAAGTTTCATGCAACTAATTGTGTGTTGCATTATTTCACACTAGAGGTGGGAATCCCCAAGATTCCCCTAAGATTTAATATTATCATAACATTTCAGTCACAGTACGTTTTTACTTAGATTTTTAAGACATTGTGATATGCTGAGTACTCTAATAACGCGTATTGTGATTTGTTATCCTTTTCCAACTGCAAATGTGTGTGCTTCTTGATGTTTCGTTCTGTAATAATGTTAATCTCACTCTGTGTAAAATTTAGGAAGAGTATGAGAAAGAAAGTAAACCCTGATACCAGCAGGCAGACAAAGAACAATGAACACAAGCAGCCATTTAAACAGTTACTACAGTTAGCAGACTAACCATCCAACTGTTGAATGGTTAACCGGGTTCTCGGGTGCACATCCTAAATTTCAAACAGCTAAAGCTGCATAAACGTTACACAAAGTCTTATATACCTCCAGACCCTATAAGTTAACGAAGGGTTTATTCCAGACATACTGTGCTACTAAGCATACGGATATGGCCGCCGTATCTGGGTTAGAGTGACAGCCAAGTTGTGTGTGTGTGTGTGTAGGAGCTGTTCTATGAAGACAGACACTACCATGAGCACTGCTTCCGCTGTTTCCGCTGCGACCGCTCGCTGGCCGACGAGCCCTTCACCAACCAGGATGACGCCCTGCTCTGCAACGACTGCTACTGCAACGAGTTCTCCTCCAAATGTGTGGCCTGCGATAAGACCGTCATGCCTGGTATGTGGGACCTCGGCCCAGCACAACCTGTGTAGACATGAGTCGTATCGTGGCACTGTCCTTTTTTTGTTAAAGTTTTCAGAGTGTAAAAAAATCAATCCCCACTCTGTGTACAGTATGGGTGAGCCATTCGTGACCACATTCATGATCACAAACATTAAAGTTGTTTAATGAGAAAGGAGCTGATGAGAATAGAGAGAAAGAGCAAAGGTTGCCAGGGCAAAGACTGTGCGCATAGGACTGTAGGCAGAGAGAGAGAAAGAAGAATAGAAAGTTAAGCAGTCAGCAGGGCTAGATATGACAGAGTAATTGCCAGTTTGGCGATCGTAGCTGTCTCTCAGCCAAATCCTTGTGCATGGCAGGCTGCCAAGCGTCTGATGAGAGGAGGAGATAAGCCTGTAAACTATTTCAGCGGGCTTGTATCAGCCAGCAAAGGAGTCATAAAACGGTAAAGGATTCCAGGCATAAATAAGTGTTTTGTTCTTTCACATATGTACCAAAAAAACAGTCATGTACACGTCCTGGCTCTCTTTTAAAGCACGACGCAAAGCAGGTCATTCAGTGTTCAATATGTCTACGGAAATAATCCACAACGTGAACATAGAAGTTGATCACTTTGATCCAACTGAGCAAAGCTTGTCTCATGGGTTTAGAACCGAGGCTTACATTCTGGAAGAAAACACGTAGTTAGTGGTCGGGACCTCTGATTGTGAACTGGAGTCGGCAAGTCAGGAACAATAGCTCGCTGTCTTTGTGTTGCGGCAGTACCCTTCAGCACACTTTGCATACAGTGCAAAAGTGTCTTCTTCTGTACTCTGTCCATGAGGAACTTGAAAGAGATACTCTAGCTGTAACAGAATACTTCAAAAAGGCTGCAGGATTATATCTGTCTCCCATTTGCAGTGTAAAGCTGCACTGATCTTTTTAATGTGGCCTCCTCCAGGAAAATCTCAGCTAGCCTTTTCATCTGAACAACTTGTGAACATTTATTGGACTTTGAAAGATACTTGTTGACCTTAATGTTCAACAAAATCGCTCGAAAAGCTCGTGTTGTGTTTTTCTTAGGATTGAAAATGACGGTGCTGTTTGCTGACATTGAATTAAGATTAAGCCCTAGGTCATGGTGCCATTTTGTACTAAAGATAAAATGATGTTTACCATAAGATTATCTGGGCGTATCTATGTATAGACCCGTTTTCAGTATCTCTCTATCTCTCTCTTTCTCTCCCTTCCTCTGTGTCTCTCCATTAGGCACCAGGAAGCTAGAGTATGGTGGCTCCACATGGCACGAGGGCTGTTTCATTTGTAACAGCTGTGAGCAGCCTATTGGCTCCAAGTCCTTTATCCCAGATAAGGATGACCACTACTGTGTGCCCTGCTATGAGAACAAGTTCGCCCCTCGCTGCACCCGATGTAAACAGGTAAGTGGCGGGTCTTTGAGCAGTTTCTACATGTGTGTCTAATTAGTCCGAAGCCAAATTCCTCTCCGAAGCTGTAGCTGTGATGCCATGACTGTTTCCTGCTGTCTACCACCGTCCTTCTGTTTGTGATTGCCGGACATAGTCACTTGCAAATCCGATCCAGCACAGTTTATCCTGATTGTAGACAGCTACGTAAGATTAAAAACTAGACACAAATGACATAAATAACCTCACAAAGAAGGTATTATTTGGTTATTTTAAAGATCTAATGCTTGCCCGGTTTCCTTAAAAGCAGAACTAGCTCCAAGAATGAATCAGGCAAGGAAAATTCCAAGAGCCAAGCTAGAGAGAGAAGTGAGGTGTATGGGGAGAGAGAGCAGCCTCGGCTGTTGTCCTCCCACCTGGCACAGATGTGTACAAAGGAGTTCTATGTTTATACAAATTATATGTACACTCGAAAAACTATGCTTATAATTGCTGATTACAGAGCAAAGCTAATATAATGGAGTGAGTTTAGTCAACAAAGTTGGTGTTCACGTAGGATTGTTTTGTGCATCCAAATGATGTCTACAACAGCCTCTTCCAGTCAGTCCAATTGCGCTGAGGTTTTCTGAATAATTTCCACGAAGTCACCTTTCACCCAGTTCCAAATGATGGAAGAGCCCACTGGTGGAGAGCACCCCCATGTCTGTTTGAATAGTTGGGTGTTTGGTGGAAGCAAGTTCTTTTCTCATGACATAGCAACCTTCTCATGGAACAGTCATCATAACAGTCATCATAATGTCCATGAGGAGAAGATACACCACATAAACGTACCACAGACTTCATACAAACTCAGAAAGCCAAAGATGTAAGCAAAAGCCCAGGATCTAAAAATATATTTCTAAATAAGTAATACGAGAGGTAATATATAACTCTGTTGAGCAGTGTAATCTGGATCAGCATGTGTAATTGAAGCTTGTGTGCTACTAGTTTTTCCATAACCACATAAAAGAGGCATGATACTGTACTCTTGAATGTATTGTGGTAGTTTCTGAGTAAGTTAGCTGTAGGATTAGAAATACTAAGGATTGTTATTAATTTGTTTAATTATAATAACTGTAACAGTCCATTAAATTGGCTTACATTTTTTTTTGTTTTCAGAAAATGGGAGTTACTGAAACTACTTGTGTGTCCTATACATTAAAAAGTAAATCACTATCAATAAAGAATAAATGCTTTGTTTTGGTATTAAAGTGTTAATAGATCCATTGATTAGTGTTATAAATATTTTTGCTGTATCTGTGTCATTTACAGTCTCTCTGTTTCAGGTCTTGGCCAAAGGTGGAGTGACCTACCGTGACGAGCCCTGGCACAAGGAATGCTTTTTGTGTACAGGCTGTAAGGTCCAGCTAGCTGGCCAGCACTTCACCTCCCGAGACGATAGTCCATACTGCCTCAAGTGCTTCGGCAACCTCTATGCCAAGAAGTGTGAGGCGTGTAGCAAACCAATCACAGGTACAGTAGAGGGACTCACAGCTGCATATGGAATGATTCTGCTTTATGTCTTCACGTCATTGCCTACATGGATGTTTTTTTCTTTTTCAGGTTTTGGTGGAGGGAAGTACATCTCGTTCGAAGACCGACAGTGGCACCAGACATGTTTCACCTGCACCAGATGCTCCGTGTCACTTGTGGGGGCTGGATTCTTCCCTGAGAGAGATGAGATCCTCTGTCGCGACTGCAACAGCAACCTATAGAGCCTCTATCCACACTCCAAACGCACACACATGCATACATACACAAACACGTGCCTGCATGCCTCCACACTAACAGACTCACAGAATCTTTAGAGCTTTCACCCACAGTGATCCTGCTCAGTAAACACTGCTGTATATACAAGCTGTCTTATTCCCATTTAATATTCAGCTAGGGCACAAACAGACAACATTTTCTTAACATGTTCCAGGCATGTGCTGTAGCACGGTTGTTCTCTGATCGGTTCGTTGGTGTAGAAAGGGGCAGGTCACTCATTGCATTGGAGTGACACAACACCCAAAATGTCTGTGCAAGACAAGGCTTGGAGAAAATACAGAATCTATCTATGCAGAACTGTGCCTTATAAGCTAGTGTGTTGCACACCTTTTGGTTGTTTTTGAAGCATTTAGTATGACCTTTTGCCACTTTTTCCTTCTAGTTTTAGAGAAGGCCTCTTTTTAAAACCCACCAGCCAAAGCACATTATGAAGCTCAACTCAGAGTGCTAAGTGTCAAACTTTGTCTTCCAGACCTGGTAGGTTCTCCAGTTGGCTGGTCAAGTGCTTGCTTTGGTAGAGTGGAAAGTAGCCCATCATTTTTTCCATTCAAGGACAGCGTGGCTGCACTCCACGGACGATATATGCACAGCCGGGATACTAACTCTGTAGGGTTTGCTTTTGCACTGTTGAAGCAGTGATTTACTGTAGACGAACCACCTGGAATGTCTCATCCCTGGGACCACAAAAAAGAGATGGGTTTAACAGCTTTAATTCATTAAGAGTAAAATCCACCCTGCATTTTGTTTGCAGAACTGATTGGTAATGAATCTTTATAGTGATTGCATCCAATAAAACCCCAGTCTGTAAACACAGTAGGTCAAAGGGCTGGGTTTCCTGTTAAATAACGGGATTCACCATTTTCCAAACTCTCTGAATATTTATTGTGCTGCCTTGGACAGAAGCAGCGGCCACAGGAATACACATTGGTAATGTGCTCGATCATTTGATTTACAACATTAGAAGCAGAGTGATTATTGGAATGCTGTAGTCTGGTGAGCACTTTTGATGAGGTGTTTATTTGTATTTTTCACAGTTTTGTTACGGAGCATACTTTGCAGTCCAGACGCTTTTGATACTCTAGTGGACTTTTCCAAATACTTGTATGTGTGACAGACCAAAAAGTGGAAAATGAAGTTTGTGATGTGTTTTACAGAACAATATTCATGCATTTGCACTATGGCTTGAAAATTATTGTATCCTGTGCACAGACAATAGTCACAGCATGCGTACACTGTATATAAACCAATCACAGACCACTTCCTATTCTCTATCTGCTTGCTGTTCTTTGGTCTAACATATACTTACTCACTGCTCAACAGGCATAGCTACTTTTCTGTAATCTTTTATATGTAATGTGCTTTACTTCTATTTTTTTCTTTGAGCCATATTTGCTACGAATGAATGATTGGGCAAGTCCCATAAAATGTATGTTGCAATATGAATATGTCAGCAGGATGGTATGCATGCTGTTCTCGTACGTTTTTATTTCCTTTCCAGAATTCATGATTATTCCTCTATAATTAACAATTTCTCCATTAAAACATTTCTACATATATGTATTCACCCTGAGCTTTGATGCTGGCTAGTCAGAGTTAGCTAATGCTTTTTTATTTGTTTGTTTTTAGAAAGATGTTTTACAGACATTAAGATTAGGAGTGTGAAAAAAATGCTCATTCAGATCCAAAGATGTTTGCTGATATCATTTGTTAATAAATATTTTATGAATAAATCTAGTTTCATTTTTTCTCTGGGGATTATTCTCTGACAATCTTTATTTGATTAGATGAGCTAGAAAGCAAGAAAGCAAGCACACCAAGCAATTGCTTGGAGTTGTCAGGGTATAAGAGCTTTGGGGAAACACATATCAAGATTAAAGTTCATTGGTGTATGCTTTATTAGTGAAAGATACTGAGGTGGAGTTAAATTTACTATTCTGTAACATATTCAACAAGTCTAATCCTTAAAAAAAATAATACCAGAAAGATTAATTGCTTAAGGCTTAATCTTTTTTCACTGAAAATATGCACTAGAACAAACAAAACATTTATAGAACTACTAATAATACTATTAATAGAAGTAGTAACTCCTCCAAACCCCATCTGATGGCAGATTAAATTCCCCCTCCTATAATCAGATTGGCTTTTTTTTTTTTTTTTTAATTTTTAGTCCTTAAAAGTTAAATTATTCCTCCCAGCATTCTGACTGGTTACTTAAATCATAGCATTTTCTATCCTGAGGGCAGTTAAAGACAGGGGGTCTGGCCTGCTAGCGTTTGGTTTTGCTGGTTTAGCTTTAGCTCTAGTTTCTCTGACTCAAAAACTGTCTTATGTGGGGCGGGGCAAGAGAATTCAGCCCTGTAAGTGGTCAGGAAGTGCTTATGGAAGTGTTACCCCAGATTAAAACCACCCATCTTACAACGAGAGGAAAGAAACACAGTAAAATACAGCAGACATTGGAAAGAGTTTCATAAGACATACTTTGTAACATATCACTACTTATTGTTAGTGTTAGTAAATGAATTGCAACATTTCAAACATAAACCAGGTTAAAAAAATGTAAGAAATGTAAGTTTCTATGGCAAACAGCAACAATAAGAGATTCCCAATCATTTTCCTGTCTTCATGCAGATTCTAGTTTCAAAACTAATCTAACACACCTGCTTTTAATACTCATTTTAGGCAGACTGCTTCAGAGTTGTTAGATTAGGGGATCAAGAGTAAGCAATTCTAACTGGAAATAAGATTACAGGAAATCTGAAGTCTACTGCAGAGCCAGAGGTTTCTTTCGTGTTGCTACTATATGATGTCTTCAGTCGAATTTATCAGAGTGTGCTTGTGTGCGCATTTGCTGAGTGTGCTGTTTCATCACCTTGATGAGACATGGAAGCTCATAACAAACACAAAGCTAGATCCGCTCACTCTTCTCAGCGTTGGTGGATGTCTTCCTCCCCTTCTTTCTTTCAGCATTTTCACCAAAAAAGGAAATGGAAAAGGAGCAGGAGGAGGAGGGGGGAGGGGACAAGGCCTTCTGGTGTAAGTAGCAGGAGCGTGTGGGAGAGAAGTTAATGGGGAGGGAAGAGGGGTATAGAAGCATCTGGAGTTGGTCCATGGCACTTCCACTGGGGGTCAGTTACACATACTCACATACACGTTGCCCTGAAGTTTATGGGAAAAAAGACTAGTGAGCTAGTGAGGAAGAGGAGGAGGCTGGTGAGGATTATGTGAGTGGGAGCTGAATCATTACTGGGGAAAGTCCGTAGTGGATACAGCACATAGTGTAGTAGGAAACAGAGATCAATCATCTCCGAAATTACAGATGTGTTATCAAAGGTTGTGCAGCTTTATATAGTCCTCAGATATAAATATATACTCGCATAAAATATTTCAACATACAAACAACAGCAATTTGTTTTCTTACAGAAGGGGTCGTGATTGAGGTAGCTCCGCTTTGACTGAATCAGGTGTGTGTTGTGTGTGTATGTGTGTGTGTGCGAGCCGCTGTGGCCCTTCAGAGGCCACAATAGCTCTCAAGAGAGGAAACACATGCACACACGCTGCCTCTAATTCTTTTTCTGACAGCTCAGACATAACTTTCAAGTGTGTGTACGCATGGGACCCTCAACCAGAGACCCATTCACTTGTGTATGTATTTTACCATAAAGTGTGTTTGTGAGGTTTGTGTGTGGCGTATTGTGTGGTGTGTTGCATTCCTGTTCAGATGTGATTACATTCTTGTGACACTGATGGATTTCACATGTACATTAGATTAGAGAGATTCATTATGTGACCGCATAGCACACAGCACAGTGTTCAATCAAACAGTGTACTGATTCAATGTGCTTTCCAACTGCACTCCCTAACCTTCTTTGTCTTTATAGTCTGGAAGCAGAGGCATTGCACCATTCAATTGGAGAAGGCATGCTTACAGCAATGCAAAAAAAATGCAACACAAAGGAATGATTGAGCATCTATTGTACAGAGAACAAACTCCATTAAAGATTTACAGTTTCAGCAGAGTGGGTAGCGGTGATGTAGGCCAAGACTGACTAGTAAATTATTAAATAAGTGTTACTGTAACAGGCAAGTTACAAGTCTCTGAGGTAAAATCAGACTCAGGAAGTCTTTAGAAAGGGCTTTCTGGTATAAAACTAGCATTTATCATGTTTTGCATTATATACCTCTGCATTGTCGGTTTAATATGATTCAGAATTTTATATTTATATTTCACCTCCTCTGTGTTCTTTCACTACAATACCCAGCATGCATCATGCAAATCTGTCAAACTCTTCCCTGCCATGTCAACCAATCCAGACTGTTAGCCTTTAAGAACAACAATAATTGCAGTCAAGCTAGCTTTAGAGTTGCCTTGGCCTTTGAACAAAATAGCTTTTTTCTTTATTAAAGATACAATTCAATTCAAGAATGTCTGCACAATGCAGTGTACCTAAATGTGAAAAGGATGTTAAAGTCAGAGGGATGGGCTAGCATGCTGGCTAAAACCTAGGGCCAGGGTTTGATTCCCCATCCTGAGTCTGTGACCAAGATGACCAACTTTCTTATGTCCTATGAATAGGAGCTAAATGTGCAAAGGTGTTGTTTTTATATTTAAAAACATGCAACACATCAAAGCAGAGGACTTTCAGCCAGAGAAGTAAGACTGAGGTAAGGTTTCTAGCTCTGCAGCAACCTTGCTAATTAGCTTTTAGCTTGTTGTCCTCCTCAGCTGACAAATCATTTCTATCATTTGAGTAAACACTTTTCTCAATTGTAAGGACTATTTGCATACAATCAACACAGTTATATAGTTATTGTTATTCAGCACTTTAGCTATCAGGCCTCAACAATCAGAAAACAGGCCTGCGCTAAAATTTAACCCAAAAGCAGTTTTACAAAAGTTCCCTCTGCTCTCAAAGCAGCACTTGCTAACCAAATCACTGCCTAGTTTTTAAGGCGTTGAAAGGTGTTGAAAGTATAAATCAAATGTTGCATTTTGGTTATGCCTATTATTGTTTGTTAAAGGCTTGTTTTTTAAACCATACTAAACCTGCTACTTTAAAGAACTAGAAGAAGGTACTGCAGTACAGTCATTTTTGTATTGACAAGCAAAGACACAAGGAGTCTGAGTCAACGTATCACATGAAAGGAGTTACAAACACTACATGACTAAGTGTCTTGGTGCAAGTCACTAACTTGAGACCTCATCTCTGCTGCAGCTGTTCATTTGTTTAAATCAAAGTCATTGCCATTGCTATTGAGTGGACTGGAGCTATATGTGTAACTATTTGATCAAATTCACTTGAACAACTGCAATTATGTGACATTCACTGGACCATGTTCTTAAGGCCCTGTTTGTCTTTGCCAGTCCAAATCAAGCCAATCTGGGAGAGAAGTAGGGCATGAGAAACCTTTCGCCTCCTTTCATCTCATTCTTGAATGACAGCTAAGCTTTCTGAGGCAAACCCTGAAGACTGCAATTAGCTTCATGGTTTTCTCACACATGTCCAGAGTGAAGCAGGAATCTCTCTGTCACTAGAAATGACTGAAACAAAACAAAGATTATCTGCCATTTGATTCAGTGCATCCAGTTCCCATGATAAAGCTGCACAGACGGAAAATCAAGCTCACATTCTTAAACAGTGATGCGATTAGTGAAGTGATGGTGGGAAACAATAGGATTCTGGAATCGTTACTTTGTACACAGGGTATTACTATTAGACACCCAGTATCAACAAAATGCTTTATTTCTTATACAGCTATGAAGTATGTTTACTTGTCATCTGTGCACAGTGTTTGTGTGCGTCCTTTTGTTCTTTTTGTTCACTCATTGAGACCACTATGTTAGAAAACATGGAAGTTTAGACATCAGAGAGGCAGCTTTGAAAAGAACAGTTACTACTTCAGGGATACTTAAGGTTTATTATTCTGTAACTAGATCAGTCTAGAAAAGGGCAGACGCAGCATGGATGTTGACATTCAAGCGTATCTTCTATACTGAATATCAGTAAAGATAAGACACCACTGATTATAACATCACTGACAAAATGACTAAAATCTCAGTGGTTTTAATATATTGTTTTAAAGTCACAGTATGTAGGAAATTGCAAATAATGCATTCATGCTGTTTTAATTCACATTTTATTATTTAGTTTACACAAGAAGAAATTTAAAAATACCTTAGTTTTTACTTAAACGCCACTGTAATAATGTTACACTCCAATATTATTCCAAAACATATGGATGGATGACTTTATCTATGAAAGCACTATTAATACTGCATGATAAATACAGGTTTTGGAGCAACATATGATGCCATCCAGATGACGTCTTTTTCAGGGAAGGTCTTGTTTATTTCAACAAGATGATGCCAAACCACATTCTGCAGAGATTACAACAGCATGGCTCCACAGTAAAAGAGTCCAGGTGCTAAACTGTCCTCCTGCAGTCCAGACCTGTTTCACCCATTTAAAACAATTGACGCATTATGAAATGGAAAACATGACAAAGGAGCTGAGCGGCTGAAATCCTATATCAAGCAAGAATGGGAAAACATTTTACTTTCAAAGAGAAGCAATTGCTCTCCTCTGTTCCCAAATGCTTACAGAGTATTGTTACAAGAAGAAGTGATGCAACACGATAGTCAACGTGACCCCCCCCAACTTTTTTTTAAAACTGTGTTGCTGGCAACAATTTATGTTGTTTTCTACTTTTTCCAATTGAATGTTTAACTGATTAGCACATCATTGCATTCTTTTTTTTTACATTTTGCACAGCATCCCAACTTTTTGGAGTTGTAGTATCTTATGAGTTATTATCATTCAATTGATTATCATCAAGATTTATATGCCAGCATTTGTAAAGTCATTGCTGTGACATGCTGTTTTCCATGCACGACATGTCTAAAATCTAAAGTCAAATTTTAAAAAGAGGAATTAGAACAAATAATACACAGACATCATTTGTCTGTGGTGTATTGTTATTTCGAGCTCATTTTCATAGCTTCAAAGTTGTGGGACATTTGCCACCACAATGGTAGAAAGACCCGACTATCATGAATTACTGAGCAACCACCAAACAACAAAAATGTGTGTTATGTATTTATGATAATGAGAATGGGTGATTGGCACTGTCTAAAGTTCCTTGGGTTCGAAGGGTCTGAAGTTTGGGTTAGTTACAGTAAGACAACACAAAAGAAAAACCCTCATAATAACAGTAATACAAGTGTCTGTTTGTAACTAATGCAACCATATTATCATCATTACTACATCATGCCTCTAGCATGCACCACAGAGCGATTACCAGGCCAATAAAGTGTCTTTTAAATTGGTCTGTGATTTGATGGAGGGCTAGATAAATGCTTGAACAGGAAGTGCCTATAAAAGCAGTGGAGAGGGCTTCTGATCATGGGCTCCATATTGTTTCCACATGCGCTACACATTGCCTGTCCCTTTAAAACTCTCCTGAGCAAAACGTCTGTAATCAGCAACAGAGAGGTAAATGGGTTCAACAGTATGGTTCAGTATTGTTCTTTAGTTACTCGTACTTTTCTAGCTCTGGGTCCATGCATTGTGAGTGAGTGAGTGAGTGAGTGAGTGAGTGAGTGAGTGAGTGAGTGAGTGAGTGAGTGAGTGAGTGAGTGAGTGAGTGAGTGAGTGAGTGAGTGAGTGAGTGAGTGAGTGAGTGAGTGAGTGAGTGAGTGAGTGAGTGAGTGAACAAATAGGAGTTATAAGAGTCCAGAGGCTCAGTCATTGTAATGAAATGAAGCTTTATTTAAGCTGGAATGCACATGTAAATGAGTTAATGAGAATAAAACTATGTTAAAGGCAATGGGATGAGTTCAAAAGAAGCACAATAATAAGCCCGTCTCTATGGTTTAACAAGATAAGCTTTGTCCATGACTCAAAACCTGTTTTGCCAACAAGAAATTGGTGAAGGCATAGAGGGACCAGGCAAATTGTCTTTAGTTGCTGCCAGTAGCCAACTATGACTATGAGAGACTATGAGAGCTATGCTTTCAGTTTGACCATTAAAGTATTAAAAAACTTTTCTATCCACTACACAAATGCTATTTTCTACTAGCATCCTTATGGGATTTCTAATAATATGTTAGCACTAAGCTATTTCTGGCACACATTATTTTTTAAGCTGTGCTAAATTATATTCAGACATTTGAGGCTTATAAAAATCAGTTCATATTTTTTATTTGAAAGTTGCAGTAAGGAGCACTGGCTTAGAGCTGTCGCTGCTGGTTAAACTGCCCCTTGTATTCATGGTCAGTGGCGTATCTAGGACTCTCAGAAAGCCCAGGGCAGTAGGTTTTTTTTCCCAAAGAGAAACTCATTCAGTATGCACGTTTATATAGACTGTGTGTAAGGTCAACAAAATATGAAATAAAAAAGATGAGAAATGGATGTTAATGGTTAATAGATGTAATTAGCTGTATATATTAGACATGACCTCTCTTATGGGTGTTTTTGAACACAAAGAGAAGAAATAAAAGGTAGGTTCATTCTACATGTTTAAACTACATTTACTATGCATTGCATTAGTACAGTATTTGATTACTTTGATGAATTGATTTTATAAAACCATGTGAAAAGGGTTCAATGCATCTGGTTACCCAATGTACCTTCAGAGCAGAGTATGTGGGTGGACTGGAAAGGCAGAAAGTTTCACTCATCTCTCAAAGGCATAATGTTTGAATGGCTACTCATCTCTCAAAGGTAAAATCACTCCACTCCTTTTCTGCTTGTAATCCACAAGGCTTCAGAGACAGGGATGCATATGAAAAGAGCTCAGTGGTGTGTGATCTGTACTTTCCTGTGGGCCCAGTATTGCATTGCTAGTCTACAGGACCAGAGAAATGGATGGCAAAATCACAGAGGTCCTCATCTACACTACCCCTCAAAAGTTTTGGATCACAGTGAAATTTCCTTGTTTCCAATGCAGTAGCCTTCCTTCCTTAACAGAACAATGGACTGACGGGTCTCTAAAGAAATTTGTTTCTTTCTGGCCATTTTGAGCCGGTCAGCAAGCCATCAACTGCTGATGCTTCAGATACTAAACTAACCTAGATATGCAAAATAAGCCTCTATACAAAAATAGGCTTTAACACAAACATTTTTATTCTTTAAAAATCATCTGATACACTTACATTAATTGTGAAATGGAAAATATTGTTTGTGAATTGCATGAAAATTACATGAAATGAAATTCTAAAGTGATCCTAAACTTTTGAGTGGTAGCGTATCTTCTCTGAGGGCTCCATGTTGTTAGTGTTAGGGTCACATAATCAGTGACTAGTAAAGTCACAGTGACTAAACAAGTCAACTAGTCAATTAATCTGTGCAACCCCTAATAACCTGCATGTTTTGTTGTTGTGTTGTTGTTCATATACATAAGATTTGTAAGACTCTGAGTTGACATTGGATTGAGTGTGCATGCAGTAAAATGCTGTATGTTATTTCATGCCTGTACAACTGTACAACTTTACTGTACAATTAGTTCCTTCTTTGCACATAAAGTAATGATGTTTGTACTTCTGTACAAATTTACTGAAATGTTAGCTAGAAGGCTAATTAGCAGTAACAGTAAAAAATTGAAGGGGGTGTACATTTGTCCCTTCTTTTAACATAAAGTGATGAAATTTGTAAAGTTAGTTCCCAGAGTTTACTTTTTTTTAAATTATGTTAGGCTAAGCCTCTGTTACATCAGTTAGAGAAGGTCATACCATCTATCTCAGATAAAAAAAAGTATGCAAAAGTACAGCATTATCTCAAGCCTCACTAAATGCAAAAATTAGCTTGTCGGCACATGAGCTTCAGACACTCAAAACTTTTGTTTGATCTACTTTAATAGTGGCGCCTGCTCATGTCTCATTCCTAGAAACACAGTTAACCTTGTTTACAGATGAGCTGAAGAGACTCTTTATAAAATGAGAAGTGTCTTCTTGAAGTTTCATGACTTAACGTCTAAAGTGGAGAGATCATGAGCCCATTTAGAGTGTAGATGATTCTTTGGTCTCTTTGTCAAATAGAGCAACTCTCCAAAAACAAAAAAAAGTTAAGGGAGTGTAATGCAATAAGAGCAAATGAGGTGATGCAGAAATGCAATGGGCACATATAGCTTCAACAGGCATGTTGAGAAGGCTTGTTGGTCTTTTGAAGTAGTTCTTGAACCCAACGCCCTGTGCTTGTCCCAACGCTAAGGAACCAGGAACCTATTCCAAATGGTGATGTCATAGCAGATATCATATCTTTCTCAGCTGTCATTTATTGGGTGACGAACTCCCATGGGTGGATGTCTAGACAAGCCCTCCACTATTTAGTCATTGCAGACTGCATTTTATTATGTCAGTAGTCTTAAGCATGCCATTAAATACAACCATAGCTCTGCTCTGCGACAATACTCTTATGCTAAGCCAAGGTGACAAAACATGATGGAATGAGGTAACTGTTGACATGAATGCTGTCTCCAGACATGCATGTCATATCATAATTAAAGTACTTTGTTTCTCTTATGCAATCACCTGTCACTGTGGTAATCTCTGTGTGTGGATCTAGACTATAGTTACTTAGTCTCATAACTACATAATGTACAGATTAGTTATAAGGGACATGCCTGGGCCTTGGCCACTGGGCTTCTTTAAGGGCAAATTAGCATTAAGAGGAGACTTTTGATCAAAAACATTCACCACAATGAGTGTCAAACAATCTGACCTGTGTTTTCTCCTTTCCTGGCTTTCTTTCCTCTCTCTGAGTACAGAAAGTTGCAAGAGATAACTGTGTATAGACAGCAAATGTGACAAAAAACACAACATGAATTTGTCTTCTTACTTGAATTGGTGACACATTCTTTCTCCATTCTTATAGTACCCACAGGATATTCAAGGTTAGGAGTCACGGCACCACAAATAACAGGCAAAACAATATTTTGTTCGGTATTGCCTTTCATGGCTTATTGTAATTGTCATTTCTGGGGCATATTTCTTGAACTTAATTTCATGATATACAAGCTCTTTGTGTTTTTTGGCCAAAACAAAATGCACTGTACTTTTCTTTTTTGATTTCTTCTACAAAAACAATAGTCAGCTGTCCTAGCACGTCAACAGACATTATGAATTTTTAGCTTGCCTGTTGAGTATGGAACTAAACAATGTCACATCAAACAAGTAAATGTTTAAGAAAACTGTTACTAAAAGAGAAAAGCCCCTCTCTTCAAGATCTATTTTACCATAACACTTCATCATGTCTCAACATCTTGTCTTAGGCCGAGCCCCGGATGTTTGCACAGTGTGGGCACACCTGTGTTCATAGTTAACAATTTATCAGTGATTGAATAATAAGTTTTAAGATGAATTACTCAATAACAAGGGTTCAAGGGGTTAAGAGATATGGTGAGATGAGTAATACAAACTTTTATGTCAGAATTCTTACTTTGTAATGTAAAAGAAGGTGCAGAAGTGAAACAGCAAAGGGCAAATGGTACAGTACATTGGTTGACCTTAAAGGGAAATCCCACTTTTCAAAATTTCTACATAATTAAACAGTTAAGATGTAAACAAAGTCATAAAAAAGTTGTTTGGTGTGAAATAAGCGTAGATTTATTTGCACATGGAAGGTGTGGCCATGAACAGCGGCCGCACGAGGAAGTCCTGCATTTGCGGTAGCAAAGACTTTTATTGTAACGTTGTTATTCAGTTAATGATGTGCATATGGGTTCTTTGCATCATTTCGTGCTGGGCTGTGGTAATTTGTGTTAATGTCTATCAAGTACGGATGGCCTGCTATGTCTGGATGTAAGTGATCTGCTATCATTCTTGTTTAGTTGAGTCTTGTTTAGACTTCCACTGCTGGTGTGTTTTAATGAAAGAGCATTAGTTTCCTGCATCTTACTTCATGCCAATGTCACATTGGTGTCAGAAGTGGGATAGTGCCCCCTGGACAGCGCCCTGCAGGGGAATGGCACTTCCACAGAAAGGTAAAATGGAAGAGAAGGCCAGGTTGGCAAAGGTCAAGAGTTGAGGCACTACCACACACAAGCAGCATGCTTGCCAATGTCAACAGCATAGTGGGTGGCTGTGTAAGCAGAAAGTGGCCATGGGAGCACCCCTTTTGTTGCCACCACCCCAGTAGCATGAGGATTTATTCCAGGAGCTGCAACTTCTGACTACTGTCAACACTGATGTGGTGGTTGGAAGTCAAATGTGAGATGAGAGAAATGTGTAGCTCTATGGCAAAAGTTCTCAATAATGCATTTAGTTGTTAATATCAAGGGGATATAGGAGTGGGTTTGACATGGGGGGGGGGGCACATTTGCTAATATGAGCTCACCCTATCCCCTAAAATATTTCCTAAAAGCTGACGATTCCACTGTAGTAGTAAATCAATGTATGCATAGTGACGTAGAACAACATTTGTGGAATTACTATAAATTGCAAATAAATAAACAAAATACAATATTATATGTACTTCTGTTTATTATTAGATAAATCCAACTAAAGGTCATTTTACAAACTAAACAGGATACTCCACATTACATGGTACTGTTGTCACAAAACTTTTAAATCATGCATGCAATGTCTGGATTATATACATATATAACCAAAAAAGTATTTTTTTCTTTGGTGGCTGAAATGAAATAAGAAAATAAGGTATGCTAAGGTTTCCTGACTAGACAAGACTAACATTAATGTTAGACAGTAAGGCTGTGTCCCAAACAGCACCCTCTGGAACATTACATACTGCACTACTGAAAGCACTTCTAATGCTGGTGTTCTTTTATTTATATATTCGTTTGTTTATTTTATTTATTATATTTTATTTTTTAACACATTTAGTGTAGTAGCAGTCTGCAGGGCAAGAGCTCGGTGAAGTAAAGCTGCTGACTGCAGGATATTTCTGAACAGGCATCTCAACACAAGCCCTAACAAAGTGAAAGACCCAGACCACCTAACAGAGCCAGTTGCTAACAACAAACACAGCGCGTGAATTGCAACCGCTGCCAAAATGTGCTTTTAAAATAAAAATGTTTTAAACACCTTTCACTTTTTCAGTGGTTTAATTTTTGAGTGAGACAAATCTACCTTTTCTGATATTGGGTGGGACATGTCCCCCCAACCCCCCAGTTCCTACGCCAATGGTAAATACTATCGTTTTTGTATTGATTTCATACTTGTTCATTTCATACTATTGGGGATTTTTTGAGTTTCAGTTTAAGGTTTCTTATTTTTGCTCTGAGGGTGTTTTGTCTTGCTTTCTCATTGCGGCCGTAGATTCAGATTTTCTGTAAAGCTGCTTTGTGATAACATATTGTAAAAGAAGCTAGATGAAAGAAACCATGGCTTGACTCTTAATAAAAGAGCATTTGCTTAAAGCACTACATTTCCCATGTCTTACTTTAAGACAGTGTTGTACTGGTGTTAAAAGCGTGATTAGAGAGGTCCTTTCAGAAACTTAAAGGCAAAACAAACAGAGAAAACAAAGACCACACCCAGCCAAGCACTGCAGAAGAAGAAGCAGTATGGCTTGGACTGTGTGGAGGAGGCAGGGTGACGATGCTCATCAGCTGAGCCCAGATAGAGAATGGCGAAAAAGCAGCACTGAGGACGCCTGGACGACAGCTGCTGTACGTGCTTGGACTGTGGACAACCTTAAGGACCTGCCGACAGAGCAGCATGGCAGCGCTGACCTCAGCAGCAGGAGAGTTCTAATAAAAGAGCATTTACTTAAAGCAATATGTCTTCGACACTGACCTCCCAAATATAAAATGGCTTCAAATGTGTTGGTGTGTACAGCACCTTTTACACCGCCACTGTAAAGAGTCAGAGCTTTCCTCTGCAATTAACCCTTTCAGATCAACCCAGTCTGAATGACTTTGTTCACATCATAACAGATTGAATTATAAAGAAATTGTAAAAAAGAATTACTTGTACATCTTATTATTTCTAAAATATTGGTAAGAAACCAAAAACGCCATAATGTTTACTAGGATATTCCCTCATATTTTTTTTCAACTTGGAAAAATCAAGCTGCAGAGCTCCTCTGCCTTTCAGAAACCAAATCAGCCTTTACTTCTTTAAGCTTACTAAACCCTGGCTAACCCCTCCTTCATGAGAAACCTTTAAATGCATACTGGTCAATAATAGTTTTCAATAAATATCATATCAAGCACAACTGAAATGACTGGAGTTCAAATATTCCGATACATTCAGCATCATTTGAACTTAGTAGGTCTGTATGATACACAAAGAATTCAGATCTGCAGTGAGTGGTGTGTTTCAAGCAAGGAGGAAGAGAGGAGAAAGAGGGGGTGGACAAAAAAAGGAGGAGAGAAAAAGTTGACCTTTCAGTGTTGTCTCAGTGAAACGTGGCACCAGACATGTGCAGTGGTGGAGGAGCGTAAAAGCAGGCAGCGCATTCCAAGAGTTTTCCTCATAATCCCAGAGAAGCTTTCCTCTGGCCCTTGTCAGCATTTGCTCTTGCCTGGGTGTCCACTTGACATAGTGCTCCGGCTTAACTTCAGCCACAATTATGTCTGCTGGGGAGACATGGGGTTGAACGTGTAAACTGATAGTAGTGTAGAACTTCAAACCAGTATAGTGTAGTCAAAACACAACAAGCCGTACACATTACTGCTCTAACTATGTTGTTCATAATCGCTTAGAGTGCAGAGAGTGTTGCTGAGTCAGGTTCAAGTGTGCAGTCAGTTTATCTGATCTTTCTGTAAGGCAGATTGTCAGCGAGGTTGCAACAGCAAATAGATTGAAATGTTTTTGGTTCTTCTGCATTGATTTTTAAAACTCTCGTCACTCTTGACTACTGTCAACACTGGTGTGGTGGTTGGAAGTGAAATGTGAGCTGAGAGAAGTTTGTAGTTCTATGGCTAAACACAAAGTTCTCTGTCTAAATCTTACAGTGTCACCCTCAGGCTTGGTGTTTGATGGTGAAGGTTTGGAAGTAAAGACTGTGGTTTGGCTTTACTCTCTCTCTCTCTCTTTCTCTTTCCCTCTCTCTCTCCCTCTCTCTCATCTGTTAAGTCGAGTCAGTCTGTTTTATCCTTCATTCATATGAATAGTACACGCAGTTCACACAAGTAATGATTGGAAAACAACATAAACAAGTTATTTGTGAAATACAATGACTGCGGATGCTTCTTGACAGGTAGTACTACATGATGCAATTGATATCCTACCATACACTGTGATATAAAAATGTTTAGCAGGCAAAGTTGACCTTGATTTTGGATGAATATGCCTGGAGGAACAGATGAAATGGCTTTGAAAGAGAGCGTGGAGCATATACAGTATATACACTCACTGGCCACTAGAAGAGTCGACTCAAAGCATTTCAACTCTTATATTTTGTCACATGTTGAAGAACTAGAATCAAATCTTTTGGAATTGACTCTTCCATACCTCCTTACTTACTAAAGGAATTATTTGATCTGGCGAATTAGCAAGCACATCTTGTGGAATGAGATTGGGAAAATTTGTAAAAGTACGTTCAAGTCAAGTTTTTTTTTCTCCTCAAATCCCCAGTAAAAATACATTTATGTTAAAAACTGTTTTAGCACTTCTTTGCATTTTTAAAGTAGTACTTTTTACTTGAAGTGCATTTCAGAGCCCATACTTTTATAGTTTAACTCTGAGTATTTCACTGGGTCCTTAGAATGTTAACTTATATAATAAACTTTTTTCGCTGCCTCTGTATGTACATTTATACATAAAAAATATATAGAAGTTCAGTGATGTAAAGAATACAGGCACTGACACTGGTCTACAGAGATGTGGAGACAGATTAGTCATCCTTCACCATATTTTCCACAAATGGATGATAGCATGGCTCACATGGTTTTGGTTCCAACCTTATAGAGAATGGTTAAGGCAAATCGCTACAAAGTTACTCCAGTGCAGCGGAAGACACAGAATAAGTAATTTCTGGGTCTCTATTTACTGCCAAACTACTGAATCTTTTGTGGTAAACCTATGCCTGCTTATTTACTCTTTCTAGCAACTTTCTATCTAAAAAGCTTTATTTACTTTATCTACAAATCTCCTGAGGAGGAAAGCAAGAAATCTAAATATTTCATTTGTACCTTACACAAAGCTGTTATCTCACTACGAAACTTTCAATTTAAGATGACGATGATCTGTTTCAAAAATAGGATAAAATCGCACAGCATGGCTGCTACTTGCAGGTTGCAATTGAGGTCATGATGTTGATAAAGGTGGAACTGCTGCTCTCTTCAGTCAAAGGCTGAGTCTGGTATAAACATGCACAACACTAGCTCTGTGGGAAGTTCTAATATTCCCCTCATAGTTGAATAAGCCTGAAAAGGCTTATTCAACTATGCCAGACAGTTTTCTATTCTATAGCACCTTCAATATCCATATAACATATTGTATTTCAATGTTTGGGAACTGATTTTAGAATTTAAAATCTAAAATCCTATGCACTGTTTAAGAGGACTTCCTTAAAGACTAAAAAACAGTGGCTGTGAATAAAGGTACTTACCTAAGTGAAACCTCCAGAAGAATGCAAATGTGAAGCACATGATGTAAAAGGCACTATTAAAAATGTCCCTTTGCTAGAATAGATGTTCTCAAATTATTCACAGACTAACAGACCAAGCCAATGGCTAATACCAACAGAATTGAAAGCGTCTGGCTAACTGCTCACACATGCCCTTTGCAAAACATTCTAACACAATGTATTTCAAATACTCCTTTCACTTGTTGTTTTTCACAGTAGCCCAAACTATAGCCCCTACAGTAGACCCTACTTTATTCCAGGATTATTTATTATTCAGAATTGGAACACTTGTGATCTCCCATTAGAACAAGGTTGTTCCTACTCAATTTGCAAGACAATACCTGGTCTTAATATGAAGCTTCAGGCTTTAAAATATTGCTGGTGTTTCTAGAAATAGAAAAGTTATTGTGTTTTGGGGGGTGACTGTGAAAAGAAAACATGCAAACAAATGTGTAGGAGACAACATGCATCTACAGGCCTTGTGACTAAGGGACTGGATGATAAGGGTTTGCATGTCTGTACTGTCACCATTTGTCACCATTTTGTCGACAGCTGTGAGGAATGAGGGGAACTCTGTTCTCTTACACAGATGCAGCTTGTCTCATGACTGTTGGAAGTAGGTTTTATGTCTAGACAGAAAGTGTTTCAAAGAAGTCACACCCCTAATAGACTAATTGCATAAGTTTAAAGTGACAGACAAGATTCACGATGCAACCAGCGACTAGGAAATTTGATTAATGATTTGATCTAAATTCTATTCAAATCTATTACTCAGTCATTTAAATTTAAAATGACACAGAATGTTTACTTGTTAGGCAAAAATAATGAAATGTCGTTAGTTATATGAACATCTAACAGCACTCAATTAAAAAATGATCACGATCAGATTTGGATTTTGTATTATCCTGTTAAAATGGCATAGTCGCATGTGACCAAACACTAAATGTATATTATATAATAATAATAATATGATAAGTAAAACTCACTTTTTAGCCAAGAACACATAAACCAAACGAGATTCAAATTCCACATATGGGTTTATTTAAATGATTGAAAACTACTGGTTTGATTTGATTTTCAGAATAAATATTGTAATATCATGTTTTGTAAAGATATCTTGAACTATCGTGATGTTACATTTTGCCATATCACCCATATCTCTGATATCAACCTCCTTGTCATGCTGCCATATGAGTTGCTGTGTGAAAATGGTTGACTTGTTAAGGGTAACATGTCCAGACAATGTCATTGCTTGGAAAGTCAGGTTAAAAGGACGGTGACTCATGTAAGTGTTGCTGGTTAAGTCCTAAAACCGAAACTTGAGCACGCTAGCCCAGATCTAGTTAATCCAAAATGACTTCATTTACTCTTTACTCACATATTCCTTTCCCAGCATCACATGGTCATTGTGTCTACAAGGCTGTGCTCAGATGTACAACTGAGTCAGCTCTTCAGCACAAACAGTAGCAAGAAAAAGTATGTGAACCCTTTGAAATGACCTGGTTTTCTGCATTAATTAGTCATAAAATGTGATCTGATCCCGTCCCAAGAATAGACAAGCACACTGTGCTTAACCTGATACCACACAAACAATTATTAAATTTCATGTCTGTATTAGACACATCCATTAAACATTCACAGTGCTGGTGGAAAAAGTAAGTGAACCCTTGGATTTAATAACTGGTCGAACCTTCTTTGGCAGCAATAACCTCCAACAAGCATTTCCGGTAGCTGCTGATCAGACCTGCACAATGTTCAGTAGTAGATTTCAGTTCTGTAGTAGATTTACTTCGATGTTTAGGGTCATTGTCCTGCTGCATCACCCAACTTCTACTGAGCTTCAGCTGGTGGACAGTCACCCTGACATTGTTCTGTAGGATACCTTGATAAATTTGAGAATTCATTTTCCCCTCGATGACGGCAAGCAGTCCAGAAAATGAGGCATCAAAGCAGCCCCAACTCATAATACTCCCACCACCATACTTCACTGTTGGTATGATGTTTTCATGTTGGTATGCAGTGACTGTTTTACACCATATGTAGTGCTGCATGTTTTTTTCTGAACCATTCAACTTTGGTTTATTAGTCCACAAAACATTTTTCCAGTAGCGGTGTGGAGTGTCAAGGTACTTTAGCTATTTCTCTAGGGTTCTTTTTTATTTCTCTGAGCATTCTGCGTTCCTTTGGTGTCAATTTGGCGGGGCCCCCACTTCTAGGGTGAGTAGCCACTGTACTAAATCGTCTCCATTTGTAGACAATTTGTCCCACTGTGAACTGTTTAATACCTAAAGTCTTACTTTGTAACCCTTTCCAGTTTTATGCAAATCAACAATTCTTGATCGTAGGTCTTCGGAGAGCTCTTTTCTGCGTAGCATGGTTCACATCAGCAGATGCTTCTTGTGAATAGCAAACTCAGAAAGTCTGAGTGTCTTTTATAAGTCAAAGTAGCTCTACACCTCGCTTTAATCTCATTTTATTGATCGGACGCCAGGTTTGCTAACTCCTGACTCTAATTAGCTTTTGTTGAAGTCATTAAAATAAGAGTTCACTAACTTTTCCGCCAGCACTGTGAATGTTTAATGGATGTGTCCAATACAGACATTAAATATTATCATTTTTGTGTGGTATTAAGTTAAGCACATTATGTTTGTCTGTACTTGGGGCTTAGATGTAGATCAGATCATGTTTTATGACCAATTAATGCAGAAAATCAGGTCATTTCAAAGTGTTTACATACTTTTTTGCCACTGTATTCTTCTCATCACATGTTCCAAATAATTTTCCCTGCTTTAAAAAATGTGATTTTGGGCAAATTGTAAATAAAAACAGAATGCAATTATGTGTAAATCATTGAAACCCCAGACTTATGCCTGGTTCACTCTACACGACTTGTTGAGTCGTCAGGTTTTTGTGTCATATACATTTCAAAAAGGACGACAACAAACAAGCGATACGAGTTGTCACTGTGCTGATCTGCAAGAAAGGAGGAAAAGTTATGAAGATGGATAAAGACACAGGGTCAGCAGGGACGGTCTGTTCTGCAGAAAGAGCTGAAGGTAAATATTTTATCAAAGAAAATGTAAGTGTCTCCCGCAGCCGCAGAGAGATTGTGTGAACGGTGATGCGGTTCTGTCTCTACGTGATCCCATTGGCTGTAGCTAGACGCTGCTGTTGACTCACAATCGCTGATTGGCCTAGATATTAAACACGCTATTAGCCGGACGTCTGCGATTAGTCTGCGAATAGTCGGCGACCATTCGAGGTGAGCGTCTTTCAGCGGTTCACACTACAGGACTGGACGAGCGCCGAGTGGTCGCAGATTCGCCTCCGAGCAGAGGTTTTTGTTGGCCATCTACAAAAACAAACGGTGACTGAAAAATCGTGTAGTGTGAACCAGGCATTAATTGTACAAAAGTACAGAGACACCATCTCGTATGCTGAAGGTAAATGTTGGAGGAGACAAGAAAAAGACGGATACAAGTGTGTAACCCTAGAAAAAATGACGGGTGGAGCATTTAATAATTAATTTGATTAACTGGCGACAGCTCAGTAACATGATTGAGTCTTTCAGAGGTAAAGGTGGGATCGAGGGACTGTGTGGGCAAATATTGTAACAATTCCAGAATAACATTTCTCAACATAATATAGCATCTAAATAATATCACTGAAAGATTCAGAGAATGCTGAGAAGTCTCTGTATGCAATTCACAACGTCAGAAACTAATACTGGATGGTTGTGATCTTCGGGCCTTCAGACGAACAAACAAACAAGTAACCACTTGTCTCAAAACCAACTGGCTACATGAAACAGTCGAGTAAAAATTAGGCCTATATGGATCATGCTACTCAAAAATTATTTTATTTTAGTCACTCCTTCCCCCATGTTTTTTTTAAATAAATAATTGAAAATTCCATTTTGCCATAACACTGAAATTTACCAATTTTTTCTGGAGTGATGTAGCTAATTTTAAGCAGAACTGCTAGCCAGTACATGACTAGTAAACCCAGGGTTGAACAGCGGTCCACACACAAAAGAAAGTATTTGTTTCGTTAGTTACAGTTCTTAAGCTTTCTCACTGATCTTCAAACTTTGGCACACATGCCAAAACGCAATGGGATCAAACTGCTCTACATGTGGCCATGAAGGACAGAGATGCTGTTTCACTCCCTGATCTGAAATGCAGGACTGTGGCTGAAATAAGGCTCAGACACTAGACTAAAACTTTTGGCAGTTACAGGTGGGACAGCATTTTTCATATTTTTTTTTCACAAATTTCTCTTGATGAGTTCCTCGCTTTACAATAAAACATAATTCTAACTGCGGGACTGCAGTTTGTACAGATTCAGTAGAATGGTCTATATACATACTTTTCCACTAAGCAGCTCTGCCAGTAGCAGTGAAGCGTATGATCAAAGCATCTTGTAGGCTGCAGCTCCCTCATGTGGACATAATATTTATTACATATAAATAACCAATCTAAATATAACGTGTTAAACATTTGGGAAGTAAAAATCGTCTTAATCTGATGACAGACATTTAATCATGGAAGGAGAACACTGAAGTAAGAGCAAGTTGTTTCTTTTTTTATCATACACATTTGCTCACCCTCTTGTCCTTCCATCCAATTGTTTTTTAGTAAAGGGAATGGTTTTATTTACAACCATGTCTTGTTATGTATATATAACTTCAGACTCAAATGATTCTCTGCATGGTGAAATAATTCTTTAGATTGATAAAGAATGTGTGGTATATAGTTCCAAAAAGTGTTCTTCTATTTGTTACATTATCAATCTTTATTACACACGCTGCGGGCCAATGACCCCATAGAAGTGAAACAGTATGCAAAAGTTTCCATCCCTGGTCCAATGACATGGTTTGTTAACATGCTACTCAACATAGAACACATGTTTGTTTGCTGATTTCAGTATTTGTGATATTTAGTCTGTGTTAAAGTTATGGCATATTTTATTTTATTTATGGTTCCACTGAATGACTGGTTCTCAATCTTGTGGGGACCACATGCCCTGGGACCACTACAAAACAAGTGTTATTTGGGTGGTGGATCATTCTCAGGTGGAGTTTTCAAACACTCGCTGTTCACTCACTGCCCACACAATTAAACACTCCTTTCTTATTGGTCCATCTTGTAGATTTAAAGTTAGATACGATATCTGTTGCTGCAGAGTTTGTGGTAGTCATCCTCTTGTCCTTCATCAGTGGTCATTTGATGGCACCACAGGACAATGTTGGTTGGGCATTTTTGACTTATGCTGAAGAACTTTTTGCACTGATGATCCTTTTGGTCTTTTGTAGCATGTGAGCCTATGCACGCTCTGAATCTGGTCATCTCTAAAGGTATTGACGTTTTATTTGTTGTGGTTAAAAACGGAGACTTACTGATCTTCCCAGATAAAATTAGTTGCGGTTTATATAGAAACGCTATATAAACCAGAGTACTGGTGCTCAGTTTGTGGAGGCCAAGTCGCTGTCACCAACCATGCGTGCAGTCAGTTGATGTGCTCTTGGCTAATTTTGGCTTGAAAATGTTGAATATCATGGACGTTGTTGCACAGCACTGAAACACCATGATGTTGAAAGCTTTAAAAAGAGAATGCAGGAACACTGCATAAGTTCATTCATTATGATCTCTATGAGCAAGGACTTTGTAGTTTTAACTATGAGTTATGCAGAGCTATGCAGCTACACTCTAAGACTATTAACAGGAACATCGCACATTATATTTATATTATGGTTGACAAGCTTACACATCACTCAAAGCAGATAACTGCAGAAATTATTAAAGAAATATAATAAATTTGCCCCTTTTTTAGAGAAAAAATAAGAATATATGATTGGTCAAACAGTGAAGCAATGCCACCTTTGCAACCACCTTGAAATAACTTGATTTTTAAAAGTTAGTAACTGACGAAAAAACTCTAGCGTCATAAATCTGCTTATTTGGAGACTGAAGGTGGAATCAGTTACTCCTGATCTCCTTTTCAGGTACAATGTGCTATTGCAAGACAGCATGCTAACTTAATTTCAGACGTCTTTTATTCTCTTCTAGTCTCTACATGCTGCCTTTGGGACAAATTCTACACAACAATAACATTGATTCCCGTAGTTTTGCAGATGATACACATATGACCACAGTCACCAGATGACTACAGACCACCAGATGGGACAACAATAATGGTCTTTTAATAGGATTTCCCAAAAAGACCAGTAAACAGTTACAGCTCATTCAGAAAGCAACTGCTGAGTTTTAACCAGCACCAGGAAAACAGAGCACATTACTCCAGTTCTGAAATATTTACACCGGCTTCCAATTAGTTACAGGATTTAAAAGTGCTGCTACTGATCTATAAATCACTGAATAGTTTAGACCCAAAGTACATCTCTGATATGTTTAAAGAATATTATCCAAGTAGGTTTTTAGAGCCATGTATTCAGGTCAGCTAGTAGACCCCAAAGACCTAACCAAACATGGTGAAGCAGCATCTAACTGTTGTATATATACATACACACACACATGCAGGACAGTGACACAATCTCTATGATTTGATGAAACAACTGGGATGCAATTGAAGTGTAGACTTTCAGGTTTAATTCAAGTGGTTGAACAAAAATATTCTATGAGAACATTAGGAATTGCAAGTATTTTACTACAAAGCCTCCTCATAAAAAAATTGGACCAATTAACATTGCTGTAAATAAAATGTTCATTTTTAATACTTGGTTGAGAATCCTTTGCAGGCAATGACTGCCTGTTATCTGGAACCCATGTACATCACATCACAAATGCTGGGTTTCCTCCTTTATGATGCTTTGCCAGGCCTTTACTATAGCTGTCTTCAGTCGTTGCTTGTTTAAGGGTTTTTCTGCCTTAAGTTTTGTCTTAAGCAAATGAAATGCATGTTCAATTTGGTTGAGATTTGGTGATTGCAGAATATTCTACTTCTTTGCCTTAAAAAACTCCAGAGTTGGTTTCACAGTATGTTTTGGGTAATTTTCCATCTGTACTGTGAAGCACTTTTGAGTTCCCGAGCTCACCAGTGCTCTCTTTTATCCCCAGAATGTACAAAACTGTTAAATTGCCCACTTCTTACATTTCCGTTATCTCTTCGATGGATTTCTTCATTTTGTCAGCCTAATGGTGGCCTATTTCACTTCCAGTGAGCGCTCCTTTGACCCCATGTTGCGGGTTCACAGCATCCAAAGCTTACAAATGGAACTGCCACACCTGGAATCAACTCCACATCTTTTACCTGGATTTACATGGATTAAAGAGGGAAAAGACCATAAAATACCTTTTTAGATAGTTGTCCAATTACTTTTGGTCCCTTGAAGAGCTGTCATTCCTAAACCCTTCCTCCAATTAGGATATGAATACCCTTAAATCAAAGCTGAGTGTCTGACTTTAAGCCCACATTAATTATATAACAGTATCTTGAATTATGGTTTAATAAACAGTTAAAATGCCAAAACTTGTGTTACTGTCCAGTTATTTCTGGGTCTAACTGTATATCACATATATCATTTATACAGTAATGTGGTCTGCTTTATGTTTCTTGAGAGAAAGAAAAACTCCCTCTTCCTTTGGTTTACACTTATATGATACTGCATGTGAGGCTGCTGGAGGTGTATTAGAGACAGCAGTAGGTTTTCACACACATACATATTACTACTGGATACAGTCAAGTCAAGAGTGGTTCTAGATAACTTAAGTGAGTATTTAGTTAGTAAGATATACTGCCCTGCATTTAAATACCCCATACATTCAAATGCTAATAGAAGCTGAGTAAACAGATCAGGTGGGCTGAATAGGAGTTTGAGCTGCAGGGTGGTAGATTACAGTACTGGAGTTTAGGACTAGAGAATGTCTGCCACAAATTGTGCTCAATCACCAGTCGTGCCAAGCCATGTGTAGCCTGTAATTATGTTTAAAGAGAAAAAAATATATACAGATGTGGATATAAAATGTAAGTGCTTGTAACAAAGGGTCTGGTATGTACTTTATGATCATTAGCCTATAACTACTGGTATCACTGATACAGCCTTACAATGGTTTATATCTTACAAGCAGACAACAGTTTATCATACTAGGTCCACATAAGCCCTCCACCTCTTCTGTGGAGGTGTTCCTCATGGCTCAGTTGTTGAACCTTGTTTTGTTCCTTTTCCACTCCTAGAAGCATAACACACATCACCACCACATCAGTGTCACTGCAGTGCTGAGAATAATTCACCACCTAAATAACACCTACTCTGTGATGATCCTGTAGGGGTCTTGACCATTGAAGAATAGGGTCAAAGGTTCTAACAAATGGACTACAGTCTGTAATTGTGGAACTACAAAGTGCTTCTATATGGTAAATGGAGCTGATTAAATATAAAATGAATATAGGTACAAGTAGGTGTAGCTAATGAAGCTGGTGGGTGTTTTTGCAGCTAGAATTCTCACCCACACTAAGCCTTTAGCTCACATCATTACCCTTATCTTCTCTCGGCCACACTGGTTACTGTTCTTGGCCCTCATCTTTTCAGATAATATACAGTATTTCTCAGTACATACATCCTCTCAGATTTCCCTCCCAAAGCATTTGGATTCCCAATCTGTATGCATGATGATGCATGATAAATTTCTTATGTTAAAGGAAGAACCTTTTCCAAGGAATCTGCAAGTGTATGTCTTAGTGTTGTACTTGGGTCTGCTAAGTAAAATTGAAAGCAATGTAGAAACATCCACCTAAAAACCAATAATCATCTGTATGATCATCTAGAGCTTCTGATTAGACACCTCACTGGGAGTGGGTCAGACATAGTTTATGAATTCTGCACAAGTACCTTTCAAATCTGCCAGGCTAATTAATTCACAGTGAGTTATTATGAGTTTAAACTGACCCAGAACACACAAATCTACAGAATGATACCATAAGAAAAAAATTGTAATGATGCGGTACAATGATTAGGCAGTAGTACAAACTGTTGAGTAGATGTCTGTAAGTGTTCAATGATGTGTAAAAGACTCATCTATAACCAGTCTTTGTTTTCAGTCATCCCTGCCCCTAGAGGTGTATGTTATTCAGCAGAAGAGCTCACAGAGAACATTGCTTACATACTGGGAAAAGAGAATTTCCTTTTCTTTTTTTAAAGAAATGAAAACTATTAACATTTGCTTTGCTTACTCTGGGATTCATCCAGGCTTTGATGAAAGATTTGTGTAACAGTCCAAAAGTCCACATTCCTCCATGTCTTTGTTCTGTAGATATTTTAACCTATCAATCTGAAATAGAGTGGAAGAGTTGCTGTGCTGCGAGATCCACTAAGTGGCAGCATTGTGTAAATGTTAGTATATCTGACTTTTGAGTACCGTTGCGATGGAATTAATTTATCTATAATTTTATAGATATATAGAGACATGAGCCAGCAATCAATTATTTTATCATTTTACACACAATAAATAAAGGACTGTGTTCTTGGTTTAAGATAATAAAATACCTTCACACAATCAATGTAATGATCAATGTAACCAGTGTGTTGCAGAGGCAGATAGTTTTTCTTCATCAAGCAAGATCAAGCACCTTTAGGTAAAATGAATAAGAATGTGGTTCTAAGTAAATTAAGTCATAGTGCTATTTTATGTGTATATTTGTATTAGATGAGTAATTCACGTCCCAAGTATTCATTCATTCCACTCCAGCACAGTAGGTGGCAGTCACCTACCAGTAATTAGCATTTCACCTGTTCAGCTTGCATGAAGAAATGAAAAGTGAACACATGGCACCTTCAGTGCCAGCACAGTGGAGGTGAATGGAAAAGACAGGACATCTCTCTGGGTTATACTTGTGTCAGTACCACTTACTTCAGATCAGCCTGTAAAAGGGAAGTAGAAAAGATATAGCTGTGCAGCTTTGATACAGCAACCGGGGTCTGTTTTTATAAACTAATGCGTAAACAACAATATAACATCTTAATGTGTTTCCAGTAATAAACTAAATGCTGTATAATGCTGTATGGTCAACAATAAAATAGTACAGATTCAAGCTGTGATTTCCTAAAATCATAAATAATGAATAATTTTAATGGCTTAACAGCAAATTTTAATGGCTTAAAAGATTAACAGTAGTTTAACAGTATATTTTGTAGAAAATGTAGGTGTGTAAGGCTGGCCAGAAACAGCTTAATTCCAAAAAAGGAGGAAAGTTGGCACAGTACAGTCCTTGTCCTTGATTCAATGTTGTGTTATATCATCTTTTCTTTTAAAAACACCCAATCATAGTTTGGGGACTGATGGCACCATTTGATCCATAATTGAAAACAAAAGTTATAACCATTCTTCCGATACTTACATGTTCAGCTGTACAGGCCTTCATTGTACTCATGATTATTTATATTTTGGGCTTTGTGATGTGTGAAACGTTTTTAAAAAGAGATAGGTCCCCAGATAGGTCACCAGCACCCACACTTTCTGACTACTCAGCCATGCTAGAAGTGGCTGTATATTGCCAAGATTAAATAAGCATGGAGGGCACTGAAGAAGATGTCAGCATATGATCTCCAAAATGTGTATCCTTCACCTTTAATGGTGCTTTCACAAATGTGCAAGTCACCCATGCATTCAGAAAAACTCCACACCAGTACCATGGTCTTTTGAACACTGGTAGCAATTTGGATGCCACTTTCCTTCTTTGTTACAGGAAGCACAACATCTACTATTTCCACAATCAATCTGAAATGTAAGACCACAAGACCAACCCACAATACCTGCAACTTGTGTTAGTGGATGCTGCGACCAATGGTGTTTATTGAGAATGGTTTGTAACAGTATCTCCATCACAGGAGAATGTTGGTTAAATGAAGATTGAAGGCCACTTTTGTTTAGCCTGGTGCTTTGTGCCTAGAGACTTCTCTGAGTTTCCTGAATCTTTAGATCATGATGAGGATGATGATAATGAGGAGATACATGAAAAATGTAACCGTTCTTTAACTAACATGTTTTTTGGCCAGCCTCACAGTGTTCAAAACAATGATATTACTTATTCCAGCCTATTCCTGTAGTAATCAAGAAGGCTTTAAACAATTCTGAAACAAGTATAATTTAGAATGTGGCATATAAACCTGTCTGTATATGCAGCCACTACGCCATTAATCACCCAGAAGGGTACAAAGAGTATACCTTTGTGTTTAGACCAGGATATAAATTGTATACATTGCCATACACAGATTGCTGTCAGATGTTTCTTTCTCTGTCTATCCCTTCTAATTGAGAGTACAGTTGATTATGTGTGCTGTATGATATAATCCAGACCAGGTCACTGAATAGTAACTGAGCCTTACAGTAATTAACTTACAGTAAATGAGTCATAGCGGATATTTACGTTCTCCGTTACGACTTTTCAGTGTGGCGAACTGTCATAGCAGTTATACAAGAATGTCTCAGACAAGCCCTGCTAACATTAGCAACAAAGCCAAACGGCAATATGCATTAAATAGAAATTGCCTCTCCCCCATGGGAGGATGCAGATGCTTGTGGGACTCCCAGCCGGGTCTGGCCTGGTTCTTGGCTCTGCCAAAGCTGGAGTAGAGCACCTGGAAGAGCTGCACAGCAACTGGCTACACAACAGAGGCCCTGTGTGCTCAGCCTGACACGCATATGTGTCTCACAGGCTGTCTGCACCTGCTGTTTGATGACTGCTATATCAGTGTATTTGCCCGCTGCTCTAACAGCCTTCAGTTTGTGCATGCCTGGTCTCCAGAAGAGGTTTGTGCTTAGATATTAATGCTAAAAACATGTTTTAGCGATGAATTCCTCTTTACACCTGTTCAGATTGCTGAAGACATGGCAGTTTTATTTTCTTATAGCAGACTGGACAACTATGCAGGTGAAGTAGCACCACCTGTGTCAGAGACAAGAAGACAAATGGTATTAATTTGGTTTGCACTGAAATGTTGGTTTGTTTTTTAATAAATGTTCAATGCATTGTTTTTATTGCACTGAAGGTTATTTATTAAAGCTATTAAAGGAAATATTGTGGGGCTAAACGGTACAACTAACATGTAGTAAAGCAAAGGCGGACAAGGTTTTGTAGCATTGTTCTGGAATTAGAAACCAAGTCTCTACATAAGGAATTGTCTCTAAGCCTGTACATATTATAGCACCTGGGAACAAATGGGCTCAGCAGCGCAGGTCTAAAGTCGGATTGGTTTCAGAAAATTGGTTCAATAAGCCTACAGTTCGCCTTCTATTTTCAGGCTAGCTGTCAATAAAACGTTACCCGTGACAAGTATTTTAGCTAATTTATCTGAGCACATTGTTGGGTATTTTTCAGCTGTCCGAGCTTTGAAAGCCTGTTGGTCTGGCCTTAGATTTCATCTCCTCCACTGGCACGAATAGTTCACGAATGGTAGACAACACAAACATACTGCCAATGTATAAATCCTCCTGCTTTTGCACTCCATCACACACGGTTCCAGAGGCACCCCTTTTGAACCTTTCTGATTTTGGCCCCTTTTCCCCCTGCTTCAGATCTTGAGCCATGCGTGGGGCT
Organism: Megaleporinus macrocephalus; assembly: GCA_021613375.1. Classification (NCBI taxonomy): domain Eukaryota; kingdom Metazoa; phylum Chordata; class Actinopteri; order Characiformes; family Anostomidae; genus Megaleporinus; species Megaleporinus macrocephalus. The sequence goes on from CM038705.1 coordinate 28,076,796, forward strand.
GTTGTGTTTCAGCGAGGGAGAGATGGAAAGCGAGGAGCAGGCTTCTCTCAGGGGGAATCCCTGAGTTCATCTGAGGAGAGCTGGATTCACTTATGATTTGAATGGGAAAGAAAAATGGGGGAATTGGTTAATATGCACAGAGTGCCGTGATGTGCCGGAGACTGGTGGCCTCAAGCGCCCCTGAAAAGTATACTACTAGAGAAGGCAGACAAAGAACAGAGACAATAGAAGACTGACTTTAGCCGCTAAGCAGAAATGTTCTCTGCTCACAATGTCTCACTTTAAAACCAGTTAGAATAGAAACAGGCAATGATGCTGACAGGTGCTCCTGAGGTGGGTCAGGCACCGAGGCAAACCCTACTGCTGCCTCCCCTCAAACTCCACTCACTCTACTGTCCCCACAGCATTCCATGTTGACATTTTACACTACCTTTGGGTGCTCAGCTGATGGTCATGCATACCAAATGGTTAACTATTAAACTCTTCATTTGGGTGGAGAATAATTTGCATTTATTCCAGTTATGAAGACAAAAACAGGTCCTTTCTTCACATTTGTGCATTTTCACCATCAGAAATCATGAACAATTGGTGTTATACACTATATTTAGTAAACTTGTGTATTATCAAGACTCCTGGTTTCCCTCCTGAGTCTCTTAACCTGACTGTTCATTGCAACTTCTAAGATGGAAAACAGGTATTTCCTGGTTTATTGTTTCTTAATCCTGCTCCTGGTGATCATCTAACTCACTTAATCCAGCTCACAGAGGGCTCCATCATCAGTTAATTAGTTGAATCAAGGAATGCTTGAAACCATGCATTGCAACATTTGGAAAAGTTCCCTTTGGTAAATGCTTTCCCAGATTTTGCTTGATCTGGTACCCATATGTCAGCTGTGCTGATGTATTTAGTGATCAGGTTAAAAAAACACAGGAAGAAAGATATGAAAGAAAGTTTGATTTAAATATTTTAATAAAGGGTCATACCTGCCATACAGAACACCAATCAGCGCTCAGCATCTCTGGCATACTGATACCTAGATCCACCCTCCATTTGCACACCCTCCTGGTGGTCAGCACACCTACTCCAACCCTCACTTTGCCATTCACTTCTGCAAGTGCTTCAGTTCTGAGTGTTGTAGCTTTTGTTTTTTAATCTAGTTTTTTGGACCTTTGCTTCAGTTCTTGCCTCAGTATTTGATTTTACCCATCTTATCTGCTGCCTTATCCTGTTTTCTCTCATTTGTGAGGATTATAGTAACAAGTGGCAGCAAGGATTTAATGCTTTTATCTTCAAAAATGTTGACTATGGGATGTCTGTGGGAGAAATCTGGACTCTTTACCTGAGCGCACTCCAGGGGAACGGTGAAATCAACGCTCCGATTAAAAATTACACATTATAATAAATATTGGAGCAGCTCCAAATGCCGGTGTGGTCTTGCAGGGGTTTCACAATAGTGGATTTAAGTGAATGAAAACACTTCACACAGAGATTTACCACCAGGGTCCATCTAGGACAGGACACCTTATCAGAGATACCATCGACTTACCACTGAAGAGAAAGAGAGCTGGAAAGGGGGAGAATGGGTAAAGAAGGGAGGTGAGAAGAAAAGGGAGAGAAGTGAAAATGACAACGAGCGGGGTGAGAAAAAGAGGAATAGGGTGAATGAGAGGGAAAGCTACATCCCACGGAGTCAACCCAAGAATTTATGGTCAGGAAGGGGGATGAAAGCCTAATTTACGGTGAACTCTCTACCGTTGTCCTGCCCTCCCCTCTGTAATGAGAAACGGCTGTTGGGGTTGCGGGCCGTAGGCCTCGCAAGACCCCTCCCCCTGGCGATGACACATCATTAGTTTTTATTTCTGTCTCTACTTTTATGGTTCTCGCTCAGGCGCCAACTATTGCTGTGCAGTCACTGCATTGTATTAGCAGCGCACGCACACGTATCCACCTCCCAAGATGGCGTCCCGTTGTGCAGAGTCATGGCCTGGAAGCACCGATTCCCAGAATTCAACGTAACACTGCACATGTGATCCTCTACTACACCACCATAGGTGTTCAGGAAAATTTCAGGAATACAGGAATCCCATTGCTACAAACTGGAATGAATGAGTTCATGTTTGTAATGAATTATTGCAGATTATGGCATAATTACCTGATTATTGCTTCACCTGCTCTGTCTGAAACGCCATTCTATCAATTGTGTTGTCACCAAAAAAAATTATGTCTAACAAAGTGAGACATTTATGATGACTAAAATAGAGGTAGGATGATTTCTGTTGGATTTTCTGTTTGAATAAACAAAAAATGATAAAGAAAATAGCAACGCAGAATAAGACCACACAAAACATACCTTTGAGTAATTCAGCATATTTACTGCATCCACATTTTTATTTAAGTAAATTGTACATTTCATTTTATGCAGGAGTTCGGTATACAATAACATAAAGTATATTGTATTCATAAAGTAATCAGAATCAATACAAACTGAAGCTGACTTCATGAACTTCATGAACGTCCATGGTGAATATCTACTGAGGAAGCAAGTATTTTTGTGTCAAGCAGAAAGCCTAAGAAAATGCTACCTAACTGTCGATGAAAGTTAAATTGCCTCACTTGTATGATAGAGCGTTGCCTTGTCTGATACTGGTGCATATTGCTGAGCGTCATTGGATTATGTGCTAAATATATCTGTCCCTGTTGCAAACATATATGCATAATAACTGAGCAGCCGTTTGGTATGTAGATTGCTGTATGGTATGTAGAGGCTAGTGAAATATCTGTGCTGGTACGATGTTCCCATTTCCTTTTCACTTCAGTGAGTCAGTCACATGTGTCCTGTGATCTAACATAGACGTATGGTACATGCTCCAAATTAACACGTACTTGCACGAATGAGTGAGTTCACTGGCTCACAGACCACTCTGTGCATTCACGCCCTCTTTTCCCCTCATAGGAACACAGAGACACACACGAGCGTAAACACGCACGCAGACACAGATCACATACCGTTCAAATACATGATTTGCTTTATCGTTCATCTGTGCGGATTACTGTGTTTAGCTTGATCAGCTTTTTTCGTTACACACAGTCAGCTAATGCGCTTAAAAGTGGAAAGCTTAGTCTTACAGACCACTGCATAAGTTTCTTCTAACTTTAGGTGCCGTCTTACTTCCAAATTGATCTGAAATTTTATCAAAAGAAATGACCATTATCAAAATAAATTCTTTCTCTCTTTCAAACCACAAAATTAGTTCCAGTGACTTGCTTTAGTTTCATCATAAAATAGAAATATAAAAAAACCTAAAGTATCACGATAGCGTTCGTTTCATCCGTGCCCGCTTATACGAGTTGCACACCAACAGGCTTTATGAAGTTTGGTACCTGTCACAAAAGTAAGCAGAGCCAACACTGGAGCAGGAAAACCAAATTAAAGTGAGATTAAGAAAACAGCAACATGGATGCTAACGGCTTTTAAATGTTCTGGAATCGTGTGTTCCGTGGCGCGGCTATAGAAGTCTTTAATCCTTTGATCGAATGCGTACAAAACATTTCTCCCACCAAACGCTCGTTACAGCTAAGCTCACAAACGGACAACGTTCAGAAGTAGAGTCTTTCAAAGTGCTTCCAACTGCACAAATGCCTTCTCCCTACTCCTCGCCTAGCTTAATACAGTACATAGTTCATTATTTATTGCAGCAATCCTCCAGTTCTTTTTGAGCATTTTCATGAATGCGCAGCAGCATTACTCCTTTTCAACATCAGTTTGACTCTCAGCAGCCCTTCGGGGTGGACCGTGTTCTTTCCGTTCGTTAGTCCACCACTGCATGTCACTGCACGGTTAGGTCACGGTGCTTGTTATAATGGATGGGGCAGTAGTTGCTGGATTTTGGGTCTTTTTCCTTTTGCCACCCCCTTTGGCACTCTCTTTGGGGTCCCGGGCACGGTTCTTTCCATTTGCTGGTCCTCGGTTCTTTGAAGTCGTCCCCTTGTCTCCTGAATAAAACAAATTCATATATTTAGAACCATGTGGAGCACAAATGATTGCCTGAACGTAGTTTTTAAAGAGTAAAATGTAGTTTGTGTAGGGAAGGATGATGTTGTATTTATTATTGTGATAAATAATGTCAGGTTATGCATGTTTAAGTATCGTAAACCAAGTATATCCATTTCTGGCTATTTTTACTTTTCTATAGAGCTGTTTTTCCTGTAAAGTTAATAAACTATTTTGGGGATACTGTTTTTCCTTGGACAGCAATGATATATAGGCTACTTTTAGAGCAGTGCTTCCTGGCCCTGGCCCTGGAGAACCGCCTGCCCTGCACATTTTAGTGCTTTCTCTGTTCTCAACACACCTGATCCAGCTAATCTGCTAATTAACAAGCCCTTCCTGAGTTGAAATGTGTGTGTTTTGGCAGGAAAACACAAAAATGTGCAGGGCTGGGGGTTCTCCAGGACCAGGTTTAGGAACCACTGTTTTAGAGCACTGAATAACTGCATGTGTTTGCCTATAAACATAACAACCACTGACTGCATAAACTGCATAGTAAGACATAGCTGACTGGAAGTTAGTCCATTATGTCAATATCATATTTCATTAGATTACATTTGACCAAATTTCCTGTTGCTTCTGTTTAAATCTGACCCTATAAAAACAAGAGTTATAGGAGTTATTTGTTAAAGGCCATCATGATGCAACCCAGCACTGTTCAAAGCTTGGAGGAATCACACCACGACGCTCCGTACACCATAACTGCTGCCCAGACAGTAATAACCAAGGCCTTGTGAGGGTTGACGTCCTGGACTGGAGAAGTCTCAACACTCAGGGAGAGCTCGAAGGAACATAATGGTCTTTATAAACACTGGAGCTGGCTGAGGTGAGACAATCTTCCAACAGCCCTCCTCCCCGCACCCTCTCGCAGCCGAGATCTATGTGTATATGTGTCTGTCACTTATTTTAAGTGCATAACTACTTCATCAATGCAAACATCCATTAGAGAGGCTTTCAGAGGCTTGAGGTTAAGAAAAGAAATACAGCTAAGCTTGAATGCGAGACGTTCCCAAATAAAAAAACCAAGATTTGATAAGCGGGGATAGTCGATAAATCCTCAGACCAACACTCTCACACAACTTTAACAATCAGATTGATTCTGTATGCACAATATAATATCTTAAACAAGTGCGCTCAACAGAGGTGAATAGTAATTAGGTTCACTGACATGTACTTAAGTACAGTTTTCAAGAAAATGTCATTGGGTTGTTTCAGTTCTTGGACTGGTTTGCAGTTGCATACATCTCTCACAATAAAACTTTTGAACTTTTTTGGCCAAAGGAAAAAACACATCAGTGACTCTGCTGATAGATGCAGGATGTTTTACAAAGGTTTGACTATGGTACCATAAGTTTTCTACCCCAAGAAAAGTTTTACTGCTCAAATGTTGCTCAGATGGCTCAGGAGATGTAAAGCTGATTCTTTGAAAACGCCTCAGGAGAAATAGCTTTAGAAAAAAAGGACACATGAAGTACAAGACAGACGGAGGAGACATGAGAGTTTAGTTGCAGATAAACATGAACATTTATAAAGTCTGATCAGAGTGTGCAACTTTATTTAGATTTCTATTAAATCTCACATGGATGGACACATGATATTACCGGAGTCTCGTGCGCAAGAGAACTATTTGACCAGCAGGAGACTTCCTCTGTCTTTTAGGTACTTCAGTACTTTTTGTCCTTCTACTTGAGTCAGTATTTCAATAAACTAACAATACACCTTTACATGAGCATGAGTTTAGGTGACTCTGCCCGCCCCACCTCTACCCACAAAGCCACTTATCCACAGCACTGTCAAACCCGAAGAGAAAAGAACACACGCTGGTTCATTTCCCACCAGCTTCAACAGCACTACTGTAAGGGGTAGTGAGGCCTCTGTGCTGACTGATGTTTGTTATGAAGTCGGTGTTGTGAGTCTCAGTGCTCCCTGGAAACCGAGTCAACACTCATATGGGGCTGGAGAGCATTTGCGCCGTGCTTGTTGACATGAGCCGTACGGCCACTGCGCACTCCTGAAACTGACGCCCTGTTCGTTAAGGCCTTATATTTCACACACTCACACACTCATCTGCTCTGTGTCCTGATAACAGTCTGCTGACTTTTTTTCCCCCTCTTAGGTCCACTTGAGACATTTGAGTGGGTTTGTATTCTAAAAAACATGAGCATGTTTCAACCTCTGACTATGCCTTTAAGAATAATATATGCAAATTATGTCTTTTCTGATTGGCAGACTATGCTTTATTTAAAAGACAGTCTGATCTATTCTTTATCATTTCAGGATGAATGAGTGGAGCTGAACTGCTGCAGGCTGAACAGGTGGATATATGCAAATGCACTGGTTTCCATGGCATCATAAAAACAATGAATTCAAAACAGCTACATATACTACACCAGCTTTCATATAATGGTAAGAAGTAGATCAGTGGCTAGGTTTCTTCAGAAAGCAGTATATATTGCTGGCTGTGTTTAGATTGGGTCCATACAAAACCTGTTAGTTCTAGTTAAATGTGGAGTTTGTTTCAGTACTGCTGACATATTTCAAGTATATTTTGAGTTTCTCTCCACCTCAGGCCACTACCTAATCCGCATAATTACCTATTAACAAACTTGCTGCGTATGCAGAAGCTCGTTGCTGAAAAAACTACATTCAATATTTGGTTGAAGGCAGCTGCTTGAAGATAATTCGATACTTTGTTTTGTAATTTTTCAGAATTTCCCGTCAGAAAGGCCACTGCTTTCACACACAAAATTAGATACAGCTACAAAACGAAAGGCTTGCCAGCCGGGCAGAGGCAGAAATGATCCATGGTCTTATCCAATAATTTGTGTTTTGTCAATAGAGGATGTAATCTGACCATTTGTTTTATCCAAGTAAATAAATAGTTCTGATAGTCTGATGAACAAGAATCACAATTCCCAAAATGATGGTGTGCGCTGCCCTCATGAAGAGGTAAGCACACCAGTGTAAACCACGTAGCTCTCGGAATTTTTGCGTGCGAGAAAACACGTAAAACAGCCACTCCGCAGGTTACACAACGCTCATATTGTGTTGTTTACACAAACATTTCTGGTTTGCATGGAAATGTTCTACCGAATTAATGTTATTAATGCAGCACAATGATTTTATCTACCAATAAACAATTCTCACAAAATGATGCATGTAGTTTTTAACCTCTTTAATTAGGTGGTAAGGGCTCCACTGAGAATTTGTGATCTCATGCATTCCTCAGATGTCCAAAAGGGCTTGTATTGGCAGTACCCTTTTAAACATTTGACAATTTAATGGAGGTCCTGCAACAAAATGTGTATTAAGTTAGATTCCTTAAGTTATTTAACAGGAGCCTGGCAAAAGATGCAACGAGAATTATGTGAATTTCTGGGCTACTTTCCTGGGGCGTCACTAACGAAATCTAAAACGTTATATCGTGAGCCTGTCAGTGAGAAGCTACCTGCAGACTTCTAGATGCACGCAGGAGGTTTTGTACTGCTGAGTCCACTTTTTTTAGGGGGCCACTGGCTTAATACTGTTTGCTCTGTGAGCACTCCTACTCACAGAAGGAATTTAGTAGCCACAAGTACACGATACGCCTCCATCTTGGACTGTGATAATGATGATTTGCAGGCCAAAGCGAGTTTAAAGAGAGCAAAGCCCCCATCAGTCAGGAGAAGTGGAACCCTAGCCCTCAGGCTCAGCGCGTAGGACACTCATTAGCTCGCCTCTGATAAAGCACTAATGGGGCTGGGGCAGGCACCATCCATTTATGACAACAGTGATTACAGCTCCCCTCAATCCAACCTAAACACCCGAGCCTGACAAAGGCAATCACACGTTCAACAAATTCGGTTTTCGTGCAAGCCTATTTGTTAAGCTACAGGAAGAGGGAGGGAAAAAAAAGAGGGAGTGCTCGGCCAAATCGACACAAAGCGTGAGTTCTGCAGACCAGTAAATCACTGTGTTATACAAGCGCTGCCCCCTGTGATTTTTACAGCAGCCCTGTCGGCCAACTTCAGCAGATGTATTAACAGCCTTGCTAATTTAGCACGCGGTGCTCATTTGCGCACATGAAAAAAAAGAGAAGAAAAAAGAAAGGAGGCAAGGAGATCAAGATACCCAACACCTACACGTTCCTTTACAGAACAGGGCGGTTTCTCCCATTTACACCACACCACAGCTGAGAACAGCAGAGGCAAATAAACAGTGCCAGCGCTATGCTAACCTAGCACGCGAGAACTGCAAACAGACGTCTTAACACACGTCGAGGCCCATCAGCGCAACACGCCCCTGTCTCCAACCACCCTCTTTCCGAAAACTTGAAAACTCTGGCAGGCAGGATAGCTCTTTTTATGGGGCAGTTTATAATATTTCACTGTTAATTATTCTTATGGACCTGGGGCTGAAATTCTTTCCACAATGAGGGTGTCATGCAGTGTAAATTTGCCTCTCATTTCTCAGATGTCCAGCATGGAGTTCACTTCTTGAGTGGAGAAGAACATGCTCCTCAACCTACTTGAAACTCCTCAAAGAAGAAAGAGTGAGAAACATCATGGGATGAAAAAGTGGTGCCTGAATTATGCAGTGTGCTGTGAAGTTGCAGCCATGTGAGCAACCATGCTACAACATCTATCTAACACGTGAAGCTGTATTTGAACCAAGCTTTGAGTTAATGAGAGGCTGTATGTCACGTTCAAAAACCTTGAAAGCCTATTATGTGCTCGCACAAAAAAAACCTTGATACGAGCTGGCCGCGTTCACGCAATAGGTGTAAAAACGCGATAGTTAGAGCTAATGCATGAAATGTCTCTACCAGACCTCTCCTGGACCTTAATGTGATTAGAGTTCTGATGTTTTGCAAAGTCCATTTTATGAGCAAGGCAGAAAATTTCAACGTTCATGAAAACAAGCTGACCAAACACAAGGCCTTTGATTCTGTTGCAAATCATATAAACTCGAAGCAATGCACGGCCAGAGAGATTATTAACCATGGCAGCGAACTGGCCGCTGAACAGTGAACGGTTTTTACCAAACTCCCCGACATCCTTTAGCTCATGTCCAAAGTGTAAATGAGATATCTGACAGCAAATGGCCGTAACGTTTTGATTCCGAAGGGCAGGGGAGTGGAGTTGAAAGAGATTAGCGTCAGGCCTAAATAGTTTATTCACAACTAGTCTGTACAGCCTGCATGCCGGCCCATTTGATTTCGATCTCCTCTCAAGTGCCTGAACGTCATATTGCTGTAAACCTCAGACCTTGGTAAGTGAAAACAACAAACACAAGGCCGTCTTCAGATCAAGTGCCAGCGATGCACAGATTACCGGCCAGCTGTGCTGCTGTTTGTTTACTGTTCATATTCACAGATTTGTTTATGTTTTATTGTGGCACAAACATTGGGTCCGTATGCTACATATACAAACCCAAATTAGCTTAGGGATGCCACGCCTATGATGCAGCGTGTAAAGGTTTGCCTAAAACATGACAGTTTGCACGCCACGTCCATGAGGCCGTTCAGATTATGAACAGATTTGCTTCTTTTTCTGTTTCCTTGAGGAAATATTTTGCTGTTTACCGCTCATGCTTGCAAATGTGTCATCCCCAGCTTCCCTTTCACGTTAGTCACTCCTCTGGGTCTCCCCTCTCGTTGCTTACCTTTTCCGCAGGGGACCTTCCTCTGCACAGTGCATTTCCGTGTCTCAGCTTCCGAAGCGCAGGTAGATGGAGACGCAGGTCCAGTCACAGTGGCTGGACTCGGAGGCTGAGTGGGCTCCCTCTTACGGTTCTGATTGCCCTTTTTGAAACCACATGTTTTGTTTTTCTTCATGCAAGGGCCCCATGGACTCCATTCCCCCAGCTCACATTGCACTAGAACAAGAGAAAAAAGTAAAGATGAACCACGTTCCTCAGAAGAAGAAAAAAAAAGGGCCAGGCTGACTCAGTGCAGGTCAAGAGTTACTCCAAACAAATACAGAGGAAAATATCAGTGAACCCTTAGGAATTCCTGACTGAGATTTAGATTGGTAATATCCAGCATCACTCATATTCTCTTGTTCCTCCTCGCTCGAAGGGAGGGCCTTTGTTATGATTATGTGTGGTGGGCTTCGTTTTTATCCAACCTTATGACACACAGTCAAGCTCCTGTCACGACTTCCATGTGGTCCGAGCTGTTTTCAATTGGAGATCAAATTTCAACATTACATTTTTGGTTCTTTTCTGTGGGTTTCATGGGTATCTGAAAGTATTGTTCTTTTTTTTTTTTTAAAGTGGTGCGTGTGGCAGAGTAGCTGAAAGGAACGTCACACTGCCAAAAACAATCAGCGAGAGAAAAATATATGATAAAATGTGCTGGACTGACCCCTCGACGAAGGGATGTAAGGGAGCATGGGTGACGCCAAAAGGTTACCTTGGGAGTTGAGGCTCCTCGCTAAAAAAGCCAAGGGGCTTGAGGAAGCCAGGGCAGTCTCTGGGAGTAATGCTATTAGCACTGTGTTTGCTTGCTTATGACAGAACAATTTTCAAAATAAATCAATAAAGCCCTTATCATCCAGCAGGCCTCCCTCCAACGTTCCTTTCACTAGCGATTGAGAAACCCCAGAGAAAAGGGGAGAAGAGGGTGGAAAGAAAACTGCATGTATCCCAGCAGGTTTCTTCTTGTACCACTGCTTTGATTGCTTTGCAGTCAAGCACAGACTGTTTTATAAAATTATGTTGTTCGAATATGCTTTTGAGGAAAGATTGGGGAGTCTCATGTGGATTTCAATCTCTGTACTTTCATAACATCCATGTCTGTCTTTCCCATGTTTGGAAATAGAATCTCGTCTCTTGAACAAGCACTGAGTTTACATATCACTTCAAAGAGCTCATATGAAAGCTCCCACTGCAGTACAATAAATGGATAATGTACTGTTTAAGCAATACTGTTTTCCCAAAACTTCAACTTAACTGCACTGGAGGGAATCTTTATCATGGATAATGATTCCAAAATATCAGGGATGAAATGCACAATGTGTGGAATTGTATGGTATTTTATCAGATGTGTAGTGGTCTGCAGAACAGCCGGATGTCACTGACAACTATTTTACAGAAAAGTTAACTTTTGACTGTGTATTTTCTGCAATATGAGTCATTATTTGTTGAAGGCTTGATTGTAGTTTGTATGCGGAAGAGGTGAAGTGTTTTGTTATCTTACACTTTCAACAAAAAAAAGAAGAAAGACAATCAGGTTATTATTCAAACAAATCAGTGCACAAGAAAAATCAGCTACATTGTCATCTAATTGGCCTCACAGGGTGGTAGAAAACAGGCCACGGCTGCCAAATATTTAATATTAAATATTCTTACTTCTGTTAACATGACCAAGTTAATAACTGAGGCAGTGGTTACATCAGTTAAGTGAGCTTTTATCAACTTGTTTCCAACTGAAAGCGTGAATTCAATGATAAGTGATAGTGCGCTGCCTGTGTGACCTGCATAGAAACACTGTTATATAATATTGAGAATAGTATTGAACCACATCACAAAATATATAAAATAACAAACATCATATATTTTGTCATGTCTCCTGCCTTTGGGGAGACTCTGGACTCTTGCTGGCTCCACCCACCTGCAAACCTGCAAGTGATTTACTGCCTTTATATACCAATTTGTTTTGTTGACTGGCTGCCAAGTCTCTGTGTTGTGCGTTATCATTTAGCAGTGCTAAACATGTCTACTTGTACGTTCAGCATGAAATTGTCAAGTTTGTGAGTTTACTCACCTACACACTCCATGGTGCTGTTGACGGTGGTTAAGCCTTCAGGGCAGCTGTGGTAACACCGTCCACTGTATGAATACAGACCCTCCTTACATTTTGCACAAAACGTTCGACTGAAGCAATCTGCACAGTTTTCTATTTTGCATTCTGAAAGAAAAAGAAAGACACAAACAGTGGTCGCGTACCGACAGTAATGGGAACCTGTCTGGCCCCTTCTGTATCTATTTAGTCTATAACTTGCTGTTGTCAGTGAATTTATAGTTAATAGCCATCAATTTCCTATGATTTGAGTGAAATATAGGCATAATGGATATTGTTGACTTTCCCTACAGGAAGCTATGATAATTCATGGACACGTTTAAGTGAAAAATGCAGCCTGAACAACCGCTGTTTGGAGATTTATTGGCGTAGGAGGGAAAAACAATCATCGAGAGAGACGATATACGCAGGCATTAAGCTATACCATAAATAACACCCGAAACCTTTTAAAAGCATATGTCCTCCACCCCCCACCCCCGGACCCCCCCATAAAACAAAACATCAGGGGTGAGCAAGTCCAGTCCAGGAGTCCTGCGCGTCAGAGCTGTGTGCGGCTGCTTGCACCTCTGTCTCATTACAAGCTCAGCTTCTTCAGTCAAACAAACAAGTAAAGTGCTTTAAATTGGGGGCAATTATGAACGCTGCAGAAATGAAAAACAGACACCTACTAACTGAACTACCAGAATACACTTCTCCCCCCGACTCCCATCCCTGTTATCTAATGCTGAAATTACAAGAGAGTCAATGTTTCATTCATTCCTTTGCACTTAGAACCATGTCACGTAATGGTGTCACGTAAAGGTTCATACAAGAATCCAACAATCCGGGCGATCTGAACACGTTTATCTGGAAATGGCGATTGAAAATCAGGCGAGATTAAAAGAAAAACGATCATATTAAATGGTCTGGAGACATAAAAAACTCTAGATTACAGCATGGGAACCTGTCAGAACAACGTTTTGAATGGACACCTTTGGGGCAGCTACACACGCATATCTGCGCCACTGGTCTTGGGCCAAAGACAGGAGAGGGCTTTGGAGTATTCCAGCTCCATGTTTTCTGTTCTAACCTCTGCTCTCAATTACTACTTTAAAATGCTTGACAACTAAATTTGACATTTGTGATGCTTGGAGAGAATACTTTTTCACTCAAGCATTTACAAATGTACCCTTAATGTAAGACAAATGTTGCTAACAAGACATCTTGGGGATTTGGAGATGAATCAAATACAAGAGGCTGATTGAATAATTACAGCGGCTAAGCCACCGAGGGGTTTGAGCAGCAAGGTTGAAATGAAGGGCTAACATGCACTGCAGTCTTGCCATAACCCAACACAGAGCTTGACAGCAAAAGTATTCCTGATCATATTTGAAATCTTTAGCATACTCTAACTGCACATGCATGCTTTCATTTTCTCCATTTCTTATTCATTCTACATCTAAACCATTCTACTTTTTTAAGATGAAGTACAAACATTCTGTATTAAGTCCATTGCAACAGCTTGAACTGTTGTAGTAATATGTATGGGGAGTCCTGACCTGTGGACACCTCATTTCTTGCTGTTGATAAGAAGAAGCCATTGTGTTGTCTAATAGGTCTCTGTGTGTATACAGGATTATTACAGTGGGCGACTATCAACAGTCTGGAATTGCTCTAAAGAGAGTCCATGACTTTGGCTGTGAACCCTTCGCTGTCATGTCTGAACTGAGATTACCTTTAATGACCATTTAAAAAAGAACTGCATCACACCAACATCTGAGAGACATTAAGTAACGTGATGCAAGAACGTATCTCGCAAAACCAAAGGCGGCATTTTCTTCCTGTAACAAAATATAATGAGTCCAAGCTGCAGTACGCACTAATTGGCTATCAAAATTTGCCTCCACCTTAAAAAGAAGAAGTTCATTCAATTTACAACTAGGGCTGCTCGGCTGGAATGAAAAAATGTGAAAATTCGTTCACTGGTCTGCCTCCATATAGACACCACCAGTTCGTTTATAAGAGACCCTGTGCAACTATTTATACATGATTTTCTTTGACATCGCTTCAATCATAGTAAAATGTTGCCATATGGTGGTATTGCAGTATATTCAAACTCAATAAACGCAGTAAGAAATACTATGATGAGAAAGAGGATAAAAGGGAAATCCCATAAAGAAAATGCAGATAGATGTAAGAGCTTGAGTAGAAAAAGGTGGTCGAGCTCTGAACTAACATGAACTCTGCATTTCCAGGCCAAAGTAATAATGTAGACTTCCTTACAGAAACAGACAAACAGTGTATTACCAATGTTTTGCTTTGGATTTTTTCCCTGAATCCTGTTTTTCACCCACAAAGTAAGAGAAAACAGATCGCTGGCTCGGCTGTGCTGGGTAAGACGCGCTGGTTTAATGCCACTGGTGGAGTTCCTCAGTAAATTGCACGTAATGAATGATTCTCTACTTTCATACGAGTTTTCCTTCAGCATGAGACACATATCATTAAACTGGTTTGTATACATCATCCAAGAAAACGCTGCTATATTCCTATGTAATGTAAAAAAAAAGGAATTGCAAGGTTTTATAACAAAACAATAGTCAGTTCAGGGACGAATAAGTGAGTCAGTAGTTCCTTTTGTGTATTTAAGGAGAAATAAATAAACATTTTCACATTTAAATATATGAACTAGCACAACTGGCCAAACCTTTTTAGTACTTTTGAGCAGCAGTTGAGTTTCTGCTTTCGCACCAGTTAAACTCAGCTGAACAGTTAACGTATTCTAAACCTGTACACATGGTCTTTCTTTCATGGGAACCAAAACAATACTCACGCGTGCACCTGTTGACGTCGCGATTTCGAATGCCATAATATCCTACAGGACAAGTTGCCAGACACACCCCCATCTGGCGAATGTCACTCCTTTCCAGGAGGATGAAGAGGCGCGGTCGGCATTTTGTGCATCCATTGTATTCGGAACAGGTTTCGCAACCACTGGAGCACGATGGCGGTGCTTCAGTACTTGCTGTAGGGATACAGAGGGGAAGACAACAAAGACGCAGAGGACAAAATATTATTATTACAGTTTGCACATTCAGTACTAAAGGAATCAGCAGGAATCATTGAAAAAAAAAGATTTTTAAAGACGATTCCCGTTACAGACATTTTAGATTACAATTTGGAACTGCTTTACTTCCCCTAAGGGTCAATATTTGTTCCTAATTCAAGCAAGAATGGCTGAATAAACTGTTTAAACTGTTTACTTTCATCTGCCAAAGATAGAAACCTGGTCATTTTTGGAAGGACATCCCATACTAGCATATTCCAAATCAGCTAGTGATACTACAAGCTGTACAGGTGAACAGGCTCCGTCTGTAAAAAAACATTCTGTCAGATCAGTCCATAAAACCACACATCTATGAAAAAGGGACAACTAACATGAACGTATAACCTCACATGAATGCTCAGATTTGCTCTTCCCTGCCATTTTAATCTTACTATAGTGCAAAAGACGCTAGTCTCTGTAGCAGAAATAAATGATTACACAAAGTGCACATCCTGTTTCTGGTGCCAATCGCCGACAAAACCACGGTCATCTGCACTGATTTACGTGACTGTGTGGTATCAGCTCTAAATATACACACTCTCAGGGCAATTCATCTGCGGGGCTTATCTCACAGAGATAAAACGGATGGTAAAAGCATTAAAAATACACCTCTGTGTATCAGCTGCACCCAGGACGAGTAATGGCAACAGCTCACAGGGATGCGTGCAAGCAGCTGTGTATGTCAAGCTCTTATCACTGCTATTAATGATACTCATCCAATTAAATATCATTATCTTCTAATATTACCTGGCAGCACAGGTGGCAAGGTGCGCTCAATTGTCATATATTGTTTTGGGTATGCTGATAATAGTTTATCAGTTTGATTTCAACAGCCCACTGCAACGTTCTCCCAGTTGTGCTTATCCTCATCCTCATCCTTTTAAGAGGCAGAGGCAGGGAGAACAGGACAGATTTGCACTGACCATATGGCCACACACATGAAGAAACTGTGCTGACACGAAAGACCCTGGAGGTCCAGAAGAACATCTGTGTAAAACATTCTCCTTTTTCCTTTTTGTGTTATGTAGATTCATTACATGCAGTGGCAACCCTGGTCAAAATGTCTGTTACTGTGAATAGTTAGTGAGTAGAAGATTAATTGAAAAGGCCTATAATTAATATGAAACATTCTTCTCAACACTTTAAGCAAGATTTAAGTGTCACTTCTGGGTTTTTTTTATTTTACAGTAAGATCAAAGGAAATGAGCACTGTGCAAAAATTTATATTTACATATTACCAATGTTACCAATTTGCTTGATAAATCTATGGTTTGTTCACAATAATCATTAGGACCAAGGCCAAGTGATACAATTGTTGTATCAGCCATGGACTTCTCTAAGCAGCTGCCTTGCACTCTGAAAAAATCAATGCCCACAGATTTTCTCAATTTGTGATGGAAATAATAAATGGCAGTTAACAGGAACAGCTGCAGTCAAGTTAAGGTCTGGAAGTTCTACTGTGCAGCAACACCTGCACCAATACAAGATTCATGGAAGAGTCATCAGAAAAAAAAGCTTTCCATTGCCCTCACCACTAATTTCAGCATTAGAAGTTGCATAGAAACATCTAAACAAGCACAAAGCATTTTCTTGTGGACTGATAAAGTTAAGACATTTTGCCGCAGTGAGCAAAAGGGAGCTGAATTTCATGAACAGAACACCTCCCCAACTGGTAAGCACAGGGTAGATAGATGATGCATTGAACTTGTGTTGCAGCCAGTGGTACAGGTAACATTTCACTGGTAGAGGGAAGAATGGATTCAATTAAACACCAGTGAATTCTGGAAGCCAGCATTACTCAGGCGGCAAAAAATCTGCAAAAGGAAAAGTGGATGGCTCCTAAAACAGGACAATGATCCTAAACACACCTCTAAATCCACAAAGTACCACCACAGGGGGTTGTAAACTAAAATAAATAGAAACATTATTGAAATTCTGTGGATAGACCTCAAAAGAGTAACGCATGCAAGCCTGATAATCTTGATAATACAGAACTAGAAGACTTCTGCAGGGAAGAATGGACAAATGTCCCTTAAACAGGCACTGACAGACTCTTAGCTGGTTGCAAAAAGTGTTTATAAGCTGTGATACTTTGTTACTAGGTACAAGGTTCCCAAACTATTGCTTTAGCAAACTATTGCTTTTTTATTTTATGTCATTAAAAATAGAATCTATCTTAAATTGTTTAATTAATATGCCATCCTCAACTTCATGTCTTTTAGAAAACAGGATATAGTTTACACGCTAAGTTATTCACAGTAACAGGAATTTCGACTGCCGTGCCCAAACTTTTGCATGCCACTGTAAATCCTACACATCAATTAAAGACCGCCATAAGGCATGAAAGCACTTGACCAGTTATCAACAAAACATACATTACGAGAGCCATATTGTTCCGCCCGTGTAACTTGGTACAGAACTCCGCCTCAAGGTGTTTGAATCAGAATGAGTTTGACCAGTGACTCTAAACATAAACAAATCTTCAGGACCATTTACACTTCTGGTGCAGAACCTCATCAAGCGCAGAGGCATTCTTCATCTGATCACTACATTCCTTCCCTCCCTCGGAGCTGAGACAAATGAAAAAGTCTCTCTGTAGAAACAACAAATATGAAAGTAGCATGATAGATGGTTGGGGCAGATCACTGTTTTGGTTGAGTTTATGGAACAGTGGTTAGCCCAAAACAATGCACAAACAGGGGCACAACTGTCCATAGTTACCAGCAACAGCAGCCACCTTCGGGTGGAGGCGAGGACTGACATCGTTCAAGAGGTCGGAAAGCCAGCATGTGCTAAGTTGAGTAGCCTTTATGCCCAGCTTGTAGTGAAAAGATCATCTACAGAGTTAAGCTACATTAATATGAAGCATAAATCTGCCTACAACTCTCTGCTCTTGCTCAAGCATGCTGGAGGTAATAAACGAGCGGAGGATAAATGAACTGCAGTCTGTTTTCCCAAAATGAAAACAGTAATCTTGCTCAGCTTAGCTGGACATCACAACCGAGACATTTTTGGCCCAAAACTCAGTTCTGGCCAAGAAAGCACACAGAACTCTTGATTTTCCAGGAATTGCGTGGATAGCTGGTTGAATTAGTGCAAGTTTGATGACATCTAGGGCAAAGTGACAAATCCCTAGAAAGGGTGACGACAGGACATTTAGCATCATAAATTCGAGCATGTTAAGAAAACACTGCGATTAGTAACGCTGTCTCTTAGCATCTCTTCAGCAAAGCAGGCAGAATAACATGATCAGACTTCTGAAAAAAAAAAGATTGTCATACAAATATTGCACATAGGCATAAATTGCATTTACACTTATTACAGTTTAAGCCCTCTTAGGGTAGATAGGGTTAGATAATGAGCGCACAAAATCATGTGTCTCATTTCATCCATCGCTACCACGAGTGAGGTAGATAACTTGATCACTCATTTCCTGGATCACAGATTGCATCAGGCATTGTGCCATAATACTGGGATGCAGAGGAATCTAACTGTTTTAAAGCAATCTTTACTATAAACACTCGGGCAAAATGAAATGTAGATGTTTTTGTTGCATTGATTTAGGCATTTTCAGATTGCCAACAAGCACTAAAATCTGACAGTAGCTCGGCCTGTTGTGAAATAGCGGCTGTCTGAACCATGTTTGCCCATAAAACTGATGAAACAATATTAAAAGTAATGTCTTCATAGATTTGAGGCAGACTTATTGGTCAACTGTGTTGAGATTTTAAGATCCTCCTGAGAGATTTCGAGTTATGATTTATTTCACATTGTAAAACGCTGTAATGCAGGAGATGATTATCCCAGCACTTCCTTTAGAGCTTTTTAAACTCTGTGGTAATGTTGAGGCATGACGAGTCATTTACTAATTAACCAGCCACAAATGTCGTACACACATTTGTACAGCAGTTGCACTGGAAGAATATGCTCCGCTAAGCCTCTAATGTTTAATTAACTACAGCACTCTCTAGAGGGAGCTCTTTTTATACTCTACAAATTACAGATTGATCCCTACAACTGCCATCTGACAGAGCGCACGCAAAGTATAAAAAGCACCAACCACAGTGTCAATAATTGCTGTTTTATGATAACAGCTAAGGAAATTTTCATTTCAATTGCTTTCGTTTGAAATGTGGGCTCTTGCAGAGGTGCAGCAAATGGAATCTGTATATTTTAGAAAAATATTGGGTTCAATGTTAATGAGGTTTCAGTGTTCAGAGCAGTCTGGAATTACCAGATTTGCAAAACTTGAAAGTTTTAAAAGATCAATGTTTCTGAGAAGTCCTGAAAAGCATCTGTCTACCATAAGGTATCATAGAATCCCTAGTTGTACGCACTTCAAAACTACACGCCATAAATAACTATGGAAAGCATAGCCTAAACCAAAAAAACCCAAAGCTATTTCAGTATGGAGAATAAAATTGTCATTCAACTTGAGAGCTATAATGATCTTCACTGGTAGAGCAAACAATAGTCATGAAAATAAACAAAAGTATTTTTTTACTGCGGCAGTTAAATGTTTATAACAAATGCACTACGACTTTGAGTGGCCGTGAACCACAAGCAAGACCTCTGTGATGAGAGACACAGAGACAGACGGAGAGTGAATAGCTAGTAAGACAGACGTGATGACTCACTGCGTCTGTGCCTCCTTCCTCGGGAGACTTTGAGGCTGTCGTTGCAACCCATGGAGCTGAGGAAGATCACCGCCAGCGCCACCAGTCCCAGCTGCATAGTCTCTGCTGCCCAGCTGCGCTGGGTCTCCCCCTGCAGGCAGATGGATGCGGCGGGGGGGGGCGCCCCCTTCCACGCTGTGGCAGGTGGAGCGGTCTACTGCCAGCTGTGGCCGCCGCTGCCTTTAGCAGAGGCTGCTGCAGCTGCAAGTCCGAGCATGCCCAGGGCATGAGCCATAACGCCGAAGGTGAGGAGGATGATGGAAGTGGTTCAGGTGCAGGTAGATGCGCTGAGATGACAGTGCGAGCTGAAGGCCACTTTTCAACCCATGAAGCCGGGCAGTGCTGGGAGCAGCGCGTAGCCCGTGACGGCAGCGGCCAGGAGAGGCTGGTGTAAGTGAGCGCCCCAGCCCAGGAGCATGTGTCTTATTAGGGATGCTGGGAGGAGGAGGGGGAGTGCAAAAAAAAAAGAGAGAAAAAAAAAAAGATGGAGAGAGGTTCTGGAATCCTACGCGTGACAACGCATCCGTCAGTGCCAAGACCTGCTGGGGAGAGAGAAGGAGATGGGAAGAGAGTTGGAGGTGGACGGGAGAGGGTGGAGAGGGGTAGAAAAACACAATGAGACAAGAGCTTTAAAAAGTGCTCTGTTAAGTCAGCATGTCAAAAGAAAATCCAAATATCCTGGCCAGAGGGAGATAGACCATTTTACTGCTCCTCTGAACTATCCTCTATAAAATGAAATTCTCTGACTAGGACCCTTGACCTGCAGCATAAGCAAATACAGTATAATATCATAAGTACAATACCACAAAGACAGTTTTACTGAATGCTCACCCTACAGCTTTCTCTCATCATC
Source organism: Megaleporinus macrocephalus (assembly GCA_021613375.1). Classification (NCBI taxonomy): domain Eukaryota; kingdom Metazoa; phylum Chordata; class Actinopteri; order Characiformes; family Anostomidae; genus Megaleporinus; species Megaleporinus macrocephalus. Next base: position 28,097,238 of record CM038705.1, read on the forward strand.
ACCATCATCCTGATATATCTCTCAATGTCATCTCTCACCACATTTCAGCATTAGTTCAACTGATTTGTAAGCCATCTCTCAAAACAGTAGACCAGTAAGAAAATGTCTGACTAAAGAAACGAATATTTCCTCCATGAAAACCAGAAATTCCTGCCTTATTAAATCATATGCCCGATACAGTATATTCATGTGGCTAAAAACAGTGCGTGATATACTTCAAAGTGAATTCCCCTTGAACTAGACGCGACTGCTGTGTCTTGGCATCGAAACTGAGGCCGATTCCACCAAATCATAAGCAGTCGTGGCACAATGAAACAAATGCCACAAATAGTTTTTGGTCAATGCACTTCAAGTTGCCTGGTCGAGAGGGGTGATGAATGAAAAAACATGTTTACTCCATTTCTCTGAAAACAATGAGGACACAGAAGCATGTCTTTTTCACTCCGAAGACAGAAAAATCACAGCACGAGAGTGGGACACTAAATTTCCCCGACTGTCACGTCTCTTTATGAAAGAGAAATAGATTGGAGAAGCTGATCCCAAAATGCTGATTCTCACATTCCAGCAGAAATGGATGGCCGGTCTGCAAGTACGCAAGAGAGGCTTCATGCCTGGGAGTATCTAGGAAAGCAGAGCCATATTAGGCCACGGTTCCTCTGGATGTTACGTCGTTTTGTAAGTGAAGAAGGCACGCGCTGATTCTTTGCATACCAAAATGCACCAAATACTGACGGCATTACAAACAATTAAGCTTCATTCAGCATGATTCACTCGCCCCATTTATATCACCGGCCGTTACAACGATAAGATCACATTTTTTGAACTGCTGTCGGAACTGAGGAGCGTTATTTAACCCATTGTTCAATGCTGACGGGAAGCATACAGAGAAAGGCCAGACGTGCTAGGACAAAGCGAGTCTTTCCATTTGCGTAGTCTGCAGACCTACAGAACAGCAATCTGGATTGCTCTTGAGATCGACCAGAGAGGCTTCCTGAAGCAGCACATGAAAATACATGTCCAAGTTCATCTGAGGGGGAAAAAGCCTCCTTGTGGAAGCAAGTCAGGCTGTTGTGAAACATTATTAATGTGAAACAGGACAGTGCTTAATTGCAGTGCGTGATAGATCATCCGCAAGATGAACACATATCCGAGTCACAGTCCCTCTATTACATTGGGTAGTTGGCAACATGTCAAGCACAGTGTCCTCTACATTCTGACCAAGCTGAAGACGCGTGCTGTGCAATGTGAGATGCGTGCGTTCGGGCCACGTTGCTGGAGTACAGTAACTCGCTAAATCCCACACGCTGCCACGATTGCAAGAGTTTTGATTAATTACTTTGGAGGAGTCACGTGAAACAACACTGCGGTAGTAACATGAAATGTCAAGTTACTTCCTAAAATGTATCAAGTGGAATTGGGCCTAACAAAATCCAGAAAGCTCTCGCCTAAAGCCAACATTGCGGCCAAGGAAATGATTGTTAACACACACTAAAACACGGACCAACAAACACACAGACCCAAAAACAGATACGCGCTTTCAGACATACAAAAATCGCTGGATCCCCTCCATTTCCCACATGGACCACTAGATGAATGAGCTCTGAGGAACAGGCCATACCTTCTCTGCTGCACTACCTTCGTTCTGCTCTGCCCCAAAGGACGTCTCCTCTACTCTCAAAGTTTATTTGTCTTTGACACTGAATAATAGACAAATGTCTTCGACACCTTCCTCATATTTATTAGCATGAGCCAAAAACTCCCAGCGCCCGCTGTCCAAGGCCCAAGCTGAAGATATTAATTGGGAGCGATGTGTCAGGTCTGACGCAGGCATATGCCATTGCCCTGGAAGCAGGAGAGCCATTGTGTAAGACAGTTTCCAGTCACATAAGGGCAGCAACTCCTCTTTCGTCTGGCAAGAAAAAAGTCATTAGGTGCAACAGAACAAAGGGCTTTCACCTTCACATTAGAGAGAGAGACTGTCTGTATCCATAATATAATCTACTTGAAAATGTCATACTGTATAGGCCTCCTGCTGTCCTAATAAGGTGGCCCCCGTAAGGGTCTGCACGGCATCCTCTGTACATGAGTGATCAACTCATTGAGGGGCACTTAGACACTTCAGCTTCACTCTGAGCTCTGTCTTTAACTCCTCATCCATTACGTTCTTCCCCACTGCCTCCTTTTAGCCCAGCGACAAACTGAAACTAGCAACTGAAACCCTTCATCAAACACTCAGGAGATTAAATTGCCCGCTTTCTAAGTCCTTTTGATTTATTAATTATTTAAGCTGCAATGAAAGAGAGTTGCCACCAAGGGAGAGCGCTTAAGAGGGCACACATATAACCCATTCTCCCACCTGACACGACAAAAAATAACAAGGCTTTAAAAAAAAAAAGAGCATGTGTAGTATACCTGCCATAGCCACCAGATCCAGCTCGGTCCTCTTTTTCCTGAGCACATAAAGCTTTTTTTTCCATTCCTGATAAAAAATAAAAGCCCTACAGCCCTTCATAATCCACTGGGCACTAGATTTAGCAGCAAGTTAAAGCAGAACCATGAAAAGACCAGAGCAATAAACAGGCCATAAACACAGTGAGTAATAAAGCACAGAACAAAGCAAAGGAGATGTCTGGTCTGTTCTATGCCCAATAAGTAAGACAACTTAAAAGCCATACGTTAAAGAAAGGGTAAAGCAATTGATAAGCCTTCTCTTCTTCTCTTTTCCTTTGAGGAAAAAAAAAGCTCCGGCTGCAGCCGTTTTTTACGGCCGTTTACAGTGATGTTTCAGCTGCGTCTTTAACGAGATGAAATGGATGTATGTTTCACATAAATTCAGTAGTATGTGGTTTTCATGATCATAGACACAAAATGAGTTCAATCTCCCCAAATCCATAAAAGCTCCACATACTGAGGAGTTGGCTCTGTAACGTACAATGAGAGTAAAAGGCAGAGAGGAACAAGTAAGCTTTTAAATCTTATACAGCTAGTATTATAAGGATATACGCCCACATAAAAATCTATATGCAACATCTGCACAGACTCACACCTGGTACAACCACAGACCGCAGCAGGAGCCACAGTCATTTAGGTGCTCAGCTCCTGCACTATATGTTAAAAGCGCTGTGAATGCAGAACAGATGTGGGTCTACCCTGAACTTCCTTCTTCTGCCCTCTTAAATCATACTCTCTCATCATTCAGTGCAACACCACGCTGGTTCTTCACAATACACATCTTGCCAGGTTTTGCGGAACGTTGCGAACATGCCACACTGCCTGTCTTCACATTATATTGTCGCTCTCGGAACAAAACTTTGTATCTCCAAAGTAGTAACTTAGCAGGAGTAGAAAAAAAAATATGCAAGTTCTAAAACATGTGATTGTAGCAATAATTCATTTCAAATTTTGGATGAATTCTATTTTCAAATTGATGTAAAAATGTAAAGGAAGAATAGAAATGGGTGTTGTTCACTGCCACGTCCACAATCGAGCTGATTCGAGAATAGAACTAGCGCATTAATATTTCCCAAAGTGTACCCCTGTGACATCCAGTAACTTTACACTGATTTAAGCTCTACCTTCCAGCCAGCGTATCACGAGATCTCACAGAACGAAACAGCTTTTGTGTGTATTGATTGATCTTCACTTTTTGAACTCACCTTACAGATAAGTCAAGCCTGGAAAGAATATATATATATATATATATATATATATATATATATATATATATATATATATATATATATATATATATATATATAGAATCACCGGGTTACAACTACAGGAAAGGACAAAAACCTTCTTTACTTTCAATATAAGTTAATGAAAAGCATTTTTGTTGGTCCCATCATCATTTTAACACATGAAGAACTGAATAACTGAAATTATTATAACTAAACATCACAAAAAAATGAGATCATTGTTTTTCTTTGGACAGTGACATGATATCCAAATAATAAACTTTTAAAAGTTGGCCATGATTGCAATTGTCTATTCTTATAAAAAATGTATATAGACTCTGCCTTCTTCACAGAGCTTGGCAAATGACTGTATTTGTCTAATAGTCAGGCTACAAAGGTCTCTCCTTCATTCTAGTGTTCTGGTTTCTCTCAGTGGAAGTGAAAGGTCCTTGCTACTGCTGTTATTCCAGCTAATGCTGCGTGTGCACGGCCATGAGGAAAAGTCAAGTGCACAGCGCTCTTAGACGTGCTTATTCTAAACGATTCTCCTTCCAAGACGGGTGAAACCCCCCGTGTCCCACAGGATGTGAAAAACCTAAAATTTCACAACAAATTAAGGAAAAACTGTTAGAAATAGTAAAGAATAGAATCTCTATCAGCACAGCTATCTTTCTCAGTGGCAGTGCAGAGCAGAGGCTCACGGTGGATGGAGCAGCGGTCACTGAGGTCAGGGGAGGAAAAGGGAACAAGTTGAATCCTATATCTCTGTCCTCTGTTATAGAGCTTGTTTTATCAACCAGTAGATCAGCGCAAGTGCATAGAGCCAGAATAAATCCTCTGTTCCTCAGGGTCCCTTTCCTTAAATGTGCATGTTCTCGACAACCCATAACTTGCTATAGAGAATAAAGAGCATGTCCTAAAACAAACAGGATGTTTAATAGACTCAGATGGAGGCATTTAAGGGGGGGGGGCTCATATTTCAACCTGACACAGACCTCCAAAACACACAAAATCCACACATCAATATCCCTATTTGCCCTGGTCTGTTTCAGAGAATGATATCTCCGCATTCAGAGTTTACAAACTGGGAATTAGTTGCGTATGTATCAGTAATAATAGTAAAATTAATAAAAGTAATAATAATAAGAAAATACAAAATAATAAAAAAAGAAAAAAAAGAAGAAGACGAAGAACTCCTGTAGTTACAATGTAAATCAGATCTGAAAATTCAAAGAAAAACATATTTATAAACATGTACAGAAATTAATTAATTTACATGTATTACTACTGTATCAATAGATGCTGAGCTAGACTACTGATAATAATGGGAACAATAAAAAGACATAGGGTCTTATAACAGTCTGACTATACATGTACAGCTTCTCTGATGAGAAGCCAAATTCATTATGGCTTAATTGAGAATGTATTCATATGGTGAGAAGCTGACAATCAACCTACCTCCTCTGTGCTGTCAAACTCATTTTGTCCCAGAGCAGTGCAGTGCAGTCTGTGTGGACCTCCTGGAAGGAGACAGACACCTCGAGGAGTGGGTCTCTGTGGGCTCTAATTTAGGCTCTAGGTCTCAAGGGACACACACTACGTATCAGTGCTCTCTGACTTTTTGTTTTGCTCTGTCCCCAAAAATGTGATGCCTGATAGAAATCCCCGGGAACACTGATGCCAAAAATCTGTCAGCCAACTCTGGAAAATGACAAGCTGTAAAAAAGAAAGTGTGTGACAATGTCCTAGATCCATTCAGCTGCGTCTCCAGCGGAGCCCCTCACAGGCCCCTCGCTCACTACGCGCCTCTCTGTAGTCATTCTACAGCAAGCTCCACATAAATCCACTTTTAAAGCCCGGACAGCATCCAGCTCGCTCCGAGAGCTTCAGTCTCAGGAAGTTTGCATCCAACTCCATCCAGTGCCGTTTCAGCGCGCGCAGGGCCTGAGCTGGCCCCGCCCCTAACACCGTCTGTCTCACACACACACACGTACACGAACACACACACATACACACAGGAGAGAGAGAAAACCTGTCCCGGACTCTTCTCCTGGACTGCTGTTCCGAGAGGAGACTGGAACGGTAAAAAAAAAAAAAAAAAAACATCTACAAAAATAGACCACCTAAATCTCTCCAGATGCCTTTTGTGCGAAGCTACAGACAAGTAAACAGGTGGGTGGTCTACATCAGAATTTCAGCCTCGCAGAATTAGTATTACCATCACTTCGTCAACTAATTAAGCGTTGAAGGCAAAGCAGGTCTGGTATGGCTGTGAGCTAAATTGTTCTTCGAGGGTTCTATGTAGCTAGAACCATGAACACTTAGAATAAAGCTTCTTTTCGTGTGTATGTTTCTGCTGTATGCTGTAAACCTCGTGTTGTTTAAGGAACAACCTGTGGTTTTATTTTATTTAGAAGCTCGTTTGGAGTCCAGTAGCTCAGTTCCCCTCATCCGCTCACAGGTTATACACCAGAGAACGACGGGATCGACTACCTGCTGATGCTGAGGAGAGTGCGGAGGGGGGCGTGGCCCGGCCTACTAATTTGAAGAAGATTCGGATCTGTTTGTATTCTTAGTATAAATATACGCTTAAGGCCTGCTGGGTCCACTTGCCCCATAACACAAACAACATGACAAACATGGATTGTCTGGGAGTGGACAGGGGATTAATTGATGTGTTGGTTCGTTAAATTTCTCGCCCACTTAAAAATCAGGCATCGACAAACTAATTTTGCCTATAAACTCAGATAAGCCAGTGTTTAGAGGAACCCTTCATGTGTTGGGAAACTATACATTAATAGTTTTCTTGTGGAGTCAGGCTTTACTGCCATTATGTACAGTGGTGATGGGTATTAACCTATTATTGTCTATTATCTGGATTTTTACATTTTCTTTGGTCCACATGTTCTCATACGGGCTTGTCTGAGCACTGATCCTTTTTAAAAATGGACCATCAAGAGTTTTATTACTTACCTTATTAAGTTCAGTCTTTTGGTCACATGTGATGATGGATTTTTAACCGAACAATCTGATTGTGAATAAAATCATTAAATGACATGTAACAAAGGTACAATTAGTACACTTATATCTTTATACAAAATATAACTATACACAACTGCATACATTTCTGGAAGCATTTTTTTATTATCATTGTTTTCTTTTTTAGTATGCATATCTGATGTGACCCCTGTTTGCCTGTAGCAGCCTGCTTTCTAGGAAATGTTCCAGGAAAAGTTCAGTTTTTTCCTCCTGCAAAATAGGAGTAAAGCCAAAAGTATTGTGTATATGTTCAGTATAGTATATAATACACTGCCTGGTCAAAAATGTATACGTTGTCGCACACACACTAATCTTTTGCTGTACTGCCTTTAGCTGTGATTACAGTGCACACTGGCCATGCTATTGTTTCCATAAACTTATCCAACGTCACTACCATTTCTTTCATCCAGACTACAGTGCATCCTAAGTATTTTTAAAGGGGTTGCGGTAGGGTTTGCCACCTGTCCATTTTTTGTGTCCGGTTTTGACTGTCATTAGTCCAGCTTTTGCAATGTTCTTTCAAATTATGGGGGAAAAGCATAGAATAAAATCATGTTGATCAGTTTGTTTGTTGTTACCAATGTCCCAAATCTTTAATAACCACAGCAGAATGAAACTGTTATTGTCAGTGTTAGGTTAAGGTCAGTATGTGTGACAATGATTCCTCATGATTCCTGAACCACTCTTTCACTATTTGAATATATTTTCACTATGCTGGAATATGCCAGTGTCATCAGAAGAAGAAATCCATAGATGGGATAAACTGGATATTCTGTACATTCAGGTAGTCGGTTGATTTGAGATTATTGCAACTAATGTTGCCAAGCCTTGACCTGAAAAGCCAATCAACCCCAGATCATGACATTGCCCCTACAGGCTTGTACAGTGAGCATGATGGGTGCATCACCTTGTGTTCTTATCTTCTTACTCTGAGGTGCCTGTCGCTTTGGAACAGGGTACATCAAGCCACTTGACCTTTTTCCATTGCTCCAGTGTTTAGTCCTTATGCTCTCTAGCAAATAGAAGATTTTTTTTACATTAGCCTCTCTACCAAGTGGTTTTCTTGTATGGCCACACTATTTAGCCTCATGACTCATTCAATATTTTTTTCTGACCACAAATCTTCTGCACAGTTGATTCGATGTTTTAATAATGCATTAGACAGTTTTAAAAGTATACCAGGAATTTCAGGAATCTCCTTAGTTTGTTTTCTTTGCTTGGTGCTGGCCAACAATTTGACCCGTCTGAAACACAGTAACATCTTTTCCATGACCATGCGATATGTCTTCCCACATGGTTGTTTACAACAAAATGAGAAGCTGCTTACTGCATCAGTTAGGGTTAAAAGAATTATTGCCATCTGAAACATATTAATCACTGCAGTGATTATCCAATCAAAGACCCTTTAGTATTTACTTATTTCAATCCAAATGGACACTTTTTTGGCCAGGCAGCGTATATAGTCATAGGATATAATATATTGTGTGTAGTCCGTAAATAGTCATAGTATGGTTATTGTACAGTACCTCGTCCCACAATAAACACAAACAGCATCGCCCAGAACCATGCACACATAATCAGATGTATGGCAATGGCATAATTGACAATCAGTCACCATTGGCAGTCAGTTTGTAACATTATGCTGTAGAGAGAGGAGGAGTGGGATGCAAGACAGCAAGATTGTTGTGGCTTTTATTTATTAACCTATTATGTAGACAGTAGGAATAAATATGAAGTAATTACATTACAATTACACTAATTCATCTACCTTCTGCCTTTTAAAACCATTTAGGAGGAGTTGCTATAGATGTATGCCCTAGTCCTGTAGGTGTACGGTAATGGAAATTCACTTTAATAGCTGTGACAGTGTGCACATGAACATTTTCAGGAGCTCTGATAGGGTTCCATGACGTAAAAGTAAAATGGCACTAAATTGCACCTTGTACATGCAGTTTCTGCTTTATCTTTCGTCCCATCTAGCTAGCTTAAAAATAAACAGGGTCGTTTGATGGGCAACAGTTGTGCGTTTAGGCTATGTGTGAGTGATGGGAGTCACGATAAGAATACAGCAAGATTGCATAGCCAATTGGGGTTTCAGTTGGTTAAGTTGTCAATCGTTCCCTCATACTAGGAGGCTTGAAGTTATTACCTAGATTTGTACCGTGTCAGGAAAAAAAAAGCTGTGTTTGTGAACTTGCTACTTCAAAGAATCCATGTTCATAGCCAAATGCATTTCCTCTCTCCTTACAAGATGTGGAGAAATCTTAGCACCATTTTAGTGTGTACAGGGATGAGGGTGCGTGCCACTGGCTAATAAAGAGCAGCAGAGTTTTCCTAACGAGTTCTGGCTCAGCAATCAGTCTTAAAGAGATGGGGTGCTTTCCAGCACAACTGGAGTCATATAAACCCCCCTCAACATGACGTGGAGTCATAGTAAACATGTTTCTTAGCCCAATTATGTTGTCACTATGTTATTATTAGCAGCACTCATAGTAGAAATATTAATAGTAACAGTAAGCCTAGTGATTGGTTTACTGCACTTATTTATTTAATTATTTATTTTTATTAATGCAGATAGACACGTCTTTACAATTTTTCTTGCGTTTACAATTAACACAAAATCCCAAGAGTTGTGTTAACTCTTAGAGCATTTGTTTGTTTCCAGCTGGCTTTAAGGAACATGCTAGGTTTTAATTCAGCTGTTGCTCTAAACAGCACGTCGATGTGATCTTTTGCCATAATGACCTCATATGTTTATGAATGTGCTCTATACAGAGAATTAAAACATCTGTTAAAGTGTAAAACATAGACCTGTATTAAGGCAGAGCTGATAATTTCCAGAATTACTCTCCCATTGTCTTTTAAATATTGACAGTTTATGAAAAGTCAATAATACTCAAACAATAAACCCAGATATACAGTTATACCCAAACACCTATTATACCAAAGTATTTTAACCCTGGTCCTGTAGGTCCACTGTCCTGTACCTTTCAGTGGCCTCCCTGTTCCCAACACACCTGATCCAAGTAATAAGCACATTACCAGCCTATGGTTAAGTTATGCTTATGATTCAGTGGCTGCTTTAAAGATGCTATAGAGTATAAATCTGTATATTCATAGTTAAACGAGGCAAGTTTAGTACATAGAACTGACATATCGTAAACCCCAAACACTGTTGTCTCCTCCTCCAAATACAAACCCTGAATTTACAAAAGAAGGCAGAAAATGGACCAACTCAAAAAGCTTAGACTGTTATGAAATAATCTTGGCTAATTAATATTTACACACCAGCTCACACTCTAGTCTAGCTAAACATCAACAACAGAGCAGCACCAATAAAAATAGCAGATTATGTGGATAAATCTATTGTTCCAGTCTATGAAGGATGTTGGCACTTTGCATACCTCTTCCTAATGTCAGCAGGCATGTTGATGTTCAACTTTAGACAAGACTAAAGTTGACTTTCTATTTGCCAGCTTCTTAATCAGGTGTTCTGTTCCACTCTAAAATCTACAGCTTGTTTAGGCACCAGATTTTAACTGCAGCAACATTTAAAGTGGAACGTACAATTCCAACTGGTGAATAGGAAGCAACTTCAGCACAAACTTTATAGCAAAGTGATTATTTTGTTCTGCATATTTCACTCTGGACAGTTTCTCAAACCTTAGTCAACATTGAGCAAACCTCAGTCAGGGTTTGACACTAAAGAATCTGAAGAGAGAAGCAGTTACTGCTTTATTAGCATCTCAACCCCAACTTGTAAGTAACAGCCATGCTGTGGGATACTCTTGTACTTTATCCAAAACAGGGAAAAACAGCTGGTTTCATTGTGGAACCAAATCATATCGTTGTGAATAGGTGTGTAAAACTGCATCTGTGCCATTTTTTACCCTGACCCTCTGTGTCACCTTTGTGAAGACACCAGAGACCAAATTAAAATGCTGAATAAATCTAATCTTTAAAGCAGAAAATAAAAGAAGATAAAGAATCCCCTTTGGCCTCATATTAAATTTGTCCTAGTAATTAAAAGCCATAGTTGCCGTGTAAAATAAAAAAATTCTGAATCATTAAAATTAAATACAGTTAAGGTTGATATGAATAAATTCAATTAATGTACATTTTAAAGGGCCAGCTATATACACACCTGCCCTCTTGTGGACACTTGCAATTACATAATGGAGTCAAATTAGAAAACTATCTTTGTACCCTTAAGAGCGCAATCACATAAAGTAGGTCAGTCACATTTATATTCAGTCATTCAGCAGATGCTCTTCTCCAGAGCAAACAGCAATACTGTAAGAACGTAAAACCCAAGTGCCATGCAAAAGTTTAGATAATGTCATTGCTCCTTTGTTCCCCAGGAACCTGTTTACAGCAAGGTGCTGTGATGTCTCTTTTCTGATGCATCTCTGTACTCCAGTCTGAAACTCATTCAGTGATGAGGCAGGCCAGAAATAAGCCAGGTGGTAGAAACAGCACACATTATGCAAACACTCTACACCATATGTATGGAACACCTGCCCATTTGAAGAATGAGTAAGAGGCAATTTGATGAATTATTGCGGTGGGAAAACTCAACTGTAATAGTTTGCACGATTCTGGCCAAAGCTCCAGCCATTAAGTAATGACTGAGGGAGCGGCATTCTAAGATGTATTTTAACATTGACAGATTCACTTAGATTTACTTCACTGGACTTCTGGAATCATTCATTGCTTTTTATTTCATCACAATTATCTTAGATTTTGTCAATGAACCAAAAGCAGTTACATAGTCTTTTTAAGCCTTTTTAAGTGCTACTCAGTGGAGCACTACTCAGCATCTTGTGGGGAAATGATTCCTAATCAAAAATCATAAATCCACATTATGCATTTAGGTTACACATTATTTTTAGAGATTTTTACAGACATTACACATACCACATGGAAAATCCATTACAGATGTCTGCTATGTTTGTGATGATAAAGACTTATAAAATGCTTTTACATGGTTAAAAATCACCCATGGCATTTTTTTTATTTGTATCTTCATAATTTACATGGTTAAGCTCTTTCAGTAAACATGCTGTAAAAGAATAGAACCCAAGACATACCCGAGACATGTGTATATTATTGTTTACTTAAAATGTGAAAAAGTCAATATTGCCCAACCCGGATAAACCACCAGATTGGTCATTACATACAGGTTTTATACGAATTTACATGGGATGACATTGAATAGTCTACTATAGAGATCAGTCCAATGACCCTCTGCAACAGACATGTGGGCTGGCTGTCTAAAGTAAATTCCCAGTTGAGGAGCCTTCTCTGACAATTTTACACTGTCTAAAGGGGAAAAGGGGCCACATCTAGAGCGATTGAGAACTAGTTACTGGAAGCCAGTGCAAGACGGAGCTTGTTGAAAGAAACCATTCTGCACACTGATGACCTGAAAATAACTGTCTTGCATGTAAATATCAGCTCTTTTATCATCCCTCTGCAGTCCATTGTGGTCAGCACATATACCCACGCCCAGCACCCACTTTTAGTTTGGATTTTAAAATCACTAAAAGTATTGTCCAAGCATCCATATTGGTGTTGAGATATTGGTATTGGTATCATTTGAACGATTTCCAGCCCAAGTCATCATCTCAATCATAGGCACTGGGGCTGCAGGTCTAGAGTAATCCAGTGTTCCTCATGTTTTATTTTAAATGTTAAAAATTCACTTCATCATTTTCCAACAGCTACAAATCCAAAACCGAATTTAGGAGTGGATAAGGTAAGCAGATAGCAATACAAGTCATTTATATATGAGTAGTTAACAGCAACACATAGACAAATCACATAGACTTCCTTCAGTTATAGCACTTTTCTGCCTTAAGGTCTTAAAGAAGAATGCTTTATGTTTAAATGGCCTCTAACCACATAACAACAGCAAAATTGAAAAATAATGCAAGACGTTTAGAGATTTACTTTGACTTGCAAAATGCTTTAGTTTAAAGGATTAATCCTTTTTCAATGTAGTTTTGTGTTGGAACACACATAGAAATGACTCCTGCAGGCAGAGTATGAAGAGAGTTCTTTTTTTTCTTTTAGACCATACTGTGCCCTCTGAGCTTTGAAGGGAATTAATAAACCTTTATTGCAATAATCCACCCCCCAGGTTTTAAATCCAACTCTGTTTGAAGAGACGGATTCTCATTATCCCATACATATACTGTGGGGAGGGGGGAACAGCAGTAGATTTCCTTATACAAAGGAGTGTAATAACTGTTTTACAGCATGACTTAACATGTTGATGAAACTCACAGTGGATGCAAGAAGCTGATCAGAGCATTACCTCTAAGGTTAGACAGAGGCTTTTCCAGGGGCATTGGGTTCTCAGGGGCTTATGGTCTGAGTGAGGGCCCAAGATAAAAGCTTAGCATTTGCTGGGCTTTTTATCTGATTTCCTTTGTGCAAAAAGACCATTTAACCCTTAAATACCCAAGCTTCTTACATCCTGACGTTTATTGTTCAGTAACTGCATGGAATCCCCAGCAAACTGGAGTTACTCTTAATTTTTAGGAGTGGAAAATGAAAACCTGGACCTATCAGCTAGTCCTGGCCCTACGAATAGTGAAGGAACAATCTTACAAGTCTGTAACAACAGAGGTATCTTATCAGTGCTTGATGTTGCTGAGGCTGATGCACAAATTCATGTGTTGTTGTTGTCGTTGTAGAACGTCTCGCAAAAATGACAGCTCTACAGGAGAAGGAAAAAATGCTGTTTGAACAGAAGTTAAAGGCGTAGTATACGATTCTGGAAAGCAAAGAAGGCAAAGCAAATACACCCCTCGCCTCCATGCACCTTTAGAAGCTCTGCCCCCACAATGTATGGACACACATTGTCAGTCTACCTGTCCAGCCTCTTGTCCAAACTTTCCAATTCTACCTTAAATGTCTCAGGTGTCAAAATGTAACTGCAGCACCTTTTATGTGGGAACAGCGAAGTTCGAACAAGAAGCTGTTGAAAAGGAAGCCAACTTTAGCCGAAACTCTTAGAGATCTATGTGTTGCTGAAATGCCTCACGGATGTTAACATGCCTCTTAGGCTTTGGCTGATTTCAGAATTTTTTCTCAGTCTTCATTTTTCAGATCTTCTCCTGGTTAGCTGTTCTTCAGCCATCCCTCCTTACCCATAATGTGTGGAGTTCAGCCTCTCCCTTTCCCTCTGCCCTGTGCACAAGTACAAACATCCCCTGTCTCTGATTGTCTGGAAAACAGTTGTGGGGCTCAACCCTGTTTAAAGAAGCAGGACTGTGTACCACCATTTTAAAGTATTTCTGTATTTTATCAGGGCAGAGAGCCACTTACATTATAATATGAATTGTACGAAAATGACATGCTTATTTATAATTGCACATTTTCATATGGACAAGTGACCCATGTTACACATTTGCTAAGGTGAATTGTGGCACTTGCAAATACTGTTTAAAACAAAACACAACAGATTGGAGGTTGGAGGTTTTGTTCTGTTCAATAAGGTCGCATTTTTCAGCTTGGTAATTCATGCCCTGATTAATGTATTAAAGTAGTCTTCACAAGCAGATGAAAAAAACATAGTTTAGTTCAAATTTGATCAAGAAAGTAATTACAGAAATAATACAATAAGTACCAAGAGCATACATGTGGTCAATGGTCAGTTTAAGTATGGAAAAACAATGTCAATCAAAAAAGGGAGCGAATGGTTTAAAGCATGGTGGAGGTAGTGTCATGGCTAGCAATGCAATGCATAGAAAATCCCAATAATCTTTACTAATGTAACTACATATTAAAGCCATATGATGAAAAATATCATATTTATCTATAAATTCATCTATTTATGAAATGCAAACTCACCGACAAGTGCTCCAGTTGTTGGAGTATTTTAGTGATATGTGCAATGTACTCTATAATTAAGGACTTGACTCATACGTTGAGACTTTCAAGACATTATGACATTACTTTTTTTTTTACAACATTCTGATCTCGAGAAAATCTACTTTTTTATTATATGAATCATCTTCCAGCCTTAGGTTCTTTCGATTTTTTCTGGTTACTTATTTTTTTCTAAGCTTCCATAGTCATGTGTAATTAGTCTTCCTCAAGAACTCAGAGTACTAAGGCCGAATACAGTTGCAATGAAACTAAACTTTGAGCCTTTTTTCCACCATGAACTGGAATTATGTTGTTAACCTGTGTCTAAGTGTCAGCAGGATTCTTCACACTTTCCACCCCAAATCAAATAACTTTCCTACCTCACACCCTGAACATAATTGAATTGAAGGTTAAGCAGCCATAAACTGTGTTCTTGGACACTGAATTTACTAGCTGCACAACAATCGTTACTTAAAGTGCAAAACCCAGATTTGATGATCGCACACAGAACTCAGCAGAGCTGGCATTAACTTGCAGAAGTTCAAACGTAGGGCGGGGTGCTGAGAGCAGTGACATGATATAAAACCAGAAGTATGATCAGAATAGCTGGGATGTAAAGCTGAATACTCTGTTTTACTCAAACGCAGTCTTGCTAGTCCCTCTCCAAATGGGAGTGCCACCCATCTCTCTGCCTGCCAAGAAACAGCCTGAGGGAACTCTAAAAGTGAGCCAGACAGTGTTTTAAGTGTCAGATACAAGAAGCTTATCCATGCAAATATTAAAAAATAGACTTTATTAAGGTAATAATTTTTGTCACTGTCTATCAGCCAATGGTAGTTAAGGTTCTTGCAATACCTCCAAGGCAGACGGGTGCGTGGCCAATATAACGAGAGACCTGGGGATTAATGATATTAATGATAGGTTTATGACTCCAACATCAGCCTTCTCAGAGCAGCGGGATGTGAATGTCAGCATAATATATGTGGATGTTCTTCAAATCCATCACACCGAAAAGAACGTAATATTAAGAGTTGGGCCAAAAAAAGGAAAAATGAAAAGGTCTGAGTATGTGATGAAATGGACCACAATCCCTTTTGCTCAGTTAATGGCTTAAACATTTCTAGGACCTCCACTGGGAGCAATAAGTGTGCAAAAATCTCTGTGATCATGTCTACTTTGGGAACATTTTTGCCATATGGTTCTGAAAATATCGTCCTTCTTTTATGATGGTGCACATCGTTGTCCAGCCTTTACAATGGACCTATGCGAGGTACATACTACTATTTTCACTACTACTACTACTACTTCTGCTAATAAAAATAAGAAAAAGAAGAAGAATATATATATATATATATATATATTTTTTTATTATTATTTATTTCTATGAGTAAAGCATACAGGGTCATTATTAATATTCTCAAGTAATGGTTGGCCTTGACCTGTTGATTAAATATTATATGAATTCCGAGGCCACATAAGTTAATAAATCATCAGAGGTCTGGTATTACAAAGCATTACCAAGAAGAAGTAATTCAATCATTTTTGCACAGCAGTTGTCCTTACATTGTGTGAAAATGTCATGATGAATGGGCCGATTCAAATCCTCCTCACTTCTGGCAGGTCGTCCTATCTGTGCCATCAGGCCTTTCTAATGGATGCAGACCGCAGCAGCACACATTGTCTTCATTTGGTCCTAAGTACATTAATGTCACTCTGCTGCTGAATTTACTCTGGCATCCTGTTGCTGCAAGCCTTAGATTTAAAACACTAATGTTTGCCTACAGAGCCAAAAATGGAGCTGCTCCTTCCTCTATGATGGCGGTGGTCAAAACTTGATCTATACCTAGAGCACTATGAGCTTTAAATACAGCACGGCTTGACCTGCCACCCTTCAACATGCACGGAAGACTCTCTATCCTGCCACTCAAGTGGTGGAACAAACTTCCTCACTGTCTTGAAACACCAATTGAACACTAATGGAGTATTTGGTGAAATGCTGTGTTGTATTGCACTTAGGTTTTATTTCTCTATTGTTTCTGGCAGTATCTTAGTTCAGAAATATTTTGACTTTTGTAAGTCACTCATAACAGTCAACTAAATGCCATCTACAGGGGGTGGACAATGAAACTGAAACACCTATTATTTTAGTGTGGGAGGTTTCATGGCTAAATTGGACCAATCTGGTGGCCAATCTTCATTCATTGCACATTGCACCAGTAAGAGCAGAGTGTGAAGGTTCAATTAGCAGGTAAAAGCACAGTTTAGCTCAAAATATTGCAATAACACAACATTATGGGACATACCAGAGTTCAAAAGAGGACAAATTGTTGGTGCACGTCTTGCTCGCACATCTGTGACCAAGACAGAAAGTCTTTGTGATGTATCAAGAGCCACGGTATCCAGGGTCAGCATACTACCAAGAAGAACGAACCACATCCAACAGGATTACCTGTGGACGCAAGAGGAAGCTGTCTGAAAGGGATGTTGGGGTGCTAACTCGGATTTTATCCAAAAAACATAAAACCACAGCTGCTCAAATCACGGCAGAATTAAATGTGCACCTCAGCTCTCCTGTTTCCACCAGAACTGTCCGCCAGGAGCTCCACAGGGTCAATATACATGGCCGGGCTGCTATAGCCAAACCTTTAGTCACTCATGCCAATGCTAAATGTCGGTTTCAATGGTGCAAGGAGCGCAAATCTTGGTCTGTGGACAATGTGAAACATGTATTGTTCTCTGATGAGTCCACCTTCACTGTTTTCCCCACATCCGGGACAGTTACGGTGAGGAGAAGCCCCAAAGAAGCGTACCACCCAGACTGTTGCATGCCCAGAGTGAAACATGGGGGTGGATCAGTGATGGTTTGGGCTGCCATATCATAGCATTCCTTTGGCCCAATACAGTTTTATCAGCGCTACACTGGCTTCCTGTTAAATTCCGTATCGACTATAAAATTCTATTACTGACGTATAAAGCCCTGCACGGTCTCACACCGGAGTACCTGCAAGATCTAATTTCCTATTATGAACCGCCACGTTCACTCAGATCACAGGATGCTGATCCTAAATAGTTCCTAAAATTCAGAAGACTACAATGGGGGGAAGAGCTTTTTCCTACAAAGCCCCAAAATTGTGGAATAATCTCCCAGTTAATGTTCGGGACTCTGACACAGTCTCAATATTTAAGTCTAGACTAAAAACATACTTGTTTAGTGTAGCTTTTTGTAATTAAGCTTCTCTTTTAGATAAAGGCAGGAGATCTGGGGGTTCTTGGACACAGAGGTTTATGGTAAACTGAGATGTTGGTGCTGTTGTTCCACCACTTCACGCGATCACACAGGTTTGTTGATGGTGGAGTGGGGGGACCCCAGTGTCTCAGGGTACTCTCATGTCCATGTTACCTTCTGGTTCTCTCCTTTTAGTTTAGGCTGTTATAGTTAGATCTGCCGGAGTCACCAACCACACTCTAAAATTCTGAAAATTCATATTCTCTACAGTCTTACTCCTGAGCCCAACTAACTCTTTCTCTTTACTCTTCCTGAGGAAATGACTGTCCTCCTGTCTGTTGAAGGCTGTTGAAGGACTGATCATCGGGCCATCACCCCACCATCACCAGCCAGCTCACCTGTCCATTTACTGCTACACCCTCAGTTACATCACTGTGCCATCCAGATGCACCAGCACTGAGATAGGATGGGACTGTTTCAGCTCACGCCCACTTTACATAAAGACTGTCATAGACTGCCTCAGCCAGAGACTGCCTCAGTCATACACTGCCTCTATCTGTGCAGCTTCTAAAGCTTTGCTATCCAGATTTCAAACAGAGACTCCTTTCTTTGGTATTTAGTTCAAACTGTAAATACTGTTTGACCAGAGGAGGATGGGTCTCCCCTTGTGAGTCTGGTTCCTCCCAAGGTTTCTTCCTCCAGTTGAGGGAGTTTTTCCTTGCCACTGTTGCCTCTGGCTTGCTCACTGGGGGATATATGTTATAACTGTTTTCAAAACTCTGTAAAGCTGCTTTGAGACAACATCGTTGTAAAAAGCGCTATATAAATAAAATTGACTTGACTTGACTTGACTTGTGCTAGATGGGCGCGTCACTGCCAAGGACTACCGAACCATTCTGGAGGACCATGTGCATCCAATGGTTCAAACATTGTATCCTGAAGGCGGTGCCGTGTATCAGGATGACAATGCACCAATACACACAACAAGTCTGGTGAAAGATTGGTTTGATGAACATGAAAGTGAAGTTGAACATCTCCCATGGCCTGCACAGTCACCAGATCTAAATATTATTGAGCCACTTTGGGGTTTTGGAGGAGCGAGTCAGGAAACGTTTTCCTTCACCAGCATCACGTAGTGATCTGGCCACTATCCTGCAAGAACAATGGCTTAAAATCCCTGTGACCACTGTGCAGGACTTGTATATGTCATTCCCAAGACCAATTGACGCTGTATTGGCCGCAAAATGAGGCCCTACACCATACTAATAAATTATTGTGGTCTAAAACCAGGTGTTTCAGTTTCATTGTCCAACCCTTGTATGTAAAGGTATGTTTTTACTATATTTTAGTACCTCAGTAAGATTTATGATCTAAATGTGTCCTATACTAGATCTTAGAAATAAAGACATTGAATCAGAAAATTTAAAAACAAAACAAAATTGTAAACCTAGGTTCCAAAAAGATAAATCTTATCCCCCCTCATGGCTAGTCGACCTTACCGTTTGCTGCATTGTTGGCCTGAAAGGCAGAGCAGCACAGACACAGTTCGATTCAGACACCCTAAATCTATAGAAGTAACCTCCTTTATGAGAACGTAAAATGTTATTCAACCAGAGAATCATTTCAAGGTCATCAATATCAATGTGTTTTCTCCAATATTAGGTGAGATGAGCAGTATGAGCCATGGTATAATCATGTGACACACTTTGGCAAAGACCATAAGCACAAGAAAGAAATTGTTACTTACCAGCAAACATGCTGAAATTCTAAAAGATGAAAATAATGATGCGAGTATGGCTTTATAGACAAAAAGGGGAAGAAAACGCATGCAAATATTAATTATAAAGCACATGACCTATCCATCTCTGTTAGAGATCTGTTAGTTCAAAAGGCTTTAAGCATCTTGACTATGACTTACTTGTAATGTATATTGAATATTCTGAAGGTTCATTACTAAATAATGCAGAATTCTAGAGAATTCCAAGCTTACTCATGTTCTTCAGATGACTGATAAATTATGCCATATTACAAATCTTTTTTTTTAAGTTTTATTCACGTGTGTATGTTATTTAGGTTATTTATATTGTGTTTCTCTACAGCAGTAAAATGTTTTAGTAAACCCTGACTTTATATATGACATTTTAACACTTACAATGCAGATATATGATGTAGATCATCCTCCAATAGGTAGTTGCAGTTCTTATCACTGCTCTTCACTGCATCTCCACATGATTCATGTATGAAAACTGCCACATCAGTAATGCCAAATTTAACTGATTTAAAATTACTTTTTACCAGAGTAGCCAAAATCAATCCTAAAGTAAAAGTATCATTAATGTAAGTGCTTTCATAGTTTAGTTTAGTTTATTTAGTTTTTTCAAAATGTATAAATCCATACTCAAAAAATAAATAAATACAAATACTGGCTAAAAAGCTGTAGTCTTTAAATAATAAGTTATAGCTTATTTTGACTACCCTTTTTAAAACTTATCCAATTCTTAATTCTTTTTATAAACAACATATAAAGCAACTTGAGTAACAAAATACTTAATTACTGAGTAACTTCTAGAACTGCAGTGGAACTTTTTAGTAAGTCTAGCATCTGTCATAATAAGAATATTATATGGTTTATATGGCTCAATTTTAAGCTTCAGATTCAGAAATGTGACCAATCAGAAAACAGTACACTGTAAACAACACAGTCGTTATGTTTTAAGAAAATGTAATTGGTTACTACTCACCTCTGCTTCTGGGTACAGATGTCTTAAAGCTGTAATTAAAGATTAGGCATCAGGACTTATATGTTTTCAGGTATACTTTAAAAGACACAGTCAAAATATTATTTTTACAGTTCAACTTTAGATTAACTTTAGTGTCTAGATGGTTGTGTTGATATATATGTTTTTATTCAGTGAATTCAGCTACTTTAAAATGCACCCATTGTTAGTGGAATGGAACACTCTAGAGCAGCTGCATATATACCAAAAGACACCATGTCCCATGCCAAGAGTTGCTGAAAGGGAACAAAGCCCATATACTTCACTAATGTCTTTGCAAATTAATATAATCAAATCTTTACAGCGGTGTTCCAACATCTAGTGTCTAGCTTTCCCACAAGAGTACAGGCTGTTACGATAGTAAAGACTCCATATTAAAATGAAATGCTGGATGAGCAGGTGTCTACAAACTTTTGGATATATCCTGTATTTTGAGTTGGGTATGACAGTTGAGCATGACTGATGTATGTTCAGGGTACTAGTTGACCAAGAACATAGAACTAATGAGGAGCACTAAAAATGTTCTAGCAACCTGGCCTTTTTTGGGGAAATCCTATGAGAGGATTCCATCTCATTCACTTTCTCCATTCACTCAGCAGCACTGGTATGGCTGTAAAACTTACAGCCTGCGTTCTGGCCCAACATCAAAGAAAGTTGCCTGTTTTCTTGGTATTCCCTAGCTACTATATATCAGTGATAGCTTGGAATGCACTAGTTAAGAAGAGTTGCTTTGTGCCTTTTTTATTGAAAGACCACACTGATGTCATACAGGGAGCAAAGACAAGGGAATAAGAAAAAAGTATTCCATATAAAAACATCGTTCAGAATTACCAAAATATTTAAACGAGTCTTTAAACCTTTATACCCTCTCCAAAGGGTCTGTTTTCAAAGAAATCAAACCAAAAAGCCTGTCCTCAAAAAAAAAAAAAAAAACTTGTACTGCACGCAGATGACTTGATCAGATTTTAGAGTGATCGCCGATGATTTAAAAAGTCAGTGTCAATAAGGTTAAATCCATTAAACTGTCTTCTTTGACATTTGGCTGCAGTCAGCTACCAGCCTAAGATCTGAGTGGCTTGCGGCTCTAGTGCTGCCAAAACAAAAAGAGAAGTAAATGTATTTCAGTGGCAGGTTTCTTCCCGGTATCAGGCAAAGAGGTTCCAAGTATGTTTGGAGGATTTTATGAGAACTTAAAACATTATTCAACCAGAGAATCTCTTCAAGGATACCAACTTCTTCACATTTACTCTGATTGAGCACCATGGTGTAATCATTTTGGCACACTTTGGCAAAGAATACGAGCACATGAAGGAAATTTATTTTCTGAGAACATGCTGAACTTCTCGGTACTGGCATTCTGGTACTGGTGATCTAGAGGGTGTATGGAGTGATGCAAAGCTTTCCAAAACACAGTAGAGCTATAACATATGAAATTAATGTAATCAATTAAACCAAATGAGACAGTCAGCCTTTCAAAACGAATAGCAGCCTTTTCAATGTAAAAAAAACTTTTCTAAAACCTGCACAATTAAATTTGTCCCTGGATGGCAGCACAGTCTGGTTGCATCCATAATATTATAATATGGTTTTAAACAGCAACCTGACCGCACTCATGCTCCAACATTTTTGGCCTGCTGCTTTTAGTTGACATCATACAGCAGCATCTGCACTAGAAAACATTTAGACTGTGTATCGTGCTGCTTAGAGCAGTAGAGCGCAAAATAGTATGTAAAACATAATAGTGCCCCGCCATAAGAAGTTCATCCATTGCTGTCTTTAGAAAAATCTGGACATAGTCTCAGTAACTGTAGTATAAACTTCACAGAGGCTGTGAGACATGTTGCTCTTAATTACCAATAAATATTTATCATAAAGAATTGTCCATTTTAAATAAGCAATGTAGTTTGATACTAATATCATGATGAAATGATGAAAAACATCTCTGCCCTGCTCTGATCAAAGTGTATGCCTGCCTCTGAGACTTATATAAAGTAGGCTATGAAAAGATGTGCTGTCTATTCAAAATTAGTCAGCTGTAAGCAATTATCATGTTAACTAAGTACTTTTTAAAGCCTAAATTCTCAAGTGAAGAAAGGAAGAGTGGAACACATTGCTTAATTTAGGTCAGCTTGTCACCAAGACTTACATTTAGTCTGTTCACTCAGTGTTCCACAGCAAAAAGTAATGCATGCAATTCTAATATATATATATATATATATATATATATATATATATATATATATATATATATATATATATATATATATACTGTATATATATTAGCCACCTCCTTGTATCCACACTTGATCGAATCATATCATCATAGACTGTAGTCCAGCTGTTTCTCTGTGACTTCAATAATCACCTTTTAACCCTGTTCTTCTTTTCTTTATTGGTTAGGACTTGCACAGGACCACCAAAGACCAGGTATTATTTGGGTGGTGGAGCATCCTGCGCCACTGATGACAGAAGACAACCAAGACAAACTGTGCAGAAACAGAGGAGCTAAAAGCAGAAATAGATAATAATGTATATGTGTAGATAGAGTGTAGAGAATTATAATTATTTTCAGCAATAGATGATTTTGTTGAGTAAATTCAACACAATTTTATGCTATTGTAGTAATGTAGCCCTAATATACACCCAGAAGAAAGTTGTTTTTCTTTGCTTCTTTGTCACCACTGCAAATGAAATGGGTCTAATCTGACCACCGCATGGTGAAAGTTGTGGCTCTGAATATCTAAAGAAATATAATAGCATAATAATACAGCAGCACAACACAGTACATGATTTATTATGAGCAATAAGCACACTGCTCAAATGGCAAGAAAGATCAGAGAACTTCATAAATATATTACTAGCCAAGACTTGGAGGCTTTTAAATGGCCTGCAGTTGGACTGATATATTGTTCCTTTTAAATTTCATTTGGACATTTTTTGCTCTGACTGTGTTTCGAAACAAAATGGTCTTTACTTTTAGCATGCCTGGTGCTCATAATAAATAATAAAAATGTCAAGCACGTTCAGATGCGATCTTAAGGACGCTGTGTTGTCCATGTGGTGAAGGTCTCGCACCTACAAATCCAACACATACAGTCAGGTCCGCAGGTAAGCTTTTTTTCTGGGCTAGCAAGAGCACCACTGCTAGTGAGCAGGCAAAAGAACCAGAGATTTCTTGTCTGTTGAAAGAAATAGTTCAAGCCAGCGCCGTGCCTGCCATTCATGCCACTGTAAATATTATTTTCAGGTTAACTAAAAATGATAAAACCTTTAATTTTACAGATTGTATTTGGGACAAACTTGAACAGAAGTTCAATTAAAACCTCTCAGTCAAGTTCTTTCATTTATGTAAAAAACAATTGTGGGAGGAGAAGGGGCTTATGGTGGGGGTTTGGACCCTGAGGTGGAATTTAAACTGAATTTAAATTACAAGCTCGGATATTCCTTAAAAAGTCATTATTTGTTATTGAAATTCATTTTAACTTATACAGAGTTGATGAGTTTAATCCGTTTTGGAAGATTTACCAGTCTGTGATGTGATTTCCCAAAGCATCATCTGATCTACTTGTACCAGCACAACACTAACACATCAAAACCACATCAGTGTTACTGGCCCTGCTCTATGGTGGTCCTGTGGAAGGGTCTGACTGAAGAACAGGCTAGAAGGGGGTTATAAAATCTGCCATAAGGACTACAGTTTGTAATTGCAAAGCCACAAATAGTACTTATATGATAAACAGACCTGATTAAATGAACACTTTAAAAAATCTCTCCATTTGTTTTAATGATCTATATTTCAGAAATATTAAGCAGACAAACACATTGTTCAAATTAAATAGTTGTGACCTGATAGTGTAGAGCACATAATCCAGTAATTTAACTAATATATAAATATGCATATGAGGGAATTGTGGGTAAACAACAGTACATATGATTTATAATAAATGCTTTATAATATAATTTTCTATTAAGTTGCACAGCAAAATGAAAAAAATGATAATAAAGTTGTCAATCCTTGTGAATGTAAAATGTTGGGTTAGGCCTTTCACCTGGCAACTCTTCATTTTGACATCTACTTACGTTTGACTCGCCTTAATAAAAGGTCACAGCGAACTCGAGTGAGAACACCCAAATAAAACCCTTTGCCCTGCCATGTGAGTAGATGTATGTGAGACACAGGAATGTTATGGGAAGTATTTTCTTTGAAACCCTTCCCACTGCTTCAAGCTAAGGATTGATCGTGCTGGAAACGTTGTGCCTAGAATATTTGCAACTGCCAACATGTGCATGCCACATTGTTACTCATATGACTAGACAAGAATACTAGCTACAGGTTCACGCACCAGCTTCCAGGTGTCTCATATCCTTGCCCAGGCAAAGAAGAATATTATATATTACATTCTGCATTTACTTCAACAGACAGTCGATAAATAACAACAGAATCAAATTCATTTATTCATTTAATTAAATCAGGTGTGCCGCAGAGGGAATTGCAAAAAGTGGCATGCACAGAGAAGTAAAGGAACCAAAACTGTGTTCTTATAATAATATTCTTCTTACAAAGATATCAATAACAATTTTTAAGGTTTTACTGTTGCCCTGATTATTTATTATAAAATTTATTCTAATGTTATGTAGTGTTGTACTTACAAAAACACACTGAGATAAATAGTTTGAAACATTTTTTGGGGGATAAATGTAATAGATGGTCAGTTGTTCTACTGAATGTTGAAATACAGTGATTTATTTTTTGGTCATATCGTGGTTATTTACTCTACCACCTAAAAATAACTAATCCTTCACCTGTGACAGACCACTGTGACAATAGTCCTGGATATAAAAAATTATTACATTTATTTTACTCTTTTGTGGATATGACACTAATGCACACAGTTCTACATATAACTGATTTTGTTTCACACTATAGCTAAACGTATGGATGGGTATTATAACTTTCATGACTTTTATGTCTTCAGAAATCCCAGATCTCAAAAATCTCACAAATCATTTTTTTTATTGTGAAAATATTCAGAATATTCTATTTTATGATTTCGCAGGAGTTCTGCTGTGTCATAATTCCAGGTAATAAACAACCGTAGTCAGCACTGCAAAATCACCTGAACTTGCTGAGCCTCCACATGTTTTTGGATTCTTTGGCCAAGTTATCTTTCCGAAGCTTAGCCAAAGAGGAGTCTGTGTCCACTGCAGGCAGGCACAATGTGTATATGAAGCAGCTATAAAATAAAGAGATGTCATGTAACTGAACCTGTAAATCATTACATTCTAAGGTTTCTGTTTACTCCTGGCATTAGGCTTGTCTACAGATATAAGTTCAGCTGAGTCCTAAGTCCTGGCAGTGTTCAGTGTTTCTCTCACCGAACCGTATGAGATTCTTCTTTCACACTCATCACATTAGGGCTTTTAGTCCAGTAAATATTACTCCAGAGAAAACGACCCCTGCACCTCCATGTCTCTCAGCTTTCCATCTGTTGAACCTAAACTTTTTTTTCTTTCCTTTTTTCTTGTAACATAATTGATGTTCCTCACCCTCTGCTTTAAATGACTTTTTTTCTTTTTCTTTTTTTTGGAAAGATAGTGGGGGTGAGCAGGATATGTGACAAAGTGTGGCGAGATAAAGCATTTCCTCTGCTGATCTGTACATCAGGATCACACAAAATCCCAATTAGTGGATTATATGACTGTGAATGTCATATGTGATTACTTGTCAGACACTTTACATTTTCTTCCTAGCTTTCTTCTTTCTTTTATTTGTAACATTGTGTCAGACTCTGAAACATTTGCTATGTTATTTCCAGACTGTCTGAAACATGTGTATGTGATATTTTATTATGTTTTAAAAGAAACATCAAACAGTCAGATATCACTTTAATTTTATTAGTTCAACAGGATCAAAATACTCAGAAACGTGATCAAAAGCTTTTGAACTGAGTTAAGGTACATTACATTTTATTGATCTTCTCTCTAAAATGAAAGTGAAAAAAGACCTTCACTATGAGCCCGTGAGTCAGGAGAAACGTTTATGTGGAGCTAAATGTTTTATCTCGACTGTCAAATGGGCAGCAACTCGGTTTTAGCTAGATGTTGTAGTCTATCAAAAATATTAACGTATAAACTTGCTATGGCAAAGATCTCCTTCCAAAGAACACAAGAAAAGATAAAATTACACAAAACATTAACTTTTTACATTTTGTCATACAGGCTTATGAGGTTTTAAAAGAGAGTGTTTATAAAAGCCTATGACACAGGCATAAGAAGAACCACAGAGACTCTTCTTGGTATAGCATGGTGTTCCTGCCAAGGTGGAGAGCCAAACAC
Organism: Megaleporinus macrocephalus; assembly: GCA_021613375.1. NCBI lineage: Eukaryota > Metazoa > Chordata > Actinopteri > Characiformes > Anostomidae > Megaleporinus > Megaleporinus macrocephalus. The sequence goes on from CM038705.1 coordinate 28,124,171, forward strand.
CAGTCTGCTACTACATACAGTATTTGGTATTAACCTCAGTGACTGCTATGTCCATATACCCCATGCTATCTGCTAATATGTCATAGCATGTTACATCTCTCTATGCACATATGTTCTCAGAACTATATACTGTCTGACTTGTATGCCTTGTTGTACATATTGCACCCTTTTATCTGCACTCTGTAGATTGTATTGTTTTGCAGTCTGTTTTTTATGTGTGTAAGTTGCACCATGATCCTGGCAGAACATCACTGTGCACTCATATATAACTGAAATGTTAATAAAGCCTCTTCAATCTTGAATCAGCAACCAAAATGTCTAAACTGATGCTGTGGGTTGGCCCGAAATTATTGTTTTAAAAAGTTACACTGTAGAAAATGTTTAATTTCTTCAACCTAGAAACGAAATGCTTCATGTGGTAACAAATAAATAAATTAGTTCTATATTTATTTGTAAATAAATACTTTTAATGAACAATTCTTTCAAACAAAATAAGTTGAGTAAGAGTTGAGTATATATATATACAGTTTAAGTACTGAACTGGATTTTTTTCCCATGGAAAACAAAAATTCATCCATTGCAGAAGGTTTGTAGGCTGACACTGATCGTGTTATTGTATGTTAAAAGTGATATATGCAATTGTTAGCTGTAACTAACATATGACTTAAGAATCTGTGGTCTAATCAAATTTAGTGAAAAAATAGTTTGAAACTAACTAAGGATTTATTAAAGACACACACAAACTGAAGCATACATTTTACCAAAAAGTGCAACCCAGTCCTGGAGGTAAAGTATAATGTAAATAAAATAAAATGCAATAAAAAACATGGATTAGATTTCTAAACCTAGATTGGTTCATGCTGCATGCTATCATTATACTATCACTCAGCCCATCATATCATTTGCATGTGAATTCAGTAAAACATGTTCTTTGAGCAAACGGAGAACCTTAATGATTTAATTGGCCTGAAAATGTTCCAGACCTCAGCTTGGACGGAGTATTTCTGAGCTCAGATGTTTTCATAGCTGAGCTTTTTCCTGTAGTGAGAGACACTCAATTACCTGGAAGGCTAACAAGAGGAGCAATTTATGTCTTAGGCAAAACCTCCACTGGTATGAAGTCTTTGGGTTTAGACACAGTCTGTGCCCTTGCTTCACCAATAATACTCACCTCAGGGAGGCAAAGGCAATCTAAGGTGAAGGTGGAGGCCCCTGAATAGTGATGCCATAAAGCAGCAGAAGTGTCTGGCTTTCATGCAAGAGGATGATCTATATTTGTTAGTGGAATATAAAACAATAGTTCTGGGAGGGGTGTGCCAACTTGATGAAGGCCTAGACGACAATCAGGTATCAAAAAGAGTCCATTGATCATAAACAGAGACACACAAAGGAGTGGTGAAAAAGTTGGACTGGAAACCAAATTCATTCTTTTCGCAACTGCAGTATTAATAATCCAAATTCCTCCGCTTATCCAGAAAGAGATGTACGAGGCAGTTCTCCAAAGCAATGCTTTATGAGTTTATTGATTCCACTATGTGTTCACCTTTGACCCCTCTAGACACTAATAAAAGTGTAGCGCACGATATACAGCTGTCAAAAGCATTTTAACCAAATCGCCGTTATTATAAAGGTAAACCAAATAATCTGTTAAGAGCTCAGTTGCAGAAATGGGTTAAGCACATGGGGTCCGCCCTTATCCAGAGAGGGGAGCAAAGGCGGTGTTATTGCTTCCCAGTACAATATCAACAAAGATCCAGGCTGCTTGGACTCCCACTCATGCGTGGCCCCGTATGAAATCCTCACCACGCTAGAGACGTCCGAGGGCTTCTTTTCAGGGGATCGGACAGGGAATCTTAACGCTTGTCAGGTGTTTCGGAAGACAGCTCTGGTCTGATAAATATTTATAGAGCATAGCTAATGCGGCATGAAAATCCGAATGCCAGAAAACAGAGAAGGCGAGGGATAAATGTTTGCATGCACACTTTAAAATCACTCTCTCAAATAGTGGATCACATTTAGTTGAAGGAATGAGCCCATGCATGAAATGGCAGCAAATAATACACTTTGCTCTGATGAGGTCCTTTTGCTCTGATATCCATCTGAAAAGAAAATAATAAAAGGATTTCCTCCCAAAACGGATTTACACTTTGATGGGACTGTTTTGTTCTTGGCCTTTCTGTCTCTAATGAGATGATGTTAATCAGATTTTTGCTGGTTTTGTGGATTCATGACTTCTTTAGAACAAAATTTCACTGACTCAGCGAGTATTTCATTAATGTGATAGCATCGCTTGATCGACTCTTTGACACTGGCCTAGAATCAGAGCACCGCAGGTCTTTTTTTGCGTTTTTTTCTGATGACTCTTACTAAGAAAAAAGGTATTCCATCTCAGAAGGGCTACAATACTGTGTTTAGGAGGACTTACTATTTTATTTACTTTCAGTATATTTAGTTAGAGCACTGAATTGTTTTAAGTTGTACTGACTTGATACATTATTTAGATATTTGACTTTATTTATATATTTTAAAATGTTAGGTCAAGTCAAACATATGCACTTTTTCCTGATACAGTGAATGCAGTACATTCTAATTTAAGGATACAAAAAACTCAGTTACAGTACACAAATAGCCCATGTGACCATTGTTGTATCTTTGAGGGTATATTTATATTGTTTGTATGCCACTTGTGTGGTATCTTTTTTTTCTGACAGTGTAGATGAGTATTCACTCAATACTCCCACCCTCTTTGATTTCACGAGGACGGAGGAGGTACACAATGTTACTGGTCATTATAGCTTTTATTTTGAAGATTTGTTTATGTTCTGATTTACCTTTGTGGCCTTAGTCAATGTTATTTAAGAAAGTGCTTTCACTGATTTTATTTGTACCTCCATTATGTTCTATTTAATTTTCCACTTTGCATATCACGTTTCCCCCGCTTGAGACCCAAGGAACCGAAGAAACTACGTTTAGGGTAATATTTCCTAAGTGTGTTTTACTTGGACTGGCTTATGCAGCAATCATTCAATTACACTTGTTTCCAAAAGTCTTGAAGTGCACTTATTAAAACAATAAAATCTCCATTCTCCAGCCCTCAAACGAAAATAAAAAGGAATACTTTAAGCAGCTTGAATGGTTTGACATTTGATTGAGGTTTGACATATTACAAATTTTAATAACAGAACATGTGTTTGTTTATTTTTCTAATTGCATATAAACACATTTCAACATCACTTCTCTCTCAGACTGTCCTTCACAGTCACCTTCATTTTACTGGTACTACACAGAGGGTGTAGCATGAGGAATGGTTTTAATTCTGCAGTTATTGCTTTAAAGCTCTGATATGTCTAGTACTAATCTTAGGCACCAAAGTAAATTGTTTAAAAATGTTGACTGTGAGTTTGTTTTTGTTGCTATGAACGGTGTGACATTAGAAAACAAACACTGTGATTTTAAAGCAGGACTTCCACGGTTTCAAAAAGTTGATGCTATTTAGAAAAAGATTTGGTTCCAGATTTCTCCTGGTGTTAGAAATTAGAAATTTAGAAGTATGGAACCAAACCTCATTTATTGTATTGTGTTTGTTTTTTCCTAAAATGAATGGTTTTAAAAAAAATATTTTAACCTGCTTATAAGTTTACTTTTTTTTTTCTTAGCATGGCACTGCTGTGTCTTATCCATTCATACCAGCACAACACTCACTAACACACTACCCCCACCATATCAGTGTCACTGCATGGCTGAGAATAATCCACCACCCAAATACCTGCTCTATGGTGGTCCTGTGGGGGTCCTGATCATTAAAGGAGGATAAAGGAGGCTAATAAAATATACAAAGAAACAGATGAACTAAAGTCTATAATTGTGAAACCAAAATGCGCTCCTATATGGTAAGTGGAGCTAATAAAATATATATTGTGAATGTAATAATGAGTGTAGAAACAAGGAGTTGTTTTTTGTTATAACAATGTTATGGCTGTTTGGTGTATATATCAGTGTACAGAATATTATAATATAATATAATAGAAGAAGTATTATTGGCCTAATAATAGTCTGGGAATGTCAGGTTGTTTAGATTTAACTTGTTTGGCACACTGAGCTAATGTTTGCAGACACTAGGGTTCCAGTTATATGTGTATTAAATATCATTAATGTCAAGTAAGAAACTTGTATCTTATTTTTCGTATTAGCAATATTGCTTAATTTAGAAAGTCTATTTAGCCTTTGCATTATATTAAAATTTAATGCTGAAAAGACCAATCAAAATCATTTAAAATCATTTGGAAGAAGATCTACATCAACAGCTTTTACAAATTAGTCAGTTTTGTTCTTTCTACTACAAAGTTATAATTTTGAGACGTTAGCTTCTGTCCCTGCAATGAAACTATGTTTTTGTGTATAATAATAGTTTTTAAATATCCACTGTAATTATTCATAGCATCCATTCTGCTTTTATTTAAGGACCTGCTGTTTAACTAAAGAGAGTCATTTGTTCTATTTGGATACTGTTTTTTTGATGTATAGACCACATGAAAATTAAATATTCAAGATGTGTTTAGTGGTCCAGGGAGACACTGTCTTGATAAGAAAAAACTGAAGTTACAGGGTTTAATATCTCTGTCCTCTCAAACCTCTCAAATAATCAGCTGCCAATGTCCGGCAGATACGGGTTCATCTTGTCTATTTTCTGATTGATTTATTAATTATTTACTTATTTATTTATCTTTTTCAGTTTTGTATTATACAGATTTTCAACCACTTTCTTTCTACCGAATCCTTCTTTTACAGAATGTTCTGTTGTGTTTTTTTCATTTGGAATTTAATGAAAATGACACTGAAAAGCTGATTTTGTTTGCTTGTTTGTTTGTTTGTACTATCGTGGTTTATTGCTTAGCTGCAGTCTTGAGACTGAGATTCATTTGTTTTATTGCTTTCCACAATTGTCTTTAAGATGAATTGCTTGATCTGATTAGCCCTCTGTTTACTCTATGGACTAAGTATTTCCCAATAAATGGATAATGAGCAAAAGACCCAGATCCAAAATGGTACTAATGAGTACAACATTATCAACACACGTCTGTATTATGTTACCAGAATGTGAATCCTTCTTTACCCTCCCTAATATGAGTCCATCTTCTCTCTCCACATGTTAGAAGATGCAGAACGTTGTTTTTCCTAACACCATAAAGTCATAGGCAGATTGATCGATTAACTAGTAAACAATAAGCAAAAACAACTTCTAGAGAGAACAAACTTAAGTGTAGGATTTTTCTGTAAATTTTAGTGCAAAGCTTCTGTTTATTTGCTGAATTTAAAATTATTGTGTATATATATATATATATATATATATATATATATATATATATATATATATATATATATATATATATATATATATATATATATATATATATGTAAAGTGCCAAAACATTTGTATAACCCACATTTTATGCTTTAGATTTTTTCCCAATATGTTAAATTCATCCAATAAAAATTTTAATCACTATGCAAATGTGTGTGTTCTCAGTAGAGTAAACTTATTTTCACTTTTCACTTAGAAAATCAATAAAAACATGTCAATTGATCAGCTTTTGCACACGACTACATATTCTTACCATTCCTGTGAGACGATATTTCTTCATCACAGTTTAGGCATTTTCATTGTTCATTGAACTCACAAAGAAAAACAGGCAGTATTGTGACTTTAAAACATCCTACCAACTGCTTTTCACTTTCATGAAGTTGAAGAAGACATGGATACACTTTTGCCCAGTCCTGCTTTTATTATCATCCAGCTTTATAATTGCTGGATGAGCTGGACCAGGTGTATTAGGGCAGACAGAGTTCACAGAAGTTAACTAAATGTAAAATACAGACGATTGTTCTGTGAACTTACTGTTATAAGTGCAGTGAACTCAAACAAGCAAGGCAACCAGGTTACTTACTCCTTAAGTCAAAGCTAATATTTTGAATATATTCTGAAGATCAGAATCACTGAAAAGAGCAGTCAAGGCCACTGGTTCCCACCCTGGCGCTGGCGGACCCCTGTAATGCATACAATGCTTTTTATTGTATCCCCTGAAGTAACACACTTACTGAGCTTGTAAATGAGCTGATTAGTTGGATCAGTGCTGAGAGCAGGCAAAACACAAACATTTGCAGGACACTGAGCCTCGAGGGCCAAGGTTGAGAACACTGATTACAGTCTTTTAATGCCTGTTTAGGTAGATTTCAATACATTTTATGGAATTAGGAAAGATGTGGTTAAAGATGTGAGCTGTACAGAATTTTAGGTAATTATGTTTTATGGCTGATTAAAAGAATCAATTGACCAATAAAAAACAACGTCATTTTGCCAATATAAAACAAAGAATAAGCAGTTCATTTTAAAGAGGCCCGCGTTTCTTTTAAGCATCTTTATGTAAAAAATGTCTTCCTAAAAATGCCTTGTTTTGATAAAAAACATATACTCTTTATGGTCCACTGTTGTGTGTAGATGTATTTAATGGGTCAGACAAGCAAACAAACCTCTAATATTGTTGAGATACTCAAACTAAATTAACATCTATTGTTTTTTTGGTCAAGCTTTCATAATGTGGTTCTGATAGAGGACTGGACATATTTTCCACTAACTCTTTTTACAAGAGTAAAGAAGTAACATAAACTATAAAGGAAATACAGCTTACCAGCAAATCCAAAAATCGAGTCAGACAGTACAGATCTGAAGCACACACAGCAATCACAGTGCCAGTAGTCTTTAGTTCTTTAGCCAAGGCCCTGCCGAAACATAGTAGCCTCATCTCCAATCACCAAATTACAGCAGCCTTGAAGAAGAACTCTGAATAAAAATAAAGACAAATAAAAGTATAAAATGATCTTTGAGGAGTGCATCTGAGTTTTCTGGCATGATGGAGACACTAGCTTTTTGTGCTGGAACATTTGGTTTATGGTCCGAGTGTCTAAATCACAAATATGAGATTGGGATACTGATATAAATAATAAACCAGACAGACCTTTAACTCTGGGCCAGCAGCACCAAGAACAATTTGTTTCAAAAGAGTCTATAGGTTAAAGAATGATTTATTTTATTTACCTGGGCTTTGTTATATAATAATAATAATAATAATAATAATAATAATAATAATAATAATAATAATATGTATTTATATAGCATATTTCAAGATACTCAAAAGCACTTTACATACAAAGCAAACAAGCACAAAGTAAAACAAATGCAAGAATCATACAAACTGTAAAACAAGATTCAATTATTTCATTAAAACATAAGATAAGAAAAAGTGGGGGAGAGTGGGAAACAAACAGCAGCAAGACATACATTAATCATGTAAAAAAAGAATTAAAAGTACAAATATAAACAAATTACTTGAAATGTTCTGCATATGTGGACAAGAATCATTTTCAATTTTATTTTATTAAACTTATTTTCTGTATAACAATTGCCATTGTTTAACATTTAACATTGTTGATTCATAAATTGTGTTTACTGTCTCAGAAACATTATGTAAGTTTTAAAGTTTTAAAGGTCTCTTTGCTGACAACAGCTAATATGATATACAAAATGTGGTTAATTAGTGTTCTTGCTATTGTCATGTGGGCATTAAGGACATTGTAATACTTGTTTTTTATGAATAATTAACTTTTCGTCTATGATTTCGTCAATTAACATTACAATTCTCACTGAAAATAAAGATAAACAAAATACCTACAGTTTTCTGGAAATTCAGACGGCAAAGCTAATACATTGAGGTAACAGGACAATAAAAGTCTACATTGTACACTTTTCATAACCTATAATAGGATCTTTCAAGGTAAAGTATAGTTATAGCCCACTGGGATAGTGATAAATGTTGTGTTTAAGATATTTACATGTAAAAATGTATGCATCTGTGCTGAAAGTGTATTTTATATGTACATTCCATACATATTTGTAAATACATTGGTGGGACACAAATGGTCCTCCAATCATGGAATCATTAATTTCATTCATTTAAGGAAAACATCAAAGAACTACACTGCGTTTGGTAGTAATAACTCATGGTGACTGATGATACTGTGTGCTGAGCGCCAAGACTTATTAAATACTGAGCTGTTGGGTATTTGTTTCTGAAACGGTCCTCGAGCACACATGCAGATGATAATTTGTCATATTTCGGAGGTTACATATGGAACATTTAACACCTGAAAAATCACTGAGATGTTTGGATCTGGCTTGATGGTGAACAGTGCATGATGTTTGGTTTGGCTTTGCGTGACTTTATATCCAATTTTTTTACCTTTTTTATTAACAAAAAATCACACACAGGCTTTGAACACCCGAAAAAGGAAGAAAGCTTTCTGTCTTTCAGTGGTAGCAGGCATCTCCCAGATGTTTACTAAATGGAATCCTGCCTGTCCTTGTTCTGAACTGCTGCATTTGGAAGCCATGAATGTGCATCAACATTGCTGAGAGCTTGTGAATCTCTATAAACAGCTGTGCTACATGTTGTGCACATCACCACCTATCAGCAAACCATTAAAAAGACATTGATAATTATGCTTCAGCGCCTCCCTCAGATGCACACAGCTTGGGCTGTCTGCCCGTCACGGCATTTCAGCGTTTCAGCATTTCAGCATCACAGCATAACCTAAAATGCTGTCTAATCTGACCGAATACCTAAAACTTTCAATCCCTCTTCCTGGACTTGTACGCTCAGATACTGCATTGGTTACAGAAAAATACTGCTGGTGGGAATTTTAGTTGTAATTCTGTCTTACATACCCATATATACACATATCAAACTCCTTACCTGTGCTCTCATATCCATCATCCTGTTCATGTCTGACAGTCAGTACTCCACCACATTTCTTTTTCAGACAGACTTTAAACATTAGTCATGGGCTTATCTCATACATCTTTCCTCTGTTCAATCCAAGTTCCTCGGTTTAATCTCAGTTGTAAACTTCAACCATTCGTATCGTAAGTCTACTGCCACAAGAGGTTGTGTTCTGCTCTTAGTTCTGCTCAGTAGTTATTCACCATGCTCTTAGGAAGCTTTTCTGATACTGCTGCTCTTGGTTTGCCCACATATCTGTAAAACTGCTTTGTGGCAAGACTGTCTGTAAAAAGCTCAGTTTGAATAAAATGTATTGAAGTGAATGAACAGACCTTTGGAGACCTTTGGAGAACAACGGCTTAGTATATATTTTATATATTGAGAGGTGCTGCTCCAATCTGCAACCTGATCTGCATGTCTGAGTGAGTGTATGAAGAGCTTCACACTTCACTGTTTCTCCTTTGTATTGTGGCTGAGGACTCGGGTGTTCCATAATTTGTTCTCACATAACTACACTAGTTTACATTGCTTTGGACCAAGAAGTAATTCCATGACAATGGATTGACAAAAGCTTGTCAACTGTCCAACTATTTACATCTAACCAAGTAACAAATTAGTGCTATTAGAACAAAAACTTGTTTTTTAAAATGATAACTTTTCAGGAGAAGGAAAAACATACTGCACTTTTAATGGACAGTGATTTTCAGACATTTCTTTCAGTCCATTCCTTTTGTTACTGAGCAAATAAGTGAGAATATATAAGTAAGTGAGGATATATAAGTAAGTGAGGATATATAAGTGCGGATATATAAGTGGGGATATATAAGGAGCAATATTGGGCACAATTATTTATAAGCAACACAGTCTGATATGCAGACAGTGAGATTTTTATGGTATGTCAGTTGAATTTGTCTGGTAGTACCAGTTATTTACTGCCACCTGACTGCCAGTAATGATGTCAATCACATGCATTTTCCTTGCATTGCAGTGTAACATAAACAAGCTTAAACAAGCTGTGATTTTTTTCTTCTGTGTGAATCTAGCAGTTAAAATTATGAGATTTCATGTAAAACTACTTGAACTTAGTGAAGAAAGAGCTTAAAACCTTGCTGTTCTTTTTCTGTTTGCTGAAACACTGACCTGCTGTAAAAAAGATGATGTGTCATAGCCAAAGTTATTCACACATGAATCACAAGATCAAGATGTGAATATGTCCAACCTAATCTGGTCCACACGTTGTGATAAAGCTTCAGTGACGCTACATAGTTTTTCATACAAAATGTAAATTAAAGTGGCACCAATACCAAATAACAGATTTATACACATAAACCAAAACCTGGATGACCAGTAATGGTATTAATCTCTTGTTGGTGCTAATAGTGCTAATCTCTCAGATGAAAAACACACTTCCTGCATTCAGACCTAACTTCACTGCACTGCTGAAACCAAACCTATTCTTTCTCAGAACTTCATAAAGACAAACATCAGACAGAAACATCTAACACAAATAGATACTGAGAAGACCAAAAGAGCTTGAAGTATACCAGAAAGATGAAAATGGCAGATGCTGACCATAGAAGATAAGATAGAAGAAGGTGGTACTTGTGTGAGATATATGTATATATATATATATATATATATATATATATATATATATATATATATATATATATATATATATATATATATATCAATAATTAAACAGTTCTATGTGTGTGTACAGGTTACAGTATTGGAATATAACATTACTCCTGCTGAAGGATATCAGGCCAACTTACTGTCCCAACTGATGTTATTTTAGATCTTTGTGAACTCAGAAGAAGTGGGGTCACATAGATTCATAAAATATAATCTTCTTTAAAGATGCTACAGACGGCCCCACATAACGTACCCAGCAAATGGACATGCATTACAACATATTAGGATTGGAGACATCGTTGAAAAGTTAATACAAAATAAACATTTTTTTGCAAGTGAAGCTTTTTTCACTGTCTGTCTGAAGCAGGAACAGATGTAAAATCTGGCTGATGAATTGAAACCATGTGAAACAACTCTCACAGACTTGCTCCAATAAATATACCTTTCAGCACGTTAAGTGTGAGTTAGGCCGAGAAAAAAAAGAGCAGCATAAAGTTAGCTGACTTTACATGAGTCTTCTATCAGCTCCATCAGCGGCAGATTTACACAGTGGTGAACCTTGTGAAAGTGAGTCTCTTACCTACATCATGGTTATCTTTACCAATAAAAGTAAGCAAGTAATGCCAGACCTGCGATCCATTTCACAGCTTTGGCATTACAGATTCCTTAAGTTTATTTCATTTCGGTTGCATTTTTTTCACCAGCAACATACTACATGGACGTGAAGTGTTATTCAAGCATGTTGTTTAACAAAGCAGACGAGCAAATGTGATTCCAAGTGAGCAAAGTAACACACTGATGGTTTTTTCCTGCAATCCAGACACATGTACATACTCACCTAGACGTAACTCAGTCACCACTGGGACTTTAAGCGTGAGTTCATCTCTTGGCAAGTAACTCTCGGTCCAAACATTGAGTTCATCCTTGATTGCTCCAACAGGACTCTGCTTGCACTAAACATTTTATTACTTGGCTAAAGAGGACTGAAATATGGTAATGATGTCTTTGGTTGGAAAGATTAAACCAGAAACAGTAGCTTCTCATTTGTGGCTATAAAATCAACAGAAAGTAGACACAGATTTATGATGCATTTAATGCAGACTATCATAACAGAAAGAAACATTAACAATGACACAAAACAAAGTAAAACGCCTTAATTATTTTTATTTCCCGTTTTGTTTCCCCAAAAATAGTTATAAGAGCTCCCTCAACGTCACTGCATCTGATGTCTGAGATTAAAAGACCTATTTAATGAATAGGAAGTTTGTACCTGCTTTGCTGCAGTAGCAGCAAACTCAGAATATTTTCAGTAACTCTTTTGGGAAGACTTTACACTAGGTGTTGTAACATTGCTGAGAAGATTTGATTGCATTTAGCCATGAGAGCATTAGTGTAAGTCAGGTACTGATGCTGGATGATTATTTTACATCACAAACATCACTCCAGCTCATTTCAATGCTCAACATTGGACGTGGTGACACTCACGGCAACAGTTGAGTTACTGTCTCTAACTTTACATCTACAAGGTTAACCAACAAGGTGGAACCGTCTAACAGACTGGACAGTGAGGAAAGTGAGTGTTTAAACAGCTTCAGCAGCACTGCTGTGTCTAATCCACTCAAACCAGCACAACATGTTACTGCAGTATCCCTGCAATGCCGAGAATGGTTCACCACTCAAAAAAATATGGGTGTCCTGATCATTGAACAACAGAAGGGATGTATTGCAGCCTCTACACGTGAAGTGTAGTGTATAGTTTTAAGGTTTATAATAACACTTTGTCAAAGACAAAACATTCTTTATTAAACACATCAAGATCTCAAGACCACTGTAAACATGTATATCATCAGATTACAATCTCATGGGAACTGACGTAATAGTACAATTAACCTTTTTATAAAGTGGGCTTTGCCTATCCAAGTAAGCATATCTAAATGAATGCAGCACTCTTGACCGCAAGTGAAGATTACATAATACTCTAGTTGTAGGACGCCTGCGTAGTGCAAAAGCTGCCATGTGACCTCATGAGCATACCAAAATGCATAGATCTTCTGACTGCCTGAAACCTCAAACTTTTGAAAATGCATATTTAGCTCATGTATAATAAGATTCCAATTCACAGACACTCAGAACAGCCAGTATTGCATCAATGGGGTATACAGACTGCTGCCTTTATGCCCTCAGAGTACATAGAGTAAACTCAAAAAAGTAAAGCAGGGCACAAGTTGATTTAAAGTGTTTTTGAGGTTTGAATTGAAGTAAATTGTTGCTTTTGTTCACCTAAACTGACATTTTGTTTTGCATTGCTTTATTCAAGTTATTTATTTGAGCTGAATGACACCAGTTAAATTATTCATTACCACATGGAGTCATTGTTTTTGGTTGAACTGAAACATGTCAGACTTTGGTTGTACAATGATATTTACAAATATTTTATCAACCTAACTGCTAGATTTTTCATCATGTATATCAAAGGTCTTCAACCCTGTTCTCAGAGGTAGACTTGGTGTGATTCAGTTTTCAGCTGAATCAGCAACATTTTTCTTATACTAGACTTTTAAGCGGTACAATTTGATTTGGTTCAAGGAATTCTGTAAACAAACATTTTCTACAATTATATATAACTGAAGTAATAATCTTAGCATTTATACTCCTTAGAATAAAAAGCTGCTGTGGTTGAAACATGCCATCGACCCTCCTTTAATTATTCTGCTAAAGTGTTTATTCATTTTTCATACAATTTGGTAATTTCAACAATGATCTCATGCGGCTAAGTGTCTCCTCTCTCTTTCGGTGGCCACATACAGGAATGTACTTTTCCAGAAACCACACACTCATCTAACAGGCATAAACCATGCTCCTCGAGGGTTCTCGAAATGAATGTTAAGTTAACAAAACAGGCATTTTTTCATATCTCAGTTCTAACAGGAGATAATTCTCAAGTGCGATTTTGAAAGAGCAGAAAGTACAGAAACCCTGCTTTCCTCAGTGTTATTGACTCTTGTGAAAAGAAAAGATTCTTTTTTCTCTACAATAAAACACTCACCCTCTCTTTATATCGTCACTGTCCAATAAAAAAACAGTATCTCCAAAATAGTGACTTTACAGCAGAGCATGAGTATGTCCTTTACTTTCACTGTAAGTTAACATAGAGAGGTTTTATTTAAAGTGATTTTGGAGCATTTCTATTGGTCCATTCATCCTGAAACTTTCACAGAATATAAAGAGCAGCGAATGTTCAAATGATATTTAAAATAATGCAAATCAAAAATGGAGTTGGCTGTGCCTCTATCCCATTTCATAAGCTGGCTTCTCGATTATCCTCAGCTCAGTTTTGCCAAGATAGCTTTTAGACACACAAAATACTTTTTCATTAATTTAGTTAACTAATTTAATTGAACTAATTTAACATTAAATGTGTTATTTGGAAAAGTTTGTGCCCCTCTGCCTTTAGGAACCCCTTGAGCTGCATTAATGGCAACTATATGTTCCTATAACCGTTGATCAGCCTTACACATTGACTTGAAGCAATCTGGGTCCTGCTTTTCCCCTTTTTATTGTAGTCTAGCTGGTGTTTTTAGGACTGTTGTTATTCTGCAGGACCCACAGATGGATGCCCTAATTTAAATTCTTCTGTAGAATTTTTGATACAACCAAGAATCCAGAAAAACAGCCCCAAACTGTGATACTGCCACCACCGTGTTGGGGTGAGCTTCTGATGCTGAAATGCAATGTTAAGTTTTTGCTTCATAACATTATTTATGCAGGTTTGAGTTTGTCCAGGGGGCCTTTAGGAATTTTAATCTGGCAGAAATGTTCTATCTCGAGACTAGTGGCGTTCTCCATGCCATCATATTTACTATATGGTTTTATATATAGTTTTAGAACCTCCTCCACCCTGTTATTTGCAATTGCAAATAATATTCCAAGGTCCTCAGAAATTTCGTTTGACTGTAGTTAAGTAGTTTTTTAATAGGGTAGGATCAGACCCACCTGATTCACATATTACAGATTATTGGTTTCTCTTTATTATTTTTATTAACAGGTAAAGAAAGATCTAGTCATAGCTAGTAGAAATGTCACAAAATGATAAAGCATTTGCAACAGCACTGTATATCTTTTCACCCATCTATGTCAAGCCAGTGCTTTATTTCAGACTGTAACTTTTTAGAATTTATGTGGTTGATGTTGGTAATGGTGTTGCAAACATATTATGAGAATTTTTGGTTTTTCAGAGAAGCGCTGCCCAAACCTTTTTGTATTGGGGACAAAATTAGTTGGTTGTGCAAAAGAGATAAAATAATAGAAATAATGTTTTTTTTTTAATGAATTTAATAAGCTTACAGCATTACACTGGAAAACCTACAATTGTAAAGGACATATAAACATTTCACAATGTATAAATAGTATAAAAACACTTCTTTTCTCATGGAGATGAGAACTTTTGGCAGTCCTGATTATGTGGGTAAAATCAACAAGTTCAAGTGATTTTAGTTATCTTCTCGCATTTCTATAGCAAGATTATTGTCACAGTAACCAGAGAGATATTTCTAGAGATTTACACTATTATACATCTTAATGTTCTTGCTGTATGTTGTATGTACAAATCACAGAATTTGCTTGATGAGTGTAATTGAGCACTATTTTAAATCATGTACAGCTATAGCCTAATTAAAGTGCAGCTGTTGTAACATAATGCTACAGCTGAGCCTCTTAAAATGAACAAGGACATATTATTCATATCATTCTGTATGCTTTCAAAATCAAATGAATCAAATAATATCAATCAGTCAAATCAGAATTCCCTGCATGTGTACTAATTTTACTCAAACAACAAATTTGACACTTGACACAGTCTCTTTTCACTTCTCATATTCTTGTCTTGCATTTATTTGTGTGTAATTGCTGCGTAATGCTCATCTGGTTCAAACAACATAGACTCCTGTTAAATTAAATGTGTACATTAACTGTAACAACCAGCTGCTCAGCCTTTTATAAGCACACTTGCTGGGTTGGTTGTAACATTTGCGCTCAGGCCACTTTAAGTTGAAATGTTTATATGTGGTAAGTGCTGTAAGTTAGAGATTTTTATTGATTTCACTCAGACTAAAAATGACACACATAATGCGATACTAAAGCGGATTAAAACCAATTGACTACTGCAGTTTTCCCAGCAGTACTGACATGGCAATCTGAGGAAGAGGATTCTGCGCAACATACTGCTGTCATCCAGTTATCAGAACAACTGCAAATGTTTGTTTTGTGTTTATTTTTATATGCTAAGTCATCCACCTTTTGTTCTTGTCAAATGGAGATGAATTTGTATTGAACTCTTGTTCAGGTCTGATTCATTGTTCAGGGCTGTTTTCTGAATACCCATTTATATTGGTATGGCAGGGACTTCATGAAGCCGTTGGTTTATTGTGGACAGATGATGTTGTTGATGTCAGACGGTTCCTCTGTAATTTTGTGGGATTTGTAGATAAACTTGATAAAAAGCATAGAAGTCAGAAAAATGTTTCATACAGCATTTGTTTGACCGCAAAGTATTGGGGCAATTTTTAGTGGTACAAATGTTGGCATGAACTCCACACTGAGACTAGACAAAGTGAAACACAGACAACACTAATGAATCCCAGAGTTGCTAAGTGCTCTGTTCCCAGTGGTTTTGTGAGACTGCTGTGTGAGATAAGAACTCTCAAAACACCTACAAAACACTAAGCAGGGTATGACGAATTCTCTCTGTCTGAATATGACGAAGCAGCCATAGATTATTTTATTAAACGCTAAGTAGAGGCAAGTCCTTGGTTCTTTTTTAATGTCCTCTTCTTCTTTCTGCTGTAAGCTGGGCTTGTTAAATGTTGTTCTGTGCACTTTCACACAGAAAGTGCTTGAACAGACCAAGGCAGAATGACCTCAGTTACACCAAAAGAGGGGCTGAATTTATGGAGGGAAGTACTGCGAGACAGGCTTGGCTGTGCCGATGCTGGTGCAGATGCGTGCCCGGTTAGAAAACACCATTATTCGGTATGGGTCATTCATCACATGGAAGCATGGGGGGACCTCAGTCTAATTTACAGGTCCTGGGGCTTGCATCTAAGGAAATATTGTGGTTGGCTGTGAGCGGATTGAACTGCTGCCTCTGGATTAAACATTTTCTAATAGCTTTGGATGTGTTCTAAGGAACACATTTAAAGTTGTAATAAAGGGCTAATCAGATAAGAGGAGCAAAACTAGTAAGATGACAGTGTCTAATGAATATTTGTGTGGAGGATTTCTAAAAATATTATATGTTTAACCACTTAAATGACTAGGAGCACCTGGCAGATCTCAGTTACCATGCATTTGGTTCCTAGGAATGTAAGTGATTAATAATAAAGGTGGCACAGTACCACCTTTTATTTTTGAAGACCAACACTGAATACCATCCACCAATCTAGATCTGATATATTTTCTATATGTGCTATTTCAAATAAATAACTTCACTTAGGTTATTATGTTCAGACTACTCAACACTTAAAGCTACTCCAAAACTACTCCCAGAAAGTATACAGTATATACTTATACTTATATACAGATATTGTTTTTGTCCTCTCCTGTATAGCTGCCATTTTGAAGATACATGTTTTTAATTGGACAGCAGTGATATATACATAGCATTGGATGTATATACTCACCCCATTCTCTCACACAGTTAGCAGCTATCACTTTAACACTGATGCTAGGTATTGGATTTGTACCATTTCTTATTTTTTGCTGGTTTAGTTCAGACCTGAAGCTACAAGGCCAGTGTTGCTAACAAACTCTAGAACTCAATAGTCACCGAAATAGCCCAAATTGTTTCTGTGCAAATAAATCCCCAAAACTTCTATAAATATTTACATTTACACCTTTTTGGTAACATTTAAACAATGATTAATTATACAGGTAATTATGATAATTAGCCAAAGTGATTGTGCAAACAGACACTGAAAGATAAACACTAAAGATAACTAAAGAAAATAAAGTGCAGTTGCTCTCACCCTTATTCTCTATCATAGCAGAGATATTTTCCCCTTTTCTCTCATATTCCTTTATTTCACACTCAGTTGACAAGAAAGGATATTTGGAGCTTTTAGCTGTGTTCTCTGGGTTAACACTTCCGATAACAACTTTGATAATAATACTGTAAACGAACAGTTGGCAGCATTCATTTTCAAATAGTAATCATCATTACGCATTGTTGTTTTCATTGATTCTTGTGTGTGACGCTGTGTATGTAGAATGGTATGTTGATTTATGCTTTAAAAGCTGCCGTCAAAATCTGTTGAGCGCATTTAGATCTCCTGTTTTCTCCCCACAGGAGTGATAAGATCTTGCATTTGTAGCACTTATAGTTGTTTTTGCAGGTTTGACAATATACTATTGGTCATCAGTAGAAGTAAGACAGGAAGCTGATTGACATCACAAGTCCCAGCTCCTGCCAAGCCTAACTCTAAAGCTCTCAGTGCCTTCGTCAACCCAGAGTTATACATGAACTGCACTCTAAAAAGTCACAATGTACAGAGGAATTCTGTCTCCTCCATATATTCCTTTACTATGTATGTAGATCTCTAAACTGCAGTGCATTTCTGTGTTTGAACAAACCTTTATGTTATTTATATGGTAACTCATAAAATAGTGCTGATGCTCTTTCCATGTCTGTAAACTTGAAATCCTTCTCATACAAATCTAGATGACAGAGTGTAAGAAGAGAACACACATTGGCGAGTCGTGATGAAATGCCCTGCTCCGTTTTCTGAAAAAAAAGAGGGAATAACAGCATCTGTGATAAATGCACTTGTTTGATCAGCTGCAAGAAGAGTCAGTGGAAGTAATGAATGGGGGAGAGCAGAGTGCAGGCTAAGAGGAGAGCGCAGATGGTAAACGGGACTGAGGACGAGGGTTGACTTCCTCGTTTTATGAGCACCTTGGCCAAGGTCATTAAATGAAGCTAGAGCAGCAGCATCTTGATTCAAAGGACCATGACAGCACTAAGTAAACACGGCCCCAGGCACTGAGCAGGACAGCTATTAAAAAGACCTCGCTGGCCTCTTTTTTAACTGAGGTCAGTTGAGGTCGGATATTAAGACTTGTTTCTGCTGAGGTTAGGTTGAAACACGCAGCAGAAGACAGACCATGACTATGCGCAGGAGCCAACGGTAGCTTAGAAATATGGCCTCACTGTACACCCATCATAACTTAAAAGCAGGACTGAGCAGAGCTGTGACTGCAGGTACAGTGCACTGGAATCATGTTAATACTTTCTAGCAACGTCCAACCCCGGAGAGAATGAAGAGCTATGAAGGGTGATAATTGGTCAAATGACACTAGGTACCAAGGACTTAACTGGAAATGCACTATGTACCTTTTTTTAATAAAACTGAAAGCAGTAATGTTACTGAATCAGGAGATCAGGTGTCAGAATGAATTCTGCAGGCAGTTTTAGGGCCACATTGTACCTCTTTACTTTTAAATATCAAACGCATAGGCTATAATTAAGGTTAATGTTTAGATCTTAATTGTACACCCTCAGAAAACACCTCTTTCAAAAGAAAGTCAGATTTGCTCACAGTGTTTAATGCTTAATAGACCACTGTAGAGAAACTTAATGATTTGGTTTAATAGTTCTTTCTCCCAAAATGCTCCTCTTTAGTTTGGTAAAGTGTTCTTCCACACATTACCTGAGATCGTACACTTGGCTTGGAAAATGAGCAACAATTCATTTATTATATCAAACTCTTGAGGAATTGGTCAAAGTTTCAGATTTACAAATATGCCAAGGCATATTGGATGAGCCAGTTTACTACAGCGCCACTCTGAGGCAGATCAGCACTCAATCTCTAAGAATATCAAAGACAGAAGCTCATTGTTCATGTGGTTGAAGCAGCATCTATTTAACATATTAGACTTTTATTTATTAAAGTTACATATTTCACCTTATTCTCTTTAGTCCCCCAAATAAGTTTATTTTCAAAAGCCCACCCACACCCAACAACTTTAAGTTTAAAATCATTTAGTGGGGTCCAAGAAGATTAATTAGGGGGTCCTGTGTGAATAGAAATGTTCAATATAAGACATGACCTGTGGATTAAAATAAATTGTAATAAAACAATGCATTAGGCTTCAAGCAACTTATCCATAAACAGTTCATGTGTTCTGTTAAGCAGCTTTTAGAGACATAAAATGTATTGAACTACCTCTATTAACAATTATGACCTTATAAGTTTGGCACATTTTACATTATACCGTGCCGAGGAACCATATTTACATCTGAACCATTTATTTTACATATATTTTAAAAAAGCAGTAGCTCCCAGTTCAGACTGAGACAGAGCCATCGCCTAAAGTTAGGAAAAGATGGGGTACATAAAAAACCCACTATCGTCTATCTGTTGTATAAACCAAGGAAATGGGATAGAGTTTACTTCTCCAGTGGTGCTGTCACCGGTAAAACATGGTGTAGTGTGTGGCCTCTTTTGATGTTCCTTGAGCAGGACCCTCTGGAGTGATGGGTTCACGTCATGGCCTGCAGTCTAGATAGCACACAGAGAACAGAAGAAGTCTGTGTCAAAAACAACATCACCAAGAGCAAAGAGTCTGCTCTGTTGTCCCTATCTAAGTTAAAGGGCAGCTGATAAACTCTGGAGTCAGAGTACTCGACTCATTCAACCATTTAAGCTACTTTTGGGCTCCTGCACAAGGACTGCACTGAAGGCTTTGATATGTTTCAGAATCAGGCTCATTTGGGAAAGAAAAACAGAACGGACCGCTGCATATGCTACTGACTCAGGCTTAAGGACTTAATAAATATGCTTTTTAACAGGAAGTTTTTTGGTTAATAAAAGACAACTGTTTGTTATAAATCTTTATTTAATGGCTGCAAGTTGGCCTGCTATTCTTAGTCATCTTTAAAACTTAATAGCCTCAATTCGGTATTAGATGACCTGCCAGATATTCCTCTCTCACGAACAACCTTAAGGTTCTCATGCCATGGACCAAACACACGGACACACTACAGAGAGAACTGAACCTCATGACAGTCCATTGTCTGCCTTTTAAGAGGAAAGAGCTTGTTTGTTTTGGCCAAGGTATAGACAGACCTACATCTACCAGCTTCTCTAAGCAAGTGCTCTGGCAGCTTTGGAAAAGCTCGGGAAATCAAGATTGCGGGTGAGGAATCATTTTCGTGTTTCACTTCAGATTAGCACTGGGTTTCCGAGAAACCCTTACCACACATATTTTTCTTATCAGAAGGTAATTATTTTATTATTGCTTCAAACACAACAGGATAGTTTGCATACTTGCCTTCTATGAGTCGCTATATTTGACAGAGCCAGACGTAAGAAAGAGGTGAGTGGACGTTAGGTAATTTCTTTTTTTCTTTTCAAGAAATAGAAAGCAAAGAGTTTTCAAATATAAGAAGAATTCCTTAAACCTCATAGTCAGGACACACCCAAGAAAGCGTTGAGTCTATGTCCAGGAACTATATTGACTTTGATACTTTTCTTTTCACGAACTACATCTTAGATTTTGCTGCTGATTTTGCCGAAAGACCACTGAGAGCAAAGTTATTTCACTTTTCTGTGCGTATTTTCTGGTAATAGCTCCCATATGTTTCACTCAAGACTTTTAACTACTCAGATGTAGCACAACACTTACATGAAAAAACCTTTCTGGATTAAATAAACACATATGGTATTACAAGTCAGTTTTAATAAATCTGAACATTAATATATGAGCAGTAGCCAAACCTCACTACCTTACAAGTGGCCAGTTATAAAATTGGAAGAAACATGTTGATTAATAATAGCAGATCAGAAAACAGTGACTTAAAAATCTATTTTAATATATATTTAAACAAACAGTACAAGGAACAAGATATGTAATAATTTACATTATCAATTATTCTTCTTATTATTACATTATTATTATTATTATTTATGTGGAATTTATTATTTCCACATTTATGTGGAAATTGTCTGAAACTAAGCCTGCAACACATTCCAAACTGTTGGGACAGGGCAATAGTATTAACATGGTAAAATGCTCATAAAACATCTTAAACAGGTGATGCAATCATGTTTGGGTATAAATTGATTAGAAGATTAAAAAATAATGTAAAAGTTTAAGAAGAATGTTTTAGAAAAAGTTATTTCAAACCGGTATTTCAGCTTCTAGAGGGAATAATAACATCCACAGAGTCAGATAAACTGCAGAAATCTGTGTGTGTAAAAGCAAAAAAATCCAACTTTCGATCCCTGAAACAGCACAGCTTTAAAGACTGTAATGTTCCTGTGATGGATATCACCACATGTGCTCAGGAATACTGTCAATATGCTTTGTTCCACAAATACAAATGCGATACAAATGCAAGTTAACACTGTATGATGCACAGTGGAAGTCATATGTCAACAACATCCAGAAACACTGTCCACCTCTCTGTGATATAATAACGTATGCAGTATTTTGTGGCCTAATAGGTCAACCTTTCATGGGGTTTTAGGGACATTCATTTGACTTGACAATGCTCGTTTAATTTCTGTCTTCAGACCCCAAACAGTTGTTAAGTGCTGCTAAAGGAAAGGCTATGTAACACATTTTCCTGGAATGTGTTGTAGGCCTTGCGTTTCAAATGAGCGTGTATTTACAAAAAGACAAGTTCATAAGTTCATAAGGTGAAACGTAATATATACGCTGCCTGGCCAAAAAGAAGTTGCTGTGCAAAACATGTTACTGTGTTTCAGAAGAGTCAAATTATTGGCCTGCATCAAGCTAAGAAAACAACTAAGAAGCTGAAATGACTGGAACTAAGTTAAGAACTGTCTGGAAGGATAGTGATGAACCATCAACTTTATGGAAGAGATGTGGTTGGAAAAAACATCTTGAATGACCATGATCAGAGTTCACTTAAAAACTTGGTAAAGCCAAATCATAAAAAAATGGATAGTAGAAGTCTCGGCTGTGTTCAACAGTGAAAGCAAGAGCGTTTCCACACGCTCAATGTGATGAGAACTCACAGGATTGGGACTTCAATATAAAGACCTGTATCACATAATCTTATTTTAATTGTATTGTTAGCAACTTGTAGTCCGGGATGCAGTGCAGAGTAAGAATTTCATTGTACAGTCCGATTGCTTGTTTCTCTGTGCATATGGTAATAAACACTGGTTGAAACATATGGTAAAAAACAGCTGTGTGGCTTTAAGAACTTGTTAGTGAGGCCTAAAAAAGGCTTTGAATTGTAAATATTGGAGTCTGGAGCAATGGAAAAGGTAATGTTGTCCGATGAGTCCAGATTTACCTTATTCTAGGGTGATGGCCACACATGAAACACCCATCATGCATAGTTCCCACTGTACATACCTCTGGAGGTATGGGGTTGCTTTTGTTGGTCAGGTTGAGACTCAGCAGCCTTGTGTAGTAATAAAATGAAGTCAGCTGACTACCGAAAAGTACTGAATGACCAGCTTATCCTATTAATGCATTGTTTTCTTTCCTGATGACATTCATCAGGTTCAAATTGTAAAAGAGGTGCACGAGGGTTCATTTATACACATACATTGACCACCACATCAGTACTTACCTCAACTTACCTCACCTTTGGTATGTGCTGGAGAAGAGGTCTCTCACCTGTTCCTATTTTGTAGCTCCTCCTCTTCCCAGGTGGTCCTTGTCTCCTCTGAATAATTAAACCCCTCTGTTTGCTCCTTGTCCCATTTGTGATTGTGAATGTTAACCTTTTTCTTGTATGTATATATGCCTGCACGGTATTATCTTGGTTTCTTGTTTGTTCATGGATTGTTTTCTCATTTCTGGAGGTTTTGTTTAATCATGGACTTACCTGGACCCTCTGTTTCTGCCTGTACTTTAAATCTGGATTCAAATAAACAGACTTCACATTTGTATCCACCTCCCTTGCCTGCTTCATAATCACCACCTTCTGTTTGTTTTAGCATTTCACATACTGTCCCAGCTTATTTGGAAATAGATCGTTACATGCACATGTCTAAGCACACAATGAATAAATGTAAAGTCCCAATTAATTTCCCATCGGAGTTGAGATCCTTATTTCCATCCAGACCTAAATATTAAACGAGTTATCTTCCGTTAAATGGTAGATTGCATGTGGTAGGCTATCATAAACACTGTGCATTTGACAAACAAGGTTCTGTTCCTCCCTGCCTCAAGCCTCTGCCAACAGATAATATAGTGATTTATGTGGTGTGAAAGCTGTGGCTGCAGAGAGCTAAACAAGTGGAGGATTTGAGGAGGAGGAGCAAAATAAACAGAGTAAAACACATTAGTAGAACAAGTTCTGAGCACTGTTTTCTTTTTCTTTTCATTGTTTGTTCCCATCTTTCTTTATTTCCCAGTCCACAAAAATCACTTGTTCAACTGATGTTTAAACTGGCAGTGATTTGTCATTATGTGAATGAAGTGTATGATGCATGATAATGCAGGGCGGGCTCTCTGTTTGGCCTGTCTACAAAGCGTAGAGAGATGAGGGAAGGCCTTGTAGTCATGGGATAACAAGTCAGGGACAGAGAACGCTGTTGGTTCCGTAGACATCACCTCACAATTCAGCGCTTGATTTGCGGCAGATGTCACAACCACTGGAGGGCAATGTCTAGTTGTGTAATCGCTGCTGTTTTCGAACCATGAAAGAGTCCCAGTCATCACCCCAAAGGCACCAACCTTTTCATTTTGTAGTCGAATAGCCTGACATTCTTTAATGCCTCAGAGACTTCTCTATCATTGTGTACCTGCACACATCACATGTCCCTCATTAGAAAGTGTGGCTTCCAGATTTAAAAAAGATGCCTTTAATTACTAAACAAATGGCAGTATAATTTGTTTGTTTATTCTCTTGGAGGTCACAATCAAAGTTGTAAGTTTGCTTAATTCATCTAACTGCTCACATCTTCTATTACTTTACCTCTTCACAACTGCCCGCTAATACAGAACAAAACATGTAATGTCAGTCTAAACACTAGACTATCAATTAGGATTACAATAAATAGGCATTATATTCAGCTGTCAGACAAGCTACTGGCCTTATAAGATGGTTATACAGACCTCCCAGGAATGCTTGTACTGTGGCAAAGTAACTAAAACGCATACACTGATGCACTGGGAGTCATTTTAATCTATAAATAAAGAATAAACATTTTTGCAGAAGCAGGCAGGTTGGCCAATATCCAATATACCAATATCTTTATATGGTTTCTTTATAATAAAAGGTCCTAAGAACAAGTCTATAGGACTTCCAAAAGCAATTTCAATTTCAAGTAATAAAACTGAGAGGCTGAAATTTCTATCTGGATTTAACTAAGAAGCATCACCAGAGATTGTAGTGAACATTTTATTTTAGACTCCTGGGGCTTTTCTGGTTGTGTTCTATCTCCACAGGCTAGCACAAGTGTTTGTTGATTTACGAAGTAAAAAATAAGCACACTCCATCTAACGAGAACACACTTTGTGCTTTAACACACAATTACTGTTAATTGGCTGATTTTATCAAGATGGAAAAAAAATGATGTGGCCTGTGCTAAAGTAGCTTTTGTTTAAACAAATAGGTAAAATAAATAGAAACTGCACAAGAAATTGCAGAACATTGTTCTCTGTAGATGTACAAAATCAAGCACATAGCTATGCATTCTCCTTAGACACACATTGGCAGGAGAAGTCATACTGAAAAGCTCAGAGTGTTTAAATGTGACAGTGTTATAGGGTGCCGTCTTTGCTGCTGGTCAATTTCTGTACTACTAGCAGGGATGGCATGGCCAGTTAAGTTCTATGTGTCTATAACAGTGTATCATCCCACAGCGAACTAGATGCAGGTTCTCCAAACTACAGCAGGACACAAAAGACACAGGGGCAAAACATAACATATACAATATATATATATATATATATATATATATATATATATATATATATATATATATATATATATATATATATATATATATATATATATATACATACAGTTTTCTTTAGACGTTGCCCGTGGTTTAGACATTAAAGGCTGTGTGTTTAATTATTTTGAGGGCACAGCACATTTACACTGTTCTACAAGCTGCACACTGATTACTTTACATTGTATCAATGTGTCATATCCTCAGTGTTGTCCTATGAGAAGATATAATAAAATATTTACAAAAATGTGAGGGGTGTACTCACTTTTGTGGGATACTGTATATATTTAACATCTATACATATTTTGAAAAAAAGAAAAAAGAAAAAGAAAAAAAATATATATTTTTTTTTTTTATCACAATAATGTTGTATCACAATATTACACACAAGTATAATAATAATATCATATTGTGGGGCCTTTGGTGTTTCCTTCCAGTGATATGCATGCAACAGCTTGTTGTGGTTTAAAGCATGCTGTGGTGTAAAGCATAGACTCTGGAGCAGTGGAAACATCTCTAGAGTAATGAATCATTATTCATATTACGATTGATAAATTACCTCATAACATTCAGGGGAAACATGTACAATCAACAAAAAAAAACATTTCTTACACAGAAAAACTGATTCAGGCTGTAGATAATGGCGCAGTGAAGACTACAGAATAATTTTATATGTCCATATTAGGCACCATTTCCTGTGACATGTTTATGGGGTTATTGCAAACTATGTTCATTACAACCTCATAAATATCATAAACTGAGCTCTTTGCCACCTCGGTCTGGATCATCTAAAGGAGGTGTTAATTCAGTCCCCTTTCTGGTAAACTATATAACATCAAGTCCAGGGTCATGCATGGTTTTGCAAGAAACACTTAGAAACTGCCATGTGAGATGGCCAATTTAATGTAAATGTAGCATACAACGTCTTTGGATCTGGCTGCAGCCTGGCTCTGTTGCCCCTGCCGATGCTGCCTCTCCCATCTCAGGAAACAATCACTCACTAAAGCATGGCTACAACAAGACAAACGGCTCGTTCTTTTTTACATTGCCCTATTAACTGCTGAATGAAGCTTACTTTTTTGGTTTTTTTAGCTTCTTCTGGAAACCTTTCTGCCAATACATTAGGAGAACACATTCTCTGACTCTTCTTCTAATGCGTCCGATGAAGTGGCTGTCTAGATGGATACTATGAAACTCTCATCGGCTTGTCTAGGTCTAGATGTCCTTTCCACTCATCCTGGCTTGCAGGGATTACCAGAAAGAGTGTACTATTGTGTGTGAGTCCTCTATTTTGTGCTACCTATGCCCAAAGACTGGACCACTAAAAGGCATTAATGGCTGAAAGACATGGCCCATATAGATATAAGGTGGTTTCTTTTATCATCTCCAGTTTACCAACCTGGACCTACAGTGGATTGCACTTCAAGCAGCATGCTATAGCAGCTGAGCTTGGGACAGGCCTATGGCTTATCTGGTTCATGGTTATTGCCAAGTAATGTTGGCTCACTTTACCTGAGAGGCTTGTAAGAGGATCCTGAGAGATCTCTAGGTACCTGAACAGCTGTGCAATGCTCTTGTTGCAACCAGCAAGTTTGCACAGAACCAGGTTGCAGAGACCCACCATGAGTCTGCTTCTTCATTACACATTTCTTTTGCCATTAAAGATAGAGACCTCAGAACCACATCAGAAAATATTGTTCTGAAATGATCTCTGGATTTCTGCATGGATGGTTTATCTCATAACAGCACACAGCACAGAATATTTTACACTAGTGTATTTTAAAATAATCTAGGTCCTCTGTGGGAAAACATATGCAAAAAATGAGGCAATAATCTCAACCAAATGCTTTCTGTAGTGGATCAGTCATGCACAGTGGTTAGGGTGTATTTCAGCCCATCCCTCCATGCAAAACGGTTCCAGTTTGTTTATGCTTTTAAGATGCCTTGTTTGAAGGACCTGCCACAGCCTTTAAATGGAATTGGGGTCAGGACTCTGACTTGGCCATACTAAAATATGACATTTGTTCTGTTTAGCTCATTCTGCTGTTTACTCCTGTGTTTTAAATGATTGTTCATGGTGGTTTCCTCCATGAAAATCTTTGATTATTAGTTCCTGTCCACCCCCATAAAGAACCAGGCCAAAGACACACTGGGACTCTTGAATGATGTATCAAGCTTCTGTTTCTGTGAATCAGTAAAAGAGTTTTCTTATGCTGAGTATCCATTGTTTGATTTCTTGTATGGGGAACTGACCATGACTGACACATCTTTGCCAAATTAGGGTAGCGGTTTGGCAGCGACAGAGAGTAAGTGGGTTGTGGCACAAAGTCAAAAGGTTTTCACTGCTATACATACCCCCACAAGACTCATTTAATGATTGGTTCAGTTCATCTGGTCTGGTGGACCGACTGGCAAGACAAGTACCAGGCTAAATGGGAGACGTGCCTAAATAGCTCTCCATATCTCTATATTTCTGTTTATTACAATTGTGTTGGTGGATAATTCCTTAATGATTGGTGCCTCAGGTGTCACCCTGTCCATACGTAGAGAGGCTATTAAAGTTTGTGCTTCACCCATCTTTGAAGCTACTGCCCCAGAACTAAAAATCACTTTTCTGCTGACAATTACTAAAAAAGCAAAAGACACATACAGTGGCAAGAAAAAGTATGTGAAGCCTTTGAAATTAATTGATTTTCTGCACTAATTGGTCATAAAACATGATCTGATCTACATCTAAGTGCCAAGTATAGACATACACAATGTACTTAACATGATACCACACAAACAATTACATCTTTATCATGTCTTTTGTGTCATGTAATCATGTTATATCATCATTATTGGACACATCCATTAAACATTCACAGTGCTGGTGGAAAAAGTAAGTGAACTCTTGGATTGGCAGCAATAACCTCCAACAGGCCCCACCACTGTACTTCACTGTTGGGATGATGTTTTCTTGTTGGTGTGCAGTGCCCTTTTTACGCCATATGTAGTGCTGCGAGTTCGTCCTGAACAATTCAACTTTGGTTTCATCAGTCCACAAAACATCTTCCCAGTAGCGTTGTGAAGTGTCAAGGTACTCTTTGGCTAACTTTTTTGGGAGAGCAGCAGCTTCCTCTGTGGTGTCCTGCGATTGACACCATACCTTTTCAATGATTAACATATGGTAGACTCATGAACATAGATATTAACCAGTTCCAAAGATTCCCTCAAGCCTTTAGCTGTTACTCTGGGGTTCTTTTTTTTTAGAGTAGCCACAGTACTAAATCGTCCCCATTTCGTTTTACAAATCAACAATTCTTCATCATAGGTCTTCAGAGATCAGAGATTTTGGCATGGCATGGTTTACATCAGCAGATGCTTCTTGTGAATAGCAAACTTAAAACGTTAGCTAAGAGTGTCTTTTATAAGTCAAAGTAGCTCTACACCTCGCTTTAATCTAATTTCATTGATTGGACCCCAGGTTTGCTAACTCCTGATTCTGATAGCTTTTGTTGAAGTCATTAACATAAGGGTTCGCTTACTTTTTCCACCAGCACTGTGAATGTTTTCTATATTTGGGATGTAGATCAGATCATGTTTTTTGACCAATTTATGCTGAAATTCAGGCCATTTCAAAGTGTTCACATGCTTTTTCCTGCCAATGTATTTTCTTTTCAGAGGCGCGATGGTTGTGGTGTCAAAAAGGCCCAAGTGAAAGATTCCATCATCATGACAGTCAGTGTACTGAGTAGGCTTCTCTCACTGACATGCAGGATGCTCAGCATCTTCTCTTGTGCCTTGTCTGCGCTTTAGGACATTATGTGGGATCAAATACTGGCAGGCATCAAATGGAAAAGTTCTTGCTCTGCTGTTGACCCAAAAATAGAAGCGCTCCTCTGTCAAGGCAGAAGCTTTCACTTTGGGTAGCGGAGGTAATTTCTACAGCCTACAAATCCATTCAGCAGCCAAAGTTGGGATCAGTGTCTTGTCATTTTACCAGAAGTAAATCCACAACTTGGCCAGAGTTATATGCCATTTTGTTAAGTTGATATCTGGGCAGAGGTTGCTTGATCCTCATTTTGCACACTTTCCCAGGTTCCAGAAGTCAGTGCAGTTTACCCTCACATGTTGAGTTCAGCAGTTATGCTAGAGGCTTCCTCAATCTAGACAATCTTGATTATCACATAACGGTTTCATTGACCGTCAGAACACTGCATTTGCAAAGAAGACGTGTTCCATGTGACCAGGCCATATTACTTGACACATCGTTTCACTGTTAGACTAGGTCAGTATAAGCTTCCAATGTATGCACAAACGCAAAAGTATCCACTGTGCTGCATTCTGCCTCTGGTGATCATCCGGAATTCATAGAACCACAGTTACATGCGTAACTAGCTTTCTAGCCATCAGCAATTTGTCTCCTTTTGTTTTGTCATACCAGTTGAAGTCTGCACTCTTTCACCACGTTGGCTATCCATGTCTGATTCAAAACAGAGCCACAACTAATGAGCGGAGCTGAAATATTATCCACAAACCCACGCATACGATTATTAGGCAAGGCACTTCCATTTGACGTGGCTGTGCACTGCAATGGAATATCTGACACTGGGCCTGTTTTGATTATTCCCCGGTGTGTTGTCGATTTGAAAGAGGCACATACCTTTTTAGCCTGTAGCATCTTCTGCATCTGGCATTTGTCTAGAAACGGAGGGGAAGCTCACATGTTTTCAACGAAAAGAAAATATTTATAATTCCTGCCAGAGCATATTAGGGCTCTGAAGAACAGTGAAAGAGTAATGGCCTAATTGCATTGTTTATGATGTATCAATGAGTATTTGTCTATGCGGTTTAACTAAAAACTCTAATTTCCGTCGGCCTTCTCTCAGGACTGTTGTACAAAAGGAGAACTTGGCCTAAATACTTCCCTTGGTTTATTTAGGAATACAAGTTTCTTGTGATATTTGTCTTTATATGTACAACAATTGACTTGTTACTTTCTTTCAAATGGGTGAAATGACAAGATCATCTCTGCACATTGTATTTATTCAATAGTAATTTGGCTAACGCAGTAATAACTGCAGCCTATCCAAACAAGTCATCTACACATAAAATAAAAAACAAACTTGTTTAGACTTGTTTCAGAAAACAGAACAACAATTTTAATTCTTCGCTAGAAAAACAGAACATTTTTTCACTATGAGTTCCAGAAACAGGAGGTAGAGGTAAACAATCTCATTTCCTTTTTTTCCTTTCATGTGTCTTATTTTGTTTTTTTCATTTTCCATTAAACCACATATTTGTTTTTAAGACTTGTTGCAAAGGATTAGTTGTTGCAAAGGGTTAGGTACCATTTTGACCTCTCACCCAAAGCATTTCCTTTCTAACTGTGGCTCCATAGCAGCACCTAATTCAATACAGAACCCAGAACCCAGTATCTGACCTATGAGCTCACACCACCCATTCCAAAACCAGAGAGAGCTCCACTTATAGAACTTACCCAGCAGCAACTCGTAATATTTGTTTCAGAAATATCTGAATGTATTTACTGACTAATCTTGCGGGCACCATGCAGAGGAAATGGATACCAAAAAAATGATCAACACTATCATTCTGTAGTTGGAGGACAGGATTGATTCCAGCATTAAGTCATATTAAGTCAGTCGCTAAGAGTAATGGAACGGTAAGAAAAACAAATACTGAAGCAGTGAACACGGAGGCAGAGGCCAACAAATACACAGCATCCCCTATAGATGGGCAACATCACAGACAAGCTGAGATCAAAACCACAAATCTTTGACTCTTCCCAACTATCTGTGCTTTACACGATACAAAGCTGGCAAAGCAAACTTTCTTTATTTCAAGTATGAACATGCTAAGCAGAAATAGCCTTATTGGTTTAGAGTGACATGTTTATCCAAAGTGGAACATTATGATCATCGTCTAAATAGCCTTCATGGTTTAGCAGATAAACAAGCAGGCTTATCCAGACCTCAAATAACATACTGCGTAGCCCACTGTAAGAAGGAGAGAGCAGAAATGTGCGACTGTTTAAAAATCGCTGTAATCTGTGCAGAATTACAGTGAAAAATGCTCCTCTGTCAAAAGAGACCTGCCAGTTTAAGACTGATTATGGCTATCCATGGGGCCCTTAACCTGCTGACCAATCAGGAGCCACTGGGTGAGGTGTTCAGGGGGAGTCTACGTCCATTCTCCAAAAGGTCAGACATGCACAAAAACCCAGAGAGTGCTGTAATCTCAATCCATCATCACTCGCTCCTAAATGGCTGCTAGGCAGTTTGCTGGCAGCTCAGAAAACAGATTAAGTGTGTACCAAGAGGAATGTCATGACCCTGCACCTTTACTCAATCCAGAAAGAAAATTGAAACAAACAAGCTTTCCCTCCTGCACTGTACTGCACTTGGGTCATTGGGGGTGAAGGGGTGGGTGGGAGATCTCAGCAAGCCATCTTTCAAGTACCTCTCACTTCAACTTCTTGGACGAAGTGCAAGAGCACATGGGGCTTCCCTGTCTGCAACTGCTGTTATGTACTTCTATAAAATCTAATACATGCTGAATCCTTTATTTTGGTCTAAGATTGCTCACAAAGTCTGCTATTTATTGCAGCGCTGTAATTTGGTTTGGGCTTCTGCCGTACTCCGTGTCTGCACGAGAGCACCGAGACCTTACTTCACTCTGAGAGATGCAGGATGTCGTGTGTCAGCTCTGCAAACCCGCAGCTCCTAAAACACCTTCTGTGCCACGTAATTAACAGTTTGATGATAATGAATGGTTCAAAGCAGAATCTAATTAAAATTATCCAATGGATTTTATTTTTATTCAGGTATGCTTGAGCAAAAGTTCTTCAGTTGCTTGGCTAATGTTTTAAATATAAACCTTATACTGGCCCATATGTACAATACTGGACTCAAAGCACTCATTATGCTTTGGAACAAATTGTCAGCCAGTCATTAAGACCAAAATATGGCCTTGTCCCATTTAGACTTTTCTGCTTTTCGCATATTCCACTCTCTGTGTTAATGTATTGGATATATCTTGGACTTCAGAAAATCCATTCTTTGAGGACAACAATATGGCACATTCAAAGTCCTTTAAAAAAAAGAAAGAGGGGAGAAAGAGAGAGTTTCAAAGAATTTTGAGGCATTTCTTCTCCAGTAATCAAGAACCAAAATGTCTGCAGTGGTCAAATACAAGTTAAAATGTAAAATTATTCACAATAACATCCCCACACAAATATAAACCTTCCTGGGACCATGTAACCATAAGAAAACCACAACTTGATTTGGATTTTTTGATTGTCCTGTGTTTTTATGCCTGCGAGTGCTTGTTTACTACTACATGTTGTATGTTGCAGAAAGATGATCTCAAGAAGAACAAATACAATCTGAAAATAATTAAAACGGATTTCTTAGTCTTCTGTCTTGGTTAAATAAGGCTATGGCATTTACTTGGCAAAAAAAGCGCAGTTGCCGTGTCTGTGATTCGAGTGCATTTGTGGCACATTTCTGATGCTGTCAGTTTCAATCCTGTCCATGTGAAAGTGAACAGAGAACATTCCATGGTCTGGACTCTACTGTATGAGACAGAGGCTGAGTGTAAGCTGAAATCGGCCTGCGCTGTACCACATAGTTAGATCCTCTAATGTTGTTTTGATCCTGTCCATAAACTTGGACTCTGGGGAAACGTACTGCCATTGTAAACAGCGTATGATGAGAAAACAGCACATAAACATGTGAGTAAGTTAGCAACCCTCAAAAGCAGGCTGAGATGATTAGGATATTGTTAAAGATTATCTCTAAAAATTATAGAGACTTCCTGCAAAAAGACATCGACGGCCAACGCAAACCTTAAAAAAGCAGTCTGCAGCAAACTGTGGCATATTAGGCCATGTCGGACAGGACCTAAGTGAGTAATTACTAGACCTATGCATGTATGCCCTCTTCTGGATACACTGAAGTCCTCACACAACAGATCTAATACTAATAACAAGCGTTCTATCAAGATATTGGCATCCAAAAGTAAAAAATGTTGGAAGAGAAGTAAGTAGTAGAAATGAGTTTTTAATAAGATGTTACTGGACATTTATTTATTTATTTATTTATTGTATTAAATCAGATTTTAAAATCTGTGTTGGTGTCAAACATACTTAAATGGAAACTTAAACAGAACACAGACACAGATATTATCCCAAATAAGCTCAGCAGTGTTGTTCAGTCATAAAATGAGCTACATGCAGTGATTTTGAAATTAACCAAATAAAACTCATGGCAGCTCCAAAAACCTTGTTGTGCAAGCGAACACTTAATGTGCAGTCTAAACATTAACAGAATGAGCATCTGCATTGCATCTGAGATGTCAAAAATCAACTTTCCCTCACTTTATAAATACGCATGTAGACATAAGTCCTTTAGTTTGAAGCAGGCTGGGAGTCTATATGCCTCAGTTTAGGAATTATGGTTAAAGACTAAGGTTACATTACTGGGCTGAACGCATACAGCATAAACATTTGATCACAAATAAATTAACACTGCATGTCACACACTATGGAAGATGATAAAATAGTGGCCAATTCCTATGAACGCAATATAATGTACCGTCATATAATCTGCAGCCACATATTACACTACATTATACAATAAAGATTCTTGAATGACTGGCCGTTCTGTTTGCGTCACCCATCAGTGCCACCACCTAGTAGACTGCACAAGTTGAGCATCATCCCATGCTGCACTCCTTCTGTGTTTTTTGGACCTGTGCTATAGCATTGGTCAATTTTTGACATTTTGACACTGACACTGCCGGGACTTTGTTGTTGACTGACGCACTTAATCAGCCATCAATGAGCACCTCTTCAATATTTTAATACCAGTGCTTGTACCAGTACAGTTCTCTATGCATTATTGTGATTCTGCCCAATGCAGCACACCTCATTATAATCATCATCAAACCTACAAAGTCCAAGGAAAATTGTGGCAATTAGGAAACATTTGGACTTCCATTAAAGCAGCCTTGAACTGTTGGTGCAGAAGGAGGTGCTAAAGAGCATCAGTTCTGCTGAGTGATGGATAAATGCCATTTTCTACCAATTAATAGGAGAGAAGTCAGAACTCCACATCAGAACATCAGAACTCCACCTTTCTGGGACTTCAACAATGATGCCAATGTCTGCTATTTTTCATGTACATGTCTGCTGGTACCAACAAATAAACATTTATAAAATGTACAGAGTGGCACCTAGATTGGCAGAACAGAGGAATACAAACTAATTTGATCAAATATATTATCTTTCTAATGCCCACACATTTGTTTCCTGACAACATTAATATGACTGTGTATATGGCATTTACACTACAAGAGCCTTCCACACCACTAATACAGAAAAAAGTAGAAAAGTATTTTGCCCACCTAATTTCCTTATTGTTACAAATACGACACTGTGAATGTTTTCACAGTGAAAATTTACTGTTAGACAAAGAGACAATTTTCAAACATAAAACACATTATTTAACATACTAAGTTATCCAGCTTCATTCTAAAAAGTGACAACATTTCCAATTTTCTCAGAGAACATCTGAGAAAGTGCAGGTCTCTCAAGCCTTATGAGAAAATTACTGGTTAAAACTGGCATTCATGAAAAAGCAGCAAGGCAGAAAACACAACTAATAAAAATAAACAGTAACGCTTGTCTTATGCCGCTGGAAAATTTGGACAATCCCTGAGCCTTTTGGGATAATGTGCCAGTCTGAAGGCTAGCAATGACCCGAAACAGAAACGCAAATCCGCATCTGAACATCTGAAATGAATGTTCTAGAGTGATTTCTTTAAGTCCAGATTTTCTTTTCCAGTAAAGATGATTCTCAACTAGCAATTTATTCCCAAAACTCTGTATCTCAATTACAGTCTGTCTTCCAAGAAGAGAGGGCTCAGGCTTCTCCTTAACAGTGTGAAAGTGAAAGGTTGATTGTTGTTATTGCTGTTAAAGTCATGCAACAAATTTTAGATTTATCTTTTTTCCACCTGAGGGTATCTTTATGAAATTATGATAAAATGTGTTTTGTGTTTAAAAAGGTTTACTTGCTCTGAAGTTACAACTTGTTTAAAGTATTCAGTGTAACAAACACGCAAGGCAGAAAAGGGAGCAAATCTGATTTTCCCAATATGGTATGTTTATTACACTGCCACTGCACTGCACTCTACAAAAAACATGCTCACTGTTGGCAGAGTAAACATCCGGAATATTTTTTTTCATTGTGCCCTCCGTATTGTTATTCGGAATGGCTCTAGCAGTATTTTGTTTATTTGGTTGAGTCCAGTGTTTAAGTAGATGGCTAGGATTCCCAAATGCATCTTAGAACAAAGGTAATTCTTAAAGAAGCAGAAATGGTATATTGTATAGAAAAATACAATTGTCTTAGTGTATTACCTACAGTCATGGCCTGGAGGTTAGGGAACCAGCCTTGTGACCGGAGAGTCGTCTGTTTGATCCCATGAACACACAGGACACATTTGAAGTGCCAAGGCACCTAACCCCTGATTGCTCCCCAGTCGCTGTGGTAGGGCTGCCCACTGCTCCGTGCAAGTGTGCTCACTGCCCCCTAGTGTGTCTGTTCACTAGTGTGTATGTACATGTGACTGTTTCACTGCACGGATGGGTTAAATGCCGAGATCTTAAATATCCCTCTGGGATAAAGTATCTAATCTATAACCATTGTGTTTTTGTTAGCTTAAAATAAACTCTTCATATCTACATATGCAATGCTACTATAGTAGCCCAAAACAGAATATTACAGGTACTACCAGCATACCTATGAAGTTGAAGTTTTGTTTCTTGTTCATTTTTTTTCCTTTTTCGCGTTAAATGAAGGGGTGGGCATGTAAATGTAGTAGGTTGCAACACAAAATCTCACCACTAGACGTTATACATTGCTCCTCTAAATCGTAAAGCAAGTTGAACACCCACCCTCAGTTTAAATTTTTTAACATATAACCCAACCGATTTCTCAAACTTTCTGCTCAGTTAGTGAGATGTAAACAAGGTCGTTCAGATTGTTACAATGTGTAATAGTTCACTATAGAAAAATGTATTGACTCAATTGTCTTTCCAATAGTGAGAATGAACCAACGGATGCTCATGTCTGCAAAATATTTCATTCCGCCACATTAACAACGAGCGAACCTACACCTGTTCCTGAGTTTTAATATGTTGATTATGTTAAGGTAGCAAAAGCAAGGGCTTTATATCTTGTCTTACAACTCACTGTTTGTACATAAACAGAAAAAAACAGGTTTTAGAGCAAAACTCTGTTTTAAACTATTATAAACAATATATGAGGTTATCATTCAGGACACTTTATGTAACAATCATTTTCTGTGTGGTACCTTTAAGTGCCTCTTTTATCACCACCACTGTGAACAATTTTGACTCTCTAGAATGGAGCATTTTACATCACCCCACTCTACTAGAGCTACTAGTCCATTTATGCAGATATTGTAAAAAATAGGTGGACTTTTCCTTTAACACCAAGCAGGCATAGAGAAACAAGACCTGTGGATATACGAGAAAAGCTTACTAATCAGCTGCTAATCGTTAAGAGACAGTTTTCTTTGTTTGTATGGTTTTTTTATTTGTTTTTGTTGGCTAAATAAAAATCTAAACTCGCTCCCTCACAGAAACGGAAGGGCTCAACTGGTGTGCACTTCTTCTATGAGCAGTCGCCCGGCTGATGACGTATTTCCGGCGGAGTGCATGTGGACGTTTACTACAACACGTGTAATTCAGAGTGAGAGCGAAGTCTCAGTTCAGCTTATTCTTTATTTTCATTAAACAAGAGGAGTCTTCAGTCGGCAGCCAAAATGACGAAACCTAAATTCAAGGGCAAATGTTCCATAAACCCGTCAAACTCCAGCAGTAATCCCGGTAAGTCTCGCTTTTTCTCTCCTCAGCCTGAATGTAAACAGCTAACGACACTAAGTTAACCTGAGCTAAAGTCGAGTCAGATCTACAGAGCGCAGAATTACTGTCATTCACAGAAGCATCTCTGAGTATCTGCTTCATATGTTTTTTAAAATTAGGGCTTTTTTGTTTTGCGAACTTGATGCTTAGCATGTTCAGCTAATTCATGTAGCCACGGCCGGAAGAACTTCGCTGTATGGACCAACTTTTCAGACAGTTAGCCTGTTATTTTCCTCAAACTCCTCTCATCTCAGCTTATTTGAGAGAAGTCATGCTTGCTTCATGGATGTTTTCCTTGTCTAAATGCACAGACTGCACTCGGATAGACAAGTTTGCCTGTGATTACTGTGGTTTGTTTACCTTCCTGTAGCTCAGGCAAAGTCATTTAGTCACACAGACTGGAGCAGTGTCACTCTGGATTTAACACCCATTATACAGTGTATGACATGACTAGAATAGGACCAAAATATGAAATACCTCGTCAGTGTTTTTTTAAGTCAGTTATTTTTGTATACCTTTTACATCAGTGTAAAGTAGTCCTTTCATTTCTGCTTTAGTTTTACACTCTTCATAAGCCACTGAGCTGTTTATTCATTTTCTCTAGATCGAGTAAAGGGAGCTGGAGGAAACAACATGAGGGACCGTGCCACTATCAAGCGTCTTAATATGTACCGGCAGAAACAGCGATGGTAATCTTATGGTTTTTAACATTCCATAATAATAAAATCTGGTAGCAGTGATAGACCTTCATTTAGAAAATATGACACGTACCTCGTGTAATTGTAAACAAAAATGATTATGCATTCCTTTTTTGTAAGTTGGTCAGTGAACTTAAATAACATGTATACTTCCTCATGTTTCTTCAGTAATAGTCGAGGTAAAGTCATCAAGCCTTTGCAGTACCAGTCCACTGTGGCTCCTGGGACTGTGGCCAGAGTTGAACCCAACATAAAGTGGTTTGGTAAGTATACTCAGTGGTACTCTGACTCTGATTTGTTGATATGAACTATGCAGTCATTGAGATACAATTGTTTTGATTGCACAAGATGTGTATGTGTAGTTACCCTGCAGTTTAGAGGCAAACGTTATTAGTGTAGGCTCCGTAAGGCCTTTCTAATAATACTGATGTGTCAATTTGGAGACGCTTAGGTTGACAATGCTGTCAGGTTTTAAGACTGCTTACCACATTGACAATTTTTTTTGTATGTAGAAGTTTTATGTTGGCACATATGAAATTTAAATTCAGAATATGTTTAGAAAAACTGTACTGGTAGCATAGTTTAAGTACTCTGGTAAACAGTTTAGTCCTCTTGGGTATACAAATTATATAATTTTAAGTTATAAACATTAACAATTTAGAATCATCAGATGTAAAAATTTTGTATCAATATCTGCTACTCAGATTCAAACCTTTTAAATCAGGTTATTCTAGTTTAAAGTATGTTTTGTAGCTTTTCTTTTGTCTCTAGTGCACTGTTTTTATCTGCTTATATTATGACACTGTTTTGAATAAATTGGTTACACGTTATAGTGGTATCACTTAAACTAATTTGCTGTGTGTGGCTATTAACAAACATATGGGATTTAAGCATGAGGCCCATAGAGCGTTGGCATACTTGTTTGCTGCTCTTCTGACTTCTGTTTTTGCTGATCTTATGCAGCTAATACTCGGGTCATCAAGCAGTCGTCCCTCCAGAAGTTTCAGGATGAAATGGGTGCGGTGAAGAAGGATCCATACAGGGTGGTGATGCGCCAGAGCAAGCTTCCAATGTCCCTCCTGCATGACAGAATCAAAGCACATGTATGTAAGAGTGCAAACACCAAAGCCCTTCTGTTGATTCTCTCTGTCAGTATGCTTGTTAAAGGCTTGAAACTTATTCTGGTGTATGCACGTGGACCATTGAAATGGCAGTGCAGCGAGTTAATTTTAATTTTGTTACAGAATGCGTTGGGTGTGTTGGGTAGGGAAGTCAGCCTTCATGCAACTTCATTACTTTATATAGTTGTATAGCACGCTTAGAGGGCAGCTGAAGTTGTATCTGTCATCAGAGAGGAGCTACTATGTATTGACAGCTTCAACTGGCTAAATTAATTGTTAGTCACAATTTATATGGCACTTTATATTAATTATTATTTATATAACATACATATTGTTAAACATAATTGTTAGAGACAGATTATATGGCATTTTAATCATCAGCTCAAATTTAGTTATTGTGGAAAGTGTTCAGTGATCTGCATGTTTTGAGGTGATCCGTAAGGAGGGGTATTGCCCCCATTTCTCCCTCCCTGGAGGGTACCCTAGAGGAAACCTTTCTCTCTGGCCTTTCTGAAGCTCGTCTCTGCCAATACTAAACAACAGAGAGAGTAAAACATGCTTGAAATAACACTTAACGTTTTGCTTGGTTCCTCATGTTCCCTCTGCAAATGTTGTTGACTTTCAGTGGGATTTTTCCCTCCCCCTTAATCGGTTCCATGTGTTAGTAAGACCTTTCAAGACTCAAAGCAGTGTGAGATAAATGTCCGCTTCTCTTTCGTTCTCCTGACGTTATGCCCTGTTGTTGATTTTAATGCTCGTGTTGATTTGTGGTGAGTCTCTGTAAGCTCTGACCAACTGCCCTAAGCTGCTCAGATCTAGCGTGTGCTGGTTCGGCGCTCGCCCACTGTCTGAAGTGTGTGAGTGGGTCTCAGCTGGCCATTCTCAGAACATGTTTTTCTTTCCGCTCCCTTGAAGATGCCTGTGATGTGGTAGATCGCCACAAATCAGGTTGTTTCTCGTAATTTGTTTTTATTAGGACGTTTGTTTTTAGTGAGAAATGAAATCTGTATCATTTAAAGTTATCAGTTTTGACAAGAGTTGTAAATTGCTTGTACAATCTGTGTGTTATGACGCCATTAGGACTTCCTTACTGTTTTGGGGATCAAGAATGGCTCTGCTTCGATTTGGCACGACTGTAGACGCTAATTTACAGCTATGCAAAGTTATTTTTGTGTGATGATGTTTCTGTTCTTTGAAAAGGTACTTTCTAATTCAGGGCTGAGTCCTGCTGGCCCAGCAGCATATTTTTATAGAACATCTGGTCAGTTCATTGTGCCCTTGGAAAAAAACCTGGACCTTTAGAAAAAGTTCTTTTTGAAAGAGTTTTTTATAATCAGTTGTGAAAGCACTCACTTTATTAAAGCAGGGTACTGTTTGCCTACACTCTGTACAAGAACACTGAGAGAATTTTTTTTGTTTGTTTATTTTTCTATCCTAAGGTTTGGCATGTAATGCAGTTGCGCAATGACATTGTAGTCCACCATATTCCAGCACTGGATTTGAAATGAATGTTTAGTTCAGGAGTATTTCATTCCATAGTTTACTTCATATGTACCTATAAATATGTCACTGTGCTCTTTGTACATACAGCATCAACAGGTTAGTTTACCTGTTTTCTCTGGGGTTCCAAAGACTACCAGAAGCAGGGGGATCCTAAGTTTCTATGGCTCCCCAGACTGCTGCTGTGGTGTCAGCAAGGTGGCCTAGGGAGTCCTGAGAATACAAGTTTGCAAGATTCCAGGGTTCATGTCTCTGGTACCGATCCAGAGCTCATTGGAAAAGGCATATCATGCTTCACTGACCTTTGAAGTTTGTCACAGATTTTTAAAGTTGATCCCTGCAGAGCTTTCCCTTCTCCTGTGGTTTTACTTATGAAGTCAAATTAGTCAACGAACGTCAGGGCTGCAGCTATCGATTATTTTAGTGATCGAGTATTCTGCCAATTATTACATCAATTAATTGAGTAATCGGATCATTTATTTTTTGCTTTAATAAAAAGCAATAATAAATATATAAGACAGGTTTCTTAACATTTATTGCTTATATTGCATATAATAAGGTTTTAAAGAAAATATTTTAATAATTACTATTATTGCAATGTATTACTAGACCTATGTATCATGCTGTAAGTTCACAAGACTGGCTACTGTACACTCCTTTACTACGCTGAAGCCTGTACTACACTTGCTGACCCACTTACTGCAAACAAACTAAACTGAATTTTCTTGCTGTACTGGATTTGGTGCATTTTAGGCTCCAAATCGCTACAAACACCACCTGATATTTAGTTTGTTGTGTATTTTATGCATGTTGTGTATTTTATGCATACTGTGAGCGAAGAGGGTGTGTGAGGGGTCTATGTTCTTGTGAGGGTGTGTTTGTTTGTGACTGTGATCAGAACGGTAATGTGAATGAAGCTCAGGCTTTTATATTCTGTGGTTGTGTTCTTAAGCAAAGCTTAGATCATTTACAGACATAACTCGCCATTACTTATAACCATAACTAACACACACGCTTTACACGCTCATCTCAACTCGCCATCACACTGAATTAAGCTAAATGTTATGGTTACTATGTGTCGCTTCGCTCTGTGAACTGGACGTGTAGACGGACTGTTTCTGCTCGGATGCTTAGACACTGATGTGGTGCTCGCCTAGCGATTACCGTAAAACTCACTATCAGTTTGTGGGGAAAGATCAGTTTCTTGCTTTCTGAAGTTAGCTTCTTATTTGAACAATCCGTTCCACCTTAAATGGTATAGAAGTTACATTCTGCCGCCTCTAACTGTTGAATCATTTAAGGTGGAACAGCGGAATTCGCATAAAAAGCTAACTTCAGCCGCGTGTTTCTTCAGGGTTACGCTCAGTAACAGCTCCCTTGGCTAGTTTGGTTTTACAGTAGACTTTGAAGACTGTGTATGGTTTTCTCTGGCCCGTCTTTTCTCTTTGCCTCCGCACCATCAAATCACGTCGTCTTCGTGTCACTTGGCAACACCGTAAGCGTGCGCTGTGCAACAGTAAAAGTCATCCGTGTGAAACAGTGCTGTGTATATAGTTTTATGGATTAAACAATTTTTTTGTAATCGAGTTACTCGAGGAATTGTTTCAGCCCTAGTCGATATCAACTCCACTTGAATCACATAACTGTCCACTTTAAATGCCTCTCACTGTTGCATGTAAAATCCAGTCTGTTGAAAGAAAATCATCAACAAAGGCTCGCTCTGTGGCTGGAATCAGGTCGTTTGGGAAAACCCTCTTTTTTACCACATGTGTAGTGTTGTCTGTACGTGTGTGCCTAATTGGAGCTTTTTAGAAGGACTTTTTTTGCACATGCTAACATTTCAGTCGTGGGGCAAACAACAGGCTT
The DNA here is from genome assembly GCA_021613375.1 of Megaleporinus macrocephalus. Classification (NCBI taxonomy): domain Eukaryota; kingdom Metazoa; phylum Chordata; class Actinopteri; order Characiformes; family Anostomidae; genus Megaleporinus; species Megaleporinus macrocephalus. The sequence continues at coordinate 28,166,723 of CM038705.1, forward strand.
GTATATGTGTGAAATGATGAGAATGAGCATAAGTTTAACTGCTACTTTGACCTCTGCTTTCAAAAAATGTTGGACTGGTTTGGAAATTTCACACTTCGTTTGTTTCCACCTAAGAAGTCTTGTTCTCACCCACATGTATCCCAAATTACTCATGGTTGTGTTACAAGATCACATCTGGCCCTGGGAGACCATCAGACAATCAACAGTAATGTTCTGTACGCTCTGGATATGGAGCAGACATGTCCTGGTACATATTAATTAAAAATTTTGCTCATAGTACATTCATGCGCTAAGGAAATATTTGGTTTGCGTTTGTGCAAGTACGCGCTTTAACAAAATGCAGCCGGCCATAAATTGTACTGGTGAGCGCGCTGCCCTCCCATGCCTCCTCTGGTTTGCGGCCGAGTCTTTCTGGACTTTGAGAGTATGAGAACGATTCGATTCGAAAACTCTTAATAGAGCTCAGACGTCAGGCACAGCTTTTGGGAAAGGCCTGGGGTCATGATGGATGAGGAGGGGGAGAAAAAGAAAAAGACTCACATTTTTCTCATCAGTTTCTCATCAGTTTCTCATACTCCATCTTCTCTGTGAACCTACCCCTATGCTGTGCCATACGAGGGCAAGCCTGTGTTTATTTGACTCATATCTGTTCTCTTCATGTATTTCAGAACTCCAAGGTGCACATTCTGGACACAGAGACATTCGAGACCACGTTTGGGCCTAAGGCTCAGAGAAAGAGGCCTAACCTGAGCGTAGGGGAACTGAAGGAGTTGGCTGAACAGGCTGAGGCTTCGGCTGAGGGCTACAGTGCAGAGAAAGACCGTGACCTGGTGACCGAGGATAGTGGAGTCAGGTGAGAAGATCCCAGTGTCTGGACACGATGTACGCAGCATCAGCTGACGCAGCAAAGAAATGTGTAATTCAGTGTATCGTGTGACTGAACCTAAACGTTCGTTGCTTTAGGGAAGAGGTTCGTGAGGAGATTTTCAAAAAGGGACAGTCAAAGAGGATCTGGGGCGAGCTCTATAAGGCAAGTTCCTTGACTTTTAGCTATTAATGGGGCTGTTGTTTATGTGGGAGGTAAATATAAATCAGCTTAGTCATAAAAGCATTATAGGCTCAATTCTTCCAAACTCACCATTGGCATCTGTCAACACTTCACTTTGTAGGTAATAGATTCCTCAGATGTTATCATCCAGGTGCTGGATGCTCGAGACCCCATGGGCACCAGATCCCAGAACATTGAGAGCTACCTGAAAAAAGAGAAACCCTGGAAGCACCTCATCTTTGTTCTCAACAAGTGTGACCTTATTCCCACTTGGGTGACGGTAAGCCTTTAAGAGTATATATATGTGTGTGTATATATATTATACCGATCAGCCATAACATTAAAACCACCAGTGTTTCTACACTCACTGTCCAGTTTCACTCATCATATTAGGACTTTGTAGTTCTACAATTACAGACTGTAGTCCATTTGTTCCCTGCATGCTTTGCTGCTTCATCCTTACCCTGTTGTTCAATGGTCAGGACCACCACAGAGCAGGTGTTATTTGGGCGGTGGATCATTCTCCGCATTGCAGTGACACTAACACTGTGGTGTGTTGTTAGTGTGTGTTGTGCTGGTATGAGTGGATCAGACAGTTTTTAAACATATCAGTGTTACTGCTGGACTGGGAATAGTCCATCAACCAGAAATACACAGCCAACAGCATCCTGTGGTAAAATAGGCAAATAGGTATGGTTTTAATCATCTGGTGGATCTGTGTGTTTTGTGTGTTTTTGTGTGTGTGTGTGTGTGTTTAGTTTCATTCTTTTGTAAACTATGTATAAAAGAATATCAAGAATATTGTGGATTTCTCTGTTCTGATCCTGTTCTGTATGTACCTCCTTCAGAAATTAGAACTTCCATACGAGTGGATGGTGCTAAACCGCTGTAGGCTGAATAGGTGGATACCTGTTAATAAGTTGGTGTCTCTGGTGTCACTTCTTTATTTAAAAAAAAGTGTGAGAAATCATTCAGTTATCCATGTTATGAGCCCTTTAAGAGGGAGTTTAAACCCCCCACCAAACCCTTGGAAGTAGTAGTAGCATATACTTCTCTGGGAAGACTTTACTTTAGATTTTGGATCACTATAGATCACGGTCAGCCACAAGAGCATTCGGTCCGGTATTGTTGTTGGTTATTAGTCCTGGATCACAAACACCAACTCATGCCAAATTGTACTGGATGGAGGTTTATTACTGGAGACAGTGCAGTTCCACTGCTCCACAGCCCAACGATTTAAGGGCTTTAACAGCCTTGCTTGAAGGGCCTCGAACCAGTGCTGGGCATTAGTGTCCCATTCTATTGGTAATACTTTTCTGTGGAGATTATACAACTAATTGAACAGCGTTCTAGAAATATATCCAGACATGATTAGTGAATTGAGCTACTTTAAGGTGCACCTATTTCTTGTACATGCTCTTTTGTGCGGACATAATTAATTCCATAGAAAAGCATCGGAATCAAATCTTCACAGCAGCGTTCAGACATTTAGTGTAAAGCCTTTCTAGAGGAATAGAGGACGTGATTGCAGCTCTTGAATGCTGAAGTATGGTTTGTTAAGTGAGTGTTGTGTACTTCACTATAGAACCTGTAGAAATACCCAAATTTACAAATCATTAAAGAAGATGGTAAAAGCTTAAACAGCTGTTAGTTCATAAATGTCAGTTTTTGCATTAGAACCCGTAATCATTTGCGGACCCCTGCATTTGAAGGAATAAGCTTTCTGTGCTCTTAATAAGGCTGTGGGAAATTCTCCTTTGTTTCAGAAAGGGACGTGCAATTTTGCTAATTGTGTTTGACACCAGAGCCTGAGTTATGACAGCAGCCATCTCATTTCTGTTTTCTTCTTCTTTTGGTGGTGAGACAGGAATCATTGTTCATTATGTCAGAACCAGCAAATTAATCACTAGCAGTTTCGAATCCTAGGAGAAACCGTATGGACATCATTAGACACAAACACTGCCTTTTCAGACAAACGTTCTAATTTAAGCTAATTCAGTCTCAGATTAATGGATGTGTTTTGGGTGTGTGTGATCTTGTTCATCAGAAACGCTGGGTCGCAGTGCTGTCTCATGAGTACCCCACACTCGCCTTTCATGCCAGTCTCACCAACTCCTTTGGCAAAGGCTCTCTGATTCAGCTCCTCCGGCAGTTTGGAAAGGTGAGAGTTCGGCCATCTTGCAGCTATTTGCAGACTGTTTCTTTTTTTTTATTTATATTTGCTCTTGTTTCACTGAAATAAACAGCAATGGGCGAGAGGTAAAAGACTAACACACTGCACTTACATCAGACTGATTGCTGTTTAAGATGTTATTAGTTATCCATAAAGCCCGTAAAAGCAGCAGAGCTGAAGTTTGAAGGGCAACTTGGCAACCTTCCCCCATCACCTTCACAGCTACTGGGCTCCACTTCTGTCTTCACATCTGCTTCAGAGCTATTTTTGGGACATACGCCGTAAACAAAGACTTGGAAGCGCACAAAAGGAGAGAGGGGGTTTGAAAATATAAATTCAGTTGAAAGTTATACAACAGAGGTGCTCTTAGGCTCAGAAAAACAACAGCACAAAAATATCATGGTTACCAAGTGAGGGTTATAAATCCAGCAGTCTAATGACTTTAAAGAGGCCTGCGTGAGGCGTGTATCAAATTGTGTGGGTTTTTTCCTCTTTGGTTCCCCCCGTTACAAATGCTGCAGGCATGAATAGAAAGGGGAACACAGTCAGATGTAACTCTTCTTTTGTTGATCTTTCAGGAAAGTACTTAAGCTATTTAGATGGTGGTATTTTTATGTTTAACTGTTCTGGCTAAGATCAAAGCGGAAATAGTTTTGGACTGTACTCACAAAGCAGCATGTCACGCAGTTGATTTTTATTTTTGATATTCCGTTAAGAGTTTCATGCTATTTCTTACACATTTGTTTTGAATTAGACACCATTCTTAAAACGAGACATGCTGCTAGACTACTCAGAAACGTAATTGACCTTCATATCAGAGACTGTTAGCAGAGGCATAGTTCTCTCTCTATTAAATGGGCTTACAAATGTGTTTCTTTAATCTCCTTTTATTGTCAGCTGGTGGGTCTTATGTTAGTTTCCTGCTGACTATCAGTTAAAGAGCAGTGTTGGTGAATTGTTTGGAAGATCCGTACAAATTTGTTTTTCCACTGTTTAGTTTTAAGGTTATTGTTTTCTTTCCAGTCAGAAACTGTACATATTTTTAATCCTCATTCTTAAGTCTTAGTGACCACTAGTAAACAAACTAGCTGATCAGATCGGTTATAAATGGTTCCTTTTCCAGTTTTGTCTAGTAATACTTTAACCTAATTAAAAAGTAAATAATGTTGTTTTACTTCTGTTTATATCACTTGTTCTGTTAGCCTCTCAACGTGGATTCTTACTGAGAGTGATATTATAAGATAAGACAGACTGGGCTATCTTTTTTTAGTATATATATACAATGCAATCCCTACATATCTGTTAAGCATGTGGTCTTAAACTTCTCTTTAGGCCTGAACAAGCAGTACAGTTTATAGTGTATATGTAGGCGGAACGCGGTCCGGGTCTGGACCCACACATTATCCAATGCGGGACCCAAATGGTTAAACTATTGAGAACTATTTAATTTTGACAGGGTTTATTTAAAGAGGCGGAACTTTTCTTGTCTTTACGGTATACAGGCTTTGCGGTGCAGTAAACTGACCGATCACATGCGTTGTAAGATCACCAAACGCCCTCCTCAGCCAATCAGATCTGTTCAGGTTCAGCAGTACAGCACACACACAGGCACGGTACGAATCGAGGAGCAGCAGTCAGAGAATAAAGCGAGTCCGAAAGAATAATGTGCTCTAAAAAAAGAAAAGTCAGCAGCGAAAACTAAATGTTTAACCAGGAATGGAGAGACATACATGTTTATTTTTCTCACAGGCAGCTCCAAACCAACAAGATGTGAAACTAAGTTAACAAGAAGACATTTTATTTGCTTTTTCTATAAATAAGCACTTTATGATGCACTTTTTCAAACACATTCTGTTTTTTTAACATAGCTCTTGTTTTTACAAAAGCAGTTTTATTGAAGGCTACTTCAGTATACAGGATATGGCCCTGAATCATAACACAAGTTAGAAATGATGACGGTCCGGACTTCGGCCTGAAGAAATTTAAATACCCCTTTAAATACAGTCATATTTAGGAATATGCAATTCTCTGACTATCATTGTGTCACATGTTTTTAATATCACTGGCATCTAATTCACATTGTCCATCATCTCCAGCTCCACACAGACAAGAAGCAGATCAGCGTCGGTTTCATTGGTTACCCCAATGTAGGAAAGAGCTCCATCATCAACACCCTGCGCTCCAAAAAGGTCTGCAATGTGGCGCCCCTCGCTGGTGAGACCAAGGTAGGAATTACCAGACAAACAGAGGGCAGGGTGTCATGAAGTAATCTGCACTCTTTGATTGGATCGGATTTTTGTGGGGTGAGGGGTGAGGGCTCACCTCTATAATGAATCATTATTAGCCACATCATGAACATTGAGCGAGTAAGCAGTTTTCTTATGTGTGACATTAAACAACTTTAACTTTGTTTATTGCAGAGCAAACCTGCAATCAAAAGCACCAGCGTGTGACGTGTTAACGTTTCCAGCAGTAACAAACTTGTATTTATTAGTGTGTGTGAAAATGGCCTGTTTACTCCTCCCAGCTTGTCAGACTTATTTTCCCCACACTGTACAAACATTTTTTTTAATGTTTAAAGAGAGACATTTGCTGTGTCGTTACCTTTCACAGGGCTGTATTTGTCCTAGTTTGTCTAAATAGCATCATTTCATTGTTTCCTTGACTTCATGAGACCACCTGAGTTTCCACAGACTTGTTTCAGTCAGGTTCTTTGTGGCTGTCATTTAGTTATTTTTGAAGTTAGCAGTTTAGAGTGTGCTGATAACCAGTAATCCAGATTTGCCTTTCCACTTCATGCTTCTTTCAGAAAGAGCCTAATCCAACAAACCGCAGTTAAACCCGTACCGTACACTCAGCACTGTAATGAACCCTTTTGTGTAGCAGGCATAACTGAGGCTAGTAAACATTTGTAACCCCAAGCCAGGGGGTCTAGAAAGTTTTACATTCAAAGTCTCTGCTCTCCTGAAAGCTGGACAGAAGGTCACATACTATAGGGATACATGCCTATGTGAGTTATTATTTATAGTGGCGACTATAGTTGCAAGCACTTGCATATTCCTGTATCAAGTTCAGCCCCATTTTTGTTCAGTCAAGCCTTTTCAAAAACTGAGCCTTTCTGACTTGGAAATGTTTGGAAATTAGACACTTGTGGTTTTCTTTGTCACATAACAAACATGATTAAGCCCACAGTCTACTACTTCAGATAATAGAATATACAGAATCTTTTGATTGTGTGTGTATTTGTGTATTTAGTATTCGGCAAAAATTCTGAAAAAAAGACGTTTGTTAGAACAGGAGTGCCAAAACAGAATCAAAACTAGCTCAAGCAGCATTAACTGTTTTTGAAAACTCAACAATCTTGTCAAATTTTGTTTGTTTTTATTTTCTTTCATGTTTTTACAAGGAAAATGTTTAAAAAAGACTTTGGCAGACAGAGACCCCCCCCCCATGCATTTATGGATGTGTATTTAGTTATTTATTCTCTCCTTTCTTCTAAGGTGTGGCAGTACATCACACTGATGAGACGTATTTTCCTGATTGACTGTCCTGGCGTTGTTTACCCTTCAGAGGACAGCGAGTCTGACATTGTGTTGAAGGGAGTGGTAAGATGTTAGTTGGGCATGACTTCTAAGGATATAGTGCTCTCTATCCGTTTCATCAGATCACATCACGGTATATTTATCACACCTGTCTTCTAGGTCCAGGTGGAGAAGATCCGTAACCCAGAGGATCACATTGGAGCTGTTCTGGAAAGAGCGAAGGCAGAGTACATCCAGAAAACATACCGCATTCCGTCTTGGAGCTCTGCCGAGGACTTTCTGGAAAAGCTGGCCTTCCGGACGGGGAAACTACTCAAGGTCTGGCTTCTGATTGTGAAGGATCGCACAGCATGTTGAAGTTGCAGTTCCAGCTCAGTGTTTGTTTACTCTGTGATCTCCGTAAACAAGACCAGTTTCAGATATGCTTAGGCGTGCCAGTGGAAGAAGTAGAACGCAGAACAGGGCTGGAACCAGTTTGAGCAGCAATATGCGGGTTTTTACTTCTGATTGTTAATGAAAACCTGCTTTTAACTATCCGAAAGATTTCCATTTAAATGAGAAAGGCATGATAAGTGTTTATATAAATGGAGTAAAAGGTAAATGAAAATAATAATTCCCGTGCGCTTTCTTAGCTCCTGCGGGTTTTTGGCCAGAATTTGTCGAGGCATTTGGAAAGAACAAACCTTATTGCACAGCAGTGATGCTAGCGAAACCCTTCTCTTAGGTTTAATCAGCGTGTTTCTTACCCTTCATAAAATACAGCAGCCGTAGACGGAATCCTTAACAAAGTAACTATAAACAAAAGTGTGAGCAAATGGCATTAATACACCATGATTAATCTACTTTGAGTTGGTTATAAATAAATAATATGATATGTAACTAGAAATAATAATAATAATGATGATGAAATATATTTATTCTGGAACATTGTATTTTGAAATGTGCTTAGGTGTTTGGCGGGAGCAGCACCTTTGGTAGGGACTTGGAAAATGTTTGAGTTCATTATCCCTTTGGGTCCTATTTAGCTAATGGTTGTTGTTTTCATGCATTAGCAACTGCTCCTGATCTCTGATCAACCAGTCTTTAGCACTCTAAAACAGGAAAAACACCAAATCCCAACTGGGTTTAACATTGACAAGTCTGTTTAGGCATAATTAGTCCATTTGAAACCATCCAAACCATGTTTATTCTAACCAGTGGGGCAAAAGGGAAATACTGAGGATAAATAATTTTAATAATTAAAGCTCTGTCTAATGACATTCAAATATGACTCCAGTATTAATGCTAAAGATCATTAATATTAATAACCGGAGAGGCTACTACATAGCTGAAATGTGTTTCCACTCTTTGTTTTTAATTTGTCACATGTCCCTTCTGTTTCCAGGCCCTTGTTATGTAGATCTTGACTTATCTCTCAATTGCCTTGCACTTCGATAGTACGATGGTGTAGTTTGAATCATTTAGTCTCACTACTGTATTTGATGTGCAGGGAGGAGAACCTGACCTCTCCACAGTTTCCAAAATGGTGCTAAATGACTGGCAGAGAGGACGCATTCCCTTTTTCGTAAAACCACCCGGACTTGAAATGGATGAAGAGGTAAGATGGGAGACTGATTACAGCCTGTTTTGTTTTATTCTGATAAACTTTGATATCAATGCTACAGACTGGTTAAACTTAATGTAACAGGATAATGCTGCTCTGGCCTGGTATATGTAGGATTTGTCTCAGATGGCCCAAATGCCATACAGATCTTGTTGGTTGTCTTCCTCTCAGGGTAATGCAATTTTGCCAGTGGAGGCATCTGCAGTGGAAGCAGAGCACGAGGGTTGTGAAGACATGCTCGAGCAGCAGAGCACAGAGGCAGCAGAGGCCACTGAGCAGGATGCGCCATTGCTGCAGAGACAGAAACACGAACAGGTACAAAGGATCCTGGCCAGTGTCAGACAGAACTTCGGCAAAATTAACGTAGCTCCGGAGTTCAGCGAGGAGGACCTTGTACCAGTGGAAATGCCTGACCTCCTTGACTTGGAATCAGAGGACGATGAAAAAGAAGATGGGAGTGAAGAGGAGAAGGAAGAGGATGAGGAGGAGGAGGAGGAGGAGGAGGAAGATGAGAATGTTGATGAGACTGGAAAGCAAGAAGAGGAGAGTGGAGAAATGGAGGACGGAAAGGAATCGTCTGCCGATGGCTCTTCTGCCAAAGCTGAGGGCAAGAGTGCACGCGAGGTGAACAAAGAGTTGGACGAGAAGATAGCCAAATTGAAGCATTTCCTGGACCGTGCCAAGTCCAAACGCTTCTCTGCCATCCGGTCTGTGTGCCCCTTCATTTTTCTTTCTCATGCTCTCTTTTTTCATGCATGCTTGCCTTTGTTCTAACAAGGTTGTCTGAGACAGTGAAACCAGACTCAGGTTCTGTAAGGTGAACTCATGCCTCTGTCTCCAGCCTGGCAGGAGCGCTGGCCTTGTCTGCTGATTTATGTCCTATTTCTTAGTATGTTCTGCGTCATTCAGCGCATGAGGCTGAAACAAACCTGGCAGCACCTCTGAGACATTCACAGTACGTTGGGTGTCCTGTAAGTAATAAGGTCTCTGTTTTTGTATTCAACAGAATTCCCAAGGGCCTTTCTGAGAAGGTGTTTGTTTCAAGTGAAACGAAAACAGAACAGAAGGGCATAAAGAAACCACCACTGAAAGGTAAACTGATTTCAATAACAATACCCAGTACCTCAGACATTTTCAGGGTGGGTAACTGAAGGCTGGAGTTCAGTGTAGTTTGCCAGTTTCTCTGCTCAGACACTCCAAAGAGTTGAGTTACATGGGTCTGAGCAGGTGAATGCAGGATTCTGTCTTTCCAGCACTTTACATATGAAGCATAACGGTATATGTTTAATTTCACAAGTAAAAACATGTTTTAAGACTTGTTTTAACCTGCCTTCAAAGCTTTTCAATGTTTTCCATAAGGTTGGAGTAAGTTGTTGCTGTCTGGACCTGGAAACTTCCAAATAGTAATTTCACAGGAGAAGAAAAGCGTGTTCTCGTCCCGACAGCGATGATACGCTTAATAGTAGTACTCTTTTTCCCACTTGAGTTTGGAAACTGGACTAAATTAGATTAGTACAGCTAGCTTGCATGTGGCCACCACTGATGGAAAAACACATCAGGAGAAGAGGCCACACGTTCCTACAGATCCTTTTCTGGAGCAGTGCAGGCCCAGTGTGATAAGAAAAAGGTTTAATATTTCACAGGAGCGAACAGTCACACTCATCATCTTCTCTTTGTTCTTCAGCTGTGACGCATGTCGGCAGAAAGAGAAAAGCTCTGGAAGACGAGGAGTCAGCACGGCCCACCAAACTCACGTCTAAAGAGGTACATGTTGTTCTCCCAGATTCCCTACTGATGTCAGACATCTCATCCATCTATCCAGACACCTCAGATGGATCTGTGCTCTTGATGGTCTTCTAAGGGTAGAGAGAATGCTTCTGGTCTTCCTCAGTCCACATCACTCACGTTAATCTTCTCTATCTTCATCTCTTACTTTTTCCTTAACAGAAAAGGAGACTGGAGCGCACCCAGAAGGTGAAGAAGGTTGGGGTCCGTTATTATGACACGCACAATGTGAAAAACAAAAATAAGAACCGGAAAATGCCCACGGAAGGCAATAAGGGCAGAAGAACCAAGCGATAAGTGTTTGCTGTGACGTCTGCCTGATCATACAAAGTTGTATTCTATGGGCCGGTCTGGTTTGGGACATTGGGATGGGCGGTAAAGTGATGAAGAGCATTTACTGAGGGGTTGATTCATCTCCCTGATTTGAATCATTACTTTACAAATGCACTTTATTCCTCGCACTGTCCATCCACATAAAAGTGATGGTTATGAGATGCTATGCCATCATTATATGTAAAACCCAGGGAGGTTTTATCACTGATTACCTGAATACTGTTGTCTTAAGAAAATGTCCATGTTCAACAGTACTGAAACTCTGAGTGTTCTCAGGTATGTGAGAAAGTATCAATAAAGTGGACAGCAGTGGACTTCTCAAACATGTATTGTTTGGTAATATTCTGAAAGCTAGCAGAAAGCAGATTTTATCAGTTACAAATAGTTTGAAAGGTTTATTTCTTTGGAGCAGTGATTCCTTCCAGCTGGACCTAAAAAAAAAGAGAAGACAAGTTTTTAAATTAGCAATTTTTTAAGACACTCGTCTGCATAGTAGGTCACAGCTTTTAATGGCCATACCTTCAACTGCTGGTTGGTGCGTTTGAGAAACTGGATCTCCTCCGAGTGCTTCTTCTCTTCCACCTGTCGCCGTTCGCTTTCACGTCTCTCGATTGCCTCACATTTGGCCTTCTGCTCATTCACCTGCCTTTCCAGATCCCTCTTCTCATTCTCTAGGTCTGAAATCTGACAAGGTATCAGATGTTACATCAGTCTTATGGTATAAAAATAGAAGGAAGCATTGAAAAGGGATGAAGGGATCAATCTGGTACGGCAGGCAGCAATGTTTACCCTCTGCTCCATGTCTGACTTCCCTTGTTCGGCCTGTAAAGCTTTCCTTATGCCAAAGGCCACGCTGCTCTGATAAAGGGTCTGATAGGCAGCGATAGTCATACGGATCTCATCCCTCACTCGTAAAAGCAGCAGCCCCCTCTCAGCACAGTTGACAGTGACCTGCCTGATGAGCTCATCTAAGGGAAAAACATTGAATGAACCTTTTGCCATGGAGAGATAAAAGGAAATGACTATGCTAAAAATTGTACTGTAATGTTCTGTCAGTTAAGCATGTGAGAAACATTAAGGTGCACTTTGGGTATTACAGCAATTAATTACTTTAATTGAAGTGAGGTTCTCTTTAAAGTAAGAAGCAAAGCCATCAGAACAAAAAAACTGGTATGTGTTAGAAGAGGGTGTTAAAAGTAAAAGAAAACACCAAATGCTAATGGCAGTGTGCTGTGTTTTGTCTTAATGTTATATGTTGTTATCTTTTGGACAAATGGGTTTTAAATCAGGTACCATCCTATGATCAGTCAGGAACTTTGGATTTACCTCAACAATGAACTGATTTGATTTCCTGCTACAGCTATTTGCTGATGACACAAAACAGTAAGTCATCTGGCTTTTCTAGGCTCCTTAACTAACCAAAGCATTGAGAATAAAGCTCTCTGCGGACAGGGCAGATGCCCGTTTCCCTGGCCTGCCTCTGCTGCAGTTTGAGGTCCAGTTGCTCCTGCAGGTGAACCACGTCCATTCGCGTGCAGGGGGTACTGGACACCTGCTGAACCCACAGCTGGTTGTTCTCCATCCATTCCCTACAGCAGCATTTGTAATGGTTATATATATATATATATATATATATATATATATAAGCTGTGTTAAAGCGTGGCCTGTAAATAGCACTGAGAAAGTGTTCAGTGGAGGAAGTTCATACCTCGGAGGGAGAATGGCATTAAGTATCTCCTCAGTTTGCTGCTTGACTGAATCACTGGAAGGTGATTTAGGCTTCGGTGGAGGCGGCACTGGACCGGACACGGCCGGCTGCTGAGGACTCACTTTCAACGGCCGAGTCTGAATTCATACCATGAGACAGAGAAAGTTAAAAGTGCTCCGGCATTAGTTTAGTAAAATACCGTGGAGCGAATCAACTGTTACCGTATTCAGGTTAACCTCTTTAACGTGTCTGTTAGGTTAACGTACCTTTGGAGATTTCTTGTCTGTGTTCTTGCTCACCAGCACAGGATTATCATACTTCAACAGAGAGTCCGCGGGAGGAATCATGTTCAGAAAGTGGATGTAAGAAGCTTTCTAAACCTGACTAAGTTGAGAAGTTGATGATACAAACAGGAGATCGCAGTAAACCTGACTCGCTAACGCATCTCTCAGAGTCGAGGTTGTTTACAGTTACTATGGAAACTCTAGCGCTTGCGCAAACAGGCTCCAGCAGTAAGTCCTGCGAGAGAGCTGATCGCGTTGTAAAGTAAACTAACTATTCAAACATGAGTTGCATAAATCTAAATAGTTACACATCGAAGTCTCAGAGAATACTGTGTAAACCATTAAAGGAGTAATTTCTAAGATTACACATCCTGTGGAGTTCATACTCCAAACAATAGGGGGCAACGTATCACCTGAAAATACACAGTCCGTCCTCCTCGGTTATTACCAGTCTAGAAGAAATGTGCCCAGTCTCACATCAAATTTCATCCCTTAACTCACCAAGAGCCTCTCCTGCAGAGGAAAGTTACACCAATATTTAACTCATTTTGCTTTCTGTTATGTGTTTAGTCGTCATGGTGATTATTCCTTTCATTGGCTGCCTGTCTTGAAGGCTTTATCTCACTGTTTCTACATTCATAGTCCATTTAACCAGTTTCACTTATATGAGCACTTTGATGGTAGTCCATCTGTTTCACTGCATAATTTGCTGTTTTATTTTCACCCTTTTCTTCAGTTGTCAGAACCCCCACAGAACCACCACAGAGCAGGTATTCTTTAGGCGGTGGATCATTCTCAGCAATGCAGTGACATTGATGTGGTGGTGTGTGTTGTACTGGCATGAGTGGATCAGACACAGAAGTGGTGCTGGAGTTTTTAAACACCGTAGAGTCACTGCTGGACTGAGAATAATTCACCAACCATCTGCATTCTGTGGGTCCTGTGACCAACGATGAAGAACCAGATAACCAGAGACTTACATTTACAAGGTGAACCAGCAAGGTAGGAGTGTCTAATATACTAGACAGTGAGTCGATGCAGTGTTAAAAAAAACTCCAGCAGCGTTGCTGTGTCTGATCCATTCGTGCCAGCACAACATACACTAACACACCACCATGTCAGTGTCATTGCAGTGCTTAGAATGATCCTTCACTCAAATAATACCTGCTCTGTGGTCCTGACCACTGAAAAACAGAGAAAAGGGGGTTAAGAAAGTAAAATTTGGAGAACAGGTGGACTGCAGTCTGTAATTGTAGAACTACAAAGTGCATCTACATGGTAAGTACAATAGGCAGATATTGTAGAAACAAGGTATTGGTTTTATTATGCTATACCATACCATGCTATACCATATATACACAGTCGAGTCACATTATTGTGTGATATACAGAGTAACGGCCATGGGTAACACAGACAGGTAGGTTGTCACAGGTATCTGGAGTCATGCTGACTGCAGTGCATCCCACAGCTGCTGGAGGACGTGTTGGGTAGGATCCATAAAGTGAAAACGATGATCCAGGTGGTCTCAAAGATGCTGAACTTTATTCAAGGCTAGTACTTGGGTTCAGGGTAGTACTTGGAAGTCTTGATCAACTACTCCAACTAATGTGGGACATTGCAAGCTGTGTGATGTGTGGCATTGTCCTGCCGTAAGATCTCATCTGCCCCAGGAAAGACAATCAGCATGTATGGGTGTACGTGATCTGCAAGGATGGATTCACACCCATATCTGTCCACAGTGATTTCCACATGGATGAGCCCAAAGAATACCATGAAAACACCTAAACATCTAAACCATAACACTGCCACCTACATGCTGTTGCCGTTGAAAGTAGGAAGTGGTCATAAAAACGTGACTCAACTGTGTTCTGCAATTACAGACTGTAGTTCATCTGTGTCTTTGTATACCTGCACCATACCTGCATCCTTTTCAGTCCTGCAGTGACACCGACGTGATCAAGTCAAGTCAAAGTCAACAGGCTTTTATTGCCATTCCATCTACGTACAAGTAGTGAAATTACATTTCTTCAGGAACGACTTGGTCCAACATGAAACAGTAATACAAAGTGCAAACGTGCAGACATGAGTGTGCAACAATATTTAACTAGAAACAACACACACAAATAACAAATACAATAAATTAAACAGACATTAGACACAGTAAACAGACAGGACAGTGCAGCACTGACTCAGCACTCATTACTGAACGTGGGGTAGTGGAGTAAAGTGCAGGGAGATTTAACATACTGTGATCTGTAAGTTTAGGACCCAGGGGTGTCCAATCTTATCCACAAAGGGCCGGTGTGGCTGCAGGTTTTCATTCCAACAAAGCAGGAATACAGCTGATCAGCAGTTGAAAGACTGAAATGAACTGATTAAACAAGTAGAATCAGGTGTGCTCCAGCCTGGTCACCCCTGGTTTAGGCAGTCAGATAACATACATACACACAGCAGTTACTGAGTTAGTACTTGGTAGAGGTGAACAGTGGAAACAGTGTCAGCAGTAATGTTCAGATAGTGCAAGTACAGCATCAAAGGAGGTGTGTGTGTGTGTGTGTGTGAGAGAGTGTGTGTGGCAGTGATGGTACGGATGCTCCAGTACCTTCTGCCGGATGGCAGCAGAGAAAAAGGTCAGTGTGAGGGATGGATGGGGTCATTCACAATGTTGATGGCTTTGTGGATGCAGTGTGTGGTGTAGATGCCTATGATGGAGGGGAGAGAGACCCTGATGGTGGCTGTGTTAGTGTGTGTTGCACTGTTACGAGTAATTCAGTGTCACTGCTAGACCACACCACAACTATCCAGCCAACAGCGTCACTGATGATGGTCTAGAGGATGACAAATACAAATAGATGAGCTATTGTCTCTGACTTTACATCTATAAGGTGGATCAGCAAAGTAGGAAAGTCTAAGAAAAACAGCTGGACTACAGTCTGTGAATGTAGAACTACAAGTTCTCATATATGACAAATGGAGCTGATAAAATGCACACTGAGTTCAGAAATTAGATGGTCTTAATGTTATAGCTGATGGTGTTTATATACTGTATGTGTGCATGTGTTTTACTCCACTGAACTAAACAAAACAGCACATTTTCTGTGTCTCATGTTGCTATTTGTGCCTGTGTTTGTAAGAAGCAGAAGGAAAAAAGTTCCTGTTCTACACAATTGCTTGAAATGTTTTACATTTTTTTTACCACCACTTCAATAATACTGGCATATATTCCCTTAACTGCTTAAAGAAATACTGATAGTGTTGGATGTGTGGATCAGTTCTCAGAGAGAAGCATCAGGAGCAGATGTATGCTTCAGAATTGATCAGCACACATTACTGAGACTGTTAAAGCTGTGGGTCAGGACAGGCCACATACAAGTCTTGTGACAATAAGGCTACTGCTGATGTACTCACCAGGACAAGGACTGTCCAGTTTACACTGAAACAGGGGAACTGTAGTGAAATATTTTAGTGCATTTAATACTCCATATGCAGCATTTAAAAATTGCACACCATCATTAGCAGCGCTTTACAATTCTTCCCCAATGCATACACACGAAAATAGAAACTGATATCTTTGTTTATGCACACAGTTTTGAAAACTGCAAAAGTGACAGATGTTACTTATACAGGGGTGTTTCTGGAAATGTATTTAAATGTTAGAGAAAAGCAAGTAGAGACAGAGGCCTTGCTGTATTTCCTTTCTCATATGTCAGTGACTTAGAAGGCAGCGTTGTGTACTGTGTCAGTGCTGGTGTTTTCTGTTATTTATTTCCAAAGCACGTCGGCGCTGACACGGAATTTGATGTGATTTATAGGCAGTAAAGGATACACGCTGCATTCACTAAACGGCTGAACGTAGGTACGTTAGGAGGCATGTCGCACTGCCTCACAATACTGTACATTCAGGGTGTAGGACGGTTCAGTCACTGCCATTATGTGCAAAAGCGTCCGTGTCGCCACCAGATGGCGTAGAAGATCTTCACCACGCGGAACTAAAGTTCCGTTCCCATGTTGCGACAGGGGTCATTTCGGGTACGTACATGAACTAAAGGAAGGCGGACATGGAGGATTTTTCTTTAGCGTGAGTTTCTCTACTTTCTGAACTTACCGTTAACACTGCGAACATCACAACCAGCCTGCTTTCGAGATGGATGCCAGGAAACGAGACAGGAGGTCTCCGGTTCGCGACGGAAAGATCAGAATCAAAGAGGAGAAAATGAGTCCCGCGCGGCCTCACAGAGCGCGCCGCTCCAGCTCGGAGTCCAGCGACAGCGGCAGCCCGAGCAGACACGAGCAGCGGTGAATAGCCCACTACTCATATCTCTCTTTCTCTCTCTTTATATCTATCTATTTCCCTCCCTATCTCCCTATCACTCCCTATCTATCCCCTTTCTCTCTCAGTTCAGTTCAGCAACCCGAGCACACACGAGCAGCGGTGAATAGCTCTCTACTCATAGCTCTCTTTCTCTCTGTATGTGTGTGTATATATATATATATATATATATATATATATATATATATATATATATATATATATATATATATATATATATATATCCCCCTATTACTCCCTATCTATCCCCCTATTCCTCTCTCAGTTCAGTTCAGCAACCCGAGCAGACACGAGCAGCAATGAATTGTCCACTACTAATATCTCTATTTCCATCCATCTCTCTGTATTTGTCTATATATCTCCTTATTTATCTTTTTCTCTCTCTCTCTCTATCTATGTCTAGTAATAATAACAATAACTGAGGAGTGTAAAATAAGAATAACAGTAAATTGTATGAGTGTGTAAGTGTAAATAGTGTAGATGGTATAAATAGTCATTGACTTTCTCTTAGATTGTGGCAGGTATGAACATACTGCGCTGCCCATGTGCAGCTCTTCTTGCGTTCTCCTACACTTTCCAGTGTTCGGAAGATCTTTGTGAACGTTTGAGAACTTAGTACAGTCATTTACGAAGTGCAGGTCTGTCTTGATCTAAGGTCTTAACTCCTCTCTCCTCTCTCTATCTATCTAACTATATATATATATATATATATATATATATATATATATATATATATATATATATATATATAAAACTAAGTTATATAACTTTTTTTTCCTTTGTCTCTTTTGCTTTTAATACATTAAGGAATGTGGTAAAGACATCAGTACTACTTATAAACCATCAAAAGTGCATATTTAATGAGGGATGTTCATGAATAGAATGTTAAGCCGTCTTTGTAACTGAAGTGCCTAAAGTTTTTATTAGTGGGCAAAGTGATGAGGATTGACTCTTATAAGAGCTCTTGTGTATATGGGAGGCAGGTAACCAATCCACACCTTAAACTAAAAATGTAATTCTTTTCTGGATATGCTCTCTGCTACAGAGGAAAACACAGATCACCAGAAAGAAAGGAACGGTCATCAGGACGTCAGCGGGACAAGGAAAGGGAGAGCGACAGGGACCGGTCCCCCAGAGTCCAGAGGAGTCGAAGTCCACATAGGAGCGCTGATGCTCGGATAAAGCGGGTGACTCAGACTGACAGTTAGAATTCTGATTCATTTGTTGACAGTATTGACGACACTCTGATTTATAATTGGTGATAATTACTATAGATGGAAAGTGTTTATTTTTAATTTAACCTGTTACTGTGCTGTTCTCCAGTGTCTGGCCAGATCTAGCCTCCCTGTAATGCCTCTACATATTGTTGTATTAAAGCTGGAAACTCATTGTCTCAAAATGAACTTTTTTGTGAAATAATAATTGGAAATTGTACATAAAAACTCATTCACACCTCAGCCCAGCAGGTCCTGTATAAACACTAAGCTCCATAAATGGATGTTTTGATGTGTGTATGTGTATATCAACTCACAGCAACAGAAACAACCTGTTTAATTATATAGGAGTTATTAATATCAAAATTAATAAATTACAAATCTGTCACAAGTCTGTCATAATCACCAGATTGTCTTTCAGGAAAAAGATGATCATCGTGAAAGAGGAAATAGACCAGATGAGCGGCGGGTAAAGAGGGAGGACGAGCGTGTAAGAGTGCATGAGCGGCGGAGAGAGAGATCGCGTGAGCGGGACGCACGTCTCCAACAGCAGGCAGAAAGGGAACACCACAATGAGCGCCGGCGAGAAAACCGCTTTAGGCAGGAGGCAAACAGTGAAAATGAGATGCAGGACTTTGGAGGTGAACAGGAAGAAGATTCTGGCCCCCCTGCTGAGAAAGAGAAACCCAACTTTGAACTGTCAGGGGCTCTTGTGGAAGACACGAACACCTATCGAGGGGTAGTTATTAAGTACAATGAGCCTCCTGAGGCACGGATCCCTAAGAGGAGGTGGCGACTGTACCCCTTCAAGAATGATGAACCGCTTCCAGTCATGTACATCCACAGACAGAGTGCTTATCTTCTTGGTAGACAAAGGAAGATTGCAGACATACCTATCGACCACCCCTCCTGTTCCAAACAGCATGCCGTGTTTCAGTACAGGTAAGGAGAATTTGGGGGGGGACTTGGGTGATTGGTAACACGCCTCACACATGTTTTCCTTACAGCAGTCAATATTTTTTCATTCATTTTGTTGTGCTCGACTATGATTGCTTGAATTCCGCAACATGGGTATTAATAATTTGCGTATTTTGAAGTCGAGCATCAGGACCATAACAAAGTATGTGTAGGGAATTACAAGCACATATGCATGAGAGAAGAGCGTTTTCGCTTTTGAATCTCTGCCAACAAATGTATTTTGTAGTGGTGGGATAAAAAATGTGTATATCTTTTGTTTTTTTATATTTTTAATATAATTACCTGCACATAACATTATAAGTTTATGGTCCCTAATAAATGTCCTTAGATACAGATGTAGGATGGAAAAAAAATAAATGAATAAGATTAGTAATGAAATTTCCTCTCCTCTTCTTTAGGTTGGTGGAGCACACACGGGCAGATGGGACCACGGGCAGGAGAGTGAAGCCCTACATTATTGACCTTGGTTCAGGTAATGGTACATACCTGAACAATCAGCGCATAGATCCACAGCGCTACTACGAGCTCAAGGAGAAAGACGTGCTGAAGTTCGGCTTCAGCAGCCGCGAGTATGTCCTCCTGCATGAGTTTTCCGATACAGCTGAGGTCGACGCTAAAAAGGATGCAGAGGAGGAGGATGAAGACGAAGGCCTTGATGAGTAGTCGCCTCTAGGTGTTCACCAAAGTACATTTCTTATATTTAGGCTCTTAAAGAGTTCAGACTAAACAATCAGGATTGCTGTGATTGACCCGGATGTTATGGGGCTTTTCCTTTTATTAATGGTTTAAACAAGACCATTACGTGGACAAGGTTTATTAAGAAATACACTGGTAGTCTTCAGCCTGACTGCTCTCTGTGTATAACTCTTATTCTCAGGTGGACAGCTTAAGCATTATATCAGACAGCTTTGAATTGTCTGGCACTGCCCAATGTAGTCCTTTCTTTCTAACAAAGTGCTCAGTGCCAGAGCCAATTACTTAAATAAGATCTATTTTGGATAATTCGTTGTGTCAAAGTGTTACAACCAGATTTTTTTATTGTAAATATACTGGATGTAGTCAATGTGGGTGATGTGTTTCACTTGCATTTCACTTTCTAAGTTTGAATGATTGAAGATCTGTTTCTAGTTTCTAGTAGATGTTTTTATTTTAATATCACATAAGCAGTGAAATATCTTCATGTATTCTGGTCCACAGTTAATGACATTATTGCTTGAATACGTTGGGTTGCAGATCGATATCTTGTTTGCATTTTAGATGTTTTGTACTGTAAAATAAAAACAGGCAATAATGACTGTGTTTTTGCTTTATTTGAACACCATGTCCCTTAGTCAACATTCTGATTTAGCAAAAAGAGGTAAAAATGTTTGTTGCTGGCTGCCTCGGTACAGCCAATATCACCACTGTGCAAAGAAAAATAAAGTATCTACAAAACAAGTTACTATTTACTTTCAATGTAAGTTTAATATAAGAGATTTTATTCTGAGCAGTTTTGAAGCATTAGTCCAGTTATCAGGAATTTTTAACACCTTATGAACAGCTGTCGTGCTCTGTATTGTGGTAATGTAGTGTTTTGTGTTATAGCTGTTGTGTGTTTTAATTGCCGACTGAAGGATTTATTGCAGAACGTAGGGGTAAAATGAAAAGGAGGAGCAGGTCTTTATTAAAATGATGTGTTGTGAATGTAGACAAAAGGCTTTAAGTTCCTTTGAAATAAGTAATGTTCAGCTGTAGTGTGTTTATATAATGTGTCTATTGAGTAGTTAAACATTAATATGTTTGTAATTATTACAGATCAGTTTATATTAGACAAAACAGCTTAACAAAAGTACAAAGTGCAGATCACTGCTTAGCAAACAGAGTGCAACGATTGCAGGAATTACTAGTTAAGAGTGTAAAGAAGAAACTAAAAATAATAAATTCACAGTCAAAATAAGAGATGCTGTGTTGAGACCTTAAACAGCAATTCATTCTCGAAAACCCTCCAATGTAGCCAAATTCTTCTGTAAATAACAGGGGGCCAGAACTCTTCCAAAGAATTGCAAGATATCGCCAGTGTTAGCAGTTGTCACTGCTAAGAGTGGCACAACCGCCTATTAGGTTCAGGGGTTACTACAATTACTTTTTCACATGGGTGAAATCTATAATCATTTTAATAGCTTACTCATGTATTTATCATATATTTAAATTAGTTAGATGATAGGAGAATTGAATCGAGGCAAAGAGATTTACACAGCCCTGTATATATATATATATATTAATAGCTTTTGGATAGAAACAACTCTGGAATCAAAAATGGGAGCTGCTTCATAACTCCTAGCCTCTGTCTGGACAACACCATCCTTTAAAAACTAATAAGAACAGTAACTAACAGTAAGAAGGGGACTTGTGAGGGAAGCCACAGAGAGAGAACAGTTTCTAAAAGATTGAATGAAAGTGCCCAAGAGCTCTGCATACAGCTGGCCTGTGTGGGAGGGTGGCTAAAGAGAAGCCATTACTGATGAAAACACATTAAAGCATTTCTAGGGTTTTCCAGAAGGCATCAGTGACCCAGGTTTTCTGGTCAGATGAGAAAAGTTCTAAATAATGTGTGAGATGCATTCTGAACGCTGTTCATTCCTCAGTATACACCATCCCAACAGTGAAGTATGGGGGTGGCAGCATCCTGTTGTGGACTTGCTTTTCTTGGCAGGAATGTGTTAAACACAGGAATGAGCTTCAGAGAGCCAAAAAATTAACCTCTGGGAGGAACCTCACCTTTCAGACCAAAGCTACAAAGGAGTGGTGGAATAACAGAAAGATTATTGTTATGTAATCAAGTCCAGACTTGGCTCTTATAACAGCAAGAGATGGCTCTGCAAGTACTAGTCTGAAGGAGTTTAATATTATTGCAAGCCGCATTTTAGGGTTTTTTTTAGATCTTATGACAAATAATGCATGCTTAATTCAATAATTCCTGAAACAGTCTGTATAAATGTCATACAGTGTGTTCAAAGGCAAAGCCAGCAATGGCCTGCGCCACCATGAGAAGCATGGTCACCCTTCTGGCCACCCCAAATAATGGAGAGTGAGTCAGCCATCATCAGTAATGCATAAATTATGCTTTACGAATGTCTGCAATCTGAGTAGCTACTAATTAGTGAGAGTCTAGGCTGAGGTGAGAGTATGAGATGAAGCTGCTTTTAATAATTAGTATGTCTTGCTGTAATGAGCCTTGCTGACTAAACAAGTGAATGAATGTTCACTGGGTTCTTCATTGCTGCTCTGTGAGCTACATTAAGATGCTATAATAATTATATATAGTTTTATAATAACTATTATAGTTTTCCCTACACACTGCTGTTTGACTAGCTATCTAATTATTACACTGTTATAACTAGCAAGGACTGCCTGAATGAGTATAACTCCTCTGGTCTGTCTGTATGAAAAGTTTTTCCTAAAGTCACAGTTGTGCATCAAACAAAAGCGATTTTTTCTTCAAACACATTTCCTCATGCATGACTACAACATGTTACATCAGCACTGTCTGTCATCACTTTTGGCAAAAGTTATTGTAATATTTTATGCGAGGATAATGGACAATGCGTCACTTTGTAAGTGATTTTACAGTAACCCCATTCTATTTATTTATTTATTTATTTGTATTTGGTATGTGGCACTTTAATCTCTGGGTCTCATTTATTCACTTTATTCTAAAAGCTCCAGCTATCCTGCTTTTTCCACATTATACTTAGTTTTATCTTATCTTGATGGTCCGTATTCTATCCAGTTTGGAGTCAATTAATAGATATTTATTTCTATCAAAAAACAGACATTATTGTTTAACAAATAATTTTAGTTTTAAAAGTGTGTTGTGAGAGCAGATCGCCGTTGTTCAAAATATTTTTTTTTTCGATTTATTTTTTTGACAGCAACAAAATGAGTTTTCAACAAAAACGAACAAGAAAAGAATTGTGTATCAAGTATAAGAAATGTTGACAACTTTCATGAGCTGAACTTTTTCCAGACTCCCAACTGATCCAACTCGTTTCTGAACACGTGTTGAAAAACCGGTTGGATTAGTTGGAAATGTTCCTGAAATCATCGCGTCTGCCATTAAAGGACTTTTATTTTGAAGCAGAGGAATCTGTTAACCCGGATGTTATATTAGCGGTAGTCACTCACAATAGTGATGTAGTTCATGCTGTTGTTTATTTAGTTTATTGTATGTATATAACGTGATAAATATTTTTTTACGATTCCTGCTGTTGTTTTTAGGTATTGTTATTAATTATTTTTGTGACGGATAGCTGGGGTTTGTGTTTGTTTGATTCTCTTCAGTGTAAAGCGTTTTAACGTATTGATGTTCATCATGTGCTGCACTATAAGTTTGTTTAAGAACAGTTAGTTATTCTTTAGCAAAATAATTAATCTCTCTGGGGTTTTCCGTCGTTCAGATCACAACACAACGGGCTTGCTTTCTAAAATGTATGATGCACATACATATGCGATATTAGTCTTTATTTTGTAGATTTAATTTGTGTAGTGTCGAACATTAAACTTTCACCATCATGTCCTCCGGACCTGGACAGCCGTCCCTGCGTTTTGGACAGGTTGTTATTGGACCACCTGGCTCAGGTAAAACAACCTACTGTCGTGCAATGCAAGAGTTCTTGAGCCACCTGGGTCGCAAAGTGGTTATTATAAACATGGACCCTGCAAACGAGGGGCTGCCATACACCTGTTCTGTGGACGTATCAGAGCTCGTCACCCTTGATGATGTAATGGAGGGTCTCAAACTAGGCCCTAACGGTGGTCTTATTTACTGTATGGAATACTTGGAGGCCAATTTGGACTGGCTGGAGGGTAAGCTGAAGAAGCACCATGATTACTACTTCCTTTTCGACTGTCCCGGCCAGGTGGAGCTTTACACCCATCATAGCTCAGTCCGAAATATATTTGCTCAGCTGTCCAAGTGGAATTTCAGGGTGAGTACCAAAAGGCAGGTAGTGGAAGCTGCTCCTTGTGAGCCTTCTAATTAGTGTGTTTGAATTGCTACATTGATATCTTTTACTAATAACTGTTATACATGTTTCTAGTTGACAGCCGTGCATTTGGTGGACTCCCATTACTGTGCTGAGCCAGCCAAGTTTATTTCTGTGCTCTGCACCTCCCTGTCCACCATGCTCCAGGTGGAACTACCTCATGTCAACGTTCTGTCCAAGATGGACCTTATTGAGCAGTATGGCAAGCTGGGTGAGTAGGCAGCTGATATAATCTTCTGTGCTATTGTTTAATGCATTAACTAACTGGTCTGATCTGTATGATGATAGGGTGATTGTTACTGTGCTAGAAGTCACATTTTCTGCCACGCAATCACTTGTCATTATACCTTACAGCTTTCAACCTTGATTTCTACACTGAGGTTATGGACTTATCCTACCTGGTGGAACATCTGACTGCTGACCCATTCTTCAAGAAATTCCATCGTCTGAACGAAAAGTTGGCTGAGGTGATTCAGGACTACAGCCTGGTGTCCTTTGTACCACTAAATGTTCAGGCAAGTGCAGGTTTTCTTCCACAGCCTCACTTAGAACCAATATAACAATAGAAGTATAATTATGACACTTTGTGACTTTTTTATCAGGATAAGGAGAGCATGATGCAAGTCCTGCGTGCAGTTGACAAGGCCAACGGCTATTGTTTTGGTGACTTGGAGGAAAGGAACCTCCAGGCCATGATGTCTGCTGCTGTGGGTGCAGATTTTCAGTTTACCTCGTATCCTTCCCTCATCAGTTACTATTTTTTTCTCATATTCTTGTTTCTTGTTTTATTTTGTCATTTAATTGAATTAATTTTAATTAATTTATTTGTGCACAGCTTTATGGTTGGATACTTTCAAAAAAATACTTTCCTTAACTTTTAAATCCAGAACTCTTGGAGTACAAGAGAAATATGTGGAACCTACCAAAAAGACTGTGGAAGAAGAGGTCATGGACTTGTAACTGTGTCATTAATAAAGGCCTATGCTTACTGCTTGCTATTTACTAAACTGATTTTCTCAAACAGACAAACCGTTTGCTGTTTTAAAGAAAGGTAAATCTCAGAAGGTAAACAGTGGAGGCAAAAAAGATGCACTGTCAGCGGCGGCCATGGTTATTACTTGTATTTTAAAGAATGTGTTTCAGTTAAATGTTGTTATTTTTATTAAAATAAACATGCATTCACATTTCATATCTAATTCATTTATTAATCTTGGTTTTTGCCTAGATGTACTATATTTCTTGCATTTCAAATTTGTCATATGTGCAAGGACATCTGTGCACTGGAATGCTTGTGTTGAAATCACAATGACTTTCTGCAGCTGTATGACGCTAAACATACAGACGAGATGAAGACAATATATAGACAACTACATATTCAGAAATATTCTATAACTATTATACATTTCGTAAATAAATAATGTGTGCAGTTTCAGAATTAATACTATGTATAGAAGTAAATATGTATGTGTAGATGTGTACATGTATGTGGAGAACAGGAAGTAACATTACCATTGTAGTGCAAGGAGAGAAAACAATAACCAAATAGCAGGAGTGTAGAGTACAATTGTATGACTACAAATAAGTAAGCACATGTGGAATAGCCCAAGCAAAACACTAGAATGTGACCCAAGACAACTTTTTACGGACTGACTCCACTGCACCCATCTGAAAATATCACACTGTATTAATGGCCACTTGCGTAATGTTTTTTAAACAATTAACAGAATACACATTTACATTTGGATTATACCTAAGATTGTTTTGGACAAGTCTTAATATAAGAGAATAGTTCATCCACCAAAGCTACCCAACCAGTTATCATATAATGATAACAGATGAGCTGTCCTTTCTGACTTGACATCTACAAGGTAAGAGTGTCTAATAGGGTAGACAGTGAGTGGATACAGTGTTTAAAAACTACAACAGCACTGCTGTGTCTGATCCACATATACCAGCACAACACATACTAATACACCACCACCACATCAGTGTCACTGCAGTGCTAAGAATAATCCAACCCCCAAATCATACCTGCTCTGTGGTGGTTCACCAAGAACAGCGTGAAGTGTGACTAACAAAGCTTACAGATAAACAGATCGACTGTAGTCTTTAACTGTAGAACTACAAAGTGCTCATATACTGTGTATATACAGAGGTGTGCTAAAGTGGCCAGTCTGTGTATAAATGGTAAATACAATATGAAACTTAAGTGTATTGTAGATGTTTGGGGAGCTGCTCCAACATATTGATCGAGCTTATTTTGAAGGAGGTTGTTTTGTTGATTTGGACCCTTTCATGGCTGCCCACCAGAGAGCGCTGTCACACAGAATACGTGTGCAAAGACTAGTTTAGCAGGATGTTCATGTTTGTGTTGATGTTTCAGGCAAATCCACAGACAATCTATGGTTTCTATGAGTGGGATATGTGGGCCGTTTGGCCCTCTTCTGAAAGAAAGGCCCCCTTATTGTGCTCATTGTGTGTATGTCTGGGACGCTTGAGCAGATGGTCTGTGCTGCAGTCGATGGTAGACTGCAGAGTATTATTTATTATGCAGGCTGATATGTTTTCCTCGCATGTGCCTCACAAACTGTATCCACATCATTTCTTGCCCTTGGGTTTGCGTCTCACACTTGTTTCAAATGTGATCTGCTGCAGTTAGTCCTCCTTCCCCATCATGTGCGGCGTGGACCTTGTAAAGGCCCCATCACCGGCGGAGTAACACAGGAATGCATTGTACATGCGAGGGAGAGATGACAACTATGTTACATAGTGCCCCTTGATTTCAGAACTTGTCTTTTCGCGCCTCCTTTTCTTTGTCAAGATTATGTTTTCGGGGCTTTTCCCGCCAAGCCAAGGTGGTCTGTGCAATATGAGTCACATCGCAGCCTATTAAAGCTTTTGCGCAAATAATCACCTTAACGCATACTTGTGTGATCCGCGGAAGTGGACGCGGGTCTAAAAAGCGTGGTGCTTCGCCTCTTAGCGCACTCTGTGTAGCTGGGCGTTTCTAAAACACGGAGTGGAGCGGCGGGCACACACGGGATCGACTCAAATGGAGCAGGAACTGCGTGGTTTACTGGAAAATTTTCAACTGAGATTTAGGTAAAACTCGTTTCGTTAAAAAGTCATGTGATTAATCGTGCATTGACCGTAGTTACTGGTTTATTGGTTGCTTTTTTTTAAAGAAAGACCAGCAGGAACCTTATGATCAACATTGCACACATTTCCTATCAGAAAAGGACAATGCAGTTTGTGGGGTGTTAGAAACATGGCATACATGGTGGGATTTTTAGCTGCAGTTAGGTGTTGCAGAGCACCTGTACTGTAGGCTGTAGGCATGTCTGTTATAAGGATCACTGATTTACACAAGCAGGACAAGCCAAATGTACCATAACACCAAACACTTTGCCTACTTGTGTTGAATTGTTATTGGTCGGCTCTGGTCAGCCCAAATATGTTAACTCTTCAACACAAGTGGCTCTTGGGCTGTCCACAAATTGGACTGTTTTGTGTGCTCCTTCACTCACTTAACACTTATTACAACCCAACCATAATTGCAGCTATGCCAATAGCAGGCCGACCATCCAACAGCAAATTGCATGTTTTATATTTTTTACTTACATGTAATGAATAATTACACTCATTTTTTTTAACCAAATATATTTTTTTGTATTATTGAATTTACGTTCTTCACAGTTATTAAGCTAACTATATAAATGCTATATACATTATTGTTATATATATTATGTATAAGGTATACTTGATGGGCCCTCGTGCAACAAAATGGTTCAGTCTAGAAACTGCATTATAAAGCAGATAGTGCTACAAACAGACAGAGAATATCATCTAATTTATGGTCACCACAAAATCCGTGCTGTCCTATGAAGTCAGTTGGAGCATTTGGTGTACATCTTTGGCTATGTTGCTTCTATTTTCGACACAGTCACCAAGTACGGAAAGAGAAGAAGAGCTAGAACTGTTTACTGGCCAAAAGACTTTCCACGTGTATGTTGGCCTTGAAATTAGGTACACATACTATTATATCCTTTTCATAATTTTTTTTACGTTCCTTTCTGATATTATTCAGATGATCAGCCATATTGTTGCTGTGGAAACGTTTATTCTGTTGTTGTAAATGTAATTGCTCAGCTGCTGTTTACACTGTGTCAAAATTCAATAGAAATGGTCCAAAATTACTTGGAATAGAACCTCATTTATTAAACCTACACTGAACGTTGCAGCATGTTTATACCTTCTCCTGTTTCGTCACTATTTTAGTAGTGTGAGGTTTGGGTCTGACAGTGCACATATGTTTATTATGATTTCTTCATTTTCTTCAGCTGAGTCTTCCTGTAAGCGCCTGGATTTTTGGACCTTTGGCAGTAAATGTAAACAGGACATGATGCAAAGCAGCAACTTCACAGTCCAGAATCCAGTTCACAGTTTAGCTCAATCTTCACGGCAAAAACAGGAGCCAGACAGGCAGAAGGAGTTAGCAATGTGAAATTTGTTTCTGCCTTCCTGGGCTTATGAATGCACTAGTTTGACAAATAGAAAAATCCATTTCCCCTCCTCTTTTAAGCACTTCTCATTTATTTTCTGCGGTAGCGTATCTACCTATGGCTATTCCTATTTGAAATTATAAGGATTTAAATTCCTACATAATAAATCTATTACTTTTTTATCAATCCTAGTCCTTTATTCGTGCCTTTTTCAGTGTGTGAAAGAATAACAATGATTGTCTTACCCCTTATGTCATACCTTTTAATTTTTTACAGTGAAATCATTCAAGCAAATTCATCTATGAGCAGATAACAGTAGTTTGAAATGCACAGTAAAAAGACAATAGAGGAATTGTATGTAGCTCTGATATTCATTCAGTGAATGAATCATATTGATGATAATGCATATAATGCATATAAAGTGTTGCATTTCTAAGAAAGAATAATAATTTAGGCCAATACCGTGTACCATGTTCCTGTGTTGTTATTTTCTAAAGGTTTGTCATGCATGTTCGGGGGAGGGTGGGGTGGGTGAGGGGGTGGGGGGGGGGCGTAAGGGTTGTGCGAACGCACCCACAGCTACGCTTTCCAGCTCTGGCTCCCCCGGAGTGCTACTTCTTCCCTTAGCACACATCAGAGACAGAGTTTGTGTGTGTCACGGCTGCCCAGCAACCTGCTGGCTGAGGACCAACTTCCCTGTGTCTGCTCTGGTTACTTTGTGGATTCCTATGTGGGGGTGTGTCTGAGAACAAGCAATTGAATGAACCACTGATTGAATGGAAGGCTCCACAAAACAATCTCCTCCCTACGGCCTTGTGTGTAGCTTATTGGTATATTTAAGGTCATGGCTGTTGTGGTACGAGGTTTACATGTCATGCTGTGTATTCTGACAAATATGGTGACAAATAGTAACAACAAAGCCCATATTTCATTTTACAGACTTTACATGTATCTCTATGCAAGCTTTTACTTCAGCCCACTGCGAAGTACAGCGTACAGGAAAGCCGGAGGACTTATAATTATAGTCGCCTATATTGCAACAAAGCCAACAATGAAGCATTGTGATCCGTCTATATTAGACAATTAGACAGTCACCTTTTGTCCTCCAGCATAGGTGTCCAAACGTATTAGAGGAAAAATGTAAATATAAAGAGGATATTTGGTGTTAAATTGCAACAGTTTGCAGTAAAATGAGGATTTTAAATTCAACTGTTTATTTAAATCATGTATTTCACCCACAAATGAAAGTGCACAAGCTGCCCATTTATTCTCCACAGCTTCCTCAATTTTTGCCTGTTTTTTTTTTTTTGTCTTTCTACACTTGCAGCTTTTCTGTAACTACATCTGCACAGCGATGGTTGCAAATGTTGTCAGAAATATGTTGTAGATATGTTATGTTATGGATTATAGTGAAGAGTAAGTCTTCTTCAAATGTTACTATTTTATGGTGGATCATTGTGAACAAAACAATAATAAATATAAGTGAATGTGACAAACGAAGCCCCTAAAACAGAACCTCAAAATGTGGACTTGAAAACATCTGTATCGGAATAATACGAAGGGCTCTCCCTCCTTCACAGGCCAAGGCTAGAGTAGGCCAGCAGCAAGCTACTAGCAGCTCCGCACTGCATTAAAGCTGCTCTGTGCTGCCCATCCCCCATGCTCAGCACCAGAGTTGTGCTTCTTTTGCAAGCAGCAAGGCTTCAGCGAGAGAGGCAGGCAGGGAGAGAGGGGAGAGAAGAGAGGGGGTGGGGAGAGATGTGAGGAACAAGAGACCATGTTATTCTTCTAAAGAGAAATATTTTCTCCCGTGAGATCCAGGCTCTATTTCTTTCAGAGTCCGAGCTGAACCACAGTATAAATAGATAGAGGTTATTTTGTGATGATAATGTATTCTGCCTTTCAACCGCTTGCCGTGGTTTATCTGATTTTCTTCTCACCCTCTCCCTCCCTCCCTCCTTTTTTTTTCCATTTTCACTTCCTGCTTGCAGACTAGCCCGGCCCACCACCAACCCTCCTTGCTTCTGCCTCTTCCTCTGCCTCTCTCAAGCAAAGCTCTCCTTCAGTCTAGTTTTTCTACCGATTTTCCCTTTAGCACCTCAGCAAACTAAAAAAAAAATAAAATCAGAGATGTGACTCTCACATTTGTCTTCTAGGTAGTAAATAAATATGTATATTTTCTAATAATGCTAACTGTGTCTAATTTTCTCCTTGCCTTATAATAACGCTCACAATTATAGTGCATTAATTAATGTGCTGTTTGAATGTCTTTTACTAGCAGCAGTTTAATAAAAGAAACATTCAGGTGATGACCAACCTAGATGGAGGTGGTCTGGGTGGAAAACAAATACAATGTACTTCCATTCCAGTTCATTCATGTAGTGCGTCAAAAATAATAATTTATATCAAGTTGCTTTGTTAATTTTTTTCTTGCCAAGAAACTGCTGTACTTGTTGTTATGCAACGTCAAGACACCCCCCCCCCCCCCGCCCCTCTCCTTCCTCCCCAAAACCACCCCCAGCCGAGTCCATTCCGTGCTATGAAGAGAGTCCAGGCCAGGTTTCTGATGCTCCAGCCTATCTCGGTAAAATGGCTGTATGCGCCTCGTGCTGGTGTGATCCGTTCCTCCGCTGTAGTCTAGTTCTGTAACAGAAACCCCCACAATTTCTGTGTCGGTTAAATTCACTCCCGGGACCTCAGTTAACTAACACTTTTTTTGCAAAGCCGTGCTTACGGTGCAGCCCGGATTCGGTCCGGCGAGAGGGGTGGGGATGAGTCGGGACGCGGGCGAATTGTTGTAAAACTGTTGTATTTACATTCAATGTCGAGCGTTTGATTGTGACTGGACTCGCCGAGAGGGAGAGAGGGGTATCATGGCCGCTCAGGTCGCCAGCGCTGCCTCTCTCAACACCAGCCCGCCTTCCGAGCTGAAAAAACCGGATCGAGACCCAAAGGAGGAGTCGGTACCGGGGGAGAAGCAGCAGGAAAATAAGGAGCCGGGATTAGAGAGCGGATCTCCGGGCCGTGGGGAGCTGCACGACCGGGCCGATGTTGGAAATGCTGGGGGAGGAGGGGAGTCGGAGATGAAGAACGGGAACGGGAACCCTTCTCGAGTGAATAATACTCAAAATGATACCACTGGACCCGACGGGAATAACCACCCAGGGATGGTACACCATCACGCGTCCGCTTTTCCGCCACCTTCCTACGGTTACAGTCAGCACTACGGACGGGCCCCTTTTCATCAACATGGCGGACAACAAAGCCCTGGCATGGCAGCTGCAGCGGGGCCAGGCGCGTTGTCGAGCAACATGATGGACCCGTATCAGGCGAACTCGCACGACCACGGCTTCCCCAACCACCACTTCAACAGCTACGGCCCGTTTCCGAGCCGGACGCCCTACCCAGGCCAAGGCTACGCCGTGAACTCCCCGCGCAATCCTCCGGCTCAGGCGGCAGGGGGGCAGGCAGCCAAGCCACAGCCAGCGGGAGGATCCACGGCTATGGCTGCATCGTACAACAATCAGCGTTATGCTATGGGAAACCCACAGCCCACGTCCACCCCGACTCTGAACCAACTTCTGACCTCCCCGAGCTCGACCAGGGGATACCCCACTTACCCCCAGAGCGACTACAACAACCAGGAAGGTGCTAACAAGGGACCAACAGAGATTGGCAGTAGCGGCCAGTATGGTGGGGGCCATCCGGGTTGGCAACAAAGGACCCATCACCCGCCGCCCATGAGCCCGGGAAGTACGGGGCAACCCCTCGGTAGAAACCAGGTAAATGCGCATTTACACTTATTTTTGAGACGACTCGTTTCCATTCGCCTAGTTTCTGTCAGAGCGTGTACCCGAGCACGCTAGGCTAGCTATTGTCTAGCCAGGAGATACTCTAAAATGGCTGCCTCCTTGCTTTTTCATACACCACTTCATTTAACAGCGTTTATTTTGGCGGAATAGTGGCAGAGTGCGACCTCGCCGCCTGCTTATAGTGTTGAAAACGACCACTGCAGTCCACGGAGGAGCTAAAGTAAGTGTACGGTGTGCGTAAAACCGAGAAAAATGCGTATTTTGTGCGACTTTCTTTTTCCAGCAGCAGGCGGCTTAAACGTAGCTAATTAGCTGAAGGTTGGCTAGCAGTTCGCTCTGAACGCCGTTTCAGCGGATAAATGGTCGGCGTGGCTGAAGGAGCCTGATGTTCGTTGGTTATCAAACAGATAACGTTTATTCCACGTGTCAGTCGGTCAGCTTTGAATAAAGGTGTTTATTTTGGGTCGGGTTAGCGGAGGTTTCACGACTGTGTTGTTTGAAGGACTCGCTCGTTTCGTAACGGCAGTGTCTGGCTAACAGTAGCAGCGTAACCACAGAAATGTGAATTTGCATGTTAATCGTTTCTTTGGGGGGAAAAGTGGATACCTGCGCGTTATTGTGTTGATGTAATTTGGGGGAATAAAAGGACGGTTCAGACTCAGCTAGGCCCGGCTGGATGGTATTAGTTCGGTTGTAAATGCAAGCCAAGTAATTTGAGTAAGCGCAGATTGCTTTGCTGTGGGATTTGAATTGTGGAGGTAAAATCCTCCTGTCAAAGGCAGGAGACAGTTGGTCTTGGGTTGACATGCTAGTCGAAATCTGATTGGCTCTTCATCCTCTGCTCTTGGCCATTTATAATTGCTTATGATGTAACGCAGAAACAATTCCTGATTAGTTAATGTTGCTCGCATCCTCACACTTGAACAACATGCAGCCTCTCAGAGAAGAGATGTCTCACGCAGTGAATGAAATTAAAAGGTTTTCAGAGATTTTGATACGATCCCTTTTTTCATTTTGATGCATTCAATATTCAACCTGAGACCAGTGTGACCTGTTAATTCTGTTGTGATGTTTTTAAATTGCTAATCATTGTTACTATTAATTCTAATTCTTTTAAGGTCTTTTGTAGAAATGTATTTTCTTGAAGTATGAAATACTTGAATGTTCCCTAATATGTTGCAGATTCTCAGGTGAAGTGATGTGTTGTAAGGCACTGAAAAAGAAAGTGTCTTTGGAGATCATTCTTCCCTTCTTTATTGTGCACACTGCAGCCCTAAAACCAAACATAAAGCTGGACAATATTGCAAAAATATAATATCACAATACTTCAAGACATTTTTATGCTACACAATGTGCCTCAATATTTTTTTTCCCCCTTACATCTTCAACAGAAAGAACAGTGCTACAAAAATACTATAAAATCTGTCAACACAATGGGCCTCATTCACCAATGTCATCCTAAGGGGTTTTTTAAAATATTTATATTGTTCTTGAGAAAGGTTCTAGGATGGTCTATGTCAGGTTTATGAAAAACCTCACAATGGTTTCCACCTTTGTGCTCTTAATTGTGTTTAGATTCTGTCCTTACCCAAGAACGAATCCCAAATGAGACAAAACATTGGTGAATGTCAGTGGGTTTTAAGAGGAAATGCTTTCTTAAGAATGGTTAATGATTGAGGCCCAGTGATTGTTGCACTAAATACAGTTAAACAGAACTAAGGTTACTGTCCGCATAATGAAACAGGTATTGATGATGTGTTATATGTTCAGCAAAGCATATTAAATTTGTCATGAAGATAATGTGTGGTGTTGCATTGCCCAGCCTTAGACTAACAGCAGCTGTACTGAACATTTTAAACATAAAGCAGGCTTGTGTGCATTGCAGTATGACGTTCATGCAGGATGGTAAAGCACATTTGTGTGACCGTTAAAAACAGAGCTGCATGATTATGACCACAAATTATGTTCAGTTGTGAAAAACATATGAATGTGTAATTTGCTGGAATACTGTTGAACATTCAATATTTTACTTTCATAGCGTGCAGTGAAACTCCCTGTGATTTGTTGGCATATTGTGTCCTCTTGCAGTGGCATTATAGAAATCTGTTAACAAACCTGGTGTTCTGTGAGTCTAATCAACAGTCAGAAATGTCTGTGTTTGATGAATGTGATTAGTTTTTGGTTCTACATGTCACTCATTATCATGGGGATGCTGGTAAGGATGTAGTGATGTAGTCATGTGAGCAGGCTGTTACTTGTATGTTTGGGGAAAACGCAAAAAAATATATATTGTCGCTGTCCAACAAAAAAAAAAGAAATCTTTCTTTACCCATTCTTGACTTTTCTGCATGATTTGAGCGCCAGATAAGAAGAGCAGACCACTAGAATTGCTCAAATTAAAGCCCCTGTACAATAATTTTATTTATATATATATTTATATATAATAATTTAATATTTGTGTTTTTCTTTTATGGTGGTAACATGGAACATTTGATCATATTTCTAGTAAAAGTGATAGCTACCATTTGTAATGTTTTAAAATGCTACTGTAGGAGATAATAATAATATTTCTGTATAATATGTTATTATTTTCAAACTAATTGTTTAATAGGTCATGGCGATTGTCATTCCTAGTTTTAAAACAAAATGTGTTTAGTGTCAACAATAAACAAGTTGCATACATAAAGCAGTAATGAAATCATGCCCAGTTTATATATTTCAACTAGAAAGATTGAGTTGGTTGGGCTGAGCAATGGGATTTTCTTCTAGCTTTTCTGAAAATTGGTTTTCTCGGTTGCTCATTATGTTAATTAAAGGTCTTTTACAAATTCTTAGATGGTGGGCTTTTCATACATTGGGCTAAACACTTTCATTTAAATTTTCAGCTGTTTTTAAAATAAAAATTAAGTTGCAGCTATCCATAAACCATATTACAATTGTAATATTTTGCAGCATTATACATATTACAAACACGTACGTAATGATACTGTTAAAATAAGGTGAAGGGAGTATGTGAGGGTATACATAATTAGACCAAAGTAACTACTGCATGTTTTATTAGAAAGAGCATAATTAGGCCCTAGTTAAATTGGATTTAGTGCAGCACAGTTTGAATTTTGAATACATATATATGATACACACAGTAATAATATTACTGCGTGTGTAATTTGGTTTGCAATGTACGTATGTTCAGTGTTGATTTCTCACTAATTTTCTGATGTTTATTTTTTTTAGACTATTTTGAAATTCCTGTTTAAGTGTGTCTAGGTGTTTAGTGTGGGTAACCAGAGCAGACTAAAACACCACTTTACAAAATTATATGATGATGTGAATAGGATAAAGCATAAACACAGCATTAACAAAGATTGAACTTTAACTAGAGCTTTCTCTGGCGGTTTTCACAGCGACTTTCAATCAGTCTGTTCATGGTCTCTTCATTATCCTGTTTTCTTTTTTAAATTAATTAATTAATTGATTACATTATTACATTTTTGGCTATTGTGAGGTTTTTTTTTCCAATTTTTGAAACATGATCTTGTGTCTTGTCAATGTGCTTGCAAACCTTTGTCTATATGCTTTGTCTTTATCTATTCATCCCCATTTGTCAGCTGTGTCCTGGACTTGGACATTTATTTCTAGTTGTAGGTGTTGTTCTGTTATGCCATTTTTCTCTAACCATGTTATGTATTAATTGACAGTGATGTAGTTTTAAATAATTTGTTAATAAGAAATCTGACATGGCTGATATAGATACCAATGAGTATTGATAATCTTAGAAAAGCATTGCTGGTGTTGTTTTGAAGCTGTGTTATGGGTTTTGTTATTCAGAGCTGTTGCTGGTGTGCTGTATGGTGTCCTCCCTGCCCTCAGTTCATCTGTTGGAGCTCCAGTATCCACCCCATCCCCCACAGCCAATCAAAGAGCCAGTCCAGCAGAGTCTCCTGCCAAGGGAGCCTTTGCTTTATCTTATGCAGATTAGCCATGTGCTGCTTTTATTTATTTTATTTTTCCATTTGGACACTGGAAAATGTCAAGAGCTGCTTCGCCTCAGACACTTATAACTAGAGTTTGTTTACCAAAGGAGGCCTTCTGTCAGGTCTGCAATTAAATCAGAACTGCTTGTATCGATAAACAGATTTGGGTGTCTGTAGACTACTTTGTTTATTAATTTTATTTTATTTATTTACTTATTAGTAGGTGTGTCTTGCGTACTGCTTTGTCTGACCACAGTGTATGTTTGGCTTGATGTCAAACATTGGTGTTTTACTGAGATGACTAGATGGATCTTTTCTGGTTGTAATTTGTTCACAGATGTCAAATGCTGGATGAATACATCTGCAGAGGCCTGAGTGTGCGCCTTTTAAATATATTATATATAAAATATATATTTATTATATAAATATTTTAAGTAATGATTAGGGCAAAAATAAAATTTACATTGTTTCTAACCACAGCCAGGCTATATCGTGTTTCAGAACAGTTTGGTTATGGTTAAAAGTTCAAAAAATAACAGACCTTATTTAAACATTGTAAATATGCAAATCTAAATGGAGCTGAATTATCCAAATCACTTCCCGTGCATGTTCCGCATCCTACCTGAGTCTGTTGTACACATGGCATGGTACCAGATCATGTGATTGTATGTGCCGGTACAGTGATAATTGGGATGTAGTTTGTACAAATGTACATTTTGTATTACTATTGATTGATTTAGATTAATACTTTTTGCTTTGTATGAAGATTGGTCATTGGTGGAAAGTTTATTCTTCCCTCATTTTTTTTTTTTTGATTGGAGAACGAATTTAAACTTACGAGTGTTGTCCCATGGGTTTTTGCGTTCACACAAAAATTTGTAAAATGTTCTGCTTTGTCTATTAGTCCTATTGTGCTTATAGTAGTCAGATGTTTGTAGTATCCTACTGTAAATTAAACGGATTGATTTCTGTAAGATTCTTGGAGGAACTTTTTAAAAGATTTTCTCTTGCGTGTACATTTACATGTTGATTAGTTTAAGATGGCTGTGAATAGAGCCATTAACATTTTGGTTGCTTTGGTTTATAAC
Organism: Megaleporinus macrocephalus; assembly: GCA_021613375.1. Taxonomy (NCBI): domain Eukaryota; kingdom Metazoa; phylum Chordata; class Actinopteri; order Characiformes; family Anostomidae; genus Megaleporinus; species Megaleporinus macrocephalus. The sequence goes on from CM038705.1 coordinate 28,204,121, forward strand.
GTTGCTGCATGTAGTAGCGCTGCTAAATGTGATATTTGGCATAAGTAGTTAAAATTATTGGTTGGTCATTTTAAAGCCAGCCCTGTGAACGTTAGTGCCTTTTGTCTCATTATGCTTTAAGAGTCGTACAGTCATCAGAAATTTTATTTGCATATGCATTAGTATTGTTATTGTTGGTTTCGCAGATAGACTAACTGTTCTACATTACTGGATCTCACTTGCTTTTGAGGTTAAATGCAAGCAACTCCTCACAACAATGTTAAATATGTAATTAAAGCTTTCCCAAAAGAGCAGAGGCTATTAATGTAAACGTCCTTTAGCACATACGTATTAGGGAGTACGGATTAGTTGCGAAGTACCAGTTTCCTTCCTATGTTCAACATCTATAAAATTATAAGTAGTTTGTTATGCTGGGCATGTTATTCTTTTAAAAGATTTTAGATCCTTCTAAAATTCATACCTGTCCTGATATATGCATATACCGTCTACCTACCACAAGATTCTAGCCCTCTCTGTTTATATTGCTATGACTTCTGTCATTTATTCAGTGCCAAGATTGCTTCCTTTTTTTAAAAAAAAAAAAAAAAAAAGGAAAAGCCAGCTTGGCTCAGACTCAAACAGAAGTACAGCTGGGATGTGTTAAATATTCGGCAGACTGCCTTCCATTTGAAATGAGTTATATATAGCACTCTTGACTTCCTTAACTAAGGCAGAGAAAGGTAACGTGCAGGTTAATAACCGTGGGAAACAGAGAATGTTTCTGCTGCACACCTCCCTGTCTCCACTCTCCTTTCTTACTGTAATCACATTTTATTCTTTTTTTTGGCTTACCCGCTCTGTTTTTTAACCCTGCTGTGTTAATTATCAACATGTGGAAATGTCCACTAAAACAGAATTATGTTGTGTCTTATTGGTGTTATAGAGAAACTGTTAATATTGGTATTAGTGTTATATGCAATAGAAAATCAAAGTAATTGACTGCTAAGGTTTACAACCTGTCTAGACATCAAAAGCCTGGAACGAACTTGTTTCTTCGTCTGGCAGTCTTCGTAGTTAATAACTGTATTTGGTAAAGGTCGCTAGCTGAGCAAACTGCTGTCTTCCGTGTCCTCGACTTAACGAAAGAAAAATGACCTTGTGCAAAGCTGTTATACCTGATAATGAAATTTTCTTAAATGTCAGTGTTTTAATTGATGGTTTTGAGTTAGTTGTAGGTGAGACATATATGTAAATATTATGATACTTTCAGGAAAAGTTCACAGTGCACGATGTTACAGTATTTATTTTCAGTCATGTGATCTGTTAAAACAGGGAAATAATAATTTTTATTCAATATTCGCCAAACTAATTTTGCTTTCTTTATAATGAAACATGTAATTGGTCAGTGTTTAGTACTGACAGTCCAGAAAAGCATATGGTATTAAATTATGGTGTGATTTACCCAAATCATGATATGATATTGTATTATTTTTAAATTACATTATTACTCTAGGTTGAGTTATGAGTTAAAATGATTAAAGCCTGGTTGTTAAAGGAAGAACATCATATTAGCCAGTGCTGTAGTTCGCAAATGAAAATGCTGGTGGTGGTGACTGTAGTGAGAGTACCAGTGTAGTATTATAAACTTGATTTGTTTTTGTTTTTCTTTTGAAAATCAGCTCAGATTTAGTTTATCTTAATATATAGCGAAGCAGTTGTTCGATGTTCTTGTTGATTCTGTTGTTCAGTAAACATAATCATCATGAAACGTTGAATGCTTACGTAATAAAATTGTCTTTTGGTCTCACAGACTCCCGGCTCTATGGATCAGATGGGCAAAATGCGTGGTCAGCCATACGGAGCAGGCAGCCCTTATTCCCAGCAGCCCCACCAAGGCCCCCCAGGGCCTCAGCAGGGACCTGCCTATCCAGGCCAGGCCTATGGGCCTCCTGGTCCTCAGAGATACCCTATGGGCATGCAAGGGCGCATGCAGTACGGCCAACAGGTCAGTGTTTACTAGCCGTACTACTCTTGTTGAACTGGACGGATATGTATGTCGTCAGAGTTGATGTTGTTTATGTGCTTTTTGGTTTATATCTTCATTTTTTTGGCAGGATAATAAAGAAAAATTAGAAATTCAGTTTTCTTGCATTAATGCCATCCTATTATATGAATTGGATATGAACTGAATCAGTATTTTTTTTTTTTAAATGGGTCTCTTCCGTACAATTAGACATCACATTGTTCAGTGTAGCGGTGTTTAAGTTTATGATGAACATTGCATGTAAATTTTCATTTAGGCCATAACAGAATTTTGTCAGCTGCTAAAAAAAAATTAAAAAAATTCAGCATTGTAATTGCTGTGGTGCTCAATGTTTGTTCAGATGGCGTCATATGGACAGCAGGGACCAGGCGGTTATGGGCAAGGACAGCAGCCTTATTATGGCCAGCAGGGCCAGGGCCCTCACTCTGGTCAGCAGCAGTCACCATACCCGCAGCCTGCACCGGGCCAGCCGGGCAACCAGGCACCATACTCCCAGCAGCCACACCCTCCACAGCCTTCTGGCCCACATGGACAGGGTGGCCCTCCCTATCAACAGTCTCACATGGCCCAGCAGCCCCAGGGGCCAATGTCAGGACCCCCACAAGGCCCATCACAGTCTCAGCCTTCATACTCTCAGTCTACCGCTCCACAGTCCAGTCAGTCACCATACCCGCAGCAACAGGTGCCCCCATCTCAGTCCCAACAACAGGGTGGTTCCCAGGCTCCACCAGTGTCGCAGGCCCAACCCAGCTATCCCCAAGGTCAAGGTCCCCAACAGACCCCCTCACAGCAACCAACACAAGCCCCCACATCTGCCTCCCAGCAGCCCACGGGACATGGCCAGATACCACAGGGACAGCCCACATCGTACCCCCAGAATGCTTCTCAGCAGCAGCAACAGCAGCAGCAGCAGCAGCAGCAACAACAGTCTTCTTATCAGCGGTTTCCTCCTCCCCAGGTAACTTGGATGTTTGTATACAGTATAGAAGTTGCTATCTGGAGCTTGTTGCGATAAGCATTGCTGTGCAAACCTTTAAAATCAGTGCCATATGGATTTTGTACAATTAACCTAGCAAGATGAAAAACATAACTGGATCAGGCCTGTGTTCATGCACGTGCAGGAAATGTAGTGAAACTGCAAGCTGGGGAGGTAGGTGAGGTTGAGAAGGGCTGATCTAGTGAGAGGTGGAGAAATACTTTCTGCAAACTGGCAGCTGACATGAATTTGTAAAGAGAGTGCCTTTTTTACCCTTGTTGAACAAGCAGCTCCTCTATCTCAGCTGTCCGCTGGACACAGCATGCATATACAGCTCTTCCTGCTTTTCTCTATCTCTCTCTCTTTCTCTTCATTTCTCTTGTTCTCTTTATTTAACTGTTGTAACTGAATGGATGAACCAGGCACTGCTGGCCTTCTCACTCTACCCTATTTTTTAATATTTTTAAGTAGTAAAAATGTTAGAAAATATCAGAACGCCTCAGATCACTTCAGAACTTTATTGGAAGGCCTCTCTAACCGACCATCTGTAAGCTCCACACCTGGAAATTGTGCTTCATGTTGTCATATTTTGTTGGAACAGGCAAATTAAATAAAAACAAATGTGCAGTGTAGGCTTAAATTAAATTTTTTACAGAAGGCTAGCCGTAATATACAAAGCTCTGTGAGCGCCATACGCATACTTCACTATTTACAGTTATCTGTGGATTCACGTTGCTTTTCTGTGTACGTTAGGAGATTTCCCAGGAGTCCTTTAGCTCCCAGTCCAGTGCTCCTCCTTCCAGTCAGCCTGTGGCCTCCTCCAAGAGCAGCTCTGAGGACATGCAGGGCAGGCCCTCCAGTCTACCCGTAAGTGTTCGCTCTTGTTCACCTTATGCCGGTACTGTGGGGCTCGCACGTTTTGAGCTTGTAATGTAATTAAGGAATGTGATTTGTGAATTCACACCTCCGAGGTGATTCTTTTTCTGTCTAGTTGCTTAGAGTGTGAGATGCCATTAAAGAGCATCCCATTAACTGCAGTGTCAGCCAAGGGTGTTCCTAATGATTTTCTAACCTGAGATTTTTTTTATTTTTATTTTTTTTTCTGTTTGTTGTCTGTTAGTAGGCATGTGGGGGGTTTCTAAGTATCTAAGAGTGTATCTAAGGGTGCAAAGGGGCTAGACCTCCTCTGGGCAGACGGTGAACCTGTGATGGAATTCTTTGTTTGCTTGTTGTTTTGAAACTTAAAGGCTAAAACAAGCCAGTGGATTCTTTGACCTCCGAGTCTTAGACAGATGGAGAGACTTGTCTGTGCTGACTCGGCATATGTGCAGTTAACCACTGTAACCATGACAACCCTCGGAACGCTTTGTGGATTTTTCCTCTACCCCGCCCCCCCCACCCCCAAAATCCAGATGAGATAAATAAGGCCAGCGGGTTGGTTGGGGTTGCTGTCTGTGGCTCAGCAGAAATAGTGCCAGAGTTCATTTTTTGTGTGTGTAGTAGAGCTTGTGATGGGAAAGCAAAAGTAGAAAGATGAATGATTTACTTTTTGTAATTGGTTTTGTGGATGAACATTGACATTTAGTTTAATTTCTCAGATGTTTATTAGATGTTTTTGTTTGTTTATGAAACATTTTTCTCTTTAACCTCCTGAGTTTCCTGCATTCAGAAATAAAGCTTTTTTTATATCATTTTTTTAAATTGTATTAAATTGTTTGTTACAGACTTCTGTCTGTATCCAGTGCTGGATGTTTCACAGGGCAAAACCCTGTCGATGGTTGTATGTTTCTTTTTTTCCTAATGATCCGTTGATATGTATACATTTTTCTTTAGATTTAACTGGATGAGTAAGCATTGTTTTAGCTGAGTGAGTTGGCATTATGCAGCTCAGAACCTGTCGGTTCTAAAGACACAAGAAATACTGAACTCGATAAAGGCTGTTCTGTTTTTATCTAGAAACAAGGGAGGCCATCTTGAGTTTCAAACTAGCTGCAACCTGAACAGCAAACTCTTCTTTTTTCTTCTTGTGGGAAGTTTGTCTGACCATATTCTTCTCTTTCTCTAGGACCTGTCAGGCTCTATTGATGACCTACCTACAGGTACAGAGGGAGCCCTCAGTCCTGGTGTCAGCACATCTGGGGTGTCCAGCAGTCAAGGGGAACAGAGCAACCCAGCACAGTCCCCGTTCTCCCCACACACCTCCCCTCATCTGCCAGGCATCCGTGGCCCTTCCCCGTCTCCTGTCGGCTCACCTGCTAGTGCCACGGCGTCCCGCTCTGGACCCCTTTCTCCAGCTGCCATGCCAGGTAAAGCTATACAAGAATGATGGTCAGATGACTTCTATTAGTGTAGTCTGCTCTTATACTTTTAATATATATATATATATATATATATATATACACACACACACACACACACACACTTATTTATGTATATATTTATTTTATTTATTTTTTTACTAATAGGAAATCAGATGCCTCCTCGTCCCCCTAGTGGTCAGTCTGATGGCATCATGCACCCTGCTATGAATCAGCCTAGTGGTATGGGCCAAGAAAGAGGTAAAGCTGACGCTACACCAAAAGTTTTAATGCAGTTTTTTTACCTGGTTCTATCTCTTACAACTTTTATTTAAAATTTCTTTTTTGTTCCCCATCAAATAGGATTTATGCAAAGAAACCCTCAAATGACACCTTACGGCTCTCCCCAGTCTGGCTCTGCTCTGTCTCCTCGTCAGTCTTCTGGAGGACAGATGCATGCTGGGATGGGGCCTTATCAGCAGAATAACTCAATGGGCAGCTATGGGCCCCAGGCAGGCCAGTATGGCCCACAAGGTAAGCAGTTGAAAACAGAAGGCACTTTTAGGAAGTCTTAAGTCAATGGTTGAGTTCAGATTGTTTTTCTTAAACCATGTTAATTTGTCCACTGAAAAAACACATTAATAAATGTGATCTTAACGTGTCTCAGCAGAGGTATTCACCCCGCGTGGTTGATGGCTTTGGTTGATGGAGTGGAAAACCTCTGTAGTGGCTAAAATTGCTGTACTGCCTCCCTAGTTATTGTTACTCACTCTGTCAAACTCTATAGCGTTTGTTGCACTGCCTGTTAATAAATTTGCTCCTGAGCTACAAGTTTGCTCCTCCACATAGATTAATCCAAAAGGAAATTAAAAACAACGCCTTTCCTCCAGATGATCAGAGTAGCGTGTCAGGTGTTAAAGTTTCCTCCAATTTTCCAGCAATTTTCCACCATTTTTGTATTCTGATTAATTTAGTTTTTTAGTAGAAGGAAGAAGATTGTGATTGGCTGAGAGGCAACACACTTCTATTGTTGCACAAGTCAGCCACATTTAAAGCCACATTGAAATTGAATAAATATAAAAATTTTGGACAGGTTAAAAAGTAAGTAGAAGAAACAGTTACAGACCAGAACTGCAAGTGAATTTAAGTTGTTTATTTTGTTTGTGTGTGTAGGTTTTTGTTGTTGTTTTTGTATTTTTTATGCTGGAAAAATGGCTGCAAATCGTTGCCTCATAATAATATTGGCCTCTGTACTAAAATACTGCTAAAGGCCACAGCAGGCTAAAGAGCACTCACAGATCTTGTGTAGTAAGTGCTAAACTGTCTAAAATGATACGGATTAATTAACTGTCCTGTTTTATTCCTGAGACAGAGAACAAAGTTTATTGATGTCCATTTCCTCAGTATGTACCTGTGTACTTACAATATGATGTTTTGGTCATGCTGTGTCGTCATAGGAGCACTGTATATTGCTGCAAAACTCAGTCAACATTCTGACAGTTAAAAAGTTTCTCTCTGAGTCTCAGTGGCAGCATGAAACTCCACATGCAGCATGTTTGTGTTTAGTTTTCATGTCTCACTGCTGTTCTACAATTTATGGACAGCAACGTAGTTAGCCAGGTATTTTTCTTTTTTTAATGTACCTTTTTAAAAACTAATTAAATCATTTTTTTTTACATCTAGTGATGAGTTTGAGCTTGGAGCAAGTCAATGCAGGTCTAAGGAGTTTGACTTGAGGAACTTAATTTTTTTTCTTTTTGGAGAGGGCTTCAATTTGTTCTCTCTTTCTCTGTCTCTCCCTCTGCCTTGCTCTCTGAGAGCCCAGTGGATCACAGTGCAGCTATTTTTAGCCTGGGTGAAAAGAGGCAGCTGACGTAGCACAGCCCACGTCAGTTGAGCTGCCACTGTTACTGTGTTCTACAGCAGCACTCCAGCCTGCTAGTACACTCGGGGGACTCTGAGACTCCACGAGGCCTCAAGTGAGGCGTGATGTGTAATGAGATGCATAATATTTGATACAGTATGTATTGTGATTATTAAGAAATAAGACTTGGAACAGAATCAGAACCAGTCATTCTTGTTCCACAGACCGTGTTGACGGATAGTCTTAGATACTTCCTTGAAACCTAATAGCATTTCCTCGCTAGCTGGAGTGAGTGTCTTGTTGGGTTTGCCTGCGTAGGCCACAGTCCGCTTCTATACCGCCTCAATATTTAGGGAAGTATGATTTGTGAACTGAGACTTGCTCAGAGCTGCTCCAATTGTCAGCTAATAAATTGGCTGAATGTTAAGCATTGGCTTAGTTTTTAGTGCACAAGTCTTTAAGTAACTGAGTTTGATGTTTCTGTTGGTGGACTATGCTGTCTAAGGGTCTTTTCAGATCAGATTTCTTTTGAAATCATTTTTTATCATTCTATCCAAATGCCACATCCACTAATGTGTCATGAATTAATCCTCAAACACAGTTTTAACTAGCTGTCTGTCTAAACTGGGGTAATGCGGAAGTCACATTTGTCTTCATTAGGTTTTCATTTAATGAGTTTACAGGCGATCCTTCATTTTATTAACTAAGTGAGACCATGTCTACCCAGTGTGCAACTTTATGGCTACTTGTAAGTGGTTTATCTTGTATATAGCATTTTCTGCTTATCACTGTTAGCATCAGCTTGAGCTGACTCAGTATGTGGGTAAAGCAAAGCTACTATTGATCCACTGATACCTACCATAACTTCTTTCATATCACACTTTAAAACACTCCTTCCTCCTGTATCTACAGGTTACCCCAGGCAACCAGGCTACTCTGGCATGCCCAATGCCAACTACCCAGGCCCTGGCATGGGCGGGTCTATGAATCCCATGCCTGGCCAAGGTGGAGGACCACCTTTTACTAGTATGCCCCCTGGTAGAATGCCTCATGCACAGATGGGTGCCCGTCCTTATGGCCCTAACATGGGACCTAACATGGGTCCTAATATGGGACCTAACATGGGGCCCAATATGGGCAACATGCCTCCACAGGTGGGTTCTGGAATGTGCCCACCTCCTGGCCTCAACAGAAAACCACAGGAAGCAGCAGCCATGCAGCATGGAGCCACCAACTCCATACATAACAGGTACGTTTATTAAGATGTAAATATCAATGCACTGGAATATCACAATGTTATTTTTTGTGAGACCGTATCGATTCCCCAGAAAACCTATACTGATTTTTAGGTAATACTGTACATTCAAATATTTATGATAGACAGTGGTTTGTGTTGCGTTTAAACCATTGTCTGCTAAATAGCAGCATTGTAATTTCTTTTCCAACCCAATGTGAACAAGCGTGGGGACACATGGCTAACATAAGGATAAGAACCTATGCATTTGGTGTACTTGGACAGTTTCCAAAAGTTAGATTTAAATCACAATGTACTGACTTTTTTTATTCTAATCCTGTGTTCTATTTATCACGAGGTATTTGCCAGTACACAGCGCTAATGTGTATTATTAAGGCTTCGATACCATTATTTTTCGACAAAGTTCATGTTTTTATTTATTTATTTATTTTTAAAGAGCTAATTGATATTAAGTCTGAGTTGTAGATGAATGTCCACTAAAGCCAGACATGCACTGTGCGATTTTAGAATTTTTTTTTTTTTTAGTTTGTGTGTCTTCACCTGTACTGGGTTAGTATTTGTTATTGTTTGTTCTGTATATTTGAAAACAGGCTAAAAATCACATATATTCATGGTTGGTGAGATTCTGCAAAGGTTGAGTGTTTGTGAAGTGTCTGACTGCAATGCTGTCAGCACACTTCTTCATAAGAGCAGATTCTTGTTCACCGTCAGCTTCATTTGTTTGTTCATTAATGTGACCGCATACATTTAACTTAGCGTTTTTAGGGTGTCGTATTAGAAATTGGTCTTGGTGAATTTCTATTTCTAGTTTGAATAAATGAACAGTATATCTTGCCGATATCTGATACAGTATCTGTATTGATTATTCCCTAATATACTGAAGTTCTGTCTTACAATTCAGAGTGTGAGTAACTGCATACATGCTTTATAAACTTGCATAACTGTATGTCTACACACCTCTACCATTCTGCAAATAGCTAGTACAGTCTAAATGCTACAAAATGTCTTACAGGTTTACACTTAAAGATGTTACAGAATGTGAGACTTTAAAGTGCTGCATTCTCAAATTATATTGTGTGTCAAAGGTTTTGTTGCAGTGGTCTAAAGTTAGACCAGATCAGCAGGGCCAGAGACACAGCAGGTCAGCTCCGAGATAGACAGACAGCTAAGGGACAGAGACCTCTGCAGGGTTTAGAGCTGGACATCCTAGGCACTCTTCTCACTACTGTTAGGAAGAAACAGACAGGTATCTTTCTTCAGAGGCCAACCCTTCAACTAGCAGTTCAACAGCTGCTACATCAGCCATGTAATTCTGTTACTTGACTGCAGCTATTTTGGGGAGTGCTTTAGAGAGGTTGCTCTAGGTACTCGATAAAAAGGTCCAGAATTGTGTTTTTATGTATATTTAGTTTATAATTAATTTCTGTTTTCACTTACAGGCTGCCTGGTTACCCCAATATGTCTCCTAGTATGATGGGCTCAGGACCTCCGTATGGGCCCTCAATGAACAACATGCCGGGAATGATGAACACCCAAGGACCACCCTACTCTATGGGTGGAAATATGCCCAACAACAGCAGTGGTGAGCGCTCCTCATAATACAAAATGTTGTGTGTGTTGTCCACTGGCTGTTCAGCAATAACCTCATGTTGATTTTGGTTTGTGCATTAAAATTAATGTCTGTTCTTTTGTTTGTAGGCATGTCCCCTGGTCCAGAATTTGGCATGGATGGGAAAATGAACCAGGCACAGAAGATGAATAACAAGGTTGAGGGGACACCTAAGACTGACTCCAAATCCAAGGTTAGCAGCTTATTTTCTGTGCAATTGGCCTTAAGAATAAAAGTAAAAACTCTTATTGAATAGGGCTTTTGGTTTTAATAATGTATGTAAGACTAACTGGTTTGAAACTAAAAGCTAAACAAATATAGCCAATCACTTCATTTCCCTTTCAAAGCTTTGCCCCTATATGTGCATGCATGTGTGCTGGCCAGGCTACAATGTTAGTACCTAACTTAAAATTTGTTAGCTGATACTGTTTTTAATTTAATTTTATAGTGGTATATAAAGTGTGTGTGTGTGTGTGTGTGTGTGTGTGTGTATATATATATATATATATATATATATATATATATATATATATATATATATATATATATATATATATATATATATATATATATATATAAAATTTTATTTATTTATTACTGAATTAAACAATAGAAACTGATAGTTAATACGGACGTTAGGACACTGGGTTTCTCCTAAAGTTAGAACAGTATTTAGAAAGTTTAGTCATGTTAGTAGTTTAGTAAAAAGTAATTTTTCAGCTTTTTCAGATTAATGCTTCTCAAATAGAGCTATTTAAGTCATCTGATAAAAAATATGCATTGCAGAAAAAATAATATTGCTTTGTCAGTGTTTTACAGTATAGTGTAGGCAGGATTATTTTTAGAAGAACTAACTAGCTGTTTAGGATACAAGGCAAAGGATGAGCAGTATCTTTTCTGAAGAGTTATATTGACATTAATGCCTTTTTACTAGGCGAACCTAAGGAACATTCGGCAGTTATATAATCCAAATACCCGGTGGAGCCCCTACATGCAGTGTATATAAGTTGTTTATGTTAGTGTGGTAGAAAGGGGAGCCGCTGATGTTGAGTTCAGGCAGTTGGTGCTGAGACCTGTAGTGGAAACACTCCTGGACTAGATGTTATCTGTAACATAGGTTGTTGCTGGGACCATTTTTAGAATTGTTTACCAACTTCCTTCTAGTCTATACTGCTCAGTTTTGCCAAGGTGCACCTGAAGTCTGCTGTTTCAGTTTGTGTGCTTTTTGGTACCTTGAGGAAGTTAGCTGAGTATTGTGCTGAGTGATTGTTGCCATTCACCATCCAGGATAGGTGGCATCCTTGTGCGATAATAAAGAGACTAGCACTAGTATTAACAATTTGATGCAGACAGGAAAAAAGCTAATATAAGGGAGTCATGAGGCTGACTAATGAAAATCATGAAAAGCCCCCCTTCCTATTGACCTTCATTTCTTGTTATTAGCTGCTGTTACTGCCATTATATAATGTTTAGCATACTGAATGTGTGTTAAAGAGGCTACGTTACTGCAGTTTCTTTAGCCTTGTTTTGAAACATTTGAAAAAATAAATGTAGCCTTTGTTTTTTTTTTGACAACTTTGTTAAGTTTCTTGTCTAATACCTCCAAAAAAATGTTGCTTATGCCTAGAAGTCCAGTTCCTCCACAACAACCAATGAGAAGATAACACGTTTGTATGAGCTGGGCTCTGAGCCAGAACGGAAGATGTGGGTGGACCGGTACCTTGCGTTCATCGAGGAGAAAGCCATGGGCATGAGCAATCTTCCCGCCGTGGGCCGCAGACCACTAGATCTCTTCCGCCTCTACGTGTCCGTCAAGGAAATTGGAGGTCTCACACAGGTGAGAACAGTATTAGGCAGTGAAGTTCCTTGCATGCTTACATACACTCCAGCAGACATGGTGAGGTATGAGAAAGGTCCGGCACACTACAGTTGCTGTTGGTTTACGTCAGAGGTGCGAGTACTTCTATCACAGTGTTTGTTACCGCTGGCTAATGATTTCCGTTTGCATATGACTGCTTGCAGGTAAATAAGAATAAGAAGTGGAGGGAGCTTGCCACAAGCCTGAATGTCGGCACTTCCAGCAGTGCAGCAAGCTCTCTAAAGAAGCAGTACATTCAGTGCCTGTATGCTTTTGAGTGTAAGATTGAGCGTGGAGAAGATCCACCACCTGACATCTTGTCTGCAGAAGGAAAAAAGAACCAGCCTAAAATTCAGCCACCCTCCCCAGGTAACAGCTCCACTCCCTGAACATGTTAGTTATGCCTTGTGAAACGATGCTGTGACCTAACGACCTTTTCCTTTCTCTTTATGGTCCAGCTGGCTCTGGTTCTCTACAGGGTCCACAGACCCCACAGTCCACAAGCAGCTCTATGGCTGAGAGTGGAGACTTGAAGCCTCCTACTCCAGCATCAACACCGCATAGTCAGATGCCCTCGATGCAAAGCGGCAGGTGAGTCCAGGTCATTCACCATGAATCATGGTGGTACATCTCATTTGACTGTGAACATCTCCCTAACTGGTCTGTCTCGTAGGAGCAGTGTGAACCTTCAGGATCCATTCGCTGACAGTAATGACCCAGCCTTTTCCAGGAGAAACACTATGACCCCTAACTCTGGCTACCAATCTGGAATGAGCACTCCAGAAATGCCTGCTCGTATGGCCCCTTATGAGCCCAACAAGGACCCTTTTGGTGGGATGCGCAAAGGTGCGAATTTCAGTTTGAAATTTAAACATTCTGTCAAGTCCATTTATAAATAAAAATATATCTATATATTTCTGTTGAACTGATAATCTTGTAAGGGGTTTTAATTTATTTTACTTGCTTATTTTAACTAACCAAAAAAAATATTGTATGAACATCTAATCTTAAAATAGGAATTAAAGATCTCTTCAGATTTCAATAAAATTTATCATTACATCGATACAGCATTGAAGTAGGCGAATGTGTTCATTATCCAGCTTCGGATGCATGATTTGAAGTTACAATTGGGATGTTAGATTGAGAGTAATTACTAACTTTAATGATGTATACAGGATGACAGATTTTTATAGTCTCACAATTTAATGGTGCAAGAACAACTTCTAAAATATGTGCCAAATGATTTTAATGGTAGGTTGTCATTTATTATCTACCACATAAGCAAATTATTCATTAGACATTGGAAACTCTCAAATGCTTTTAGATTCCTATGATACTTTAATTTTCTTTTGGGTCTACTTCTCCAGTGTACTAACAGTAATGATCTGATTTTTGTAGCTGTAGTTGGCGAACAGTTCATGCCTGGTGCACAAGGTCCCAACAGCACTCTAGGAGAGCAGTTTAACCGTGGACCAGCAGGTGCCATTGGGAACATGCCCATGGCACAGAGACAGCAGTATCCATATGGGCCAGGCTATGAGAGAAGGTAAACCACAGAAAACTTCAACTTCCTTAATTTTAGTCATGTACAGTGTTGTGTATGTAGGGTGTGTTGGGGTGTTTCCTGCTGAAATAATATAAAATAAGCTTTTTATGGAATATCCAATGAAGACTTGAGCTCTGTTTTGGATTGTGCAGGCCGGAGTCAGGAATGGGTCCAGATGCTAGTATGGGGCCTGGAGTACCACAGCCAAGCATGATGCCTTCTAACACTGACACTGGGATGTACTCGCCAAATCGCTACCCTCCTCAACAGCAGCGGTGAGCTCACAGTTTTTTTTAAAACATCTAAGCATTTATGTTTGTCCAGTGAAAGTTTTTTGATAGGACTGCTGCATAGTGCTGAATATTCTTTTAATGCTTGGCATCTCCTGCAGGCATGATTCCTATGGTAATCAATATCCTGGACAGGGTGCGCCTCCTGGTGGCGCTTACCCAAATCAGCAACCAGGAATGTTTCCGCAGCAGCAGTCAGTAAGTAATTACGTTTAAATTAAGTGTCTGAATTGTTCAAGAAGACGTAAAATCATGATAATTAAAGAACTTACGACAGTAACGTATGACAAGTAAGGACTACAATGATATGTGGACCGCACCAAAGTTGGTGTTGGTCCTGCTTTTAAAACTTCTCTATTAAAAAGATGGAAAGATAAATGTAACTTGATCCTCAAACTATTGTAACTAGAGTGGTTTTGAGTAATAGTTGCTGCTCTCATAGCAATGAAGTGTGAATTATTATTTTTATTTGTATTGTAAATTTGAGCTTCTTTTCAATCAGAACTACAAGAGACCAGGTGAGGGCGGCTACCCTCCAGCAAAACGACATCATGACGGAGAGCTGTACAGCGGGCCATTCACCGGCCAGCAGCAACAGCAGCAACCTCAGGCTCCTCCTACTGGTCCCTCATCAGGTCAGCCGGAGATGTTCAACCAGTACGGCGGTTCTTTCCCTGGATCAGAACGGCGTCCCCCTGGACCACAAAGCCAGTTTTCTTTTCCTTTTGGAAGGGATCGAATGCAGGCTGGGTCAGGCCCTAACTCTCAGGGCTCGATGCCCCCTCAGATGATGGGTAGCTCCATGCAGTCTGCCCCTGATGGCCCCCAGGGTGGTATGTGGCAGGGCCGGAGTGAGATGGGTTATCCCAACTATCCTAACCGACAAGGTCCCCCTGGTGGACCTGCACAGGGCCCTGGATACCATGGCATGAATCGATCTGATGAGATGATGTCATCTGAACAACGCATAAACCATGAGGGGCAGTGGCCAGGGCCACGGCAACCCCCCTACGGCCCAGCTGGAGCTGGACCACCCATGAGCCGGCCCTTGCAGTCCAACTATCAGTCTCCTCAATCCATGCAGAACCACATTCCACAGGTGTCCAGCCCTACGCCAATGCCTCGTCCCATGGAAAGCAGGACTTCCCCCAGTAAATCTCCTTACATGCATAGCAACATCAAGATGCAGAAGGCAGGTCCCCCAGTTCCTGCATCCCACATCATCCCTTCACCTGTACAGCCCCCGCTGATAAGAAGGGACCCACCGTTCCCCCCAGGGTCTGTGGAGGCATCACAACCTGTTCTCAAGGCTCGCAGGCGTCTCACCATGAAAGACATTGGTAAGTAGCCTATTTGTCCTTATTGGACCCTGTAATGCTTTCAGCATATTTCAAGGTGCAAATGAAAGACTTAAGAGTCTGTTTGAGGTTATTGTTCTCTGAATGAAGGCAGATGATTAGAAAGTTGGTAATATTTTTTTGATACTTTCTGTATTTCTAATTTGTTCTGTCTTTTAAAATTTTTAAAGGTTTTCTTTTTTACTCTTCTTTGTAAGGCTATTTTCTATAACAAACATTTTCATTAAGATCTTGTTGCATAGTTGCACAAAACTAAACTTTAGTCAATGTTTTTTCCCCTAATACACAAGGGGAGTAAAAGTAAATGTAGCTAATAATTATATTTTTTGGAAGATGTAAAATCTTTGATTTGATATTAATACTGTGCCACAGATTGACTTGCAATTTAGCATTCGTTGTTTTAATCTGAGACATCTGGTTTTGTTCCTCTCTAGGCACACCAGAGGCATGGCGAGTCATGATGTCACTGAAATCAGGTCTGTTGGCTGAGAGCACATGGGCTTTGGATACCATCAACATTCTACTGTATGATGACAACAGTATCTCTAATTTTAACCTTATTCAGGTAAGTCTTTACGACGTGGGACAGAAAATAACCATTAAATCATTGTTTTTCTCCTTCCTTATTCAGAGGCACAGTATCTTAATCACAAATTTGTCTTCTTTGCAGCTCCCTGGTTTCTTGGAACTTATAGTGGAGTATTTTAGGCGTTGCCTCATTGAAATTTTTGGCATTCTGAGGGAATATGAAGTTGGTGATCCCGGACAAAGAACCTTGCTGGACCCCAATGCTCTTAAAAAAGAAGAGGCAGGTGAGGAAGAGGAGGGGCCAGTAGTAGAGGGTATGGATGAAGATGATGAAACGGAAGAGGAGGAGGAAGGTGATGATGAAAACGTGCCATCCCAGCAGCAAGAAGGAATTCCAGCAATACAGGCTACAGTAAAGTCTGAGCAGAAGACGAGTGAATTGAAAAAAGATGATGATGGTAAAGTTATGGAAAAAGTCTCTACTACAGAATCCAAACCATCAGAGCCACCCGTCCAGGACCTTGCTGTGGCTCAGGAGAAGCCGAAGCAGGCCAGCAAGTTTGACAAACTTCCCTTGAAGGTGGTGAAAAAGAAGGACCCCTTTGTGGTTGACTGCTCTGGCAAGCTTGGGAGGCTTCAGGAGTTTGACAGTGGCCTGGTGCACTGGAGCATTGGCGGAGGTGATACCACCGAGCACATTCAGACCCATTTCGAGAGCAAAGCAGATTTACTGCAGCCACGAAAGTGGACACTGCCCAACCAGGCATCAGGAAGGAAGAAGCTGTCAGAGAAGAGAGAGAGCGAAGCACCCATAGTGCCCTCATCTAGTGTGGAGAGAAGAAAAGAAGACGACCAGAGGCCCTCTCAGCAGTCATCTACAGAAAAGCTGACAGACAGTGTTCCTGAAGCACGGGAGGAGAAGCCCTGTAATGGCCCCGAGATCGTCCCAGATCCAGTGTCACAAAAGGATAAAGACAAAGAGACAGAGGGACCTGAGAGAACAAACAGGGAAAGCAGCAAGCCAGCTCTACCCACCATCAGCTCTTCCTCTCAGAGTCAACGCTCAGTGACAGTTCTCGAAGATGAACCTCACAGCAAAGATGAAGCTCCACTAATCACGCTCTCGGACTGGCAGGACTCGCTTGCCCGTCGCTGCGTTTGTGTCTCCAACATCGTCCGCAGTCTTTCGTTTGTCCCTGGAAATGACTTGGAGATGTCCAAGCACCCAGGACTGCTGCTGCTGCTGGGTCGTCTTGTGCTGCTTCACCATTGGCATCCTGAGCGCAAACAGGCACCCTTAACGTACGAGAAGGAGGACGAGGCGGATGAGGACACGGGCCACAACAAGGAGGAATGGTGGTGGGACTGTCTGGAGATGCTGCGGGAGAACTGCCTGGTCACACTGGCGAACATCTCAGGCCAGCTTGACTTCTCCATCTACTCCGAGAGCATCTGCCTACCTTTGCTCGATGGTCTGCTTCACTGGGCCGTCTGTCCGTCGGCAGAAGCCCAGGATCCCTTCCCCAATCTTGGGCTTAATGGGGCTTTGTCTCCTCAGAGACTTGTCCTGGAGACCCTCAGTAAATTGAGCATCCAGGACAATAACGTGGACCTAATTTTGGCAACACCTCCCTTCAGTCGCCTAGAGAAGCTTTTTGGGAACCTTGTACGTCTGGTTGGGGACCGAAAGGTGCCTGTGTGTCGGGAGATGGCAGTCGTGCTGCTCGCCAACCTGGCCCAAGGAGACAGCATGGCAGCGCGTGCCATTGCGGTACAAAAAGGCAGCGTAGGGAACCTTTTAGGCTTTCTTGAGGACAGTTTAGCGGCCACACAGTTCCAGCAGAGCCAAGGCTCCCTGCTGCACATGCAGGGGGCACACTTTGAACCTACCAGTGTGGACATGATGCGCCGGGCTGCTCGGGCTCTGCACGCCCTCGCTAAGGTGGAGGAGAACCACTCGGAGTTTACTCTCTACGAGTCGCGGCTACTGGACCTCTCTGTCTCCCCTCTTATGAACTCTTTAGTGTCCCATGTCATCTGTGATGTACTCTTTCTGATTGGCCAGTCATGACAGCTGTGGGGAGCGGTGGCTCCATCTTCTCTGGTTTTCGTTCTCTCTGCTCCGCCTGTGTCCCTCGGGGTGCAGGGAAAGAAAAACAGAGAAAAGTGACTGTTTCCCTTTTTTTAATTTATGCAAGCCCCTTCGGATTCCACCCTTTGTTCCCCTTTTTTGCTGTGTCTCACTTTGGGGAGGATATCACAAATTAGCTGTGGGTCAAGAACCAGAGCCTCAAAAAAAAGCAACACCACAAACTGTCAGCAACCATGATGCCAACTAAATAAATGGCCGGGGACCCCAGGTTTTATGTGCTGCCCAATGGGAGGGGGGTGGGGGAATACTTCTTCTTTTTTTTTATAGCAAAATAAATAAATGAATAAAATAAATAGCAGAAAAACTCTTGACCAAAGTTGCTGTCTCGTTTACAGTGAGTTTGGGGTTAACTGTGCCCTTGCTCTCCCCAGCAGGCACACTGAGTGCACGTCTCTGGTTCATATTTGGAGTTTGATTAGACAGATGAACTTCTCCGGTGGTGATGTTGCTGTGTTGTAACGCTGCACGTTCAGCCCAACAGGAGCCACCTTTGTCAGCTGTGAGCAGGATACTCTTACCAATGGAGGCCTGTGCAGTAGATTGTAGACATTTTCTGTGCAGATCTGTACTCCATTTTCCTTTTGACTGTAAACATACTGCAGCACTGTTTCATGTGGAGAAACGCTGGCTCAGCAGCTCCACTCTAGTTTTTAAAAAGTTTTTTAAATTTAGTTTGACGGTAAAGAGAGAACGGCTTTCTCCCCAAAGTATCGAGAACCTCGGACATCCTTACCTCCTCTCTCTAGCCCCTTGATTGTATGACTTGACCCTTATAAAGAAATCACCTCCTAGGACTGATTTTCAACTTAAGATACAGCCCAGGCTGTGATGTATATAAGATGTTGTACATTACACTTCTTTTTTTTCTGTCTCTCTTTCTCGCCCTCTGTCTTTCACTCTTATGCTTCACACTTTTTATCTATGAAGAATGAAAGTGGACACTCGAGTCGGGTTCATTACATAAAATCCTTAGGTATATGAAAGGAACCACCTTTTGGCCTCCCCACAGTTTCTCCATAGTACAGCGAACACAAATTAAATATTTTAATTTCATCTCCTGGTACAACAAAATAAACTCTAGATGAAGAAACACAGTTGAGATATTTTTTTCTCCAGTGATATGAATTCTGCATATTTGTATTTCAGACTATGTAGCTAAAACTTAATGTAAATTCCTCCTTTTTCCCCTTTTTGGCTCAATGAATATCATTTATTCAGTATGAAATCTTTATACTATATGTTCCATGTGGTAAGAATAAATGTACATTAAATCTTCGTAAGATGTTTGTGATTGTTTTCTTCGTTGGAGTGGGTGGTTTATGGAGGAGCCCGGTAATTCAAAGCCATTAACTGTAATTTTGGCGACAAAATCCTTTCAGTCGCCTAGAGAAACCTTTTGGGAACCTTGTACATCTGGTTGGGGACCAAAAGGTGCCTGTGTGTTGGGAGATGGCAGTCGTGCTGCTCGCCACCTGACCCAAGAACACAGCATGGCAGCGTAGGGAATCTTATAGGCTTTCTTGAGGAGAGTTTAGCAGCCACACAGTTCCAGCAGAGCCAAGCCAAGGCTCCTAATTATTCAAAGCCGTTGAATTTAATTTACTGGTGGCTCACAGAAAGATGAATGGAAAGCAGATTTGTAATTGGCTAAATGGTGGCTTGACTGGGTTAACATCTGATTGCTTTTTCAGGTTAAGCAAATGTAAAAATGAGGCCTATATTTACAAAGTCTTCATTGCATGTAATGTTTTGGACAGAATAGAGTCATGTATTTGTTCCACAGCAGCTACAACCTGTACGCCTCTGTGGAGGCTTTCCACTGGATGTGTAGTTCTGGATCACAAATGCCTCTTCAACTCATCCCTAACACACTGGATGGAGCTCCATCACCCTATGCAGTGACACATTTTACATGCACTGTTTTCCATGTAGAACATAGAAATTCACGTGTGCTGGGTAGAACAGTAAATCAGGGTGAACGGATAGTGTTGTAAAACCAAACCCAGTTTAGTGCATGTAGACGCGACTCCTAGTAGTTGTGGGAACTTAATAGGGACCAGAGTTTCTCAAAAAAAAAACAAACCCTAGAATACGTGAGTTGCTCTGGTTTCTCTCAACGCTTACCAATCACATCCCACCGGGAAGAAGATCCCGCCTCAAACAGCGCCGGACTGTTAGCTTTGGCCAAGATCGATGTTGAAGGGTTTACGTTTCTTCAAAGATTTTACTTTTAGATTTCTGCTGGATTCATTAGTTACCCTTAATGGGTGAAATCAAACGTATTTAATTTCTAAACGAAGCTTGAATTGAGTCCAGAGTGTGGCCACATGCGTCTAGACAGTTTTCGAGTTTCAACAGTCATATACAATAAAATGCATAATAAACATCATTTTCAAACGTTATCTCACCGTAAATATTCAACAATGACAAATACTCAAGTTAAGTTGACATTATATGACGTTACAAGTACTTGATCTCTTAGTACATGGCTGCAGTTGACCCTATTCGGCTGCTGAAACTAGCTGGTATCAGTGCCTTTTTCTTACCTTTACCTCCGATCCTGATTCGTTTAAAAAACATAAACATATGTGTATTCTATAGTGAATGTTTAGCAGTAACGTTATTAGTTTCTTGTGGATGGATTTGGATTTGCACTGTTTCTTTACTTTCTTTCGCTGCTCCTCTCCGCTCCTCTCCTCATACACACACTAGCTTTATAAACACAGTGAAAAGAAAAGCAGGCTTTTAAGTTATTTTGTGATTGTATTTAACTATATTCATACAAAGGACAATTTAATTATTATTATTATTATTATTATTATTAAATGCGTATGTTTCCTATACAAGTTCTACTGTAGAAATAAAAATCATGTTATGTTCAAAAAGACGTACATGGTAACGTATTGGTAACGTTACTAGCCTATCAGATGGAAACCGCAGTGCTATTGTCAATCTATGTTTAAGATGTTAATCAGACATTTTGTCCGTGCTTAAGTAGGATTAGTGTTTTAAGAGTGATGTAGTATTTGTTTGAGGAGTATTTTATAGATGTAGCGAAGCCGATCAGCTTCTCAGGATTTAAATTATACTAGACAGAAACGTCACGGACTTTTATTTTGAAGTGGTGGTGGTTCAACGCAGCGGATGTTCACACAATTCAGTCCGGATGGTATTAGTATAAATAGTGCTGGGTGTTTCAGAGTGGAGATCTTTCTTTCATGTTATAAGCGCTGGATTTATACATAACTTGTAAGATATTTATAATGGCCTGTTAGTTTCTTGACTTTCTGTAGAGGACTGCTCAATATGCTGAGTTCAGACAATCATGCCAAACTGGACATTCAGTTAATTACGCGCTTTGCTGCTTTTACTCGAGTGTTATCACTCGTTTTACAGGTAAGACTTGATTTTAAAATAAAGGTGAATAATAAAAGCAGCGATATACAGTTTGCAATGTAAACACCTACATTAAAAGGTCCATGTAATGGAAAGCCGACGTAATTTGTTAAGAGTTTTGAAAAATAATCACTATCCAGTCCATACAGTCCCTACATGGACATTAAATTACGAAACAGCTTGTGCTATGTACTGAATGTATTGATTTTTTTTTGATATGACACAAAAAACCACCTTATTTACATACACCCAGCTGTTCACGTAAAGTTAACAAGAGTTTCCTCCAAGACTGCGTTTTCAGCTAGGTTCAATACCGTGTAGCCAATCAGAACAGAGCTCATTTACCTACATCAGTTTTCAAACAGTGTCCCAGTGTGCAAGTCTGCCTGTATGATATTGAGGAATAAAAAGACGAAATAGTCATATAGAAAATATGACTGGTTTTGGTACATAACATAACTTTAGCTTCCTCTTTCAAAACTTTTTTAATAAAACAATTCTGAATGACTCAGACATTAAGATGTAGACAGAGTCGTTCAGAGTGGTTGATGGGAAATGGCTTGTTGTAAAGAAACATGCCGTCTCAGATTTCTTTACAGTGGTGGTGATGGGAACCAGGCATCCATCTGAACCACCAGTGAAGATACACATGTCTTCTGAGTTGTTCTATGTAATGCTGACAATGAAACATAATGCTTATGATGAGGCTTAAATTTCGAAACAATTTCTTTGGGAATATTTAGCATATTCTGTAGCTATTTTCACCACTCATATATATCTGTTTCTTGTAATAAAGGCTGTAAACTCTTCAGACGTCTGGTTCCTATCACATCATTGTGAACAATTCTGACTCAATAAGTTTCTTTAGAATGGAGCACTTCACCTCAAACCAACCTGAATGACATTGTTTACATTTTTTACATTTTACTTTTTAATTTTGTAGTAATTATGTAAAAAAACAACAAAAAAAAAACGTGGGTAGCGTTCAGCCTTTAAGAGATAATGCACTTTTGTAGCAGGTACTTGTGTGTTTTTATGAGTGAGAGGCTACATATGAAGAGAAAATTGTAAAAGAAAAAATAAGAGAATAAATATTTGTTGTTTTTGGTTTCATTCACATAACATAATGCATATGTGTGCAAGTGTGTTTGTGTTTGTGTGTGTACTGGTCTGCCACCTTGTGGTCAAATACATAACTTTAGCATAATATACTTATGCATATAAGCTACATTCAAAGATTCATGCAAATGAAGAAATGCTTAATATTTTAATATGTTTCTTTTGTTTCCCATGTAGGCTGTTCTAAATGCAGCTATTCCTGATCACACAGCAGATGCCTTCAGTCCTCCGCGGGCAGAGAGCCCACTACTGCTGGACTGTGGCATCGAGCTCCTGTTTAGTGGCCTATGCCGTTGGGATGCAGAACATTTCCTCTTCATTGCAGAGCGAGGCTACACGTTTGAACACAACTTTGCCTTCTTTCCACTGTTTCCACTGCTCATACGTTTGGTAGCAGCTACTGTGCTGTGGCCCCTGAGTCCATTTCTCACACTCCATGGACGTTTACTTTTGGCAGTGGCCATAGTTAACAGCACACTCTTTGTAGTGAGTGCGGTGGCGCTTTATAGACTAAGCCGTGTAGTTCTACAGGACAGAAAGCTTGCCCTTATCTCAGGCCTTATCTACTGCCTTACACCTGCCAATGTTTTTATGTTAGCAGGCTATTCAGAAACCCTCTTTGCAGCTCTCACCTTTGGAGGTCTCTGGTTATTGGAAAGCGGCTTCGTACTTAAAGCATGCCTCCTTTTAAGTTTAGCCACTGGTGCACGTGCTAATGGACTGGTTAATGCCGGATTCCTGTTGTACTTGCCACTGCAGCAGAGCTTTGCCCAGGCCCGAGTCCTTAGCAAAGGATCTACATGGCACAGTAGATACTGTCAGTACATCACCTTAGCTCTAAGATTTTTGCTTACATCAGCTCTTTGTATTGCAGCTGTTGTGGTACCATTTTGTCTGTTCCAGTTTTATGGCTACTACACATTTTGCATACCTTCTGTGACTCGGGAGCAGATTTCTCCTGTGCTGGTTAAATTGGCCAAGGAGAAAGGATACAGAGTCCCGGATAAAGCAGCACCCATTCCAAGCTGGTGTCTGAAGCCCATTCCTCTGCTTTACTCCTACATTCAGGACGTTTACTGGGAAGTGGGATTTCTGCGCTATTTCCAGTTAAAGCAGATACCCAACTTCCTCCTGGCACTGCCAGTGGCTACACTGACTGCCATGGCATTGTACATATACATAAGAGCTAATCCACGGTTTTGTCTGCATCTTGGTCTACTTGGAACAAAAGGAAAAGACGGAAAACCACCAACAGACTTCTACAGCTCAAAGGCGTTTGTGTACATTGTCCATTGCTCCGTTTTACTTGTGTTTGGTACATTCTGCATGCATGTTCAGGTAAGTTTCTCTTAATAAGTGCTTGACCTTGTTGGTGATGTTATCACAGTGTGTAAATCTGCAAAAAGCCTCTTGAGGATGCTGCTTTCTTTAGTATCCTGAAAAATGACTTTAGAAACAGTTGCTACTTGTCTCATGAGCCAGCTAATACTTTATCTAAGGCTTTTTCAATAGAAAAATTTAGCATTAACAGACAAAGAAAGGCTAGAACTAGTTTCTTTCATTTTGTTATTAACTGAGGAAGGAGTATTAATGCTATCTAAGCTGTGTTTTTTTAGCTCATAGCTCATTGGCTAACCTAGCATTCAGGACTGGATAAACACCACCTAGATTCCATTTTTAAGATTTTTTTTATTTTTATTATTTGCCTAATGCATGCTGTGTTGAGTAGAGAGAAAACATTGAGGAACGTAATTATGAAAATGATATTCAATTGTAAACATATGAGGCTGAGGGTTATGATGATGCGCTACTAAGTACTGCACAACATGACGCTAGTTTATATCAAATTTGGTCCTTACTTTTCTAATTGTACACATCCATCTGTTGAGGATTCTTCTCTTTGCTAAAGGCAAACAGCTGGATATGTTTGGTTGTAGCAGTAGAACAAAAGAAGCCCAATCAATAACTCTATAAAATTACATTAGAACTATGCCTAAAGAATCTGTATTAGTTCTATACTGTGTATTTAATTTGAAGCTTTGAGATTTGAGAAAGCAAATTGTTAAAAAAAGAAAAACAGAAAGAAAGAAGAAAAACATAAGATAATGCAGCATCTGCTGTTGTGGTCTGCCACCGTGTGGTCAAATTGATAATGCACAAATTACTCTGAGGACTATGATTTTAGCTACACTGAAAGGTTGAAGGTACATTGAAGGTACATTGAAGGTAAAACAGAAAAGCTTAAATTATTTAAACTATTAAGAATATCTTTGAAGAATCTTTTCTATTATGACATTCAAAAGAAAGTTAAAATTAATTTTATCATAACACTCGTATCATAAACCACCTTTAGAGTAATTCAGAGTAAATGTTCCCACTAGGTGCTGACTCGATTCCTTGCCTGCTCTTCACCTGTGGTCTACTGGATCAGTGGCCACCTTCTTCTTTCCTATGAACCCTTACTGCGGGAGAGTAAAAACTCCTCTCATGGTCACCGACTGGACAACTTCAAACAAATGAACAACCCAGTCACTCAGCTGCTGATGCACTGGAGGACATGCTCTTTTTCCACCCGCTGCATCCTGGGATACTTCATCTTATATTGGCTGATGGGTCTGGCTCTGCACTGCAACTTCCTACCCTGGACCTAATGTGCAGGATTCCAACTGGACAGAAAACATGCTCTAGCATCTAGAGTTTTTAAATGAAGGTGGATTCTCATGAAGAATTATCAGTCATACTGCAAAATGCAAATATCCTTATGCCATTATTGATCTGGCTACTTGAAGACATTCCACTTACAGTTAAGAACTGATAAAAAAAAATAATTATGGCAAATAAAGTATGGCAATCTTATTATTTTATTAAAGTGTATTAAATAAATGTTGTCTCTTAATATAATTCACAAATGATCTTGTGTCAGCGATTCAAATTTAAATATGTTTTTTATCACAAAAAGCAGAAATATGTTGTGGAATAGTTGTACTTGTTTAAAAATGATTTCATCTTTTGCCTACCACTTAATGCATCTGTGCATTTTTACATTAATGCTTTTTTATGTTCATTTCTTTCCGAGAAATTCTTTCTCGAACATTTCTTTCTGTCCACCGTCATCATCCGTCAGGGTGTTCATGTGCTCATGCCAGTAGAACAGGCCATCTCCAGCCACACAGTACCCACTGAGGCACAGTTTTGCATGCCTTGCCATACCTCAATAACTGCTTCAGTGTCTTGCCAATCCTGAAGAAACCTGTGCCAGCCGCCACAAGCACCACACTCGGCACCATCTTCCTCCGCCACCTATGCACGGCATTCCAGCACTACTTTGTGCATCTGGAGGCTCCTAGCTGGCCCAAAGTGCCTTGGTGGTGGGCTTGTGTGGTACCACATCCGTCCATTCTTGTTTCCTCCTCCTGGGCACAGCAGAACTACTCAGAGTCACAGGTCTGGTACAACTAGAAGCAAAAGCAGTAGCAGAGGTGCTCTTCTCAACTGTCTCTGCTTTCTCCTTGAGATGCACAGCACCGTTATAGATGCTATGCTGTGATCCGCCTGCCGACCCAAGAGCAGTGGAGCAAGTGAGCTGATCCAAGGCAGGGTAATGTGCAGGATTGGCTACGAGTTGCTGCCCAGAGGTTACTAGATGGCTGGATGACTTCCTCCCAGCCATCTAGTAACTCCTGGGTTGGACTCTCTATTGTCTGGTCTGTGATGTCTTTCTTTGTCAACAGAAGCCGGTGAGGCTTGAGTACCAGACTGGAGTGATGTTACTGGCGTTGATGCTGTGACATACATACGACAGAGAAGCTCCCACACGGCTCCTTTAACACCGTCCCACTCCACTGCTTGCGGTTTTACACAAACCACCTCTATGCTCACTGCCACAGCCCTCCAACCATTCTGCTACGTCTGTCGTCTATTGTGCTGTTGACGCCGAGCGTAGCTTGTGTACGCCCATGATGCTTAGGGATCCATAATCTGCCACTAATGCTTTGTGCTCAGGTACTGCTGCACTGATGGCGTCACCCATGTAAAGTCATGGTGGAGTAGGCAGTAACACAGTCCTGTCTTTCTCTCACTTCATGCTCCGCCTCACCTGCCTCTGTCTTCTTCCGCCAGCGTCTCTGCTCCCAGCTAGCTGGATCCATCTGGGAAGGGCAGGCGTATCTGGTGTCTGGGGTTACTGGGGTCTGTCTTCTGTGCTGTCCACTACAGAGTTCTTTAATCTTCTGCTCAGTATCTTCTAATTAGGTGGCAAAATCCCACTTCTTGATACTGCTGTGGCATCTGGCAGAAGGAGAATCAGGGGAGGCCATATTTCTTTTTTTTTTTTTAACTGCAAGCACCTCATAGTTTACAAACACCCAACACAAACAAAATACCATAAACTGAAAACCAACCAACAGTAACAATATAAGACATAGGGCGATATCTAATGTGTGGTTATTTTAATAAATTAACATGTGTAATTTCTTAAAACACTCGTAATTGGTGAGCAGCAAAATTCCTGTAACAGTGTAACAGACTATTAAACTGGTGATAGATAGATAGATAGATAGATAGATAGATAGATAGATAGATAGATAGATAGATAGATAGATAGATAGATAGATAGATAGATAGATAGATAGATAGATACTTTATTGATCCCGAAGGAAATGTAGCAGCCAGTAGCAGTTACACAGTACAAAACAAAGTACAAACACAGTACAAAAAACAATAAGGTATATAAAGAAGAAGAAGAAAAATAATACTGATCAACGGGCCAGTTTTTAAGTTTTCATAAATGTGTCTTTCTATGTTCACAAATCCTTCTAAATGGTCTCTGTGAGCGGCTGCTTGGTTTTAATAGTTATTCTTTGTAATGGAAACAGTGTCAGGTCGGAAAGAAAAAGATCTCCTGTGGGCTTCTGCCTGATCAGCCACTCGCAGGTAAATCTCCTGGTAGGGAAGTGACGCGAGTGTCAACAACAACAACAACAAGCGGTTAGCTATCGCCTGCTGGAAAGCTAAACACTTACCCGTATCTATACAGACTGAACACCGGAAGCGTGTTCAAAACACACGTTTGACATATAACGTTCCCTGTGAGCGGTGGGTGAAGTTTGGAGATGGACTGTTAGCGTACAGTTATGTGCCGCCGTGAAACCCGACACGGTGTGTAGGCAGAAGCGGTGGAGCCCGAATGGAGTCCGCGGTCAGATGACTCGGCCGGACAGGGAGGCTGGAACTGAGCACGGTTTCACCTAAATATCTAACTAACTAACCAACTAACTAACGTAGCTGACTGAGCAGTGTGTACTAAATGTAGCATTCATTGAGAAATGTCAGAATTGAACTAACGCTGAACTCCAAGGTTTGGCTGAATGGTGTATTAAAATTTAACGGACCAACCGGTATTCTTTACGCGCTAATGCTACAGTTGTTAGCCTAGCCAGCTACTGAGACACATTTCCTCCACAAATGTTCTAATGTAACTGTATGTGAAGGGCTGAATAGGTCCTGTGGGGTCTGGAGAGACGGTTTTAGGAATGCAGGGATCTTAAATGGGAAATATAGGTTGTCGTTTTAGTTGAAGTTATCTTCTTTAACTAGCTAACTAACTAGCTTCGCTGGTGAAGCTTGTTCATGCATTTCTGTTTGCTAGCCATGTTTAGGCGTACAGGTTACTTTGCCTCATTAACGTCGAGAAAAGATTAATGATTTTTGTTGTGGAGGAAGTCCTTTATTTGTAAAAACAGGACAGTAGTGTTTTGGTAAATAGGGTAACCTGTCTTAGCCGTCTACCTCTGCTAAAGTCTTTGTTGGTCTCAGTCGCTTATAATGAAAAACTGCGAATATCAACAAATCGACCCCCGAGCTCTTGGAACACCAGCATCGACCCCGAGCTCCACTCTGCCATGTACGACGAAAAAACATTCTCATCGTCTGCGACGGAAATGGGAAGTTTTTCCTGGCAGAAATCGCTTCTACTGTGATGGACGTATCATCGTTGCCCGGCAGTGCGGTGTGCTGCCTCTGACACTCGGCCTTATTCTACTCACCAGTGGCTTATTCTTCGCGTTTGAGTGAGTATTTGAGCTCTGTTTCATTCTGTCTCTTGTACAAGTACAGCAACACTGAGGGAGTATATTATGTATTTGCTTCATGTTTATGTAATGTTGAAATGAGCTAAGGTAACTGTACTGTACTTTGGTTCCATGTTATGACATGTTAGCCCCAACAGTTTGTGGAGACACTGACATATTGACTTCTCTTTCCTAACAGCTGCCCCTTTTTGATGGCTCACCTCACTGTCTGCATCCCAGTAATTGCTGGAGTGCTGTTTTTGTTTGTGGTCATCGCCCTCCTTCAGACCAGTTTTACAGACCCAGGGATCTTACCAAGGGCTTTACCCGAAGAGGCTGCTGACATAGAGCGACAAATCGGTAAAAGACCCAGTTGATAACCGCTATGAGAAGATTGTGTGACATATAGACATTGAGTGTTCATCAAAATGTTAACAGGGTCAATGTTGGGTTGATGTCTGTATTCTTTATGTGTGCGTATGTTTATACAAGGTCTTTTTCATATTCCTAGATAACTCTGGGTCAGGTACTTACCGACCACCACCACGGACGAAGGAGATCCTTATTAACGGGCAAGTTGTCAAACTCAAATATTGCTTCACGTGCAAGATGTTCCGCCCACCCCGTACTTCTCACTGTAGTCTTTGTGACAATTGTGTAGGTAAGTGTTTACACAGACAACTCTGTTCAAACTACATATACTTTAAATGGAACCAGGTGTTTGTTAAAACAAATAAAACATTTAGTTAATAATTGTATTTCCTGCAGTGTTTCTCAGCTTTGGTCTGCACATTTGAGTGCTTTCCTTGCTTTAACACATTCACTTTAACTTAGTAAGAGTCGTTAATGAGCCGATTAGGTATAGATTAGAAATATTGACAGCAAGGAAAACAATACCGTTTGTAAAACAGTGGGTCTCCAGAACTGGGTTGGAAAATGCTAATTAACAACAAAGTAAATTCTGTGCATAATTTAATGTTTTCTGCTTGTTTGTTCCCCATACAGAGCGATTTGACCACCACTGCCCATGGGTGGGGAATTGTGTTGGGAAGCGCAACTATCGTTTTTTCTATACCTTTATAGTCTCTTTGTCCTTTCTCACCTCCTTCATTTTTGGATGTGTGATCACACATCTCACCTTACGTAAGTCACTCACACATAACACTTACACAAAAGCTGTTTATGGGTTAACAGTGGGATCCTTGTTTTAAATCCCTCAGTCATCTCAACAGTGGTACTTGTAGTTTTACTGAATACATTTGAACTGTAACTCTTTAATCTTGATTATGTTTGTCGTAGTACCTCTAAATCTACACAAACCATAGAGTAACCAGTGGAAGTGTTTTGCCATTCACCCCGATTTGAATGGTCCAATGCTTTACACAAATTACACATTAATCCATCTATTAGCATCTGATGCCTTTAACTGGGTGATATAAACAGTATCTTTCCATGAACCCTAGCCCATGCTCACATGCCCTATTAACATTATGTATTTTCTTCTAACTGGGACTGAGCCGTGCTAAAGGAGCGTCTCACTAATAGTAACAGTAGTTTAGTTATGACGGTAGAAGCATTTTGCAATTCCTAATGGAATTTTTGATTTTGATAAAGAAATACTTTGCAACTTGTATAATTGTTTATATTTCAGGATTTGATTGTTTGCTGAATAATCATTTCTATTACAAACAGGATCACAAGGTGGAAGAGGTTTTATACACGCCTTACAGGAGAGCCCAGCCAGATATCCTTTCTGTCTATATCTACTATCTCACTGCTTTGCTGCCTGTCTGTGTTCAGACTAAGAGAGCTAGGCTGTCCGTTTCCTGGACCACAGCCTGCTGCTGTTGCTTCTTCCTCCACTCTTAATCCCATTCATCCCCAATCCGCTCAGTCATTCCTTTGGGCCATACTCTGTTGAACACATGTAACTGCTGCTACAAGCAGGTGTCTAATCTCCTGAAAGAAAACAGAATGATGTCACTGACCAGACAGCATGGCTGTGTGTTTGTGTGGTTTGAGTTAGCAGGTGGAGCGTATCCTATTGGCCCGTATGGTTTAGCAGAATGGCTGTGAATTGTTGGCTCTAGGATAGAGTTGAGTAAGGAGGAAACATGACTTATGCATGTAGGCACTGTAAAATAATCATGCTTATAGTTTTAATGGCGAAGAACATGTCTGATATTACAGGTCACAAGTATGCAACCTTTATCTATATTAAACCTTAACTCCTCTGGCAATGTTGTCGAGCTGGTTGTTTGTTTCTTCTCCATCTGGTCTATTTTGGGCCTGTCTGGCTTCCATACGTACTTGGTGGCCTCCAACCTCACAACCAATGAAGATGTAAGCATTGCCGTACAGTCATTTTCTATGAGATTAGAAAAGATTAGTACAAGTCACACTTCTTGTGTCAATGCTTATTAAATTAATATGATAATATAAAGTAGGTTAATATTGAAATGTCTTTGTGATTCTCAGATAAAAGGCTCGTGGTCAAGTAAGAGAGGAGCAGAAGAATCAGGGAACCCTTACACCTACAACAGTATTTTCACTAACTGCTGTGTGGTGCTGTGTGGACCCATGCCTCCCAGGTCAGTACTGTAATAAAGAGGCTAGATGTGCACAAGAATGTCATGTCATGAGTGATCGTTAAAGGTTAGTGGTAGGAAATTATGTATTAACAATTAGTAAATTATTGCATTCACAAAACTACTCTTTGTTCTCAGTGTGGTAATAGAGAGTTCTCGATTAGTCTCTTGGCACGTTTCTAGCAGCTCTAAATCTTTTCTATTGTGCTTCAGTTTGATTGACAGAAGAGGCTTTTTACCTCCTGATGTGATACCTCAAACTGTCAACCCTGAGACTGATCTTCATCCTTTCATGTCCAAGAATGACACCAACATGGTAAGAGTGGCAGTTCACCTTTGCAGTCTTTCTAGACCTATCACAGTCGATGAGAAATCAAATGTACAAAACTTGTAGTTAATCAGCAAAGACATGTTTGACTTCCAAATTTTGCTTCTTTAGTTTAGAACTGGAGCCACAAAGCTCACATAGTTAAAAACACCAGATATCAACAGACTCACAAATTGTTACTCTAATTGCCTAAATTTGTTTTTTGAAAAAACATTTAAGCTGACCACAGTTATACACCCCCCCCCGCTACATTTATGTGTTGACAACAATGTTTAAAACAACTTATGCTGTTTTTTAGTTTTTGAAGCAGTACAAAGTATGTGCATGCCAGTAACAGGGATTTCTGATTGGCAGTTCAGTTTGTAACATGACATGAGCTGATTTTAACAGGAGGAGAATTGTCAGGACTTTGCTGTCTCCTGCACTGCCTGAATGCTCTGGCAGGTGTCTGAGTACGGATGGTAAGAGTGTATTACTGGGAGTTTTGCATGCCACCTTCTGCTCCTCTCATGACTTAACCACCATTTACTGCATATTCAGCTTGTTGTACATTCATCTCCTGTCTGCTCTATTGCAGCTTCTCTTCTTCATTCCTAGTTCTCTAACGTTTGCTAACACAAATTTCCACCTTTAGTTTGTAATGTGTAGCATATTTGCTAGAGCTGCACCATGGTGGCAAAATCACATTGTTTTAAAAAAAAAACGTTGTCAGCGGGACGATGCTTAGATTTGACCGATGTTGGATTTCGATGTTTCAAACCGCCCTGTTGTAGGGGATATTGGATTTCGATGTTTAAACCGCTCTGTTGTAGGGGATATTGGATTTCGATGTTTAAACCGCTCTGTTGTAGGGGATATTGGATTTCGATGTTTAAACTGCTCTGTTGTAGAGGATATTGGATTTCGATGTTTAAACTGCTCTGTTGTAGAGGATATTGGATTTCGATGTTTAAACCGCTCTGTTGTAGAGGATATTGGATTTCGATGTTTAAACTGCTCTGTTGTAGGGGATATTGGAT
This sequence comes from Megaleporinus macrocephalus, assembly GCA_021613375.1. Lineage (NCBI taxonomy): Eukaryota > Metazoa > Chordata > Actinopteri > Characiformes > Anostomidae > Megaleporinus > Megaleporinus macrocephalus. The sequence continues at coordinate 28,236,395 of CM038705.1, forward strand.
TTCGATGTTTAAACTGCTCTGTTGTAGGGGATATTGGATTTCGATGTTTAAACTGCTCTGTTGTAGGGGATATTGGATTTCGATGTTTAAACCGCTCTGTTGTAGAGGATATTGGATTTCGATGTTTAAACCGCTCTGTTGTAGAGGATATTGGATTTCGATGTTTAAACTGCTCTGTTGTAGGGGATATTGGATTTCGATGTTTAAACTGCTCTGTTGTAGGGGATATTGGATTTCGATGTTTAAACTGCTCTGTTGTAGGGGATATTGGATTTCGATGTTTAAACTGCTCTGTTGTAGGGGATATTGGATTTCGATGTTTAAACTGCTCTGTTGTAGGGGATATTGGATTTCGATGTTTAAACCGCTCTGTTGTAGGGGATATTGGATTTCGATGTTTAAACCGCTCTGTTGTAGGGGATATTGGATTTCGATGTTTAAACTGCTCTGTTGTAGGGGATATTGGATTTCGATGTTTAAACCGCTCTGTTGTAGGGGATATTGGATTTCGATGTTTAAACCGCTCTGTTGTAGGGGATATTGGATTTCGATGTTTAAACTGCTCTGTTGTAGGGGATATTGGATTTCGATGTTTAAACTGCTCTGTTGTAGGGGATATTGGATTTCGATGTTTAAACCGCTCTGTTGTAGAGGATATTGGATTTCGATGTTTAAACCGCTCTGTTGTAGAGGATATTGGATTTCGATGTTTAAACCGCTCTGTTGTAGGGGATATTGGATTTCGATGTTTAAACTGCTCTGTTGTAGGGGATATTGGATTTCGATGTTTAAACCGCTCTGTTGTAGGGGATATTGGATTTCGATGTTTAAACCGCTCTGTTGTAGGGGATATTGGATTTCGATGTTTAAACTGCTCTGTTGTAGGGGATATTGGATTTCGATGTTTAAACCGCTCTGTTGTAGGGGATATTGGATTTCGATGTTTAAACCGCTCTGTTGTAGGGGATATTGGATTTCGATGTTTAAACCGCTCTGTTGTCGGGGATATTGGATTTCGATGTTTAAACCGCTCTGTTGTAGGGGATATTGGATTTCGATGTTTAAACCGCTCTGTTGTAGAGGATATTGGATTTCGATGTTTAAACCGCTCTGTTGTAGGGGATATTGGATTTCGATGTTTAAACTGCTCTGTTGTAGGGGATATTGGATTTCGATGTTTAAACTGCTCTGTTGTAGAGGATATTGGATTTCGATGTTTAAACCGCTCTGTTGTCGGGGATATTGGATTTCGATGTTTAAACTGCTCTGTTGTAGGGGATATTGGATTTCGATGTTTAAACTGCTCTGTTGAAGGGGATATTGGATTTCGATGTTTAAACTGCTCTGTTGTAGGGGATATTGGATTTCGATGTTTAAACTGCTCTGTTGTAGGGGATATTGGATTTCGATGTTTAAACTGCTCTGTTGTAGAGGATATTGGATTTCGATGTTTAAACCGCTCTGTTGTAGGGGATATTGGATTTCGATGTTTAAACTGCTCTGTTGTAGGGGATATTGGATTTCGATGTTTAAACTGCTCTGTTGTAGGGGATATTGGATTTCGATGTTTAAACCGCTCTGTTGTAGGGGATATTGGATTTCGATGTTTAAACTGCTCTGTTGTAGGGGATATTGGATTTCGATGTTTAAACTGCTCTGTTGTAGGGGATATTGGATTTCGATGTTTAAACCGCTCTGTTGTAGGGGATATTGGATTTTGATGTTTAAACTGCTCTGTTGTAGGGGATATTGGATTTCGATGTTTAAACTGCTCTGTTGTAGGGGATATTGGATTTCGATGTTTAAACTGCTCTGTTGTAGGGGATATTGGATTTCGATGTTTAAACCGCTCTGTTGTAGGGGATATTGGATTTCGATGTTTAAACTGCTCTGTTGAAGGGGATATTGGATTTCGATGTTTAAACCGCTCTGTTGTAGGGGATATTGGATTTCGATGTTTAAACCGCTCTGTTGTAGGGGATATTGGATTTCGATGTTTAAACTGCTCTGTTGAAGGGGATATTGGATTTCGATGTTTAAACCGCTCTGTTGTAGGGGATATTGGATTTCCATGGCTGCTTGAACATCTCTAGCCACATTACACCAACCTAGTAGTTGACGATATTGTGACATCCTTTAGCCTTATCACAAATATTTAGAAGTCTGAAGCAAATCATGTGAGTATTTAGGTTTCCCACCAGGTGACAAATTGTCCTACCCTGTCGGAATGTTCTACTGTAGTGTACATTTAACGGTGGCTCTGTGAGTAAAAGTCTAGGTTGGAAATCTTGATAGTTAAAATCACCTCATCAAAAAATATACTACCAGCATTAAATATCCGAAGTTAAAGACAGGTTCTTATCCACCAGCTTGTTTAATTTTCCGGTTCTGGTTTCACTTTAAATGGTGCAGCAGTTGGGTTTTGGTGCCTCAGGCCTAAGTTGAAAAGGAACCCTGGCAACTCACTACGGTTTGTATCCTGTATTATAATATTAGCATTAAAAAAACAAGTGGAATATTGTGGTAGCCTAAATCAGCTTATCAGAGGATAAGTAGTAACATTAGACTGGACAGGGCATTTCGTGTAAGGGGGCTTATATAGAAGGCAGTTTTGTGTGCCCGAGATATAAAGATGCATATATGTAAAATTAGAGATGGAAAGATTTGTCGGCTATGTATCGGTATCGGCTGATTTTGATCGAAATATATATATTTCTCCAGTTTAGCCAATCCCGAGAGCCGATCAATGGTGTTAAACAAATTAGCCTAATTTCTGTATTTCCAGTTATTCGTTGAAACCCCCCGGCCAGGTCCTTGCCATTCCTATCTGAACAGCTAGGTGGAAACACATACCCTTTCATTTTTGACAGACTGACTAAAGCTGCGCGACAGTTTGTGTTACGGCATGTGCTGTCCGTCTGGCTGTTTGTTGTCGTATGTGACGCAGACTCATTCATAGCGTTTTGTAAAATCAATGTGTCTCATGGGAGAACCAGGACCAAGACATTTAACACTACTAATCTGATACAACTTTTAAAAGTACCTCACGCAGCTGAATACGGTGTGTATCAGCAAACAGCAGAGCTAGCACGCGCAGCTAGCACAAAATAAATAACCCAGAACAGATAATAACCCAGTGCAGACCAGATCTGACCGGTACGAACAGAACAGCAGCAGCAATTCAAGATCTACATTTAATTATTAAAATTTTTTGTTTAAAATAACCAGAGTCTACGTTTAATGACTGCAGTTTTACTGCATTTATTTAATTAGCTTTTACGTTTTAAATTAAGGGTCTAAATTTAATGTTTGATTTACTTTGTTTATTTAATGCAAATTTTGTTAAAAATATTATGCTGTTTCACATGAGCTCGTTAAAAATGGTAATAAACCAGTTTAGACCATGTTTCATGACTTGCTTGCGTTAATAACTACATGTAGCCCTGCCGTGGCATACAGCCCCGTCCCTTATCGGAATCGGCTATCGGTTGATCGCGCTAAAAAATGTGATCGGTGATCGGAATCGGCCTCAAAAAACGCTGATCGGTCCATCTCTATGTAAAATGTCAGATATGGGCAGATATACACATGTAAAAATATTGGATATTGGCATCAACTCAGAATTCACATATTGGTGCATCACTAATACTTGCAATTCTGTTGTTGCCGTTGTAAAAGCTTTTCATGGAAGTACAAAAATATTTGTGTTTAGTATATCTGTTATATACATAATATACTTCTGCTGATGACATTGCTAAAAGATTTTTATCATGTTCATGTTGTGAGAAAAGTAAAAAACAATTGTCAAAAAAAGGACTTGTGAGCTTGTGGTCTTGTTTTTTATGTTCTGTATATAAATATTCCCAACCATCATTTTCCTTCCCTAATAACCGTGGAAAGTCCAGTTTTCAGATAAATGCATACTTAAGTTGCTCATCTGTTTCTTCACTTTCAGTCATTCGAGAAGGCTCGATTTGCAGTGGCTCTTGGTTTTCACTTCTTAAAACTTTTGTGTAGTACTCATACATGTATTTAAATTCTGCATGCTTTTCCTGACATAAACCAGCTCATCTTTTCACCCCTAGTTGCTCTGGGGAAGCTATTCATTCACCATGCACAATACTGCCTCTTCTCCACTTGGTGATTCTGGGAGTGACTGCTTGTCTGTGCCATTCTTTGTGCTAACTTTCTTTATGATAAAACACGCTACCTCACCCTTACCATGGTGTCTTTTCCAGTTTTTCAGAGCATGTTTTGTTGTGCTTTCTAAGTCACACACTGTTTTTACCTTAGGCCACGGTTTTACGTTTCTGATTTTATTACAGTTTTTAACACACTCCCCTTCTCACACGTCCTTACTTCTTCCCACATTGTGTGCAGTGCACGCAGGGCACTAAGGAGCTTCTGGAGTCAGTTGCTCACTCTTCATTGGTCCAGAGCACCTGCACCCCAGCAACACCTAAGACTGCCCCGGTGACCCAGGAGAGTCTTCTCAGTACTGTCTCCAGCACTCTGTCAGCATCTAGCAGGCCTCCGCCTACAGGCTGCTCTGGACGTCAGGCTCGCCGCCCCATGGATAAGTCCTGCCCTCCAAGAGGGAACAAGCGGGCCACCCTCCACATGCATAAAGCCAGCTTCGGTCTGCCCAGTCCATCGTACTCACTTAGCCATAGTCCTCTCATTCTCAGTGATGCCCCTGACGTTGGCTTTATCCCACTGACCTGAGGATAGCTAAAAAAAAAACCCAGGCAGACGTGGCATCGTACTCTTTTCTGTGAATACTCATGTACTGTTACTAAGTAGCTGAAAAGTAGGTTGTTTTTTCTTTCCTTTTTCTAAACTCAGGATTTTCTCAGGAGACACACCATTTTGGAATAGTAGAGAATATCCTTTTGACTTAAGACTTTCAATGAACAGTTTTGCTAAACAGCAGCAGCGTTTTTCATCTGCATTAACTGGATAATGAGAAGCACAGTACATGTTTCCTGACAAATGTTGCATCCTGCATTGTTCACAGTGATCACAGCTAGGGATGGGTATCAAAATTCAATACTTTTATAGAGTGAATTTCGTCAAAACATTCTTTGTAAGTCCCAAGTCGTTAGGGGAAGCATCTCTCAGTCGAAAGGCATGCTTGTTCCAAAATCTAGACTTCTAGACTGCAAAAGATGTTCTGCAAGCATTAATTCCAGCATTTCATTCGTCTGTGTTTGCGTATATCTTACACTTACTTGTACTTTTCGCTACACCCACTTTTACTTTGTAATTTGAAAGAAGGTATTGACAGTATTGTAGTGTTGAAGTATTGTTTAGGAAACTGTATTAAAATTAGGGTATCTAAATTGGCATCAGTATTGAATATATTTTGACGATACCCAGCCCTGGCCACAACTAACATGTGGTGTTCCACTAAGCCTTGAGCCATGTTAAAGCCTTTGTTCATTAGCTTGCAACCATAGCAATAACTTTAACTTTAAATTAAAGACTAATGATGTCTCACTTCACATATATGGCCAAACGACAGACATCTGCCGTGTAACCATTGAGAGGCGAGTATGAAAAGGAGAAAGGGGTCAGTTTGTAAATGAGTATTCAAGTATAGGACATGGTGAGTATGTCTGTGTATTTGGAATATTTAAAGTAAACTTGTTAGTCAGGAATGTAGTCACTGGACCTCCTTTAAATTTTGGCAAGGACAGTGGTCCTTAAACGTGTCAACCTCAGCGTTAACATACACAAGGAAGCCCTCTGTGTACTCACTTTATTGCAGAGATCTACCTTAAGTTTTAAAGTAGTGTAGTTATGCAAACCTTTTTGGGATGTGGTTGGGCTGAACAATAGGAGGTGATCTTCAGCTTGCAAGCTAACATTAACCAGTTTTATAGATCAAAACTATGTTTTTAATAAACATTTCTGTACATGTACTTTGTATTTGAGCATGTTGACCCATGTTTGAGAGCCACTGTCTGGATAATTTTTATGTTACTAAAAAGATGCTTATATTTTTTGTATGCCATTCGATAGAGTGGTCTGAATTGTTAGAGTACGAAAACGTTGAAGAGGTGCATTCAAATGTTAAGCTAGTATGTTTAAGAGTGTAATAGTTCTGAAACATTAAAGAAATAAGCTGGTGATTTACAGGGGGTAGATAAAGTCATGAAAATATATGGTAACGTATAGCAATATCAGCTCAGAGTTAAGCTGAGCTTTTGCCTTTAAAACAGCTTCAGATGATGAACTTATCAGTGAGAATGTCATGTGGTGACATGCTTTTTACATGTTGGTTGTAGGGAGTCTTATAGCCCTTTTATGTGCTATTTTCATTGCTTTCTCAGTCCCCTATAAGTCCGAGTGAAGGTATAACTAATGCTAAATGTTTAAGTTACGTTATTTATTTCTTAACCATATGCCTACACAAGGACACAAATAAGTATTGTACATTTCTCTATACCTTTAATTGAAAGTAAATTCAACACTGCCAACATCATGTATTTTTCATCTGACAGGGTACTGAGAGACCCTTGTCTGTCTTATTTTGATATAACGGAAATGAGTGAACCTGGTGAATTTGTGCACTGTAGGCAAATATAAACTGTCTGCTCTATATTTCTGTTCTGTGTAATTGTTTATAATTCTCATAAAGAAATGTCAATGCACTCAACACACCCTGTGTTGTGCTGACTAAAAAGAATGATAGGTCTTTGCTTGTTTTACTCCTAAGGGGCAAATTAAAGGAGCAAAGTACACCTTCACAAAATATCCCAGAACCAGATATGATGACAGGTTTCTATATAAAATATGTGGAACTGCAAGATGCAATGGGTACTTTAACTCTGAGATAGTTACAAATACTGTCCTGATGTCCACATTGCTTGCAAGTCTATGTCTTTAACACTAGATGGCACCTTAATTCCTTGCTTCAGCCTCTTACTCTCCTGGGAAGGCGTGACACTAGACACTGGAACACTTCTGTTAGGATTTGATTGCATTCACCCAGAATAGCATTAGTGAGGTCACACACAGTTGCTAGATAATTAGTTCGGGACCACAAATGCCACTTTACTCAAAGGTGTTTGATGATGCTCCATCGCTACAGAGTCCAATGCTGTACCTGTATACAACTCTAGTTGACACTTAGCATTGGGCTTGGTGGCCAAAGACTTATACCTAGCTGCTCCAGAGCAGCCTATTGTGGATTATACAAATTGTGTGTGTCAACAGTGGGTGCACCTTAAAATAGCTGAAATCATCATTTAGAAGGGTTAAGGGCTCCATGCAACTGGACAAGTTCTTCAACACTAAATTCCTCATAGGCTTCTTATTGTGCATGGAGACCATATTGCCACTCATATTCATCCGTCAGACTGCCAGATAGCAAAGTGTGATTCATTACTCAAAGGAAAAAAAAAACAGTTTTGCTGTTACAGAGTGCATTCGTGGTGGGTTTCTTCTGATGCTTGGTGAGTTTAGGCTGCTGACAGTCCAGCTGCTTGGCCATAGATGCCAGATCAGTTCTTTGTGCTGATATGACTTTAAAGGCAGTTCTGGACCTCTGTAGTGCTGCTACAACACAACTAACATAGTACCAGGGCAGCTATAGTAAAACAGAAATTTGACAAACTGACTTGTTGAAAAGATGCCAATCTTATAATGGAGCCAGTTTGGAAGTCATTGAGCTGTTCAGTAAGACCTATTATACTGTCAGTGTCTTTGCATGACTTGAGTTTCTGCATCTGTAAGTATGTGTAAGAATGTGGCTGGATTACTAAAACAGCCATGTGTGGCAGAGGTAGAACTTACCAAAGGACCATTTTTGAAAAGACAATAGTCTAGTTTGTCTCACTGAGACACTTAGAGATAGCATTATATGCTTCTGAGCCAACCATTGCAAGGCACAGCCTTTTCCATACTGTCGCTGACCAAAGAAAAACACATATTCTCCATTATTTGAACACGATGGCTGCCGTTTACATTGTGTGAAAAATTATATGATGAGTGTATCAATAGTAATGCTTGGAAAACTCTGGTTCCACTGACTTACATTAAAAGTAAAAAAGGTTTTTGTCCTCTCCTGTAAAGTTACCATACTTGTTTTCTTCGGACAGTGATGGTATCTGTGTACTTCATGCTGACAATTTAATGGTTTTAATCATCAAAATTATTTACTGCTAAAAACAAGGGGAGTGACTTGTTTGCAAGCGATATTGTCACTGGATGATATTCCTAAACTCTTTAATATTGTGTGGGCACAATCTGCCATCTTAGTTTTAGATGCATCCACTTTAATCAACTGCCCCAAAGATCCACTGGGCAAGACAGTGATTTGGCCGGTGGCACGGAAAGACAGTGCTTAATCTAAACTACACTAATTATGACACTGCAGTGTCAGAAAAGGAGAATCAAAAAAAGATGGCTGACCACATCCTCTTGGTATGGTGGGAGGTGGTCAAAAGACAGATGATCATTATATCTTACCCGCTACTGATTCATGCTATTTTGCTTTAATCACATCCTTAAACAGTAAAACTACTGTCTGGACCATTACCATTAGTGGTTATATTTTCTTACTAAATCACTTCAGGAAAACTTCCAGTAAGCAAAATGTCAAACAAACACAGTTCACTGTTCATCAGACATGATGTTGATGTTGTTGTTATAGTTGTGGCTAATCCAGGTTTTCTCATAAATATACTAATATTACTAATTTTGTGTTAGTAGCCGAGTCAGTCTTATTGGCCATTTTGATTACGTTAAAGGTGAGGATGATGGTCCAATGTTATCTGTAGCTATATTTTGTTCATCATTCTCACAATTCTTATTTTTTATGTTAATTTAGTTTTCATTTATTTTCACAGCTATTTGTGTATAAAGCATAAAATGAATTTAGAAAGAACAAATGTTCTAGAAAAAGAAAAGACAGCAACAACAAGGGGTCACATATAATTTATTTTAATTAGGGAGTCTACCCACACTCTAAATGTAGAGGTCTATCTCTTTTTCCAACACATGAGAATCTGTTGTGTTGCTGTGACAGTTCCTATTGTTATAGGGTTTTGCCTTATTAATGTTGGGAATTTCAGTTGAATCTCCTGAGACATAGTCTTGGTGACAATGGAATACTGTAATCCAGCCCATTTCCAAGGAATTGTAGCTCCATTTTCCAGAAAGACAAAATCCTTTTGCATTCGTATGATGCATGAAAGTATGTACCAGATTCATGTTTACATTTCCAACACATATTATCCTTCAGCACACCCGTCCTGTGAAGACGTGTCGGAGTAAAGTAATATGGATGTAGTACTTTATATTTAATTAGTTTTCCTTTGTGTCTCCCATTATTAGCCAAAATGCCATCCCATGTATCTTCATCAATAACACACTCAAGATCCCTTTCCCACATTACACTTTTTCACAACTCCTTTCACAGGCTCTACAACACCTTCCATAGGATATAAACTGTTTCAGAAGACAGCGTGATAACTCACAATAATCTGTTACAGCATTGTTACATTTTTCCACCAGGTCACCGTAGGAAAACAAACCCTCCTCATTAAATATGTCATTAAAAATACATATTACTTTACAAACCACTGTCCCCCAAACACTGATTTCTTCCCCACTTTAACAATGAGATTATTCCATAAAGAAGAATAGCATGAGCTGCCAGGTCTCTTTAGAGTGTAGTAAAATCAGATTAATACTATCCCCACTATTTCCTCTTAATAAAAAACTGTGGTTGAAAGGGGGAGGTAAGTTCTTTTTCTATTATTATCTGAGAAATCCGAGTCACTCAGATGTTGGGCCATTTCAAAAGATCATCCTCACAATTTTTATAATTTACATGAGCAAAAGTATTTGGATAAAACCATATATACCCAGTAAAACATACAAATCACAGGAAAAATAACATGGTATGCATCTACTTAAGTTGTTTGTAATACATCTATGTAAATGTAATTTTAAACATATGGCAGTAGCCATTAAGGGGGTCATAAAGGTGGGGGTCAGGAGAGAGAATATGGAAAGGGGTATGTATATAAATAAGTTTTCAAGGTAACTCCTGGGGGCGGTTGGGTATGTGACAAAAATGGCAAACTCGTTTTTCCTTATACTGTCTGCCAGAGAGAAGTGGCCAAATTAGCTACATAGCTAACTTATACATTAGCTTATCATCATCCTTAGCTCATGAGTCATTTTCATTGCTTGAATAATTGGGCTTTCTATCTTTGTTTCTCTGGCTTCCTTCTTCCTTTGCTCAGTGAATCGTCTCCAAAGTGATTGGTAGTGTTGAAAATTTACTTCGGCTTTCAGGATACATGTTATTAGAGTGGGGATTTCTCCAGTTTAAGACCAGGAAGTCACACTGTCTGATGCATCACCATTGTATTACGGTGACATGTTTACAACAGAAGCGTCAATGCTTGCGTATTTGGTTTTGGTTTGTTAGCCCCTTTAAAAATGTATCATGTTTAAAAGCAAATTTCTACAGTCTTCAGAAACATCACAGCTATTTAAAAGACATTACCTCCAGACAAACACAATTTGCATCTAAAAGAGAGCGGGTAACAAAAGAATTTATCAAGGAAAAAAATACCAGTGTGGTGAGCAGTAGAAATGTGTCTAGTCTGATGAATAACGCATCACTACCTGGCAGACTGATGAACCGGTCTGGGTTTGCCAGATGCCTGCAGATGGCTCCCCACTGGAATGCATAGCGGTAAAGCTTTAGCAATGAGAGCGTTGGCTGTGCTGATCTTACTTGTCCATAGGTCCTCTTTTTCTCTGTAAAGTTTGGTGGAGGAGGGATAATGGTCTGGGGCTGTTTTTCATGGTTTGGGCTTAGCCCTTTACTTTCAGTGAAAAATAATGTTAAGTCTACATTAATGTCCATGTCTTACAGCCGGTAGGTGTAATGTTCAGGGGTACCATACATTATGCTTGCAGTGTAGTAAATATGTCACTTACTTTTTCAGGACAAAGAAGCATTTGTCATTATTTTTTCAGCATTGTTTGACATCACAAAAAATAAGGCAATTTCAAAAATGCATATACATTTACTTAAGAGGCCAAGAGCCTTCATCTGTATTGTATGATTTTACCCATAGTAGATTAAAAAACACTCAATTTTGCAGGAAGTAGGATGGCTGGATTCTTACTCATCCTACTTCAACCTGCTTTAGCCATGAGAGGTATGAGTGTTATTCTGCCCTGGCTATAAGGTCATGTGTTCTCTGTCTTGAGAATACATGAGCTTGTTGAAATGCCATTACTCTCAAGCTGCTATTTTCACCTTCCTTCCTGTAGTGTAAGTCACACATTATAGATTACCTTTAACCTCTGCATCTGTCCCTAGGGTGCATTCTCACAAACATAAATAAAACTAAATTATTTTTGGCTTGGAGGCAAAAATAAGGAGGCCTGGAACATTCTTTAATCAGTGTAGAACCTTACGTTATGTGAACTAAGTCCTTTAAACTGTAAATAGGGTTTTAATGCACACACAGGTTTAATGGCAGGCTCCTTTCATTTTTTCCCTAATTGCCCAAAATCACACAATCCTTTTGCTGTTACCACTGCGAGCAGCATGAGGAGACTGCACAACAGTCATCACTCACTGTTAACCGTGACAGCTGTGCGGATGAGTGACAAATTAAAGTACTAAAAGCCAGAATAAATGAATAAAGAAAGATAACAAGACTCAGTGTACAGTATAGTTGAACAATGAATGATTCTGTGGCACGCATGGAAATCCTGAGCAGGCCCAGCTGCCCTGTTTTTTGGATCAAGATGGCAAAAGAAAAATAAACATTCAAAGTCACTTAGAAAGGGGGTTTATTTTTAGGGCACAGATTCAGGATTCCTTCTTTTATTCAACCCTTTTTTGCAATCCTCTCTGCTTTACTCTGAGTAACTTGTTTTATTATTTTCCTAGTACCAGAGGTTGTATTATTATTTTCAATTCATATAATAAAATATCAATACTTAGTGTCTATGAAGTAGTATAATATTGTCATGCTAAATATCACAATAGTATGCTGTATCAGTGTATCTGCCTAGCACAGATGGTAGGTGCTAAAGATATAAAAAAATAGCCTGGAAATGATGATTAAAAGCTAATGTAGGGGAAAAGGGTCACTGCAGTTGAAAGTTGTTGTAACACATCACTCTTATTCCAATGAATATGTACGTTATGCAACTGAACACCTGTGTCAACAATGGATAATGTAGTTTGTTTAGTTTAAAGTAAATGAACTCAATAATTTATAAAGCGTTTAAATACTTTTGGACACACTGTATATAGTAGGCCTACAAAGACCATACAAGGTGAAAGACAAATCCACTAAGGTCTAAGGGTCAAGGCTGGCAAGCACTGGCCAACCTCATAATAAGTGTAAGGATAAAGCAGGGCAACATCACATTTCACGATGTTCCTGTACCACCTCTTTTGAAAGCAATACACATATGGGGACAGATTTTTGCCATTGTATTGCTAAGGTATCATATGGTGCCCTAGGGTGGATCTCTGGTTATTATTACAAAAGCTGAATTCATTATTTTACCAACGTATGTACATAGATTAGCTACAGTGGCAAATAACAACAACACACAAAAGCATGATGTCCAGTCATGACAGTAACATGCGCGTGTTTTTATAAAAATCTGACAGATTATATTATTAGAAGTGTTGGTCGTTATTCTTTCAGTCAGTTGGCCACAGCCAGTGAATGAGGCAGGATGTGGGACAAAGGTAAGCTATGGTGCAGAGGGCTTTACGTGTAATAGACTTGCCTCCCTTAAATCGCCCTTCATTTGTAATTGGATCTGAAGCCCGGCAGATACGGGATTAGACAAAGCTGAAGGTAATAGTTATCTTCCAAGTTGCATTCTCCCCCTGCGTAGGCCTCCTTACGCATTGCACAAGAATGGCATGTAGTAGTAGCCACCATATAGCTTGGTAGCATCCACAGATATATGGGCAGATAAATTTTTGTATCCCGCAGGCATAATACTGCTGCCATGGGGAGTTTAAATACTGCCCATAAAACACTACACCTGATAGACGTAGAGTTTTACTGCTCTGAACAGCACCACTTGCAGTCCTACAATTAAAGACTGTTGTTCATCTGTTTCTCTGCATATTTTGTTAGTTCCCTTCCACCCTGTTCTTCCATGGTCAGGTCCCCTACAGGACCACCATTGAGCAGGTATTACTTGAGTGCTGGTCATTCTCAGCACTGCAGTGATACTGACGTAGTGGTGGTGTGTTAGTGTGTGTTGTACTAGTGTGAGTGGATCAGACACAGCAGTGCTGCCGGAGTAGCTAATTTGCATTTATGTAGGCTTATATAGTGCTTTAACTGTCGAAACAACTCCTACTGAGATTAATCTTTTACTTTTCATCAGTTTGTCATTTTGCTATCAGTCTGTCAGTATATGTGTATTGATGTCATTTCGATGAGGTCACAGATTCTAAAATACTAAGCAAAGTGAAGACCACCCACACATGCTGCAACATGCTGTTCAAAGGTGAAAGTTTCAGTCTTGTATTAAGACAAATAGTTGCTCTGGTGATGAAGCTCAGTGGTCAGCTTTTTCCCCCTCATTCAAGCCCCTTCTGTCCAGCTTCTGTAATACTGCAGGTCCATTTGCTATCTGTTCAGTTTTCTCAATCATGTTTTCTTGCATGTCTGCTCCAAGTTTTTTTATAGTATGATGGGCATAAAAAGGAACATGTTGGCTAAATGGATAAAATTTGTATATCAAGTATATCATACTATATATATGTGATGTCACTGATGAATGACACACACACACACACACACACACACACATATATATATATATATATATATATATATATATATATATATATATATATATATATATATATATATATATATATATATTGTTATATATATATATATATATATTGTTGCTGTCCAAAGAAAATCCAAAATAGCAACTACAGGAAAGGTCACGAACCTACTTTACTTATAATGTAAGTCGATGGAACCAGAAGTTATTTTGGAGCATTTCTATTGGTCTTTTGACTATGAAATCTCCATCTGCACCTAAAGAAAAAATGGAGACAGCAACGATATTTATATATATATATATATATATATATATATATATATATATATATATATATATATATATATATATATATATATATATATATATATGATTGTATAGGAAACTCTTACCACATATTTACTAGGTTTTAAATCTCTGCATACAACTATTGCAGGTAATCAGAGCATCAGAGCATGCACAGCCCGTATGTTTTATTGCAACTGCAATTATAACTCTGTGATTAGGTTATAAAACTTTTAGTAGACAATTTTAAATATACAGCTTTGTTCATCAGTGTAAAGTGCACTTTGGAGATGTGAATGCTTAACAGCTCAGAGCTTATTACAGTCCTGTAATCTATATGTATTCTAAAGTAAGTTTTAATATCTGAACACCCTATCTAAACAAAACAGCCTGTTTAGCTGGAATTTTCTTTTGTTTTTTTGTTTTTGTTTTTTCCTGTGCCTTGTTTGGACAGGTGGAAAAATTCACTGTGAAACATGTAAATACTTTTGGAGTTTGATGAAAATATCACATAACTACCAAAGTACCACCTAGAAAGTGTCTTTTGGCTCTTCCATTACATTTTGAAAGCATATATAAAAGAAATAAGTTTTTATAAAACATGAACGCTGTGACAGATTATGGCAAGACTCTATCCATCGGACAAAAACGGAGAACTTTTTCTATATATTATGGCTGATGATGTTCAAAACTGTCTTAGGTGAAAGGTCAACACCCACCTTTGTGCTACCGCTATGTGACATGCCTTATGCTCTCTCTGTTTAGTTTAGACTTGCGTCACACTTACATACAGCATACATGGACAACAAAGTTCTTTTAACAGGGCTTTTATGTACAAGTACCTTAACTAACAAAAGCTCTTGGCTCAGTCTGAACTGAGTGTGAAAGCTTGCTGTGCTGTTATGTAATAGATAGAGACCATGGGGCAGTCACCCGGCCATGGCATCTTTTTTTTATTCAAGCAATAACAGTAAAAAGAGGGCTGATAAGCATGTGGTCATAAACATGCTCAGTTTCAAAGCCTGAAGGAGAAGAGTGTACTTCTCTGTAACTCATAAAAAGTAAGACCAAAACTAAAATTGTAGCGACTAGTAAAAGCACTAATATGTATTTGTAAGCAATTCATTTGTCATTTTTATAACATACTATGTGTCTTACTGTCTTTGGAGAAAAATGGAGTGTTGACAGTGAATGGAAACTCTATGTATTTGCCTGTAGTTCATGGTTCTAGCGACTCCCAATGGATCCAAGAATGGCTTTCCAATGTGTTCTTTTCGGCCTCCCACGGTATTCCAAGCACTTATCCACTGCTCCTGTGAAACAATTGGCTAGGACCTATGAGTGTCAAACCTAGACTTTCTGTGAATGTTGTTACTGGATTTTGTTTCCACTTCACTGAAAGCCGTGCACACGACCGCGGTGGGATAGAAAAGGGTTTGACTACACTGCCATAGATTTGCATGCGAGCAAGTTATTAGCCTTAAGCAAATGTGTAACAAAAATGGGCCATAATGTCATAATGACTCTGCTACTACGATGAAGAGCAGGATTTTATTACCTGACACCACCGCTGCCTTTCCCTGGAAAAGTCTGGAAGCAATGCTCACTGAACTTCACGGTAGACACGGATATATTTTTGTCTCTGGCAGAGGCGCACTCGGCTTCCTGAATTAGAAGTGCTTGCAATGCAGACTATGTCTCCCAACACATTCCTGAATTAATGTGTGCTTGTGTGACCCAGTTTTAGGCCTCGAAACTGTTTGAAATGCTACATTTTGTAGCCACACTTTCAAATAGTAAGCGTTTGTGTGCTCAGTGTTTGAACGCCGACAGTTGGCAGAGGTTTAGCAAACAAAAGGCTTCCTCTGATGACGAGGGGGAAAGGTTTCTCGTTTCCAGTATTCAGTGACCTCCCCAGTGAGGCAGGCAGATGTGGAGGGAATATATAATACTGGACAGGAGGTTGTTAAATAACAGTTCAGAAGGTCCCTTTGAGAGAGTCCATTTTAAGGGATGCCCTCGTTTAGCTCGCATTCTTTCTCTCCGGCTCACAAACTGTGCTGTAAAATGCTTTTGTTAAGAGTATCAGATGAACCAGTTACTTCAAACACACACACACACACACACACACACACACACACACACAGTTTTGGAAACTGTAATAACAACACATGACCTACGATCTACTGTTGCTTCAGTCCTTTAAAAAATGCCACACTAAAGACATTACATTTTATACGTACTTCAAAATTTAAAATAAAAAAAATAAATACATTTTTATAACTGCAGTGAGTGCAATTTTCATTTTGTGGGGCTGACAGCAATACACTACATTGATCAGTGCAGTCTTAACAACATTTAAACAGTTTAACCCGGTAACACAAAGTTTGTGAACTGCCTGTCTGGCACATTCAAGCTCAACCCTGAACCAATGTATGTGCTGTAATAATGTATTTTGGCTAAATTAAACCTGGAGACCAATTATAAATATATTTGCATTCAAATCACCTTTGCAAACCTATTCCGAAAAAAAAAACTGTATGTACAATATATTATATGCTCATAGTATACAGTCGATATTTATACATTCTTAGCTTGAAGCACTAGACTTATACTTTATTACACAATATTAAAATCCTGTTGCTTAAAAATGCTTTGCAAATAAAGGCTAAAATACAGTTTTGTGTTTCTCGTGTTCTCCCCTTGACTTGGATGGGGAACAGACCAACTCTGAATTGCTAAATGTGACAACCTATAATCATTCATGCATTTATGATCTCATGCTCTTTGTCTATATGATGCTAACTACTAGTAATCACAGGTGAAACTGACATAATTGAGTGAAATATGTTCAGCTCGACACACCTTGCCATGACGCAGGCAGAAAACAAACACCGCAAGACAAAGTAGTTGAGTGAGAGTGTGTGTGAGAAAAAGAGAGAGAGAGTGAGAGAGAGAGAGAAAGAGAGGAGTCCGAGACTTATGTTTTTTGTGAGGTTTGGGCTGCTCCTTTGTCTGTGTGTCGTTTCAGTTATGTTGTGATTAGGTTGAGTATGAGCTGAAGTCACTACTGTGTTTTCCTCTATTCTGTGGTGTATAGAAATGCTTAGAAGTACTTGTTGCTGTTGTGAGAAAGTAAAAGGTACATTAGTGTATAAAGATTGCCTTGTTGTCTATTGGTATGTAAAGAGTAGCTGTTATAAAACATATATAATACGAAGATCAAAACTTCCAATGTTTTTATATCAGTGACTGAATTTTTGCCTCATTTACTGTCAAATGGCATACAGTTAAAAAGATTTTTAAAAGACACATGAACAACGTTTTTCTGCTTCAGGGACCTGCTTCTTTCAGTTTATTCTTCTTTATTTGGTTTGTTTCTGTGTGTCTAGTCACACTGTGACACAATCTGTAATACTTAGACAGATCATATATCTGACTTCTGTCTTGCTGAACTGTTTAACCTGTTTCGTCACAATGTTTGGTGTCAAACATCAGCTAACTCTTACATGATGTATGCACATCTTTTGAAAAATGGCAGGCCTCTCCCTACGCACAACCTGTCAAACCTAAAGAGTAGGCCTATTTTAAGAAGAGTTCTATCAGTCACACAAGACCCAAACATCCACTGCATATTTTCATATTTGCAGGCTACATGTACAGAACATTAGCTTGTACAAAGCCCTGATTCAAAGCTCTGTACCTTCAGCCATATCAAGCTTTTTGAGCTACTATGCTCAAATGAATGTTCCAGCTGCATTTCAAGGGGAAAAACTGATAAATACAAAATATAAATATAGAATAAAGCAGCGTTTGTCTTATTGTGGTCTGTCATTTGCTGTCAATTAGCTTTTCATGTTGAAGCTTATGAAAAACATGCTTGGTGTTTTTGTTAATTTGCCCACACAATAAGGGTTACTGTGTCCAGCATGCAGGAAAATTCCAACTTGTGGGGAATTCAAATAATAAGAAAATGAAGTCCTCCAAACTATTAATTTAAGTTGGAAGAAATTACATTTTTATCTGCATTATTTAATCAGACATTTTAAATCCCAGTTAGTCATGAAGACATGTTAAAACAATACTTAGTTCGTGTATCAAATCTCAATAAAATGACAAATAAGTAAATAAAAAAGAATAATAATAATAAAAAAAATGTTGATCTTACAACAGTGCACATATTTAAATACTGGCTAAAGACCATCCTAAATTTTTTTAGAGTGCCTAGGCCACATGTTGGTACTAAGATTTGTTGCCTGTACTTTGTCTGTTGGTGTCTATTTGAATGTTTGCAGTTTTCTAATGTCTGATCTCTGTATGTCCCAATACAGTGTAGGTATGGCACAGGCTGTGGAAGCTAGTTTCATCTTTGGAGGATAATAAACAATTGAATCTAAGCTTGGTAGTTTATTCATTTTGTTTAGTGGCTCACAATAGGAAGATCAACACAATGATCTTCAGTTCTAGTGGTGACAGACGCTGGATGTATTAAGAAGTTCAACTGAAGTTCGGTTAAGAAGCTTTCTTTTGTACTTCGACTCTAGTTGTTTTGGAAAGATAATTTTTCCTTTGCTTCAG
Organism: Megaleporinus macrocephalus; assembly: GCA_021613375.1. Classification (NCBI taxonomy): domain Eukaryota; kingdom Metazoa; phylum Chordata; class Actinopteri; order Characiformes; family Anostomidae; genus Megaleporinus; species Megaleporinus macrocephalus. The sequence goes on from CM038705.1 coordinate 28,255,073, forward strand.
TCATCATTTCTCCCAAGTAACAATGCTTGCGCTAGAGTATAGGTTACATTCGGCACACACACACAAAAAACTTTTATAGAGTACATTGTCACGTAGATAAAAAAGGAAATGATTGATTAATAACGCACACACACACGTACTGTTGTATTTGAGTTGTGTTAAAATTAGCCTTGTGAATTTAGTCAGAGGTTTAACTTCTGTCATTACCTCACGGGCAATTGAGCTGTTCAGTTTCCATTGTTTGCATGCAGCCCTAAAGACTTCTTAGTGCGCAGCCAATGTGGACCTGTCTTTGCGTCACAGGTAGGTCTCTGCTTGCGTAACTCTGTTCCAGAGGTTGAGCTGCGGCAGTCGGACTGCAAATAAGTGCGCCTGCTTCTTATCAACTAGGACAGATTGACTGTATAGCCTACAATAATGTTGGCACACTAACATCACACAAACAGTCTGGTTGCCATAGAACGTATCAAAGCCTGTTGCATTTAAGATTAGCTGATACTATACTCCTCTTTAACTTAATGGAGAGTTTCCCAGTGACAGTCTTTTATTGTTTGCATACTGTGCACTAAACAGAACCTTGTGAAGACACTGTGCACTGATACAGTCGTTAATGCATGTTGTGGGTTTCTTCTCATGTCATTTCGACGACACATAGAAGCAGTGAGTCCCTGAGTCATAGCAACCTCACACATGTGATGTATGGCCCGAATTTAAGAAGGGAATAAGGAAGTTCTTTTTTTCTGAAAAAGGGGATTTGACATATAACAGGTTTTCAGCTTAGTCTCAATTATTGACTAGAAACTGAATTATGCATTAAAGCCCATGAGAAGCGAGGCCTTTGTCTGCTGCAATTCATAATGCATGACACAATAACCTCAAACTCTAATTGAACACCACTCGTGGATGAGTGTAAAGCAGAGTATTCAGTGTCATTCCATCCAGCTCCGTTTAGTCATGGCTATTTACGGCTTTATTTTGCACCATGATGTCAATCTTGTGACATTCTCCTGCTCTGTTGTCATTCCAGCGAGACAGCTGTGGGTTCTTACCAGTGGCCCACAACTCCTCCTAACCATAAATACATGTACATACATACATACACCTCCCTGCCAATTAACATTGAAACATGTGCCTTACAGATCATTAAATAACACATTTTATTGTATTACAGTTAAGCAGAGTACTCAGAGTACTGTCTGTTCCACAGATAAGTTTAATTACTCAGAACACAGTTCCAAGCACTATAAAAGCTTAGTCCAGCCCTTGAGGTCCTCGCTTTGTGAATCTATGAAGCATAAACAGGACCCAAAACTCACATAGGAAGCCATGTAGACTAGGGACAAATTCAGGCAACCGTGTCCTGTAGTGTCTCTGTTTGACCTACGTGGGCTTTGACTACTTAAGGTGTGATCAAATAAAAGAAAATCCATCCCCACCCACAAGACTCACAGCTCCCGTTCCTCCAGTACATGCAAATCCAACACCTGCTCTGCTGAAGGATTACTAACAAATCATCTATAACATACAGTCTTAAACTTCTCACCACAATAGTGTTTAGCCACTTACTAAACGCTCAGTGGCACATGTTTGTACTGAGTAGCACCTGCGTTTATGATGAGGTTACGAATGCTGGGTGCACTTCGTTTCGCTCCCTTTTAAATGTGTTCTAATTCAGTCCAGGCCAGGGTCATCTCCCACACAGCCTGCTTGCCTCATGGCAGGTTTTTTATAGGCCGGTGACGAAGGCGCTGCATATCGCCACCTGTTCACCCCTTTGGTGGAGGCCACGTCTTCCAAACTGCTTAACAACCAAAGGCTGCTTTTGCTAAGGCAGCTGAAAATGGTTAACACCATGTGACAGGGATCTCCCCACTTCAGATCAAACAGGCACAAAAACAGTAGCAAATTCTTCCATAATCTGCATAATCTGCCCCCCCACCCCCCACCCCCAGCCTCTCATTGCCATACAGTGATGGTTATTAACAAGGACAGTTTTGTGTGATTATACTTCTCTGAGAATTCTAGTTCAAACCTAGTAACAAAGAAACTTATTTCTTTCAGAGTTACATTTAAGTCACTAACATTAAATTACTAAACGCCTTTTTGTGTTTAATTTTATTGCTAGTTTGGTTACACGTCTGACTTCTGAGGTCATTTTATTTTAGACTGAGAGTTCATCAAAAAGAAAAAAATAAAGCCTAATTAACTCCAATCCAATGTTATGCTGTGCTGGATGTACCTCTGCTGCATTTTTACAAGATACTCAGAGCAATTAGTAAGATTTTGTTTTTAAAACATTACAAAATGATTTGAATTTCACAACAAAATGTGAAGAAATTGTCAATGTAAAGTCTATTTATGAAGTTAGCATGCTAACCAACTAACTCCAGCCAGTCCTGTCTCATAATAACACTGTGTACCTCAAAAGGCAAAAATGATTCACTCTAGTGATGAGCCTGTCATCAGTCCAACATGAGAGGATGAAGAAGTAGCACTGACCCAACAGCATAGAGTTGCTGTCCAAATAAAAAAACAAATTCATTTTTGTCTATTTTTATATTTCTACACTATTTGAACATGATGGCTACTCTTTATATTCTATGAAAGTTGTATCAGTGCATGGACCAATAAAAATGCTCAAAAATAGCTTGGAAAAAAGTCTGGTTCCATAGACTTACATTAAAAGTAAAGAATGTTTTTATCCTCTTCTGTAAAGTCTCCATTTTGGAAATACATGTTTTCTTTGGACAGTGATGATAACCTCTTGTCAATCATGTTGAGGGTCCTGCTGCTGGTTAGATAGTTTAATAGTTTAAGCACAAATAGTCAACGAAAGGAGCAATAAATGCAACAATGGCTGACGCTCTAGGCAAGCAACCCCCTTGTACCTGACTCTGACTGAAGTAACAATACTTTTACTTGCGAATGGGTTTAGGCTACTCTACTCACCTCTGCACAGATGTGGTTGTTGTAATGTTATTGGCAATACTTAAGCCCTTTACAAAGCAGACAGGGGCTTAAAAACCCTGCCAAGGCAAACTAAGCATGCTACCTCAACAATCGTCCCTGGGCAAGACTCCTAATACTACATTGGCCTACCTCTGCACCACGATAAGAGTGCATGCCAACTGTGAGAATGTACAGACCGACACATACTGCACACTGTGGCCACACCACACCAACCTTGTTTTACACCTCACCCTCACATCACATACTATTGTTTTCCTATCAGACCTTTCTTATATTGTTCTTAAGCCAAATGAGGTCCAATCATAATGTCTAATGCAGTGTTTCATTTTATCTGACAATATGAGCACTACAATCCACCGTCCACTGATGTTCAACACACACACTGTGCACACTTACATACTAATTCATGCCTGACTACAGTATGGCTTCACATTTGCAGAAGAGAGGCTTCTTCAGTATTTCCTGTGAATTTCAGTGTATTAGACATGCACAGCTGTGTTCTGTTGGATTCTGCTTACTTCACAGCCGTTTGCCTAGAGCTATCATTTTCTCTAGTTTTGTTTTTCATTTGGGACGTCACTCAAAACAGCAGATTCTCAGCTGTAGTCTGCCCAAGGCCGGTCTCGCCTCTAGCAAACATACGCTCCCTGCCGCAAAGCCGCATATTGCAAGAAGTTACAGAGGCTGCTCATTTAATTACGCAGTCATTGTAAGTTGGGACGGAGTGATTTACAGTCCCAGTCTGAAGCTTAGGGCTAAATTAACTTCCCTTCAGTGAAAACCTCTGAAGAGAAATATAGAAAATACACTTACATAACAGTCTTTTGATGTTAGAATTGTTCAGAACCTCAATAAAAACATGTCCACGTATAACGATGCACTCCTGTGAATTTTTGTTTGGCTAAAACGCTGCACACTCTCTTAACCACTGATTACCACATTGTTTATACGAACTGTAGCAGTTTTGGATTTGCATATAGCTCTGCAGTATGAGGATTATTTACATGAGCACATAGGAAATTCCGAGTGGAAACACACATACACGATAATGTATCTTTAGTGGAAAAAGCACAGCAAATCTTACTTGAGTGATAAGATATCTCTCAACTTAATCAGCTTAATCAGGTAGTGACCTTACTAGTTACTGAAAATGGAATCCTGTTGAATTTTCAAAACGTCAACACAATTCAACGACTGAGATGTAAACAGAGTAATTCAGAGTGGCTGGTTGTGAAATTATTCATTGTAGAGAAACTTGCCGTCTTAGGTTTCTGTACAGTGGTGATGATTGGAACAAGGTTTTGCAACGTCTACAGCACAAATACAGATTTGTTGCCCAAAGAAAATCATGCATCTCCATTTTTGGAGATTGGAGATTTCCTCCAATTTTTTTATTTTGGTGTTTAGATGGTCTGAAAGTTTCATAATAAATGGACCAATAGAAATGCTCCAAAATAGCTTGGAAACATTTCTGGTTCCACTGAATTATATTAAATGTGAAAAAGGTTTTTCCTTTACATATATATGTAAAGGAAAAACCTTCTTCACATTTAATATAATTCATATATATATATATATATATATATATATATATATATATATATATATATATATATATATATATATATATATATATATATATTTGGCAGCTACAATATGTATATAAATATATTTTATTTATTTTTTTGTATATATTTTTGGTATATTTACCACCCTAAACCACCAGTTTAAATAGTGGTAAATCTAAAAAAAAGTTTATTTGGGAACTGTTTTGCACCCTTTGTATATCCCTCCACCATTAATAGATTAAAATAAATGGTTATAAATTCGTTTTAGGCCAAAAACTTATTACAAATCTACCATAAATCAATGTCTCTGACATCTTGCTGAGTTTTTATAATTATTTAGGATCGGAGGAGCTTTTAAAGACGCCTGGTTCCTATCAGTTCTGACTTCTAAACGAAATATTTGAATTTGTGCCAATGATTGTAAGGGGAGCAGGGAGCCTTGTTATGTTTTTTTTTATGATAGAGGTGAACGCCACAACTGTTTGGTGATCGATTGAGTTAAAGTCCTTACAGTGAAAGACAGATCAAGTAGTCATTGACATGTTGCCGTTTACCTGACATTCCCAATGTCTGTTAATAAGCCAAACAGACTCATGTATTTCTCCAAGCTTGCTTTGTAAACGCTATCTATTTTTCCGGGTGCTCTTTTATACTAAGCGAATTTCCGTCCCAACACTTCAGCTGGGGAGCAGAAATGTCACTGCGCTGGAAAGAAGGAGAGGAGTGAGCAGCTTCGCTTTCAGGTGGACTGTAAGATTTTCCGAGTTGTCTTAAAGCGAGGCTGCGGTTATGTGGATCTGTATGAAGCAGTAGCTCCGCCTCCCTCCATGGGACTCAACGAGGTAGTATATGAATTATTCATACGGGGCTCGACCAATCAGCGCCGACATGCAAATGAGCTTCGTATAAAACAGCGCTGCTGGCAAAGCGAGCCATTCTAGAAAAGCTGTGAATGAGAGTGTGGAGTCTGGGAGACTTTTCATCAGGCTGCTGTAGGTCGTGTGAGGAAAACTTCTAAGCAAACAGCACCGGGTTTAAGAAAACAACATATAAGTAGATTAAAGAGGCTCAGTGTTTGATCAGTAGCTGAACTCCCAGTGCAGCTGTTGTCCTGTTTAGTGGTGGGAAAAGAGTAGCGCTGTTGGTTATTCATCCTCCTCAGACTCTTTCGTCCATCGTCATGTCACCGGGTGATGTCTCGGAGCAGAGTCGGAGGTTTTGTGTCTTGTCCTGGGAGCAGGTGCAGCGTTTGGACTCTATTCTTGGAGAGACGGTTCCCATTCACGGCCGAGGAAACTTCCCGACGCTTTCTGTGCAACCGCGACAAATCGTTCAGGTAAAGGCAGAGAGCCGTTAACCTGAATATGTTTATAGCTATGGCTGGATGCAGGCGCTTCCTCTCCCTTTGCTTTATCGTCACTAGTGTACATAGCCGTAGTTATTTCTGTAAACGAGTTTTCAGAAACTGTATATGAGGGTGAGCCTGAAAGCTGCTATTTAATTTCATATCTAATTCCTCTCCCAGTAATAACAGTCTTCTAAGTAGCACACAGGAAAGCAGATTATAAAAGTGTCCGGAGTCCAGTTAAAATTAGGCTACAGCGAGTGTGCACACAAGATAGAGAGAGAGGGAGAGAGAGAGAGAATACTGTTCATGTTTCTTTCAGAAAGTCTAGGATAAGCAAACCATTTTTAGCCTTTGCCCCTTGAGTCAGTGCACAGAGAATGTGCTATGCTTAGCTAATTTCAGTGCTATGTTAATGACTCAGACCTTCTTGCTACTGCTGCACTGTTCTTGGCCTCTGGACTATTGGCTCTGGCGTGATTCCCTCAAGTTCTCTTGCAACCAGCATCGTAAGACCCCTTGGTAACTTTATCATGGTGAGCAGGCGAGAAGTCTCCCTGCATCCACTGTAGACCCCCATATCATTTCAATAAGTCATCTGTGTGCTCTAAACCTGACCCAGGTCCTTTTTTTAAGCTGTACTAAAGATGATTTGATTGCCAGCTCGTTTTTAGCTCCTCCTCAGCCTAGAAACTGAAACACGAAACCCAAAGTTGTTTTTTCTGCCCATCTCTCTTTCTCTCTCTCTCTTTCTCTCTCTTCACACACTGGTCTGTATATATTTCTTCCTTAACAAATCTGCACTGAAGTGTTGGTTCCCCTGTTTGCAAGTTCCTTTATTTACTCAAACAAAGTACATAACGCTTTTACATGGAGCAAAGAATAGCACGACACTGAACAGCAATACTATTGATCTTCTTGCTCATCAGAAGCCTGACTACCTCTGAAAAATCGAGGTCACAAAGGGAAACAGGGTTTTATGCTTAGGTTGTGCTAAGCAAATCAGACCCTGGAATAAACAGCCGTGTGTTTCATTTTCTGTCAGTCTGTTTCATATCACCCCATCTGCCAGCACAGAGCGAGTTTCAAACAATGATCTGTGTTTTGAACGGAGAGACATAGCTCATCCTTTCAATAAAAAAAGTAACCTTAATTAGTTGCAGACCTGATAAAAGAACTGATGAACTGTTGTTTCCAAACAGTTGAAAAATTATTGTCCCAATAAACCAAGAGAATAGTCTGGATAATCAGATTAGGCTTTTTGGTGGGAAATATGTCGTCCTCTTTCGTAAGTAATGAAGCAGTAAATTGATTCCCAGTGGAACTCTGTGACATCCTATGACTCAGCATGTGAATATGGAGAGGCACATTTGACAACTTGAATAAGTTCCTGTCTCAGTTAATGTAAATATTTGACCATTGGCTTTATATATGTAATGAGTTTCTAAACAGACAGCAGGTGAAAAGACAGCAAGATTTTTAGTGGATACAGTGCTACTAACTGAAAAAAAGGAAATTAGTTTTGCAGCGTACCCCAGCACCAACTTTAGGGTTAGAAATGCAGAGCTGCACCCTTTGGAAAGATAATTACACGATATATATAACACACATTTTGCAGCTGCCAAAACAAAACCTCTTTTTTCTATTCTCTAAAGTACTGATTGGTAATATAACAAGAACTTATTCTGAGTCATTTTGTATAATTTCTATTAGTCTGTTCATCATGAAAGTGTGACACAGTGTATGTGGCAGCTGTTATTGATATGGAAATATAACAAAAAATCAGGTTTTGTTCCACTGTTAACCATATACTGTACTCTTTAAAATAAATGTGGCAAAAGGCTCCTGGGTGTGAAGCCGTAGAACAAGGATGAGGGTCCTGAATGGCTTTAGGTTATCATAGTTTGGTGATTTTCCTGTTCACACTCATCGTGGCAGTTAATTGCCAGGTTTAGTTGCATTAAAGCAGGGAAATCACCAAACTGTGCTGGATGCCAGCCCACAGTTTTCACCTACGCCATAAAACAACCACTAGTTTTAGCTTTCAGTAGATGATTCCACCAGTTTATGTGAATGAGATGTGCAAGCATGAACAACAATATTTGAGGGTTAAAGGGCATCCACCAAGTATAAAAATGAAATGTTTAAGTGCTTCTTTTCTTGTTACAGTCATGTCTTTCTTAGCAGATATATTAAATTAGGTTTTATTTTGTTAAAATCTGGCAGCATTTGTTTTGCTCTAACACGCCCTTGTGCTCAATATAGTACAAAATTATGCAAAGCAGTTCCACAGAAACGCAACTCTATTGGCTGAAATGAAAGTAAAATAGGTTCCTATTGCCCTTGTTCAGGTGTCCAGACTGTCATGTGAGGAATAACCTGCAGGCAAGTTTTTAAAAAAGGACTAATAGAGCCACAAGTCAGGACCATTTACTGACCAGAAAGCACACCTACTGTACCAACACTGATCTGATGAGCGTGAATTTGAAAGCTAAATAAGAAAAATGATTGTAACGCGTCAGGCTGAGACATGTCATGTATTAAGGATTCACACTTTGCGTTTATTCCACAGTCACAGCCTGGCCTACTATATAAAAATTACAGGTTAATGATCTGACTGATTGGAGTTGGTGCTTGTTTTTCCTCTGGTTGGTGGTAATCTGACAGGGCTGAAGATGAGACATGTTATGTAGGCTCATGCATCATAGGCTCATACTTCAATATCATGTTTCACAGAAGCAGCTTTAAGGCACTATCACTGATCACTGGTAGTAACAATGTAAGATATGCAGTATGCTCCTGCATGGGTTTCATAGATCAGATCTAGGTGAGTCCATACACAGAAAATTAAGCATGTCTGAACTCTTAATTTACATATAAAGTTATTAGGCGTCCTTTCTCTCTGACCTTTTTCCTACCTACTATTTTTCCTGCCATGTCTTCGATGTTCCTGTACTTAGTCAACCTGTCAAACAGCCAACACTGTGTTTGGAGGGAGCACGAACCTCCCAGCATCAGTCAGGGCAGTAGAACCACAGCAATGTGTTGCTGCCCTCTAATTTTCTTCCTACTGGCTCAGAGTGCCTCTCAGTATGAGGAAGGGAATTCAGGCTGGCTGTGATGATCTTAATTCCGCTTGATCGCAGTTGGTTTTAGCTCAATTTAACCCTTGACCCGCATGCCTAGTATTTCACATTTCATCCTTTTCTAATCAGTGATTCTGTTCAGAGTGCTTTTATTGTGATGAGTGCTCCTCACTTAAACTGATCCCTTGATATTCATAAGAACAAACAGTGGCTGATCTTTTTGATAACATCAGGCTGCTTGCTGAAAGTGTTCTGGGTAATGTTTACTTGCTTGCTAAAGGCAAACTGGGATATGCTGATGTAGCCGGTCTTGGTGTGTGGGAGTGTTTGTAAGTGAACTTGTTTATCTAGGGAAATTTGCTCAGTTAGGGTGTCTATGTGAATGGGGGCATGAGTTGAGTTGAAGTTATATGTAGTAAACTGATGCTGACATAGAGGTAATGGTTGTTTAACAGAGTAGTTAGAGATGGTATATTGGTATCAACAGACATCTGTATCTGATATGAGCAGAAAATGGAAGAAGGGCTATCAGATCCAAGCCTGAAACTATTAATCCTGTTATTTGCTTTTATTAGATGTGTATTTCTTTCTGTGGGTTGGCAGTTTCAACATGATTACTTAGTTTTCGGTTTTGGCACCTACATGCTTTATCAGTAATCACTAAAAGATTTTACTTGACCACATGAAAAGCCAGAAGTAAATAAAGTAAGGATGCATTGGGATCAGATTGCGATCGGGTTGCTCAAGCCATATTCAGTGGAGATTGCTGTTACCTCACGTGTAAATTGAATGCGTTTATGATATCCATGTGCTATTATGTGAGTGGACATGCCTCTACCAAGAGCTGACTAGCAGGTGGAAGGTTAAACAAGATAACAAAAGATGGAGGATGTGCAGGCTGGAGTTCTTCAAACAAAGAGTCTTCTTCCACTCTAGTCCGATGAAACTGCCCAAACCAAGCTTGTTGAGTCATAATGTAACAGGAGGGAAAAGTAAACAAAAGTACAATAGAAACGACGCATTTGTTGATGAGCTTTTTACAAGGGGATAGTAGAATCAGAAACCCATCTAGTCATGCTGCTGGTGCAGTTTTGTGAGAAGTGTAAATAGAATCTATGTAGAGTATATCCAGATACGATCTAGACACTAAAGATATGCTTATGCAAGGTAAACCGACACTTTACTCAAGCCCTTGTATTAAAATAGCTTATTTTAAAGCTTTTTAAGAAGAACCTTGGACCGATAATCCAGGTTATAATATCGGTATCATGTGGTATCATTTCATATTTGATTATTTTTAATTAGCTTGGTAAAGTTTAGCCTTACACATTTTCAAAAGAACACATTTTCAGCCCCCAGGTGTGCTAGCTAGCTGGCTTGTTTCTTCCTTTGTATATGTGAGTATTTTTATTGTTTACTAAGTTTTGTTGTTGAATACTAACATGTTGGTTGTTGTTGTAGGTGGTGCGAGCACGGCTAGAGGAGCGAGGAGTAACTGTACGCGATGTGAGGTTGAACGGCTCTGCCGCCAGTCATGTTCTGCACCAGGACACAGGACTTGGCTACAAAGACTTGGACCTGATCTTTGGAGTTTCTCTGTCTGATGACCAAGCCTTTCATTTGGTTAAGGACGTAGTTCTGGACAGTCTGCTTGACTTCCTCCCCGAAGGGGTCAGTAAAGAACGAATCACAGCGCTTACTCTGAAGGAGGCCTACGTGCAGAAGTTGGTGAAGGTTTGCAATGACACAGACCGCTGGAGCCTCATCTCCCTCTCCAACAACACTGGCAAGAACGTGGAACTAAAGTTTGTGGACTCTCTGAGGCGTCAGTTTGAGTTCAGCGTGGACTCTTTTCAGATAGGCTTAGACTCGCTGCTGCTCTTCGACCGCTGTTCAGAGACGCCAATGTCCGAGAACTTCCACCCCACTGTGCTGGGGGAGAGTGTTTATGGGGACTTTGAGGAGGCTCTCAGCCATCTGCGTGAAAAAATCATCGCCACACGAAGCCCCGAGGAGATCCGGGGAGGCGGCCTCTTAAAGTACTGTCACCTTCTGGTTCGAGGTTTCCAGCCCAGGTCAGAGACTGAGATGAAATCTCTCCAGCGCTACATGTGCTCACGGTTTTTCATTGACTTTCCTGACATCGGCGAGCAGCAGAGGAAGCTGGAGGCCTACCTTCAGAACCACTTTGCAGGCATGGAGCACAAGCGCTATGACTGTCTAGTAACTCTGTACCACGTGGTCAACGAGAGTACGGTGTGCCTGATGGGACACGAGAGGCGACAGACGTTAAATCTCATCTCCATGCTAGCGCTGCGGGTGCTGGCTGAGCAGAACGCCATCCCCACTGTTACCAACGTCACATGCTACTACCAGCCTGCTCCTTATGTGCGAGATATTAATTTCAATAACTACTACATAGCTCATGTGCAGCCGTTGATCCACACCTGCAGTAACTCCTACCAGACTTGGCTGCCCTGTAACTGACCCACGGAACTTGCACCCAAAAGAGATAACCTTTTGAGTCCATCCCACACACCTTCCTGAGGGGTGATAAGCAAGCACAGCGAAAAGCCCAGTTGTTTCGGTCTCCAGTATGAAAACAAATTGGATTTGAAAACGGAATGGAAAACAAGTGACTCTGAGGTGGACTAATCATTTACTGCTGTATGTCTGATATGAGCCAATTCTGATGCATATTCTATTGCATTCTCAGATGTTGTTTGCTGACTGGATGTGGGACATTTGGTCTTCAAATGTAGCAGTTATTATGGCTTGGATTTGCAGCATTTTCTCTGTCCATATACCATGTATACAAGGCTTTAAACTTAAAAGACTATGGAACTTTTTTTTAAAAAAGGCTGCATTTTTGAGGCAAAAAGTTAGTTATACATTTTTTCCTTTTGCCTGACTGTGGTTTCAATCAACCTCTATTTTCCGCTCTCCGTTGTTTAAAGGACCAAAGACATTTTATTTTTGTTAAGAAGGGAATGTTTATTGTAATTCCAAGTGCCTAAAACAAAACCGATGTACAAAAAAGTGAGATCTCTGCGCTCTCAAGATTTTCTGTCTCCTACATTAAAAGTAAATCTTTATTTTTCAGGGACGGAGGCATGTATTTTCACATAATTAAAAAAAAGCAAACCTAAACCCATCATGAAGTGTAGTGTTTTTTTCTTCTTTCAAGTAGGTTCCTTATGGTCTAGAAGCAAAAATCTTTCACCGTCAGTGAATACACTAGGATACGCAGTTATGGTCTGAATGTGTACACGTTTTAGTTTAGGCTGGATCCATTACAGGACCAGGACATGACCCATAAGGATTCTTTCTAAAGCACAATGGCTTCTCTCTCTGCTGTGACACTAAAGCCACCAACAAAAGCCTTTTTGTTCACCCACCCATGTTAGCATTGGAATCAGAAACTTGTTTTCCTCACATTAATGCCATACTCATTTAAAATCATGAAAGCAAATGGCTGAGTTATGTGCAACACTTGTTTGGCTAAACTTGCCAATGTGTTCAGGGCTTTTGATGTTTGAAAAGCCGGTTTAGCAAAGGGTCCGTATTGGTAGCAATAACTCAAGTGGTGTTTTTTTTCTTTTTTTATACATACATCTCACAGCTCACAGGTGTACATACCTAATACAAGATACAATAGTAAAATACTGTTATTACAGTAAAGTATATATATATATATATACATATATATATATACACATACATACATACATATGTACATACATACATACATACATACATATATATATATAAAACAGTATTTTACTATTGGATCTTGTATTAGAAATACTGTTGATCATACTTATGTTCTACAGGGAAGTAAAGCTGCTTAGAAGTCTCATTTGAGTGAGAAAATATGGTAGGCATGTATTTTAAGAAACGGTATAGATCATAGCTAATACTCTGATTATCATCTTACTGACAAACTCAGAACCCTTTACCATTTACCCTGGTTTTCCTAGATAGGAGTCAGTACCAGTGTTTATTGTGAATGAGTATGGATGCAGACTACTTACTTAAGGTCACTTTGGGGGTCTATATGGAAAACTGGGTAACACTTGCTGTCTCAGCCTCCATAATTCAGTGCTTGTTTGTGCTGAAAACCTTTACAATATTACCCACATTTGTCAATTACAAGTAACAATAGTGTAGAAATCTACTGTTTAGTCACAAGAGCAGAAATGTCCTGCTGTTATGACCAGCCTGTTATGGGATCAGGCTGTAACAGTCGGTGGAGTGTAAAAAAGACTGAGGTTCATTTTTCTGAAATTCGATTGCTTTTAGATAAATTCGATCTTGATGACAAAACAGCAAAGTAAAGTTGTTACTCACTATCAAAATTTTAATTCCAGACGTGGATAAAATCACACAGCATGGTTGCTACTTACGGGTTGTGGTTGGGATTATAACGCTAATAAAGCTGGACTGCTCCTCTCTCCAGTGTTAAATGCTGACCATAGCCTGCTCATGCAAGGTTGGAGAACGTGCAGAGCAAACTAACACATCTGAATTAAAGTTGTCCTGGATCTTGTTAAAGATGTGGGAGTTTCCCAGCTTGTTTTGGAAATATTCTGTTCTGCCTTAAATGGTGCCGCAGTTACATTCTGGTGTCTGTATAAGCTGAAGCATTTAAGGTGGAACAGAATATTTGAATAAGAAGGTGGCAAATAGGATGCCGCCCTAGAATGTGGACTGGTGTTTGTAAATTTTGGGGGGTGTAAATATTAAAGAGTCAAGACGTAACAGTGTAGGATTTAAGAAGCAACCTTATTTACTGCAATTTTTTTACAAATGCAGGATTCATATTTGAAGGAGGCGACAACAGTGTTTAAGGTTGCTATGTCAGTTATATTATGTGTACCTACCCTCTCCTGGTAAGTCCTGACACTGTAAAAGTCTGCATTTTTACTATGCATCTAATAATAATAATAATTATTATTATTATGATAATCATTATTATTAGTAGTATCATTATTATATATTATATTTAATAATTGTATCATTATTGTTATTATTATTCTTATTATTATTATTATTATTATTATACCATATAATGATGTTTCATCTTTAAGTAAAGTACTAACTGAGCTTTAATCCAGGCATTTTAATTTATAGACCTAAAATTAGGAGCAGATTTTGAAGTCTTTAAATCTAACCTGCCAACTCTGGAAGTGTGTGAGTGAAAACAGTATTGAGAACACTCCTGTAGATTGTTTCTGATTGGTGAAGCTGGGGGTGTTGCCCTTCAGAAGATTGTACAATCCTCCCATATCTTCCCCATCAGTTGGTTTGTATGCAGTTGTTAAAATGCTTCTCAATTGAGTTTGAAAGCAGAAACATATTGAATTATCACACTTTTGAAGCTGTAAGCAACTGTGGAATACTCAAAGGACCATGAAATACTTGAATTTCCTTGAACTAACTTCTAAACTGAAGATACAAGGAGACTACGCACTGTTTGTTTATCTGAACAGTGGGGATGGGAGTGGAGCCTCTCCAGACGTTCAGGCTTGAACGATACTCTACAGACTCTGGGAATTTGTACTGCAGTGAAGTGAATGCTGGCTACGGGATTAATATAGACTCAGACAATAGGAAGCAAATTGGAACACGCAGCAGCAAAATGTCAAACATAAGGTTTCATTCTGAGTTCAGTGAAATGACCCCATAATGATGGGTCCTGTGTAGCAACTGAACTATTATGGGAGTGTTTGGCAGCACAATGTCCTGCTGCAAAAAAAAAAAGAAAAAAGAAAGAAAAAAGGGAAGTAAAAGTATACCATCTCTGCACAGGGGCAATTTAAAGTCACATTTTGGGTTTTTTAAATTATTGTCTATGTCATGTAAGTAGATTTAGAGACCTGGATGAAGTTTTTTTTTTTTTTTTTTTTAAAGGCAGTTAAAATACTTTCCTAGTGTGCGTCCTCTTGTTCCTTTGACTTCACAAAAATTATTATTACGCTTTACTTAGAACTGAGCCAACTGGTTTTAAGGCCTGCGGTGTCCTGTGAAGAGCAGACACATGTAGCATGCCACGCATAGACTCCGAGAGTTCTGTGGTGAAATGACAGATAATAATAATGATAATGATAATAAATGACATTACAATGCTGGGAAGTGATATAGGTGTCAAAGCTCTCTCAGAGACAGATTTTTGTTATTATTTAATAGTACAAATTTAACAAAACTAAACAAATGACAATGACAAGACTATGTATCTAAAGCACTTGCATGGAAATATTAGTCTAAAGTGCTGCTATCATGTCAGCGGATGATAAAAAGCAATACAAACATTACAAGCAATAAATCATTATCAAATAGTGATAGCAATCAATAGCTTTATTGATGAGATGTTGACTTTGGACTCATCTTTATCTTTAAGAATACTTTGTGGGCATTATGAAACACTGGAACATCTCAGGCAACTTTAAGGAATTCAATTTCCGTCCTAAACAAAGGGATGCAGAGGTAACAATTCATAATGGACATAGTGGAGAACCATGAATGTCATATCCATAAAGTAACTGCTTTATTTTCGGCCTATAGGTTATGGTAGCCTATTTGAGGGGGGAGAGGCAGCAGCTGCAGTGGTGGAGAGTCTGGAGTGCACTTGGCCGCTGACTCCCTGGAGTCGAAGCCTTACATTATTAGATAAGCTCTAAATATACTCACCCAGTTAGGAGGCCAACTAGGGTCACTTAAAAAATACTGCTGCCACATCTAATGTTTCTGTCATTTGGCCGAGTGATATACGTGGATAATCTCTTGGTCAGTGGTTTATGAGGCACATGCTGAGACATGTTCAGACATGTATGAGACACAATCTAATCAAGAGTTACACAATGTTATTTAGAATATGAGCTTAGTATTACCTGCTTTTGCTTTGAGTGACTCATATTCTTAATTAAATTGACCATGTTCTCGCTGCCATAGTTCAACTCAGAAATGCCTGATATGCTAGATTTAAATGACTAGCAAACACACCCTTGAATAGTTGTACCAACATTAGAAATTTCAGTATTTAAAAAAATATATATATTTAATTCCCGAAAAAAAGTTGTTTGTGTCTGTTATAAGACTTTTGGACACATTGACTTCAAAACAATGTGATCTAACTACTTACCTTGTGGCCCTGAGGGACAAGGGTTCTTTCTTATTTGCTGCTCTAAAAGACAGGGGTGTGGCTAAAATACAGAACTAGAACACTTTGTGTTTCATTAGTGACGTCAAACGTGAGGGGGGGGCAACATTTTTAGGTTTTTTTAAACATGATAAATTTAAAGCTTCCACTTTCCCAAAAGATCTTTATAAAAAGTATTTTTTTTCACAATGTAAAATATACTACAAATTAGGAAACTTGGGACAGCTCCATCACACTATAAAGTAACATTTAAAGGATAATTTTGTATTTATTTACTATATAAGCATGTCTTACATCAAATAAATAAATTGTGTTATCCTCAGAAAATCAACTAAATGTAATTTCACTGATGTTGTTCAAAGTTTTGCATGTGAGTGTGTATTATAGTCTGATATACTGATATAGACTAATATATAATCAATAACAATAAAAGCTTTTTTACAGAGTGGCTGGCCCAGACTTAGTCAAGTTAGAACTTTATTAAACAGGTGTAGTTGCATTCTTTGCACAGGAACAAATACCTGTTCATCCTCTATTTCCAGTTTGTTGGGTACGGATACCACTGATATTAACCTGCAAGTTATTACTCTGACTGTATGTGTGTGTGTGTGTGTGTTAGTGTGGGTGGGTAGGTATGTGTGTGTGTGTTTATGTATGTGTGTGTTTGGGTGGGTGGGTGGGTGGGTAGGTATGTGTATGTGTGTATGTGTGTGTGTGTGTGTATTTGTGTGTGTATGTGTACACCTAAAGCTAAAGAATTAAAGCTACAGAAACACTGTTGTCTGTTAAATGCCTGCTACAACAACACAGAAACTAGGACAAACAGTATCCTTTTAACACGGTGAAACTAAATATGTGCGCTGTACGTATCTTCATTTACTTCACACTATGGCATTTCTGTGTGTGCTGCTATCTGGACAGCATCCAACAAAAAGCTGCTGAGCAGGAAAACCAGAAATTATACACCATGGTTACCAAAAAGAAACAAAAAGAAAAAATAAATAAATATTTGAGATTGCCTCTGTCTGTCACACCCACATTAACTTGCTGATAATGACTGCAGGTTGGACTGATACAGATGATAGTAGTAAGCATTTAGTATGGAGTACTTACAGGTACAATTATGTGCAAAAATCTGGGCACCCCTGGGCCAATGAAACATTCTCTTGATTTTTTAAATAAAAGAAAATAAACCCCATGCTGCAAGCTCTTTAAATATCATTTCTATTATTTTTACAAATATTAAAAAGATAGAACTGCATGTATACTGGCCACAAAAGTAAAACAAAAACATCAGATGACAGTAAAGGACCTATACAGGGAGGTTTAGCTGGCATTGGAGTGGTGGTGCACTGTTGTACTGTAAAGAATTGTTCGCACATACATAACATGAATGTAAGATTCATCAGTTGGATAGCTAACATTTCCACAGGTGGTGTGGAATAATAAGGATAAATTGTAAAAACAAAGGCTCCGTAAACACTTAAAGAACTCTCTGCATGATTTAAGCTTGGCTGTAGATGTACTGTAGATGGTTCTATATAGAACCTTTTTTAAAAGTCATTTTATTACGTAATAAATCTTATAGTCATGCAGAGGGTTCTTTGAGGGTTCTATTTTGAGCCTTTGTCTTTACTAATGAACCCTTAAAGAACCATCTTCTTTAAGCTCTATGCTCAGAGAAAGGAGCAGTGTGAGGAAAAATAACCCTCGCAGATGAGATCATTTATTTTACTAAATATCAGCACAGTTCGTCAGGACACCGAGACTTAAGTATTTGGCTTCTGTAACAGAACAATCAACCAAGAACTTAACTCAGAATACACCATGAAGTACTTTACAAATTACAGGCTGGAACGTTTGCAATGGCTCTCTGGCTCTGACAATCATTGTAAATCTGTGGGTTGATATTAAACATACTGCACATGCAGATTGGTGTTGGATAAATATTCCTAAAACAATAACAGAAAGATTAAAAAAATATTAATTTATTTATATAATTAATTACTGTGCCTTAACATGTTCTGAGCATTTTTTTTACTCCTTTCACCTTTCAAAAACCAACAATGTTTGGGGTGGCCTAATATATGTCGTCTTTATTTTGAATCTTGTTTATTTCTTTCATATGGAGGGTATGGTTTGTTATCAAATAAGCTATAAATACATAAAACCATATTTCTGGCATTATTTTTTATGTGATGCCTGTTTTACTGTCTTAGTTACTTAAATACAAACCTTTGATGTTTTTAACCCCTTAAATAATCAAGATCAGTTTGCATTTATATATTAAGTAATTAGCTGTAACAAGTGTACAATAGATATTTTTATATGAAATGTGTGAAGTACCTTTTTCAAATTTATAGGACCATTAGGCAGTGTGGGGTACCTAAAGTGCCAATGTATAAAGTCTCTGGTGGTCTGAGAGCCAACAAGACAAAGTAACTAGTTAGTTTTTTGTTTCCGCACACTTGCACTAACCTGCCAGCTATGGCGAAGCTATGTTGTAGAGGTTATGGTCAGGGTGAAAAACACCCAGATGCGGTTTTACATGTCCATTTCCACGCTATGATTTGCACCTAGAATGAAACGAGCTCTGCTGTGATTTGCAAGAGTCACACAGAAGCAATGTGTCACAAAAGACACAGGAAAATAAACCGAACCTCTACATAGGAAATTATGTCATTAAAATACTTAGTCAATGTTACTTGACGCTTAGTAGTAGCAAATGTTCTCTCTAGCTTTATCAACAACAAAACACAGTGAATTTTAATTCACTTTTTAATTTAAGAAGTTCTGACTTCAACCATCACAAATAGCATAAAATCCATGAGCACGGCTGCTACATATAGGTTAGTGTTGGCGTTGAGATGCTTTTCAGTGTCAAATGCAGAGTGAAGTCTGCTTGATCGTGTCCAGGATTTAAGTGAAATGTGCAGAACTAACAAACAACTCTTAAAAATTTAAGTCCACGCTATATATAGTATATATATGTATATATATATAGTTATTTTAACCAAAAACATTTCAGGGTTCCATAACTTTTTTGTTAATTGATTTTGAATAGTAGGTTAGCAGAACAAGAATCTGTGTGTTATGCCCAGAAGCATATTAATTTAAGTTTAAATAACTAAAATTTTATGGTAGAAACTATTTTAGATTAACACTGACTTGTTTACAAAACAGAATTTAAGATGTGGGTGCCGTAGTCAGCTTTCCATTCACCAGTTTGTTTTGGTCATTTTCTGTTCCACCCTAGTTGGTGCCACACTTACATTCTGGTGCCCGTAGAAGTTGAGCATTTAAGGTGGACCTGAATGTTCATGTTTAAATACATGTTCATTAAAAAGTTGGCGAACAGGAAACCGACTTCAGCCTTGCTTAAAGATGAACCAAGTTCATTGACAGTTTCGATATGATATGAAAAGGGCCAACATCGTCTTCATGAGCAGGAACAAAAGATTTTTTTCCCCCGTAGTTTGCATTTTCATTTTCATTTCTTTATAGTTTGAGGTTCACAGTATTTTAGTTCTATGCACTAAGCTCTTCCTCATTCAGCCATGCCACAGTACACACAGTTTTCCATTCCATTTTTTTTACATATTTTAACTTTTGCATTGATCTACGTGTTTTATTACTAAAATCACTCAGAAAACCACATTTTCAATGAAAAAATAAGAGAATTTTTTTTTTGAATAAGTTGTATAAAATTACACATTCTCTTATAGACTGGGGGTTATAAGTGTACTCCAGCTGCAGCACATCAAATAACCTAATGCATCAACTGTGACCCATGAACCTTCTCCAGACTCCTGATATTTCAGTCTGAATATAAAGGTTGTGTGCTAGTGGCAAAAGGTTTATACCAAATGTTGGTACTAACATCATTCAAAAACCAAGAACCATTT
The DNA here is from genome assembly GCA_021613375.1 of Megaleporinus macrocephalus. Taxonomy (NCBI): domain Eukaryota; kingdom Metazoa; phylum Chordata; class Actinopteri; order Characiformes; family Anostomidae; genus Megaleporinus; species Megaleporinus macrocephalus. The sequence goes on from CM038705.1 coordinate 28,275,106, forward strand.
AGAAACAATAAAACGTAAAACGATGTAGACGGTCTACCAAAGTACTGGAATAGCACTCAGCTGAAGGCTTACGCTACATCTTACTATAATATCCCAGTCTTGGCAGGCATGTGCTTTAACAGTTCTAGGCAGTGGTGCATGCTGGATCTCAGGAAAGTGTCACACTGGTTTTGTAGGCCCACGTGAGAGGGTGCTGCAGGTTGGAGAAACAGATGGAGCCTGACCGCAGTAGGTGTTTTTAATTAAAGTTTGTTTTGGTGATCATATGATTTTTACAAGGTGACATCATTCCGTAGGAGTTAAGAGGAAACACATGCCTCTGCTGCACTGAATTATGGGACTGACCTGGTGGGCAGACTTCAGAGTACATAGAGTACATAGTCCGTTTTTTTGTGGGTTGAGCGTCTCTAAACACGGGCGAGAGCTTGCTTGGTTCCTCTCCATTCTGCATCTCCAGCTCATTATGGGGTATGTTTGTGGGGTCAGAAGCACCAGAGGGACTCTTTCATTTGTCAGCAGTGGGATTCCACTGGGTAAGTGTAGTTCAGCAGCATATTCATTACAGATTTCTCTCTGTGTTGCCATGGATATTCCAGCTGGCATGCTGGTGTGCCGGGTGGTGGTGTTAAATGCTGATGTGAGCTTTAAGAATGATGTGGCATGCGTGAGCTCTTTGTGAGCATGCGTGTGTTTGTGTGAGTCTGTGAGTGTGGAGGATGATGATGTCACGGCGAGTGATAAAGTGCTTTAGGAAATGCCAGTGAGAGGCTGTGTGGTGGATATGGAATACTCATGTGGTAGGCCCTTTAAGCTGGTGTTACTGGGATCCTAGAATAGCTCCCCAGCAAATGATCTGATCTGATCTGTTATTTAATCTACACCATTAAAATTAAAGGTCGCTAAATGGTTCTTGGCTTTCATTACATGGAAAGTTATTTAAACTTCAAGGTTCTTCATGCTCAGACATCCATTTACAAAAATAGGTCTGGAACCATTTATTAAAACCTTCTTCAAGGAACCAAAGTGGCTCTTCTGTGACATTGCACCAAGGAAACTTTTTAAGAAAACGTTAACAGCATGTGAATAAACAACAAATATACTGTATTTTGAAAGTGATGTTTTTAATTTACTGAAATTGAAGGTAAATTCACAAAAGAAAACTGCTGCCAGACTCTTTTTATTCAACAAACTCTTGAAAGTTCTCCTAGGCCCTCTGGCAAGCATTGCCTTGAAACAACTCAAAAGTGTGACTTCCTGACTTTCAGTCAGTACCACATTTGTGTGTGTAAGAGAACATATTTTACTATAGTTAGTTATTAATTAAATGTTTTTTGCAGAGTGTTTCTTTCTATAATAATATGTTCCTTCTATGTTCCTTGTTTCTTCATCATTTAAAGCACATTGAAGCTAAAGCTGAAGTTGCAAGTGCAGACATGAACCTATCAATATAGCAATGTAATAGTAAATGTGATTCCTCACATAAATAACTATATAAAGTTATGTAATTCAATGTCAATAATTATGGAATTACTTATTAATAATATTACAATATGAATTTATGTGTAGGGAAGGATTAAGGATTAACTTCAGTCTCATGCTGGACCTGGTAAATAAATCATCCTGAAGTGCAGACCATTTGATTGCGAGAAAGAAAAAGAGGTCTAAAAATAAGAATGAGAGCTGGTTGAGGGGGGACACAATGAGAGAGTGAGTGTGAGAGATGGAAAGATGGGCACAGTCTAACCCCCCCCCATGCTGCTTTCCCAGAGGGGAACCGGAGCGCTGCATTCCACACATTACAGCCCGCTGACAAACAATCCCAACTTTATCCCCAGCACGTGGACCAGCTGAATAGGGGCAGTGTCTGGACTGCAGGCTGGAGTTTACCCAGCGAGGGGGGCAGAGCAGCTCACTGCCGGCCCAAGCCCCAATGCCCCACTGAGCTTCCGCACTCCCAAACCAAACGCATGCCTGTGTTAGGTGGCCCAGTAGGCCTGAGCTGCACAGAGAACACTCTGGCTGCAGATGGGCCGTCAGGGGCCAAGGGCAAAAATCCAGTAAAGCAAAGTGAGTGAGGAGCATGTAGCAGGTATGAAGAGGCAACCAATAAAAGCTGGCAATCATTTCATAGTGACTTCTAGAAAGAACTAAACCCCTGATAATAAAGGTGGGCACACTGGCTCTATGGAGCGATACTATAGAAGAACCACTTTTGGTTAAATAGCTGCTTCTTTAAAAAAAGGTGTTTCTGGAACTGTACATTCAACCAAGAACCATTTAGAAGCCTTTATTTTCAAGACTGTATGAAAAGGGAATTCTGTTGAGTTTTTAAAATTTCAGCCATTGAGAAATTAACTAAGTCATTCAGAGAGGTTGGATGTGAAACGGTTTATTGGAGAGGAACTTTACAGACTGAGGCACAATATCTACAATGTAAACTCACTGAGCACTTTATTGGGAACTCCTTCTTGTATCTTGTGCTACATTCAATCTGCCACCTACCATATTTGCACACTTTGTAGTTCTACACTTACAGACTGTAGTCTACCTGTTTCTCTGTTTCTCTGCATACTTTACACCATTCCTTTACATTATTTGGCTGTTGGATCATTCTCAGCACTGCAAGGACTGACGTGGTGGAGGTGTGTTAGTGTGTGTTGCAACGGTACATGTGGATCAGACACAGCAGTGCTGCTGGAGTTTTAAACACAGTGTTCACTCGCTGTCCACTCTATTAGACACTCCTGCCTTGTTGGTCCACTTTGTAGATGTAAAGTCAGAGATGATAGTTTATCTTTTGTTGCATAGTTTGTGTGGGTCACCCTCTAGTCCTTCATCAGTGGTCATAGGTTGCTGCCCACAGGACACTGTGGCTGGATATTTTTGGTTGATGAACTATTCTCCATGCAGCAGAAACACTGAGGTGTTTAAATACTCCAGCAGTGCTGCTGCTGCTGTCTCTGATCTACTCACACCAGTGCAACATACACAAATGATCCACCTTATCATGGTGGTGAGAATGATCCACCACCAGAAAAAAATACTCACTCTGTGGTTCCATTAGGGGTCCTGATCATTGCAGAACAGGGCGAAAGGGGCTAACAAAGTATGCAGAGAAACAGATAGACAATAGTCTGTATTTATAGAATGACAAAATGTATCAATATGATTAGTGTAGCAAATAAAATGAACAATGGGAAAAGGTAAATAATTCTCATCATATATACTTATACATGGTGTTGACTTTGCTTTTGTGGAGTCTTAGCAAATGGCCTTTTGTTATCACCTCCTCATCCTACGCTCACTCTGCTCTCTGATCATTGCCCTCTTTTATATGTATTGAAATGACCCCTGCTGTTAAGGTGAAACCAATCACCCCCTTATCTACCCCGCATCTCCATTCATGTTCTCATCTTTATCCCCCTTATCCCCTCCTTAACCTCCTTTTCGCCCTCCACCCTATCCCCTTCCCTTTTTGCCTGGCTTCGGATCCTCAGGACTTCTACTTAAACCATGTCAGACTAGACTAGACTGGGTAAGAGATGGATTAGAGACTGGACTTCACAGGACTGGACCAGCAACAGACTGATGACTTATGCTGTGCGTCTGATTCTCCATGCTGTACTCATACATTTCTGTGTGTGTCAATAAACTCAAGTCAGACTGAAGCTCTCCAATCTCCTGAATCCTGAATCTGACACTTGATTCCTGAAGGCCGAATTTCTGTTTGATCAAAACATGACCAATATATATATATATATATATATATATATATATATATATATATATATATATATATATATATGCATGTATGTATCTCTTACGAAACAGACCAGACAAGATACAGACTTGTAACAAATATTTTACTAATGGACAAATTAAATAAGAATACAATATAATAATTACAAAATAATGAAGACCCAACATGTAGGACGCTTAAAGAGATGTGTAAATATCTGTACAGACAATATCTTCCTGAGGAGATCAGACAGACACTGGGGTTGATAGGGAGTATAGGAGGGTGGTGTAGGGAGTGGAGTGGCGCCTGAAGTCCATGGTCTCCACAGTCTTTTGTGTGTTCAGCAGCAGGTGTTTGCTGCTGTACCAGGACACCAGCTGCTCAGCTTCATCACTGTGGGCAGACTCATCACTGTTGGCTATAAAGCACACACCGGTATTGTTGTCTGCGAACTTCAGGATCTTCATAGTTTATTCCTTAGAGTCGTCAAGTTAAAACCTTCTCTGAGATATCGTAGAATAGTAGCACAGGCATCAGGTGGTCAGGTAGTAGCTTTCAGAGACATAAACTGCGTCAGACGTCTGGTTACTATCACCACCACTGTGAACCATTTTGACAATTTGATAAGTTTGCCTAGAACAGAGCATTTCATGTCAAAACACTTTATTGTAGGGTACTGTTCATATTGCTACATTACCCCTGAGACACCATAAGTTTGTCATGACAACTCTATGTAAAAGTATAGAAATGATTATTTCATCATTCACCATAAATGCTACATTTTCCCATTTTGATTCTTCACAAATTAGGCCTTTGTGCAATATAAGCATGTATAAGCTGTTATGTAGGCTTATGTCGGTTGTCAATATGCTCATACAGATGGTATGTAGTCTTGTGAACTGTACACTATGTGCAGCAAAATTATTGCTCTTAATTATTGTATTGATAAAATTTCAACTACTGCTGGATTTTCCTTTAAGGCACAAAGACAGTGTGAACCTCAGTAAATCAATATGATTAATCATGTTTTTGGAATATTTGCTAAGCGAGCGTATTTTTTTAAACTGGACTTGGAGTTATAGATACTTCTTCTCCTCTTTCCAGAAATCTTTTGCTTATTACGTTTGGACAGTCAGTCTGAGGAAAGATAGCTGCAAAAGACATCAAGTGTTGTTTTCTGAGATCAGGTTTGTCATTTTAATGATTATTTAAGTTATGATTTAAACAGTGGAAGCCGGTTGTGAATCTGGGTTGGAAGAGAACAGTAACTTCCAGCTGTGGTGTCAAGTGTCATCGTCTGTCGTGCTCTAAGCACAGAAGTGTAGAATATTATTCTAAAACACTGGTAGTGGTGGCGAAGACCTGCTGTCCCGCTGCAGACGTGGCATACATTTATGCTGATGAGGCGTAGGGAAAACAGAGGCTCTCTCAGTCTGTCTGTATTTACAGTATCTGAGGATCCACCCATCCCTCATCCCCCCCATCCTGGCCACGGCCAGATGAAAGCCGTGGGCTGTTCTGCCCAAGGCCAGATGTTCAGGTGGGGCTTTTGGCCTCAGAGGTGCTCTGCTGGTTGTCGTCTCTCCCCACACATGTGCTTCTTGTGTGAAGTCTGCAGGGAGAATTAGCTCATGATGTTATCGCAGCTTGTAGCTGGGGTTGAGAGCGAAGGCCTACGAGGAGTTTGCACTGTTATCTGCATTGCTGTGATCTCAGACATGGGCTTTTCCCAGAGAAGGGAGCGGACATCATGGTCCAGCTCACAGAGCATCCCACTGTCTGCTCGAACACTGTGCCATTGTCTGGATCTTACTCCTCGCTGTCTCCAAGGCCAAAGACTTTATGGGTCCTGTGGAGGCGAAAGTTTTTGCCTCTCTGAGAAACAAAATAAACACAACCTCAGGAACACACTCACAAAGCTCGGCTTCTATAAATAACCGCCCTGTAAGCCACATAAAATTGTTTCAAAGCGCACAATGATTCAACAACATCCGCCCCGTTTTGCAATTAAAACATTTTTATGGGAACTCTTGGTCCTGCATGAAGAGGTTCAAATCAAACATGTGGGTGACATTTATCCATACGCAAACATGCATTCCTCGTTTTATCTTCCCGCATGTTGTTCCCTGTTTCTTTTATTTGTTTACTCCCATATTATTTAATGTTTTTTTCCCGAATCGGCGTGTTTACTTTTTTCCTCATTGGTTGTCAGCCTATGCATTCATCATGCGTCTTCCTCTTTTCATCTTTGTTTTTCTCCCCATTTGTTGTTCTCTCATTTTTATTCTGCTTTTTTCGTTGTCTGTTATTTCTCCTTTAGACCTTTGCCAATAGTCATTCCATACAAAAGAGGAAGAAAAACAAAAACAAAAAACCCTAACTCTAACCTTAAACCTAGCCCTGTTTTGTTCTTTTACCTGTTGAAATGAGGATTTGTTTATGGGGATTGTGAATGTCCTATTTTCTGGAGTCCTAGAGGTTAAAAGAAAGAGGGCTGATGGATTGTTTGGGCCTTTTTCCTTGTTTGGAAGAAAATATACAAGAAAATACACAAAAAAAAAACACATTTATGAGAGTCGCACTACATTCTCATATAGAAGTGTATTTTGTAAGAACTCATATTTTTACATGAGATGGAATGTTTTGGTGGTCTGTTTCGGTGGTTTATCTGCAAATGGGACTAAGATTAGATACATTTTTGCATCCAGAAAAAATGCAAACAGGAATTGGCATTGATAAGGTTACAGCCTGACACAAGCTTTTATAAATGACATTGGCAGCATTGTTTTCCAGTTTTAGTCACGAGACTTGCTTCTATTTACCTTTTTTAGTTCTCGCCACCAGAATAGGCCAATCCCAAGACGTCAATCTCCCTACTATAAGACAGAGTACCATTAAAAAGATTTTAAAGCTGTCATCATTTCAAGGTAGAACCATTACATACAGTTGCTTTAATGTCAATATTGAAGAAACTCTATCATTATGCATGTAATGTTATAAAAAGCTAAAAGAGTTCAGTACTTCCTCACTTTGCCCCATACTTACGTCCTCATTCATCCACTAGTTGAAACCTGATCAGGTTCATGTATGTGGGAGGGATAAATTACAATCAGTCATCACTACTGTCAGCAGCCCTACTAAAACTGAAATATATGATATATATCAGATACCAATCTCAACAGCTATGAAGATGAAGAGGAAATGAGTATCATAGACAGAAGGAAACCCAGGGGACTATTTAATTCTGGAACATAAACACTCACATTTTTCATATTTGGTGTCCAATTATCTTAAAGAGTCTGATTATCCTAAATGACACCACTTTGGCTAATATAGAGACCGCTGAAAGCACTTAATGCGTAATTGTCCTGGATAGATTGTAGTATGCTTTAGGTGCTGTTATTGCAGCAGGGGAAATTATTTCAGCCATGGAACTTAAACAAGTAATTTTGGTCCCTTGCCTTAAAGCCAAAGATGAGGATGATCAGTTCAAGCCGGCTCTGTCTTGATGAGAGAAACAGGTCTGCTGAAAGTGTCACTTTACCCTGGTGATGGAAAGTTAATGCTGGAACAAAGGGCTCTTTGTGAGCCTCTACTCTCTGAGGTGGTCCACAGTTTGAGGAAATAATGTGTCATTTGTTTTAGTTTTGTTTAATAGTGTATAATTACGATTACTAAGCATGCATGCTTAAAGTGTATTATTCCACATTTCTGTGATTTACATTAAATATTAAGAGCAGATGATATGCAGCTGAATCAAGCGGAAGATCTGGACGTGACAGAGAAGTGAAAAGTGTACAAAGGCCTACACTTGTTTTCTGATAAAGAATGAGAGAGGGAGAAGAAGAGATCAACTATTGGCTCAATCATTTTCTGGGCTTTGGAATTTCTGTGCTTCTGTTTTATCATGACATTTACTTGAGCAGCATCCTCCTAAAAGTCACAGAATTTAAAACAGATGTACTGTATTATTGCCAAGAAAGCCCAGTCTCTGACCCAATCAAGTCTTAATTGGAATTTATAATAAACATTACATTTCCCTGGATAGATGTAATTCTTTTAGTCTCCTCTGATGTGAGCCTTTTTTCCTCCCCAGTTGCCGCTTTAAGTTCGCACTGGGAAGGAGATTTGTGGCTGTCTACTGGAATATTTTCTCTGGCATTTGGCTGGATTTTCCAGAGCGCTGAGCTAAAGGTTCTGGATGTAGTTGAACCAAATGGGAATAGCAGAATGAATACTCTGTAGATTTGTTGCTCCTGAAAGCTGAAAAAATACAGTGACAGCCCTTCTTTGCAAAAGCTTCATGCCACACAAGCGTTACACTCTAATATGTGTAATAACAGTTTAGGTATGGGGCTGTTTGTCATTGCAGGAAACAGTTTACCTTCCTTAAGCTGACAAGGCTGCTTTTATGCCATGACCTAGATTGTCGTTCAGCCTAGAAACTGAGAAATGCCTGAGGATGTAAGATGAAGGCCTGATCTGAAAGTGACGTGTGGTCATACTTCGAGTTAATTAAATAGTTTGAAAGAATACCGGTTAACTAGCGGCAGTATAAACAAATATTTCAGTGCACTAGTGAATCATACTGTAACACCATTTGCTGGCAGAAAACAACTTCAACTGATGGTAAAAAATGACCACAACTGTGAAGATAAGCCTTAAAACAGATGTCACTACATTTACCAACGAACCTCAGAGGGTAGAAACATTCTACTGTTTACTAAGGACTTATCGAGGGCCAGTGGGGAAGAAAGTATCTGTTATGTCTAGAAGGGTTTAGAAGCTGTATATGTTATTATACCTTATTTCATATGGAATTTAATATTCATATTAAATCCCACCTACGTGGACATACCTCACAGGAAAGTAGCTCGGAAAAGTTTGAGTTCTTTAAAGGTCAACCCTTAATGTACCATTCCTGCCAACATATTAAAGGAAGATGCACTAGCACATAATAAGAGCTGGTCTTTCATAAATACACAGTAAAGGAAGGATATCCAATAGCATCAGAGGGTTGAGAAGAAAAGTATGTTCCTCATGCATACTGTAAACAAGATGTTTACAAATGTATCCCTACTCCAAAACTCTGTGTTAATACTACCAAGTAGGGCATGTGTGTGTATTATAAATCTCTGAAGACTGATATCTCCTGTGATTAGTTCCTTCTTCCAGGGGCTTTTAGGCTGATTTGGAAAACAGTCTCGACAAAATGACCATGAATGTCAGTCACACGCCCCCCTCTCTCTCTCGAACCTTGACCCCCCTCGGCTCCTGAAAGACGCAGCAGTGTGGACAAAAAGATCTTTCATGAATGGTGGAAATCCCAGGATTACTCCTGACCCCCTGTAAGACCGACTCTGCTCTTGTGGGCAGAGCACGTCTGCGTTTAGTGAGCGACTGTGCCAACAGGCTCACTGCCTCTCATGACATCACCTACTGTGGGCCTCTCTCTGATGACATCACCTCTACACCCTCACTTTACTGGCCATTTCCTTCTGACCCAGCAGTGACCTTGGAGCCCTCTGGAGGGGTTTTTCCATTGGAGAGTTTGTATAAGGTTTCCCAGTTTCCTCCAGACTCCTGGAACCTCATGCGGCACCTATAAATCTTCTTAGAGCTTGAAAGAGCAGCTCAAAACATTTGGAAGCCCCTACTGCGTCTACTTTTTATTGGTACCACTGCATTTTAAGTGTGAATTGTTTCTTTCTTACTCACTAGAATAGTCAGAGTACAGAGTACACGGTAAAGATTAGAAAGTTAATATCGTTTAGCTGTTAAATGAGTCTTTGGAAAACAGTGGTGTCGTATCCGGATGAAAGCTGTCTACTCATTTTGGAGCACAACATTTCCATGTAGTTGTTTAAGCTTCTAAAACCAGTTAACAACATTGCCCATCACCATGGTTTTCCACCTAACCAAGTCTTAAATAAGCCTCTGAATGATGTCACTGGGAAATAAATTGTCTTGGAAATGCTAAGAGGACCACATGTACATCTGAACATGTCTCTTGGTGATACAAAGTTTGTTTATAGTGAAGTAAACACTGGAGAGAGGGTCTGTTGAGTTGAGCTAATCTGATTATAACAGAGACAAGTCTATCTGCAGACGATCAGTCCAGGGTTGGATGAGTAATTGAAGACACGCTCTCATGAGAGAAAAACTGGCCTGCTGCGGTTGCTATGCTTTTTAAACACATTTCGTTTTCACATCTGATTCAGTGTGCAGGCGATGTTAGGAACACAGGAAGTCCATTTGTGTGTCTTATAGTGTGACAGAAATCTAAGGGGTCTTCACTTGATTTTCCCATGGAAGAGTGGAGGAGTAGATTTATGATGATAAAGACTTTACAGTGTTGCTCATATACACAGCTGAACAGTAACCTTAGGACATTCGCTGAATAAGCTATTAATAGCCATTACTTCTTCATTCATATCATCACACTGCTTATATAAAGTTGCTACATTTTGGTTTTCAAAAATAAGAATACTGGTGGGAGTACAGGGCATAGAGTAGAAAGCAATTTTAGACAGTGTAGGTCATTAAGAAATCCCATCCTGATGAACATTTAAATTAAAAATAAAAAATGTAAAAATTATAATCAGCAATCTCAAGCAGTTTACTATATGAAACTCAGTTAACCTAAGTGAGGTAAACATTAATGCTTCTATCTTCTCCCTCCTTTTGAATGACAGCGTTAAGTCTTATAGACATCCATCAATCAGCCATAACATTAAACCACCTCCTTATATCCACACACATTGTCTGTTCAAACAGCTCCACTTCATCACTCCATCCACCATATAGGAACACTTTGTTGTTCAACAATTACAGACTGTAGTCCAACTGATTCACTGATTCATTGTTTCAATCTTTCACCCTGTTCTTTAATGCTCAGGACACCCACAGGACCACCACCGGGCAGGTACTGTTAGAGAGGTGGATCTCAGCACTGTGAGTCTGTGACTGATCCACTTGTACCAGTACAACATACAGTAACACACCACCACCACCACCACCACCACCATGTTAGTGTTACTACAGTGCTAAGAAAGACCCACCACCCAAATAATATCTGCTCTGTGGTGGTCCTTTGGGGGTCCTGATCATTGAAGAACAGGGTGAATAAGGGGGATAATAGAGTATACAGAGAAACAGATGGACTACAGTCTGTAAGTGTAGAACTACAAAATGCACTTGTATTGTAAACAGAGCTGATAATGTGTGTAGATACAAGGAGGTGGCTTTAATGTTATAGCTGATTGGTGTATAATTAGACCTATCGTTTAGAATTTGTCTCAGTACTACTAAATATAGATGTGTTAAATTGGGGCTGCCCTGAAGCAGCACTAGAAGTCTTTAGTATAAACATTTGGATTAGGGTGGATTTGGATTGGGGTTGGGTGTTGAGTGAAAGTTTTATAGTTTGTTATAGTGCAGTTGGACCCAAAATACTGTCTGAGAAGTTAGAATCCGGTTTAAATGATATACTTTTGGATTTGGTATAGCACTTTTTCCATAATACCTTAACATATGAAATAATTTTAAAAAGATGCGCCAGTGTGTCACTTGAGGACTGTAATTTACCTCTATTACCTCAACTTTTATAGCTCCTCCAACTTCTTGTCTGGGGATTGAAAAAACACACCTCTTTAGAAGTGACAAAACAGTTTCGGTATCTCTAAGGATTAAGCAAATGAGGATTGGTTAAAAGGATAAATCGGAAGGAAAGGATTTACAGTTAAAATATGTTTGTTGGCTTCTACCACTCAGAAAGTGCCTATGAAGAGATTACCCCAGACAGCATCCTAAACATATTATGCTGCGCGGAGATCTGAAGTAGTGCCTTCCAAAGCCGGTCTAAATGCTATTATCTCATTTTGTTTTTCACAAACAGGTTAATTGAGCAATGAGTGAAACTGGGCATGTAGGTAAGTAAACACTCTGAAGTAGGCGCCTGGAAAAGTGCAGTCTGTGTAATGGGATTGGGATGTTCTCACAAAGGATTAGCAGCAGGTAGGCAGGGAAATGAGAGCAAGCTGAGATTTGCACACTAACACACTTCTGTGCTTAGGCATCTTGTCAAGGAGGGCACCAACTAAACTATTACAAAACTAAATGAAAGTTTGAAAATACAGACCTTACATGAAGCCTAATACTGTTTTATTATTAAGCACATGCTGCAGTATGATCATACTAAAATTAATACTATGTATTAACATTTACTAAAAAAGTTTTGCAAACCATGTTCCAGATGCAGATGATGCAACCAGCTTATTTAGATATTGTTTTGCATTGTTTTTTTTTTGTTTTTTTTTTCAAATTTGTGATGTGGTCACAGTTTTGTAGTTTTATATTAGCACCATCATTCATGAAAATAATATTTAAGGTTTTCCAGAGAACTGTGAGGGCAATTCCAAAAGTTTTAGTTTGCATTTCTTAAAGTTGATATTTTGACTAACTGTTGTGAAAGTGTTGTATATAACATTTGCTTGAAGAATTTGTTGTTATTTTGTGGAATGTCTTCCCATGCAATGTTTTCAGTGCTGCTGGTTGCCACACAAGCCAATAGCATAATAGATTCATGTCATGCTTAATGGCTGGCTAGATATTTTTTCATCAATTGCTGCACACCATGTCTTGGTTGATTGTAGCCAAAAAGTTCTAAATTCATCCGTCTACACTGCTGGTTTCCAGATGATGCCCCCAGCTTATCTAGATATTGTTTTGCAGGCTTCAGGCCTCAAATTTGTGATGTGACCACAGATAATCCTTCAGATGGCTTTCCCATGCAGATTAAGTTTGTGCAAACAACACTGCACAATAGAATGGTACACCACCACTCATGTGTCAATTCAGGAGTCTTGACTTCCACAGGTACTGTTAAAGGAGCAATGTGTAAGGTTTTTAGTTTAAAACATTTAAACATTATATAAAATTATCAACAGAATGTGACCAGTTTACAGTGTATGGTCAGTGTATTGTGTTGGACAGAATGTTACTCACTATCACCTCTTGAGACAACCTGTCCTGTCTCAAGAGGTGATAGCTGTCTCAAGAGGTGATAACCCTAACCCTAACCCTAACCCTAGAGTCAGTCCAACATAAGAGGATGAAGAAGTAACATTGCGCCAACACCGCATTCTAATCTCTTGTTGATTGTGTTGAAGGTTCTGCTCTTAAAGAAAGGTAGCCTATTAAAAAAAAAAACATTAAATGCTACAATGGCCGAAGCTTTTGGCAAGCGACAATTATCACCACCTCGGCCTGCTCACATTAAGAATCAATGTTTGGCAGCAAACAAAAAAGTTATATAAATAGAAACAAATCATTAGTTACTCTTGGCATGTAAGGGGATGAAGGAGGGGGTTTGTATTTCTTATGCTAGAGCTGGACAACACAACTTTCTGGTAATATGGTGCCCCCTATTGTTTGGATTAGGAATACGACAGGTTGCATAATCTTACACATTACTCCTTAACTGTTATTTCTTAATTACATTTCAGACAGTGTACATTGTGAGCTGGAGGCACTTTGATGTCTTTTTATAGGCTTCTCCAGCTTTGTAGGCATCAATTAGCTTACTTTTATAATCTTCAGAGCACATGATGGTTAAGTTTTTGCACTGAGGAGTATGAAGGTACTATGAAGCTGGCTTGCCTAACATGTCTTATCAACTCAATTTTCATTTTTCAAAGTGCATTAATGGTTGCCTAAAGTTAGTCAGTTTATGTAACTTGGCCAGAGATGCACAAATGTTATATTATTAACATATTCATTAAAATATCATTTATTTTATTCTTCCTATGCTGGAGGCAAATTTTACAAACTGAGTATCAAAATTTATGGGCTTCATTCCTGCATCTGTACAGATACACCTATAATTAGGAGTCAGTAGTGGTTTTGACCAAAGCTTCTAAAAGCATACTGCGAGAGCAGGTGGCATACAGAGCTATGTCATGGTGCTTGGGTGGCCCATATCCTCACCAAATATCACTTCCTGCAGATTCTACATAAACGTGTGCGGTGACAAACTAGCCAAAAAACATTGTTTACTCCAATGCTGTAAATACTCCATAAACCAGTGGTGGACTGGGAAGCCATGGCAATGCAGCCTAGCCATTTTGTAGGGTTTTATTACAGAGACGCAGAGTGCCTAAAAAAACGGCAGTACAGTGAAATCATTCATTTTCTGGTCTGATGTCATCTCAAAGCCTTCATAACTGCCTGAGCATGGCGTCTTTGGTCTGTAATTGGTGGCAACACCACAGGCTCCTGACAAGACTCGGCAGCTTTGTGCTTGCGACTGGTAGATGCATTATCTTACCATAAAAATTGTAGTGGGAGGTCATCAAGAAGGAGAACCAAGCTGTGGCTTTCCATGGCTTAGAAAACGAGACCTTGCAGGCAAACTTTGCTTGTCGTCTGTCTCCTGCTTTCAAGGAGCTGGTTGGAGCTGCTGACTGATGTGGGGTGCTCCCAGTGGGTAATGATAGATCGGTTTCCCAAAACTCCAAACCTGCTGTAATTCAGCACTTTTTTAATGTATGCTGATGCATTTATATAGCTGCAGTTGTGCAAGCAGAGAAAGGGTATTTAGGGTGAAAGGAGGAGAGGGAGGATAAATCAGACGCAGGGTCTGCAGGGCTCACTGAGACCTACTGTAGAGAAAGTGATTTGGTGTCTGAAACAGTGCTGAATCTGGAAAGAGTGGCTTCTTACTTACTTGTGAAAGACCATCTAAAGTTGGCTACTACGCCTCTGACTGTGTTTTTTAGTTTAAGTATAAACTGAAAGGTGCTCTTTCAGGAAAATTACTTAAAAATGTGAGACCGTTAGTAGGCCCCCGTTTAACTCCACACAAAAAAACCTGAACGTTATCTGTAGTATACACACAGCTTTGTTGGAATTAACATTGAATAACACATGTAAACATACGATATACAGGTATTAACAGTAACAGTAAATAGACATGAAATTAAGTTAAATGTGCATATCATTAAATTAAATGTGCATATCATCACACATATAAAAAATATCTCAAGTACTAGAGCAGCTGACCTTTACATTCCGAGAAAAAAATCTATGATGAAAAGCAATGGATCAATAGAAATACTCCAAAATGTCATGAAATATAATTTCTTAACATTATTAAAGTATAGAACACCTTTGCTCTCTCAGTTAGCATTGTGCAGGTAACAGAAAATATAATATGCTGGACTATCACAATAAAATATTTCCTAATACTGTACTATTCTCAAAAACACAATATGGCTTTTTGCTGAATTGTTTATATAAAAAAGATTTGCATCAAGAAGTGGTTCATTTTGTTTTATTTTGAAACCTCCTGCTAGATAGGAGTGCTATTAGACTTTTTCACTCCAACACAAACAAGTAACATAAGGGCGTAATGTTGGTAATGCTGACATTAGCAAACCTTAATCACCAGTTAATGTTTTATACTATGACAGTTTTCCTGAAATTGGATTTGAAAAAAATCACAATGTTTCAGCTTCCCTACACTATCGTTATATATCGAATTATATTGAGTCTTATCCCGTGTATCACAATAAACATCATATCGCCAGATTCTTGCCAATACACAGTCCTATTTTGGAGATCCCTGTTTTTATTTGTAAATAATCAAATGAGCAGCGCTGACTGTAAAGTCACACTCTCACTCGTAAGACAATGCGGTCCTGCTGGCCTAGTATCTTGTACACTTGCATGTTTATGAATGTTAGAAACTAATATTTTTACTTTGTGGCCTAACCATGGAGACAATGTGCCTGCATGTACTGAACAATCGGTTTAATGGCATGTTGTTTGTTGGTATGCAGAAAAGCCTTCCAGTAACCTTGGCAAGGCGAGGCAGCACTGATGCATGACCCCTTCACCACATCAGTGAATTCTCTTCTGTTTGAACAGGGGACAGACACAAACAGACCTTGACTCTTCATTCTTCATGGGTGGTTGGATCCTCTTTAACTCTCTGCTGCCTTCTAGAGGTGATTATTCTCAGTTGCTAAACCAGGCCTTTCTCGGGTCCATCTGTAAGTGGGGTTGGAGGTACAGCTGGTGCTTGGTGGGTATGCCTGGATTTGTGCTTGTGCCAGCTACAAGGCCTTCTGGATGACGGTAATAAATGTTGCTGCAGTGCCTCTAGTCAATGAACCAAGCCTTCTGTGAATCAGTTGTTTTTCCACTTCTTTTGTAATCTCCTTTATATCAGAAGTATATCTTTCCTCCAGAATAAATTAAAAGTGATGTAGGACAGGTACGATGGCTAATGCGTCACTCATTATTTTGAGGCAAGTGTAACTTAACACCAGTGCTCACCAGGTCAGAGGTATCAATGTGTTTTTTCAACAAATGTTAAATGGCAAGCACTATGATTATATGTCATATTTCAGTAATCATTTTAGAAGAGCAAAGAAGAATTCTTGAGTAACGTCATTGTCTTCCACCACAGCTTTACTTAAGCAAACTAGTTTAGCAAGTTTGGCAGTGCAGCACCTGTGAGGTTGCATGCTTTAAAAATAGAATCTTAACCTTCTTTTAAAAACTTTAAGTACTTTAAATACAAAGTAAATGTATTTTATGTATAGATATAGTAATTAAACACATTAGTAAAGAAACTCTAACACTTAAAAGGGGTAATTACCGAATGGCATTTTCCCACTGTATACAGTCCCCACCCCATTCTATTTCCTCAACAAAGTCAATTTGCTTGTCTGTGCCAGATCTTCCATGACAAATCCAGGTGTCTGGTATGTTGAGTTGTTTTTCCTTTGCTTACTTCATGATAATGAGGAGTCATGACAGAAACTCTCTGAGAACATGCTTTCATTTGTATTTTGCAGCTGTCATTGGCTTTGCTTTAAAAATATATTTCCGAAAGACGACTTATCTATCTGGCTTAAAACTACACAAGCAGCACCATTATATTCTTCTACTAATTCTTCTACTACTAATACTGCACAGACGTGCTCTTACAGAGATTTATTTTAAATTCGTGTTTTAAAAAAAACTACTTTATGTTCAGCCTTTAAGACAGATTAATAGCACCACCCTCTGTATGATGGATGGTTCAGACACAGTAAACAAGTCCTCTCGCATCCAGAGCACAAAGTATTTTTAAGTTTTATAATTTAATGCATTTTAATTTAGCAACTCAACATTATGTTTGGCATTCAAAACACACATGGGGATGAGAGCTCTTTCCAGCTCTGTCTGCATCTTCCAGACCCAAGAACAGGTCTATGTTAGCCCTAAAGATGAGTGTGTAACCATAAAATACAGTTATGAGCTGTATGCTGCAACAGCTCTGCAACTGAATGTTCATTCCATAATGCTGTGCTTCTTTTAGAAGAATAACAGCTGATGTATAAAAGAAAATGATGATGGTATTTATTTAAATATAGCACTGATATTTCTTCTATGTGTAAAGAAAACTCCTGATAACATATAACAAAAAATCTTCATTAAAAGCAAACACATTTGCATTTATCTGGTAAAGCTGGTTTCAATCTATGTATATATGTCTATATAGACATTTCTTGTATGTGTAAAGCAAACTCTTAATAACATAATAAAAAAAATCTTGAAAGTGGACTATAATGTGTTTTGGAACAAAACACAAAACTCACATGTGTTACTTTGTCATGTGTCAAGTTACACACAGTCCAGAAGAAGCAACTCTGCACCAATCCTATACTTCTTACTTCATAATAATCTTAAATACTGTAATATGGTAAATGTTAAGCATCTAAAAGTAAAAGGTATTGATTGCTGAGGTGTCTTGCAGTTCTCCTACACGTAAAATATGAACAGCAAACTGGCCGTAATAAAAACTTAAAAATAGTCCTGAAGTTCTGGAGCAGACTACTGCAATATTTCAAGATCACACTGATATTTGACCCCACGCTGCCGCCTGCTGTTTCAGCTGTGACACATCCATCCCATTCCTGACCAATCTGTTACACGTAGGATTCATTCTTCTTATTTTCACAATACACAAATAATCATCGAGTATAATCATGAGGAAGGGAATCTACCTTTTCACTATGTTATACTGTAGTTAGTAACATTTAATTACTAATTTCTTTTGGTGTATGTTTAATAATAACATGCTATCCTTGTGACAGCATCTGTACTGCTGTATGATGGGTCACACCTCTGACTTTAGAGGATCTTTTATATTATTCTGGGCCAAGACGGTGTCAGAAAAAAGAACAGAGCCTATTAAACCTCACTTCCAGAGAGACTGACTGGATGCATCACTGCAGTGGGTTAGTACTTGTAGCTGGTACACTGGTCCGACAAAATAAAGGCCAAGGATCATACAGATGTCTTCTGAAGGTTTATTTTGTTCTCTCTTGCTCTCTCGTCATCAGAAACCATGAAAACTAAAAGAAAATTCTTGGTTCAAGCTGTGCATTATTTTCTAAGTCTGGTGTCTTGTCAAGTTTATGTCCATGGTTAAACAGTTCTAAAACACATTAGCACAACAGAAAAGAGCAAAGCCTAAACAAAATAACACAGCGTGCTTCACATAGTGAGTGTAAAGACATTTTAAAAAACATTATAAATAAAACATACACAATTACTGCGTGTGCCATTTAGACCATGTGTAGAAGTGGTTTAGTTTGGTATTGCATAATTCAGTGGTTCTTCTTACTAGACTCTAGTCATGTGACATCTCCAATTTTCAATTCCTAATTTTTATCAAAGTTATAATTTAAAATAACAGAGATTATTAAGAAATTATAACTAATTCCAGAAAAAAAACAATTAAAGTATAAATAGGTCTCTGAGAGAGTTCCAGTGCTGGTTATTCAAAATTCAACCAGTGAGATGTAAACAGGGTCTTTCAAAGTGGTGGCGAATGTTGTGCACAGTGGTGGTGAATGGAACCGGAGGGTGTGAGGCCTACAACACAAATTTGATTTACGATGCAGAACAACCACTGAAGTTACACGGGGCCTTTTTTTGGAAAATGCATACAAAGTCAATTAGTTATTTATCGTGAATGGATTATTACAAAATAGCTTTATGGCCAAACCCAGATCTGTCCTAAAACAATGTCTGAGCTATCAGGCAGCGTATAATCACTTTAAGTAATAACCTTCTGTGAGCTGTTAGAGGAACTAAACCTTCGGGACGTCTGGTTCCTACCAGCACCACTGTGAGCAGTGCTGACTTGCTACATTTCTCACAAGGAACTGCTCTGAATGACTTTGTTTACATCGTCTCAGCTATTTAATTTTGCAAACTGGGTATGAATAAATGGGTATTTATTATTTGCACTGAGTGTGCGTTAAGCTGGAGGACTGAGCACATGTAAATAAACAGAGTGACAGGCCAGTCAGTCTTGCAGGGTCTCTACTGAACTAAACCAGAGCTGATATCTGACACCACGCTGCCTTCTGCTGGGCAGTTTGTGCAGCACCTGTTCAGCAGTGCAGTCCTGTATTTCCGAACACAGGCTTCGACTTTACTGCTTCATTTTGAAGTCATGGTCACATCCGCGCAGTTAACAAAGCGAGGTGATCCTCACAGGCGCTAAATATAGCAACTATAAAGACCTTCATTCACCGAGGTCAGAAAGTAACTCACGGCTCAGTGGAGTTTGTCGTAAAGACCCACCAGACGAGGGGGGAACACGCCTCGCGGGCGATTACACTGTTTCCACAAAGCTGTTCAGCTTTTAAAGTGCCGATTTGCTCGACCCACTCCGTCCAGTGTGTCTGAACTCGCACACTCTCCGACACAGTCTCTATTCTTAGTCTCTGGACTCAGTCCAGGGCACTTTGACTGACTGGCTTTCTGGCTCGCGCTGCGAGGCCCCGCCCCCTCGCGCTGACGGACAGTGCAGGAGTTGTTGCGTCTTGAAGCTGGGAACAAAACTTCTTACATTTCGTTGAATTTGTACGTTTTCTTTACATGCCGCGAAGTCCTTCGCCTTCATTCGACCTTGTGCTGGGAGCGTGACTCATGCGCGCACAATGACCCGAGAGGAGGAGCTGATACGGATTGCTAAAAAGCTAGACAAGATGGTGTCTAGAAATAACATGGTGAGAAATGGATTTTGACTCCCGCTTCGACTTGTTTGTTTACTTCTCTCTCTCGATGCTTTCCGGGTTTCTGGCGCTCAGGGCGAGCCGCTGCGCTCGCTTTTCTCCGCACTTTGACGGGTGTGAAAGTTTGCGCGCGCGTTTTCTCTTCGTCCCTTTAGCCGCTGTATATGAGTGCTGACCAGAAACACTGACCACGCGTCGACGCGCAGCTGCAGCCCAGAGACGCAAACGCTCAACAGGTGTCTGACCGCCAACAGCGGACTGTCCGCATTTGGCTAACCCGCTTTTCTGCGTCGCCGTAAACAAACGTGCAGCTGTTTGTAGCTGAACTTGTAGCTCCGGCGTGTTTTGCTCTTGTGCTGTTAGTTTTTGAGCTGGGAGTGAACAGTTTGCGCATGTTTCCTGTCAGCAGCTAAATGGCACAAGGTCGCGGAGGCGCGGTCAGACACGAGTTCACACCTCTGAGACCTGAACTGAAGGAAAGGACTGAAAAGTAAACCAATAGTATAGAATGAATGGATCAGTATTATACCAATGCAACTAATAATATAATAATAGAGAAAAAAATAAATAAATATAATTTGTTTAGTCTATTTAATTATTAGTGTTTATATATTACTGATTTATACCAAAACTAAAGTGACTCAAATCAATCAAGAGATTTCATCATGTGTGGAATGAGATGAGGTTAGAGATTTACAATCTTCAGTGCCCATCTAGTGACACGTATTGTCTCAGTGATCATGTCTAACAGCTCTTTTTCTCCTGTACAGCCTCACCTTCACTGACTTACTAACTAACCTGAGTGTAATGCAGTGTTTATAAACCAGTGGGCCTCAGGCTGCTCAGCGTACAGAGTACTGCTGCTCTTCCGTAACTGTGATAAGAAGGAAAAGACAGAGAAGTAAACAAATGAAAAAGAATGAATGGATCTATTTAAAATGTAGTATAATGTGTTTTGCCTTGTCTAAAGTGATATCATTTTAGACAATCAAGAGTTAAATGTATATAAGTTGTATGGTGTCCATTTGAACTAAACACTAGATTTACTAACAAAATGTAATATATAAAAGACGTAGCTGTTTGATTTGGTTGATTTGAGGGAAGTAAAGTTCTCACAATGCTCTGAAAAGGGGAGCAAAGACAGTTTATAATTTCTGATAATGGGTTAATGAATGTTTCTGCATTCTGCCATGTCAGGTGATTTCTTGTTTAGTCCAACACTATTACTGTAGATATTAGTTCATTGTACTGTCTTTTTTCTATCTGTATAGGAAGGTGCTCTTGATTTGTTGACAGAGCTGAAAAACTTCAACATGACCCTTAAGTTACTTCAGGTAAGGTTAGTCAAGCTATAGGTATTTGAGGTATAAGCTTAAAAAAAGAAAAAAGAAACTTTAAAAAAAATATATATTCTGTATAGATTGAATGTTTTGCTGCATGTTTTCAATGTTCTTCCCTTTTTCCCAGGACACAAGAATCGGCATGTCTGTCAATGCGATAAGGAAGCATTGCACAGATGAGGATGTTGTCTCCCTGGCAAAGATACTTATCAAAAACTGGAAGAGACTTTTGGGTAGGACCCACTGTGTTTATAGATGTTCTCTGCATATAGTAAGGTATATTTCACATTATATATCTTATTTATAATGTGAAATATACTAATATTTTTATATATATATTATGTTGATATAAAATGTTTATATCTAAAAGAAGATATCTGTTCTCATCTCTCTAGAATCTGCTCATTCTCAGAAGGATGAAAGACCAAGTGAGTTGAAAAATGGCAGCGATGACAGTAAACAAACACAATCGCCCGGTGGACCTTCTCCCGACAGAGAGTCAAGGTAAGCCCAGAGTAGAGCACAAAGACTGTGGGTATTACCAACATGAATTGAAACCATATTACTGTCTAGAACAAAAGATAAGTAAGATAAGGATTCTTGTAAAACAAAACATAAGTAAGATAAGGATTCTTGAGTTTCTGTCCATTGTACCCCACTCTTCTGCTGGATGACTCTGGATGACCAGTTATCGTTCTCAGCCCATATTACGAACCTGACTCGGTCATGCCGGTACATTCTCTACAATATCAGACGCATCCGACCCTTCCTCTCTCAAGAGGCCTCCCAGGTGCTCGTCCAGTCTCTTGTCATTTCAAGGCTGGACTACTGCAACTCTCTCCTGGCTGGTCTTCCTCTGCAGGCCATCAGGCCCCTACAACTGATCCAGAATGCAGCAGTACGGCTCGTCTTCAATCTCCCCAAGTACACTCATGTCACTCCACTGCTGCGCTCCCTTCACTGGCTTCCTGTAGCTGCTCGCATTCAGTTTAAAGTTCTGATGCTTGCCTACAAAGCCAAGAATGGACCAGCTCCTCCTTACCTTATGGCAATGGTCAAAAGTCGAACCGCACCTCGAGCCCTTCGCGCTTCAAGTACGGCTCGGCTTGACCCGCCATCTCTCAAGATTCATGGAAGACATGCAACAAAACGCTTCTCTGTCCTGGCACCCAGATGGTGGAACGAACTTCCACTGGCTGTCCGAACAGCGAACTCTCTCGCGGTCTTCAAACGCAGACTGAAGACCTATCTCTTTGTAAAGTACTTATAAACACTATATACTAAAGTACTGGTACAAACTGTAATTGCACTTTATCTTCTAGGAGCACTGGCTAAGTACTGCACTTGTACTGTATGTAGTCTTGTATTTATTCTCTTATAGATGTTCCTGTATTGCGTTGTCTTGTTTCTAGGTATCAGCACTGGCCCTGTGTTTATGGCAGTGTTTGAGTATAAGAGTGGTTTGGACTTAAACCTGTTTGTACTAGATAGAGGGTCATACTCTGACTGAACACTAAGCACTTTTGTAAGTCGCTCTGGATAAGAGCGTCTGCTAAATGCCGTAAATGTAAATGTAAATGTTCTGCTAACTTTGCGCTTAATATATGAGAAGAACACGACATTGACACTCCCACATTCCAGGATGACAGCTGTCCAGTGAGTGGTTCATGATGGAACAGTGGGACACTGGCTCACCAGTAAACTCACCAGACCTAAATACTCAATTTGGAACAGCAGGTGAAATTCTGAAATAGAAATGTGCATGGAGTTTGTGGAGGAGTGGGCTAAAATGGTCAGGAACCATCTCAAGGGACTGGTATAATCTTAACCTTACAGGATTCACACTGCTATTAAGGCAAAGGACGCTTTACTATATATTAGAAAAGAAATGATGCATGCTGCTGTTTGTTTGTCCAATAAGTTTATATAAAAACATTCACTGTCTAATCTGTCTTGTTCTGTCAGCCCAAAGCTCACTGTAGACTTTCACAAGAAACTTACTGACAAACACAGAAAAGAGAAAAAAGAGACAGAGTTAAAGAAAGAAAGACAAGAAAGTGACCACAGCAAGGAGAAACACTCCAGTAACCATGCAAAGGAGAGGGATAGGTGAGAAGTCTCCCATTTGTGTGTAGCTCTCAGTTCATTCAGCAGGGAAACGGAGTGAGAGGTATTAAGAGTTCCTATGTTCTTTAGGAAGGATGGTTTCAACTCCAGCGTTTTCCCACTTTCTTCACCACCGCATCACACGTCTCTACCCAAGTGTGCTCCTGTGGAAGTGAAGAGGGAGAGGTTAGAACTGGTGAATGTGCTCAAGGCATGAATCATGGCTTGACTCTTGGGACGCAGTGTAAAATGTAAATATATGTAAATAAAAACAGAATGCAGTGATTTGCTAATCTCATAGACCCATCTTTTATCCACAGTAGAACATAGAACACCATTTACCATTTCCTGAAATGACTTTCTTTCAACACATCATATGGGTTTTATGTTCTATTGTGAATAAAATATGGATCTGTGAGATTTGCAAATCATTACAATTAGTTTTTATCTACATTTTACACAGCGTCCTAACTTTTTTGGAATTGGAGTTGTACATTCACATAACAGTCTGACTGTGGGTGAGAAAATTGCATCACATGCTGCATAAGCCTGGTGATCCTTTGACTGCTGTTTGGTTGTGTTTGCTGTGAAAGCAATAAATGTTTACTTACAGGAAATAAGATTATCTTAAAGAGGCACGCTGCTAGTTGTGTAAAAATAAATCAGTGCATTGATCGGAAGGTGGTGATTCACTTGTATAGTCGTTAATGTTTGTATTCCCAAATGCTCATGTGTTTATTTATTGTATGTTTTGCACACTTAGTGACACTCACTGTCTTAATTGATCTGATCTAACAGTTCCACTCTTTTTCTCATGTGTGACTTCACCTGCACTCACATCACTCACTAACCCGAGTGTATATAAACCAGTGGGCCTCTGGCTGCTCAGCATACAGCATACCGCATGCTGTTGCTCTCCTATAACTGTGAAAGTGAGTTCTAAATGATTGGTCACACTTTCATTTAGGAGGGATGCTCCGGTTGATTTTTTCCCGCCTCCACCTCCCCTCCATACTGTTCATCCAAGATGTCCATCCACAGAAGTAAAGAAAGAGAGGTTAGAGCTTTGAATTTTGCATGCAAAATCTTTTTAGAAAATGTGCATGCAGGAAGCTAGAGACATAGAAATGATAAATGATGATGATATAAAATGTAATGAGAGGTGTCAGTGGTAAAGTGAGGTGTCAATGTTCCTTTAAAGTTTAAAAGAATTACTAGAGGTGCTGTGTTGCCTTTTTATACATCGTTCTCTCAGTGAACGAGTGGTCAGACTCCTCTTTAATTCAGCAGACTATAACTGAGAAGTGCAAGCTCTAGAGCTGCTTTTGTTTTCAGTTTTCGTTTAGTTTTCAGATTTTCCTGCCGTGTGTGTTTTTGAGGTTCTCAACTCAAACTTAATTACACAGGAAAGAGGCCTCTGATCCTCAGAGGTCTCCTTATCCTCTCAATCTTCATCATCCTCTTCCTCCTCACATCCGTATTCCTAAACGTCAGCCTGAAGTGAAGAAAGACAGGTCAGCTTCTTTGGTGTGATGTGATACAGTGTTTAATTAAATGCTTTGGTTAAAAGAAAGTGAGACGAATATTAATAACTAAGCAATTCTAGAGCAACAGAAGGCTGAACCAAGGCATTGATGTAAAAGATTTGTATTTAATTTCAGAAGAGATGCACCAGAAACGTTGCCCCCTACTCAACATTCTCACTCTCATCGTTCCTCTCCTCCTCCTCCTCCTCCTGCTCCTCCTAAGAGGCCTTGTCTAGAGGTTCCTAAGGAGAGGTCAGCATGTGCTTCTGCATGCTATTGCCTTCTTTGTTTAGAGATAATGAATGACACTGTTAATAGTGTGTATCATAGCTGTCAAGAAAGATTATATTGAAAGAGATCTTGAGTATTCATATTCATCCCTCAAAAACAAGTCTTTAAATTACTGTCCACTCTCATTGCCATCAATACCTAGATCTCTCACCGAACAACAGAACCAACATCTTCATTTTCTTGCTTAGGAAAAAGGCTCCAGACCCAAATGCCCCACTTCCTCCTTTGCCTCTTCATCTGCATCCTCCTCCTCAGAAACCATCTGCTTTAGAGATGAAGAAAGAGAGGTCATGTCTTGTTTGGAATGCATTATTTGTTTGCGTATGCCAGTTTACTGAGACTGTGAAACAATACAAAGCTGTGTTAATGGATAACCACTGCATGTAAAATGAGGGAGTCACAAAAACAATTTGTTACGACTTTCTTTTTTGTATGATGCCCATTTCCAAAGTTTAGTGTTCTCATTATACCAAGTCATTTATTTCTAATAAGGTAATTTAGGAAGCAGTGCTTACTTCCATATAACCTTCCAATAACACTACCACCATCATGCGTCACTGTATTTAGTGATTCATTTAACTTCTGATTTTTAACCTGATTTTTTCCAGACTGCTAAGAAAGCCTAGAATGCTTAATGTCCCAAACTGACTGACTGACTGACCCTGTAGTCTTTTTTGAGGTGCAGTAATGCAGTGTGTGCATAAATTGTCTGACTGATTTGTACAGGACAAAGGATCTGTGAAATTGCCCCAAAGCAAAAAGAATAAAAAATGCAGTACTGGACGAGGGAGGAGACTTCATATAAAACCTTGTTTATGTCAGTAGTCTTGTTATAAACTTGGAGATTGATTTTCTATCAGCCAGTTTTCTTATTACATTACTCTGATGCTGATTTGAAAAGGACTGCTATTACTGAGGGAGCTCTGAGTTCAGCAAATTAAACTTAATTTGTTCTGGAAGTATTGTTTAGCAGACTTGTAAAACTGTGAACTGGCAGATTAGTACTGAATTAAAGCCGTGAATCTAATCTGCAATCACTCAGATTACAGCACCTAATGCAGCCTGCATAGGCTTTATGTTTATGTCTATGCACTAAAGTTTTATTGGCCATCACTCAATGCAAGCACTGCCATTTTAGAGATGTTGTAATAAATGACTTGCCATGAAGAGAAGCCACTATCACCAACAGTGTAGTAAATCTCTTCTTACTATTCAGGCTCAGATATTACAGTGTGTGTAACACTGCTCTATAAATAACTCAGCACATTTAGACAACTTGGCCGTGCACCAGACAGTCAAGCATTTTGTAATAACTGATAACATTCTGCTTTTTCTTTCACCCTTGAGCTGCGGTGGCAGTGCAGGGATTTACTAGCAGTACATAATAATGATAATAGAAAAACATTTATTATATTTTTAGCTACACCTTAAATGGCTGTTAAACACACAATAACACTATCAAGTAATTAATTATTTAGAACACTGCCAAGCATATTGCTGACAGCAACAAACATACAGTACTGTGCAGAGGTCAGAGAACACCCTTCATTTGTTTGAATTCAAGTCAGAAAAACAAATTACGATATTTCTGAGGACGACGCTCTTATTCTTTAGGGGTCTCTTGCTTCAGATTTGAAAGAATCCTATGTGAAAGGAGCTGAAGAGAAAATGACAATTTGCATATCAAACAAACTGCTGGTGTTCAGTCGAATGTTCATCCCAGAGTCCAGACCTCAACATCACTGAATGTGTCTGGGATCACTTAGATTGTGAGAAACATAAAATATGACCAGTTTACTTTTAAGGTATAAATATCCCTGCAGATTCAGTTCAGTTCAAAAACTGAAAGCACATCTCTAGAAAAGAATGAAAGCTATGTATATGTATAATAATTAAAGAAATGAAGTAAATAAAAGGTGGTCTCTGACTTTTACACAGTACTGTGAAGTCGTAGCAGTATTGATATTCAGATTTTTTTTTTTTTTTGCCGTACTAAACTGTGGCTTGCTGAGATGGAAGCATATTTTGTTGTGCTGTAGCAGTATAACAGTTACTCTCAGTTACACATAGAATTACATACATATCTGACAGTTAAACACATGCAGTAGAGGTTATATAAGTGCGTTATTTGCCTATTGTTCAGAAAAGAGGCGGTGGATCCTGATGTGCCTATTCCTCCACTGCCTCTTCATCTTCATCCACCCACTGCTACAAAACGGCCCTCGTTAGACGTGAAGAAAGACAAAGAAAAAGAAAGGTCAGGGCATGAAGCGATTTTTTATTTATTTGTTTTTGTTTCTTTTGTGTCCAAAAACAAGTTTTTTAGATATCTTTTTATATTTACATAATTTATTCATTTCCTTCCATAATAACCATAGAAAGGAGACATCTGCTCCAAAGCAAACTGCTCAACAGCGGACATCTGAACACAAGAAAGACAGGTCTGCAGCATGTGATTGTATTTTCTGGACTGATTCGATCATTGTTGTCTCAGGATTGCACTGTGTCTCAGAGGTTTACCTGCTTGTGTTTTTTAATTTTTCAAGAAAGTGAATATTAGCTGCATGTCCTGATAAAGATAAAGGTTGGTTTTAGTTCTAAGTGCTGAAATAATGCTTATCTGTCAGCAGAGACGTGGGAGACAGTAAACCACACAAAAGACCATCTGTGGAAATGAAGAAAGAGAGGTTGGAATAGATGTGTGTCACTATATATGAAAGGCAGAGGGCAGCACCAGTGCATGGATTAGTTTAGCTCTGTGGCCCTAGTTGGAAGATGGTACTGCTTGTGGAAATATTTGCTCAGCTTAATGCAGTCTAAGTGTGTTTGTTAAGGATTTCTATTATATATACAGTTTCGTTTTCTTTTCATTTTCTCTTTCCAGAAGAGATTCCACAGACGTTAAACAGCAGCCTGCCAAAAAACCTACCCAGGATGGCAAGAAAGAAAGGTCTGCTTAAAAAAACAGCCCATAATGTATTGTGCTGCTTTAAGAGCCTGTGTCGTGAGCCTGTAACTATGTAAACAGTTGTAAAAGTTTCAAATTTTACTGTTCACTCCTCAGTCCATGTGGTTCCTATGCAAAAACTAAGATGCACAACGGCTGGTCATTTTCATATGTTTACCTATACAACAGTTTAGCTTCGTCCATTCACTCTGAAGTTAAGGAGTGTTTCAGCCTGCACTGCTTTATAAAGAAAGCACAATGGCAGCCTTAAAGGCACAAACATGTTTTTAATTACTCGATTTGAATGTTTTATAAAATGAGTTAAAAATGTGAGTTTAAGAATTAATTATGGGTAATTAAGGGCCGTTTTTAGTTCATAAAACAACACCTCCGGGAAAACATGATGCAAAATAAAAATAAGATATGGCTCCTAAAACTAAAACTAGTCTGACATGAACTGTTACTAAAAGTAGAAACATGTTAACATACTGGTGATAGTAAAATTCTGTTTAATGCAGGAAAGGCTCCACTGATTCTAAGTCTGGCCAGGGACATCAGTCAAGTGAACCAACACCTCAGAGGTATAGTGTTAACATGTTTCACTAATTTTCTCACTGTTTAAAGCAGAAATCTTTTCCTAATACAAAACATACCATTTTCTTCCAGAAGGGACTCAACTAACTCTAAGTCTTCCAGCTCACCTCCAGCTAAGAAGCTCTCAGGAGAAAGGCAAGGACAATTACACATATTTATACTTTACTGAGGTCTGTATGTACAGAAGATGCTAAGCTGTCAGGTTTCCGTATATACAGTTGTTGATCTACTTATATGCTATATAAAATGATAATGAATCATCATGTGCTGCTATATGCTCGTCTGCTTTCCAGGAGAGACTCTCATGGCTCTAAGTCATCTCACCCAGGATTGTTACAGAGAAAGATGTCCACTGACAGCAATGATGGACGGTACTGTTTATATCTATTCACTTTGTACTGGGCTTCTTTCCTTTAGGCCATCATTGCCTTACAGATTCTCACAGCTGCCCAGTGGCGGTTTAGTGGTAAGTGGTGCTAGTGGATGGCAGCAGCTCAAAGCAGGTCATTTCATGTGTTTTTCAGGAAAAATTTAGTTTTTATAGCAGGTGCGAGGTGCTTTTCTGACCAATAACTGTTAGAGTGCTCGTAGGTAATTCTCAAACTCAGCGGGCCTCCACACTCTGCACATTTATGTTTTTCCATTTGTACTTGCTGAACTCAGCTCATAGTGTGCTTGGTACTTAGCGGATAACTTGACTCAGGAGTGTTAGAGAAATACATGATAATTGTGGAGAACTGGTCTGTCAGGGCAGAGTTTGAAATGACTGTTTCTCGCTGGATGCTTTGTGTTTTCTGGTGTAAGATCAATACACAATCATTGCATACAGATTTTAAGACAATGTGTAGACGTGTAGTACTGTCTGATTTGTTCCTTGCATGTTGCAGTCATGTCTGTTTGTGTCAGACCTTATTTACGTAGCAAAAATCATTTCAGCTAATTATGATATTAGACCTCTATGGTAAAATCCTTTGCCTCCTCTTCAGTTCAGCTCAACAGCTAGAAGAGCAAGCAGAACCTGGAAGACACTAAACTGAATTTCTAAACATTGATTAAACATTAATTCTAACGTACAGTTCCTACAGGACTGTGCAAAATACATCTAAGAAAATTATAAATAAGCTGTCTACCTGAGCGGTACGCATTTAT
Source organism: Megaleporinus macrocephalus (assembly GCA_021613375.1). Taxonomy (NCBI): domain Eukaryota; kingdom Metazoa; phylum Chordata; class Actinopteri; order Characiformes; family Anostomidae; genus Megaleporinus; species Megaleporinus macrocephalus. Next base: position 28,304,880 of record CM038705.1, read on the forward strand.
GTGCTCGACAAAACACCAATACTAGGATTATTACAAATAACATTTATATAGTAGTGATTTTATGTATGTCAATAGAAAAACTTGTTTAACTATTTCCAGACCCGTCCTAGTGGTAACCCAGTATTATTTGCAGTAATCCACTACCTAGTTTGGCTGATCAGTCTTTCATTGCATTAAATCAGAAGCGCTGGTGATAGAATTCAGCAAGTATCTATGATGTCTGGGAGCAGTGAGGACAAATCTGGAACCAAGTCTTTGTCCTTCTCACTAATCAAGTGATCTTGTATTAGATACACAGCATGATAAATGGAATTGAGGCTAATGGTGTAACACATTGCTTTTCATTTCTACTAAACAGCAAAAGTAAACCTGAGACTCCGAAGACACCCACCACACCCACCAGCCCTCTGTCCCCCTCTTTCAGCTCAGGTGCGGGTCCTCTGTCCCCTCGTTTTCTCACTGGGGACTCCATCAGGGACAAGTGCATTGAAATGCTGTCTGCCGCACTACGTACAGATGGTAACAAGAGATCTACAGTTGACAAATGAACTCATTTTATAAATAAGATTTACACTAAACGTTTATAACTGTGTGCAATTCTTTCCTTTTTCTCAAGATGACTACAAGGATTATGGGGCAAACTGTGATGCTATGGCAGCAGAAATTGAAGATCATATCCTTTCTGTTGCATTATGTGATTTTAATTGCTTTCTTTATGATAAAACTTTATTCAATTTATTCACAAGCGCAAAACAAATATCCCATAGACGTCAGCAGAACAATGGCCACGCAGTGTTTATAGTAGTTAATTTAGTTCATCTGAAATCATATTCTGATGATTGCACTACTTGTTCCTACTGCTTGTATATGTTTTATGTAGAGATGGAAGGATCGATCGGCTATGTATTGGTATCGGCCTATTTTGGCGTTAAACCAATGAGCCTACTTTGTGTATTTACAGCTAACGTTTCCTCCTTGAAACTCCCTCCAGCCAGGTTCCTGCAATTCCTATCTGAACCGCTAGGTGGAAATACATACCCTTTCATTTTCAACAGACTGACTAAAGCAGCGGCCTCGCGAGAACAGTTTACGCCGTTCACCGCATGCGCTGATAGAAAACATGTTGTTGGCAGTTGTTTACCGTATGTGACACCGAGTCATTCAGGACGTTTTTTTTTTTTTTATTTGTATAATCAACGTGTCTTGGGGAGAACCAAGACAAAGACATTTAACACTACTAATATAATACGGCACTTATATAATACAGTGAGTATCAGGAAACAGCAGAGCTAGCACGCGCAGCTAACACAAAATAAATAACCCAGAACATCGAGCAGACCAGATCTGACTGGTACGAACAGAACAGCAGCAACAATTCAAGATCTACATTTAATGATTACAGCTTTTGTTTAAAATAACCAAGAATCTGTGTTTTATAACAGCAGTTCTGACTGCATTTATTTTATTAGCTTTTTTAGTTTTAAATTTAATTTAATGATTGCAGTATTGGGGATATTTGTTTGATTTACTTTGTTTATTTGCTGCTAATTTTGTTTAAAATATTATGCTGTTTTACATGAACTCGTTAAAGATGGTAATAAACCTGTTTAGACCTGTTTAGGTAATAAACCATGTTTCATGACTTGCTTGCGCTAATAACTACATGTAGCCCTGCCATGGCATATAGCCCCGCCCTCGATCGGTATCAGCTATCGGCTGATCGCGCTAAAGGTGATTGGTGATCGTAATCGGCCTCTAAAACGCTGATTGGTCCATCTTTAGTTTAATGTGTAATGTAAAATATAGCATGTAAAGTATATAAAAGTTATAGTGTAAAGTACAGCATGCAGAGTTAAGAAATCTATTAACGGGTGATATAGAGAATGCTCTGTGTGAAGTGTAGTATATGGTAGGCACAGCAAAAGCATTTGTTATTCAGTCAGTTTCCTACAGCGGATTAATTATTCAGCAACGACACAACAGGATGTAAGACAGACAACTACGGAACTGGCCTTCATCAGCAGGTTGGAAAACTGTGATAAACACAGACAAGTAAATCTCTTCAGTCACATCACTGCAACATCTTGATTTGCCACCTTAACTGCCATCTCCTCCTTAAATATCTACCAGGAGTCTAAAGCCACAGATATGAAGTATAAAAACAGAGTGCGCAGCCGCATCAGCAACCTGAAAGATCCCAAGAATCCCAACTTGCGCAAGAACGTCCTGGGCGGAGCTATTGAGCTGAGTCGCATAGCCACCATGACAGCTGAGGTAGAGAGCCTTCAGTAACAGTGGATATAAACCCATGAAATACATTTACTGCCAGTTCATTCACTTCCTAGACATGCACATATACAGCATTGCTGCATTAGTAGGTTCATTGCACACAAATTTGAGATATTTGGAAGGAACAGATGGCAATATGTATGCTGCTGAAGAAGTTAAATACCCATGCCTGCACCAGGATGCAGGACCCATCCATCAAGCAGGATGGAGGGTAAGTTTGAGTATGTATAAAAACACACCTGGAGTTGTCGATTTGTTTTTGACTGAAGACACCATGAATGCTCAGAAGAGATTTAAGGTAAGTAATAAGGTATATTATACTGCAACACAACAAGCCCAAGAACACGGATGAAAAGATCAAGACAGACTTACAAACAAAGAAGCTGCATGTGTTCTCAGAATAATGGACTGATCACCCCAGAGCCCAGCACTCAACAGAAAATGCAACCAGCTTCTAAGACTGAACTTTGGAGGTGTGCGGTATATACATAAAATTAAAATAAAAGAAACACTAATTTAAGACCTGAACATGATAGCTAGGAATGCAAAGCAGTAAAGGCTCCACATCAGCCAGAAAACATTTGTCAATACTGGCCAGAGAACAAACCAGACATGGAGCTATATACATACTCTCAACAATAAAGACTAGAGACACCAGTAATGGTAAGAAGGTTGGATAAAAGGGTAAGAGTGAGTCAATGGGTAAGAGTGAGTCAGGACAAAGGAGGAGACAAAACACAAAAACACACGACGAAAAACAAGCATAGCAATATAACGGCAGACTAGACCTGGACAGAAACAAACAAGGTATAGTATAAGTAGTACAGTTACAGCAGGAATATCCAATCTTACCCACAGAGGGCCTGTGTGGTTGCAGGTTTTCATTCCAACAAAGCAGGAGTGCCCATGATCAGGTGCTAAAGACAGAGACTAACTGATTTACTAAGTCAAATCAGGTGTGTTCCAGCTTGGTTGAAATTAATATATGCAGCCACATCGACACTTTGCGGATAAGACTGGAGGTTTAGTATACTGCTCTTCTAATGTAGCACACCACAAAAACTGAATCTGTTGTTTAATTTAGACTGATCTGCGTGATATTATCTGTAATATAGGAAATGGCCAGTGATGAGCTGAAGCAGCTGAGGAATGTTCTGACTCAGGAAGCTATCCGAGAGCACCAGATGGCAAAGACTGGTGGCACCACTACTGACCTGCTGCAGTGCGGCAAATGCAAGAAAAAGAATTGTACCTACAACCAGGTATCTCTTCTTCCCAGCTTATTTTACAGGCACACAGTAATAAATAGGTGTATATTATCACTGTGTGTTTCTGTCTTATCTATCATAATACAGGCAATAAACTCTTCCAGTGTTAAAGATGCAGCTCTTCCTGAACTTGTCTGATATTGACTCCATTAATAACATTTTTTATATTTCACAGGTACAAACTCGCAGTGCTGATGAGCCAATGACCACATTTGTGCTATGCAATGAGTGTGGAAACCGCTGGAAGGTAAGAATGATGAAACTCAGAAAACACTAAACTGCCACCTACCATCTTTAATTAGTCACAAATTACTTTATATGTAGTATGTATAATAATAAAACAATATTATAATGTATTCCAGTTGAGCACAAATGACTGCCTTAATGACTGCTATAAATGCAAAATTAGTAAAATAATTTGTTTCTGATGTTTGATTATTTTACATTTACACCACCCTGTTACATGTCTTTCCCACATTATTTCACTATAAAGCAACTAGCAGTGTTTGATTTTCTCAGTTTCCCTCTGATCTGACCTAGGTAGATAAACCCCTATACCCACTGTATTTAATTATAACCCACTTATATTCTTTACCAGTTACTTACATGCTGTCTTTTCTGTCTTCAGTTTTGCTAACATCCAGTTCAGATCTTCCCCTACACTGGACACTTGGGGTTGCCCACTTTTAACCTGGATGATGGAATATACAGTAGTGTGTGATTTGCAAAGACAAAAGACCCTGATGATGTGACAAGATGTTCTTTTTCTAATTATTTTATTTTATTAATTCCAAATTCAATGTAGCAATTAAAACAGTGACAAATTATACAAAAAATACATAAATTAATGAAAAAATGCAATTTTGTATCATTTAAAAACATAATTTAATTTTGTCTTCATGGAGTCCTGTAATTTGTTTCACTGTTTTTCCTACCGTTAGTCAAATGCATGATCTGAAGTGAAATATAAAATAAAACATTTAATTTTTTTGTTTGAAATCCACATGTAGAATAACATTTCATATTGTGCTTATAGTAGAATGTTAATCACAACAAAAAGGTGTATTGTTTAAGCTTCAGCGAGAGTAATTAAACAAAAATCCAACAAAGCAAAGATCAATAAAAATGGCAAAAATATTGAATTGAATGTTTTTTATATTATATACTTCAGTCTCTCTCTCTCTCTCTCTCTTTCTATTTATATATATATATGTGTGTGTGTGTGTGTGTGTGTGTGTGTGTGTGTGTGTGTGTGTGTGTGTGTGTGTGTGTAAGTGTGCTATAATAGTTGTAGTAAACACAAGACGCGTAAGAAAGACTGATCTTTTTGTCACTGAAGTCAGTATCACGTGGGAAGAGTCCACACTTTGGCGCCCATGGTTTCCTAATGACGCAAGCCAGGGTTAATAATGCCTCTGTCTCTATTTTTGAGCCTTAATAAGTACCACGCTCGCTGGCTCATCCGCTGTTCACTGCCCTCTTGCTAGTCTCCAACCAAAATGATTGACCTAGTGTGAAATTATCCCCTTTTAGCACTGAAACCTCAGGATTTATTATTTATCTTACCACTGGCCACAGTGCCCACTTCTTAATGGAATAAAGTAGAAAACTGCTAAGGATGGCCTTCCTCCTGTGACATTGTAGTTCTGAGTAAAATAACTAGATTTGAACACATGCAGGGAGATCATCCTTATTACAGCTTAATATGTTTTAAGTGTAGTGGGTAAAAGATCACAAAAACATACTTGATGTACTTGAATATCCAGGATTTTCTTTTGTTGGTGTGTGTTTCAGCAGTGTGCACGTGTTCTGGTAATAGTTCATAAGGACCCAATGGGTAGTCAAAAACCTGCATAAATAAAATAGCTCACTGCACCTAGTGTGCCATATGTGTGAGCTGAGTGGGTTAAAGCTTAGGACATGATTGCAACCAGTAAGTGTAGCATTTGCATGTGTGCTCAGGAAAATGTAGTCATGTTTCACAGTGAAAAACAAAATTGTTTTCCATTACTGGGCTTTTTTGTAGTCACTGAATCCAAAACATTCTCAGGAACAGTCTCCACAGCCAAATGCTGATCAGGAAACTGGTCCCTCTCACATACTGAGGGACAATTCAGATTGAAAGTCTGCTGTTCCTATGACAACTGTGTTTCATAAAATTGAGTCTCTGGGACTGTTTTTCCATATTTTCCTGTATTTCCCCACAGAGGTGTACCCTGCCCTCAAAGACGCTCCACCCCATGACCTTTGGCCTCCACTATATTAAAGTGCTCCCCCTACAGAGCTCTTCAAATGGAAAATGCTGAGCCAATAATCCTGAACAGGAGTGATAAATAGTGCTGAAGAGTGATAGTTGCTCTCGAAAATCATAGCAGACCTATGCTAGACTAGTTATTAGAACCATATTTTAACACTGAATGTTTAAATATTTGGGGGTTGTACTTTGCAGTCTGCACACCAGATTTCAAACCAGATATTCAAGAAAATGTCATAATGTCATATAGTCTCCCGAAACATACTTTATAAATTTAACATAATCTAAATAAAATTGTTATTAAGTTTTATTTGCAGTTGATTGCTGCCTGAAGTCAACAACCCATAAACATCACAAGAAAGAAAAACTGCGGTCTGGTAATGCTCTGCCAGGTCTGTTATGTAAACATTTTCAGTTCCTGCTCAGTTCCTGCTCATTTCAGGGTCTTTCTTTCTTCAAGCCTTTTCTTCATTGTGCAGAATGCATGCGCAGTGAGATTTATGCCAGATGATTGATGTGGGCAGTTACACATTTATTACATAATAATTACACTTCTTCACATGTACCTTTTTCTGCTACTCTCATACTCTGGTAATCATCGCTTCTTTTTCACAGAAGACTAGAACACATAAGAAACTGTAAACCTTTTGTTCATGAGGCATAAATGTGGTTTTCCTCTTTAGTAAACCTACTTAACCCTCTGAAATCATATAGTTTAGTGTTCATATAACACGTATAACATGTATGTCACAAATAAACTAGAGTCTAGCACAAACAGTTACAAAAATATTCTGCTTATAGACGCCGTAGTTGTGGCCAGCTACAGCTGGTTGGTAAAGCACTACAACTTGTGCAAAGGCTTTTAATGTTTACAGCCTTTTAGTAGCTGTGAACACTAAAGTACTTTATCAAGATGGCACAAGCATGCACATGTATGGTCACTTCATTTCCTGTTTCTGCTTCTAATTCGACCATACGGCAGTGAGCCAGAAGTTTTCATACTGTGAATTATCAGGAAAACAGCTTTAAAAGAATGTCTTCACGTTCTGCATATAAACAGACAGAGTGCTCAAAATCATCTACCCATTGGCTATATCAAGGTATTTGCTTACAAAGGCTGAGTTAACAAACATGAACTTCATGGACGAGAAAAACAGTAGACTGGACATATGAAAAAGGGCTACAAGATCCTGAGCACCTAGTCCAACATCATTACAGTCGTATGTTATGATCATTGTTAGTCATTTTTCTGCAAATTGTGGTTTTCACTCTATAGGTGGTGTAACCACAACTCCCGCCAACTGTGAGGTCACGGGTCTACCATCACCGTCCCTATAGAATAACGTAGCAACAATTTACTTACTTATTATTATCAACGTTTTATAACACACTTCACAATATTCCACTTGGTGAAGTCGAAACTGCTCTGATGAACTCTACGTGACTTTAATATAGTCTTAAATTCAAGCTAAATGCTGTAATACACAATAATATCCATGAAAAGATATACCGTTTGCAAGCATTGTGTCCTAGCACATTTCTGTCTGCATATGAAAAGACAGAACACTACCTCTAAACAACATTAGGAAAAAAGACATAAAGGTTTTGCAGAGGAAATTTTATGAGGCAGTTTTTACGGGCCATGTGCACCTTATGGTGCCACCACCATTCCCTCTTCATGTTTGCTTATTCCAAAATGGTAATGCTCCCATACACACAGCTAATCCAAAAGTGGCTTCATAAACACCATAGTGAATGTCTTCAATAGCCTTCTAAATCACTAGCTCTCCACATCAGGCACTGAACTGCTTCTTTATAGGACATTCTGAAGCAGCCTGTGCTCCATTATCATCTTCCATCATCCCCCCTTAAAGGATTAGAGGATTTAGTTCATAAAGAATGGTCCAATAACCCAATACGCAATTTAGGACCTGCGTGACAGCATTCCAAGAAGAAGTGGAGCTGTTATGAAGGCAAAGGGTGGCTTCACTCCTTATTGAAAACTGGATATTAATGTATTCATATCTTCTTGTTATATATAAATCCTTGTATGTAAATGTTAAATATGCCCATACTGAGGTGTACATAGACTTTGAGTCAAAGTAGCTAGCGTGCATGCCGTAGAGCCTGGGTGGGAAAACTAGTTGGTATAAGCGCACAAGTGTCCTGTTAGTAACGTGAACACATCATCATTGTAATGGAAGATGTAGTTGTGAATTTATAGTGTTAAACTGAATTTTCAATTATTACATAACTATACACATTACTAAATCTGTAATTTAAACAGGTGTGTTTAAACATTTGCACGTGACTGTATACAAATATATTCCTACTCCTCCCTGCAGAGATATAGAAACATTTTGAGAGGCTGCTCTAACTTGAACAACTTAGTACCCCCTAATTTTTAGTCGTCACTCATCTGTTTGTGCCTGAATGATGTAAAAAATAGATATTATTATTTTTTTTTATTTTAAGGATTAAATGAAAGTTTTAAAAATGCACAGTATTAGTGTAAGTTAACACATCATTGCACATTAAAGCAATACCTCCACAGCCACTGTGTGACTGACTTTGCTGGTATCTTAGCTATGATACCTAATGTTAGTTGATGATTGATCAGCGCTCATAAATCAGACCATTCTCACCAAAATGTTTGTTGCCACTTCATAGAGTTGCAGAAATATTTTAGCAAAATGTTATATGTTGCCAGTGGCATAGTGGCATGGGGCATAGTGGGGCACTGTTGCCTCACAGCAAGAAGGACCAGGGTTCATTCCTCATGTGGACCAGGGTTCATGTTCTCCTCCTGTCTGTGTGTGTTTCCTTCCACAGTCCAGTCAAGCCAGTTGGAGATATTAAACTGCCACTAGCTGTTGTGTGAATGTGTATGTCTCTGTGTCTGCCCTGGTGTTCGTCCAGGGTGTTTCTTGCCTTCCTGCCTGAGGATCCTGATGATTTGTTTTCAGAATTACACATAAGTTAGCAGTACGAAACAAATAATCACTAAACCCTACAGTCCAACTGAACTGTGTCCAAGGAGGGATTAAACTGGGACACAGCATAGACTAAACTTGGAGGTGTGTGTAGGTGAAATTATCAAGGCATGGCAGAAACGAAAGCATTCTAAAGCAGTCTGAACCTGTGATCCCATCTTTTGTGAACTCTCCTGCGCGAGGCACTGAATTGTGTTCTGGTTAATGTCTCTCAGTTTGAAGATGGGTTGCCAGGCAGATAAGTTCATATTCGGCTCGCTCTGAGGAATTCATCTCATCTCTAAACCTCGCTGACACCAAATCCATTACAACAATGTGGACATGCATTTGCAGCGGCACTGCAGTGACCTCGGTGAGGACGCTCTGATGAGGCGATTACCATTCGCGCAGTGGACGAATGCCTGGAGCAATTATAAAGTAAAAGCATCGTACTAGGAAAGAGAGAGAGAGAGGGAGGGAGAAAAAGGAAAGCATAGCAGTATTAGTAAGCCATGGAGGAATGAGTGACAGAGGAACTACAGAGACATTGTCACTCTTAAAGATGGAAAACAGTAAAAAGGCTAACAAAATGCATCGATGTGTCAGTACCTCTTCTTCTTCTCCCTGGCTGTATATGTTCATTATTAGAGCAGACTGGAGTAACCCTGTGGGACAAGGGAACAGACTCTTGCTTAACTGAGCAGAAGGCTATGCAAAATTGCTTTTGCCTTTCATTCACTTCCTCAAGAGTTTGTTGGCAGTGCTTAGCCCAAGAGGACACAACTATTTCCTTGTCTGATTGTAGAAATGCTCATTTTAAATTAGGATGGTTTCACAAGCCATAAGCCAAAAGTGCAAAAAAAACACATAAAATAATAATAATAATAATAATAATAATAATAATAATAATAATAATAATAATAATAATAAGAAGAAGAAGAAGAAGAAGAAGAAGAAGAAGAAGAATTATTATTATTATTATTATTATTATTATTTATAGAGCAATTTTCATACCAGTGGCAGCTCAAAGTGCTTTACAAACAGTTTCCACAGTTTAGAAACAGAATAACTGAAAGAGGTCTCTCCATATTCCTTTGTTTTACTGAAGGATGTGCAGAAGGTCAATATCCAAGATCTCGAGTTGGAACATAAATAGAGATGTTCTGTGATGTAAGCAGGTGCTAGATTATTTAAAGCTGTATACATGAGTAGCAGAACTTTTCTATTCTAAAAGATACAGGGAGCCAGTGCGGCTTTTTAAAAACAGGACTAATATGAACTCGTTTTCTGGTTTTAGTTAGAAGAGCATTACAGTGATCAATTCTACTTATAACAAACGCATGAACAAGTTTCTCTGCATCACTCTGGGATAGAAAAGGCCAGACTTAGTCTATCACAAAGGCATTTATATCTGAGTTATAGTACCAATAATCAGCATTTCAGTTTTCTTTTGATTTAATTGTAAAAACATTTGTGACATTCACTGAGGAATCTGTCTACTGAATGTAAATTATCAGAAGGAATAGAAATGTATAATTGGGTGTGTCATCAGCGTTACTATGAAAGCTTACATAATGCTACCTAATGACATCACCTACGGGTAACGTGTACAATGAAAAAGGCGAAGGCCCTAGGACTGACCCTTGTGGTACCACACAGGAAATATTACATTTTAGACATAGACCTAGACAGAGTTTGTTCAAATGTACACTGTAGAGTACGCATTAGAACAAAATTACATTGCACCGGCTCAAAGTAGATCAGGGATAAAACACTATGTAATAGAATAGTGCAAAGTGCAATGTAGTGCAAAGTGTAGTGTATATGTGTAATGTAGTGCATATGTACAACATCACCAGATAAATCCATTTAAAATGAGTATATATAATATAATGTATTCCTTGAATAACCTCCTAGTGCAACGATGAACCGTCTATCTGTGAAATATGACTTAAACTGTTCTATAACTGTAATTATAATATTTATTTAAAGTACAAACAGACCACTGTGCTTTATTTGTTACATGTTCATCACACTTTGCTAGTCAATACAGAACCTAAGATTCTAGACTGATTTAGAACCACCTTGTATCTATACTTATTGACCATTCTGTAGAACCTTGTAATTCCACAGACTGTAGCCCACCTGTTTCACCTTTACCTTGTTTTATGTTTGTCAGAAGCCCCACAGGACCACTGCACACTACAAAAAATGATTTTTGGCCAGTAAAATTGTTATATAATTGATATATCTTATATGTCTCAGATTGTTGTAAGCTTATTACAAAATTATCTAATTTATACTCCTTCATAGTGATTTAGTAATCCAAATGTGCTTATTTTAAGAAATATACTTAAAACAAGCCCAATTAGACAAAGTGACCTGCTAAAGATCAGTTGCTGCACAGTTTGTGTAAGTCTTTCTCTAGTTTTCCATCAGTGTTCATAGGTCGCTGCCCACAGGGCGCTGTTGGCTGGATATTTCTGGTTGGTGGACTATTCTCAGGTTTTTAAAACTCCAGCAGCTCTGCAGTGTCTGTGTCATACCGGCACAACACATAAACACACCACCACCAAGTCACTGTCACTGCAGTAGCGAGAATGATCCACCACCCACATAATACCTGCCCTGTGGTGGTCCTTTGGGGGTCCTGACCGCTGAGGAACAAGATTAAAGGGGGCCTACAAAGTATACAGAGAAACAGATGGACTGCAGTCTGTAACTGTACAAGTACACAGTGCTCTTATGTGGTAAGTGGAGCAGATAATATTTACAATGAATGTAGGAAGGAGGCGTTTCTGATGAAGTGCTTGTCAGTGTAAATCATATTTTACTTAAATACATTTCAAAACATATAATGGGTCTATCAGATTTGAGAATCATTATGTAAAAAAAAATGGTGAATGCTAAATCGTGGGATAGTGTAATCGTTTGTGAAAAACATGGGCTGTGCTAAGAGATAGTGGTCAGCTCCTAAAACACATTGGCCAGTTAGCAAAAAGTACTAAGTGACATGAGTTTGATTAGTTGATGACAGGAGTAGCAGCAAATTTAACATTACAGTTGATAACCTGAATATATTAACAACTACCCCAATAGAAGTGACAGTCCAGTAGAAATACAAATCATAAAAAAAGCTTGTATAAATGAGAAATCAGAGAACATACACTGTCATTATTCATTCTGTTGTTTAGAATAAGATTAGTAGGTTTACTAATAAGCATTTGTGTATTAGGTATGTGGCCATTGGACACATAACCAATCTATGCTCTTAAAAATATTGGAGAGGTAAAGAACATTTTGTTTATGAAATGAGAACTCCAGCGTTTTTCAATGTAGTCTCTCTGCTGTGCTCGCTTAGAAGAACCCACAGAAAACCCTCTGACTCTAAGCACCCTACTCACTGGCTTCTATTAGAAACGTATTTTGAGTCAGCGGGATCAGTTCAATCAGTTCATGAAAAATCATCCACATTTTCATCTGTGATATGTGACCATACAAGTGCTGCAGCAAGACAAGGCTGACAAACACTGGAGTGTTCCTTCAGACAACCATACACTGAAACGTTCTTCAGGAACCCAAACATGGTTCTTACATGGGATTGCTCCAAAACTCCAGAACTTTTTGGCGTTTAGTTTTAAGAGTGAAAGGAAAAAAGGGGTCTATGATGACTCCCATACTGAGAGTCATCCTGAGTCTCCTTATGCAGCCACAGCCCACCCACAGAGCCAATGAAAGAAAAGTGTCAGCATGGACGTGCTCATGTCAGAGAGAGAGCAGAGTGCTTCGTGTGCTCTGTGCTGCTGATAGTGCTATTCTAATAGGAGAACACAGAGATCAGTCCCCACAGGCATGTCTCATTCATCTGCTCCTCTATTGCTCTGTTCCCTTCAGGATAACACTACCATCACAGCCGAGCTCTGAGGGATGTCACAGACAGATACATTAGTGCTACACGTACAGAAAGAATTGCATGCTCCAGGGGGATTCAATTATGGGCGCAGAAAACGGCATTTAGGATAAATTAAAAACATAAATTCTCATCGCAACATAAGAATTGTGTTTATCTGTGAATTACACGTATGAACAAAGCAGAAATACAGATTAACAAAGAATCAAACTCATATAACCAAGATCAATTGTGTACATTTTTTGCTTGCTGTAGTTTTTAGTATTTGTGGGTGCAAAACCGAAATACTTTTTTTATTATGTTCATAATACTATATCATTATGTTTAGTTGAATGAACAACTTTTTTTATAAGATGAACAGGATGTACACAATGAGTGCTATTGCATGATCTCCTATAGCTGGGTAAACCTACTTTAGTCATGCTGAGATTGCATTGCATTGCATGTACTCGTTTAATCACTGCAAATTACAATGCAGTGATTCTGAAGACTTTCAAAATGAACAGAGAGAACTTGAGGGTCTCTTCTATTAAGCTCCCTCTGGACTGAATTCATTATCTCTGTTTGTGACGAGAGTAGGGAAAACTCATTAGATGCTAATGATATTTGTGATTTGTTCTGTCCCTCACATTAGTGATAATTTAGCCTGGCCACTGTTTCACCATGTATAGTTCTTAAACAAGGGCATCCTCATCACAACACCTTTAATGTTGTACTTCGTTTATGATTTATAGGAGTATGTACAGTGTTTTCTCATTACCTTTCAGGTACATTTCACATTCATTAAGGTACAAGCAATGTCAAAATCCACATCCCTTCAATGTGCTAAGGTCTAAGTTCTGTACCTTATGTTTTTTTTCCTGCAGGTTTTCATAATATTATGACAAACAAAGATCAATACATTGAAACCGCTGGGGACAACACAGAGTGAATAAAGTCACTACAACTTAAAATATATGCTTACAATGAAATACAGTGTAATTATATCCTACAGGTAAATACAGGTGGTAAAGACATCATCTGATGATACCACCTCCGTAACAAGAGAAGTACCACCCCAATGACCACCATTAATTCACACAAGGTGACTGGCACAACAATGTTTTAGAACAGTTGGCTAACATTGTGGCTTAATGACGATATTTAACTATTTAACATCAGTGTATATCATATCATCACTATAATCCACACCAATAAACGAGGTCCAGTATTGTTTTTGTTTTTTTTATTAAACACTTTAGTGCGTAGCATCTTGTGTATCTGCATCTTCAAATTTTTATCAGAAGTGTGCAGTGGTCCTACTTCTTGTAAAGGGTGGACTTTAATAATATAATCAATGTACCTATGATCACATATTACCAGTTGGGGAAGGTATAGAACCTTGTGCGAGACTTCTTATTCCTCACTTCTAATTGGTTCTGCATTGTCTAACATGACATCTTGACCTGCGAATGTGGAGCAGTTTTCAGATGAAGTCCGTTGCCCAGAGTTAGCAGGAAAGCTTTGTGCCAGCTGATAAGATCTTTTTCAGTCTTTCCTTTGAACCCTTTTAAGTCTTTATCAAATCTACGTAATTGCAAGTGTGTTTATAACTGTAGCTCAGACATGTCAAAGCTTTGGTCCCAGATATTTCGTAAGCTCTGCATTACTCTGCTATTTTTCAGACTGTGCAGAGCCTTCGCAAGTTCAGCATGGAAAGGTGAGGGGTCTCCTTTCATAATTGCTGATTGCACTTTTAAGGTCAAGTATAGTTTTCTGGTGCTTTTATCCTGGGGTACGTCTGCTACAGAGAAAAGATGGCTAGAAAGCTGATTGGATGCGACAAGTGGTATGGTCTCCATGGGCTATTTTTGTGCAGTTTTGAAGCAGCTGGCTCCAACATCTCCCGAGATCTACTAGTGACTTAACATGAGTGGAGTAAAAAAGGTTAGACGTCTTGGTTGCATTTGCATCTTGGAAGCTACTGATAACTTTTAATGTGACATAGACAATAAAAGGGGCTCAGGCACAGGACTAGGACATTATAGTGACTCAGGCACAGGGCACAAACAATATAGAGACTCAGGCACAGGACACTGGGAATATAGAGGCTCAAGCACAGGACACAGACAATATAGGGCTCAGGCACAGGACACAGACAATATAGGACTCAGGCACAGGACACAGACAATATAGGACTCAGGCACAGGACACAGACAATATAGGGGCTCAGGCACAGGACACAGACAATATAGGGGCTCAGGCACAAGACATTGACAATATAGGGACTCAGGCACAGGACACTAAGAATAAAGAGGCTCAAGCGCAGGACACAGACAATATAGGGGCTCAGGCACAGGACACAGAAAAAATAGGGACTCAGGCACAGGACACAGACAATATAGGGGCTCAGAAACAGGACACAGATTCATTTTTTAATCGATCTGAAACATTTATGGTCTCTATTATATACATTGTTTTTGCTGTGTCCTTAAATCTTAAACATTCTGCGTATGATTTTATATTCCCAATATTCAGTGGGTAATGAGGTCAAATGTTTTAATTAGCTTTTTATTAGTTGGTTATTAATCTTAAATCATTAGTTAGTATAACTTATCACATGACTGGGTGTTCCATATTATCCAAAAAGGTCCAGTGTGGCTGTAGGATTTTCTTCCAGCAAAGCAAGAGCACATATGATCAGTAGTTCAAAGACTGAGGTTAACCAATCAAACACACATAAACAAGTCTGCTACTGCTTATTTGTAATAAAATAAAATACGAATTTGTATATTCACATAACAGATTATGTGAATTTTATGAAGTTTGTATACAGGTCCTGAAAGATTTGCTGGAGTTTTTCTGAATGAAACTTCATCCCTTTCATCATTTATTGAATTCTACTAACATCCCCAGGTGCCAAGAGCTTAGTAAATACGGGGCAAATGCTAATCCACAGAAAAGGTCAGCATTCTCATGGAAGTCGTACAAACGCGTGAAGTAATCAAAACCCTCAGAAAGCAATTAGACATCTATTCCCAGTTGGAGCTTGTTTGTATATTGGACCAGAAGAATTATCTCTCTTCTCCTAAAACCTTGCTCTTGAATTCCCATACCTTACATAGTTAGTGATATAAAGATTAAACATAAGACAAAAGAAATACACCATTTGTTTGAACTAGTAAATAAAAAGATAGAGATAGAATGTGTCAGCGCTGCACAGATAAGACAGTTTGGACAGTTTGGCAGAAAACTGAAAGCAAGCTTGGCATCAACAGCTTCCACAGTGACTAAGGATGTTGTGTAACTGTAAACAATGTATAATGGAGATCCATCGCTCACTGTCATGCAGACATGGCAGCGTGCAGTTCCACACAGCAGCAGTCCATCAGACCACATTTACTGCCTTCTGGAAGTCATTTTTTCACCCTGTGCAATACAGGACGACTCTTTAGATGAGAACTTGTGGATACCACCCAAAGAGAAAAATACATCAATTCATTTGCTCATTTATCTATTCTTAGCCTTTTATTTGAATTTGCCTTGTTACAAAATTGTTTTCTTTTTAAATATTTAAACATTGATTTGATGTCAGAAGGTCAGTATCTGTGCAGAAGCATGGCACAGTTTTATGGACACAACCTTTTTTAATTGAATCTTTTTTTTACACTAATTACTGACATCAGAACTAAAAAATAACACAGACTGAGCTATAAACAAACAAATAAACAAACAAAAGAAAAACAAAGAAAACTTGTCAAGTGTTTAATATTACAATATCAAACTTTGTCTTCATGCAGCATGTTAGCTATTTTCACAAGGAGCTCCATGTAACCTTCAGATATAATCACAAACGTTTAGATCATAAAATCAGTCAGGCATGCTTAAACCTTTGACTGCTACTGTACATGAGTGGAATATGCTGTAAGAAAAATAATTTTTAGATAGTTTTAATTTTGTCATGACAGAAACTTGGTGTCCTCGTATGTTATGTCAGAGAGTCGAAGACAAAGTGCTATGAGGTGTGTTGGCTATATAGAGGAGGTTTGCTGAAAAGAGGAAATGTCTATCATTCATGAATCTTGTATTTATCCATTATGCAGTCATATTCTCATTTAATAATTCATTAAAGCTCACTTTCCGCAGGCTTTTCCACACAATCACATTACCCCAGCACCAGTGGGAGGCGGTTCCAGACATCCTACATACAGTTTTTCCAGTTTTAATGGCTTTGTTGTTTTCTGGGTCTGATGTTAGAACCTGATCAACTCTGTAGTTGGAAATAACTCAACAAATCATCATATACATGTATCTATAATATTAGCTAAATGTGCTTCAAGTTTATAATAATGGTGTTAATGTTAGATTTTCCTGATGGATGCAAAGCAGCATTATTAGATAAGTAATATTCAAACTCTTTTTTTTTTAAAACTCTTTAAAAAGCTTCAGATCAATTCACTCTCACCGAGATGCTACAGCCGAACCATCGATTCAATGCCGTTCATATTTTGCAACAGCCTGAGGAATTTCATCACATTTCATCACTCATAGTTTTCATCATTCATTGAGTTTGTTTTGATTTTCTAGAGCTCAGCCACACGCCTTAACAGTACCATCTCTCTGTGCGTCGAGTCCTCATATAGGATTCCATTCACAGATATTTGATCGTGAGTTGTGAATTCAGCACCTTGGACAAGGTTACCTCTATAGCACCACCTTTCTGAGATCCAACCCCCATTCAGCTTCAAGGACAGAGATACTGTGCTGGAAGAGAAGCCATAATAAGACAGTTTGAATAACAGCATGAGTCTTATTGGCTACCAAGTACCAAGATACGCTATATATCCAAATGTCTATCGACATCTCTTCTGGATAGATAGAGATTGATAGATACTGTATTGATCCCAGATGGTGAATTGAGCTATTTTTAAGGGGGAAAATTTACAGCACTCTTTAGTGACCCAGGATTTCATCATCTCCATAGAAAAGCAAATGCAATAGAAAGGGATATGCTGGATCAGCCGCACATAAGCCCAAGGTCACAAGCATCAATTAGAGGAGCATAAAGCTTCCCTGTATTGAGCTGTGGAACTGCATTCTTTGGCACGATGGAGCTCCATCTAATACCTTTGGGATGAGTTGGAGTGGTGTTTATTATCCAACATCAGTACCTGACCTTATTACTACTCTCTTGGCTGAAGGCTGTCAAATTCTCACAGCAATGTTCCAGCACCTTGTGTAAAGCACACCTACAAGAGTAAAGACTGTTGCTGCAGCGATGATGGGACAAGCTTGTTATTTTGAAAGAAGAATCTGATGATAAGACATTTAAAAACATAGGGTTATATAGCAGGGATTATAGCACTAGCTAAAGTACAGTTTGTGATCCATGTAGGCGACTAACTTGTACAAACAAGGTGACTGTTAATGAAGAAACAAGTTATCTGCTATATACATTGCTGTATGGAGAGGAAAGCTACACGTTCAGTTTACATCTTAGTTGTTTGCATGAAGCATGCTGATACAGATCTGAACATCTGCTGTGCTGTAACACTCTGAAGTATATGAGCAAAAAAAAAAACAGTATCAGAAGGAGACCCTGCTGAGTCTCCTGGGAGGTTCTTGACTGCGCGTTTCTGCACTGCACACCCACGACAGCCTGCAGAGCCAAACATGTAAGGGAGGGACTGTAGGAAGAGGATAAACCCGTCATTTCTTCTACCGTCTCAGCAGAAACAGCACACACACGCGCACTGCTCTCCACCGCAGGAGCGTGAAGTAATTTGAAGTCCTTAGAAAAAATTTTTTGATTATTTGGTGCGCAATGGAGTTTCCGACAGTGACTGCGAGCGGTGCTGAGGATTTCTACTCAGCGATGAACTATAACACCAACTTTACGGAAGAGGCAGCCGGACTCCTGGCCAACAGGAGCGAGGAGCAGAGCGCTATGAGCGGATCCACAGCGGTGCTGATGGCCATCTCCATAACGGCGCTTTACTCAGTCATCTGCGTGCTGGGGCTGATCGGAAACCTGCTCGTTATGTACGGGGTGGTCAGGTAAGAGTGGCAAGCAGGAATTACACCCATAGATAAATACAAATAACGCGTTTACTCAGTGCCTGTGACAGACGCGGGCACCTCCGGAATAAACCACGTTCTCTCCTAAACGCCAGTTTCTGTTAACCACTCCATTCATGTATTCTTTTATTCCATCTGGTGGTCACCTGTGTTTAACCCAGTACAACACACGAAACTGGGCTTTTAAAGTAAGTCAGTAATCACCTGGCAGTTTAACATATACATGAACTCCATTGTTGCCAGGTGCTTTTATAGCTCTTACTGCTTTAATGCCCACCGAGTCGGCTGGATATGACAGCCAAGTGCTGATAATTAGACTTAGGTTTAATTAAAAAGTCTATCTAATCAGACAGCGTAACACCATAACTCACTGATTAGCGTTAATGTGGAGGAATAGTGTGCGCAGTGACAGAGAGTGAGAGAGAGAGAGAGAGACAGAGAGAGAGAGACAGAGAGGGGGCTAATCTCTCTACCACTCCCATTGTATCAGCTGCATTTACCATATAGGCATTTACAATTACAGACTGTTTCTCTTTCTTGTTCTTCAATAATCAGGACCCCCACTGGACCATCAGCGAGCAGGTTTTTATAGGTGGTAAATGATTCTCAGCACTCCTGTGACACTGACATGGTGACATGGTATATTGTTTGTGCCCTGAGTCCATGGTGTTAGAGTGTGCTGTGCTAGTATAAGTAGATCAGACCCAGCAGTGCTGCTGGAGTGTTTAAACACCTCAAGGTCACTGCTGGACTGATAATAGTGCACCAACCAGCAACATCCAGCCAACAGTGTCCTGTGATCAGTGATGAAGGACTAAAGGATGACCAACTGAAACTGCAGCAACAGATCAGCTATGACTCTGACTTTACATCTACAAGGCTTTAAGAGTGGGCAGTGAGTGGACATAGTGTTTTAAACTCAGCAGCACTGCAGCCTCTGATCCACACATACCAGCACAACACACACTAACTAACATATCACCACATGTCAATGTCACTGCAGTGCTGAAAATGATTAATAATACCCACCCACCTGCTCTGTGGTGGTTCTGGCCAGTGAAAAGATATACACTGTATTTATATGTATGGTAAATGGAGCTACATGCATTTTATTAGCAGAGGGGAGAGAGAGAAAGAGAGAGAGAGAGAGAGAGAGAGAGAGAGAGAGAGAGAAGGAGAGAGGGAGAGAAAGATTGTATGCTGTGTGTGAGAGAGAGTTTGATTTCCTCAAGGGAGTGGTGACAGCTTGCCACTCAGCAGGCTCAGTAGGATTCAGTCCAAACTCTCTCTTTTCCCTACATATCAGCACATTTTAAAATATCTGCTAATTCTTAATAAACACAGCCCATAATAGGCACACTTACATAACATAGTAACCAATACAGTACTGAATGTCAAAAATACTCTACTGTTAGAAACAAAAACATTTCTTTAACTGTACAGCCTTTCTTGTCATTACATATTTTTGGTTAAACCTAAATAATATAATAACATTCAGATTATAATAACAGTAAATTTTTCTTGATATGGCATTTCATGTTACACACAAAGTGCTCTCGGTACTCAATGCAGATATAATACTGATGAAGGCTACATGACCACAGCACTTACACTGCACAAATGTTTCATGTGCACTGATACACTGATACCCCAGTCCATGCTAACATAATGAGCATGTTCACATTTGCATCTACAAGGGCACTTGAGGCCCAACACAATTATCTCAAAGTGTGAGATACAGCTTTCAAACTCAGATTTAAATATATCAAGGGAAAAAGAGAGTTTTGCCAAAGAGAGAAATGAAAGAGCAAGTCTGATTCCACTTATTTGACAAATCATGCTTGGTAAATGAACTGCTTATGAAAATGAGAAATAGTTTCTGAGGTCAGAGCAGAGAGATTATAGTACTCTTTGACCTACTTACTGCATTTAAATCTGTTAAATTGCTTTTACCATTATACATCATTGACCCCTAAAATAAAGTGTGTTATTAGTGCCATGTCAGAACCAATATCTGTACCAAGGACATATTCAAAGTAATGCAGGTTTATTCATTTACACCAACTGTACTGTGCTTTAATGACAATTTCAGTAAAGTGTGGCTAAAACATAAAGTCATTGTCCATTTTGTTTTGTTTTTACATCATTTGAACTTGACAACTCTCCTTTACACTGTGTTTTTTTTGATGACTCAAACACTTTACATTAGCTTCCATTAAAAGTTAAGAACATTTTTACCTTCTTGCATAAAGTTACTATTTTAAAGATTGGGTTTTTTTGTACAGTGACAAGAAAGTAATTCAAAAGCAGCAGTAAACTAGCCTGGACTAGTTAGTTTATCCCAACACACCCACCTAGGCTGTTCCAATTACAGACCCATTTCCAAACAAAATGCTGTGCCTAATGTAAATCAAAAGAATTTGATGGCAGCAAAAAAGGACTGGTAAATTTGTGTAGAGATGACTATGACTAAGTATAAGCCCTATTAAAAGGATGGGAAGGGATGCACTACTCTAAAACACTGTGTGGGAAAATAGTGCAAAAGTTTAATAATAAGGTTTCTCAGCGTGAAATGACTAATAACTTGGAGATTTAATCATCTACGGTGCATAAAGTCATTAAAACATTCTGAGAATCCAAAGAAACCGCTGGCCAAAATGCCAAAACCAAAACCAGTATTCGGTGACCATGATCTTCAGGCCCTCATTAAAAACAGATACGGTTCTGTTGTGAAAATCACTGCAAAGAAATATCAGTGCTTTTAACTTCACGTTTAACTTTTGTTCACATTATAGTCATTATTAACCCACAACTATTTTTCAATTTGTTAACTGTCAGCCATTGCCAGGTTGAGGCTCATGGGTTTCTTCCAGATAATTAAGAAGTGATCATTACACAGTGACTCACAGAGGATAAAGAGAACCAAATTAATCTAATGAAAGCTTGTCATTATATAGGACCGAATTACAAACTAAACACTTATGCACTGTTCACAACAAGCCTGATACTATCAGCTGCACTCAATTAACAGCTGATTTAAAACTGGAAAACACATCCATCAGAGACTTATTAAAAAAACATAAAAATGTGTTTAAAATCAATAGCATAGGTTAAATTTACATTTTCTGAAGCATATATTTAATTTTTTGTTTCTGGAAATTGATATTGACATCTGTTGAATCAGTACATAGAAATAATTTCTTTTACCCTGAAATATATCCATTATTGACAAGACTTGCTTGATAAAAGGATGAATATATGTCTCATTATATAAAGCTGCTGGAATAACTTATATTCTTCATCAAAATTATTTTTACAATTTTAAAATATTTTTTTTTATTTTCATTCCTGCAGCCAAAATCATTAATATCTGTAAAATAAATAATTGTAGGATTGTTGCTTTTGAGAAACTAGAGTCCCATATCGCCTCACTGCAGCAAAATATTTCTATGTATTTTAACAGGTACACAAAGATGAAGACTGCAACCAACATTTACATCTTTAATTTAGCACTGGCAGATGCTTTGGCCACCAGTACGTTGCCATTCCAGAGTGCCAAGTACTTGATGAGCACCTGGCCTTTTGGGGAGCTATTGTGCAAAGTGGTCATTGCTATTGACTACTACAACATGTTCACCAGCATCTTTACTCTGACAATGATGAGTGTAGACCGGTACGTTGCTGTGTGCCACCCAGTGAAAGCTCTTGAGTTCCGGACGCCTGTCAAAGCAAAGATCATTAATGTTTGCATATGGATTCTGTCATCTGCCATTGGTATTCCAATCATGGTCATGGCAGTGACCAGAGTGACTGACAAGGGTAAGTGCTTCTATTTATTAAAAATATTGATCTTCTTAGTCTAGCTATTAGTCCCAAGGAACCTAAAACAGTGTGTATTCTACAGCCATGACAGTAACCTAGCGTTACAAGTCTTAGGTCTCTGGGAACTACTGTCTGGGCGGGTAACAACAAATAGGAGATCATTCATGGAATTATTAAAAACTGTGGAGTGTCCAAAGCAGGGCTAGTATTGTTTGGCTCGAGTAAGGACTCTAGTAGCTGCATTGTGAACTAAACATAGTTGTTCTGACACCTACTGGAACATCTAGAGAGCCATGCATAACAGTAATCCATTTTAAGATGAAATCAAAGACTTGTTTTTTTTTTATGTAATGTTATAATATTTTTAAGCTTTGTGATATATATTCAGCTGTTCTAATAATGCAGGCTTTACATAAGAATAGCACTTCCAAGGTTTTTCATCTTCACATAAAACATCTAAGTGGTTGAATGTGTTCAGTCAATACATTTCTAGATACCTTTTATCATACAGTAATTCCCAGTCTTACTAAGTTAAAGTTTAGCATTTCACTTGGTTGACATGGACAGGTGTGTATTATTAAGCTACTACCATACCTTTAAGCAAATGCACCTAGTGACAAAGAGTATGATGAAAACAGAAGTCCTTGAAGAGAGCCTTGTGGGACTCCAAAGTTTGCTTTCAAGTTAAGAGAATTTTGTTTACAGCTAAAAATATTAAAAAGATGGCAGTGGTGAATCAGGTAGAAGGGACGATCCAGTTAACATGAACATTTGGCCTGTCTAACAGAATGCTGTGATCTGTATTGTGATATAATAGCTAGGGGTTCTCTTAGAGGTATGACAGTTGTAAACACTGTTTCAATTATTTGCTGAGTTTATGACTTTGACCTTAATCTTGCCCATGACCTGGTAATCTAAGGGTCTTTCCATTTTTCTCCTTAGGTAAAACTGTCTGCATGCTGAAATTCCCAGATCCAGACTGGTATTATGACACTGTGACAAAAATTTGTGTCTTCATCTTTGCCTTCGTGGTGCCTGTTTTGGTCATCACAGTCTGCTATGGACTGATGATCCTGCGGCTGAAAAGTGTGCGTCTGCTGTCTGGGTCCAAAGAGAAGGACAGGAACCTACGACGCATCACCCGCATGGTACTGGTGGTGGTGGCAGCCTTCATCATCTGCTGGACACCCATACATATCTTTATAATTGTTAAAACCTTGATGGAGATCAACCAGAAGAACCCATTGGTAATCATCAGCTGGCACGTTTGTATTGCTCTGGGTTACATGAACAGCAGCCTAAACCCAGTGCTCTATGCTTTCCTGGATGAAAACTTCAAGAGATGCTTCAGAGAGTTCTGCTTGCCTTTTCGCTCTTGCACAAAGCAGAATAACTTTTCCCGAGCCCGCAATGACACTCAGGAACCCATCTCAGTGTGTGGCCCCTCACTTTCAGTGAAGAAGCCCAGATGACTAGACCTGGACCAGGTCCCATCTGGGGGACCAAGGAGGACCCAGCAGGACTTACAGTCTGAGGGCACTCAAATTTCAACCACTGAGTTCTGACTCTCTTTGTGTACAATTTCTATTTCTCAACAACAAATTATCACCTGTTGAGAACGTACATGAATCTTTGTAATTCTTTTAGGCTCATCATGTAGTTATCTGAAAAAAGCTTATATGGCATTATATATATTGAGCTTGTTTCAGACAGGTAATGAATACATTTGAGGGAACATTACCTCTCTATCTCATATGGACACTTAATTTGAGGGTTAATTTGGCAGTCCAAAAAAAGAGACTAAGTTTGAAGATAATGAGACTATATTATGTTGTTTGGCCAAACCACTAATTCTCTTTCAGACAGTGTTTTTAAAACAACTCATTCCCAAAATAATATTAGAATATAAGGCATTTAAGTTTTCTGGACATGTAAGACAGTGTTAAAATGGTGTTGTCTCCTCTTCATGCCTCTTGTATAAAATAGTTTGTAAGTATTACTTGCTGCTTTATGAATTATGTTCCTGTTTGCTGGCTACACGTAATAGCCATTATATGGCAACTGAAAGAAAACAAACAGTGCATATGTGCATCTTTTCCAAAAGTGTGCTAGCTTGCCAAAGGAAGTTGCTATTGCTAGCAGTGTTGCTGTATGTGCCACTTTGTGCCTTGAATATAGACTAAGAAGAGTAACAGGTGTGAAAGTAGGTCCACTTGATAAACTCTCTATAAATACAGGCTACCTGAAAGATAACAGCATTGCTTTATTTTAGTATGTTTATCTATTCAAGTGTTTGATATTATTTGATAGACGTAGAAGTGGTTCTTTTAAATGTGCAATTTGTAAGATCTTAAGTTTAAAACATTCCAAAATGAACTAAACTGATCAACCTAAACATGAACATCAAACAGTTTAATGATATTTTAAAGATATATATGTATCATGCTGCTGAAATATCTACTGAAGTTAACATGCAAACCAGCTAGTCCCGGTCTGTCCTACTTGTAATAGCACTTTGTGTCTCAAGAGGTGATACTGAGTCACTGTAGCATCGAGTCGTATTGATCTAACATGAGAGGATTAAGAAGCAGCTCTGTGTGTTCAAAGCTCTTGTCAGTCATGTGGTTAGTCCAACTCTTGGTTAGATCACTTAAGAACGAGTAACCAATGGAAGGAAGAGTAAATGCAAAGATGGCTAAAGCTCATAGCATGTAACCTCCACCAACTGTAGGTAAGAAAGATATGAGGGCTCCCTGATGTCAACAAACTCTACTCCACCGTCAACAAACAGTGTGTAAAAAACCAACATTCTTAGTTTACTATAATACTCTGTATTAGTGAGCCCCAAGATTAGTGAACCACCAAATTACCAAACACTCGACTGAACAAGAAGGTTTTTAGCCTAGACAAACTAATGCTGTGTCCCAAACACTGGCTGGTATAGTTTTTAAAAGCTGGGGGGCTCTATATGAAAAAGGTGTACCCTAATGTAACTTAATTTATTCCAGGTACTATCATTTACTAAGAGTTGAGGTGATAACTGAAGTGAAGAGAGTGAGAGTTAATGTTGGTGTTGTTTTCCACTGCTGGAGTAAAGGCATGAAGGATGACACTAAACCTGTAACGTTTCTTCTAGACTGGTAAGTAAACAGCTGTTGATGCTCACACTGAGGAGGAGGGACTGTATGTTTACTTTTTTCGACACTATTTCTTTCTGATGAAATGCTGCCCCCTATGTGTTTGGAGTATCAACAGGTTTAGTCATCTTACAAAAATGCGTCATAAACACCTTTAAAATGTTTCTTCCTATTCATGCATCTTACTACAGTAATGAACCATCCACCTAAAGGTTCTGTGAGAAGCCAAAAGTCCTTCTTCTATGGCATCAATCCAAAAAATACAGTGAATAACAGTGTGTAGGAGGACCTCCAGGACAGGAACTGAGGACAGCCTATGCAAAGAAGAGGTTTAGCCTTGAGTATCAAAGGGTATCAGAGCAAATTATGATTAGTTTGGTTTACCTTGCGAATGCTCAGATCTAGCAGTTTCACTAAGAGCTTAGTTTGTCTGTGCTACTATTTTTTTTTACAAATTGTTTGGCAGATGGGTCGCACACTGATGTTGCTCATGTTCTGTCTGTGCTGTCAAAACAAGGAAGCCTTTTCTGCAGATGTAATGTTTGCCATGTGTTGTCACAACAAGATGTACACATCTGGATATGTAAATAGCAGTTTACAAATAATAAGATAAAACTTATGATCACAAATGTCACAACTGGAGATAAACAGGGTGTTCTCAACATTAAAGGAGGGAAATGGTAAATTGCATGTATTTTATATTTTAACAGTATCCATGTTTGATGAGCTGAAAATTAAGAATTCTTTCTTTCTTTCTTACTATACTACTTCATATACTGTGACTGTGAAACAGTGACTGTGAACTTTTAAAAAAGAGAGATGTGTTGCTGCAAGTCGAATGTTTTTTTATAACAGGATGTACTCGGTGGAGCTTTCTTGTGCTACAGTTTGTTTGTATATATTAATATTATTTTGTAAAAGAAATATTTTAATGTATTTAGTCTCAGTAAATGAATTAAATGAGTATGCTGTTGCTGGGTGTATTTAAACTTTAAAGGAAAGCTGTGAAGACTTTAAGAGGTATGCTGATATTCTGCTTTTTGGTCATAAATAATTTTGCTTGTTGTAATGTTCTGCTGTATGACACCAGTAAATTAACTCCTGTAAACATGAACTTCAGTATATGGCCTATATGCATTTGTGACAACTGAAATGAAGCTGTAATGAGTGAAATATTGATTTGATATTTACATAAAATTGTTTGGCACCTTAACATTGATCACGTGTTTTGATATGTACAAGGAACACTAAATGATTACCATATAAACAATTATATACTTATATATTGCCCCAAAAACACAATGTATCAACATGGTGAGAATTAACTTTAAAGCAATCCATGAATTGGGGATGGTTTCTAAATAGTCATAACTTAGACCACTGAGTGGTACAATTTCAGTCAAGTATGGTTTTGGTGTTTGTCAGGTTTAGTGAATGCCAGGAGAACATTACATTCCTGACTGTGCAGTGCTGACTGTAAAGTTTGGTGGGGGAAGGATAATGCTGTGGAATGACGAAAGACGCTTCTCTATCTGCCAGTCTGATAGACGAGTCTAGGTTTAGAGAATGCGAGGAGAACATATGCACTGCTGTCCCAATACTTTTGTTCATAGAGTGCATGTGAGGCAACTGGCACATACTGGCAACTGGCACATATAGTCCAGCATCATTATTCGTGATGCTCTTATGATACCTGTCTGAAGATATTGTAACCAACTAAAATTAGACTACGAATACAGTTTATCTAATGTTGTTATTTGAAACCATTTCTTTTTACAAATAAAAACACCAACAAATTAAGTAAACAAGTAAATACAAGTATATTTAATACGTAAACAATATCTTTGGTCTCCTGAAACCCAAACTTGTCTGTATATAAAATTATGTATTATTAGACACTGTTTCTATCTGTAAACCTAATAATACACAAACAAGAGTTTCTTTTACTTTACAAGCATGATGAGGGGCAGAAGAGGGCACCAAAATTCATTTGACAGAGAATACAAATGTTCAATATCATGTAAATCTGACTGTTGCTTTCTATTGATTTAGTTGAGTCTGATTCTAAAAGCAGCAGATCACTCCACTCCATAGCTCCACAATTATTGGAAAAGACCACATCCTCTGATCTGACTTTACGACCTCACAGCACAAGCATTAGATAAATAAATATACGACATTTCCTCTCCACTTCATATGGACACTTAAGCTCAGTCCTGAGCTTGATAGAAAGTATACTTGTTGTTTCAAAGATCTCCAGCAAAACACCAGAGACTCAATCACCTGTATCATCAATACTGCTTTAATGAGTCCATCCTCAGCTGTGGAAGAACAAACACATAATAAGGTAGATATTGGAACATCATGTATTCATCTGGTTTACTCGTTTTCTATTTTCCTCAAGGATTTGAGTGCCATTACATAATAGGGGAGGATGTCAGAGAGCAGGGCTTTTTTTCAGTCACTTAGAGACAGAGAGTGGGTGAAAAGCAGCAGTGAGAGCCACTAAAATGGTGAAGGAGCGCTGACAGTAGTTACTTTCATCAGCTGGATCAAAACCTGCACGCCACCTTACACAGACCCATATTAGTCATGGCAGAGGGAGCAATACGGTGGGTGGGAGTGAAGAGGGGACATCATTAGTTTATTAGAGGGAAAAAAAAAATGCACTCATGACTAAGCAGACAGAGTAGGCATGAGGGGAACACTACCAAGCAATTAAGCAGCAGATAGAAACAATAATAATAATGAACTAAACAAATAGCCTCAGTACAATAGACAAGTGTATTTAATTAAATGTAAGACTAAAGCTAACCTTGTTTTTTCATTTAAGCTTTTTTTAAGTTTAATTTGAGGTTATGGCTGGGAAAAGAGCAATCTCTCTCTCATATATATATACACACACACACATACATACACACACACATATATGCTAACAAAGATAATGAGCTTA
The DNA here is from genome assembly GCA_021613375.1 of Megaleporinus macrocephalus. Taxonomy (NCBI): domain Eukaryota; kingdom Metazoa; phylum Chordata; class Actinopteri; order Characiformes; family Anostomidae; genus Megaleporinus; species Megaleporinus macrocephalus. The sequence goes on from CM038705.1 coordinate 28,333,542, forward strand.
GGTGACTTTTGCACAGCATTGTATATGTACACATATATGCATTCGCATACTATGCATAGTGCTCAGCCAGTCAAACCCATTCTGATAAGTCTAACACGTAACTGTCGAGGTAAAAGAACCCAGACTGTTGCGCAATGACCACAAAACAAAGACAATATACAATATAAACACAGCTAGAAAATACTGTCTGATGAGCCATGATTGCCTCTTCAGTCAGGTTTCTCCTTGCAGAGTGCCAGTGGAAACCTTCAATCCCACCTGCTACCAGCTGTTCAGAACAATAGTCTTTCGAAAGAATTTCCACATTTTTCCCCCAGACTCCTGTACAACAGCAGTCATTAGAGGTTTAAAGATGCTCTGAAGACAAGAAGTAGTCTTGCCCCTTTTTGCTGATGTCTCTATAATGGTTGATTACTTCCACTGTCTGTTTATAAGAAGGAGAGCTTGAAATTGTGCTGCTGAAACTGAAGAACTTCCCCAGTGAATAAACTTTTAAGGCTATTTACATTTATTTACATTACATTTAAATCACTGGTGGCCAGACACCACATCAAAAAAGATCTTAAGAAAAAAAAAATTTAAACAATTAGGATAGGACTTCGGATATCTTTTACTGGGGAAAGTGATGAAGGCTAAAGCCCTCAGTACTGATGTTTTCAAACTGTCCAAAAAGTTAGTTTGTGTCCATTTTAAAACCTAATATTTACAAAGGTAATTAGTGAATTCAGCTTCTTTTTAAGATGCATTTGTTAGATATGCCCCAATGCAAACACCTCTATAAATCACATAGAAAAGAACTTGACAGAACAGGATCTGCTAGAATATCTACACATGGTAAACCAAGCCTAATGGAAAGGGGTCACAGAGATTTAAAGCCCTATAAACACCAGACTCTGTTCTCTGGAGTGATGACGCTTCAACAAATATTTTTAGGAATAGTTGCTGCACCCAGGATTAAATCAATCATCCAACATCAGTATATGACCTCACAACAATCTTTTCTAGGCCAATATGATTTCGGTAACAAAAATAAGGAAAAACCCATCGACACAGCAAGAGGACGATGGCGACTAATTAAGTGCCTGTATAAGAGGTTGTTAGCATTTCAAAGGTTTCAGAGGGAAAAAGAATAGGCCGAGAAGGGCTTTTCACTCAAATACCACACACACAATCTCTGCATGAGTCACTGTGGAAACAGAAGACCAAACACACACACAAAAAAAATTAGACAGGCTTTGATCAGAATTTCGCAGAGGTCCTGTCCTCATTTCACAGCAACTTCTATATAATGAGCTAATTTTGGCATCACATTATCTGCTTTGCTAAGCATAACCCTGTGAAGAAGACATTCACTCTTTCACTAGGGATGAAGCAGTGGACAAGCCTGTTAGATACATTACAGTAAGAACAAGATTAAATATCACGATAATAAAAGTAAAACACTGTCAAAGGTTTAAAGCTTAGACTTTTTTGCATTTCATTTCAGCTGAAAGAAACCCCTCTGTATGAATATGGACTGACTCAGCACATACCATCACATCATTTAAACAGAGGTATCAATTTCTACATGGCCAACAATCTGTTCTCTAGCTCAGTGGCCTCTGACTCTGACTAGTTCCAGAGAACCACTCTCCTGCACAGTTTCAACCTGTAAAGAAAAAGTCGCCCCACTGCTGACTTAACTCCAATACATCTGATGCTGCAAATCAGGCACTTAGGAAGAGGGTAATGAAATCAGAATACAGGAAAGACTTAAATTTTTTATTACACCTCCCATAGGGCCAGCACATTGTGGATGCAATCAACAATTTGTATTTGCATTTTTAAGAAAACAGCATAACACAATTTACAGCAATACCAAATGAACTTTTTCTCCTGTAAAAATGTAAAGAACACATTGCAGATGCATAGACTTATTGCTCGGACCAAAAGAAAAAGGAACTATTAAAACTGCATTGCAGGGAACTTTCTAAAAAGACCTGTTAACTATGAAATCACTTCTCAGCACACACATGCATATGTTCACTCACAGCTGGCAACCCCTGCAATGTCTACATACTGAATCTTATTAAAAAGAATTAAAAAAAGAAGCAAAAACTAGTCTTTAAAAAAATAGTCTCTTTGATCATGATCTACTGGAACATATCCAGCGAAGATTTGAGCTCTCCACAAAGTGGAAGAAAGTTTAATCAGATGAGACCCACCCATCTTTCCCTCACCACGTCACCATCGCGCCCAATTGGCTGGCTTGGTTCAGTACAGGAAGTCTTAGTAACCCCAGAGTCCCCATCCCTGTTCAAGCTATGGTTGTACAGTTACCACTGACACAGTAGTTCAGCCTAGCTTCTCAACATTTGAGTTTAATATCAACTTTCCTGCTTGTCTTTGACCAGCAAGACCGTATGCTGCCCTCCACTGGAGACTGAGAGAACAACCCGGTTCTCCAGCTGCTTTCCTGCCATCTCCACCGGACTCCATAGATCCTCCTCTTCTCCTGTACCCAGCTGCATGTTGGTGCCCATGCCCCAAGCGAACACAGAGCCTAGCCAACACAGACAAACAGACAATCAAACTCACTACAAAAAAGGAGTGAGCCAGGTAAAACGCACTGAAAGGCATGAAATATCAACCCAATTGGTGCTTCTGACTAGTGCGACTCAATTACACTGAGCTTGTGAGCTACCAGTAGAGAAGTAAAAAATAAAAATAAATAATAACAGTTAATATTATTGTTACAACAACAACATTTATTCCAACCTTGTTTGGTGACCGCATAGCTCACAGATGCACCGCAAGCTACCACACTGGCCCCACTGATCCCTGTAATTGGTGTGGGCTCACTCTTCTCCTCAGCACCTTCTCCCAGGCCCAGACGTCCATACTCAGCCCGACCCAGACTGTATACGTGCCCTGGAAGCAATACACGCAATTTTATTATTAAGATACTATTTCTATTCAATTAGCCACACAAAAGCAGGAGATAATCCACCACCATCCATTACTTGTAACAGTGGGCAAGTGAAAACGTCTAGTTACCTTCAGAGTCCAAGCAGACAGTGTGGTGTTGGCCTCCAGAGAAACCTACCCACGAGGTAGTGGAATTTTTGAAAGCAGTGAGCTTCACTGGTACAAAACAGGTGTTTGTGCTTTGAGTACCTTAAAAACAAAAGCACAGAACGCATTAAAAGTTAACAGAACTGATCAAATATGGCTAAACATATACTATAACGAATTAACAGCACTTCATTTTATACATCTAACAGCTGATAGAGGACGAAAGACAGGGTAGGGGTGGGCCCTCACCATCACCACCAGCAAGGTGGGAGCTATTAATTAAACAATTCTCTCTTCATAACTTTACATCCAAACAGAGACCTGCCAACCTGGGAAATTTGTTTTGAGTAGCAACTTCTTGCGGTGGGGTGACGCAGCACATCTTGGCATGGCGCGGCGCGAGGTCTGGTACATTAGCTGATCCATATTGATTGATTTCAAATGCTCGCTCTTCACAACTTACTACTAAGCACCTAGTACCCACTTACTTCACCGCCATATCTAGTTATTCAACATACAAGGAGACTATGAAGAAAACAAGAACTCTTAATGAAAAGGTATATATTTCAGTTTTCAGTGCTTCATACACTTCAAATTTCAGAACATGTTCCAATATTTTTTTACCAAGACATTTGGCATATGGTAACTGAAAATCCCTTAATATATGTCCCTTATACAGAATTTAAACTTTAACATACTTAAAAATTGTATTGGCATATTATGTGTCCTAAATACAGTGGACATTATGAATAACAACAAAGCTCTACTTTCTAAAAGATATTAACTGTTCTTTCAGGGCAATACAATAATACCACTCTAAATTACAAAACATTGCAGCATAAATAATCCTGATACCTAATACTCATTAGAATAATCCTGCAGTCAATGTATAGAGAATATATCATTGCCATATTTCAACCTAGTTATGCCCAGTCACTCAAACATTCTGGCAACAAAAAAATTTAAGTTTGTGATTAATATCAATTTTAACTATTGCCTGAATAAACGCTGGACTGATATCTGTTACTATTATGAACATTTGATGCCATTTAATGTGTTAAATTACAATTATCACTAAAATACACAAAGATGGTGGTGATATTGGATGCCATTTACTTAAAAACTGTACAGTAGAATCATAATTTATATGTACATAGTGTTCTAGACTCTGAACTGATATCAGTTGACTTTATGGACTACCTATTAGAAATTGTTGTTTTATAAAGCTGCGAATTTTACTTTTAAAACTCTTTTCTCGGGTCTGAAATGACATACCAACACATGCATAGCAGCTGCGCACTCACAGTTCACGTGCGGCTAGTTTAGCGGCATTTAGGCGATAGGTGGCTGGCTTAACCGGAGTTTAAAGTTGATGGGGGGAACAGGCAAGTGGGAAACGGTAATTAGTGAATGCATACTCAAACAAAAAGGCACCCCAACCCCACACTCGAGCACAAGAAAAAAATTCACTCGAGCACAGAAAGCAGTCGAAGGTGATGCACTTGGTGCGCGAGGACAGCTATCAAATCAGGAATTGAAAAAAGGCAGTTTTTTCAGGGGGACCTGTTAAGGGGTACTGTGTGTTGGATAGAGGGATGAGGTGGGGTGGGATTGGGGGGAAGGGGGACCTGTTAAGGGGTACTTAGAGTTGTATTGAGGGAGGTAGTTGGGTGGGCGTAGTGTAACAATGGGGAAGGGGTTCCTGTTTATAAATATAAAAACGGAAAAATTTGCTTATGCTTTACCTTGTATGTTGTACATTTCCAAATAAAAATTATTATACAAAACAAGTCACAGTACGAAGATGGACTAAGAGAGATGAAAACCAAATTTCATTACTTTTGTTTTGACAGCTGCCCGGGTCTCTGCTCGTAGCCTGTTTGAAGTGTTTAAAACTAGTGCTATGACTGGTCAACATTTTCTTTTCCCTACAGGTTGCTGCATAATGCGGTTACACCCATAGACGAGTTGCCAGACAGTTGAACTCAAAGCCATTAAAGGCTTTTTGCGTATTTTTAAGTGACAAACCGTAGCAGCGTAGTTTAATGTCTAAATGTGTATCTCCTACGCAAAACGCGTAAAGGCTGGCAGGTCTGCAAACAGATACATTGTTAAAAATAAACTTCAATATTTTACTTACCGAGCTGGTGATAGTTAGAAAGGCCAAAGCCATAGATGTGGCCATCTTTAGATACAGCAAAGGTGAAGTAAGCCCCACAAAAGACATCAGTGAAGTGGACTTTCCCTCGTGGCTTGATCATGACCATTTGTGGCTCCAGCAATCTCACTGCATGGGAGAGAAGAAACATGGAGTTAAAAAAATAATAATAATTCTTCACACCCTACAGAGGAACTACACAGCCCACCCATTTTACACATTACGCCCCAGACAACCATACATGTCAACACATACTCAATCCTTTCCTGCCCCCTCGGTTGGCAAAGCGCTCTGGCACTCTTCCCAGCTGACCCTGGTCTCCACAGCCGGAGGTGTAGATTTCTCCGTTCTGAGTCAGCATCACCAGGTGGTCATTGCCTTTAAATGCACAGTCATGAGTGTTTAGTTTAGTTAAAAGGAATCATTATAAACTGCTCAAAATATGATTAAACAAGAAAAACCTCACCTGAAGCTATTTTAATCACTGGTTTGTCCACAGGGACTTTGACAGGTAAGGCAGATTTTTTCATAGGCTCAAGGAGGCCAATGACCCCATTGTTATCCTGTTGACAGATATAATAAAAAATATATACATATAAAAATAAAAAAATAATTATTATTATTAAATTATCATGCCTGATTTGTTTTAAATAATTAAATAAATGATAATTTAATAATAATTTATTACTTTTAAAGGTAATTTAAATCTGTCTGTAACTAAATGGAGTATAATAAAAATCTACGCAAACTAAACCACCTACAATTCCCAAACTTAGACTAGGACAGACATTTCTTTCTGCAAGATAAATCCCTATAAGGATGGTCTAACGTCTGTGTAGACAATCTAGACTCTAGCTGTAAATGAAGCATGGTCCTAAGAAATGGTTTTGTATGCACAGCCAGTACTGAACACAATTTCTTAACAAAAAGAGCTCACCCTGAAAGACCCCCAGATGAAGACTGCTCCTTCTTCTGTGAGAGCAGCAGTGTGGCTGTCCCCTGCAGACACCTGCACAACCTTCTCAGTTAGCTCCACTTTCCCTGGAACCATCTCCGAGCCCTCCTCTGACGTCTCTCTTCCTAGAGCACCCTCATCATTACAGCCAAACGTGTAGATCTACAAGAGGGAACAATAAATATCCACAACAATCAATAAAAAACAAGCAAACAAAATCAAAGTACAGGCACTGCATCAGGACGCTTGAGAGGATGTTAAATCTGCCAAAACCCAAAACTAATCCTGGAGAGTAACGGTTTACTCGACACACTAAACCAACAGTGGCTGGAGCCAATTTGAACACCCCCAGTTAGAGCCCATGTTTTATTGACTGTGGTGAAAATAAGTTAGCAACCACTTAAAACACTCTTCTGGTATTTTAATTCAATTTAAACTAAATTCTATTCGCAATAACGTTTGCACCAGTCTCAATTAGGCTTTACTCCACTCCTCAACATGAACTGAATAACTTAAATTCAGCAAATTAACTTGCAGCCAACTTATTTTGACGTGTAATTCGTCCCATAGTGCCCAAACCCTCTCCTGACTGTCCTCATTTTGAGTGCTTACGTTTCCGGTGTCGCTGAGACAAACTGTGTGCATGCCTCCCGCCACAGCCTGTACAATGTTCTCTGGAAGAGTCACCAGGGCTGGTTTCTTCCTCTCTAGCACATCCTCTCCCAGGCCCAGCTGGCCCACATCACCCTGTCCAAGCACAAGGACCAGTCCCTTCTCCTGCCCATAACTCTTGTGGGACACTACAGACAAAAAGAAAAACAAAGCAGAAAGAAGAAAGACTTTAGTAACGCAACTGCCCTGCTAATATACGTCACTTTGTTTAAATCCATTCAGCTACAGCATTTTAAATGGTTAATATAACCTGTGATGTAGAAAGTTTCTGTTAAAGAAAACCATCAGCCAATAAAGCTTTTAATCTTACCTTTTAATTTTTTCAGGGACGTCGCGTCCTCTGTTTCAGACTCTTTTTGTCTCTTGACAGATTTTTTTGCAGGCATGGTAGCGCAGAATCCTACAAGAACATTTCAACATTAGCAGAAGATTATAATAATAATAATAATAATAATAATAAGATTCTCTCAGGTCACGTTAAGCACTTTTACCAGTAGCAGCAGGCAATAAGACAACACTTAACATAAATGCAGTCACAGACATACAGTAAACATAGTCAGTACCTCTATAACACAGACTAACTACATGGTTTGTCGCAAAGAATCCATAATTAGGCCTTTAAATGGCTTTAATGTGGCATCATATGCAAAACATGCAATAAAAATCATTTGCACTCAAAGTTTTTGATAGTATTTTAACAAGATTGTGTTAACAGCTCCTTTAAAACATTTGAGGAATTCTTGACATTGTGATTTTTTTTTAAACATACATCACATATTTGCCATATTGCCCACCTCTATGTAGCACCAGCCAGCACCTAACTTCACTAGGCTCACAATCCCACTACCACACATTCACCACTCCCCCTGCTGGCATCATAAATGGCCCTGCATGAGAAACCTTGTCCAGTTTTTGTTCTTTTCCTGATACAGCAACACAGTTTGTCTTAACCATCATTTGGGTGCTGATCAGTGAAGTCTACAGGTAGTCCTGCGGCAAACACACAATTAGAACCTGCCTCTTGATTGAGGAACATCTGCTCCTTACTGCCAACATAGTGAAGCCTAGCTCTGGAAAAAAATTACCAACCAACTCTGAGTGTGAATTTATAACACCTCAATTATTTAATTATGCACAATTTTTCAAAATTCGGTGGTTTGCCCCTTCAGCCCAAAAAGCGCCACTACATCGCCAACTAGTGGTAGCAGCATCAAACCCCCATAAACTTGAAATGTTAAGGTTAACGTTAAATATTAACATTCATATCAAAGAACATTAATTAATGTACTACAGTCTGAGTTTAGTTATTTTCTACGTCGTGTTAAAACCGAGTTTTAGGACTTCTCTGCTTATTTACTGTTTCTTTTTACACCGGCAGCTGTATTTTAAGCACCAACGGTGTCTTGTTTCTGTATTACAGAGCAGTACTGTAAATCCGGTGGTCTCGGTGGGCTTGTTTACTGTTTGAAGAGAAAGAACAATAAACAGAGTGAAGCTGCTGGCGGGCAGCAGGCTGGACCTCAATGTGCCATTGATGGAGGAAAGTTACAGCTGCTCGCGCGCAGGACAGGAGAGTTTAGCTCCAGCTTCCTGTGGACGTGACGGACGGGCACCGCTGTTTAACGCAACTGCACAGGAGAACAGAAGCGAGTGACCACAGGGCTGCTGTCGAGCTGCTCGTGGAAGACAGCAGCTGGACCCACGTTGCACTGAACCCGCTACAGTTTTAAACCGAGCCCACCTCCCCGTCATGGCTGTGTCGCTGTGGAAGTTCTGCTAACAGGCGGAGAAGAGCGGCACTGACCCGCCGCACACGCTCACTTCTAACTTACACAGAACACGACAGGACGAGCTACCGGACCAGCAGTTAGAGTTCAGACCACAGCAGGTCAGAGAAAACTCTCAGATACACAGACCGAGCGCGAGAAAAGCCGCCAGCTAGCGCTAGCCAGCCGGCATCAGTCCCATACCAGAAGTCGAAGCAGCGTGAAAAAGTCGGTACTTTCCACCGGACGTGTGAAATCAGAAACTGAGACGCTCACCTGGAGGATTAAACGTTGATTGTGACGCTTTTGTTTGTGACGCCGCGAGTCTGACGATAAGACGCGCACACACGCGCTAACAGCTCCGCTCCTCTGAGTGAGAACACGAGTTCAGCGCCTTCACCCTTCATTTATTTCGCTGACACATTCAAACCAGTCAAACACACACAGCGCCACCTGCTGGTTCGGAGGGCGCAGCGTCGGCGTTCAGCTTCACTCACATTTCACACTTCTCCGAGAACAGAATGATTAGAATTATAACATTTAGAGAAATTACTGTCGATTATAATCGGGATAACAGACCCCCCTCCCCAAAACAACATCTAAACTAAAACTAAAACTAAACTAGAGTCTCTGGGCTAGTGTATGAAACGTATGCAACATGTGTAATATGTATAGTATCATCTCTGTAATACGTAACATAGTTTATGTAATGTTATCTGAGTGTTTCTTCAGTGACCTCAGTTGTTTTGACACTTTGTTTATTTTAGATACGGTAATTTAGTGCATATCCTTTGCAAGCTTTTGGTTTATTGCTGTTATGTAAAATTCAACCTTTTAGGAGACGTTCATACAGAAGTTATTTTTCATGTACCTGTACATCCAGTACACACATGGAAAGTTCAGTGTTTTATTTGTGTCTTGTTATTTTGATGCTGAATGTTATTTAGTGTTTTTAAAGTGTCCAGTCTCAGAACTGAATTCTGAATATAAAACAGGCCAAACAAATAACTTTTAACACACAATTGTATATTTCCTTACATGCATGTGCTCTCTGAGCTTGTATGAGCACAGAACTAAAGATTTGTTTTTTTTTTCTTATTGATGAGCTAATTAGCTAAAAAAAATCAGAAAGTCTGTTTCTGATTTTTAAATTCAATCATGAACACATGCATGAAATCAAATGTGTAACGTTGATCATCAGAGATGTTACAATACAAGTTATCACTTCGGACCAATCAGAACAGGTTCTTTGGCAAGTTCTCATATGATGCTAAATGTAGCTGCTGGACATGAATGAGTTAGAAATCTGTGCTGCGCGTGTAACAGGTGATACTACTTTTGATCCTAATGACTAATGAAAATTATTATTGTTGTTAATAAAAATAAAAATGATAATAATAATAATAATAATAATAATGTTATCTACTGAACTTTGGGGTGGGGGTATGCACTATTATAAGCACTGTTGAAAGACATTAGGAGCTGCAAAGCTAGAAGTACATTTAAAAGATGTAAAGCTGACGACTCTAGGTCATCTTAATTTGCTGACTTTGCTCCACAGAGATCGAACCCAAAAACATGACAGGATCACTAAAAGCCCACCTCCTCTGAAACTGAACATGTAGACATCACAAATCATGAAAACGTCTCACCGACCAAAACATAACACAGAATATAAGTTACTGTAGGTACTATGATAAAAGATGCATCACAGTCGGATCAAATTCAGAGTGAACTGCCTCTTTAAACTTTAAACACTTTCTTTAATCCAGAAATCTTCCTGTTTTTTTTTTTATAACAGATCCTGCAGGCATCATGTCCTTTCCACAGTATTATTTTGAGAAAAAGTGAAATTAGACAAGAAATAAACGATTTGTAAGCATTTTTAATTTATATTTATAGATGACAACTAAAACAGAAAAAAAAATATCGTCAGCTTGTAAAAGTTCACATAATCAAAAACCAAAGCATAAAATGAGCCGCAACGCTACATTAACATGGAACAAGTATATTAGGATGAATTCTTGTAGTGTTGAATAATATGCTAACATTTTGTGCTTAAAAAAATAGCAACCTATTTAAAATTTTAATATATTTAAAATGTTTCAAAATAAAAGGAAGACAAGATATACACAACAGTCAGTTTAATCTAGAGAATAGATCTGTACAGCAGAACATGTCCTATCATTCTACTGGCCATAGACATTAAAATAGAAAGAAGAAAGAGAGAAAACAAAACGTTCCTGCCGAAACAATTTCCCTGTCCACCATTACTCTATAAAAACAAGTTTATTCATAGTGCTGTATCAATACTTGCCCCAGTCACAATGACTTTCTAAAAAAAAAAAAGTCTACCTTTTTTATAAGATATTCTTAATTAGACGAGTACGCAGTTGTATCCTTCAGAAACATGATTTGTACTTTGAAATGGCTGAACCCCATGAATTAAAAGGGCTTAAAACATCATATACTGCAGTATAGTTTAAATAAACCCATGACGTGTAACATTAAGTCTAAAATTCTTGTGTGCGGAAAAACAAATAAAACGAGAGAAAGAGAAAAGCCATCGTTTTCCCCTCCCCCATTCGTAACAGTGAGCTCCAAAAGAAGGGCTAGTCTCAAGTCTCAGTCAGAGAGGCATGGAAAGGTGGCCACTTCACATAAATTCAGATTCAACATTACATCATAAAACCTTGTGCATTACAGTTTCTAATTATTACTTTCCAATGAATCGGTCTAAGAGAGAATTACAGCAATCTATACACACATACACAAGTACACACATATCCTCGCGCTGTCCATGCAGAATCCACCTGAGCACGCTTCTGCTCGGCCACCCTCAGCAATGAACATTTATTATTACTGTATTTATTATTCACCGTCATTCTTATCACTATTGTTTGTTAAGGTTATTACATTTCCCTAAAAGGAAACAGAGTGTGTAATACCAAGTATAAGCAGAAAAAAGGCCACTCTGTAGACTGTCCTTTCCCCTCCGAGGGCAGAGTGAGGTCAGCAGAAGGGTCCCCTGCATGATGTCTCCTGGTGGCGCAGACTCTGCATACCCCTCACGGGGTCCTTCATTGGCTCTCTGACTTGGCACATGTCAGTCTCCCTTTAGTGTCAGGGAGAAATACTGCATTTGTCCTCCGGTGCTCTGCCCTCACCTCCACCGTATATACACGAGGGCAGACGACTGAAGAAGAGTTCTCTATTTGTATCTGTACAGTACATTCACTGAAAGGCAGTCTCTGTCAGGGGGGCCTGAGGCACCCTGAGGCTCCTTACTGAACACACAACAGTTTCTCTCCCTGTCGCCGGTGCTGAAGTGCTTCACGTTCCAGACAATGGAGGATGTTAAGGACGATGGAATCTTAAAAAAAAAAAAAAAAAACAAACAAAAAAAAAAAGACAACAAATTGAAGCACATTTTTTTAGCCATGGATATGAAGTAAATAACCAATCACTGTGTAAAGGTGTGCACTGTTTACCTCGTATAAATCCTACTCTCTTCATGAACCTCCATCTCAGAGCTCTTGAACTCATTGAGTTCCTTTCGGATTGCAGCCTGGGTGAAAACGAGAAGGTTGAAAACCAAAGCAGAGCAGTGGTGACAGATTACATAACTGAATGTGAAAATCAGCTGTAAGAAAGCTGAAACATCACCTTGTCGGCAGGTGTGAGTTTGGTCCATGGCTTGTCAGCACGGCGGTCATAGTCTTGAGCATGTGTGACCTCCACATACTCGTGGAAACGCAGGATCTTTCTGGCCTGTAGCTCAGCAACTGTGGGCCTCTGACTGAGCTGGAAGGGGACACACAGTTACCTTAAAACATGCTACGTATTGCAAAACTGGATAACTGATCAACAATAAGGTTTATAAGTATCTACATGGGTTTTAATGAAGTGATAAATGCTCAAATTATAAAAACTACAATTATTATAAGAACTACAATTATTATAATTATCATTACTATTACTCTATTGTTACATCATGTACACTGTCATTTCAAAACAAACATGCTGAGTTTTACCTTTCTGGTGAGCCTGCGTTTGATTTCCCGAACCTCTGCCTGTCGATCTGCTTCGTTCTTGGCTGAAAAAAAAGAAGAATTAATTTATTTGCTGGGAACCTTCATACACAGCCTTTCCAAATGGTTCGTCAGATCCTAAGGCTCATGGAAGTTGCTATTGATCATGTACTTTGAGAAATAGTCTAATTCATAACTACAAGCCACCATCTCTAGCATAGTGTTTAATGCAATATAGATTAGGTTCCAGTGTTAATGGTAGTTGTTGTGTTACAATTTGAAAACTATAAACAGATTCAAGTTTTTGTAAACAGATGATTACGCAACATCCAAAATATACAAATGTTGTTTTGGGCTGAAATAGGTAAAGCCAGCAATGATCTAGGCTTTTGTGTCCACTGCATTTTTCATAATTAACCTAAATCCTGTTTAAAATAAATGTTGCTGGTTTGGCTTTCCTCTTAGTGATACACATGAATCTATTTACATTGGATGAAGGGTTTTGCAAAGGGTTTTATGGCCACAAAGATTTTACAAAAAAAAAAAAAAACAAACAACACATACACGTTTGCTAGCCCATCGTCATTCACCTTGGCAATGTGCGGCCCATAAATTTGATGTTTGAAGAAGCACTGAAGTAATGAGTGTACTTTTTGTGGGAATGTGAGTAACCACACTACATGTAGAAGTATTATCATTTACATCTTTCTCAGTCTCACAATATTTTTATTAGTGCTAAAACTCTCAGCCTCTTTAGCACCAGTGCCTAATGTTCTCTGCTTTACACAACCAAGCCTAAAGTGTCCTTTTCATAGCACATCAGGGCTGTAACTGAATTTACTGAGCAGACAGCAGAGGTGGAAATACACAACTCCATTATTTGAGCAAAAGTATAAATACTCCTGGTCAAATATCACTTCAATACAAGTGAAAGTAAATTTTGACCAGAGTTAAAGTTCTCACTTTTTAAAAATACTTAGTTATTTTCTTTTAATGTCTGTGTGTTATTGTATTGGTGCGACAGTTCATTTACAGAACCTATTTACCCAATTACTAAAACAGTCCACTGAATGCACTGGCCTCACATGCTTTTATTAACACAGTTACTGAGTTCAATATTAAAGATTAAGAAATGTATTTTTGAAAGGACAGTAATGTAATTCACAGTATATATGTTCATGTTAAATGTTAATAATGCCACACTTTCGCTAGGTACGATAGCTATTAGCACACGTCAGTAGTGGATTTACACAGAACCTGGTTTATGAATCAACTGATTTTCAACTTAGTTTCCACGAGTGCTCCGGTAATGAAAAGTTATCTTTATCATCTATATTTTCTGCTGTGATAAATTCAATATGGCTGATCACAATTTAAATAAGAGAATGTATCCTCTGATTCATAGAAATATAGTCAAATATAAGTATGATCTTTGTCTTTTAAACTTAATAAAGTAAAAGTCTAAAGTTTCCAAAAAAACAGTACTCAAGTAAAAGCACATATACTCAGAAAATGTACTTAAAGTACAGTATTTAAGTAAATATACTTTGTTACCGCCTCCAACATTAGGCTAGCAAACGGATAATGATTAGAAAAATGCTTACGCTGCAGAATGTTCCTCTGTTCCAGTTCCTCAGCAGTGGGCCTCTGGCTCAGTCGTCTACAGGCAAACAGAAGTTACTGGTTAGTGTTATAAATGGTTACATGTTTATATGTCTTAAATTAAGAAGATATTTTTCCGACTCTCACTTTTTCATTGTACATTCGAGTGTGAATTAATGAATGAGCATACTGGAGTGTATGTCTGTGTGTACCGTGTGAGTGCTGTGCCAATCTGTGTGCGGATGGCCTCCCACTGCTCTTTGCTCTGCCAGGACAGGCCTGTGTGCTCCACTCTGGCCTGCCTCTCAGGAGCCTGCCTGTCTGGGGCCGAGGGCCGACTGCTCAGCTTCAGAGCCAAAGTGTCCTTCCTCTTCACCCTGCTGGCCAAAGCACCTGCACACAACAAAGAGAGAAAGGGAGAGTGAGAGTGAGAGAGAGAGAAAGAAAGAGAGAGAGAGAGAGAGAGAGAGAGAGAGAGAGAGAGAGAGAGAGAGAGAGAGAGAGAGAGAGAGAGAGAGAGAGAGAGAGAGAGAGAGAGAGAGAGAGAGAGAGAAAGAGAATGAGAGAGAGAATCAAAAACATGGCAACACAGAATTTCTGGATTTTTGATCACCAGTGTGTGTATTTACATATCTCCTCACTAATGAACCAAAACATTATGACCACTAACAGATGCAACAATAAAAGCTAAATAGTTCATGATGCAGGAGAAGGTCTGGTTTATATTAGATCAGTTGTTTGCTTAGGCAACAAGTTGGATGCAGGAGACTTTGACAAGGGCCAAACTATTACGGGTAGGCAACTGGGTCAGGCATCTCTGAAATGGCAAGGTTTGTGAAGCACTCCAGTTTAGCAGTGGTAAGTACCTACTAGTACTTGTCCAAATCACAAACCCGCAACTGGAAGTGTTGGGAACTCAAAGCTAACAGACTCATGAGGCCACAGAAGGCTGAAAGTGGCTGAATTCTGAAGGGCTATGGGAGGAATGCATACACACACAGTCTATACACTGTGCTGTGTCTGTGGCTATGTAGGGCAGTGCCAACAGTGGGCATGCGAGTGCTGGAACTGGACTTTGCACAAATGATGGTTGCCAGGTCATTTAAGAGTGTGTGATGCTCTGGTTAATGTTCTGCAGAGAAATTCTGGGTCTGGGCATTTACCTAGCCACACCTTGGTATACTCCTTCATGGCAATAGTAGTTTCATATGGCTATATCCTCTCTCAGCAGGGTAATGTGTCCTGCCATACTGCACACATTTGTTGAAAGGTCTGAGTAACATGAGTTCAAGCTGTGAAGTCCAACCGATGACAGCTCCGCCTTAAAATTTACAAGACCTAAAAGATCTGCCCCTAACATCTTGCTCCCAGATACCGCAGGGTACCTTCAGGACGTGCGGAGTGCATGCCTAGGTGACCATCATCATATCAGGCATGTGGTCATAATGTTTTGCCCCACAGTGTATTTGTGTAAATACTCATAGCTAGTGGTGTATTCTCAGCAAACCAAAATACTGCCATTGAGAGACGAATAAACACATACACACACCCCAAATCAGTGATATGCATGCAAATCCTTTAATCAGCAAAGACTGCCTCCTGTGCTCAGTGAACTCACATTAACTCTTAATCATCACTGGAGTGCTACTACGCCACATGGCTCAGAGATCTATCTGGTAGGAGGTGGAACTGGAGCAGGCATACTGCAGTGCACTGATAGGTAGTGGTCGATTAAGGAATGTAAGGAATTATTAGAATATTCAGAACTGCACTGCACTGCACTCAGATTTGGGCCAAGGCTCCTGGGAAGTGGGACAGTGGAAGCTTTCACCCTCTCATTAGAACATGGCTAGTTTGAATTCTGTGTCCAGGAGTTTTATATTTTTCTCAGCACTGCTGTTAGCTGCATGTCTTCTTATCACTAAGCAACATTAGTGCTAAACTGTCAGTTAGTAGTACTATCGAGCTATTGGTATGTATAAGCAGAACATTTGTCTTTTAGAAAGTCATTTACTAAACACTAGCTATAATTTTGATGGTACTGTTATCAAAAACAAGCTAAGCTAAATGTTTTTGGATTATATCAATTTCAACCCATGAAACCATGCAGTTTAGGGCATTCGGGAACGAATCAACCTCTTGAAGAGGAATTTAACCTTTCTATATAATTCAGTTGTGATGCGGAGTGGTCCGTAATTCGGAGTGGTCCGACATGAAAAAGTAAGTTGTAGAGAAACTTCACTGAGGCATAAAAGTTGATTTCACGATGATTCCACAACAACAACGCAAACACAGCCTCTGTGAACTTTCACAATACATTAAACGATCCCTAAAAGACCCTCAAACCAATTAAACATCCCCACTTACTTGGCGGACTATCATCCTCTTCATCTTCATCCGAATCATCCTCCTTGTAAAGCACGGGCCCGTCCGAGTCACTCTCCTCAGCGTGCTGGTCTTCCTCTCCCTCCTCTCCCTCACTGCTGTCGGGGCCCTCTGGGATCATGCTGACGCTCAGGTCTCCAACCAAACATCTGCGGCTGCGCGGCTCAAGCTCTGGCTGAGTCTGAGGGAGAGGAAGGTGTTCAGGAGGAGGCTCATCTTCATCATCATCCTCCTCCTCTTCCTCCTCTTCTTCTTCCTCCTCCTCCTCCTCTTCCTCTTCCTCCTCCTCCTCTTCTTCTTCCTCATCTGAGTAGTCATCCTCACCTCTGAGAAGAGGAAAAGAGTTTAGTCTACTTATTAGTACAAGTTTATCTGTGAAATCACACCCAATGAATGAACAGGCTTGAGGTTTGATTGCAGTGTATGTCAGTCAATGACGCAATCTGTATTTACATGCTATTACGATGGATATCAGTGTTTCTAGCAAAAGATAATCACAACAATGAATATAAAGTTACATAACGCATCGACTGAAGTCATGTAGAAATACTAGGACTGAAACACTTCTGTGTCAGAGCTGAAGTTATTAAGTAGTTAAATAGTTGCGACGATGTCATTTATGGACCACGGGTACTAAAACATGAGTAATCTATGGTGCTCTATAATGATCACACGATGCAATTGATTATTTTAAAAGGCCACAGTAGACTACACAGTAGAATCATTGGGGGCAGTATGGTTTCTGTTTTGTTGTCTCTTACAAAGAGGGAGGAAAAAGGCAATAGGTGTGAAGATTATAATTAACCAAATTATTTCTGATTATATTTTGTTATATCTAATAAAACTGTAAATTAGTGCTGATACCCAATGCTTATTGTACATAAATGCAGTAAAATTAATGAAATGCAGATATTTTAGCACAGGACTGTTGGGAACTCATAGCTTGTATTAAAGCTTATTAGACAGAAGGCTCCGAGCTCACGAGAAAGTCAGGCCTTTTTGGGGACCCCCGCCATATAGGGCCTTATACACTGCAGCGTTATCTTGGGAACCTCTATTTGAGAACCACTCCACCCAGATGTTTACAACGTGGCCAGGTGTAGCCCAAAATGGCTCGAAGGCACAGAAAGGCAGCCCTATTAAAGACAAGCAAGCACAAACATCTTTAAGACCAGGGCAGACCAATGTGTGAGAGCTCAGAGAAACGTTGGTACTGCAAAGCCCTTTGAATAAAAAGCTTAAACTCTGAACTGGTCTCCCCCTTCATTCTGACGGCAAAAAATGAAGATACGACAGGACCCTCGCTTTACTCTTACAGCCTACTTCCTACATCTGCATTGGCTATAGTACATGCCAGTGGCTGTTGACACTCACACTTTGAGGGGCTGAATGGTGATGGGCAGCGGGCGAGCTCCCTGGTACTCTGGAGGTGTCTCAAACAGCAACGAGTGGGCGCGCTGTGAGCCGTCCGGGTGAGGGAGTGCCGGTCCGGGGCTGGTCAGCGCCCGCTGGATCATGATGTGCAGGGGCACTGGGGCTTGACGTGCAGGCAGTTCCTCCAGTGGGCTCGGGGGGTCAAAATGGACAGGTAGCGGCTGGGGAAGAGGATGAGGGTAGGAGTGTTGATGAAGGAGGTGGTGGGTGTGACCTCGAGGAGGTGAGGGTGGTATGTGTGTGGGCAGAGGTGGGGAAGGCGGAGGTGGGGGCAATGGAAAGCCCCCCGGGATGTTGGCCCTGTCTTCAGGAGACAACATGGAGGGCAGAGAGGACATGGGCAGGGAGGAGTCCTCAGTGCTGCGTTTGGTGACAGGAGTGGTTCTCTTCGGAGGCATGGGCGGGGAAGGCTTGGCTGGCACTAGATTGGTGCCTCCTGTCATCTGGGCAAGTTCAGCTGGAGAAGGAGACAAGGTTATGATGAGCCACCATCAAAGGGAGCTTTGATTTTTGTTAGGCACTCATTTATACACCCTAAAGTTATGAATAGGGATGGGACAGTGTGGCAATTTCTCATCAAGATATATTTTTTTAGTATTACTGGCACAAGTATAGTTACAAATATACTATTTATTACAGATCAGCTTTATGTTTAAAGCAAAAAGTACAACAGTTGACATAAATGTGAAATTACACTGGTGCTGTTGTAAATGTGTTATTCTGGCGAGTGCTTTGGTGGAGGCTGTAGCAGTAGGCTATTAACTTTTTTTATTGTGATCATACACCGTTATTTCAAGCAACATGAAATATCAGATATATATATATATATATATATATATATATATATATATATATATATATATATATATATATATATATAATACAGCTATATTGGATTTTACAGTGCAGTACAGTATTAAAACCCATTAACCATCCCATCCATAGCAACTACATTACAGTATTACTAATTAAGGTTTCCAAATTTACCTTAACTCCTGAACCTTAACATCACAAGTGTCAATTATCAGGTCTCCTGATGTTAAATCCCAAATAGACTGACCTAGGCATTTTTTTTTTAAATGATTCACATTTAAACCACCGACACTCTAAACAATACAACAGCCCGAGTACACATGTTCAGAAACAGGAATAGAAACTCAATCCTGTCACTGTCACATACTGTACATGTCCATGTGGTTGGACAAACTGCACATTCAACTGCCTTAGAAACGACTCTAAACATGCTCCATGTACTGATGACCTCAGTACAGTTGTCAAACACATAGAAAGCCACAGCCATAGATTCTAGCCTTTAATACACTAACATCATGCATCCCGTTCAAATATTTGCACTGCTGAACCTTATGTCAGTATTCGCAATCAAGCAGAGCACAGATTTAAAATCAGAGGTTTTAGATCCGGTGCAGCCTAACCTCAGCAACCTGTGGCCTTTCAGCATGCAATGCATTTGATTAGACTTATTTGCTGCTTGCTGTAATCTTATTGGAGCAGATGTGTGTGGATTAGCTGTCACAGCTACTGTCTCACTGCTGCTGCTGCTCCACAGCGAATGAAGCACTCCTGCCGCGCTGGCAAGTCTGATAAGGGCTACGGGCTTTCTCACAATGCTGCATGCCATCAAGTGCATACTGTTAACACTGCGTTGCTTATTGCTACTTTAGTGCCATAGACATGCAGCTTAGAAGGAGTGCGGAAAAAGTGAGAGAGTGACAGTGAGAGAGAGAGAGAGAGAGAGAGAGAGAGAGAGAGAGAGCGCAAAAGAGAGAGCAACAGAGAGGAAAGAGGGAGGGGCAGAAGAAAAATAGACCAAGAAATAAAAAAATGGGGTAATCTGGCCACTGCATGTTAGTCCAGCATCTCAGCCAGGCTAAAAGCATGCTGTGGCGAAGGCAAGGAAGATGATGCCAGCACACACTGAGCAGACGGACGACATGACAGACGAGGTGGCGTTGCCGTGGAGACAGGCGTGGCCTTGGCGTTACCTGCGCGCACGCCTCCTGCCCGCCGGCACAGGTACACGGGCAGGGACAGGTATACATCATAGTCGCCCTCGCGCTTCCAACAGGACCAGTAGAGGGGAAAGGGGTCGCCCCCGTGCAGGGTGGAGGCTGGCAAGGGTAAGAAACCATCCCGAATGGGTCAAACACCAGCCACTGGGTGCTAAGCCACTAGCATATGACCAACATAGGCATAAATATACATCTGAAAAGGGCCTTGTGGGGGGAAAAAAGGCTATAGCTGATGAGAAGCACAGGTAGTACAATGTGATGAAGAACTACGTTACCTTTGACTAAACAAATCACTCAATTTAAGAAGGCGGCTCATAGTGCTGTGATTAACTATGCAGCACTGAAGGAGCCAAGCAAACATGGGTTTACGCAAGTGTTAGTACTACTTAGGAGCTTGCTGCTCGTAAAATCTCTTTTCAAGAGTGAGATCGAAATCCTTTCAACCTAAGCAGAAAACACAGGATCATTGTTATCCAACTCCAAATCTCTACACTACTGCAATATGTTTATAGAGCTCTCCTGTTCAGCTGCTCCAAAAATGACCTGCAGGAGGCAGTATAGAGACATGAGCCTTCTACATTCAGCAAAGACTACAATCATCTGGAATAGCTCCGCTGCAAGACAGAATGAAGTATGCATCAACGCTAAAATCTCTCTCTCCTCTTGCCATCAACAGCACAACAATACATTATTCACATTTCAAGGTATAATCCAAAAATGATAATAATTGAATTTATTATTACCAGATATTGTATGGTAATAATTTACAAATGTACAAACTTTTCTCTTTACTATAAATGCAGTCTCTAAGCTAAGACGTTTGGTGTGTAAAGTTGGATTCTTAAGTTTTGTTCTGGTGCTGTGCAGCAAACATAGCTAAAGAGAAATCCATCCACTGAAATGCAAATCTGTGACAAACACTTACATTGAATCAACTTTGTAGAGCCAGCACAAAACTTAAGGATCAAACTTCAAAGACTGATGATCTTGGCCAATCAACTATACTCAGTATAAAGGGGAAAGTGTCTAGATCTAGTTTATTACTAGATCAGGACAGTTTTTTCATGCATTAAGAAAATACCAAACCAATACGTACTTTCTGTCCTTGACAAGAATATATTGTGTATCATCTTTTGTACCAACTGCATTTGGTTTTGTAGCAGATGGCATCTCTTTAGTCAATTTTTAATGAGACTTGTGCAATCCTCATGTGCCTGAAACGCTGCACGTTAGAAGCTCAGTGAATAGCCACCGAATCCATACTATTAACTTCAACCGATTATTGAGAACAATGAGTTTGCTGCTTTCAAAGTACATGACAACTGTCTACTTTCCTGGACGTAGTTAAAGGCATTGCTGTCTGGAGCAATCCATTCCATCTGTTCATAGCGGGACACCTGGAGGAGGTTAATTATCCAGTTATTGTGTTCCTCAGGAAAAAAAAGGGGAAAAGAAAGAGTTGACTGCATTATGTAAAGGATCTAACTGGGTGAAATCTGGCTTTTCTTTCCTGCGGATAACGTGTAGCAAGTGTCAAATCTAAAAACGATTATAGCGTGAACGAAAGCAGCTCTTTCATCACTGTAGTTTTGGATCAAAGAGCATTAACACTCAGCAACTCTTGCTCAGACTCAGCTCCAAACCCCCTAAACCTCGGCCATTTACGTGTACACAGACTGATGCATGTTTCATATTCGGAAAACGCGTTCACAATTTTCTTCAAAAGATGTGATTGACAAGCATGTGAGTACATCCGATAACTGTGTGCTGCATATATTTCGACATATATGGTGCGGATCATTACTTATATAAATATATGCCTCAACACAAACATCTTAAGCTGAGTCGAAGCTCTGAATATGACAAATATGATAATTAAGCAAGCGCCCGAAAAAAAGCAGGCCTGCCTAAATCGTGACGTGACCATTTAGGCAGTTCCATCACATACAAACTAGACATTACGTACAGTCTGCACATGGAATTCAGAGGATTTTGACAAACATGTCCCACAAACTAATCTTATGGCCTAATAATGTTCAGCATACCATAGTGGAGGAAAACACTGAACAACAACAACAACAAACAAAAACACCACCAACTGCTGCAGCACTGCAGCAGAAAGCTCCCTGCCAAGCCCAGAGTCATTAGAGATAATGCTGCACTAGAACAGAGGGATGCCAGGGAAGAGATGTGCTTGAGACTCATCTCATTAAAGATGCCCTATCACACTTGAAAAGCCTGAAACGCCAAGATGAGGATAAGTATAGAGTCTACTGAGGTCTGTGGCTTCTACTGAGAACATTTCCTTTGAAGGCTCTACCTAAGAACTAGCTGTACAGCAGCATGCATAAAATGTGCTCTGAGTCTTCCGAGAGCCTTTCCTGAAGGACAGCAAGCACTCACCCAGCATTGCAGGATTGGTAGCACGGTTGACAGGCTTGGGTGGGGGTAGTGGGGGCTGCTTGACCGGCTGGGTTGGGGCCATGCCCACGGAGGAGGAGGACTGTACAGAGGAGGGAGTGAAGAGCACTCCGCTGGAGGCCTGAGTGTTGGCCCCAGCGGACGAAACAGTCCGTAGGGGCTTTCCGGCTGCACTGGCGGCTGAGGACGGTGGCGAGCTGGAGGAAATGGAAGAGGAAGAAAAAGAGGTGGTGGGGCTGTGAACGGGCGTGCGGGGGGAGCCCTCCATGCCAGGCTCCGGGGTGGAGCTCATTAGCCACTTGGGCGGCATAATGGACTGCTTCGGAGGCAGCGGCTCTCGCAGAGTGTCCCTCAAAGAC
The DNA here is from genome assembly GCA_021613375.1 of Megaleporinus macrocephalus. Lineage (NCBI taxonomy): Eukaryota > Metazoa > Chordata > Actinopteri > Characiformes > Anostomidae > Megaleporinus > Megaleporinus macrocephalus. The sequence continues at coordinate 28,356,409 of CM038705.1, forward strand.
TCCTGGTCCGGAACATAGTGACCGCCGTCAGACTCTGTAAGAACACAAAGAAACAAAATCTTATAGCCACACCTCTGACAGTAGTAGAGGGTGATGTACTACTAAAAATTCTTAGGATTTGAGTTTTGTCATTTCTTTTAAACTGCTATGCTGCAAATAATTGCTAGTAACAAACACAGGAAGGAGAGCCTGTTTAGCTGGACTGCAGAGACAGAGAGGTTTATGTCACAATTTAGTGAATAAGGAAATACAGCAGTCCCTCATCTCCCTCTGTGTACTCCGTTACAAAGAAACTGACAGATATCTGTTTTCTCTCACGGTGCCTTCAGCACTGCACCCCCTGGTCAGCTTCATTAGATGATGCTGCAGTCTCAGGACCTGTCCCTTTAGACAAGCTGTAGTGAGAATGACTTGTTATTACTAAACTCCATGTCTGGCAGTCATAGACGTAAGTGCAAATATCCCTGTATGAGAAATTACTTGGATGTGAAACAAGATTTTGCACTAGTTTGCCCAAACATGACAAGCGGTCATGTGCATACATGTATGAGTATATTTATTTTCAGCTTTGTTTTACTATTACTAAATTTGTTTTACTGAAAGTATGTTACATTCTTATAAAAGGCATATAGAAGTATTTATGGAATTCAAAGGTCTAAGAGCACAAATGCTTTTATTTTCATTTTCCTTCCTAATTTAATAGTTTTCTTATTACAAATAATATCAAAATAATCTGAGTGAAAACTGTTGTCTTTCAATGTTTACATTCCTTACATGAGTGAATTTTTTAGTATTTGGTATGTTTAGGTTTATTTTTTGCTTTAATGACAGATTGTGCTCAAGTTGGCATGGACTCCATCAGTTTGTGCAAAGGCTTCAGACCAGTGGATCAAATCCACTCTTTTTATTTTATATTTTTCTAGATTATAAAACTTTCTGCTGTTTATATGGTGTCAGATGTTTGGATTTGATTATTCAAGTCGATTCAGTTATTCCAGTTATTTTGAGAACTACTCATAATAAAAAAAAATAATTCATAATAAAATCTGACCAAACTTTGGGTGTTTCTATGTTTAATGATATTATTTTTATTTGATTATAGTTCACATTCCAAGTTTGATACATTGATCTGAAGGTGACATGTCGTCTGTATCACCATGCGCTGAGGCATTTGTACACGTGTAGCTGTTGATTACTGGCCTGTAAGATATTCATGTTGAACTTCAGCAGCATGCTAGCCAATTTCCTACATGATTAAAGTCATAGTCATCAGCATCAAACACCAACATCTAAGTTCTTCTCATCTATCCTGTGAGGATGTTGGAGCTGTGTTGCTGAGTTGTGTTATCATTCCCAGGCCGCTCGTCTGTGTGCTTTTCTTAATCAGCTCATCAGCCGCCATGGGAGATAAACAGGCTGCCATAATTACCTCCCTCTGTCTCTCTCCCTCGCCCCCTCCCCTGTTAGTCCCTCACCATTCTTCAAAGCTGATGTTTTAGGCCCAGGGTTATTTACAGACGCTTTATCACACCAAGGCACAGGCAGCAAAAAGGGAGCGGGTCAGAAAAGTAAAGAAGGGAGCCAACCGGGGGAAGAGTTTAGAGAGAAAATGAAGTGAAACAAAATTTTAACTCCTTCTCCATCCCTTGTTTTTCTTAGTCAATGGCTGAGGTCAATATTGAAGTACTGGCAGAACTATTTAAACTTAGATTATAATAGACCATTAGTCCTGGTGGAGCAGCGAATTTATCCCCAAAGGAGGTTTGTAGCTAAAAGGAAAGCACTCGTTCTAAAGAGGTTTAAGTTGAATCGACAGCAGCGTGTTAATTAGGAGGGAAAGAAAGAATAAAGCTGAGCTGTCCCTCCCCTGTTCCTAAATAAGAATCTTAGCTGGAGCAGGACCCAGGGGAGCACAGCCGCCCTCCTCTCCAGCAGGGCCAGGAGAGGAGGAGGAGGAGGAAGCGCTGGAGGAAACGTGTGCAGTAGCAGGTGAGTGGGAGCCAAAGAGCTAGATGAGGGCATCAAGTCCTGAAGAACCACAGGCCTGCAGAGTTCAGTACTTCCCTTCTTCTAAAGTCTACCACATAAAAATTATTCTAATATTTTGAAAGCAATAAATCTTCAGCTCCATATTTCTTTACCCCATACTTTTAGTCACAAAACAGAAAGTTTGTGAGTTTGTTATTTGATATAACAATATTATCTAATTTTGTCTTTATTATCTGATATTGTCAATAACCTTTTCACCCAACTCACCTCGTCTTCCTCTACCCTCCTCAGCAGAAGCGTGACGGGGCAGCGTAGGCTTCCACTCTGGCTCAGGGCGTGTCCTCCGACAGTCCTCAGAGGGGGCTTTGATCAGGCCAGGTCTTTTCTCATCTGCTCTGCCTCCACGCCGGGGCTCCTCCATCTGCCAAGCCAGGTTGGTTTTCCACTCCTCCCCACCGGAGCGGCCACCTCTCCTGCCTTCATCCTGGCCTGTGGATCGAACGCCCAGCGCTCCACGGCGCTCACCATCGCAGGGGACGCGACCCCTGCGCTCTTCATGGTGGGGCAGCCAGGCCTGGTTCAATCTGAGGTCTGACTCGGCCGGGGACCGGATGGGATCGAGCCCTCGACTCCCGACTCCGCTTCCCCCTACTGGCAGCGTGTGGCCATTTTTCACATAGGGCATCTTCGGGCCATGAGCCTCATCTACTTCTACTGCAACAAACAGAGAATACACAGACATGCACACATACAAGACTATTAAATAATAATCAGCCATGCATTATTAAACAACTGTATCTCGGAGAATCATCACTATACATACACCTCCACACACCGAAAGCAAGATACATCTTTTTAAATCAGATTAGAGAAGGGTGGAGAAGGCTTCTGAAGCTACAAATCAGCCAGAGGCAAAGAACAAGAGCAGGTTTGCATGTTTCAGAACACCTCTCAGATAAATGGGCCTCCACAGCACACGGTGCATGACTTTCAAAGCTTTTTGCTGCGGGGTACAATTTGCTCCACTTTTCACAACTCAAGAAAAACAGCATGTCATTTTCCTCTAAAATATGAAGTTAAATTGTCAAAAGAAGCATCAAATTGAATATTCTTCCTTCGTTTGTCTCAAAATCTGCTGAATTTCTCATACCCTCTGGGCCAGTGAGAGTACAGGAAGAGATGTGATAGTTATGACCTTACTAAACAGTCTGGAAATCGTTGGGCAGTAGAGGTGAATGGATGTATAGCAGGTGCACTTAGATTAAGGGAGATACATTTGATCATCTCATTAAAAAAAAAAAACACACACACAAAGCATACAGAACAAATACATATACAAAAGAGGGACTTTCCCACCATTCTCAGGAAGCTCCTTTAGCACTCCCTGCTCTATCAGCTCCTGCCTTGGCCTTCTCATCGACATCTTTCTTTCCAGAACTGTAGAGGAAATGCAGCATATGGGTATATAGTATAGAGTTGTAAGAAAAGGAGCAAAACCACAGATTAAGCATTCATTTGACTGAAAATTCAAATGCATAGCATAGCGTAGCATAGCAGCAAATCCAACTGCTAGGTCTGTTTTGTGGGGGTGTTTTCAACATTTGCTGTAAAAGATGTAGCAAATATTTGAAAGAGAGACAGATCCTAACTCCAACCTACATCCAACTAGTAATGAGGTACTGTCTAGGGGTGTATATCGAAATATTGAATATCGGGATATAATGTTTAGTGATAATTTATCGATTCTCAAAAACACAGTATCAATAAACAGATTCCTGACAGACAGTGACTCATTGTGTGTTGTGTTTAAACCTCTGAACACTTAGATGGCAGTGTTATAATCCATTTTCAGCTCCACTCCAACATTAACAAGCAGCACAAGGATGCTATGCTATTGTAAGTATTGGCAAACCTGTTCATATAGTGGTGTGTTTTAATAGTAGGATTTTTTTAAAAAATATCGCAGTTTTTCACTTTGCTTGCAATATCTTGGTATATCGCAATATATTGAATTGTGACCGCTGTATCATGATACGTATTGTATCGCCAGGTTCTTGCCAATACACAGCCCTAGTACTGTCTCAGAGAAAAATGCTGAAACCAGCAAAACTATGTTTAGGCATGGTTAGGTACTTTAAGTCTAATACGTTACTCTTACTCCAAAAAATACTTCTTCATAAAATAATGAAAAGGTCTGAAACTGTGTTGACTTATAGGCCACTGTTTTTTGTTTTTAGACCAGGCATAGACATGAACTACAAAATAAAAGTGAAAAGATACAGAATGTGAGACAGGACTTATTTCTTATAATAACACCACTCAACTTGATTGCCATTACAATCCCTAAACATGCCAAAAACAAAACACACACACGGCCACAGGAGCTCATAAGGCAAGAGAAATAAACACCTTCTGAAGTTTCCTTAAACTTATCACTGCTTTTCTTCTTCCTCCATTTCCAGGGCTTGAAAATCTTGCCCAGGGTGGAGAACTTGCCCTTGCGCTTGGGCGGAGGGGTGCCTTCCCCTGCATTGCCGCCCTCACTCCCTGTGGTATTGTGCTGGTGGTCGCCTTCATCATCTGGAAGGAAAGTAGGGGGTACAGAGTTAAGACCTGGATAACAAACAGCCAACAGTGCTTAATCGGCACTGAGTATTGGATATCAAATGATATCTCTGACTTACCCTTACTTAAAGTAGCTAAATATGATTTTGAAGTTAATTACGATAAACACATATCATGGAACATATAATAAGACAAGTCAGTCCTGAGGAACATAAATGACTAACGAGCAGCTGAACCTACCAATGTGAATCATCTATATACACATACATACACAAACTTGTAACATGTAGCTTCTCTGTATGTTAAATACAGAGTTTCTGAGGCTCATCACAATGACTGTTGTTTTAAACTCTTCAGCAGTGTGTTTCCTGGCAGATGAAGTTGAATGCAAACAGGCCCCTTCACAGAGCCTCAGTCGTCCCTCAGTCAGCAGCCGCCACACTTCATGAGCAACTCGCATTCCTCTAAAGACAAGTCTGCCAGTGGGTTCGCAACCACTCACTGGCTGATATTCTGCTACAACAATCAGTCATTGTGGGACATAAATAAATAAATACATAACCTGACCAAGAGATCACCTTGATTATTTCAATCTATTACAGAGATATTTCCATAAAGAATAGAATGTGTATTCTGTATGGACAGGTTGGAGAGGTCCAAATTTTGTTTTTATTTTTATTTTTTAAAAGGATGATTTGTCTTTCTGCAAGCCTGTACCCACAGCATTAACTTTTCATCAAATTCAACTTAATAAAATAGCTTTATTTCCTACTGCCAAACACAAATGTGCATTTTTGCCTCTTGCTTCAACTAGCTGTGAGTGAAAGACAAGCTGTTTCAAAGGCTATCAGCCACTGAGCACGTAACAGGGTTACCAGTTAACACATGACAATTACAGACCAGTGTTGATGTTTAGCTGAAAATCATCCACAGTCGAACACAGAATGTATAAGTACATACACTAAATGCACACATGACAAAACAAGAACATTACAGTAAGGAAGGAAAAAGTAGTCATGCATGAAAAAGAGGCAAGTGACATTTTCAGCTGTCAGCACTCCAGTATTTAAGACCTGTATTATAAAAAAAATAAAGCTAAATATCCAATGCAATTCATCAACCTGGCTTCTTCACAGAGCATTATACAGTATAATCTATATAATAGACAGTGTGTTTCATCAGGCAACACTGTAGTTCTACATATCTGAGTTAACTTTTCTTATGAAACAAAATATTTATCATTTAGCGTTAGCACTGGCAGTAGCTTAACATCCAACTCAGCAAACACAGGATGTCCTGGCGACAGTGCTGTTTCTCTGCATAGAAGTTCCCACAACATGCCAGCTGCTCTCCTGACCCACAGCAGACAACACACACTCTCTTCAAGGAGGGCAAAACCTGTTTTGTTTCTAACAGACACAACCTACAATTCCTCAGTTTTTCAAACAATGGTTTGAAGTAGTTTCTTAAACTTGCTTCACAAAGTTTCAAAACGTAACAATCACTTTTCACTCCATATGGAAAGTGGCAAAAACAGCTTGTATTGAATCTGTTGCTTTTGTGAGGTCACAAAAACCAAGATATTTTTATATAGCTGCTGTCAGAACAAAATCCTCTATCTTTCCCCACCCACGCCCAAGTAATTCTGGGCCTTTTTTTTACATCCTTTCATCATGAAATTTAGAAATTTAGAACTGAGAAACAAAAATGAAGATACAAAGTTTTCCAACTGCAGCGATATATTCACCCATTTTGCCCTCAGCAGTTTCTGCTTCACACATTCACTTTGCTTGTTCACGTATATATCAGGTTTTGTTTTAAAGACGCAGTAGCGAACGCAGTCTATTTATTTGTAAGGGATGAACAGGTGTGAAAAACTGGTCATCTAAAAAGAAATGACTCATAAATCCACATAAATGGGCCTCAGTTTAAAATAAAACCCACACAATAAGAATGCAGGCTGCGGGCCCTTTAACCTGATGATGGAATTGCCATAGCCACCACTATAACAGTGTAAAATTATCTGTAGAAAAACACGCGCATGATGTCTGTCGACCCCCTGTTACTGTTATTTCCATTAAACGTCACATTCCCTCCTAATGACTGATATCGGACCTGCTGCCCTCTGTACTTCCTGTAATGAGATCTGCAGCACTCTACTTCCTGTTTCTGGAGATCAAAAAAAAGAAATAATCACAGACAGGCCAAGTATGAGCTCAGACGCTCACACTCACCGCCTGGTTTAACAGCAGACTGAATCAGCCAGGCAGTTCGCGCCCTGACAGTGGCTACAATACAGTGTGTGGGAGAGCAGTGCTACCTGGACTCCAGCTGCCATGGCGACGGGTGTGGAGGCAGCAAGCCATGGGGAGATGAACACCCCGCTAGCTGATCAGCCCCTGTCCGGGAAAGCCTGAAGGAAACTGCAGAGGTGTGAGAAAGTTCCCAAAAAGCCAGCCAGATCCTTGTGGCAAGATCAAATATAATCTTCTAAAGCCCAAAAAAACCAAAACATACAGGCTTTGCAGGCATTCATTTTTTTAAAAGAAATCTGAAGCCCCAGGTCCTTGTTTTTGAGAGAAACAGAAATAAGCATTGTCAAGATAAGGGCTGTCGCTATTAATTACACTGGCTATTGATGGAAAATGATTGTTTTTGTAAAAATATTAAATTTTAAAGTTAAACATTAAAAAGACACACGGAACATATAATAACACTGTCCAGCTAAAATAAAAGCATAGAAATAAATATAATAGCTCTTTTTCTTACTGTAAGACATACCTTTATAAGCTAAATTAACATGATACAGTTACTAAATTAATTTTACTAAATTAAAACTATTACAGTCTTTCAAATTGAGCAAAGAAATAAATAAGCTTAATAGTGACAGCCCTGCTCAAGACAACAATAAACGAAAACAGAAAAGTCTCAGCACTAAAGCCACAACACTGACATCACACGCACAGTTTCTCACTCTGAACTCCTCCCGCAGAACAGTACACTCCAGCCCCACACAGGCACCCATCCAAATCTAAGCCAGGGACAGAGCTGAGACAAACTAGCCACCGAGCAGCCATCCATCAGCAGGCGCAGAGAAGGCGACAGAACATGAGTCCCAGTCCTCCACCCTTGTGAGAGAGAAAAGCTGAACGCTGCAGTCCTGCGCACTTCAACCAGCCAGCCGACGGAGTTTGATCTGGACAAGCTCATTGTTCACAGATGCAGGACTTTAACAGACCCAGCATTGCTCAAAGCTCTGGGTTGACAGAACAAAAGAAAGCAGATCTGGAAGAGACAGCTGCAGATAGAACTGTATGCTGATAAACGCTGGTCTGAGCAAAGGTGTCGGCAGACTTCACATCCTGTGCTAGGCTGAGCGAATGACAGAGAAACTCCTGACTGGATCAGGCACAGTAACAGGAGGGAGGGGTGACGAGTCCTGGGAAACAGAGGGAGGAAACTGTACTCCACCCTGATCCGGAGTGAGGAGGGAGGAGGGAAGGGGTTGACAGAGAGGACCCCCACCCACTAAGCACACCAGTGTGAAGTGGAAAACATATTAGAACTGATGCGTAAAAATAACACATCTGCCAATGAACAACATCAGGACAATAAACAATCCCGGTTCAGTGCACTGCAGTGAGCGTGTATCATGCGCATATTTGCTATTACAACAATCAAGTTAAATTAAGGGGCGCATGGTACTATCAGAATATCTGCATCGGCAAATAAGGCCTTAAAAAAAAGCGTAGAGAACAGATGTTTTACGATTTGACAGATATCTCAATCTGATATTTGATTGTGTATTTATTGCACGCCATAATTACTTCACTGCATTTATAGCTCTATTTAAACAAACGTCACAATTCGGTGTTGCTAACCCATACACAGTACCAGGTTCAGTTCAAATGACACATTTTTACATGCTTATGAATCAGTAGAGAGAAAAACAGCCTCAGGAATCAGCATTAATCCCAAAACTTCATTACCCAGAGAACCACACCCTCTCAGTGGAGTAGGTTAGAAGGTGGCACTCCTCACCAGCTTCTCTATACTAACTGTAGAAGTGGGTTAAAAGTGATGACGTGATTTTAAGGCCCATTTCAAATGCAGTAAAGCTTTAAGTGAGTCATACCCAATAACATCCAAACTAGCCACAAACATTCAAAGTGAGATTTAAGATAATCTTGAAACATCCCAGCCGGATATCACACACAGAACAGAATCCCTTTGTCTTCCAGAGAGAGACAGAACTAGCCACAATTATCTATTTACTCGGGCAGGTCACCGCACAGCTTACCGAAAGTCTCCTCCTCTTCTCTACATGGGGTCTTGTGTACTACACGCTGTAAGACATTATAAAATCAGCTGTGAATAACTTTAAAAACTCAAACCAGCAACCAACAAAGCAATGCTCCCGCAGAAAAGGCCTCCATACTGTACATATTACAGCAACATCAGCATCACACTGGCAAAAGCCTGCAATATGCAAATGAGCTAACCAATCACTGAATATTTTAAAGTGTGATTTGAGCATTCTGACCAAAATCAGAGCTTGTGTGGTTTTGTTGGGTGCTAAGATGAATCACAGCATTCATGTCATCTGATGAATATTAATCAGTTGGGTCAAAACCAGTAGCGTGGAGATGCTTCACCAAAGGAGAGAGCGGGGCAATCATTAATCATCACTGTATTACAATGGCCAAGGCTCATATTGGACCTTTCTGGCTTGTCCGAGCAGCACAGTGCTACTTGTGTGAAGCACCACTCTGTCATTCTTGGCACTTTTTGCTTGTAAACTTAGCTGAAGTGTCGTTCTTTTGATTGAGTGAACTGCCCAGTCTCAATCTCCAGTCCTCTTCAGATCTGCAGACCTGTAGACTCAGCATGCATGCTACTGAAAAAGTCCACAGAGCCATAAGCCTGCAAAAACAAGCCTGCTTTAGATGGCAGGTTAAGCAGACTTAAACATGATGACTAAAATGAAATGGGAGGAGTTCCAAAAAACAATAATGACTACTTAACAAGTCAAGCAGTCGGATTCCCACAACTCACAGTGTGCCACGACCGGCAGCCAGCAGCACTGACGAAACATTAAAAGTTATTATAAATATAATTTTTAAACTGGAAAAACTAAATAGTTCCCTTAATGGACAAAATACTTGAGACGAAGACAATAGAGCAAACTGGACAGCCTATCACGAGTTCACATGCAGCAATATAATCAATATAATACAGTATTTTGCCTGTATTGTGTAGCCCTATGTGAATTAGAATGAAAAAGGAGTGGGGGTCGTGTGCGGCACCAGGGTAGAAGGAATCAGGTGTGAAGGGAGGGGAGAGAAGATGGCTGTATCATTGGTTTAGAGGCAGACATGAAGCCTGGAAGCCTTGCATGGTTATGTAAGAGTGGCTCCACTGGGAGAACTCATGAGGAACACCACCCTCCCTCTCCTCTTCCCTCTCGTGATTGCACTCAACGCCCCCCTCCCCCAACCAGCAACACTGCCAAGCCCACTCAGAGCACACTGCAAGAGTGCAAGTGTGATGCTAAACATTATCACATGTCCAGCAGTGCCACTACTTAAACCATTAGGTTAATATAACTCAGCAAAGTTATCTCCAGAAACAATACCTTAAGACCACTGCTACATAACTGGTTACCTTTATAGCTTAGCATAGCTCCACTGTAATTAATTGCTGTAGGCAGTAGTAAGTGTTTCATAAAGCATCCAGAAACATGGAGACGGAGAGGTAGCCGTAAGTGACTCCAGCGATAGCGAGGGCAAAGCCTGAGGAGAGGCTGCTGAACAAACAAAGAGTCCTGTATTGTGAGACGAAACCTAGCCGTACTGTTTGGCTGGTCAGTTGGCTGAGAAGCATTAGAGGCCTGATTGAGACTTGCTCACAGAAAGAGACCCTCAGCTGGGTTTTGTCTCTGCCACTGATGACGTCCCGCTCTCCCTGTAGACTGGGGAAAAACACGTCAGTGATCATTGTGATTCGGGTTTGAGGCTTTTCTTCGCAAATAAACTATGTTTTAGTTGGTGAAGGAGAAGAATCACAGACTGAGAGGGAGGGGAGGATGTGATGCAATGGCAAGAAGCAAATTTCAACACTAGCAAAACACGTTTGATGTTAACATGGAAACTCTTATTTACTGTCAAAACTTTCTCTTTTAAACCAGACCTAGAAACTTAATCTATGATTTATCTTAAGTCGGCCATCATGTGGAACTTTAGTTGCTATTTAATTGCTGTAAAAATAATACATTTGTATTTTTTTTGGTGAAAAAAATCCTTTAATTCTTTTTACAACTACTGCAAATGTCACTAGGGTAGCAGCTCTGTTGTTCTTTTAGTGTCTTGATTTAATGTATACTACAAACAAATGAATAGCCCATAAAATTTCTTTAATAAAATGTAAAAGTGGAGGAGATCCAACTCTGCCAGAATGCAGTCCTGATTGGTCCAGAAGCTGTTTATCATCTGCAATCCCAAACCTAGTTTAAAATATTCTAAAATTAACTTAAATGATCAACAGAAAGTAAAAAAAAAAAAAACTGTTTTGATTGGAAGTCAAAGACGTCAATGTGTCTTGTTGCAGAGATATCTACTAAAGTTAACACGCTAATCTGCTAGCCCCAGCCTGTCCTATCTGCAATAGCACTCTGTATGTAAAGAGATGATTGTGAGTCACTATAAAGTCGTCTTCCATCAGTTCAACAAAAGAGGATGAAGAAGTAGCACTGCTTAGACACCATTTTGCAATCTCTTGTCAATCATGCTGATGGTCCTGCTCTTGGTCAGATCATTTAAAGACAGAAAGCAAAGTAACTGCAATTTGCTGACTAAAGCTCTTGGCAACAAGCTTTATAATGACCACCGCCTGCTTGAGTCAAAAATCCCTGTTCCACAGCAAACAATACATGAAAATAAATAGAAGCAAAACAAGTTTTAACACTAACACAGTAAAGGGATGAAGTTTGATGGTGAACTTTCTTCTGAGTAAGTAAACAGCTGTAAATGCCAACACTGAGAAGAAGGAGGTACCATGTGTTTCTTATGGAAGGGGTACCACGACTTTCTGGTGTCAAACAGAAAAACAGAAACCAGAGAGGAACACATGAGCGGTTAGATCATATTGTATGCTCTGCCTTAATGGCAAACATAAACAACTGAAGCAAGACCGTTAGGCCTGACAGGCAACATCTCAGCACAAAATCTGAACGAAACATCAACTTGAATCTAAAACATATTTGTGTATATAAACACGGTTACTGTGGTTACTGGATATGATTTGAAAAATCTTTCCACCTTACAGGGTTAGAAAAAATAACCGTGATACTAACACAAACACAAACTACATAGCAGAAAAGAAATCATCTTCTGTAATGGCTTCTGTCATCATTCCAATAAAACAAAAAACAAAAAAGAAGAAGAAAAAAATTAAATCAACAATCTGTGTCTCTGTAAACACACACAACCACTAAAGAACGTTTCTGCAAATCACATAAAAAAGTGAATACAAGACAAAAACCCAGAGTGTTTGGAAATGACTGAAGGACCACAATGGCAGGAACTCCAGCACCAAACAATTCTTGGACATGAGAGTCAGAATAAGTGTTTCCAGTGCTGAAGCAAGGAAAGCAGCAACATCTGCTGATTCTAGAAACCCTTATGAAGTGCAGACTTTCAGAGGCTGAAAGCTTCAGAGATAAGAACTCATGAGAAGGAAAAGTGCTGCTTCAAGGGAAAGGACTGGAGCCAGCCCTACAGCATAGTGCAGGAGTGCCACGAAGAAACAAATCCTCCTCAGCAGTTGCTTATGTTTTAACAGTCTGAGCTTCTGCATGTAGAGCCTCCATTTAGCTTGATGCATCCATATTTAGAACCGTCACCTCATTGCTTTCATGCAGACAGAATACAGAGAGCCTCTACAGAGTTCACACAGGCCACGTTTCCATCCTAGTCTACTCATCACAGAACACAGAGGCAGCAGTTCCAGCTATGAACAACCTAAGATAACATCCACAACCCCTTTTTTTAATTTTTATTTTAAATTTTGGTTTTGTTCCAGCAGTGACCATGTGCATGTGACTCACCGGTGTGTGTGCTGGAGTCCTGAGATGCAGTCTCCAGAGAGAGGCTCTGTCCCATGCTCCTGGCCCTAAAGGGCCTAGATATGCTGTACTGCCCTCCTCACTGGACAACAACAGGGCCCCACCTGCTCCACTCTGGCTTGCCCTGGATCTCTGGTTAAAGGGCCCCTCTATCGCCAACTTCCTTCTCCTTCTCTCTCTCTCTCTCTTTCTCACGCTCTCTCTCTCTCTCTCTGTGTCCACTGATCTTTACGGCTCTCACTCTTTCTCTCTCTCAGTGACACGCTCGCCAACATTACCTCCCTTCTTCTCTCCTGGCGCCTTCCACTCCTCCCTCCGCTACTCCCCACCCCTTTCCTTTACGCTGACCCTCCCTCCCACCCTTTCTGTTTCACTCCCTGACTTTATAAATAAGCATGCAGGGCAGCTACAGATGGATGCCTATCATTCCAGAGAGTCGGGGGTCAAAGTGCCACGCTTGTGGATGTGCGAGAGAAAGAGAGAGTGAAACAGAAAGGCAAGCAAAGAGATTAAGGGGCTACTCGGGTGGATGACTGAGAGACTCTTAATTAGAACGATATGGTGAACAACATGAGGAGTGGAGTGGAATCTCACTGATTCATACACTGCCAGACAGAAAACAACTGTGAGGTTTCTTTTTCTGCATGCCTCAGGTCTCAGTTGCAGCATACGGGACATACAAAAAAACTTTTTACTTTATTTAAATATCAGAGATAGCATTTTATCACCTTGTTAATTCATGGTGATCACATTAAACACAATTTTTTAATTGTTGGTTTTCAGAAACAAGATCATAACACAATGTAACGCCTCAACAACACCTTCTTATTTTTAATTAAACAAGCCTTCAACATTAGGCGGGAAAATATGTTTCACCATCATCTAATTCAGGGGTTCCCAAACTTTTTCTTGCCAGGACCCACATGTAAAAGTAGTGTTTGTTACACGACCACCAATTATTTTATCAAATGAAAGTCAAAACATTTTTACTCAACTATCAAACCCAATAGGGAACATAATAGAAAAACAAAACACATAGGCAGACTAGACGTGAGCAATCAGACAAAAATAGCATATCACGTTACCTCAAGAAACTTTCATAATACAAGATGTGTTGATATTATTTACCAATAAGTTGGAACAAAACCAAGAAGCCCCATATTTAAAAAAATACCATCAAATACTATTAATTCAATGAGCTGTATTCAGTATTTCACATACAGGACTGTATTAATTTTTATTAAACAGCAATAAATACCCTCTGTTTCTGAGCTTAAGTGATGTTGGGAAGTGTTGAAGTATGAACAATATTCATTATATGGTCAGAAAAGCATATAGAGACAAAGTAGCACAACATCATGAATCTTATTTCACAGCCTTGTAGACTGAGGAAAAAAAAGATAATAGCTAGATGTAATCCATTTAGCTCTTACCTTCACACTGAATACATAAATACATAATTATTATCTAGCTGTACATTACACAACATAGCTACATTTGTTCTGATCCATGCTGCCAACTTGTTTAGAAGGATAGTCAGCTTGTACGCTGATTATTGATTAATTAGGCCAAAACAAACTTAATATTTCTGAACAGACACAGCACTATGCATTTTAAGTGTTGCACACGTTTCTTGTGGCATGTAGTTTTTATCTAAAAGAAAAGAAAGACACCACACTTTGAACAGGCAGCTACACAAACCCTACATCCATAATCTGTGTGACACTCAATACGGACATGAACTGTTTATAAACGGAGAAGTTCTTAAAGGTGCTTCATAAGCGCGGCTCTCAAAGCACATGACTAGCTCTAATTATTCCGAAGCAACTGTGCTCTCTCAGACTCATATCCTCTCGATAACAGGACGAAACCTTAGACAGCCATTCCACTCCGGTGTCCTGGCTAAATCTCTTTTTAATGAAACTTGCTTTTGGTCAGTGCTCTTTAATTACTGATGACACCCACAATATGGTCAGAGAAACGTATGATTTAACACAATAACAGTATATCATCAAACTGCCCATCGTAACCTAGCAAAGAATGCCTTTTTAAAATCTGTACTGACGAGTATTCTTTGTGTTCTGCTTTTACAGATGCCATTCCAGCTAACCAATAAATTGTTCATGGTTTTGTTTCAAAACACAAATTCTCTCCTGAAGGATAAAACCAGTCTTCTGCCCCATAGAGAGAACCGCAGGAAAAACCCCCTTGTGGTCATTCATTGGAATTCCAAGCATGCAAGGTTATCCAGCAGAGCCCATTAGCGGGAAATGTGTGTGAACATACGCGGCTTTACAACATGAGCACACAACATACTGACATTGTTGAAAGAGGGGCTGGCTTACATGTAATATGTCTTCTTCCCTCTAAAAGCCGCCACTTCAGTGATTCAGTGATTTGTTCTAAGCACTTAATTGACTGATTAATTACAAGCAGTGGGAGTCCTCCCACTGTATTTCACAGGCCTCAGTAGGAGACAGACTATGAGGAGTGAAGAAGAACACACGCTATGCAGCATTCAGCGGCGGTATCATTCCCTGAACAGTCGATACATTAAATTCATCCTGTGCATTTGCTGAATAGTAACTCAATTGTCCTAATTTCGTAAAAGCCTTCAGCTTCAGATCAGAGGATAGTCAGACATGGAGATCAGAAATGGAGCAGGACTTCAGATAGACCACTGCAGCAACAGTGCGAATGAGGGAGAACACAGCCAAGAGAATTGGGAGGGGTGCATAAAGGGAGAGAGGATGAAGCAGTAAGCCTGCCAAACAAGAGGAGAGTGACTGATGCATGTTCAGTGTGGCATAATACTTATGACTGTGCCTCAAATGGTTTGTACATGTACAGAATTATTAGATTTTCGGTAAATTGTGTTTTATATAGCAGTTATTGGTTTACTGTCACCATATAACATTAATTAACATGGAGATGCACCAAAGCCACTTAATACAGGTGGATACTGAGTACCCATACCAACACCATCAGCTCCATCTAACCAAGCTAACCAGTAGGTCCTAATACTTATTTAGGTCAATTTTGTCTTGCTGGAGTTTAGTACATATCACCGTCACTCATGTCAGCAGCACCAAATTTCACAGTTTTTCTGGCTTGTTTGCTGCCAAGTAATATCACTGACCAGCAGAGCTGTACTCCAAGCCTTTCTAGCAGGCTGAAATGCTAGCTAAAGGCTAACTCAAGGCTTTCACTGTACTGAGAATACGGTGGCTCCTTCTGTTTCCTAATCAACCATCTGGACTAACATGAACTCAAACTGTAAGTCACTACACAGCGACAGATGGGTGATTACTGAAAGAAGCCTGCCTCAGCCATTCAGGTAAGAGACTTCCATTAGCATGTTTTTCCTCTACAAAATACTGCCATTACAGATTTTGCCACAATCATTTGTACTGCTGCTTCTGGTCCCACATCGCTAATGCGCTCTGTTCTGTGTACTGGCGTGCGTCAGAAATAGCTTTGTGATGTTGGGCGTAAGTTGTGAGTATTACAGACGTTACTGTGTTAAAGTGCTATAAGATACGACTCTGGTGCGACAATTAAAATGTATTTCTTATTGTTAAAGCCCAGCCAGCATATACAATATATATACATATAATAACCACAGCTTGATGTACAAACAAAATAAACCACTACGCTGATTGTATGATTACGTATTCAGATAAATTCTATAGATTCTACTATAGTCTTAAAACACATCTTAAAACCTAGCAGTTCTAAAAGGGAAAAAAAGGTAAATGCTTGAACATTCGATGTGACAACAGAGAGTCAAACACAAACTTTGTGCTGCGTTGAAATCTCAAAACCATGCAAAAACAATGCGACAGAGAGAGAGAGAGAGAGAGAGACAAAGAGAGAGAGACAAAGGGAGAGAGAGACAGAGAGAGAGAGAGAGAGAGAGAGAGAGAGAGAGAGAGAGAGAGAGAGAGAGAAAGAGAGAAGAGAAAGGGAGAGATAAAGGGAAAGAGAGAGAGAGAGAGACAAAGAGAGAGACAAAGAAAGAGAGACAAGGAGAGAGAGAGAGAGAGAGAGAGAGAGAAAGAGAGAAGAGAAAGGGAGAGATAAAGGGAAAGAGAGAGAGAGAGATAAAGAGAGATAGAGAGAGAGAGAGAGAGAGAGAGAGAAAGAGAGAGATAAAGAGAGATAGAGAGAGAAAGAGTGAAAATAACTATGCATTAAAAAAGACTGAATTAAATCCAGAACCTCAAATGAGTTCAGAACCTACTCCAGTAATACACCACTGTTCCGGCACAGAACTCCAGTGCATGTGCTCTAGTGGAAATAAAGCTCATGAGTGAGCTGCAGCCCTATTTCTCCGTGTCCCAGTTACAGCGTCTACACTGGGGCGCTGGTCCAAACACAGAGCCTGCTGGACGGTTCTGCCAGAGCCTAGAACCTGACGCTGCTGTGACCTGAAAAACGAGCCATGCTGCATGAAGAAGGGGACGCACAAAGGTCTGACGTCATGATGCATCTTCGGGGTCCCTACAAGCTCAGTGCATTTGTTTTTAGAGATATGAGCTTAAAAGCAAAGCCTGTAGCTTCAAAGCCTCGAAGCTCCACGTTATTATCTCCATGACGCTAAAACGTGATACAAAATTGTCCCAATAAATCCTCCAAGGCAGAAACAAAGACCACCAAACATCTAACAACCTTTGGTCCGTACTGAGCCAAGCATGAGAAGTAAATGATGTGTGATGTTACCTGACAAATTAAATGAAGCAACAAGATCACACAATATACACACTGATATAAACGGAGTTTAATAACATGTTCAGTTCCACAAACATACATATCAATATGAATTTATATCTGAATGAACAACTGGGTCTACTCAGACTGCTAAACATTCAACAAGCTCTCTTTCGCCACTCACTCCCCTCAGCGACAAAGCAGGAATACAAAGCAGTGTGTGCACTGTGAAATAATCACTTACCACGATTTTCCATCACAGAATCTGACACGAACCACTGAGTAGATCCTGCGAGTAGAAATGAAAAAACACAAGTCAATATAACTTCTTCAGCTGGACGAATGACACAATTAGTTCTGACATAATACTTTTTAATGCAATCAGTTACAAAACTGGTCATATAATAATACGACTGTCCACACAAATGGCTAAGATTAGAGCTTTAAGTATTTGACTGAAGCTGCTGGGACCTGACTGAGCACTTTAGATTCAGGCATCATTTTCTAAGTGTGTGACTAATTTCACATTTGAGTTCTTACAGCCTGCCCCCTCACTTTTAACAGATTTTACACTCAACTCCATCACAGATTTTTACACTTTAGTTTACTTTATTATTCTGCCCTCTTTCATTACCCTAAAACATTTTATGCAGGAGTCACCCACTTTTTAGCCCACCCATGGCAAACAGAAGCTTGGGGGAATAATAATAATAATAAAAGTGTATATATATATATATAAATTAATGGTTGTTAATGAATTTACATTTGAAAGGGTTATTTATGACAGCTATCTAGCTTGCATGCATGCGTGTGTGTGTATATATATATATATATATATATATATATATATATATATATATATATATATATATATATATATATATATATATATATATATATATGATGTACCTGAGATCTAATGATGGCTGTTATAGTCACTAGGCAGCAATTTATCCTATAAGGTTTTGTTTAGTACTTTACATGACTTATGGGTTTGTTGGGGTCAAACTACTGAGCTTCAAACTATAGTTTTTTAGTTTTGGACTCATAGCTCAATGAAAGGGTTCAGGTGAGGTTGGATTTATACAAGATTGTGGGGGTCGGATCGTGTTTAAATTTGATGATGTGAATCAGGCTTGAAAAGAAAAATGGGTATTTGGGTTTGAGTCTGGCATAAGCTCAGACTCCAAAATAAATAAATAAATAAAATTAGTGGCAAATGGTCACTTTCCATAGTATTAGGAAAGAACAAATGTATTAAGGTTTGGCCTGCGTTCATCTATAGTGTACGGTGTGTTTATCTTAATATGTTTTAGGACCTCACACAGTATTTATGACGTACAGCGGCAATATACTAAATATTCCAAATCAGGTCCTCCACCTATCTGTACTCCACCATATACACAAAATGAAGACAATGTTTTTTTCTAAAGCTTCATTTCTGTCAATTACAGACTCAGATATGAAAGTAGCTGTACTATAAGAATCTTTCGTCCCAGGGAGGCTGAACCCTCATGCTACCCTAAGTAAGCATTGATCATCAAGACTGGAAACATACAACGTAGAAGGTCATTGGCCTTGTAAGTGGGTGGTCGTCCTCAGTGCGTCCAGTTCACAGGTCTCAGACCAGGAGATAAGGCTCATGAGCTCACGTCTATTGACACCCTGCAAGGGGGAGGGGGGGAGAGAGAGAGAAAGAGAGGCAAAAGGGAGGGAGAGAGTGGGCGAGAGAGAAGATTTCAATCAACAGGGACGGAGGACCACTTAAACACTTAAACTAGCTCGCTGAGACAGGGTGATCACGGGCTAATGGTAGTCATCGATAAAGGAAGACACGCTCAAGTGCCCCCATAAAGATGCCGCCTTCTAAACCTTCATGTGACTCCGTACACTGACCAAGTCTGGTTATTCTACTAGCTATGGCTTTATTAAAAACAAAGAAAGACAATTCGGTAGTTTCAGTATTGATTTAAACCCATTTTCACACCATTAACTTCAAATGGCAGCCATTTCCTCTGATATGCTTACAATTAGAGGACATCCTGATGTTATTTAGCAGGTAAAGGCAAACGCAAAGACAACAACACACAGATAATTAATAACTAATAAATAAATTACAATAATAAATGACAAAAGGTATTTTTAGTGATATCACAAGACTGATTTTTGGGTCCATAAAAACATTAAATGAGTGGTTTCTTAAAGAGATATTCTTAAATAAGGTGCAAATGTGAAGATTATTTTTAATGTCTAAGAAATCTTCACGTAAGTGAAAGTATACACACCAGTTAAAGTATGCCATTGGAACCACATTTCCAAGCCGAGAACCAAGTTTTACTTTCTAAAGATTCTATAAGAAAGATAAAATCACTACACTATTTCATCACACCATCTCCATGCGTCCCTCGTTTAACTGTAGATAGTTAAAATTATTGTTATAAAGGAGAGTAAAGTTATAAAACGACTATGAAAAATTTGAAGCTGTAAAACTACTTGTGGTAATATTGGTCATAGGGGTGTCAGAAAATTTCGAATATATCGAATATCGGAATATTTTGTTTCGTGATATCGTATCGATTCTCAAAAACACAGTATCGATACACAGATTCCTGGCAGACAGTGAGTCATTGTGTGTTGTGTTTACACCTCTGACCACTAGATGGCAGTGTTGTAATCCATTTTCAACTCCAACATTAACAAGCAGCACAAGGGTGCAATGCTATTGTAAGTATTGATAAACCTGTTCATATATTGGTGTGGTTTAATAGTAGGAATTGAAAAATCACAATACATCACATTGCTTGTAGTATCGCAATATATCTCAATATATTGAATCGTGACAATACGTATTGTATCGCCAGGTTCTTGCCATTACACAGCCCTAATTGGTCATATGTAAAACCTGAATGTGCAATGTCATCTTTTCCAAAAACAAATAACAGTGAAGTGAAAATAAAATGAAATTAAGTTTTAAAAAGTAATTATAGCAACGGAGAGGCATCGAAAGGGAGAAAAGGAAAAGAGAGCAAGAAATGCTAATGATCTCCTGAGTCAGAGCGATCGATTAGAGAGAGAGAGAGAGAGAAAGAGAGAGAGAAAGAGAGAGAGAGAGAGAGAGAGGCAGCAGTGCTTTTTCAGCCCAGTTTCTCTCTGAGGTCCGATCGCAGCAGCAGATAAGAAAGCGAGCAGGATGCTGGCAGAACACTGTCTGTACACGGCTCACTCTCTGTGCATGACTCATGGAAGGTGCAATCAAACAAACTCACCAGACTGGGTTTCTAATTTTGAACATGTTTAACACAGCCAGCATCCAGAACAGTTTAGTGCACTTTAAGGTCATTTCATTGGTGCATTATAACGTTAACACACGAAAAGTCAGTTCCAGTGGAGCGGCTCGTGTAAGAAGCGTCGGAAAGCATTCTGCAGCTTATTTTTGGTGCTGCTAACTCGAGCAGATCTGCTGAAACTCGGGCCTTTTCAGGGACAATGAAGGTCAGGCAGAAGAATATAGGTTCTGTATGTGTGACTCACAGCTGGGGGAGCGGAGTACTACACTGTCACATGAACGAAAGGGATCAGGCACAACACACAAGGACTACGTTTGAGCACCAGTTTCAGGCACAAATTCGATTTTGCCCACGTCATCTTACACAACTGGCACACGAGCCTAAAGCCTAAACGCAGTTTAGACTACAGATAGATTCACAGTATTTGGAGAATTACAATATTTGTAATTTCACCTGTGTACATCACCACTAGGGATTTGAAATGAGGCAGTCAAGATGTGCTTGAAAGGTGCAGGCTTTAATTCAAGGGGTTTAACAATCATGCTGCACTAACCATCTCGAAAAACTATTTCTTTACAAAGTCCTTCCATCTGTAAATGCTCACTGGACAATCTAACAACTCCATGGACATCACGGAAAGCTGACTTTCTTCTCTTGAGATGCTTTGCCAGGCCTTTACTGCGGCAACCTTCAGTTGCTGCTTTTTTGTGGGTCTTTCTGCCTTCGGATTTGTCTTCAGCGAGTGAATAGCATGCTTAATTAGGTTAAGGTCAGGTGACTGACTTTGCCATTTCAGAACACTCCATTTCATTGCCTTAAGAAATCGGGTTGCTTTTGCATTGTGTTTTGGGTCACTATCTATCTGTACTGTGATGAGCCGTCCTATCAGCGATGCAGCATTGACAGAATCGAAGCAGAAAGTACCGCTCTGTACACTTCTTCTAGCAGCCACACCATCAACAAACCAGTTCAAATGGCAGTCATACATGCACATATCATCTACTATGTCTGACACACAAGGTGCAGCCCTTTAAATCGTGATTCTTCATACTCTTGTATACTCTTCATACCCACTGTTCTTGTACAAGTTATTGTTAGTTTGTTTTTGTACCTGTATTCTCTTTTTTTTTTTTAAACAGTAAAATAACTAAAAAAGCTATACTCTGTGTTTTATTCTCAGGCATCAGCCATCATGAATACTTCCCTGATAATCTAAACCATGCATGAACCTCAAATTTAATTAACTAGCCAAAGTGGGACAATTCATTCAATTAACTAGGTCACAAGCAAACAAGCAAACTGTGTTTTCTTCCTGCTGATTTACTTTTATTTCACAATCTTCTGACAATGAAGGAGCTAGTTTACATTACACAACATCTTAAAGCAGACTCATATTTTTAACACAAAACTAGAAGATGATCACTTACAGAAGCTCTAAATGCTATTAATTTAGCTACAGCAACATAAAACAACCCTGTGCAGTGCAAGTATAGACAGAACTAATGTAGTTTCTAACAATCAGTGTTTCAGTGTATTGTGATAGCTGTGATAAGTAATGACTTGGTCAAAACAAATTTTTCTATAGTATTGATTAGGGATGCACCGATACCACTTTTTCCTTACAGATACCAATACCAGCTTTTCAGGTTCCTGTCTTATGTGGCTATAAATCCTGATATTTCTAGTGTTCCACTTTTTATATGTTGTATTTTTTATGTCTTATCCTGAATAAGATATAATAACCTTGAAAAAGCACCATTTACTGGTTGAGTAACTGCACATTAAAAAGTTTCAGAGCTATGAAAAAAAAAAATTGCCACAATGCAGAAACACGTGCAGCCATTTAGTCAATAAGCTTCATGGTATTGGCGCTCTCTAATGCAGATACCGATACTGTGTGTAAGTGCCAGTATCGCCGCTGATACTGATACCGTATAGGTATTGGTGCCACACTAATATTAACGCTAACAACTGCTCATGACCTCTTTTGCTATTGCTGAAGAGAACCGTTTAAACTCTCAGAAAAGCTTATCTGACGTCAGGGTTGGATATGAATGGTCTACTAACTTATGAGCTTTGATTTGATCGGCCATGCTGGGCGTTATGCTTTGCCCCAGAAAGCGGGGGACTGCTGTTTGCATTATATTAGAGAATCGCTGGCTCTGCACAACTTCTGATGCACCACATCCTCCAATTCCAACACACTGGATCCATCATGCATGCATCAGATGGAACTAACACTTCCCACTGAAAACAGAGAGCAGTGTAAATGCACCGTTAGTAAAATTATTTTACTTTCAGATGCATTTAGCAGCTGTGTCAAGGCACACCATGCACTGCACCTGAGCTTGTGCATACATCTGGCGCAGAAAGTTTAGAGAAAGAGTGGGCTTCTGTGAGGCAGGGAAGGGGAGATATATTCCTGACTGCACTGCAGAGGAGAAAGAGAGAGTTACTAATGCGGCAGCATGCCAGGAACACAGCTACAGTAGAGCTAAACACCCTGCACAGAGGTTAACTTCACCAATATTACCTCCTATAAACCTTAAAACAGACCTGACTGCTGTGCTGGGTCTCTATTAACTTCAGCTTCTGTTAGCCGTGAAGGCATTCGTCTTCATGAGCAGAGTTTAATGCTAGGGTTAAGAAGGCTGAGGTTGATTTTGAGCCGTGACAGTCAGCCTCAGCAGCTTCGCATTTTTGAGGTTTCAGACACCAAAATAATCCTAAAACTGCAGAGCACTTCCTCAGGAATCAGGAGTTCTGCCTAAAAGTGTAAATGCGACTTAACCACTTCAAATGCCAAGAAAATGAGGACAGGAAACAAGGGAGCCAATGAAGAGTAGACAAAAACTCTACAGTTTCAACTCAATACAAGCAATTATTCTACATTATCCACTTCCAGATCAGTTATTTTACAACAGCCACATTAATGCACACTGTGTTTTGGCAGCACACGAGAGTTATAATTTTAAAACTTGTCTTTGGTTGCTTGACTAAATCTAACAACTGTGTTTTTCATGATTTTAGAAATGGAGTGGCCATCCTGACAGTAGATGTAATGATGAGACAGAGGAGGTAGAGGAGGTATGCCCTCACACAATAAAAGCCATGTAGGTGGGGGTACCAGCAATCAAACGAAGTTCTTCTGCATCATAAACTGCAGCAGCAGAAGCTCTCAACAATTACAAACACAATTACTGACTTACTGAGCTGTACAGCGATTGGCAGTCTGACCAGAACCCATCATGTCTACATGACGGGGACTCTCACAGTCACACTCACACAATTTCAACCCGAAAAAAACAGGAACAAAACTGAACAGACAGAACAAAGCAGTCCATGCGGTAAATGCAGTGTACGTCAGATAATCTAGCTGACGTTTATCAAGTTACATATCAAGTGTCCTAAACACTTCCTAAAACTTCAACGGGTTTAGCTAGCTAGCATACATGCTATACAAACTACACACTAACAAATCCTTTTTCCTCTTTCCTTACAACATTTATAACACGTCCTTTAATCCTAACGCTTGTTTTCTCTCTGCAAAGAAAGGCTTGTGGTTTGAAGCTATATTTTTTTTAACCTGGCAGGTCTTTAGTAAGGGCTCATTTTTATTCAATGCAGTGGCTTCAGCTACAGCATGACTGAACTAAGATTCATTACTACACACTTAGGACTTAAATCACACTTGTGACCCAAAGACTGGAGACTAGTGATGCACAACTCTGGGTTTCCAGGACTCCACTCTGACTCACTTCTCATGTCGCCTGTCGACTTTTTGGCTCAAATTAAAAGATGACAGCTCCTGAGCTGGTGGTACAGGGACACAGCAGATATGAAACCATCTGAAATGTAGTTTACTAATTTCCTAAGCAGCTGCAGATTATTTTAACATGCTGAAAGTTTGTAGATGATGCCAAGTCATATCAGGTTGATTGACAAACGACTACAAGTCAATTATCAACACATTTTGTTTATCTTTTATTTAGTGTTTTTTTTAACTATATAAAAACTTTTTAAAACTTTTATTTACTTCAACTTATATTATTATACTTTGTAGATTTTGTATATATTTTTATTTATTTTTTTGTTATCTACTGGTAAATGGAGGAACAGAAAAGTAAGAATTTCATTGTACAGTGTAACTGTCTGTTCTCTTGAATCTTAAATCATTTTACCATCAGGATTCATACACACATGATGAGGTTTCTTAGGAGAGCTTGAGCTTCAGAGTGATGTATTGAGAAAATAATTACTGTAGTCATAATTCTATGAAAATAAAGCATTAGTAGTTAAATAGACTTAAAGGTCTCAAAAATACTTAGAAATCCAATTTGAGCAGCCAAATCATCCAGATAGAGATTCAACTGGCATCGCATTTTTAAACCTAACCCTAACCTCCAAATCTGGTTTTAATAAGATTTACAAAATCAGATTTCATGTTTTTTTGCACTGTACAGACCATCAAAAATCAATCTGGATACAAACTGGATATGGCAAAAACGGATTTGGGCTGGCAGTCTGAACATTTAACATTTAATAGCTTAAAATGGGGAGATTTAAGCTATTAAAATATCCTGTTTTATATACAGAGTTAGAGATAAAAACATTCTCTGTGGGAGGACATCACAGCAACTTAGCACAATTTATCTGACCACCTTCAATCAAGTTTCTCGCTGCACTCAAAAACCAGAATACAATCACTTCAGACTTACATGGCTGAAAAATCTCTGAAGTGCTGTCACCTTTCACCATGTTTTACCTGACACAAAACAAACCAACGGTGCATGCTGTGTCTTCCTTCGTCTGGGAGACTGTTGTTTACCTGGTTTACCTTGAGTTTTTCCAAAGCATAATCAAACACAGTGATCATTAAAATTTGTCCATACTAACCATTAGAAAGTCTACTGTGATTTACCATCAACTAAGCTTAAAACTAGACTCTTTCGGAATCGATTAATCAACTAACGGAGAGCCGACTTACGTTGGAAGGCCAAGAGCTAACATGTAACATCTGAGAAAATCAGAGCTTCTTTCCAATTTCCAAACATGTGCATATGAGTGCAGTACTTGTATTTCAGTGCTACACGTGATGTTTCATGTTCTGCAGCTACTGTTGCACCAAAGTTTCCTGATACACACCAGCAGTATAAAATTGATTTTCGGAGAACACTGCATCATTCTGTTTCAGACGTGGATGTATTCTATAAAAAAAGCAAGAAAGTTTGCACCCCCTGCTCCCCTAAAAAACCTTGCTGTAAACAAGAAAGCAGACTGCTGCAACAGCACAGTGAATAAATCCACTGAACGCTAATCTCAAGCAACTGCTCCTCGCATGAACAAGCTCTCTGACTTAGTACGGCATGGCAGTAGCAAACTGAGACACAATGTATGCTTTCCATTTATGTAAGCAGCACTATTTCCTGAGGTGAGAGCCTTTGTCTCTGCTCAGGTAAAGCATGTCGGACATATTTACACTGTGACTTACTCAAGGCTGTTAGTTTTCAGTGCCTGTCCTGTAAGGCACTGCACACTGAATGAACTGCCAAGTACTTTGCCCAGCAACAAAAATTGATTATTTTTGAACAAGACATTGCTGACAGCTGTTAAGAGGCTGAATAATGACTGGACCGAGTCTGTTCCAGACCAGTGAGTTCATGCTCCAGTGATGGGCTGATGCAAGCGCAATGACTTCACACTGAGGGAGGTTAACAGACATGAAGGTGGCAGCTGATATAAAATGCTGAGTGACTGGAGCGGAGACGGTGCAGGGGAAGGGTCCTGAAAGACAACAGATGTCAGTGTTTCACTTACTGTAAATCCGCTTGCTGTTCTCACAGCCGGGCTACCGGAGTCTATCGACTGTGGTGAGTCACACAGTGGGATATGGAAGAGTATGTAGACCACTTCCCCTATTACAACAATGTGTGTGGGATTGGGCGTATGTGATATGAACATATGAGACCATGCATGAGACATGCAACATATCTGCAGTGTTTTTATTATGTTCTTTCAAGCATTCTTCTCTTTTACCTAGCAATCGTTAACCCATCAAAATATCAATTCAGCTCTCATTCTCATACCAGATCAGCTGAGCCACATTCTAATCTGTTACAATATCTCTGATATATGCACACTTATGAACAGACATACTAACTGAATTCTACTTCTGCAACAAGATATTTAAAAAATGTGATTCTTGTATGAACCGTAAATCATAGGCCTGATTTTTGGAGCCCAAACACTCACCTTTGTTAAAATCAAGAGAAACTATTACCTGCTCATGACTACATGACCAAAAACTAAAAAGCTGAGAAAATAACTGGAATTAATAATAAAACAATTCAGAAAATGAATGAAAGCTACATTTACCACTAATTACTAGTTTAAGCTAAAACAATCAGAACTGGCAACACCAGCTAACTCAGCGGCTTTCGATCTGCCCATGTTAGTAGCCATCCATCACATCCTTTCCTATAATTATCAAACACGTTTGATCTCCTCCGACTGATGTGCATCTCACTTTCTCCTGGAGATCACAGACAAAACGGCTGTCCGTCATGTTTGCTTTCTATGCAGTACACTGTTGAAATTGTGCTGGTTTCCCCTCAAAAAGCAGCCACGTTATTTTTAGCTGCACACTTTATTTTTAGTAGTCTGTCTCCTGAAACCAACTGCCTCCTGCGCCTTCATGTGCACAGCTCCCTAACAAAGTAATGATTTAAATAGAAACAATTACCTATTAAAACAAACGTCTGTTAACCAATGAAATTGGTCCTATAACCATTTATTTTTCAGTTAGCAGTTAATCATTTACATCCCCAGTTCATCATCAGAGTCAAGAAGAGAACCAGGGAAAGATGTTCATATTGTCATTTCCCTGCGATTAGAAAGTCATGCAGGCTGCTTCGACATACTGGTAAGTGTCCATTACCTCACACATGGTCATATTCACCATCAGACACACACACACACACACACACACACACACACACACACACACCAGCATCAGCCTCCCTCAGGATAGGAAGTGTGAAAATGGGATGTAACTGGCCTAGTTCCTGCTTAAGCGTTAACTCCTCACAAACCACCATGCACCAGTTAAAACGTGACCAGTCAGAGTGTTAAAAGAATACTTTCAGGGAACAAAGAGCTAAGATACTGTACGTTAAACAGGGAACTTGTGTGGCAGACAGCAAACAAAGCACTATGGTCTCACAGTTAGGGGTGTAAGAAAATATCGAATATCAGGATATTTTGTTTTGTGATACTGTATCAATTCTCAAAAACACAATATCGATACACAGATTCCTGGCAGACAGTGAATCATTGTGTGTTGTGTTTAAACCTCTGACCACTAGATGGCAGTGTTGTAATCCATTTTCAGCTCCACTCCAACATTAACAAGCAGCACAAGGGCGCAATGCTATTGTAAGCATTAATAAATCTGTTCATAAAGTGGTGTTTTTAATAGTAGGATTTTAAAAATCGTAATATATCACTTTGCTTGCAGTATCGCAGTATATTGAATCGTGAGCGCTGTATCACAATTCGTATTGTTTCGCCAGGTTCTTGCCAATACACAGCCCTACTCACAGTGCTGGCATACTCGTTTAAAAATACTTGAAAATGAAGGATCTGGGGGTTGAAATTGCTTTGGGCATCAGTTAGAATCAATGTGTCATTTCATGACCTTGAAGATTTCTGAACAACTTTCTGCCCAAAATCAAAGTATCTGAAAAAACAATAGCAGGCCATCAGGTACCGCAGCGAAGCAATGAGCCAAAACAATCACAGGGAGAAGCTCGAAATACAATGTAAAAGTGGAGAGAATCAGTTCATCTATTCATTATGGTGAGAAATTAATGGTTCAGTATCAAGTGACAGTAGAGGAGATGACAAAACATCATCCTCCTTTTAAAACCCAATGATAACGTCTTGTGCAAAAAAAAAACTGGGCCTTCATCTGTAATGTCTAAGAATAGCTTAACACACATAAAAGTGGGCTTAGTGTCCCACATCAGGCTGTAGCACCAAAAGGCTTCCTTCTCCCAACACGCCTTACACAAAAGGAGATGGAGAAGAGGAAAGGATGACAAGATTACTGTACTTTTTCAACAAACGATACTTTTGCAACTAACAGCTGTATTCTCCATCAAACATAGTCACACGACTGCACAATGGAAACGAGTATGTGGCTCACTTGTGTGATCTTTAAATAGCATCCCACCTTGATCACAGGTTCGGATTTATGCAGAAACAGCCGGCAACAAAAATGTTGAGAAAAACTGGTATCTATGAACACGCGAGGTCAGCGGTGAGCTCCAGTTTCGCGTTCTGCTGCCAAATACGGGGGAGAAGATATGTGGAGCGGAGTACCGCTCAGAAAGCTGACCCCATGCGCTAATACTTACAGAAGTTGCTCCAGATGCAGGCCTATATATATGGGAAGAACTTCTATCCAGTTGGATGTGCGTCTGTGTGGGGGCTGTGAAGTGAAACCTGCAGCCCGCCTCCTCCACGCAGGTCTGAACACAGATCACCTCCACATCTTTGGTCCCCTCTAGAATGAGCGGAAGGTAGCGTTCGTTCCCATTCCGGCCCGTCTGCACGTCATAGCCACGCCTGTCCCAGAAAATCTATGCTCACCGCAGGGACCCATGGCCCACTTTACAAGGAGCCCAAATCGCTGCTCTCCTCCGTCCTCTCTAAACTTCAGTCCTCCAGTCATATCACCTACAATACCCTGTAGCTGAGGCTTTAAAAGTGGAGACCCAGGCTTGACTTAAAGGATGATTTAAACCAACCTGGACAACATCAATGCACTACTCTAATCATCAGCACAGGAGAGGACACCATTGTATGAGGCAGCAGACTTGGAAACCATCTAGGAGTCACTGTGAAACAAGCCAGGATGAGTAGTCAACCTCCACTTCCCATTGTTTCCACTACGGTGGAATTGCATTACCAAAGCTGGTGATGTAGCATCATTTCCAGTAAATGGTTTTGAAAAAGCACAGCCTGACAGCTGTCTAAGTGCACTGCGAGGTGCTTGAGATCGTCTATATGGCAACAAATTCAATCAGACTTGGTTACCATGAAGCAGATAAAGTGACTAGTGAAAAACCCAAATTTCAAACAGGCACACTGAACACAAAACTCAGTACTTCACCATCTTCCATTTGAATAGCCATTGGCCCCCATCTAAATTATCCAAAGTGTTGGTGTTTCTCCGAATCACATGCCTTCTCCATCACTACAATCCACTGATTATAAGCTGATGCTCAGTGAAGACCTTCTGTGCTTTATCATCACTTGGCTGTAGAATTTGTACAATATGTTTTACCACCTACATCATAATAAATAACTACTCCCTGCTAAACAGTTTTTATACAATACATACCTAATTTCAACCGATTAACATTTTTTAACCTTAGAAGTAAAACTTGACTAGCTATTATGTTGCACAGACAGACACTGTATCCATCTAGAGTAATATATTGTTAAACTAACATAATAGTGATGTAGTTGAGCTAAGTGATTGACCAGTTATTTGTCAGAAATCTGTTGACAGTCATGTAATTTGTTGCCACTGTACTTCAGCTCTGAGTACAAACCCCGCTGTTATAGGCAGTTTCACCAGACAAAGGACACAAGTCTATTAGTGGTGTAAGAAAATATCGAATATCACAATATTATGGTTGGTGATTCTGAATCAATTCTCAAAAACTTAGTAGCGATTTTTAATTAATTGTTTACATGTAAAGATTGCTGGTAAACTGAGGTTCCTATTGGGTGACTAGACAGCAGTATTGTAATCTTTTCTCAGTCATTAGACTCTTTTACTTCAACATGCCCAAGTAGCGTGTTTAGGGGTGCCCTGATACAATAATCAGTATCGGTATCAATACAATATTGGTCAAAATAACTGGATCTGATATCATAAGAGCAAAACAGTATGATCCATTACCTAAACGACAGTAAAATACAACAAAATTAGTCATCGCAATCTTTATGTTTCACTTCCAAATGAAAGCTATTCAGTTTGCTTTGTGAAGCTCCCAGGGTTTGTTCTAGCTAACACTGTCTAAACAGCTGACCTTTGGTTTTTTGTAGAACATAAGATCATAATGGAATTTTTAATAAAAGCTGAAACGTTACACCAAATAAAAATGGAAATATAATATTTCACTGATGACTATTGATGGCTATAACAACTTATGGCATGATTTTCCTCCAAAATCCACCATTCTTAAAGCAGAAGGGCAACTGCAGAACTTGCAGCGCCTGGAATTCAGTTCTTTCAGCAAATTACAGCAAACCATATGCCAAATAAAAGCCAGCTTCTTATTCACCAGCTTCTTGTTTGAACTGTACCCTTTCCCCTTAAATGTCACAACAGTTACATTCAAACAAGAAGCTGGCGAATAGGAAGCAGTCCTGCTTATTTTATGTTGAATCTGTTTGTAAAGTTAATTTTACAACAACTCTCTTCCACATTTTCACTTCATTTACACTGAACGCTGCCGACCTCTCAGTCAGTGGGCATAACCGCAGTGACTCCCTCCAGCTGCGACATCACATGCATACCCTCAGCCACTGTGTTCCGGTATCAGTAAACCATCAGGCTGGTATCCGATACTCGTCTTTGCAGTATCAGTATCGTTCTGGAGTGGTAGCTGATTGGCTAAGGTATGTTTGGTGTGCAGATTTTGCTCTTCGGTTTTTATGCTGGAGCTCAAAACCAGAGAGAACCTAAATCTCTTTTGTTTAATGCAGTTCCTCTCAGCTTCTACAGTCTGGGTAAGAGGAATTTCGGTGAACTGTTCCTTTAATAAAAAAAAATGCTTACTTGTGAAACAACCCAAAATTTACAGTAAACGACAGCGTCAGTGCCTGAAAGCAAATCACGTTATATTTGCTGATAAAATCTGGGCGTTCAGGTTCACTGTCCTTCATCCTACCTTCAAACAAGCAGTGCACCTCAAACCTGGCCATCTCACACGTGCAGCGTTTCTGACAGGCGTAGTACTGACTGAGCTCCCTCAACACACACACACACACACACACAGTGTGAAGAAGACGGCTAATGAAGTCCTCACACAGATCCGGCAACGAGAACAACGATCCGGTCCGTTCACACAGCAGCAGTCACACACAAGACAGAGACACATCGTAACATTAACACAGTGACAGGAGTGATCAGTCAGCCTCGTTCAGCTGGCGTTCACCGGCTGCACTGACTATCGATCTGTCCCGTATTTCACACAAACTGCCATCTTTGACAAAGCAAAGGGGGCTACATGCAGGACCCTCAGTACTGTACACTTCAGCAGCTGCGGTTCAGAAGCGCGTTCAGTAACGAGAGGAACCAGGAGAGGGGATTTCAGTCATATCGAGGCGATGTGCTGCCCCCAGCACTGATTCCAGGAGAAACCAGCGCTTACCGTACACACTCAGCACACACAGCGGTTTCGCGATCAGAGCCGGTTTAAACCCTGAGATGCTGCTTACACAATGATGCTCCGTGATCAGATCAGACCACCTTTCCTGTAGGTACCCCACCTCCTGTCTGTTCTACAGCACCCCAACACTGCACCGCACTGCACTGGAGGAAAAAAGAAAGAGCGGATTTAAAGCCGTGGTGGTGGTCGCTCTAGGGAATGACTGCATGAATGCGTGCATGGATGGATGGATGGATGGATGGATGGATGGACCGCACGACGGCTCCGAAGGGCGCTGTTATCGGACGCACGCAGAGAAGCATCGTTGCTGCTCCATTGTAGCGCTCAGAGCGCAAAGCCTTTGTAAGTTTGCTGCCACAAAAGCATCAGTGCAAACAGAAAAGCAAACCGTGCTGCGGATTTTCTCCCCTCGTGGTGATTAAAACCCCACCACTGCTCCACTTTTTCACTTCTACTCGGACACCAAACCGCTTTTCTAAGCAGTTTGTTCTTCTTCAATCTCGCTCTACAAGTTTCATTGTAAGACAAGCGGGCTGCAGCAGAGGATCATTTCCATTCTTTCACTGCCCAGACTCTCCTTCTTCCCTCGTTTCCACTCGAACCGACAGACCTCTCCGTCCGTTTTCTCGTTTATTTGCTGTTTTTCTTACCTTGCTCGGCGCTCAGTGTGTCCACGGCTGCGCTCCTCTTTCTCTCACTAGTTTACAGTCTCCGCAAACACGGCCGCCTCTCCGCCTCTCATATTCAACACCCACTACTCAAACTTTTCTCTTTTTTTACAACGGCGCCGGAAACCACGCGCTATGCAGCTTGGTAGTTGTAGTCCACTTAGCGGAAGATGGCGAGTCTTGCACCTTGGTTAAATCAATGCAGTTAACTACATTACCCATAAGCCTCTGCGAAGGAAGCGAACCCCCGCGCAGTGTTAAAAAGCTGTTTTGGGGCTTTTCACCGAACAGCGTTCACTTATTTACTTCTACAATAGATTAAACACATAACAACACGCTTTTAGCTCAAACTGAAACCAAATCAACCAAATAAAGGATGTTATAAGTTCGTTAGTAGCGATTTTTGGCAAAGTTGTGAAGAGTTCATCAATGATAGTCTTAATTCTGCACAGCAGTGGTGGTTCAGTCTTTAAACTTGATATCGTGCACGTGCAGGTTTAAAGCTAATACACAGATTTAATACTATTAATAAGAATATTAACGCAGGATTTCTATTTATTTCCCTGTAGCCCACGGATCTCACATCACAGTTGTGATGGCCTGCTGTTCTTATTGAGTTGGTTATTTTATTTGCCCAGATTTTCACTTATTTATTTATTTATTTATTTATTTTTTGGTTGGGATTTTTAAAATTGTGATTTGATATTAAACTTCCAATATTATTCACAGATATTTCTACCAGTGACCCATATAAACAGCATCAAATATTATTATTATTATTTTTTTAAAAATCTGTTTAAATTTAAATTGTATTATTACATTAATCTTTTACAAGGTCTATAACACCATACCTTATACTTTATTAAAAGAGAAAAAGCGATGTGCACTGCGACAGTTGCCAGTGCGCTTATTTTGCTGAATCAGGTCTAAAGCACATAAAACAAACATAAAAAGCCCCCCAGAGCCCTCTTCTTTAGTGAACCTTTCCATAAATCAAATAAGAAAAATGATCTTTTAAGCAGTGTGGCATGTATCAACACTGAAGAACTTTAACTTTACTGAAGAAGGTGTACAGGATCAACAGCATTCCCCGCCCTCAAGTACATTTTACATGTCTTTTTTTTGTTGTTGTTGCTGTATGCAGATTTGTGGTGGCTTCTTCTTTTCATCTCCAGACTTCAGTGTCAAAATGACCCAAGAAACAAATTCAGCTGCAAGATCATTTTCTTCGTGCACAAGGAATTCATAGCTGTCTACTTTAAAAACTGGATATACAATGTTGTTTATTATTTGACATAATTTAAGTTTTGTGTATTCCATCTGTAAAACCCTGACAGAACAAACAGACAAGTTGTGTTAGAGCTGTACAGTAGATTCATCTCAAAGTATCATAATAATGATTTCTGCTATATAATATTGCAAGAGGCTCCAACATGTAATTAAGCCCCTGACCGGCTGTAGATGTTGGTCAATGGCCTATTTACAGGTTGCAACCAAATACTACATTCAGTAACTGTTGCTCTGGTTGCATACCTTCATTGCACAACTTTACATGTCCTTAGTTCCTTGAACTGTCTGACCTGTGTCCTGCTTTGTATTTATTTTATGTGTTTTGTATTGTATGCACTCTTTTGTCTGCACTGTGTATATTGTGTTTTTGTTGATCCTGGAGGATTGTTGTTTAATATCACTCTGTACTTATATATAGCAAAATAACAACAAAGGCTCTTAAATCTCTTTTCAGAGCATCTTGATAGAGTTAAGGTCAGAACTGCTGCCATTTCTTGACTTGGCCATTCAAAAATAGAAATCTCCTTCTTTTTTAAGCAGTCTTTAGCTGACTTGTTTATGTACTTTAAGTCATTGTTTTGTTGCAAAATCCTACATCTCTTCTATTTGAGCCCATGCACTGCTGTCCTTACATTCTTTTGTAGTATGTTGCCCTCTTAGGATGGGACTGTTTCAATTCACTTTAGCAGTTTCTTTTATGGTGTCCTTCCATAAACGTCATTCTTGTTCATTGAGTTTCTAATAGTAAACACACTGTTTGTAGTCTTCTGTAGGTCTTTTGCAGGTCTGTTAACGTTGAGATATTTCTCATCTCTTTCAGAATTGGATGGTGTGCTCTAGGAATTTAACAGGATGCCTTCTCCTAAGGAGAGCAGCAATACTTCTGAATTTTCTCCAATTGTAGACAATGTATCTAACTGTGGATTGCTGGTTTTTAGCAATGCTCTCACGTCTTCTGAAATGCTCTCAGGTCTTCTGAAATGTTCCCAGGTCTTCTGAAATGCTCTCATGTCTTCTGAAATGCTCTCAGGTCTTCTGAAATGCTCTCACAGCTTCTGAAATGCTCTCACGTCTTCTGAAATGCTTTTAGGCCTTCTGAAATGCTCTCACGTCTTCTGAAATGCTCTCAGGTCTTCTGAAATGCTCTCAGGTCTTCTGAAATGCTCTCACGTCTTCTGAAATGCTCTCAGGTCTTCTGAAATGCTCTCACAGCTTCTGAAATGCTGTCACGTCTTCTGAAATGCTCTCAGGTCTTCTGAAATGCTCTCACAGCTTCTGAAATGCTCTCACGTCTTCTGAAATGCTTTTAGGCCTTCTGAAATGCTCTCACGTCTTCTGAAATGCTTTTAGGCCTTCTGAAATGCTCTCAGGTCTTCTGAAATGCTCTCACGTCTTCTGAAATGCTCTCAGGTCTTCTGAAATGCTCTCACAGCTTCTGAAATGCTCTTAGGTACTCTGAAAGTGGTTCGCTTTGCAGCATGGTTAATGTTAACTTTTTTTGAAAACAACAGATTTTGCAGTAACCCGACTCACACTTCCTCTCTCATCTCCTTAATTTAAACAACTTTTACCAATTAGCTCTCGGAGAAGGCATTAACACAGAGGTTCACTTACTTTGTCTAGCACACACTGTGGACGTTTCCTCAGTGTGTTCAATAAAAGACATGAAATATGTTATTAGCTTAGTTGGTTAGATGTTTGTAAATTTGATAACAACCAGATCACAATGTTTAGTAATCAGTGTGAAAATGCTTTTTCTTGTTAATGTAGGTTTATTTTGAATGTAGGGGTTACATTTTCAGTTAAATATTGGGTTTACATGATTTGCACATGATTGCATTCTGTTTTTCTATACATTTTACACAGCCTCCCAACCTTTTTTAAAACTGAATGTCATTGTTGTTGTGGTTGCTGCTGCAGTTGTTGTTTCAGCACTGCTGGAGCCAATTCAGAATTAAAAAACTTCATAGTGTACACAGTTTTTAAATGTTTACAGTAATAAACTGTTAATCTGAGAGAAGTTTCTGTATCTAAGACGTCATTCTCTTGGGGATAACAGTTTATCTTTCCTGCACCGGTAACTTTGCTCAAGAATTAACATTTAGAAAATGTTGGCATTGTAATTGAATGCAACACTGCCATCCAGTGGATTATGACAGGAGGGCGAAAATAAATGTTTTCTACATTTGGACATCACTGCACTCAGGAAATCGTTAGAAACCATAAGATGAGCAATAAATGCAAAACAATCTGATAATAAATAATAAGTAATAGAGCTGACACTTATTTCATTGATTGGACACAATCACAGTAATAGTAAATAAATGAAGGTTACAATCAATGAGAAAATGATACCTGTGTTAATACACTCTATTCTCGTCAACCCAACAATTAAATTGTGTCCAATAACTAAATTTAGGTTGATGCCACTGTTTGGTACGATTCAGTCCAATAAAGTGCAAGTTTGTATGTAAGAGGATGGACAAATTTTTAAAATGTAATTCTCATTCTTGAAATCTTTTTATTATTTATCATTTTAATGTCACAAATGAGAAGTGCAATGTACAAACGTCTGAATTTAATGTGACAAATTAACCTCTTAAGATCCATATCTGAAAATTTTAAGTTTCCTGAATATTCTCTGTGTGTGACTAAACACGAATCAAAAGACATAACAATCAAACTCTAGCAACAAAGCATTTGGTGACAACAGAGTGATTCTGTTTTATTTGTATTAAACTGAAAGCAGTGCAAAAACACAATATCTGCTATTCCATAGTGCAAAGTACAGTCTTAACTAGCACGTGTGGATGCAGCAATATTAAAATAAAAACATGTTTGTAAAAGTATTTTGGCATTATAGTGGAAAAAAGAGGATGACCCTAACCCTAACCCTAACCCTAACCCTTTAATTCACAAGGAAAACAGGTAGATATTTTATTTTAAATTTGTTAGTAAAACTAAGTATATGTAATATGTATATATATATATATATATATATATATATATATATATATATATATACACACACAGTGAAGTGGGTGCAGATGTTCATTGAAGGTATACTATATATTGACCAATTAGAAGTGTTATGTGTGATCCTTATGAAACCAAATTTAGTTGTTGTTTAAAGTAAATTATTTATTTACTGTGGTTATATATATATATATATATATATATATATATATATATATATATATATATATATATATATATATATATATATATATATATATATATATATATATATATGTGTGTGTGTGTGTGTGTGTGTGTGTGTGTGTGTGTGTGTGTGTGTGAACCCCATGAAACTCACTCTCTGCAGTACATTTACAACTTTGCAGTATTTCTGGAGTACCACAAGAATGACACCCCCCCAACACCAGCAGAATCAAAGAAAATGATGTTGCATTTGTTAAATATAAAATGTAAAAGTAATGTGAAAATCTTTGTAGATGGTTTTTAGAGAAACATAATAGGGTTGCTGTAGATGAAATGAAAGTCACTGAGTGCATATATATATTTGGTAAGCTATTAACTAGAGTGGAGGAGTTTTGGGTGAGGCTATTCTCCTGAAGTTATTGTGTAACTCTTGTATTCTTTGGGGTTGAATGATAATCATCTGTGCCGGCACAGACTCTTGTGCTGAATAGAATTGCTCAATAAAAACAACTTTTGTAATGTTGCCTTTAGAGAATGCTTTTATGTTAAACTGTCTGAAACAAACTATTGAACTGCCTCTAATCCAGGTCTGCTGAAAGCACATGCTCTGTGAGTTAGACTGGGAAGAAAAGGACCGGGGTATCAGTCAATAATCCACTTAAACAGGAAGTGCCTGATGGCTAAGTGCTGGAGTGTGTCCTTGTTTGGACTCTGAAATCTGAAATCTGAATCTGAAAACACACACACACACACATTAACGATGCTCTAGTCTTGTTTATTGTGACTCTCAGTACCACACACTTTCAGTATTCCTTGATTTAAAAACAAATGTAGAAGCAGGATAAAGAAACAAAGCAGCCTTTCCACATGTTAAAGGGAAACTCCACTGATTTTTTAAAATTCTAAATAAAGAAGATTCTTTATAGAGAAACTTGCTGTCTCAGATTTCTTTACAGTCATGGTTATTATTACACAACTGAATATCTGCATGTATCCAGTGATTTTTACTTACTTATTGTTTTTTATAGCTATTTATTTTTCTTTTATGTCACTTATTTTTTATTGTTATTTGTGCTTACATTTCACTACTTTTTTATAATCAGACCATCTGCATTTATTTAATTTAGTAATGTTTACATGTTTTTATATATATATATATATATATATATATATATATATATATATATATATATATATATATATATATATATATATATATATATGGCTGCTTCTGCTGTAATGGGTGAACTTAATAATAAACTGATCTATATATCCACTTTTAGTTTCTATTTAGTTTACTTTTTTGTCATAAGAAAAAAAACTGTATCCATGCCCTCTGTTTGCACTCTCATGCTTGGTTTAGTGCTGTTTCAGCGAATGCTGATTGCTACCTAAACTGCGAAATGTGCTAAAAATGCAGTGGAAAGAAAAATATAAGACATGATCTGAGATTCTCAGGCTCTGTGCAGCTGGTGCAGTCATGGTGAGTACCTGACAAGTCAATTGTCTGGTTAGGAAAGTGCCTCTAAGAACCACTAAGCCTGTATATGGTCTTCTGCACTCTAAACACACATGTAGGGCTGTTTTATTTGTATGTATTGGATGTAAGCTGTAATATTAACACATCTAGATGAGTGGATTGGAATGAGGTGTCATGACAAGCTGCTATAAAAACCTGAAAGTGAGGACATAATGCTACCTGAGCACTGAATAGGCTGTTGTATTATTGAGGTAGGATGCTTTACGTCATGTCCTATTCTACATTTTTATAGAATTTTAAGAATGCTTATAATGTCCAAGTGTCTTTACGTAGCACAAATTAAACAGATGTTTTATTCTAGGTTTCTGTGTTTACTGATATATGTAAATGACCTCTGTTCGGATTGGTCGAATGTACTGTGCCTCGCTCAAAAAATGCAGTTCAAAACAGTCGTACTTCACTGTGAATGGGTCTGCAAGCTAGTGAATAGGTAGATATGGGTAAATGTGTTATATAATTGATATATCACTGTATGAACAAAACAGGTATGTGGGCTGTTTTGACATTTCAAGTTTATTTAGCATTAAATATTAAATATATATAATAACTAACAGTGCAGTATAATATGGGTTATATTCTGTTGACTGAGTGGTGCACAACCAGTGTCCAGCACATTATGGGGAAGTTTCCGACACTGGTTTTACTAATTTCTTAGTACAAAATACTACACTGTGTAGGACACCAGGCCTGCAGCAGGTGTGAAAACCATGTGTTAGCTAATTATTTAATGTACAATACAAATAAAATTTTATGGTGGCCATTTCTCACTCATATGTCTATGCAAGAGTTTATGACTTACCCAATACTGGCTAACATGTTTTAAAGTTAATAACTGAATAACAAGCCATCAGTTTAAGAGGTTAAACACATCAGCTCATTACTGTAATGTATAGCAAATGATGATGAATGATCTGCCTGATTCTACTATGTGTCAGGCCCTGTCCTGTTCTCATGTCTTTGTTTTCTTCCCTGTTTTAGCCATGTGCTCATGTTTTCGTCAAGTGTTAGCCATGTGCGTTTGTTTACATTCCCAGCCATGTGTTTATGTTTTGTCATGTGCTCCGTGTCTCTGCCCCTCACCTGTTTCCCATCTG
The DNA here is from genome assembly GCA_021613375.1 of Megaleporinus macrocephalus. Taxonomy (NCBI): domain Eukaryota; kingdom Metazoa; phylum Chordata; class Actinopteri; order Characiformes; family Anostomidae; genus Megaleporinus; species Megaleporinus macrocephalus. The sequence continues at coordinate 28,396,304 of CM038705.1, forward strand.
TGACCCCGCCTTTTGTTTCCAGGTGTTACTTGGTCCCTTTGTTAGTCTCTGTATATATACCTCCTGTTTTTTTAGTTTTCATTTCATTTTCTTATTAAAATCTTATTAGAAATGTTAGTCCTGCCTTTCCCTACGAAACAGCCTGACACTATGGCACTTTATAATTAGCAGTAAATTGAAGATCTCTGTCACCAATTATTCCACATTCACAGAATGTTTATACTATTAGGTCATGTATGACTGATGGTAGAATGTCAACTTGATGAATTATGATTTTTTCAAGATAATATGATTGCTGCTGTCACCTGGTCATAACATTAGATGAGAAATTGCATCACATGTGATTTATCATCAGTCATGCAAATACATAACATTTTATTTTTTGTTTTTATTTTTACAACTTAAGAGACATGATCTAGAGTTTGATGTCCAATTTGGGAATATAATTGCTTTGAATATGGGTGTTGTAAAGTCATCCTGGCTGCACTGTCAGCGATCTGCTGAAAGAAGCTGGCCTTTAGCCTCTTGGAACTGTTTTATTTTAAATTGTGTTAGACATGATGAACTGCTCAGAATAAGAATATGTTGTTATAAGGCAATACAGTTGGGGTTGATGCAGAGACCTTTTTAATTTTAGATTTCTGGTTTCATAACGTTGTACGAGATTGCCAGTGTGTACAGTGCCATGTAAGCGAATACTTCCTGGGCAACCTCCTCCACAGCACAGCTCTAATAATAGCTCAGTAATAGGCAGTGAAGGATTGTGCAGCAAACAGAATGTGCTGCAATATCAGTATTTAGTGGACAGCTGCTGGCGGGCATAGCGTGTCATCCCACAGCACCTGCTGCACAACCTCTGCTCTCAATGAAACATCGATTTTGTTTATGCCATAAGCAGCAGCTATGAAATCATTTATAACAAGGAAACGTCCTCAATTTTGAGCCTGTAATGAAAGAAAGTATAGAAAAGAAAGTAATGGTGATTTTATGTAACAGCAAGCACGAGAAACACTTTGCATTCACTGACTCATTGAACCAACTGAAGTAGTTTTTGAGGTAATTGTCTGATTAACTGCATTTTTAAAGCAAAGACACCTTTCAGTAAACAAAACTGCACTGAAAAGCATTGCATTAAATGCATTAAAGGGCCCATATCACATCACCTGTTCTAAATAAAAGTAGCATGCACGCACTGTTAAAGTTTCAGAATGTACCATTCACTCTCCAGTCTATCCATTTAAAATGAGCTGTTTTGATAATGTCTCAAAAATCTGTATATTTGTCCATTTAGTTACAACCAATCATGCTGAAGTTATAAGGAGTGGTTTGGTCTGATTGTTGAATAGGGAAACAAAACAGGGTGGTCAATCAACACAGAGCTCATTTACATATATTAGTCCTAAAGGCGCCATAAACAAAACAACCTACTATAAAATGAATTCTAAGTGGTTTTGGGACATTAGAAGTAAACCTCAGAGAAAACAATGCAGAATATGGGGGCTTTGAAAGTGTTTAATTCGTATGCTTACACATCTGAAAGGCTCTATCAACGCTCACCAGACAGCATCTCTTTCAGGGAAGGCCTTGCCTATTTCAGCAAGACAATAAACAACATTCTGCATCCATCACAACAGCATGGCTTCGCAGAAGAAGAGTCTGGGTGCTGAACTGGCCTGCCTGCAGTCCAGACCTTCACCAACAGAAAACATTTGGCGCATCATGACAAGAAAAATTTTGCAAAGAAAACCCAGAACTGTTAAGCAGCTAGAATCTTACATCAGAGAAGAATGAGGCAACATTCCTCTCCCACAACTTCAGCAATTGGTCTTCTCACTTCCCAGATGTTTACAGACTGTCGTTAGGAGATGCTACACAAAGGTAGACACGGCCCTGTCCCAACCTTTTAGAGACACGTTGCTGTCATCAAGTTGCAAATGAGTTAATAATTTTAATTAAATATTTAAATGTCTCACTTTTACCAATAAAATACGGGTCTTTGAGATTAGCAAATAATTGCATTCTGTTTATATTTACATTTATTTACATTTTACACAGCATCAACTTTGAATTTGGGGTTGTATTGTATTCCTATGGACATAATACATACATTGAATTAAATAAATTTAGTGCATTACTTTTTCAGTGTAGACATAAACAGTTTGTCATCATGTAGAAAATAGACATTGTATGCTTTGCATCACTACCCGGCCATGTTAGCACAAAATTATATTCAAGGCAGAAGAATACCCTTTCACAAACACACATACAGACCCACCCACACACTCTCCATGGACGTCCACACTTACACACATTACTCAGATATACTCATCATTCTAAATGTTTAGTATACTAGACATTCACTTCCCAGGTGTTGTAGCTGTATAGAAGCAGGCACATCACCACGCTTATGTGTTTCTATTGGCAACTGGAAAGACAGAAGCTTGTGATTCAATCAGACAATCTAAACGATTGTGATTTTATTGTTTCTGTATACATAGCCTTATATATCAGGTCCCTCTTGTCAAATGTACAAAAGAAAATAACAGACATAAAAATAAACATTTCCTCTGCTCACATAAAGTTATTACTAAAACACAGGAGCATTATTTCTGCCTATGACACGGAACTAACATATAATATATATCATTGTTATCCAAAGAAACATTTCTATGTGGATTTTTACTTTTCTACATCATTTGAGCTTAGCAGCTCTCCTTGACAACCTGTCAACATTTCATGATGAAATGAACTGAATGGGATAAAATGTCTTTACATTAGACTGAAAGTAAAGAATGTATTAGTCCTCTCCTGTAAAGTTACCATTTTGGAGATCCTTGTTTTTCCTTGGACAGCAATGATATGTGATATAAACCCCATTGGTATCAAATATTTACAAAAGATTATGATATGAACGCTCCAGGTCCACTCCATTGCAGGCAGAATGCTTTAAGGGATTACATTAACATCTGTGATAAATGATTGCTAAGATCAGAATTTAGACCTAAAATATGGTCTGACCAAAAAATCTTGCCATAAAGTGACTCTAACTAGAAGAAATTGTTGATTTTAGGACATAAAATATGTTACGCTAATTCAAATTAAAACCTAAGATCCTGTAAAATGACACTGTTAGAAAGTTATACATGACTTTTATAATTTTTTTCAAATCAAGTGAAGACAAGCCGTGAGTTAGTAGTGTGACCCAGTTTTCATACTGAGAAAAGAATAAGAATGTAATAAATCCATGTAAATGAATAACATGCGGTGCTGCTTCTTCCATAGTGTCAAGGACAGTTGCATGCTGCACACAAGGGTAGCACCTATAGCAGTGGAGGAACTGTAAACGGTCACCTTTACAGACATTGAACAGCATTTCAAATTACATTGCCATCTTGGAGGACTAAAGTGATATAAAAGGCAATAAAGACAAATGCTGTATTCAATCAAACGACATTTAATTTCACTAAAAATAATGGTATATTGTTAGTTGCAGGATTTGATGCTAAAACATTGATCACATTTGATCAAAGTTTTCATGAATCATTTAATTCCTGACACAAAGATTTATATATTACTAACTCTTTTCTATCTGCTGCTGCACAATTGATCAGTCCCCCTCTACTCCATCTATCAATCCCACCACAGACAGATATTATTTGGATGGTGAATCATTCTCAGCAGAGCAGAGCAGTGACACTGACATGTTAGGGTGTGTTGCTCTTATATGAGTGCATTGCAGACACAGCACTGTTACTAGTGTATTTAAACACTGTACATGTTCTCTGGCCAACTTACTGAACACACTTTTGTGCCAGTCATTCTTTTTACTTCCATTAGTGGTCAGTGTCTGAAGTTTTGTCAGCTCTGTGGATACCTTTTTGTTGGTGGATCACTCTTACCCTAGCAATGACACTGGGGTGTGTACAAATCCAAGCATCACTGCTATGTGTGTTACTGCTGTGCTGAAAATGGCCCACCACCCACAAAACATCTGGGCCCTATTGTACCCCCTTTCCATTGATGGGGGCTAATAAACAATAAACATATGGACTATAGCCACTAATATTAAACCCCCCAAGGGTCCCGGTGTGGTAACTGTCACTGACAAAATAAATGTGCATATTTCATGCAGTATTGCTATACACCCCATATATATATATATATATATATATATATATATATATATATATATATATATATATATATATATATATATACACACACACACAGATATCTTTTCCAAAGGTGTCCCAGGGGTTTGTGTTCACAGTCTGGCGAGAAAAGTGTCTTTCTTATGGCATGCTGGTTGAGTCATGTCATGTCTCTGGAGATCATCTGACCCGAAGATGAGATCGATCTCATCCATTTTTCACCTACAAATGAAATTCCAAAGAAGTTGGATGTAAAATACCCTAAAAATGGAAATTCTGTTTGACCTGTATCACATATATTGTTTTTATTTTTTTAAAATCAATGTTCATTCTAAATATGATGTCTGCAACATGTAAAACAATTATAAATAAAACTACATAATATAAAATATAAATAAAGATGATTATTATTATTAACCTTTTCCTTTAACAGCACTCTGCTCAAAACTGTGTCAGTGTGCATCGTGGAGGTGTGACAATGCTGATGCATGACATTCTTTTAATAATGCTTTCTAATCCAACTGTACTGGGTAAGCACCAATGTTTTCAATGAACATCTTGTTACAGTACCTCTCCGCTCCAGTTTCATTAGAAAGCTGTGCAACAACATGATTATAGTTTCCTACATTAAAATGTTGTGAACAATTCATAAGATACTAAATTGTGAAGCTATTATCATGAATCAAATTGAGTCGTAGGTTGAGTGTGTCGTTACACTGATATTATCTTGTCTATGTGCTGTTTATTTGTGTGTGAACAAAAAAAGTATTCTCACTGATTTTACTTTTTCTAACTACAGCTTTTTTCAGCATCTTTTCTTTTTTTTACAGCTTTTTTCTTGGTTTTTTTTAAAGTGAAATTTGAAAAAAGAACGCTTCACCATTAACTCACAGACATTAACACCATATAAAACTTTAATCGAAACTGAAATTGATTAATTAAATACCTGAAACCTGATAATTCTGCTGTTTGGTTTGTATTCTCTCTGAACCCCAGTGCTCTCAAATGGTAATGCTATTATTGTGTTACCTTTCAGATGTCTGACTATGTGCCATGTCATAAGGCACTGAGTGGGAGAGAGACCTTGTTATGCTTTCCTCCAGACAGAATACAGCCAGTTACATTCTTAAGATCACTAGGCCATGCAGTAGAGCTGAAGCACATACAACCAGTAATGAAGTACACAATACTTTACGTTTTTTAAAGGCAATAACAGAAACAGCTGTGCAGCATTTTAAGTTAACATTTTTTTTCCCATAAAACTCCGAGCACAACAGAAAAGCTTCAATTTTTAGGTCAGTCAGGTCAAGCCAGTCACTGAAAAGCAGGTTGAAAATGATGGAGCGGGACAGGAGCCTTAGAGAAGAAGTAATCCATTTGTTTGTTTGGGTCTATAAGGAAACAGATACATCCTGTGATGGGGGCTTACATGAGCTGGAGTGTGAAATGGGGTTATTGAGGTCAGTGGTACAGCAAGTAGCACCAATGTGGTCTGAAGTTTCACTGTCAAACTTCATCACGATCTAAAAAAGACCAAACTCACGCCAAACATTAAACTATGATATGAAAGCCAGTGAAGAAAAAATGTAAAAATTCCATAATAATTCTCTGCTATAACTCACTCAGCATACCACTAGCAGATCCAGCAGATCCAGAGTTCTGGCAGCAAGACTTCAATCCAGGCGAGGATCCACATTGTCACAATATGTGTCTTTTCCTTCAGTATGCTGCAGGCTGAGGTTTAATAATGAGGAACTGCATTTCATAAGTGAAAACCCACGAGAGAGTCGGCACACTGTCTGAGTCTACATAGACCCAGTATTATACAGGTTACTGCTTATATATATACAGAAATAACTCTAATGTATGGTCTGCATGTGTAGTTTAAGTATCCAGGGGCTTGTGAGACATGTGGCAAGCACCTGACTTGGTCTAAATTCCAGCCAGGCAACCAGGCCTAAATACTGACATCTGTCCTATTTGCATAAAAGTGTGGCAACAAGACTGACAGCAGATGACAAACATTAGCTGGATGAATGGACTATTTAGATGCTATCAGTGGAGCAGAAGCTGGTAACAGAGCCCGTGGATGAGATTTTAAAGAAACCCATTCAACTACTCAAGCAAAGCCCTGTAGCTGTTTTTTGGAGGTAAACCAGAAATCTATATGACAACATAGGCGTTGTTTGAGTTTTGTGATAGTATATATTTCTAAGTATAATATTTGTATTCCTCTGTAAGAGCTTGTTTTCACATAGATTAAATAATACTAATAATCAAATGAGAGTGGAATATACATTGCTGCATGCAATAGTTTGCGCACCATTGGTCATATTATATATTTTGCTGATTTTTGCTACTTCTCCACATTTCAATGCTTTTTAATTGCTCACTTTAGCATATTGGAACATTTAACATCTTATGGTTTTAAACGCAGCAAATAAATATAAACTATGCAGTAAAATTTGCAGACAGATGACACATTTGGGAGGCGCTCACTGTGAAGGGTGTATTAACTTACGCAGTGAGTGTGAGTGCCCTGAAGGAATGGCAGGAGTAATTAGCTGACTGTGGACACCTGTCCTTGTTCCCTTCATGTTTATTTTCCCCAATTATATCCCCCATTTTCCATGGTACGTGTTTGAGACCAGAAGTGGAGCCATGTGAGGACTGGCAATGTCCAAAAATACATATTTCTAAACCAAATAGTGCACCAAAAGAGTGCTCCAAAAGCGAAATGTGTGTCCATTGTGATGGATGCAGGGGTGAATTTACCCTATTAAACTTTACGATATGTTGCACACTGGAGAAGCAGTAAAAATGCATTAACAAACTGTACTGCTGAATTTTAAGACCTCACTGAAGCTTTCAAAACTTACCTCAGTGGAGCCATTTGAACATTTTCTCATCAAAACGTCAAAGATCATAGATCATGGGGCACTAGCTGTGATACTGAAGTATGTCTAAACGTCTTACAGCACCATAAAGCCTTCCAAAAAGACCCCAGGAGTGCAATTTATTTGGCTGTAGCAAGTTATTGTGTGTTGCACAGTGCTCGATTTCAGACACAGTGCCAGAGTTTGTGTGAACTGATGGAAGATCAGCTGAAATTGACACGTTTTGTATGTTATATTATTGCCCACTGAACACACAAAATCAAAATGATTTTATCTCCAGTTCCTATTTCTACCTACCTTCTGTCCTACGTGACCTCTAAACCCTTCAAAAAGATAAGTATTAACAAATCTGCCTCTGTTTGTTTGCAATGTAACCACCCAGAGAGCGTCCCAGTTTTGTAATGAGCATTTACGAGATGTATAAAGTTATTTTACTTCCAACAAATTCTTTATTCCAATTCTCTGCATAAAGACATCATTAAATGTAGGAAAAATGTTGTAATTCAGTCAAACTAATAGCTTATACAGGAGGAATGGAGTGACAGGAGAAGGAAATTGAATCCTCTTCAGTAATGAAGTGGCAGTGTTGTTATATACAGTGTTGTTCAGAGGTCCATATTTAAAACTGCCATTAAGTATAAGTTATATACACAAAAACAGCAAAACATATTAATATCAAAACATATTACCAACATAACAGCATAAAAACATTTTCACTCTTTACTTTTGTACACCTACTCCACTGTCACTTTAACTCTTCCAACTCCATCCTTCTTAAACCCAACAGAAACTCTTCCCAAAGCTTTCGCTGACATCACGTTCCCTCTTTAAAGTCACAGTAATGCTCACACAAGCAGCTACCCACAAACAGCTTAGCTTAAATGTGATACAGGATAATCCACCTGGACCAGAAAGGGAGAGTAAAGGAAAGAAACGGGAAAATAAGTAAACAACAAGAGTTTCCGTTTTTTTGAAAGACAAAAAACTTGGGACTGAATTTGCAAAGCAAACAATGCAAGACTTTGTAGACCATCAAAACTCTCACCGTCAGATAAGCAGACCAAAGAAAAAGATAAAGATCTTAAAGAGAGAAGAAGGTAAGATCTTAAAGAGAGCTCTACTTGTGCTTTAAATCTGAAAACAAATCCACAGGTGTTTCTGTCCATCCATTCACTCTGAGAAGACGCTGTAGGCCTGTGAGGATGTGTAGCCATAAGCTGTTGCAGAGAACAGAAAATATATAGAAAGAAAAGATTAGAAAATGCTTATAAGCGGTAGGTGTTCTCAGATCAGTGGACCGTCCAGACCAGACCCTAATATCATGAAGACTGAAAAATAAATAACTTTTATTTTATGGCAGTTCCGTTCAGTTAGAAGTTAAATAATTAAAGGGTGGTCTCTATAGAGTACTGTATCTTGCCTGGCTACTGATCAGTGATTCCACTAGTGCCTGTGCACCTCAGGGCAACTCAACAAGGCGCTGGCAAGTATTACATCAGGTTCCTCACGTGTTTCATTTCTACAAACCATCTTTGAATGCACGGACACAGTTGTTGTTGTTGTTGTTGTTGTTTTCTGCATAATGTCTGATGGTATTCAAAGAATTTTTAATAGAACAGATTCCCAGTGTTTTCTCCAAACTACTTCAAAGGGAATGAGATGAACACATCAGGCACATTCAAAATACATGCCGAATTTGTGTCTGCAGATTCACTGAAAGGTGAAAACAACAGTCACAGTTTAATAATTCCATTATCAACCCTTCATACAACTTCATATCGCTTCCTCTCATTGACCCTGATGCTCTTTTCCTGTCATTCTCTCCCACACTTACACTGTGGGGACAGAGATCTGGATGGAATGTGAAAAGACATCCTGTTTTTGACTGTGTTAAAGCAAGGACTGATCACAGCTTTGGGGACACAGCTAAGGGGTGAAAGAGAATGCTATGGTGGGTTTGCTGATGACTGATTATTATGACTTAAAACTCTGACCTTGAGCAACAATCAAGTACCTTAATATGGAGATTCTGGAATATATTCTAAATCATAATTTGTATGTAAATGTGTAATTGTAATGAATAAATAAATTAAATAATATGAATAATTTAGACAACCTTCTGGTGATATGAGGTGTTATTCACTCCCGCGTCCTTAAAGGTACACTTGAGCAAATCTCAGATGACTGAGATCTTCCTCTACATTCTCATCACGTTCATCTCCTGAGGTGATTTTATTATTTTAAGCCTGTATAGCTTTAAGCCCTGTAAGTTATTTGTCCACCAGGCAGAATAGTGAATCATGATACAGCTCCAAATATTAATACTATTATTAATTTTAGTACTCAAGTGTTTGTTTTCCATCATATAACAAAAATTTTTTTTTGTGATGTCACATGATTTCTCATGCAAATCTAGCATTTCCAGTATCATTAAATGTTCTGAAATGATGAATCAGTGATTGCCACCATTACTAGCTCTACCCATACATCCTGGCGTGTATTCAGCACGAGTATTCGACTACTGTATAGTTTACCTGGCAGTGAAAATGACTGGTTTGCGCAATTTTCAAATTGTTCATAACAGTCAGGTTTGCTACTGGTTATCAAGATCATCATGGTCACCAGTTTTAGAGTGAGGGTGGTTTCTATCTTTAGGTTGAGCTTCCTGAACTCCCTTTTATTTGTGAAGCATGGCTGTGTTATTACCTGTGGACAGGGAGTGTACAGTAAAGTACCCAACATCTCATTCACCTCATGACAATGATATGCCTGTGTGTTTGGTTAGGTTGAAATTAATCCAAAACAAGCCTGTTAAAGCTAGAATTACCAAATGATCAAGATGACAGATCATTACAGACTTCCTGAAATTTACTTGGAATGACGTTCAAGCTTATGGTGTATAACTTCTAGATCAGTGTTTCCCAACTCTGGTTCTGGAGGACCCCTGTCCAACACAATGTACTGCTTTGCAAATGGCCAATAAACTCACAGAAAAGGGATAAATATACACTAACTATAAAATGAAGAATAGTAAAATTCATGCAAAATGTAATCAAGTATGCCGTCACTCCAAAAGTGTTCTGTTGCCATCTTGCAGTTGCTGTGTTAATTGCTTCCTTCATGTTTCTGCTAGTGCAAGACTGTGAAAGTCAAAATACAAAAAAGAAAAGTCAGAGTAGGCACAACATGCACTGAGAAATCTGATTACTAAACTACAGTCCTGCTCTCTTTATCAGACATCTTAAATCCTGGGCCTTAATCCAACCTAAGAAATCACAGTATGTTATTTAGATGACAAATTAAATGAGTGTAATGATTCACCAGGCTCAGAGACAAAAGTTAGATCCATAAGCAAGCTGTTTTATTGAGAACAACAGTGAAATGCAATGAGCAGAGTACAGGACTGGGCGGAGGCATGATAGCCAGGAAATAGCCAGGCTGGACGTGGCTTCGTTGGTTTGGTTCAGCTTAGTTTGGCAGGTCTTGGCGTGGCCTAACTTAGTTTAGCACTACAGAGAAAACAAAAGGCTTGGCTTGCGTGTACAATGGTACAAACAATACCACACACTGAGGTGTGGGTGTGAGGGGTATATGTAAGGAGAGAGTGATGAGAAGCAGGTGGCTGAAACAAGGGGCAGGAGTGCTTACAATCAGATAACTGCAGAAATTCTACTTTTGATTAGGCTATTAAGTGCCTGTAAATACAAAAATTGCTAACAGTCATTAGTCAATAGAAAACCCTCCTTTAAATCTTTTTCATAAACACAAAAAACCCTAAAACTTCTCTCTGTCCACTCAAACCTCATCTAGGGCTTCATTAAGTTAGAGCAGACTTGTTGAGTTTTGGTGGACTCCTCTTTCTGACTGCCCCTCACATGCACACAGGCATATGGATGCCACAGATCATGTTTGTGATTTCTGTTGTTTTGTTTTATAAACAATTGTTTTTCTTAAGTTTTCAGACTTTAGTTAGATGTTTATAAATAGAAACAACAGAATTTTTTAATGTAATCTAGATTCTATATGTCTGTGAGATGCATGTGAATGTGAAGGGCAGTCAGCATTCCTGCTGCAGGGTACGGTTCTGCTGAGTGTAAGTGCTCACACAAAGTCAGTCTGTATCCTAAACCACATCATCAATCAAGTCTGAGCAATCCTAACAAGGACTCGGGCACTTTTAACAGGTTAAGAGATATTTTGGGCTTGTATTGTTGCAACTGAGTTGATAGACCATTGCCTTCTAGTGTGTATTAGCAATAACCAGAGAAACACTGATCTAGATCAGCATTACTAGAACTGAAGGGTTCATGCTCAAAAGTTCGATCATGATACACTCTCTGATTTTATTAAAACAGAATAGTGACCATTGGTTTGCTTTACTGAATGGACAGAGATCTATTTGCATAGACCAACAGAACAGATGGTTCTTCTTAAGTTCTGGTTATGAAAGAAGAACTGTCTAGAACAGATCATTCATGTATACTATATTGTCAGTGTAAACATTAAGACTCTGAGCCAGACTGTGTGAGAATTTTAAGACTTCAGAAAACAAAGCCAGACATCTTAGCTTAGCACAGACGTGGACCATAAACAAGGAGGTGAAAGAAGTTTGCAGACCACTTTTCATTTGTTTCACTTTCAGTCAAAATAAGCATTAAGTTATTATGGTATTTATCCTTCAGGAGATGTTTTTGAGAAAATTCGATATAACATAAGAAAACATAAACCTAAGAAAAAAACTGGAGTTTCCAAAACTGCAGTTCAAAAACTGATTAAAAGATCTAGAGAGTTGGGACTCCTTTGGTAGACCACCAAAGCTTTTACCACCATATAAATAGTGAGAGAAAATCCACATTTCAGATCTCACAGGTGTTTCTTCCATCCTTCCCTGAGAGAAGATGCCTAAACCTGAAAGGGTATGTAGCCACCAGGAAGCCAATGAGAAAAGAAACAAAACCTTCTTAGATCAATGGACTAACCACCACAGAGTCCAGACCTCAAGATTGAACACTGGACACTAAATGTGTTTGGGACTATTTGGGATTATTATGGAAAAATATAAAGCCAAATATGGATTGTGGAAGGTATAACACACTAAATGCTATTGTGGCTTCTGTTAGATTGTGTGTTAAATATATGTTCAGCTTTTTATTCTGATGTTGGATGGTATGGTATGTCTTGTGTACGGTACTGTATGCCTGCGAACACCTCAATCAAAATACCAACTCCTGAAGTTTCATTTGTCTGCTGTCCTTACTTTATTCAGGCCTTCTGGAGTTTTTGGAAAATAAGAAGTAAATATCTGGATATGAGACACTGACTGCATGTGCATAATCAAATCTCTCTCTACATCTACTTGGCACAGAGGCAAGGGAAGGGAAAAGCATCAGGCATGTTGTTATTCTCACATATCCATTGTCTACTGTTTCTTTTCCCATGCGCCTTCGCACAGCTTCCTGCTTTATTCACCTGCTCACTTTATTTACTTTATTACCTTGTCCTAATAGGCATGCAGACATTCTTCCTGTTACTCTGACTGTGGAATGCTCCTATTCTCCAGAGCACAAGTCTGTGAAACTTGAAATCGCAAGGGAATTAAACTTAGGGCAAACAAACAGGAGTAACTCAGTCACTGGGTCATCGCTTCTTTGTGCAAAGGTTGACCACTACTGAATCATGAATTACTATCATGAACCATGCATTCCCAAATAAATGAATACATGAAGGAATTTAAAGTAACAACTTAAGGTTTGTTGATATTTTTATTATGCATGCACTGATGCTCAGGGGTAACTATTTGAAATACTGCATTTCTCCAGAATCGTTGCCCTGCTCCAACTAGGAAGGTGTTGCTCCTATTTTAACAAATAATACGCCTGAAACCCTATACGCTACATATCCAAACACAACCAGACACCCACTCTGATTAGTGAAGTTAGTTACTTTAAGGGGCACCCATACACAATTTAAAAGGAAAGCTTCGCCAATATATTGGAATGCTGTGGAGCAGATATATATGAGCCTAGGGTCACTATGCCCATTGCCAACTAGTGGCTAAAGAGTATAAATCTCCCTGGGAGCTTTATATTGGACTGTTGAGCAATAGGGCTGTGAAGCAGTGGAACTCTGGAGTGATGGAGCTCTATTTAATACCTTTGAATTAAACCATTGAATTAAACTGGTGTTTGTAATCATCTAACACACCTGAACTCACTTATAATTCTCTTGTGGTTAAGAAACTGAAGAAACATCGGAAGGTATGTGATTTTGGTCTGGATGAAAATTTTACGTGTTAAGAAGTTAGGTCATCGTTTAATTAGTTATGCTACAATTAGTTATTAGAGACTTGCTAGTAACTAATGGTACTTATGCACGTTACCTTAACATCAACACAAAGTAAATTAAAGTTTTTAGTTCACTATGACATTTTAATAAAAAATTTTAAAGGTTTAATTTTTAACCTTTAAAAATCAGATAAGATCATACAGCGTAGCTACTGAGTTGTTGTGGTTGGTGCTGTGAAACTAATAAAGGTGGAACTGCTTCCCTCTTCAGTCAAACTATGTTATCCAAGCTTCAAGAAACTGTCTAACAACAACAGAACAGAGCAACAGAACAAACTAACAACTTGTATTTTTTTGTATTCACCAGCTTGTTTTGTAAATTTTGCTTTCTATTATAAATGGTGGCATTCTTTTGCCTGCACAAGCTGTAGCGTTTAAGGTGGATCTGATTCAGAGGCAGGCAAACATGAAGCCAACTTCAGCTTCGTTTAAAGATGAACATCAACCACGACTGCTGACAGACTGAATTGGTAGATTTGTAAACATAGTTTGCCCTTTTTCATTGTTGCTGCTCTGATGAGGAATGTAAACCATGAGGCCATAAACACTGATGAGTCAATACTGTTATGTAACGGTCAAGGATTTTGAAATTCGTCCATTTTTAATGCCATCAATTATGAATGAGAATTTGTATTTGGAGGAGGAGACACAGTGTGTTTGAGGTTCACAGTGTGTCAGTTCTATGTAATTTTTCTTATTTAACTATGACAACGTAAACACAGTTTTCCATTATATGGCACCTTTAAGTCTAGTCTTGGACTAAATCGCAATGTCAGTATTGTTTAGTCTAGACTGGCTCATAGAGTAGTAAATGTAAATTTTTTTACTTTAAAATAGAAATAAAACAGGATTGCACAATTTAATCACACACTGTATCATTTATTTTTTTTTAAATTCATGCAAAATCACAAACTCTATATTGGTGAAAATCTAATACATCTACTGTTTTTACCACTTATGTAGCTTTTAAAGATTTATATTTTGAGTACATTAAAAAAAATGTGTACTTCTACACTAGCTGAACTGAAGCAAACCTAATATGCTGTGAACACGACTCCCACTTTGTAAACATGCTGACACTATGCGAAGCTCTTCCAAGACAATTGCTCAACTCTCCAGACGTAGCTTTTCTTTGACTAGCCAGCTCTCTTTAACCCAAAGTCATCTCAAGCTTAGTCTCAATTGTCTTTTCCTGCAAGCTCTAAATTGCAACCTGCCTACAAATATTTTCAATGCCATTCGCCTGATGAGCAATTAAAAATAAATCATGTTCCCTCCATTATTCTGTAACTAGGAAAGTGTTTTTTGGCAAACCAAACTCTATTGTAAGCCGTTGCTATGACAGATAACAAACAGCTAACCTACAGTATAAACACAATGTTGAAAACAACTCTCACCCTAGCCAATGAGATTTAAAGTTATTATAAAAGCTTACCAGGAAATATTAATATGTAATGAAAGACATGCTCTACTATGATAAAACAAACGTAGGCCTAAGACCTTTGGTCTTAGATCTTCATTGCACTACCTTTAACAGGGACGCTCCCACTCTGTCTCCTTTCTAACCAAGAAATTTACCACGTGTTCTCTGGGTTATTGCTTTCTGTAGGAATGTAAAAAGCTGCGTACTATCAGCAGCAGTGCTATAATGACATAGCACACTCTGTCCTTCCACCAGTACAACCTCTGCTAAACTTTAGCTAAACCTTCAGCTGAACACATATTTCTTTCCCCATTCCTGCTGCCATGGCTTTGGAATACTTGTCAGCATTGCTTTTGGTGGCTGACCACTCAAACAAGTGGTAGCATTACAACAATGCTTGCATTACAAGACCTTCCAGCCTCCATACTGCCTAATGGCAATAGACAGCCAATACCTTCAAGGCTTGGTCACCATCATGAACATTCCATGGCCTTTTCAAGCCTTTTCCATCCCTCTGTATGTGCCTCCTCCAGCTTGTGACACACTTTTGTTCTGTTGCTCCACAGTCCACGAGGGTCATCTTTTGTTCAGGTGCTCGCTCTTCTCACTGCTCTCTCCAGGCTGGGTTTAGCTGTAACCTGGTTTATGAGCCCTGGAGCCCCTTTGCCTGCGACGAGCATTTTTCTCCATGGCCCTGAACTTAGCTTTGATCAGGCTTCTGTGAACAGAAAGAAACAAGGTGCAAATGAAAATAGTGTCCGATGAGGACTGAAGATACAGCTGAGATGGTCACAGATGGAATGAGACTGTGGACCCACCTGAGGAATGTCAGAAGATCTGCTTGATCTTCTGTTCCCTCAACAATCACCACTGGTTCAGCATTGTCCAGATTTTCTAAGGTAGCCTGGAGGTCAGATTTCTCCTGCACTGGTTCAGGTTGAGTCTTCAGCATGGCAACATTACTGTTTGAGCTAAAATAAATAGGGTCAGCAGACATTACTAAAGTGAGCTTGTACAATGATTTATTTCCTCGTATGATATAATATAGGAATAAGATTAAAATAAAAGCTGAGAACATTTTCAGGTGCAGCCACACAGGTATAAAGTATGAGAAAAGATATTTAAGGCTAAAACACTGCATTAAAGGGGTTTGCACAATTATGTCTTCTTTAGTGGCTTCAAAGAGCTTGTTGTCCAGCTGTGGAAACCCATTTACTTCATCAAGCTGCATCTTTCTTTATCTTAAATTTTTGATCTTAAAAATCCCTGACTAAACTCCCTCTAATCTCAGCTCTAGCCAACCACAGCGGAACCCCACTGCCTGTTTCCAGTCAGACAAACACCTCCGTTCTCAGCACAGTGTACATGTATATGCGTCTCGTACCTGTGGATGCAGAAGCTGTTGCAGGTTCGGTCAGCAGGGTTGGCACACAGGCAGCGGTCTGTGGATCTGCGCCGGCGAGCTATTGGACTGCCCAGCCCATATACAGTAGTCTTGCTATGGAGGGAAACCCCAAAGAACAGGTAAATATCTAATTATGGATAAGTAGATATGAGACATGGACAGCATTAAAGGAAATAAGCAGCAACAATCAAAGGAAGAAATTATCTGATTAACTTGTACCACACAATAGAACACACCCCATTTCATTGATGCCACTCCTCTGATACCGGCTGCACAGTTTCGTCAGAAACAACAGCAACGTCTCAACACAGTGGACATGTAGGAGTAATGTTTATCAAGTGTGCCCCATAAAGTCATCATCTATGTTTGAGTGGTGTAAAAATATGGCCCTGGTAATAAATAGTTTTGAGGGTTTAGAAGAACGTAACATAGTGAAATGTACTGACGTCCAGTTTTTTAATACAATAAGTGACTTTCATTACTTAATGAATTCTTTAGTTCATAAAGGTAGCAGATGCCTGACTCAACGTTATTTCTGAGCATTGGATTAGGCTACTGGTAGATAGCATGAAACAACTATAATAATAATAATAATAATAATAATAATAATAATAATAATAATAATAATAATAATAAAAATAATAATTTAAAGGGCTCATATGCTATATGTTTGATTTAGCTTTTCCCACAGGCAGCTCACTTAAGATGTTTTGTAGTTTTATGTAAGCATGTTAACAGGCTACAAAGATAAATGGCTTTTCAAAGCTTTTTTTGTTTCTGTGACTTTAAGAATGATCATGTGTGTTCTGATTGGATGCCCTGTTTTGTGGCTCATTAGAAATGACCAGGGCTAAAAGACTCATAGCAGTTTCAGCTTGTATGGGCCAAGCTGCTGTAGGCTGAATAGCTAGGTATGTGTAAATGAGATGTTATTTGTGACATCACAAAACCACTGAATTGCAAACAGTTTCTTCAACTTCATTTCAACTTCAGCCTCTTAAAAAAACCTATTCCGTTTTATTTGATTCTGAACCATAAAATTAGAAAAATGATATACGTATAATGTTAACAGTTTCAACTTATAATATTTAACAGTCTGAACCTTGTAACCTTTGACCTTCTTACCTATAAAAAGCTTGATGCCTTTTAAGTATGCCTCATAATGTTTACTTCTTTTATGAACTGAGCTTAAACTAGATGTGTGTGCATTTGTGTATATTTGTGCACACCTTGGTGTGGTCACCCAGATGATGTCCAGATGGCAGAAATAATGGCACTCAGAGTCCAGCTGGTTGTTGCAGGAGCATCGTTTGGTCCGCACTCTGTGAGCAGGCTCTGGGTTGCTTGCATCTGACTGTCCAATCACAGGCAAGCCTAGCCCTGGGAGATGAAAGGAGGACACACTGCTCAGTCAAACGCTCCATCACAGGCCAAATCCTTCCAACAGTGTCCCTGGCTGCACATCAGAATGAAGAAAACCCCTATGTGGCCCACTGAATATCTCAGCATTGATTTATAACATTATTCTATTCCATCCAGGCTTTGCAAACTATGTCATCTTACATAATCATGGATCTAGGCCCAGCCAGGAGCGATTATGTTTGAAAGCTACTTTTCTGGACATTATTGACTTTTCAAAGGAGTGTCGCTACTGACAGTGTGATTTAGCTAATGATGGGGTTTAATCTGTGTCTGGGAAATTGAGCACGACTGACTTGATCATTTGGTTTGCAATCTGTCAAATAAGCTTTTAATCTCGCTCTCTCTCGCTTTTAGGTAGTGATAGATATAAAGTATGATTGTACATATCACTCTGGCATTTAAGGGTTATCAGCAATAAAGTAGAAATAAAGTTCATTCATCTTTCTATATTCGAACACACCTACAATCATGCCAATGACAATCAGCAATAGGACAATTAGTGAGAAATCAATCTATAACGGCTTTATGAGCTTTAATCTTCCATCTGCAGTATCAAAACAAGATAACATCAAACATGTGCTTTACTATACACTTCCTTTATGACTACAACCACTAACTACGGTCTCTTTACAGAGAAAGAGTTGTATTTTAAAGCTCTACTTTCACTGTTATAAAGACAAACTGGACTAAACTAAACAATTTTATGTTGGTACCCTTCACAAAGTCTGTCTGAGTTACAACCTCAAAGCCTTACAAACTAAAATTCCCTTAATCAGAACAAATTAACTTCTTACCTTCATGTAGTGCTGCAGACCAACTAATAGAGAAGAGGAGGATGGTGTACAGAGCCATTGCTTTGTGTTCCAATCAGATTTCCCCACAAAGTCAAGAGGTTTCAAGGCAGCCAAAGCAGTCCCAACAATCCACACTCAGTCTCAGGTGCTTGTCAGTGTTGAGCAGCCCTGTTTGGCTACATTTATATTCCCTGGATATCACACAGCTAGCTCCACCCATCCTTCTAGGTCAGCATGCATGGGTCGTGGTTACACAACTCCAGCTTGTCTCAGTTGCCTCTCACATTCCAGGAATCTCTGCTGCCCCTCTACATGAGGGGGTCATCAGCCCATGGGTGAAACATGGATGAAAACATGCTGGACACAGGCTGGTAGTGTTGTTTGTCTGCTGGGGGCAACAACTAAGGCTCTGTGTGTCTGTGTAGTCTAGGTACAACAGCTCAGGAGCTTGGAGAAGGGTGTAGGTGGACAGCAGAGAAGAGTGGCAGGTCAGCAGGAAAGAAGGAGGATATCTGCGGATTTGATGTTTTGCATGAATTGTGATAGGGAAAGTCAGTCCCATGGAAAGCATGACGACCACAGGGAATGTTCTGGAGATTTGAGCACATCTACATTGTGGTGTAGGTGCAGTGTGGAAAGCCCCGACTTCCTGTGCCCTCCAGCCAGAATCTGATTTTGATACTATAATGAGAGATAACGGTTGTTCCTCGGATGGTACAGTAACAAAAAAGTGATTCAGAAGTGATTTGGTTATTGTGGGCTGCCTTTTAAAAAGGCTGCATAAACTATTAGATTTCTTATGATGATGTGAAATAAAACTAAAATATACATATTCATTTTAAAAGCTGATTTATTTGCTCTTACTTTTTAAAAATAAGGGGTCTAACCCAACACAAAAGTTCCCCATGAGCAAAAAATTAACATAATCCTATTGAACTATTTGTCTACCAGATTTTGTTGAATGTATATTTGTAAAACTGAATAAATAGTTGAAAAATGATAGCCAGTTTATAAATCATACACAATCATAAAGAAATTACTGTGCAAAGGGTACAAAAGCTATCACCAGGGTGATATCCTCAAGGGTAAATCTTAGAGAACACCTTTTTAAAGGTTAATACATGTACTGCTGTTGTTAATTTACAGAAATAGAATGTAAAGTTCTTCTTATCTTTAGACATTTGCATTTATTTTATTGGCTGCTAGTTCTATTTATAGTAAAATACTGTCAGAATAAATAGCTGAACTGGTAAAACTGATTCATTTAAAGTCAATATTTGAAACAAATTAGTTGAATTAGTTTAGTTCAATTGTATAGGTTTTTCCATCATTAAGAAAATATTTAGAAAATATATAAGAAAATATTTTTTAACAGGTCTTTAACAGGCATTCTGTTTTTTATGTTCTTTTTCTTTTTTTACATACAATATACAATGGTGCCACATTCTGTAGAATTTAAATTTTGCATTTACTCCATATGTCAAGTTGTGACACCAGTTTTTTATTTTACTTTTGTACTTCAAAAATATAATGGATTTGTGGAAACTGCCATAAACCAGGTTTATGTAGTGTAGCTTTAAAATGCACTATTGCACCAGCGTTATTAGCATCTAATTCAAAATAGGCATATATTTTTAAACTACAATAACATTTTCAGTTTTAACAGATTTAACAAGGTTTAACGTTTTCTATGTTGTCTTTGTACAAACATCAATTGAATAGGATTTTTTTTTGCACAACATATATAGAACCCATAGAAGCTGTTGTCATGGCCTCTGTCTGTATCGTTGAAGGTCACAGCGCCATGTGGGTTTTAAACCCTCCATTATATTCAGTGTCCTGACTTTAGCCAGTCAGCGAGTGGAAAAGACAGACTAAGAGATAATACAGATTATACTTAAATAGATAATACTTAAACCTGTAAGCACTATGTTGAATTAGCTATCTTTACTAAACCTGGCACCAGAAACTTCAGAGTGGAGAAGAAGTGGCCAATCTTTTTCATTTTCTATGCAAGCAACCTCATGAACCTGGCTTTTGATTCCTGTTTATTTAAGTTTAGCAGGCTGGAGGTTCTTCACAAGAGAGCTGTGAGCACTCAAACAGATTCTTTGTGCGTTATTAGAATGGAGCCTTGTGGTGTGAATAATGTTTATGGTATGTGATGTGTAACATTCATTTCATTAGCTAGCTTGTGGGCGACTGCAGGTAAAAAATGTCAGCTTGGTCAGCATCAGGGCAAGGCAGTCCGATATAAGACTCACAGCTTCACCACCACCCTATTTTGGAAAAGTGCACTAAGCCACTGCGCTTACATTTTTTTTGTAAATGAAAAGT
The DNA here is from genome assembly GCA_021613375.1 of Megaleporinus macrocephalus. Lineage (NCBI taxonomy): Eukaryota > Metazoa > Chordata > Actinopteri > Characiformes > Anostomidae > Megaleporinus > Megaleporinus macrocephalus. The sequence goes on from CM038705.1 coordinate 28,417,077, forward strand.
AATCGTGAAGAACTTTTAAAGTACTTCAGTATAGCGTTACATTAGGGCGGCATGGTGTCACCTCACAGCAAGACTATCTGGGTTAGATTCCTGGTCCGAGCCGTTCTGTGTGGAGTGTGCATGTTCTCCCAGTGCTTGAGTGGGTTTCATCCGGGTGCTCTGGTTTATAATAATAGTTTTTAATAATACACTATATGGCAAAAGGTATGTGGGCATTCCCTATTATCATTAAGTTTAAGGTTTTTGGCCATGCTCAACACTAACAGGAGTATAAAAGCTCACAGCCAAACACTGACAGGGAAACTTTAAATGTGGCAGTGACACCTTTGCCAGAAGTCAGTTTGTGAAATGTCTGTCCTAGATTTGTCTGAAAACAGTAAAGTTTGGTAGAGGAGGAATAATGGTCTGGGGCTGTTTAATGCTACAGCATACAAAGATGTTTTAGATGATTACATCCTCATATCCCTATATCCTATCCTTACAACTTTGTGGCAACAACTTGAGGACTTAGCAGTTTCAGCAAGACTGTGACCCTGTTCACAAAGCAAGGTCTATAAAGATATGGTTTCATGACTTTGTGAGAAGGCCTGGCTTGAATTTCAAACTGAGGACCCCACTGAACACAGATCAGTTTGAACTTTAAGCCAGGGCTTCTCCTCCAGACGCATAGAAGTGTCCAACCCCAACATATTAATGCCCATGGTTTTGGAATGGGATGTCCAATAAGCTTATATTGATTTAACAGCCATTTCCACATACTCTTGGCCAAATAGAGCATTTCCTGTTCTGTTTTAACATCTCATTAGATCTAGTAACAAAGACTTTTATTGGTTAAGGATCAAACCTGAGTGTACCACACATATAGCAGCGGTGTTACCAATACCAACGTAACAGATTCTTTGGTGTGAACTTTGATATTTCTAAATGTATCAGCAGCTTAATCATAACAAAAAAATGCTATTAAAAACATCCGCATTCTAAAGTTTATGGCTGTAGATGTGATAAGCTGGAACTGAGAAATGCTGTAAAGACTTAAGTCTAAAGCTGACTGCACTGTCAAAGAAGTCCCGCGAAAATGGCATCCGATGCTCAGTTAGAGGTGGATTTCCGTGATGGCTGACTGTGACACATGCACAGATAAAGCACACGCGCTGTGTCAGTCAGGTGTCAGGGAGAGTTTGCAAATATGGCCACCTAGCGTGGGCTGAGCACACAGAGTCCATTGACTGCACTTTTCCAGCAGACATTGTACAGGCACTGTAGCTTCACAGCAGTCAGTGTGGGAGTCAAAGGCCAGCATTTAGATGCAAATACAGCAAGGCATTAATCTCCCCACAGACTGTGATTAGCGTGATTTTATCACTGGTATTGTAAAGATGGACGAGAGTTGCAGGCAAGTCACTCAGAGTTGACGGGAGAACGGAAGCCAATCTGATAGGGAAATATAGGCAATATGGCACATTAATATGGAAATAGCCTATGAAGAGGTGAGCAATACTGGTAATAGTGACTGAACATGCTATTATTATGTAGTGAAGGCATGCGAATTTGACAGGAGTCAAAAGTTCAAGAACAGCGCAGAAAGAATACATTCGGTTCTATCAGTCTGTTCCTGTGTGATAGTAACGCTAATTACACACACATCTATCAGATGCACCATAAAACTTTGTAAAAGTAATGACGGCTGAATGCTCTGCTCTATATGCATCCAGTAACATATCCCAGTGCATAAGAAAGTAATATATATTAATAATATGAATATATTAAAAACTCGCTGTTACTGGTTGCCAGTTTTTTCATGTAATTCTTCTTTTAATATGTTTCATCAACATTTGCCTAGAATTTGAATGACATTCTGAAATCCTCTTCTGTTTTGCATACATTATGTAAATGTATTAAATTGTACTGGATATAGCTTTTATCAGAATATTAAAGAACCTGGAACAGTTTATCACACAGGTTTTTTTCTATTTAGCATAACAAAGCATTTAATTAATAATCACATTTGGCTAAATAACAGTTATTAACTAGCATAAAATCTGACGTCTGCCGCTGTTTCTTGAGTCCCTTTTGCACAAATAATTCACATATTACACACAAATTTGTCTAAATAATTACACTCATTAACATCAACATCTGTAAATAAACTCTACTTTCTTTCACGTCTCCTGTATATCAAGTCGCCTTCTTGACTAATGCTATTTATTTTAACCTCATTTTGTTCAATTTATTGACAGTTACATGAACTCTATGTCTTATATACACTACTAATATTATTATTATTCTTAGTAGTAGTAGTAGCAGTGCTTAATTTGTGCCAGATCTTGCCGGAACAAGATCGCCTGCGTTCCAGAACTTATTTATGTGGATCCACCACCTCTTTGATGTCGTTTTTTTGTAGGACACCAAAAACTATTCATTCAGTGGCATCTCTGAGATTTTATGGTTGCAGCTTCTTACTGCAGTCATTAAAGCTAGGATTATTTTATTGTATAGATTGCTACTATGTTATGTGGACACTCACTGTTGTGCCTATGTGTTCCAGGACCTTTTCCATCACTGCCCACTTGCTGGATCACCCCACCTTTAGTGTTCCATTACCTGCTATTTTACAAATTAAGCACTGAGTAGTAGTAGTAGTAGTAGTAGTAGTAGTAACAGTAGTAGTAAAACCATTGAATATTTTTTTATACATATGTAGTTCCAAGAGATTAATGTGATGTACATGCAGTAAAAACAGAAAACGTTTTGTACTTGTGTCTTGTTATATTTGTTGATAATAAAGAAATTTCACATTTCACACGTGCAAATATAAATGTAATATAGTAGGTGTTGAATATTATGTATGCAGTACAGAACATATTTCAGAACAAAACACTGCTGGGATTTAATGTGTCCAGTACTGGGACTGAGAAGACTAAGGATGGTTAAGCGAATCAGAATCACCAGATTTAACCTTCTCCTCCTAACAGTGGAACCTGTTACAAACCAGTATAATTATATATGCAAGTACTCACATACAAAACAATTAAGCTTATTATTAAATAATGACATTTAAATACATTAAAAACTGTTACATCCAACAGGGGCCATGAGACCTTATCAGTAACACATTGGTAATAAATGATCACAGTGAACGACCAGGTTGTGAAAATGGGCCACTTTGCCCGAAGACTTCATAATGAGCTGAAACAGTATGACAGCTCACAGATGAAGTGAATAACACTGATTATCTCATTACAACAGTGGATGCTAAGATCTAGGGTATATTGGACTGTAAATAAACAGTCAGTTCTCATAGTTGGAATGTTTGAGGTGGGAGAAATGAGAAGCGTGAACAGCTGAACAACTTTGATAAAGGCTGGTGGGGTAGTGCTACTCAGCTGTTGTGAGTACCTATCGAAATTGGTCAGAGAAGGTCCACAAAATAGTGACAGGCCCAAAGCTAATAGACACGCGAGGGAAACTAAATCTATCCTGTGTTAATGAATAAATCACCAAACCACAGCACCTGTGTAGTAAACAAAGACAGAAGGGCAAGTCACCAAAATTGACTGATTACATGAGGAATGCGTTACAGCTATGACACACGGTATTGTTTAGAGGAATGTGTAGATTGCTTAGTGACTCCTGTAAACCACAGTTCACTCTGGGAGGAAGACAAGCTTATAATAGTTAATAAACTAGCAATGTGTTTACAGACTGTATTTTTTATTTTAGCTGATACTTTTCTAAAAATATTCTCCTATAAGAGTAAAATGCAATGGACTAAATACACACTTCTGTATTCAGAATACATAATCCCAATACTACATTCCAATCCCGTCTATAACTGTTTATTATTTACAGAGACACCTGCTGGGAGAAGTAATAGTTTTCTTAAATACTGATAAGTGATTGTTAAGTGTGATTTGAGTAATCAAATGAGTAATAAAAAAAATTGCTGCTGTTTAAGCATTTCAAATTCCGATATATTAGCACCTTGTAAACTTTGATTGTTGGTCTCTCTATGTGAGCTAGCTGTGTTTGATTGTTGGTCTCTCAATGTAAGCAAGCTATCATTGATTGTTGGTATCTCTATGTGAGCCGCCTATGTTTGATTGCTGGTATCTCAATGTAATATAACTATGTTTAATTGCTGGTATCTCAATGTAATGTAGCTATGTTTGATTGCTGGTATCTTTATGTGATATAGCTATGTTTAATTGCTGGTATCTCAATGTAATATAGCTATGTTTGATTGCTGGTATCTCAATGTAATATAGCTATGTTTGATTGCTGGTATCTTTATGTGATATAGCTATGTTTGATTGCTGGAATCTTTATGTAATATAGCTATGTTTGATTGCTGGTATCTTTATGTGATATAGCTATGTTTGATTGCTGGTATCTCAATGTAATATAGCTATGCTCGATTGCTGGTATCTTTATGTGATATAGCTATGTTTAATTGCTGGTATCTTTATGTGATATAGCTATGTTTGATTGCTGGTATATTTATGTGATATAGCTATGTTTAATTGCTGGTATCTCAATGTAATATAGCTATGTTTGATTGCTGGTATCTTAATGTGATATAGCTATGTTTGATTGCTGGTATCTTTATGTGATATAGCTATGTTTGATTGCTGGTATCTCAATGTAATTTAGCTATGTTTAATTGCTGGTATCTTTATGTGATATAGCTATGTTTAATTGCGGGTATCTCAATGTAATATAGCTATGTTTGATTGCTGGTATCTTTATGTGATATAGCTATGTTTAATTGCTGGTATCTTTATGTGATATAGCTATGTTTAATTGCTGGTATCTCAGTGTAATATAGCTATGTTTGATTGCTGGTATTTCAGTGTAATATAGCTATGTTTGATTGCTGGTATCTTTATGTGATATAGCTATGTTTAATTGCTGGTATCTTTATGTGATATAGCTATGTTTAATTGCTGGTATCTCAATGTAATATAGCTATATTTGATTGCTGGTATCTCAATGTAATATAGCTATGTTTGATTGCTGGTATCTTTATGTGATATAGCTATGTTTGATTGCTGGTAGCTTTATGTGATATAGCTATGTTTGATTGCTGGTATCTCAATGTAATATAGCTATGTTTGATTGCTGGTATCTTTATGTGATATAGCTATGTTTGATTGCTGGTATCTTTATGTGATATAGCTATGTTTGATTGCTGGTATCTTTATGTGATATAGCTATGTTTAATTGCTGGTATCTTTATGTGATATAGCTATGTTTAATTGCTGGTATCTCAATGTAATTTAGCTATGTTTGATTGCTGGTATCTTTATGTGATATAGCTATGTTTGATTGCTGGTATCTTTATGTGATATAGCTATGTTTGATTGCTGGTATCTTTATGTGATATAGCTATGTTTAATTGCTGGTATCTTTATGTGATATAGCTATGTTTAATTGCTGGTATCTCAATGTAATATAGCTATGTTTGATTGCTGGTATCTTAATGTGATATAGCTATGTTTGATTGCTGGTATCTTTATGTGATATAGCTATGTTTGATTGCTGGTATCTCAATGTAATTTAGCTATGTTTGATTGCTGGTATCTTTATGTGATATAGCTATGTTTGATTGCTGGTATCTTTATGTGATATAGCTATGTTTGATTGCTGGTATCTTTATGTGATATAGCTATGTTTAATTGCGGGTATCTCAATGTAATATAGCTATGTTTGATTGCTGGTATCTTAATGTGATATAGCTATGTTCGATTGCTGGTATCTCAATGTAATATAACTATGTTTGATTGCTGGTATCTTTATGTGATATAGCTATGTTTGATTACTGGTATCTTTATGTGATATAGCTATGTTTAATTGCTGGTATCTCAATGTAATATAGCTATGTTTAATTGCTGGTATCTTTATGTGATATAGCTATGTTTAATTGCTGGTATCTCAATGTAATATAGCTATGTTTGATTGCTGCTATTTCAGTGTAATATAGCTATGTTTGATTGCTGGTATCTTTATGTGATATAGCTATGTTTAATTGCTGGTATCTTTATGTGATATAGCTATGTTTAATTGCTGGTTTCTTAATGTAATATAGCTATGTTTGATTGCTGGTATCTTTATGTGATATAGCTATGTTTGATTGCTGGTATCTTTATGTGATATAGCTATGTTTGATTGCTGGTATCTCAATGTAATTTAGCTATGTTTGATTGCTGGTATCTTTATGTGATATAGCTATGTTTGATTGCTGGTATCTTAATGTGATATAGCTATGTTCGATTGCTGGTATCTCAATGTAATATAGCTATGTTTGATTGCTGGTATCTTTATGTGATATAGCTAAGTTTAATTGCTGGTATCTTTATGTGATATAGCTATGTTTAATTGCTGGTATCTCAATGTAATATAGCTATGTTTGATTGCTGTTATTTCAATGTAACATAGCTATGTTTGATTGCTGGTATCTTTATGTGATATAGCTATGTTTAATTGCTGGTATCTTTATGTGATATAGCTATGTTTAATTGCTGGTATCTCAATGTAATATAGCTATATTTGATTGCTGGTATTTCAGTGTAATATAGTTATGTTTGATTGCTGGTATCTTTATGTGATATAGCTATGTTTAATTGCTGGTATCTTTATGTGATATAGCTATGTTTAATTTCTGGTATCTCAATGTAATATAGCTATGTTTGATTGCTGGTATCTCAATGTAATATAGCTATGTTTGATTGCTGGTATCTCAATGTAATATAGCTATGTTTGATTGCTGGTATCTTTATGTGATATAGCTATGTTCGATTGCTGGTATCTCAATGTAATATAACTATGTTTGATTGCTGGTATCTTTATGTGATATAGCTATGTTTGATTGCTGGTATCTTTATGTAATATAGCTATGTTTGATTGCTGGTAGCTTTATGTGATGTAGCTATGTTTGATTGCTGGTATCTCAATGTAATATACAGTGCCCTCCATAATTATTGGCACCCCTGGTTAAGATGTGTTCTTTAGCTTCTAATAAATTGAGGGTTTTTTTAAATAATATAGGACCACGATGGAAAAAAGAGCAAAATCCAACCTTTATCTCAAGTGCATTTATTCAGTAGGAAAAAAATCCCACATTAAGAAATAATTGTTTAACATCAAATAATGTGTGCCACAATTATTAGCACCCCTGATGTTAATACTTTGTACAACCCCCCTTTGCCAACAAAACAGCACCTAATCTTCTCCTATAATGTTTCACAAGATGGGAGAACACAGAAAGAGGTATCTTCGACCATTCCTCTTTGCACAATCTCTCTAAATCATCCAGCGACCTGGGTCCTCTCCTCTGCACTCTCCTCTTCTGCTCACCCCACAGGTTTTCAATGGGGTTAAGGTCTGGGGACTGAGATGGCCATGGGAGGAGCTTGATTCTGTGTGTGGTCAACCATTTCTGTGTAGATCTTGCCATATGTTTAGGGTCATTATCTTGCTGAAAGACCCAGTGACGACCCATCTTCAGCTTTCGGGCAGAAGCCACCAGATTTTGTTTTAAAATGTCCTGGTATTTCAAAGCATTCATGATGCCATGCACCCTAACAAGGTTCCCTGGGCCTTTGGAAGAAAAGAGCAGGCCCACAGCATCACTGATCCTCCCCCCGTATTTCACAGTGGGCATGAGGTGCTTTTCTGCATACTCAGCTCTTGTGTTACACCAGACCCACTTACAGCATTTGTTGCCAAAAAGCTCTATCTTTGTTTCATCTGACCAAAGCACACGGTCCCAGTTGAAGTTCCAGTACTGCTTAGCAAATTCCAAACGTTTACGTTTATGATTGTGAGTGAGAAAAGGTTTTTTCCGTGCATGCCTCCCAAACAGCTTGTTGGCGTGTAGATAGCGTCTGATGGTTGTTTTGGAGACTTCGTGACCCCAAGATGCTACCATTTGTTGCAGTTCCGTAACAGTGAGCTTTGGAGAACTTTTTATTTCTCTTATCATCCTCCTCACTGTGCGTGGTGGCAAAATAAACTTGCGTCCTCGTCCAGACTTGTTTACCACTGTTCCAGTTGTTTTAAACTTCTTAATAATTCCTCTGACAGTAGATACGAACAGGTGTAGGCGAGTGGCTATTTTCTTGTAGCCATTGCCTGACCTGTGAAGGTCAACACACATCTGCCTTACTTGAATGCTATGTTCCTTTGTCTTTCCCATGTTGAAGAGAAATGGCCTCTGTGTCACGTCATAATTATACCCCAGGGAAACAGGAAGTTGTGAATTGCTAATTAAATGTTCCTACATACTTTGATTAACTTCGTAAACTACTGTAGAAGTGACAGTAATTCTTTAATTACATTTATTTCCTAAGAATTGTTAGGGGTGCCAATAATTGTGGAACAGGTGATTTTATGAAGAAATATTATTTCTTAGTCAGGGATTTTATTTTCCCCCTAAAACTCTACTTGAGTTAAAGGTTACATTTTTCTACACTTTTCAGTGTGACAGTATGTTTCCACAATAAAAACTGAATTTATTTTAAGGCTTTTGACACATCTTAACCAGGGGTGCCAATAATTATGGAGGGCACTGTAGCTATGCTAGATTGCTGGTATCTTTATGTGATATAGCTATGTTTAATTGCTGGTATCTCAATGTAATATAGCTATGTTTGATTGCTGGTATCTTTATGTGATATAGCTATGTTTAATTGCTGGTATCTTTATGTGATATAGCTATGTTTAATTGCTGGTATCTCAATGTAATATAGCTATGTTTGATTGCTGGTGTCTTTATGTGATATAGCTATGTTTGATTGCTGGTATCTTTATGTGATATAGCTATGTTTGATTGCTAGTATCTCAATGTAATATAGCTATGTTTGATTGCTGGTATCTTTATGTGATATAGCTATGTTTAATTGCTGGTATCTTTATGTGATATAGCTATGTTTAATTGCTGGTATCTTTATTTGATATAGCTATGTTTGATTTCTGGTATCTTTATGTGATATAGCTATGTTTAATTGCTGGTATCTTTATGTGATATAGCTATGTTTAATTGCTGGTATCTCAATGTAATATAGCTATGTTTGATTGCTGGTATCTTAATGTGATATAGCTATGTTTGATTGCTGGTATCTTTATGTGATATAGCTATGTTTGATTGCTGGTATCTCAATGTAATTTAGCTATGTTTGATTGCTGGTATCTTTATGTGATATAGCTATGTTTGATTGCTGGTATCTTTATGTGATATAGCTATGTTTGATTGCTGGTATCTTTATGTGATATAGCTATGTTTAATTGCGGGTATCTCAATGTAATATAGCTATGTTTGATTGCTGGTATCTTAATGTGATATAGCTATGTTCGATTGCTGGTATCTCAATGTAATATAACTATGTTTGATTGCTGGTATCTTTATGTGATATAGCTATGTTTACTTGCTGGTATCTTTATGTGATATAGCTATGTTTAATTGCTGGTATCTCAATGTAATATAGCTATGTTCGATTGCTGGTATCTCAATGTAATATAGCTATGTTTGATTGCTGGTATCTTTATGTGATATAGCTATGTTTAATTGCTGGTATCTTTATGTGATATAGCTATGTTTAATTGCTGGTATCTCAATGTAATATAGCTATGTTTGATTGCTGGTATTTCAGTGTAATATAGCTATGTTTGATTGCTGGTATCTTTATGTGATATAGCTATGTTTAATTGCTGGTATCTTTATGTGATATAGCTATGTTTAATTGCTGGTTTCTCAATGTAATATAGCTATGTTTGATTGCTGGTATCTTTATGTGATATAGCTATGTTTGATTGCTGGTATCTTTATGTGATATAGCTATGTTTGATTGCTGGTATCTCAATGTAATTTAGCTATGTTTGATTGCTGGTATCTTTATGTGATATAGCTATGTTTGATTGCTGGTATCTTAATGTGATATAGCTATGTTTAATTGCTGGTATCTTTATGTGATATAGCTTTGTTTAATTGCGGGTATCTCAATGTGATATAGCTATGTTTAATTGCTGGTATCTTTATGTGATATAGCTATGTTTAATTGCTGGTATCTCAATGTAATATAGCTATGTTTGATTGCTGGTATCTTTATGTGATATAGCTATGTTTAATTGCTGGTATCTCAATGTAATATAGCTATGTTTGATTGCTGGTATCTTAATGTGATATAGCTATGTTTAATTGCTGGTATCTTTATGTGATATAGCTTTGTTTAATTGCGGGTATCTCAATGTGATATAGCTATGTTTAATTGCTGGTATCTCAATGTAATATAGCTATGTTTGATTGCTGGTATCTTTATGTGATATAGCTATGTTTAATTGCTGGTATCTTCATGTGATATAGCTATGTTTAATTGCTGGTATCTCAATGTAATATAGCTATGTTTTATTGCTGGTATCTTTATGTGATATAGCTATGTTTGATTGCTGGTATCTTTATGTGATATAGCTATGTTTAATTGCTGGTATCTTTATGTGATATAGCTATGTTTAATTGCGGGTATCTCAATGTAATATAGCTATGTTTGATTGCTGGTATCTTAATGTGATATAGCTATGTTCGATTGCTGGTATCTCAATGTAATATAGCTATGTTTGATTGCTGGTATCTTTATGTGATATAGCTATGTTTAATTGCTGGTATCTTTATGTGATATAGCTATGTTTAATTGCTGGTATCTCAATGTAATATAGCTATGTTTGATTGCTGGTATTTCAGTGTAATTTAGCTATGGTTGATCGCTGGTAGCTTTATGTGATATAGCTATGTTTGATTGCTGGTATCTCAATGTAATATAGCTATGCTCAATTGCTGGTATCTTTATGTGATATAGCTATGTTTAATTGCTGGTATCTTTATGTGATATAGCTATGTTTGATTGCTGGTATATTTATGTGATATAGCTATGTTTAATTGCTGGTATCTCAATGTAATATAGCTATGTTTGATTGCTGGTATCTTAATGTGATATAGCTATGTTTGATTGCTGGTAGCTTTATGTGATATAGCTATGTTTGATTGCTGGTATCTCAATGTAATATAGCTATGCTCAATTGCTGGTATCTTTATGTGATATAGCTATGTTTAATTGCTGGTATCTTTATGTGATATAGCTATGTTTGATTGCTGGTATATTTATGTGATATAGCTATGTTTAATTGCTGGTATCTCAATGTAATATAGCTATGTTTGATTGCTGGTATCTTAATGTGATATAGCTATGTTTGATTGCTGGTATCTTTATGTGATATAGCTATGTTTGATTGCTGGTATCTTAATGTGATATAGCTATGTTTAATTGCTGGCATCTTTATGTGATATAGCTTTGTTTAATTGCGGGTATCTCAATGTAATATAGCTATGTTTGATTGCTGGTATCTTAATGTGATATAGCTATGTTCGATTGCTGGTATCTCAATGTAATATAGCTTTGTTTGATTGCTGGTATCTTTATGTGATATAGCTATGTTTAATTGCTGGTATCTTTATGTGATATAGCTATGTTTAATTGCTGGTATCTCAATGTAATATAGCTACGTTTGATTGCTGATATCTCAATGTAATATAGCTATGTTTGATTGCTGGTATCTTTATGTGATATAGCTATGTTTAATTGCTGGTATTTCAATGTAATATAGCTATGTTTGATTGCTGGTATTTCAGTGTAATATAGCTACGTTTGATTGCTGGTATCTTTATGTGATATAGCTATGTTTGATTGCTGGTATCTTTATGTAATATAGCTATGTTTGATTGCTGGTAGCTTTATGTGATGTAGCTATGTTTGATTGCTGGTATCTCAATGTAATATAGCTATGTTTGATTGCTGGTATCTTAATGTGATATAGCTATGTTTGATTGCTGGTATCTTTATGTGATATAGCTATGTTTGATTGCTGGTATCTTTATGTGATATAGCTATGTTTGATTGCTGGTATCTCAATGTAATTTAGCTATGTTTGATTGCTGGTATCTTTATGTGATATAGCTATGTTTGATTGCTGGTATCTTTATGTGATATAGCTATGTTTGATTGCTGGTATCTTTATGTGATATAGCTATGTTTGATTGCTGGTATCTTTATGTGATATAGCTATGTTTAATTGCTGGTATCTCTATGTGATATGGCTATGTTTAATTGCTGGTATCTCAATGTAATATAGCGATGTTTGATTGCTGGTATCTTAATGTGATATAGCTATGTTCGATTGCTGGTATCTCAATGTAATATAGCTATGTTTAATTGCTGGTATCTTTATGTGATATAGCTATGTTTAATTGCTGGTATCTTTATGTGATATAGCTATGTTTAATTGCTGGTATCTCAATGTAATATAGCTATATTTGATTGCTGGTATTTCAGTGTAATATAGCTATGTTTGATTGCTGGTATCTTTATGTGATATAGCTATGTTTAATTGCTGGTATCTTTATGTGATATAGCTATGTTTAATTGCTGGTATCTCAATGTAATATAGCTATGTTTGATTGCTGGTATCTCAATGTAATATAGCTATGTTTGATTGCTGGTATCTTTATGTGATATAGCTATGTTTAATTGCTGGTATCTTTATGTGATATAGCTATGTTTAATTGCTGGTATCTCAATGTAATATAGCTATGTTTGATTGCTGGTATCTTCATGTGATATAGCTATGTTTGATTGCTAGTATCTCAATGTAATATAGCTATGTTTGATTGCTGGTATCTTTATGTGATATAGCTATGTTTAATTGCTGGTATCTTTATGTGATATAGCTATGTTTAATTGCTGGTATCTCAATGTAATATAGCTATGTTTGATTGCTGGTATCTTTATGTGATATCGCTATGTTTAATTGCTGGTATCTTTATGTGATATAGCTATGTTTAATTGCTGGTATTTCAATGTAATATAGCTATGTTTAATTGCTGGTATCTTTATGTGATATAGCTATGTTTAATTGCTGGTATATCAATGTAATATAGCTATGTTTGATTGCTGGTATCTTAATGTGATATAGCTATGTTTGATTGCTGGTATCTTTATGTGATATAGCTATGTTTGATTGCTGGTATCTTTATGTGATATAGCTATGTTTAATTGCTGGTATCTTTATGTGGTATAGCTATGTTTAATTGCGGGTATCTCAATGTAATATAGTTATGTTTGATTGCTGGTATCTTAATGTGATATAGCTATGTTCGATTGCTGGTATCTCAATGTAATATAGCTATGTTTGATTGCTGGTATCTTTATGTGATATAGCTATGTTTAATTGCTGGTATCTTTATGTGATATAGCTATGTTTAATTGCTGGTATCTCAATGTAATATAGCTATGTTTGATTGCTGTTATTTCAATGTAATATAGCTATGTTTGATTGCTGGTATCTTTATGTGATATAGCTATGTTTAATTGCTGGTATCTTTATGTGATATAGCTATGTTTAATTGCTGGTATCTCAATGTAATATAGCTATGTTTGATTGCTGGTATCTTTATGTGATATAGCTATGTTTTATTGCTGGTATCTTTATGTGATATAGCTATGTTTGATTGCTGGTATCTCAATGTGATATAGCTATGTTTGATTGCTGGTATCTCAATGTAATATAGCTATGTTTGATTGCTGGTATCTCAATGTGATATACCTATGTTTGATTGCTGGTATCTTTATGTGATATAGCTATGTTTGATTTCTGGTATCTCAATGTAATATAGCTATGTTTGATTGCTGGTATCTCTATGTGATATAGCTATGTTTGATTGCTGGTATCTCAATGTAATATAGCTATGTTTGATTGCTGGTATCTCAATGTGATATACCTATGTTTGATTGCTGGTATCTTTATGTGATATAGCTATGTTTGATTGCTGGTATCTCAGTGTAATATAGCTATGTTTGATTGCTGGTATCTCAATGTAATATAGCTATGTTTGATTGCTGGTATCTCAATGTAATATAGCTATGTTTGATGGCTGGTATCTCTATGTAATATAGCTATGTTTGATTGCTGGTATCTTAATGTGATATAGCTATGTTTGATTGCTGGTATCTTTATGTGATATAGCTATGTTTGATTGCTGGTATCTTTATGTGATATAGCTATGTTTGATTGCTGGTATCTTTATGTGATATAGCTATGTTTGATTGCTGGTATCTTTATGTGATATAGCTATGTTTAATTGCTGGTATCTCTATGTGATATGGCTATGTTTAATTGCTGGTATCTCAATGTAATATAGCGATGTTTGATTGCTGGTATCTTAATGTGATATAGCTATGTTCGATTGCTGGTATCTCAATGTAATATAGCTATGTTTAATTGCTGGTATCTTTATGTGATATAGCTATGTTTAATTGCTGGTATCTTTATGTGATATAGCTATGTTTAATTGCTGGTATCTCAATGTAATATAGCTATATTTGATTGCTGGTATTTCAGTGTAATATAGCTATGTTTGATTGCTGGTATCTTTATGTGATATAGCTATGTTTAATTGCTGGTATCTTTATGTGATATAGCTATGTTTAATTGCTGGTATCTCAATGTAATATAGCTATGTTTGATTGCTGGTATCTCAATGTAATATAGCTATGTTTGATTGCTGGTATCTTTATGTGATATAGCTATGTTTAATTGCTGGTATCTTTATGTGATATAGCTATGTTTAATTGCTGGTATCTCAATGTAATATAGCTATGTTTGATTGCTGGTATCTTTATGTGATATAGCTATGTTTGATTGCTGGTATCTTTATGTGATATAGCTATGTTTAATTGCTGGTATCTTTATGTGATATAGCTATGTTTAATTGCTGGTATCTCAATGTAATATAGCTATGTTTGATTGCTGGTATCTTTATGTGATATAGCTATGTTTAATTGCTGGTATCTTTATGTGATATAGCTATGTTTAATTGCTGGTATCTCAATGTAATATAGCTATGTTTGATTGCTGGTATCTTTATGTGATATCGCTATGTTTAATTGCTGGTATCTTTATGTGATATAGCTATGTTTAATTGCTGGTATCTCAATGTAATATAGCTATGTTTAATTGCTGGTATCTTTATGTGATATAGCTATGTTTAATTGCTGGTATATCAATGTAATATAGCTATGTTTGATTGCTGGTATCTTAATGTGATATAGCTATGTTCGATTGCTGTTATCTTCATGTGATATAGCTATGTTTGATTGCTAGTATCTCAATGTAATATAGCTATATTTGATTGCTGGTATTTCAGTGTAATATAGCTATGTTTGATTGCTGGTATCTTTATGTGATATAGCTATGTTTAATTGCTGGTATCTTTATGTGATATAGCTATGTTTAATTGCTGGTATCTCAATGTAATATAGCTATGTTTGATTGCTGGTATCTCAATGTAATATAGCTATGTTTGATTGCTGGTATCTTTATGTGATATAGCTATGTTTAATTGCTGGTATCTTTATGTGATATAGCTATGTTTAATTGCTGGTATCTCAATGTAATATAGCTATGTTTGATTGCTGGTATCTTTATGTGATATAGCTATGTTTGATTGCTGGTATCTTTATGTGATATAGCTATGTTTAATTGCTGGTATCTTTATGTGATATAGCTATGTTTGATTGCTAGTATCTCAATGTAATATAGCTATGTTTGATTGCTGGTATCTTTATGTGATATAGCTATGTTTAATTGCTGGTATCTTTATGTGATATAGCTATGTTTAATTGCTGGTATCTTAATGTAATATAGCTATGTTTGATTGCTGGTATCTTTATGTGATATCGCTATGTTTAATTGCTGGTATCTTTATGTGATATAGCTATGTTTAATTGCTGGTATCTCAATGTAATATAGCTATGTTTAATTGCTGGTATCTTTATGTGATATAGCTATGTTTAATTGCTGGTATATCAATGTAATATAGCTATGTTTGATTGCTGGTATCTTAATGTGATATAGCTATGTTCGATTGCTGTTATCTTCATGTGATATAGCTATGTTTGATTGCTAGTATCTCAATGTAATATAGCTATGTTTGATTGCTGGTATCTTTATGTGATATAGCTATGTTTAATTGCTGGTATCTTTATGTGATATAGCTATGTTTAATTGCTGGTATCTCAATGTAATATAGCTATGTTTGATTGCTGGTATCTTTATGTGATATCGCTATGTTTAATTGCTGGTATCTTTATGTGATATAGCTATGTTTAATTGCTGGTATTTCAATGTAATATAGCTATGTTTAATTGCTGGTATCTTTATGTGATATAGCTATGTTTAATTGCTGGTATATCAATGTAATATAGCTATGTTTGATTGCTGGTATCTTAATGTGATATAGCTATGTTTGATTGCTGGTATCTTTATGTGATATAGCTATGTTTGATTGCTGGTATCTCAATGTAATTTAGCTATGTTTGACTGCTGGTATCTTTATGTGATATAGCTATGTTTGATTGCTGGTATCTTTATGTGATATAGCTATGTTTAATTGCTGGTATCTTTATGTGGTATAGCTATTTTTAATTGCGGGTATCTCAATGTAATATAGTTATGTTTGATTGCTGGTATCTTAATGTGATATAGCTATGTTCGATTGCTGGTATCTCAATGTAATATAGCTATGTTTGATTGCTGGTATCTTTATGTGATATAGCTATGTTTAATTGCTGGTATCTTTATGTGATATAGCTATGTTTAATTGCTGGTATCTCAATGTAATATAGCTATGTTTGATTGCTGTTATTTCAATGTAATATAGCTATGTTTGATTGCTGGTATCTTTATGTGATATAGCTATGTTTAATTGCTGGTATCTTTATGTGATATAGCTATGTTTAATTGCTGGTATCTCAATGTAATATAGCTATGTTTGATTGCTGGTATCTTTATGTGATATAGCTATGTTTTATTGCTGGTATCTTTATGTGATATAGCTATGTTTGATTGCTGGTATCTCAATGTGATATACCTATGTTTGATTGCTGGTATCTCTATGTGATATAGCTATGTTTGATTGCTGGTATCTCAATGTAATATAGCTATGTTTGATTGCTGGTATCTCAATGTGATATACCTATGTTTGATTGCTGGTATCTTTATGTGATATAGCTATGTTTGATTGCTGGTATCTCAGTGTAATATAGCTATGTTTGATTGCTGGTATCTCAATGTAATATAGCTATGTTTGATTGCTGGTATCTCAATGTAATATAGCTATGTTTGATGGCTGGTATCTCTATGTGATATGGCTGTGTTTGATTGCTGGTATATTTATGTAATATAGCTATGTTTAATTGCTGGTATCTCAATGTAATATAGCTATGTTTGATTGCTGGTATCTCAGTGTAATATAGCTATGTTTGATTGCTGGTGTCTATATGTGATATAGCTATGTTTGATTTCTGGTATCTCTATGTGAGCTGGCTATCTTTATTGGTCTCTCTATGTGAGTAAGGTATGTTTAATTGCTTGTCTCTTTATGTGAGCTAGCTATTTTTGTTGGTCTCTCTATGTGAACTAGGAAGCTTTGAACATTTGTCTTTCTATGTTAGCTAGTTAACTTTGATTCCTGGTCTTTCTATGTTCATAAATAGCTGGCTAGTGTATATTGTACCAATAGAGAGTGCCCTTGCTTTAGTTACTGCTCTCTCTATTGTAGTGAGCTAGTGTTGATTGCTAGTCTCTCTATGTAAGCTAGCTAGCTTTGAATGCTGGTCTCTCTGCTAGGCAGTTAGCCTTGACTGCTGGTCTGTTACCTAGATAGCTGGCCTGGAGTTAGATAGCCACTGAACTAGCACAATTCCTAATATTTTGTCTCACAATTCAACAAATACCAGGTTCTATACACCTGAACGAAGAGACCTAAGACTTAATTATAACCCCCAAACAGGTCAGGACATTTTAGTCTATTGTTAATGCCTTGCACAAGGACAATCAAAGGAGAGACATATTAAAAACCTGCAACCCTTTCATTTCTGATGTCCCAGCAGTACAAAGTGGAAATTGAACCAGTAACATTTATCTTGTGGATCACAGTCACTTTGTCTTCACTTTACTTTAATGCAACACCTTGATGCACTGATCTATTGTTGTAGTTTCATACCAATTGTTTACTGTAGGAGATGAAAGTGAGAGAGAAAGAGAGAAAGATTAAAAAGAGCTCACAAAATTTATATCCTGTTGATCTACAGTCCTATAAAGTTTAATTCCAGCTCTGATCAGCCACACCTGTTCCCAATATTGAGTGTTCTTTCAGAGAGCCATTACCATTTCAATGAGTTGTTTTTCTGGATGCTTTGGCAGGAACTTGGTAGTAGAGTTCCAGGAAGAAGGTGACACTCATTCTCTCTGTCCTAGGATTCATCAAGAATCCTTTTAAAACATAATTCTAAGATAATATTACCAGATGAATTTAAGCTTCAGTAGATTTTAGTAAATTTAAATGTAACAAATGTACCAGTAAAATGTAACAAGTCAATCAGCAAAGACATGTGTGATGTGTGATTCTTTCCTTAACAACAAGAGATGCCAAGCTAGTGTTGCTAACAAACATTGAGTTTAGATTGTTACCAATATCATGCCTATAAATACGCGTCCAGAATTGTGACAGGTCCAACGCTCATGGATATGTGAGGGAAACTAAATCTGTGTCACACTGTAGGTAACTTACCAGAGAAGCTAAGCTAGACTCTTTAAAATCTCAATTTCTATCTCCACGTTAATCTTACCCTCAATCATCGGATAGTGCCTTTGTCTTTGGCACAGGGAACATCCTTTTTTCTCAAAAACAAACTAAAACATAGACTCATTTGACTGAAGTACACATTTGCGTTGTGTTTTAGACCATCTGTAATGAGCTCAGGCTCAGAGAACGAACATGATACCATATAGTAATGTTTTGACGTACAAAACGTCCTTTGTGGTCCAGATTGAAAGTAGAGTAGTGTTAAGTGGGACGTTACGCAAACAATAAAGTAGTTTCAGTTTTAGCTGCAATGTTTTAAATAATGTCTGTGCAGGTTTGTCTGTTATGCTATTTTTTAAAGCTGGTTTACACAAGCTGTGATAGATATTTTAAGCAAATATTATTCAAATTGAAATGTTGGTATGTATTTATCGATGACAATCTAAGATATTATCAACAGATATTGAACCTGTCTTCACTGATCTATGTATCTGGAGTAATAGGTTAAAATCATGTTAATTATTTTTTTTTGCTGAACTTCAAGGGCAAGACATTCAGTGGGACAGTTTGTTTCAGCCTTGGTGATTTCTGTCTCTCGCAGATAGATGTAGGAATGTATAACACTGTGAAGGAAGCCAGTGCAGAACTCTAGTACAAATTCCTTTTCACATTCCTCAATCACAGGAAATGTTCTCATCCCTCCAAAACCATCTCATATTCCAGCGTTATCTCCTCTTTTCCCCCACTTCACCAAAACCACAGACGAGACCAAGACTATGATCAAAGAAACTCTGTTCTGTTTGTTTTGTCTTCCAGTTACAGAATGTGTTTGAAGTGCTCATCAGTCCTGAATACTTAAAATACCATTAACAAACAGTAAATCACTGCTGTTGAAACAAAACTTTGTGTCTCCATGGTTCAGTTTTTGACATAGTTTGAAAATGCCCAATTGGCCTTTACATTAAATCAATTAACAGACCTTTATGTCATGCAGTCACAAGTACATGAACTGGCGAAATTATCCATCAACCTTAGTACAAGGTATGGGGAGAGTGGGAGGGGAGACAGGAGAGGAAGACAGAGGTTCAGAACATAAGAGCGAACATGGGGGAGAGGAGAGGGGGAAAAAAGACATACCCCCCAGACTGCGCTTCAAGAAAAACCCTCCCCATATCGGCACTACGACAGAACTAGCAACAGGTAGGTGGGGAGGGGGGAGTGGACACAACACCAAGCTGCAGGCAGCGTAAACACCAAGCTGCATTGTGTGTACATTTGATAATAAATGGACCAAAATAAATGGCCCGAAAGTTCCTGGAAAGCGTCTGAGTACATTGACGTAAACATTAAAAGTGAAGTATGTTTTTCTTTTCCCTGTAAACTTATCATTTTAGATATTCAAACATTTTTTTGACAGCAGCAATACACCCAACCAACATTGAATCACAGATTTAAACTAAAACAGTGGTTGAATGAAGGCTTTAAACAAACCAGGTACTGGATGATAACTACATCTAACACCTGCCACTTTTGAGGAGAGGCTTGAAAAGGTTAAATCAGAAACACAGAAAAACAGAGGTGATGGTGTTTTACAGTAGTGTTGAGTTAAATCAGTCCAACATGAGAGGATGAAGAAGTAGCACTGCTCAGACAGCATATACTAATCTCTTGTCAATAGTGTTGAAGGTCCTGCTACTACTCCGATCATTGAAGGACAGGTAGTCAATGAAAGAACGAGTAAATCCAACAATGACTGACGCTCTTGGCAAACAAACGCCATCACCTGATTGTGTCAAGAAACCACATTCGGCAGCAAAGAAAAGAAATGTTATATATAGAATCAAAACAAGTGGTGTTATGAAGACACTCCTGGCAAGTAAAGGGATTAAATTTGATGAAAGTAGTGAAGAGGGAGAAGGAGGGGCTGTGCATTTCCTTGTTTCTTATGATAGGAGTGGACGCCACAACCTTCTGGCGATATGCTGCCCCCTATGTGTTTGGAGTGTGAATTCCACAAATCCTCCTTTAAAAACATATTTCATTTGCATTGAAATTTCATTCTCATTATTAAGAATGTATATACAGTTTAGGAAATGAGGCCAAGGGAGCTCTGAGTACACACGAACGTATTTGGATGTCACCGCATCCCTACACCAGCTCAGCTCCTGCTAATTGTCACCATTAAAGAATCAAGCTGAATGCCAGTGGGTGAGGGTGCTGGCGTGTAGGCATTTGATCCTTCCTCCTCTGCAACGTGTCTCAGTCCCCCCTCTCTTAAGAGCCTTATTTATCTTTAATTATGACCTCCCGTAGCCTCCCTGCTTGTCTCTGCACATTCAGCCCTGTTCTGCTCCCTGTTTGCTATCTAACAGCCTAATCATCCCCCCCATCCTCCCCCTCGCTGCGCCACGGCACAGCCTTTTAAAAATAGACTGCACCATAGGACATGCTGGGATGCTGTCTTCACCGACGTGATGTGAGGTAACGCTAGCTTCCTGCAGCTCTACACTGCCACACATACAAGATTAAAGTGCACTGGGCCTTTATTTCTCTCACTTCAGAGTGTTCTCTGAAAAAGGAGAGAGAATGCAGGGTGACAATGAGGGATGCAAGTTTAAAGCTTTGTAGCACCTGCGCCATTGCATAATGTGTGAGACAGACGCTGAGAGCTCGGCTATTCTGGCAAGTAATCTCATGTCTCACTTCTGAAAAGAGAACATCTCCACAGCTTTTTAGAACTGCAGCCAGCTCAGTGTATCTTCATCCAACGAGGGTTTTTTCTTCCTCTTTCTTTCTAAAAATGCCACGCGTCCAGCAAAACACCATAACATGTTGGAGACCCATTCATTGTGAGACTAAAGACTGAATAGCATAAAAGGATCTGAAGAAAGAGCATATGTTGATGATGATGATGAAGTTGTTGTTGATTTCCCCACAATGCATGGGCTGCATCTCAAAGCAGAATTCCTCGATATGTGAGATAACCTGTGCATAAAATCAAGCTTGTCCAATTGAAAAACATTACCATTGAGCAATTCCTTAAATTTGGGTTTAAGTTATCCAGCTACCTCAGAAATCTATATTATAATATTTATTTAATTCTCACTTTCAAAGAAGAAGTACAACAACAACATTTACAACAACAAATCCTACTTGGTTTTCTTAATGTGTCCACCATCACACACCATAGTGTGCAAACCATCACTGGCCGGTCATTCAATCTTCAGCTAAAATGGACATTTCTGAGGAGCTATTTCTGAGGAGACTGGATATTAGATAGTACACATTCATAAGGACAGTCATGAAGGAATCCATAAAAAGTAAAGGAGTTTCCTGTGCAAAACCTGGTAGATCACCAAAACTATCACCATCAGTTAAACAGTTCTTAATGTTAGCTCTCTGTTGTGTGTGTGCAGGACAAAACACTGGCTCTGTTCATGGACAATAAACAATAATAACAACATACTTCTAGCCAGTCAGCAATAGCAGGTGTTCATGTTTGCACAGAGGATGCTGGGAACGAGAGGGGCTACACGCTGAACTCTGAGCAGTTCTGAAGAAGAAAGATTGTGAAAGAAGTTCTTAGACCACGCAAGGACGAAGAGCTGTGTTAACAACAGTGAGGTGGAGAAATCTCAGTGGAGAGTTCAATCTCAGAGAGTTCACAAGGCTGAAGGTGGCGTCCTACTTTCAAGCTTCTCGTCCTGTTCCGCCTTAAATGGTGCAGCAGTTGCATTCCGGTGCCTGAGGAGGAAAAAGGAACTGAGCCGAGCTTCACTGAGCGCTGTAAAGGAAGGAGAAGGGATTAGATGTTTGCTCTTTTTCTGCTGGACAGGTGATTAATATTAGCTGTATAATCACATATATTAGATAGCATATATATTATAACACCAATTGTAGCAACTTTTGCTAACCCACAACCCTAGCTAACACTACTTACTGTGTCGTTGTTCCCTCTAATACTGTATCGCAGTGTAGGTCTGTACAAATGAAGGTATTTTTGGGCCAAGAAGGTGTAGAAAAATACATTTGCTAGTCCAGTGCCATTCACTGCAGGAATGTGTGAGCATGAATTTGAATGGGAGGAGCCTCTGAAAGAGCAGTGAAGGGAGGGGTGTATTTTGTTTTGATGTTCTCCAGAATCACTCACTGCACCTTTAAAGCTTTCACCTTTGGGAGAGAGGGGAAAATCAAGCTCCACTCTTGGTTCAGATCTGAAGAAATCCACCAGTGTTTCTGTCCATCCTTCTACTGTGGGATGACAGCTCATCACTGAAGCTCTGTGAAGACCTCACTGGATATGTTGGGGATTAATTGGTCGTGAGATGAAGAAAATGGAACACGTTATACTCTGAACTTTTTCATGTTGCATTTAATTATTAAAGCTTTTGTGTGCTTTTCCGATCAATATGTTTGATTATTTCAATTAACAGCCAATTTGACTGCAAATTAAATACATGGTGGTCTCTGATATGTTCACAGCTCTGTACTTCATGCCATCTTGGCTTTGTCAAAATCTCATAATTTTTTTTTTATTCATTCAGTCAACATTTGATAGAGTTGTGAAAAAGGATTGCTTTTCGAAAAAAAACAAAGCAAAACAAAACAAAACAAAAAAAAATAAACAAAAGACTATATTATAAATGTAGGGTTTTGGTAAAACAGTGATGATATTTAAAACTACCAAAAAATGAAGACAACAGAAATATCTTAAATATATACTCATAGCAGCACCTTTCACCTATTTAGTAAGGTGGGGCCACACCTTCATGATACCGTGTTTAATAGGGAATGTGATATGATGGGATATGGGATATGAATGTTTACCGGGATGTTAACCGGTAGTACAAGGCATTTCATGAGCAGCAATAAACTCTAATGTAAAAATCCACACACAGTTCACAACATCATAAGGAACTGCAGAGCAAGAAGCAGCGTGGAGAGGATTTATAATGTTAGCAGTGCATGCCACACTGCGTGAAGAATATGAAGCGGTCTCAGTTACAGTCTCTCTTTTGGCACTGAGGAACTCTGTCCTAGCACTGAGGTATGACTAGCTCTCCTTATCCAAAGCCTTTTTAGATCATTGCTGGAAGAAAAACAACAAAACTACTCTCTGCAACTTCTGCACTCATCCAGTCAAACAATGCAGACATAAAAGAGTTATTAAAACCGGGCGATAAAAAGCTATTTGTACAAGGATAAGAAGGAATTATATGACGACAGAGTGTAGGTCCAGAAAAGCAAACCTTGGTCCTCGGAGTGTTTGTTTTCACAAGGATTCTCACTTCTGCTCAGTTCCATTTAAAAGGAATGACGAAATACTACTTTGGTTTCTCACCATAAACAAGTCTTAATGTATTTATAATGTATCAAACAGACAATAATGATTATTCACACATCAGAGATGCTCTTCAGCCTTATGTTTTGATTATATTCAATGAATAGTAAGAAGAGAAAGTATAAAACCTAATCTGAAACTAAAGTATGGTCTCTTAATCTGATCACAGCAAAGGGTTAATGTTATGTGTGTCAGCACAAACAGGGTCTTGCAAAAGTATCCTCACTATCCAAGTTTGTGAAATTGCAAAAATGGGGCATACGGGTTTAAAAGAAGAGTAAGACGCAGTTTAATATTTCAAACTTTACCAAAGACAAAGATACAGTAAAGTTCAGACAAACAAACATTCAGACCCATAAATCTCCCAGAATAACATCTGTTATCACAGCCTTGAGTATTACTTCACACTATCCCTCGTGATTTATATATGATTCAGTTTTAGAGCAGGATTTTAGAAATATCATGTAATTTTAAAAGCTGAATTATTTTGCTTGTTTGGGTGTCAGTGGTCCAATCACATGCTTCGTTCTGAAATGACTGGATTTTTACACGCTCTACAGAGAACACACTTTAAATTAGTTTATTCCGAGTACATGTAGCCTGAGCACATTCATTCTTTTTCCAATGTGTTAAACTTCACACAAAATAGAAACTTTGCCACAAAATGTGCAGAGAAATGTCAGATTTCAGTATGTTCTCTGTAGAGGATGTGCTGCTATCTTCACTTATAAAATCAACACAACATGTAATTTGGCTGGAGGTCTTTGAACTACTGCATAAGGCTTTACATGTGGAATGTAACATACATACAGGATATGTTCAATAGAGGAGCATACTGAGATTCACTGTAGAGGAAATTCAGATCACTGAATCAACGCTGCTATCTTTTTCTTCGGGAAGCCATAAAACGGTGTTGACGGGTTATCAATGCCACCCACACAAATACACAAAAGAGTCAACTCAGACGAGAGAGAGAGAGTAAAAAAGAGAGAGAGAGTGAGAGAGAGAGAGAGAGAGAGAGAGAGAGAGAGAGAGTGAGAGAGAGAGCAAGAGAGAGAGCAAGAGAGAGTGAAAAAGAGAAAGAGAAAAAGAGAGAAAGAGAGAAAACGAGTGAGAGATAGAGAGACAGAGAGAGAGCAAGAGAGAGAAAAAGAAAGAGAGAGAGAGAGAGAACGAGTGAGAGAGAGAACGAGTGAGAGAAAGAGAGAGAGAGAAAGATAGACAGTCTCGCTAGTATTACTTGCTTAGTAATCTGACAAAAAAGACAAGTTCAGTAATTCCTTGTGCACCTTTATTGGTTCAGAAATTATAGGTATCTGTGACAAATTCGGAAGGCTTTTGATCCACCCAACCGCGCAGCTGTTGACTAACTTCACCATCACCATCGTGTCCAGTTTCTTTAATTCAAGTCTTCAGAACGTAACAGAAAAGTACTAAACAAAAGTGTAAAGAATAAAAATTGCAATAAAAATGATTTCAAAACCTAAAGTAAACAAAACGTAAAACATTTTTCATATTTCCACATGGCAATAAATATGGACCATAGATTTCTTATCTGTACAGACATAGTTTCATTTCTTTTTTTCTATATAAAAAATATGACTTCAGTGCAATTTCTTTGCTAAACTCTTTCCACTCCTTCAGCTCTGTCTTCAGTACAAACGGCTTTTACTTTTACCCTGACTTGAGAAAAGAAAAAAAAAGAAAAAAGAAAAAAAAGAACGCCTCCCAATTTTGCTAACACCAACTCCACCAAAAGACAAAACAAATCATATATCAATAAAATAATTCACAGCCTTTCATCTTCGTCTACACTTCAAGCAATAAATTCTGACAGAAAAGGCACACGTAACTATATTTCGAGTAATACTGAACAAGGGACAGGATATTGGAATTACTCTTGGTTTAAGTATTCTCCTTGGTCATTTATAAATTTATTCATAATCATAGTTAATTTTTTTTAACAAGTATTTTAACATATACATATTCAAACAGATACCTTAAGATTGATTGTAATGTCAGTAAAGATACAGGTGAGAGAGAAGTGATAGATTTACAGAAACATTGTTTTGTCCAAACAAAAAAAAGTGCATCTTATTACAATCTTGAATATTGCAAAAACAAACATTTACCAAGTTACCAACAGTATTGAAAATTTGTATAAAAAAACAATAGCATTACAAAACAAAAGGAACAATAATAATAGTAGCAATCGAGAGCATTTCGACATTAAGCACAAAGGCTATTAAGTGCTGTCTGGGTTGCTTTCCTGACTCTGACCTGGGCAGGCAGATGTTTCTCCTGCAGTCCCCTCAGCTGATGATGTTAGCTCTGAAAGCTGTTTAGTTCTATGAGAGGAGGCTCTTTCCTCCTTCTCATCAAAGCCAGGGGTCCTCTCTGTGCCTTTGCTGTCATCCTGGCCCACTTCTTGAGATGTTTGAGGAGCAATTGTGCGAGTCTTGGGGGGCCGTGAGCTGCCATATTGCTTTCTGTCTTTGTCCCTCTGCTCCCCGTTGCCGTATTGTGGAGATGATTTGGCTGATGTGGAGCTGCTAGCAGGACTTTTGAGCCCTGATGGTCCGGCTCCTCTCTCCAGGCTCTGCGTCTCGCTAACTGCCAGAGTGCTTTGCTGGCTTGTTTCAGGGTGCAAGCTCCATGGTGTGTCCCTCCTGCCCAGGAAGAAAGGGGCATCCTCTTTGGGAGAGGTGGGCGATGGGGTGGAGGATGAACTTCGTTCCAGTTTGGGGCAAGTTCTGGGCCTAAGCTGCACCATCTGGATTCCTCCGATAGGGATCATATGGTAAGGCATGCGGGCCTGGTCCTGGGAGTGTAAAGGGAGGTGGCTGAACATGCGATCCAGAGTCCGTGGCGTGACAGGCAGGTGGGGAGAAGGATCAGTGTGAGAGAGGCGTAGGGCTGGTGGTAACAGGCTGGGATGCGGAGGGCTCAGCCTCTGCGGAGTCTGTGGAGCACCAGGAGTACCAGGCCTCTCCTGCAGGGGGAGACATGGTAATACAATCACACATTAAAACATGTACTTTCTCTTTCCCCACTGATATGAACACATCTTTCTCAGGTACATAATGTGGTAAGTACGCACACGCCCAATCGAATCAATAGACTCTGCTACTTTAAGGTGCTGTTGTAAGGCTTGTGTCTTGTGTTAGCTACAAGGAATGTAAAATTCTGTGAAACTGTGTTCTTTGGAGTGAAGAACACACATATGGAGGAGAAACAGAGGTATCTCTTATCAGCGCTAATGCAACACATTTTTGTCCCAAGTAATTATGGACTAATTCCTTGAGGATCCCTTAAGGCCAGCTACAATTTTCCAAAAGTAGAAAAATCACAAACAAAAACGGATTTTAACATGACAGCAACAATCAAATCAAATCAAATCAAATCAAATTTATTTGTAGAGCTTTTAACAACTGACGTTGTCACAAAGCAGCTTTACAGGAATTTAGAGATAAGAGAAGTTCGATAGATAAGCCTAAGAAGAAAATAACACAGAAGGAAACCATAGATAAAACGACAGTGGCAAGCAAAACCTTGGGAGGATCCTCCTCTGATCAAACTACTGAAACAGTACTGATATAATGACTGTACCACCTTGTACTTCTGTTCAGCTGCTCAGGTGTGCTTATATAATTATAATATGATATAACTACGATGAATTGTAGTACAGATGATTAACAGTGAGAGAAATGATGATAGTTAATGAAGGTAGACGGTTAGTGGAAACTAGTTAGCGTCCATGTTAATTTATATAGAGCATGTAGTGAAGGTTAGGCAGCTAGTCCGAGGCCAGGTAGCTGGTACGACACAGGTAACAGCAAGACCCAACGTTCAGTGACTCGGGTCTCACGGCTAAATTCCAGCAGCTATATTCTAAAGTTTTGTGCAAAGCCTTTCGAGATGAACTGTCTGAAACACCTCCTTATTGATACCCTTACGTTTGGAAGAAAAGCTGGAAGCACATGCGTTTAGACGGTTATTTACTGGTGAGACTCACCTGCTGGCTCTCTCTGGCCTGAGTGCTTGAGTCCCAGTGGAATTGTCCTGGGGAGCTGTGGGGTCTGTGTGGGGCTCTGAGTGGCGACGGTGAGAGATTAGCTCTGGAGCTTCTGTAGCGGGCAGGAGAAAGTGGCCAGAGAGGAGAGAGAGGCCTGACTGGAGAGCCTCTTATAGGGGAGGGACCTCTTTCAGGGGAAGGAGAGAGGTGCCGACCGGGTGAGGACAGTTCCAGCCTGGGGGACAGACTCGTGAGAGGTGAGCCCTCACTAACAGGCGAGAAAGCTCTGGGAGAAAGCTCCCATCCCTTACGGGAGAACAGCGCCCTCTTGCTGCACGGTGATGCAGCGCGCCCACTGCTCCATGCTCGGCCAGGAGAGGCGTGGTCCTCTCTCTCCGAAGTGGTGGGTGTGGGCAGGTCAGCCTGACCACTGTCTGAATGACGGGTGTCTGTGGAGCAGGATGAAGGAGGCTCGTCATGGGAAGACACTTCCTCTTCTTCCTCCTCGTTGTCATCATCCTCATCCTCATCCTCAGAGTCTTCAACATCAGAGAACTGGTGCTCCTCCTGATCCTCTGACTCACACACTTGCTCCTCACTGGTCCCTGGCGGACAGAAAAGACTTCAGGTCAACTTTGTCGTGACTGCAGGTGATATTTGATTTGATTTGATTAATGCAGGTAATGTAAGATATGAGACATGCACTCTTCTTTTGTTTGCTTCATGCAGTCTCATAAACCAGCTAGCGTGACAGTCACGAGGCAGTCGTATTATGTATATACATATATCTCCATTGAATCTCCATTGAATTCTCAGGCAAACATGTTCTTATAATTGAGTCGTGCCGCCTCCATTCACAAACTATATTTAAAGCCTGCTGAATGGAGTGTGCTTGAATGAAGTGTCCTTGGCGCTCTTTGGTCTGTCAGGGAGAAAGAAATGGCCGGCTTTCATTCCCAGCTCTATATACAGAGCACAATTTGAAATTGGAGGCCAGATCAGAATGTTTCTCTTTAAAGCTGAACAGTCCATTTCCGCTGGCCTTCACAAACCCGAGAGCACAGTGCACGGTGCATGGGCGCCTGAAAAAGCACTTTTTAGTGTAGACATTTATAAAAGTCTTCACTGCATTCATGATTTCTGAGGTAGAAAGGTTTTGGCCAAGAGTACTGAACGGCTGTTCCTCCGAGAGACAAAAATGGATTATTCCTCACGATTAATACTCAAAACTCTTGCAGTGTCTTTGCATTGTTATGCCAATCATGCCTCGTATCACGCCCCCCATCCACACAGGTAATCAATTTGATATTACAGTCAGTGAAATCAAGTATCTCAGGATCTTACCTGCTTCCTCAGCTTCCAGCTCATCTATGGATTGAGACACACCCACCTCCTGGCATTTCTTACCATGCGCCTTTGACTTCATATGTTTAGTGAGGTTCCCTAACAGGAAGCAGATCAACAGAGCTGGATTTTAATATATTATGTTACAGCAGTTTGTAAGAAATGTTACCTAATTCTGGCACTTTCTACAGACTACATATTATTAATACGAATAGTACTCTACCTTCTACTGTTTAATACAGGGGCTTGTGATTAAAGGTGCTAGAGAATGTAAAACTGTATTTACAGTGGCACAGTTCAGTACATAGAACTAACAAGCTGTTAGTTTGTCAAATATAAATCACGCATTTGCAGAAAAGGTCAGTAAAACAAGCTGATTTTAAAATCTTAGACAGTTATATAACATTCTTGACTAACCAAAATGATTCCAGTTTGTCTGAAGAGCGAAGAAGCTCCAAT
Organism: Megaleporinus macrocephalus; assembly: GCA_021613375.1. Lineage (NCBI taxonomy): Eukaryota > Metazoa > Chordata > Actinopteri > Characiformes > Anostomidae > Megaleporinus > Megaleporinus macrocephalus. The sequence goes on from CM038705.1 coordinate 28,446,924, forward strand.
TTTCTTAGTATTACAAGCCTAAACACAGCCTGTAAAGTGGCAGCCATGCTCTGTGATTTTGTCCTACTGACTGTTAATAATCTTAAATGGAAAGTTTTATAGAGAACTAACAATTTTTTGTTGTTGTTGATATTGAAAGCTAGTATAAGGTATTGTTAGCTACTAGCAAGCTCCAAATAACCAACATGGCTAACTAAATAGTCTGATGACCTGGCTTATTGTGTCTATTACACCATGGTGCTCATCAAATTATTCATGACCTCACCAAAAAGGGGAAACATTTTTTTCTAAGGCCAAATCAGAGGGTTATGTAAAACTGCGAATCCTGGGCATTTCCCACACATACCTTCTATCTACCTTTAAAGGTGTAACGTGAACATTAATATCGCAGATATAAAAAGTTGAGTCTGAAAGAAGACTTACCTTTGGTTTTGAAGGCAAAGTTGCAGTGCTTACAGACGTAGGGGCGGATATCTGTGTGAGTGCGGATGTGCTTCTTCAACATGCTGGGTTTTTTGCAGCGGATCCCACACTCACCACACACATACTTCCCCCTCCCCCTCCCCCTCACATATACATACTCCTCGTTCGACTTATACCTGGAAAGACATAGAAACAGAAAGAGAGCAAGCGTATTAACATAAACAAATGAATACTGTCACATCTGTGCTCACTGGCAAGATCCAATTTTGCCCTTGTCCCTGTTTCCTAAATTCACCATCCCACTGCCAGCAATGGGAAAATCCATGCTTTGTCCTGGGTTTGAACAGTCATGCCAATAAAAACAGCAGTGAAGAGGAAAGCCTGTTTTTTAGCCAAGGCCACAAAATCAGCAGTGTACAAAAACTGTTTAGCGTTTGACCTAAAATGACCGACTATCCTCCCTCAACATTCATTATAATCTTTTTTTCCCTGACTGAGTTCTGTATGTACTATTTTCTCTCACATGATTTAAGATTTTGTGTGGTTTCTTTCAGGTTGATATAAATGTAAACTAGAGTGTTCATTCAATTATGTTGTGTGATATATGGTCGCCAGGAGCCAATGTCAAGCAAGCCAGTGTTTATTGGAACCAGCACGTTAGATTCTGCTTTAAAATTAGACATACACATTCAATGTTACAGTGTATATAATCAGTATTTTTGAACTATACATTCTTGTACTATATATTAAGTATGTATTAAGTTTGTACTTCTTATATTTTTAATGAAGCCTGCTAAAAATAATTTTTCTGAAAAGTATTATTTCATAAAAATAGGTTTGTATTCCTGTGTAATGAAATGTCTTGTTGCAATGAAAAAATAATAATAATAATCCGTAGGCTCATGTGAATAAATGTTAACTTGGACGTCCTATCAACATGCAACCAGAACTGTTGAGTGTTATGGAAAGACTGCTGCAAGTATTATTGAATGAGGTCACAACTGAAGACAGCAAAAGAGAGCTGTACCAAGCGGTGTGCAAGAAAGACAGAGACTCGGTGGGTGAGCACGAGAAACACAGTATAAGAAAGGCGAAGAATGGCTATGAGTAGGTCTTAAACACAAGCTTGCCACTATTTCTTTATGAATCATTAATTGTCTCCTACAAGGAACAGTGAGAGTAAGCAGGGAAAACAGTGAAGTGATGCTGAGATAAGCGGGCACTGATAGATGTGAGAAACGGTGGAGAGGAAATGGAGTGAAAGAGAAAGAACACAAAGAGAGGCTGATGTGATTAGGGAGTGTGTGGGTGTATGATTGAAGAATTGTATAAGCAAAATGAAGGTAGTGAGAGAGACAAAAGAAAGCTGCAGGCTGGTGTGTGGTTGCATCTGTTAGCATTCATAACAAAACTGCAAACCTACCATTAGTAAACCAATGCGAGAGATAATGAACGCTAAGCCTTTATACTTCAACAAAACCTTAGTTCATTTTAGAGAGGTAAGCTTATTGACAAGAAGGCAGAAAGACATGTCTTTCCATCCATCCATCCATCCATCCATCCATTTACTCGACCGCTGACATATCCTTTCATGCATTCACTGATCTGTTCAACAATGCGACCATCTATTTATTCCTCTATTCACCATTCCATCTTATTACCTATCCATCCTTCCACTTATCTGCTCACCCTCGTTTCCATCCATTAATTGATTTGTTCCACCTGTCTGTCCATCCATCCATCCATCCATCCATCCATCCATTTTAATTCATTTTTTTAGTGTCGCAGATGGCTTTTTCTGTTTATTAACAACAAACTCTACACTATATAACCAAAGGTCTATGGACGCCTCATCTAATTACCTATTGCTAACAGGTGTATAATACCAATTACACAGACCTGCGATCTCTGTGGGGAAAACATTGAATGAATCATGCTGGATGTCTAAGAGGCTACAACTGGCAATGTCATAGGATGCTATGAGTCAAATGGCAGAGTCTAGCAACAACAACTGCCCTTTCCAGTTCCAGCATGATTGTACCTTAGTTTGCAAAATGAGATGCATAAAGACTTGGTTTGATGAGTTTGGTGTGAAAGAACTTCAGTGGCCTGTACAAAGCCTTGACCTCAATCCCACTGAACACCTTCAGGATGAACCAAAACGGGGATTGCAAGTCAAGCCTCCTAATCAGTGCCTGACATCAGAAACACTCTTTCAGCATAATGGGCACAAATTCACTCATAAACACTCCAAAATCTTACGAAACAGCTTCCCAGAAGAGCAAAGAGAGAGCAATTCCATATAAATGTGCATGGTTTTGAAATGGGATGTCCAATGAGCCAATAAACTAACATCATATACGTACGGTGGGTAATAAACGTATTGTGAAAAAAGTCTTGAAAAGCTTGTAAAAGTCTGCAGGAAAAACAAAAACCAAATGTTACAAAAAGTGTTCTTTTATTGGGACAAGATGGAAAAAATATAATACTACTGAAGTTGAAATGCAAAAACTATATACAAGTGACCAGCTTGTATAATATAATAGCGATTCTTTTATTAGGTAGCAAGGGCAGCCGGTGACTATAAAAGATTGGCCCCACAGATGGTCCAATCATAGTGCATAGCTTTTTGAAGTTTGCTTGCAAGCTCGTTTGAAAAATGGATCGGCAAAATGTGCTTCCAGAATTGTGTGGTGTGTTTGCAATCCCAGATGCAAAGTAGACGACATCTGGGTCTTTCTGCCCTCATTAGGTGGGCCATTGCTCGTCCTGCTTGGCGTCTCTGAGCTGCAAACAACACATGGCCAAAAAAGACGGCTGTAAAAATAATTCTATTTAAAGCAAAAAGAGAGTTAAACCACCGTCTTGCTCATTTTGGTAGCCTGCATCATCTAAAATGGTTTCTATGCATAACTAGTATGTAACTAGTAGTAACTAGTACTAGTAGAGGGAAACATAACTTCCACATTGTTCTGCTTAAAAGTTTTAAATGCACAGAACACTTGTGAGAAGTTTGAACGGAAATCTGGTTTATGACACTGTTTACATAAAAATCAACAGGGTTTTATAGGAAAAACAACAGGTTCTCACATCACATTACATCAAAGGCTTCATTTCAGGGATTTCACAGAATGTAAAATGTTGCTGCCACCTAATTATCTTTAAGACACCCATTTTAGAGAAATCTGGTAAAATTTCAGACATAAACTTCAGACAGAAATATCTCTCAGTAAATCAGTGCTCTCTCTATATTCCAGCTTTGAGTAAACTGTGAGTGCCGTAAGCTACAACAGTGCTAAACAAATCAGCTCCAGTAGCTCTTTCATTGTTAAATTCATGGTTTCTTTTTCACTCTCAAGACATCCAGCACAAATCACGATTGACGGGAAATGGTGAATCTGAGTTCCTCATCAACACAGGCTTTGATAGGTTGGTGTGAGATACACAAAGGGAGCATGAAAGAGAATGGAATATTACTAGATAGGGCCAAAGTCGTTCACTCAGAAGACATTCTGAAGAATGTTAAATCATCTCCACAATAAATAATGAATGGAACAAATGGACCATGATATAATGCATTATTGATAATGACTACCTGAGCTTCACAGAAACAATAATTAAAAAAAAAAGTCTGATATTTACCCTCCCTCAAAGATGCAAATACGGGGTGGCCCACTCTGCTTGGAGGTGGTTGCAGGCTCTTCTGCACTTTTCTCCTCTTTTTCAACCCTCTTACTCACAGGTTCCTCTTTCACCTTTTCAGATGTGCTGGGTGGTTTGGTACATACCTACACTCCAGATAGACATACACCATAACAACACCATAACATATCTATTCACAGTAACACTGCAATCTACAGACAGCAACAGTTAAATCATATAAGTATAATACTGAATGTATTAACTAGTCTATTCAGAGAAAATTATAATAATGTTTACCTCTGACACCATGGGCTTTTTGTTGCTAGCAGGAACCAGCTTCTCTGTGGTTAGAGGTGGAGCTGTGGCCATGGTATACATCTCTGAGCTATATGCTTGTTTAGAACACAGGAGTGACAGTACCATTTTCGTGGACAGGCCAGGCAGATTAGGGTTGTACATGCTGACACTCCATGAAGAATATACAGATGTTTGGGGACTTCTGTGTGCAGATGGATTCGGCTTGGTATAATTTAAGTAGCACCAGCTTACTGATGTGGAGGTGTGAAGGCTGGGATATAAGGGGTCTCTAGATCTCTCAGGAATCTCAACTACTGACACACACCTTTGGCCCTCTTCCTCCCCTACTTCTTTTTTAAAAGGTTCAGTTTCCCCCTGAACAACCTCCTGCTTGTTCACCACAGATTCCTGTAATTCTTCTGTTTTTTTCACTTCTCTCTCTTGTTCTTTTCCCCACTCTACCCCAAATATCAGCCTCTCCTTGTCTGTTGCTTGACTCTCTTCCACAGATTTCTCACCACTCTTAGTGTCTTTTTCCGCCCTTTCTTCTTCCTCTTCTTCTACTTCTTCATCTTCCTCCTTGACACGCTTCTGTTGACGTTGTGCCTCTAAGGTTAGTTCTAGACTGCCTGCAGGGGAAAGCATTCGTTTGCTTCCTCCAGCAACCAGCGGCCCAGAGCTTTCATCAGATGTGCCTTCGGCTCCATAATCCAGAGGAAGTGACATAGGAATGCATGTTTTGAAGTCAGGAGTGGGGAGTCTTAGGTAGGATCGCTGAAGCTTGTCTCCCTCAAGCTTTCCCATGATGACCATGGCTGTACAGCAAACTGGCTGCTGAGACCGTGTTGTTGCTAAAATTTGTGAGATGGTTGTATACATGGCGTTAGCGTAAGTAGGAATATGAGTCTGTAAGCGCACAGGGACCACAAGTGACACCACTGGTGTAAGCTGCTCAAGACACGTAGCAATGATGGGGCGAGGTTGATGGTGGGTAACAAGTTGGTGATATGGTGAACCAGGACTATGTACAGAGGGAGGAGATGTTCTAGATTCCCTGACAGGTGGGCCTGAGGGGACCCGAATCGTTAAACCACTAGCAGAGTACTGTAACGGGAGCAAAGTTGTGAAGGGCTGAACCGGAAGGACTACTCGCTCAGCTAAATGAAACTGTCTTGGGCGAAGTGGAGTTGGTATAGTATGTATAAGGGCCTGCTGAAACATATGAGTAGAAAGAACTTCAGTTACTGGAGTTGTAACTGGCAGAAATCTAGTGAGCTGCCGTGGAGAAAAAGTATCTGGACCTGTGAGGGGGTAAACTGTAGTTGGAAGAGGGAGAGGGGGTTGGTAAAGTTGTAGAGTTTTGCCTAGAGTGTCTGGGTTAAGACTAGAAGTGTTGCTTGCTCTGTGTTCACCAACTGCGAAGGCAGGATGGCCAGGGTAGGACTGACATACAATTGGATGGTAGGACTGGCATACAATCGGATTACTTTGTAAACCAGAAAGTGGCTCTTCCTGATCAGGCTTTCCTAGGGTTGCATGCTTTACCAAGAGACATTTTCGCCTCTCCTTCCAAGAAGCTGAAGTAGGTTTTGGGGACAGGGATCCATAGTCAAACGACTTACTTCTAGTCTCCACTATTTGGGCAGGATGTGGTGGACTTGCGGGAGCCTGCTCTGAAGCAGAGCGACGCATTTCCCTGTGAGAAGGATGGTGCTGATAAGGACCTGGTACAGTTAGCATGTGAGACCCTTGAGAGCTCCATGTACCACTATGCATCTCAGAGTCAGCCTTTCCTGATTCATCAAAAGATGCAGATCGACTGGAGGTATGGGAAACATTACTCTCTTGGCTAGGGCTGCGGGGCAGAGAGACTGATTCGAAACTAGATTCTCCTGAAGACTGGGCTGCCTCTGCCAAACGGAGACGTTTCTTCTTTGGTGGCAGCTTTTCTGCAGGAAGCTGAGCCAGACTTTGACTACGCTGAGGCCATTGGAACTCCTCTTTCTCTAATTCTTTGGGAACACATGTACTTGCTGGAGGTGAGACCATCTCAGTATCTGGTTCTTCTGTCACCAGGATCTCTGGCACTTGAATATTGGGTTGTCTAACTAACCTGGATGTAGAAGTATGTTTAGGCTCCTGTGATTGTTCAAGTTCAAGTTCTGACTCTTGACTCTCCATAGACACACTCTCCTGCTTTTCAAATGAGCTTGTGTGCTGGATCACAGAAATTTCTTTATATGGGCCCATTTTTTCTGATTCAGTTTGTGGTGGAAGGCCTGAGAAGCCCTTAAAATCTCCTTTAGTGCCAATTACTGGTGTAGCGGGCTGGATATTAAAGGACACGGCTGCTGGACCCGGACTAGGAGGGTCCTCTTCAAGACTTTCTTCTTTTCTTCTCTTTCGAACAGCCATAGCCATTGCCTTGAACTTATAGTGCATCATTTGTGGGCGATCTTCTCGTACAGCACCACTTTCCTTCTCACTCTGATGCTCATGTGAAGTTTTACTCATGCAGACAACTCTGTGAGCTGCATAACTGTCCTGCTTTTTTAGGAGAGTTCCACATATCTCGCACTTCCACCCCGATTCAATCAGAGTGGAGGTAGAGGGGCCGGCTTCTGCTACAAGGTCAGCTCCAATTGGCATCTCAATGGCAGGCTGGCGTCTTAACATTCGATGATGATGGCCAACCCTCATCTCAGCAGCCGCAGCCTGCTGTTCATCGAAAGAGTGGCTGAGGCGAAAGCTGTGTGGAGATGTGCTAGCCAGGTCATCTTGGTCACCAGAGGATGGCACTGACTGACTTCTCAGAAAAACACCACTGGAACACTGTCCAGTGATTGGGTCTTCAACTAATTGTGAATGCTGCCTTTCAGTGGCAAAACCACCGAGAATAATTTGTCCAGTACTGCCACTGGGGCCTGGAACATCTCCCTTTGGATCAAAAACACAAGGATCTTTGGGTGAAGAAAACTTGGGGGACTCAATGCTGCTTCTCCTGGAGAGAGAGGAACGCCTTGGCTTGACACTGTCAATTTCACTTGTGTCAACTACAGCTTCATTTATAGTGATTAACTTTGTAATGTGCTCAATGACTTGTGTTTTAGGCACAGTGAAAGGAATGTTTTTTTCCTCTTGACCTAAAGATGATGAAGAAGATGAAGACTGAAGGTGTTGGTGTGGAATCCTTTGCTGTTGACCTAAGCGTCCATACTTTCCTAAAATAATTTCAGCATAGGATTTCGCATTGGCATTGGGGGGGCTTACCTGGGAAAGCTCTGCACTCCCATAGCTAGAAAAGTAGCCAGACTCAGTGCTGCCTTTACTACCAGGACCCAATGAGGATGATGGGGTTTCATCTGGTGAGGTCATGGGACCTCGTTTCCTTTCACTGAGTCGCATAGCTAACCTCTGTTTGACTGCTTGGGAGTCCTCTGTTCTTGGTCCTTCTTCTGAGAATGACATTTCGACCTTGGAACTTTTCCTAAGAGCTGGCCTGTCCTGAGAGGTAGATGGTCGACGCTGACCAGTCTCATCCTCGGAATCTGTGCTTTCTGCTTCTGTTGCCTCTTCTTGCTCATCTCCCACTGTTCCACTCTCAGCTCCACTAAAACTGTGCTCTTCACGGCTGGAGGCCAGGCCAGCTTTTATCCGATGGGCATGTGATTTGCGATGTTTGTACAGGTTACTTTTAGTTTTGAAAGAGAAGCCACAAGGAACACAAGGATAAGGTCTCTCTCCTGTATGGGAGCGGATGTGTTTTTGGAGGACACTGGGCTTTGCACATGGTCGGCCACAGTATGTGCACACATACTTCCCTGGCTTCTGGGGCTTACGTTCCCGTCTAGATGGGGTGCCTTCCTGTACTACCTGACTGGGCTGAGATGGAGTCCTCTGAATATGAGAAACTTGGGTAGAGGACTCATGACGGGATGAAGAATAGCTGCCTCCAGAGGGACCTGGGACATCTGGAAGTTGCCAGGATGACTCCCGCACCTGAGACTGCTGTTGCTGCTGTCTTTGGAGCATATCACTGCGTTTTGGCTGTCTATGTTGATGGCGGCCATGATATCCATGGATCGGTCGTGAGGTAGCCTGTTCCTGTGGCCGAGGCAACCTATCCCTAGTTGAAGGTTCAGACAGAGGCTGCTGTTGTCCACCAGACCGCTCCCCATCGGCCGGCCGGCTATGCTCTGCCTCCATAGAATGTGGGGAGGAGGCCTTATGGACACACTGGGAATGCCTCTATGAGCACCGGATCCCTTAACATCATTGCCTTAGCCACAAGGCCTCAGGGATCTACCTGGATACTGAAACATCTTGAACAAAATAGCAGAGGATTTATAAAATATGTACAAAACACTCTCAGAAGGATTACTTCTGATACATGCCAAAATTCATCCTCCTTTTCTCCTGTCCAGAATTACTCTTGGCAGAGTTCATCATTGTGTCACTCCTTTGGACTGAGTTCTGGCAATGGAGCTTGGCAAAGGAAAGCACAGGGTGTTTTTGAGCTACTTTCTTCGCAGATATATATGAGATCAAATTTTCAAGCCCTTCTGTCTCTATTCTCCAGGTTTTCGCCAACCAGCATTTCAGTGGCCCTGCAGAAAAACAGAAACAAAATATTTAGGTATTGTTTTACAATAGCGCTCGCTGAATAAGAGGTTATGTTCAGAATTGTGTTAATTACTGTTTACTGCTGGTACATCCACAGCATAATTTTGGTAACTGAGCTGTAAATGTACCCTAAATAAGAATTGTTTATTCAATAATGTTGTGAAAACATGCAAGCTGTGCTCAGAAATAATGCTGTCTAGACAGAAAAAGTGCCACCTCTTACTTGAAGATACTGTACAACACTAAAAAGGGAAATAAACAAGATTTGTAGTTTGTAGCTTGCTGCTCTCTATACTGCATTGTTCCAGACATGACACATATACAAACAATTTCAGTACACATAAAATAGTTAATAGACAATATACACTTTCATTTTCAATACTTTGAGAGAGTCGGCTGATTAATCAATGGAGCAAGTTTAGTGCTAGACAGTAAAAAAGTAACTTAACATGGTGTGGAGCCAATATTCTCAAATCTAAAAACTCATAAGCAGAAGCCTCACAGTAGTTTTGACTACAGGAGCCACTGTGACACTGTGACTATATGATTTTTCTTACATGTGGAAACTGAAGGGAAGCTATAATAGGTATTTCACAAATAATGATAATATAGATAATGACAAAAGCAATTTTAGTTGTTATTGTTCAACTGAACTCTAGAAAGTTTGATGAATGTAGTGTGTCCAGATAAAAAAGAAAGGATATTTTTTAATGAACACATTAACACTTGGAAACAAAATGTTTGGCCAAACACTGGGATGAACCGATGTTTAGCATGCATTATAGGGGGAAATGTTTATATTGGTATGTGGCCACAGGTCTTCAAAGTCCACAATTTTCTGAATAGCACTGCATGCATGTAATAAACTGGAAATACTGACCCTCTAGTTGTTACACCTCATATTGACTGTTAAAGCTAGTATCCGAGAGTGGCAGAAGTGTCTCCATTTGTAAACTTGTAAATTCATCCAGACATACAGTATCTAGGCCTGAGAAGTATTAAAGAAAGACTTCAAACAGTCCAACAGAATTCTGTCCTATAGATGGTGCTGTAGATCCAAGACAATGAGTCTCTGGGACTTTTTTTTTTTAAAAACATTCATTTGAGGTGGGACACTGGTCAATAGCGTTTTCCACCTGAGAAGCAGTGTTTGTTTGTGGTGGACCAAACTGAAGTCTTTTAGTATGTTTATGATGCTTCAGAACAGAGGCTTCATTTTTACAGTCAGTATGAGCCCTGCTTCAGGTAAAGAGAGACTGATAGCATAAGAGGGAGATTTCTTTGTGAAGCTGGTGAATTATTCAGTTTTCCAGACTCTTAAGCAAACAGACCTCACAGAAGACTAGGTGCATCCAAGACTGGTGCAAGTGTGCAATGGTGACAGGATTTTTTTTAATGAGGCATCTCCCTTTTTCCCCCATATGTCCACAAAAAACACTGCAAACTTGAGCTTCATTACTTGGTGTTCACGGAGGGAGAAGGAGGAGGCAAGGAGGCAAAAAATAGCTTCAAAAATGACAATTTGTTAAGCTAGTGTGCTCTTCTAAACATCTGGCACAAGCTGAATGATGCGCAACAATTTAATGAGCTTCAGCAGAGAGAGGAGGTATGGCTTTAACCACAGACCGGTTTTATCAACAGTAAGCAATTATCATGTAGAAACTGACAATACGTTAATCTTAATTCATGGAAAAACTGAAAAAATATTTCAATGCTTATCCTCTGGTCACTGTGCTATTTCCTGTGGGAATCTGAATGAAGGTGTTCAATCTACATTAGAATGTGTTTAAACTAGAGGTGTAATAATTTATTCAATTCATGATACTCAATAAATTATTCAGTATTTAGTTCACTATTCTGACCAAAAATCAAATGAAGAGTGGTGAGTGCTATAGTGAGCTGTTGACTGGCACTGATTATTTGTAAACTGTGGTGTTTAAAGGCAACCCTGACTGTTTATACATTGTTACACCCCAATATGATGTCAAATTATTTAATATTAAAATAGACAAATCATTTGACTCGTAGGCACAACATCATTCAACCATTCCAACTTTAGCTAAAGTATGACATTACTTATAAAAACTTTGATTGTTTAATTTTTCATAGGTCTGATGTCACTGTAGGCTTTTGCCATTATCACAGTGTGACACTAGTGAACATACACGCTACGGAGCAGTGAGGAAACTTGCTCCGAGTGGTAGGCAGCCCTATCCACAGCGCCTGGGGAGCAGTTGGGCGTTAGGTGTCTTGCTCAAGGACACATTTGTTGTGTCCTTTTGGTCTAGGACAAGACCAGATCCCTAACCAGCCCACAACTGTCCCCTTTCCCATTTAGATTGTGTCATATGTTAATAGTACTGGATATGTACACTACATGCAAGTCTCAAGAGTCAGGGTTCCCTTTAAACGAATCAATCATTCTACATACAATAACCAACTTTAGGAAGACATGTTTCTAATTCCTCTGCCTTTGCTAATATTCAGCCACATAAACACAGTGTTCAGTAAGAAAACCTCACAACTCTGTCTCTCTCTTTTCTATTGTATATTTTGCCCTCAGTCTATTTCATATAGAAGGTCTGGCTGTGAATCTATGAGAAAGTAAACTCCCAGCCCTTCAGGGGAAAATTCTTCAGACTTGCTTCAGTTATTAAGCTGCAAGTGTTATACTGCAGGACGGTCTGTACTCACAAAAAGCCAGAAATAAGTAATTACACGTAGATGCAAACACATTAGAAAACAGATGGGAGAGCGAATGAGGAAGAGATAGATATTGCTCTTTCTCTTGTAATTGATGTCTGTGAATGCTTCCATGATCAGTGCAGGACTTAATCATCTCGGACACAGTATTGACAAAACCTTTAAACAGGGTGATTATGGGAGTTTAGGAAGGCTGAGTACATCCAATGAATTATTCATATCAGTAGAGTGACTGCACAGGGAAACCCCGCAATTAGGACATTTCCACTGTGTAAATATACACTACTGGTCAAAGGTTTAAGAACACTACCAGCCAAACGCTTACATCACTACCAGCCAAACGCTTAGATCACTACCAGCCAAACGCTTTAGATCACTACCAGCCAAACGCTTTAGATCACTACCAGCCAAACGCTTAGATCACTACCAGCCAAACGCTTAGATCACTACCAGCCAAACGCTTAGATCACTACCAGCCAAACGCTTAGATCACTACCAGCCAAACGCTTTAGATCACTACCAGCCAAACGCTTAGATCACTACCAGTCAAACGTTTTAGTACACTACCAGCCAAACGCTTAGATCACTACCAGTTAAACGCTTAGATCACTACCAGCCAAACGCTTAGATCACTACCAGTTAAACGCTTAGATCACTACCAGCCAAACGCTTAGATCACTACCAGCCAAACGCTTAGATCACTACCAGTCAAACGCTTAGATCACTACCAACCAAACGTTTTAGATCACTACCAGTCAAACATTTTTGATCACTACCAGCCAAACGTTTAGATAACTCCCAACCAAACGTTTTAGTACACTACCTGCCAAACATTTTAGAACACTATCTGTCTAACGTTTTAGATCACTAACTGTCTAACGTTTTAGATCACTACCTGTCTAACGTTTTAGATCACTACCTGTCTAACGTATTAGTATGCTACCTGCCAAACATTTTAGTACACTACCAGCCAAACGTTTTAGAACACTACCTGTCTAACGTTTTAGATCACTACCTGTCTAACGTTTTAGATCACTACCTGTCTAACGTTTTAGATCACTACCAGCCAAACGTTTTAGTACACTACCTGTCTAACGTTTTAGATCACTACCTGTCTAACGTTTTAGATCACTACCTGTCTAACGTTTTAGATCACTACCAGCCAAACGTTTTAGTACACTACCTGTCTAACGTTTTAGATCACTACCTGTCTAACGTTTTAGATCACTACCAGCCAAACGTTTTAGTACACTACCTGTCTAACGTTTTAGATCACTACCTGTCTAACGTTTTAGTACACTACCTGTCTAACGTTTTAGATCACTACCTGTCTAACGTTTTAGTATGCTACCTGCCAAACGTTTTAGATCACTACCTGCCAAACGTTTTAGATACACTACCAGCCAAACATTTTAGATCACTACCAGCAAAACATTTAGGACACTACCAGCCAAACGTTTTAGATACACTACCTGCCAAACGTTTTAGATACACTACCAGCCAAACGTTTTAGATCACTACCAGCAAAACATTAAGGACACTACCAGCCAAACGCTTTAGATCACTACCAGCCAAACGTTTTAGATCACTACCAGCCAAACGTTTTAGATACACTACCTGCCAAACGTTTTAGATACACTACCAGCCAAACGTTTTAGATCACTACCAGCAAAACATTTAGGACACTACCAGCCAAACGCTTTAGATCACTACCAGCCAAACGTTTTAGATCACTGCCAGTCAAACGTTTTAGATCACTACCATTCAAACGTTTTAGATCACTACCAGCCAAACGTTTTAGATCACTACCTGTCAAACGTTTTAGATCACTGCCAGTCAAACGTTTTAGATCACTGCCAGTCAAACGTTTTAGATCACTACCATTCAAACGTTTTAGATCACTACCTGTCAAACGTTTTAGTACACTACCAGCCAAACGTTTCAGAACTATTCTAAAACTTTTGACTGGTAGTGTTACAGAATTATGGTAGAGGAAGGGTATGGAGGGAAGGGCTCATGATCCAAAGCTGTCAAACATGGTGGAGGCAGTGTTAAGAATTGGGTTTGTATGGCTGCCAAGGGAACCGGGTTACTAGTGCTCAGATTCAGCCAAAAGCTGCAACATGGACAGAATGGTACTTCACAGTACAGATGGATAATGACCCAAAACAAAAAAGCAACCCAAGCTCTATAATATAATATACTATAATATACTATAATTAATAATTAAACTATAAAAAAAATTATGTTCAGAATGAACAGAATTATAGACGATTTCATAATGATTAAGAAAGCTGCATAACATCAGGAAATCTAGAATGGCCCTTGTTTTAAAGGTAATGGTTACACCTAGATGCAGGAAATCACCACAATTAAACAAATAAAAAAAAAGCATACTATAATATTTAGCATTGAATAAATTCTTGGTGTTTACAAAACTTGTAATATAAACATTTTGACCCCTGTTTCCATTTACAATCAATTATTAAAAAAATGTGTCACAAAAGTTGAACAGTTACAAAGGTTAAATATATTTTTTCTGGGGGAGTTAAATACACTTCAATTACTCCACCTATACATTATTCAGTATACCACAGCAAAGTGTTGATATATGTGGTCCATTCAAGGTAAGCTGCATACAGAGAAAGTATAAGAGCTACTACAGACGGCACAGTATGAGACTATGTAAGCCTATAGCTGAGCATTACTGTACGTGTTTAAATACATGTGAGAGATGAAGTGGTATTTTGGTTTGAGCATGGTTTATGAAAAGCAAGGAAGAAAGTAGGGTGTACATGGTGAGCAGTTTAATGTTGCTGCTAGTGCCCTGAAGAAAGCAGAAGCATCCCCACCATAACAACTTAACGAATGTTTATAGTCACATAGTATCAAAATGTTTACGGTAGCTACTGTCAGGCAAAACCACTGTTTTTTCAGTGCTACTGCTTCTACTACCTTACACTGCACAGATACTTTGTGGTATGAACACAGAGGTCAAATCATTTTAACTTTAGCTTTCTCTACATTTTGGAACCCTATACAAAGTTTTAATTCTTGTTTTTAAAGGATCCTGTTTACATTACCAATCTATATATGACCTCTAAATCATTGAGCCATTTCTTTGGGTTCATTAATTATGAAATGTACATACAATGTGATGTAAAAAAAAAAAAAGAACAAACAATTAAAAACTAAAAAAGAAAAATGGAGATACAAAGTTTTGGCCAGACATTCTGGATTAGGTACATGTAAAAGAATAAATGTAAGTAACATTCACATGATGTTTTTTGCTAAAGATTAAGGGTAAAATGTCCATGTTTTTATTCTTACACAAAATGCTGGAAGAAAGCCTGAGCGAGGGATAAATGAATGAAAAAGGCTTGCGTCTGCTGAGGAACAAAAACATAAACTGTACTGTCTCTCTTTCCATTTTCACTCCTGGCAACCTGGCGGCGGTTCCCATAGAGACGGGCCTACAGCTAGCCGCGGCAGATGGAGGGTGAGCTGGAGGTCTAAATTTGTCCCCCAGCAAACTCTGTGAGTACAGCAGCACGCTGGCAGGAGGAAATGGGGAAACAGGCTGACCTCGGCACGCGAGTGGCACCGCCTCACGACCCCGCGCACCCCTCACTGAGTGTCCAACATGTTCATCAAAAACAAACCGGAGGGAAGCTCACTGGCACCGGCAGACCCCTCTGAATGCCACACTACAGGAGTCGAAGGCACACCTCACCACCCCGTCTGTACTGGCAGCGACATCAACGTGATCATGAAAAAAACACAGGGGGAACGACATCATGACCCTGCGTGATCTTACTGAGAATGGTCAGAGTCCGGAACGACCAGCATGGCTAAATCTACCAGCAGTACTCGCAAATTCCACCCCACATGATCACTAACACAAACAGATATTTATGGCTACGATTGGACGGCTAATTAATATGAAAATTAAGGTGTTAATCACTAGTTAATCAATTTTGTGATACTTGTGAAATACGTAAACAGACACGCTTGCATTCTGACAAATCCCACACACTCCAACCTGCGGATGCCTTAATATTAGGGATGCACCGATTTTTCTTTATCGATACCAAAACCGATACCAGCTTTTCAGGGATCTGCCGATACTGAGTACTGATACCGATACCAACTCTGACTTAAATGCTCGATATATGGCTATAAATCGTGATATTTGTAGTGTTCCACTTTTTATATGTTGCATTTTGTGCTAGCTTGTTTCTTTGTGCTTGCTAGATTGAAGTCGCTGTTTTCTTTGACAGGGTTTCGCCTAAAATGCTTAATTAAATTTGACGCATTGAAGTCTTTGCTGGTTGTGCCACCCCTCAAAACGCTGCCGTTACAAATTTTGAAGAGGGGATTTTTGCTGCTGCCCGCCTCAACCGAGATATACTCCCACACCATGGACATGTTGTTGGCTTCAGTCAAGTGCCATTTAGTGGTGCGCATGCGCGTCAATAAGCTTCATGGTATCTGCGCTCTCTATTGTCGATACCGATACTGTGTGTAAGTGCTAGTATTGGTGCCGATACGGATACGGTATCGGTACAACACTACTTAATATGTAAGTCCCACACCGTGTCTCATTATATGTGGAAAATCAGAGTCTGCACTGTAAACATTAGGGGTGTAGGAAAATATTGAAATATTGAATATGAGGATATTATGTTTCGTGATACTGTATCAATTCTCAAAAACACAGTATAGATACACAGATTCCTAACAGACAGTGAATCATTGTGTGTTGGGTTTAAACCTCTGACCACTAGATGGCAGTGTTGTAATCCATTTTCAGCTCCACTCCAACACTAACAAGCAGCACAAGGGTGCAATGCTATTGCGAGCATTGACAAAACTGTTCATGTTGTGTGTTTTAATAGTAGGATTTTAAAGATCGCAATATATCGTGATTACTGAATCGAGAACGTTGTGTCGCGATATGTATTGCATCACCAGGTTCTTGCCAATATACGGCTGTAGTAAACGTGATCGTAAAAGCTATAAAAAGTCATTATTCAGTCATTCAACTATTTTTGGCAAAGAAGTGTCCATGTTGTGAAGATTAATCTGCGCTCATATTTATTGACTTAACAAATCCGTACAGTGGCCTGATCAACTCTGATCCTGTGAGATAACCTATACATTCCTCTCTAACAGTGTGAAACAAAGGTATAGGATTTCATCTTGTGACTGTTCTCACTGAACTGAACACACCCTACTGTTGGCTTGTGTTGTGATATCTCTGTAAAAGGAAAGTTCAGGAGTACTACTGCTTCTGCTACTATCTACTGTGCAGATACTTTGTGGTTTAAAATGCAAATTAGTCTCACTATGTTGTTTAAAGGCTCCCTTTTTATGTTACCAACCTGCTTAATCTATGTATAACCTCTAGACCACCGGGGTCCTCTGATCAGCTTCTTTTTGGTGTTGGTTACACTGAAGTGGAGCTGACAAGTTATTTTATGGCCATACAGCACTTTGACTCATCACAGGTTCTTCTAGTGCTAGAGAAGTGAAAGTTTACTTATTTGCATACTTGCTTACTAGGACATATATCTGATAGCTTTGAACCTCAAACACTGCTCCTGCAAGTCAGATAAACGGGCCAATAGCAAAAGCCTAGTATGTTATATAACAATCCTGACTCATTCATATTTACATACACCAGTTCTAGCCCACCGCACAAAAACAACAGAGCAACAGCAACAATAATGGCACACTACGTGGAGAATCTATCTGTGAAGGGGACACTGGTACTTTTCATGCACTTTCCAAGGAGTAGATTGGTAGATCTCTAAACGAGGCTGAAGTTGGCTTCCTGTTTGCCAGCTTCTGAATCCAATGTTCTGTTCCACCTTAAATGCTACAGTTTTTACAGATGGCAGAACTTAACTGCAGCACTACGTAAGGTGGAACGGAAAATATGCAACACATCTACCGCACCCACATATTTCATAACCAACACACCTTTAATTTAGAGCTGTTAGTTTGCTCCGCACTCACCCTGGAATTAGTAATTAGTAGCGTTACAACCCCAAACACAACCAGTACGTAGCAGCCATGCTGCATGATTTATCCTATTTTTGACAGTTAAAGCAGATCATCTTAAATTAGAAAAAAAACAACAATTTTAATTTACTTTGTGGTTTTGTTGGGAGCAAGTAGCTAGCGTAGGTAGCAGTAGCTACCAAGCTCCAAGCAAGCAACTAATATTAGCATGGCAAACTAAATAGTAGTTTATTTACACAGAGGCTCGTTGTATTTTTATGCCTCTGTCTTTCTCTGCATATTCTGTGTAAGTGATCATAGTATTTCTTTGTAAAGCAGCAAATCAAAGCAGAGCTCATCAAATTATTCACGGTCTTACCGAAAAAGGGAAAACAGCTTGTTTCATTCTAGGGCCAAATCATAGGGCTGTTAACGGGCATGTAAAACCACATCTGGCCATTTTCAGCCCGACTAAAATCACATACCTTCTAGGTGGAAATACGAGAACAATTTAAAAAGCGACCGCAAATGAATAAATGCATTCTACTGCACCTTTAATGGTGAGAGTCTGTGTAGCAAGGTCTGTAAAATTCATTTTCTGAACTGCCCCATTATAAAACTTACTGGAGAGACAGTTTCAAAAATCCTGGAGACAGACAGAGATGGCAGAGAAACACCGGTCATAAAACCCAAGTCTGGAAATTCACCTTTAGTCAAAACCACCATGCATCATCCTAGAGAAGATTTCTCTTTTACCAGGTTGTGGGCTTTTCTTCAACTCAGCAGTTCCTCAGACTTTCATAAGGAAAAACAAATTTTATTAGATATCTCTCTCTTACCTGAAATAAGCCTTGAAAAACAGTTCTGGCAAAATGCACAATAAGCCCCACGTGGACACCAATAGCACTGTAATTCACAAAACAGGAGACTAAGTCCGCTAAATTACCAGCAGTGTGAGTTTCATTCATTTATTCTGAGGAACAAGTAGAGCTGCTTCTACTTCCAGTCCGCCCACAGCAACTTGCAGCAACCCCGTCAATCACCTGCTCCCCTGGCTTTCAGAGTGCGACACCAAGAGGAAGAATACGCCCACATCAGGAAGTGAATGAAACAGAGCTGCCGCCAGTAAGAGTGTGTGTGAATCAGACACCCCGCTGCACCCTAACAAACGCACAAGCTCGCCCCCTCAGCCGCCACGGAGAGCTTTGATAAGATTAGTCATCCTCCAGCAGCGTTTCGGTGCCTTTTTAATTTCTCATTACAGTCACCTTTCTGCTCTCTCCTCGTTTAACCTTTCAGAAACAAAGCGGCGTTAATGAGGACGTCTCTTGCTTAGCTTTTCAGACGTGCCCTTTACCTACACGACACCAGCCTTCCTCTGATGGACAGAGTTCCAGACCGGAAGACGTGAACATAAAGGTCTTTAAGGCCATAAAGACACAACAGGTTTAACTGAAAAAGTTTTCGTAAGTGAGAAAACTTCAATAGTAACTCAACAGGTACTACCACATGACCATGATAACAAGTAAAAGTAAAAACAGTAAAATAAACAATTTAGACATGAGGCAAGGTCCTTTTTCACTTCTTTAGGTCAACTTCGCCTTTAAGAGTGTGTAATACTATTTTTAAAAAAATAGCATAGATTCATACTCCACTGCAGACACAAAATACTAATGGTTGTGGTCTAATCAGAGTTCAGATTTTAACCCTATAGAATATATCTGGTCTCATATTACACACACACTAGCTCAGCAATGTTTCCAACTGTTTGTAGCCATCAGTGATAGGTGGAGCAATATTGACTCTTCTTTCTGTAAAAGGTTGTCTACAAGTGCCCCCCTTAAGACTTCACCACTAAAAACAAACAGAAGAGAAGTTATCTAAGTGTCTAATTCACCGACTAATGCTTTTTTAAAAAGATGTTGGCATTTTGGCCTGGCCTATTTTTGTATGAACACAAACTATACCAGCTATAGCTCTGAAAACAAGCTGAGAAAATACTGCACTCTAGACACAAGACAGTAAAAATGACCAGCGACTGAATGACCAGTTAACTTGTTTGCCAAATGCTGCACCAAGCTTGCATCAACTGGCCATGCAGCAAGAGTTCACCTGAGTAATTCTGAGTCACACACTACACACAGCGTGTCCAGACCTCTTTCCATACTGCCACTCTTACACACGCAATGAATAAGCCCAGCAAGCACAGCAGCGTCTCGCCGTTTTCAATATATACTGTGAAGTACTCACAGTGAAACAGTCTTATAAGCCCAGTCTGTGTCAGCTGTCCAAACAGAATGGCGCAGAGAACAGAACAGACAGGAGGCAGTGCAGTCCTTCAGCCAAGTACGCCCGCTCTTCACGGCTACAGCATGAATGAGAGCCACCACGAGATACAGCGGATATGAATGTTTGTGTTTGAGTGGGTGTATTTCTGTGAAGTGAGTGGGGAAGGAGGAGAGAGACAGAGAGAGAGAGAGAGAGAGAGAGAGAGAGAGAGAGAGAGTGAGAGGGAGAGAGAGAAAAAATGAGAGACACAGAGAGAAAGGAAAGTGAAGGGTAAAAAAAAACAGAGGATGAGTGAAAGGGAGAGACAAACACTGCGAACGGTGGAAGGGAGAATGACCAAAAACTCCAAATTCGTCATCATGCAAGATATTTTTATCATTACACCCACAATCACACCAGCAAACCAAGTCAGTAAACAGCCCAACACCACAACCACGTTATTACTGTTACGACTGCCATCTTCACCACCATTATCATCAAAACATCCCCACATAGCCTACAATTCAACAAACATACACATGAAAATGCACCATATAACCATAGCTTGTACCGTGCCATGTGGTGTAGTCTAAACCATAGTCTGCAGCAGATTCAGGTCAGTATTAATACTGCAATACAAGAGCAATACACTCATGACGAACTTCTAGGATGAAGCTGCTGAAGAAGAGGACATGTGGTTTGCTTTAGCAGAGGCTGATTCGCAGACTCGCATTCTAGACGTAACTTTCTGGTCAGCTCACTGCCGTTGTCTTCACTCCTGCTGCTCCAAATAAAAGACCAGGCTTATATATTTGGATGATGACATCATGACAAGCTGTGCTTGGCTGGACCACTAAGGGCTCAAACGCTACAATGTTTGCCAACAACTGAAAAGTGTGTGTGTGTGTGTGTGTGTGTGTGTGTGTGTGTGTGTGTGTGTGTGTGTGTGTAAGAATGTCCATTTGCTCACATTATTAGAAAGAACAAAACGTTTGCTAATGTAATTACCAATAAAAGTATACTCACATTAACGTCAAAGATTATAAAGCTCTGAAGTTAAGTCCCAGCTAAGAAAGTTTTAGTGATGACACAGTCATCTGTGGTCAGTGACCCATAAGAGCACAACTGGCCACGTTCTCGGAGCATGGCTTAGCTCCTCACTCGCTCTTGGAGCAGCATAACGCTACCACTAAACAATAGTCCTTTTTCTTCAAGTGCATTTAGCTGTCCCACGAAAACATTGCTGCTATACGTCTTACAGAGATATTAAAAGGGGAGAAATAGAAAATGGATATAACTAAACATATATCATACACATTAAAATAATTCAGTAGATAATCTATTAATATTTATTGCTATAGTTGCTATATGTTAATAGAGAAGACTGTTGTAGGAAATTCTAAGCCGTACGTTGCACAGCAGTGGTTGCTAACTCTCAAAATGCATTTCAAACGGGGTTTTCCTGCTGAACAGAAAAGAACCAAGGAACGATTCCTAGAGACATTTCATTTCCTCGTCATTTACAACTAACAAGGGAACTGGAAACAATGCTCTGAATGTTTTCCACAAGACCCGACACACAGCGGAACGTGTCCGTTCTCTGATATCTTTTTCTTAACACTGCCACTCCAGCACAAAACAGATTACATCTTATCAGGCTTGTTTACTCTGGACTCCACTCAAGACGGTCAGTTGGTTTTTGTTTTTTTGGTCTTCACACTGCGCCGGCCAGTTAAAGCATGAATACAAAGTGACTTACAGAATATGTGTGTGGAGGCGGAGAAAACATTTAAAACCCCAAAACAAACAAGGTTTGTCTGGTGTGTTTAGTTTGTGCTTAGGCCTGCTGATGGCTGACATTTATAATCACATAAACAACTATATGATGGTATTCATTTCTGAATCTAACCTTGGAACTGAGCCTTTAGAACCTGTCCTAATACCACACTTCTTTACCCATATTAGACCTGCTCTGACACCAACATCTGACACCACCCAAAACCCTATGTCTTAAGCCAGGTGTACACTTATATGCTAACACACAAATGACTCAACACTGAAATAAGAGTGAAAGTGTTATTGATGATGTGGCAGTCGGACATCAGGCATCCCATTTTGGTATATTCCCACTAGACACACATGGTGTAATTTAAAATCATTTTCAAATATACACAAACACAATCTCCATCACTTTCCCTGTACCAATGGAAACATGTAGGTTTGTTGTAATGTAGACATTTGCTACCAAAATCTGTATATACATACTTTCCTTTTTTTAAGCTGAACAAAATTCCAAAGTATAAAGATTAATATGTTGATTTATTTGAAAGCTCATAGTCCTAACATCTATATTTTCACCTGCTTTAGTTTCAGTGTGCAAGTTAGCCAAGCTGCTGTACCACAGCTTCTCAGCATGTTTGCTCAGTACTTGGACGCACAGCGTGACATTTTGATCAAAACAGCTTTATCAATGAATGCCTGTAGGGACCATGTATCACAAGCATGGGTGGAGAATTCCATACATTTTAAGTATATACATTGTTGGCTTTGTCAGTACACAATGGCCTATTCAAACATACAGTGTGAGTCACCGAAGAACATAATGCGATTCCTGCTGTCACTGTGCTACAGATCCTGCTGTTGAAAGCCAAAGATATGAAACAGGGATCTAAACCATGAAACTTACTTTACTAGCTGTACAGAAGTTCCACTGCAATGCTGCTTGATTCAAGGTAACTACTGTAGCATAGCTAGCTAATGCATGTAATTTAAAATTAACTTGATTTAACAATTTAAATGTTAAGGTACGTTGCACTCACTTACACTAACACAACTTAAATCTTAGTAGGTCATCTGTATGTTTCAGAATTGATATTGGCAAGTACTTAAAAACATGTACTTGGTCTTACAAAAGAGGAATAGAAACATCACTTGTCCATACTACAGTCTTTTCAGTGGTTCTTTATGGATGTGAAAGCTGGACAATAAAAAAGCAGGACAACAAAAAAGATTAATTTTGTTTTTTACAAAGACTACTGGAAAACAAATCTCTGACAAAATCAAGCCCTACCTTCAGCTGAAAGCCCAAGACAACCAGCCTACAGCATATTATGAGAAGAACCAGTTCATTAGAAAGACAGTTATGCTTAGACAGACTGAAGGTAAAAAAGAAGAAGGATGACAGCAAGTAACAAAATGTATGGAGACAGCTGGATTAAGCAGGACTCGAAAGATCATCCCTCAAGAAGACCAAAACAGAAGACAGAACGTTCAGGATAAACACAATCCATATAGTCATCTGTAAACAACTTGATATTCTTAATATACAATGTCAGATCAGCTACCAGTTAGCTTCCGCACATGAACTTTTTCTGGAAAAAGCTTCTCTATCTATACCATTGAACGTTCTTATCTACAACCTTTGTGACGCGGTCCTCCTCCCTCCACTTCTCCATCTCTATCAATCATGCTCAACGAGTGTGTTGCTGGTGATAACCTTCAGCTCTGTGTAGAGCGAGGCATTGTGCAGGCCATTGTGCTTGCCCTGTGGCTGTGTCCATATTGTGTCTGGCTGAATGCGATCTTTGTGGCGATCAGCAGCCTGGCCGGGCCCCCCAGGGACCACACACCACGCATCAGCCATACTGTACTCCTCTGGGAGGGGAATTCGCATTTCCGTCACCTCTTTGTCTTCTGTTTTCCCAACAAGAGAAGAGGTTTGCTGAAGGACAACAGAGGCTGTGTTGATCTGAGCGACAGGGAGGCTGCTTGCACACACAGTCATGACAGATTGTCTCATTAGGGTGAAAGCTCCAGCGCCACAGTATTTAAACAGAGTGTTTTTTACTTCGGTAGGTGTAACATGCAAACCTACTGTGTATTAAGAAACTGCTGACGCTAGACAAAAACAAACCTGAAGCTGAATGGAATGCACTGTACCCAAAGAAAATCAACAGAACACAAATACATCTACTGGATCATCTCCCAGAAACTGCTCTTGACTGGGGCTCTTCACTACTGAGGGTGATGTGAAGACATAGCAGAAGGCTACCTGCTGTAGGTGCTTTTTGATTTATGATAAGCAGTCAGAGGTCTTACTTTAGCACTGGGAAAGTAGCAGCAATAAATGGTTTAACTGCAACTGTCATGTACCCTGCAAGAAGTATGTCAAGCATTGTGGTGACTGATGGCGATTACAGTAAATGATGTAAATGCTTCATGACCGGATTTGACCAGGATCAGAATTAGCCCACGTTCGTTCCAAACATGTGATCACCAGTAAGTAAGTTTTAGCTTGCATTGGCTGTAACGAAATCACCACAAACAGTCATGACTGGTGCACCTGTATATTCTATTTCCTCAAAACTGACTAGAAACTGAGCCCCACTGCAGGCAGCGACACTTATTGAAACTGATTAAAACGACTTATGAGCCCCTCTGTGCCCTCTTCAGGCCTGGACCAACAGCAAGAGCAGCTGCTACAGCTGCTGGAGGAAGCAGATGTTTAGGCAGCACTCGGAGCCGGTCAGATGGCATTTTCTCCAGATGCAACAGCAGTACTGCACTCACCCACCACACGTCAGGGAGCCTGGGTGACATTCAACACCGCCTGTCTCACCTCCAAATGACTTTATTCATTAAATGTTCTCTTGTTTATTCTCGGTTAATCACAGAGCTTCCTCTTTTGATTAAAGGCAACAGAAGTAGCAGCTGTAAACAGATCTGGGCCAACCATAAATCATAACAACAAAAACAAGAATAAGGACCATATATTGAGGCACATGATTCCAGATTAAGTCACTAGGCTGAAAGGCATCTGTTTACCTTGTTTGAGTCTCAAACATGGGTCATGTTTTGGATGGAATACATCTTATTTGCAGTCATAAAAGCATGTTTAATAGATGTGCTAACTATAAGCAGTGCTGCATATTCTCTCAATCTTCTTACAATAGCCTACTCTCTCCGCTGTTTACGTTCCCTGACAGAGGGTGTGATGGGGGCTTGTTTTCAGAGCCTACAAGATACAGGAGGCCTTTGTCTCCTTGCACATCACCACCCAGTCTCTCTCCAAGTGCATGGCCCGAGGGTGGGGGTGTCCAAGGCAAAAATAGTCCTCATCTACGATGACGGAACACCCACACCTGAAGAAGTAGCAACCCCAGACACTCACTCACAGTCCTGAAACCAGACAGACGCGTTTTTCACACTCCCAACGTGTTTCCAAGCAGCCGCTCATTGCGGGTGAGGGAGTCAGCTCTGACCCACCACTAGGCAATCCCACAACACTTTCTCTCATTAGTCCCCCACAACACGACACTTCACCGAGTGGACTGTTCACTTTTCGCCAAGCGAGTCCTCTGTAGCTTGTTATTAAATGTTTTGATAGCAAGGTTTGGCATGTAACTTCAACATGTGGTTGTACACGCTGTGAATAAGGCCGATAGGCACGGCTTGCCAAATGTTCATATCAAATTTTATGAGGGACGTTTATGTCGTTTTGGCGGAACGCTGGACTGTAATTTAGACTAAATTAATGGTCTTGGACTTCGCAGACAGGCACACAGATGGAATGTATTTTTGTGCCGGCTTCCCAGAAAACCAGAGGACGTGAGCTGTAAAAAGTGTAAAAAGGTAAAAACGGAGCACGCTTGAAAAAATATTTGCCTGAGACAGGAGAGATGCCTCTACGGAGGATTCCTATTACAGCAACAGGGCTCTAATTTAAGAGCCTTGAAAAAACATACTTCTCAAACGGCTCCTCTATTGGCCTCAGGACTAGCGTCAACCTGTTTGTCAGGTGCGGTTAGATGCTGACTGATGGGTCTGGAGAAGCACTCACCTTGTTGCACTCGACTTCTGAGGCTGCTTGTCAAACAGAACTCCGTCAACTATGGGGGGATGAAGAAAGACCAGAAAGAACAGGACGTTCAGGACATGACTAGCACACAGCCATGCAGAGATACGCCCACTCATATAGCCAGTTTCACAGAGCTGCCTCCTAATGGACTTCTCAGTGTGAGTCCTTTGTTTTAAAGGAGATCAATACATTTCTTCTCGGGACCCGACATCTGATCCCATAAAGCTCTGACATATCTCCCCTGACTCTACGATCTCCTTGCATTGCATTAAATCTAACTCTAATTCTTATAGTCTCTCCAGGGCAGGGCAGGGCAGGACAGGACAGGGCAGAGTAGGACAGCAGTACATCAGCCCTGTAGGATGATGTCACTGTCACTCACTCCAAGGCCCTCGACCACTGGAGTGTTATATAAGTGAACTTGACATCGGTGCTGTTAAGTAATGTGAGAATAAATCATTTTCATAGCAACAACTTAAGCGAGAAGTTGTCCGAGTTCACATTTGTGCTATCTTCTGCCGAAGAGCTTATTCACTGAATTTTCTCTATTGATTATGAGGAGAGGGCCAAGAACAGCTCTGACTGTGAGAGCAGGAAACTAGAGAGGAGAAGCAAAACGTAGGCTAAAATAAGCTAGGAACTCCAACTGTCACGGCAAGAATGAAAAGCATGTAAATACACAACAGGGAAAAAGTAAAAGAGAGAGAGAGAGAGAGAGAGGACAAGGAAGAACATGAGATGACGTGTCATGGGGAAGAAAAAACAAGGGCTATAAATAGAATGAGGAAGTTCCAGTTTTAGAAACTACCCACTCATCGTCAGGCCCACGCATTTTGCTGTCACTGTGTGGGAGATGAGACTCAAAGCACAAAGAAACCACAACACATGCTCTCGACTATTCTTTCAGCTGAGTAGAGTGTGACCTACAAGTCTCGGAAGTGGTCACGGAGGCAGGAAGGTAGCATGACGCAATAGAGGGCACCAAGCAAAATATGAGAGCGAATTTGGTTTCGCATGCTGTTTTGTTGAACGTTCAAGTGTATTGTTATCGGCCTTTGAGTCTTACGTCTCAAAACCTGGAATGAGAAGTAGAATTTGTAATCTTCCCACAACGACTTATGCAAAACGGGAGGTAAATGCTTTGCCACGCATGAATCAATGCAAGTCAGTGTGAGTGAGTGAAGTGGTCTGGACCACTTCAGTCTTGGCTTGTGCCTGATGCCTGTTAATCGAATTACTGTGGTAAAAGTTCCCAACAGCAGTAAAAACTTATTTACCAGCTGTTTGTAAATACCTTAAGTCTTTTTATTTATTCTATTGAAAACCACAGCAAGACACTAGTTAACAGAGCGGAACTTTCAAACATGCTCAGTGATGTAATGTCCTACTTTAATATCACAAAACAAGACTGCTCTTCAAACTCACATGTGTAGCAGACAAAGATCATGCCACTATGAAAAGCTGCTTAAAGAGGAATTCCACTCGTTTGTCTTTCTTTTTTGCATTATTTCATAATTAGGGATGTAACAATGCATCACAAGGCAGTTAATAACAGATGCAAATATGCCATGACTGAAATCGATTAAGATGTTAAATGAATTAATATCCTTTTAAACAGCAGAGGGCGCTGACGCTGTCTACCACGCTAGTTTGACGCCTGTTCATCACATCAGTGTGGCGGCACAGTGTCAAAACTAGGTCACGCAAAAACACGAGGTGAAAAATATAAACCTGCACGTTTTAACATTTCGAACATGGACATTTTTCACTTATTAGCGCAAACATAAAACTTGCGAGTAAACAAAGAACTACACTCGGTTTGCATAAACACATGTCTTTTTTAAATCCTTTAATGTTTTTTTTCTCTCGATTTGATATTTTTCCTCACGCGCAAACTGCAATACCGTCAAGTTTTCAGAGGGGGCGGGTTTGACAGTTTGGGGGTGAGTTAATAGTTTGGAAGGACATGGGCTGACCGCTACTGGGTGATGGCAGCTGGTTTCGTGACTGACTGCTCACTGCCTCTCAAACTACAACAAACATGGTGGACGAAGAGCAGCCGACAGGTGAGTTAGATTAAAAGTTTGGTTTATCTCACTTATAATAGTGATTTAATAGTTATATCACTTTTTATGAGTCTGTATTCACTTAAATGTACTTTGACAAAAATAAGATAAGCAAAATACAGCATTTTGTTGTTTTTTTTGTACATAAATAACAAAAGGAAACTGTTTTTCCTTTTGTTCAGTTTGTGTTCAGTTTGATTTTGTAAAAAAAAAATCGTCATAAAATCGTATCGTTAGGCCAGCATCATTACTACATTGTGAGCAGAGTGTATCATTACATGCTCATTCATCATGCCGATGTAAACAGTCACTCAGAGTGGTTTGATGTGGTAGACAAACATACAGACCAAGATTTCTTTAAAGGGATGGTAACAGAAACAAGAGGTTGCGAGCTTTACAACACAAATATAACCATTTTATTTATCATCCAAAATCACCAGTAGACCTATACATGTCTTCTGAGTTGTATGTTTACGATGGTAAAAAAATGGAAAATTTGAAATGAAACAGGTTTTCTTTGGGGATTATTTTGCCTTGCAGCACACTGCATGTACCCCTACACCATGAACAGATTACAATAAATGGAATAACAAGATGTTTTGTTTTGTGTTAGCAAAAAAAACATCATGAAACTAAATGTCAGACATCAGGCAGTGTACTCATAACTTCATTTCTACAGGGGAGCTTTCAGAGGCATTACACTTTTCACAAGTCTGGTTTCTATCACCACCACTGTGATCAAATCACTCTGCATGACTTTGTTTACGTCTTAAAAATTTAGTTATGTAAAATATTGGTGGAGTTCTGCATTAAGAGGTACATTTTAGAACATCCTCAGTCCACAGCATCAGGTACCACACATCAGATAAATGTTTTGTCTCTCGTACATCAGGTGAAATGAGCCTTTTCAAATGGCCTCCAGCGAAATGGCTTTGGAGAAGAAGGCATCAGGCTGAGCGAACCCAAACTCTCAGGCAGTATGGTTCATGTAACATTTGCAAAGTGTTCTTTTCATAATAGATACTTTACAGTACACTACAACCACAACTTACACTGAACTGTGCTTTACTAACCTGGTTTATCTGACATAAGTTTCAACACATCTGGTATTACTGTCCTCCTTCAACGTCCACTTCAGTGTAAGGGGCCATTACTGGATGATAAGGTTAAAAAAGAAAAGAAATACTGGCACAGGCATACTTCATCAGATCAGTAAGATATTCTGGAGCTAAGCCATTAGGAGCTTTAAAGGTCATAAGCAAGACCTTGTAGTCAATCCAGACTTTAACAGAATAAGAGTAAAATGAAGTAATAGGCTCAAACTTTCTTTTCTTTTCAAAACACACAATGTGGTAACACTGTATATGTTGTATATCATTAGCCTAGACGTTGAAAAGGAGTACAAAACTTCTGTTATGACTTTGAGAATATGAAAACACACAGCGCATACCATAGCTGTGTTGTGGACTGTGCTGCCCAAGTAAAACACAAGGCCCTCCTCACGGCCCCATGAGACCCTGTCTAGAGTAACAGAGGCACCAGGCTGGCTCCAGTGCTGAGTGGCAGGCGAAGGGCAGGCCAGTGGTTGTGGCTTATCCGATGACGGAGTTCATTCAATCTGCGTCGTAAACAGGTCTCCACCTCTGCCTCCGATCTGCCTCAAAACACAAAATGTGGCAGTGGGCGAACAGGCACCAGCGTTGCTGAAGGGTGTACAAATAACCTGGACCAGCCGCAGGATGTCAGCCAGCTTCCAGCCGCAAACACCCCACCCTGCCTGGCACTCAGTGCCCCGCTGAGTGGCGAACACACATACACACCACGGCCAATTTATCCACACTGCCACCTCCGCTGCGCCTACAAACCCTTCCATTGATATACATGCGAGAGTGGCTGTGCTCTGTTCGCGGCTTGCTGTTTAGCAGCAGAGCTTGACATGTAGCAACGCCATGTGGAACTGCGGCAAACTTTGAACACTGCTCACTTTTTTGTGATTTGAGCTTAGCATACATAGAGGTATAACTGTATGACAGGTGTCATAATGGGAAGCTAGTAAAGGTACCCATAAACAAAACATTGCTGGTTTGTGTCTAGTGGAGGACATCAGTGAGGTCAACAGTCTTGCTGTCTGCCTGCTGTGGGCCTTTAGGTACAGCTTGTGAACAACAGAGCGTAAGAAGAGAAAGTATGATCTGATCTGTCTATATATGTCTAAGAAACACTCTTGGACTCATTACCCTTTTAGAAATATGTAAGTTAAGCCAACATAACGTCAACATTTCAGAAAATATTCAAGCTTATGAATGTTAAAATAAACACATGAATAAATAAAAACACTTCACATTCAGTTACAGTGTGTGTGTAGCATGCTGGGTGCACGCATATCATATTAGAGCTCCTTTCTGTCTCTCTGTGGACCCCCTGGTGTCTTTGCAAGGCCGAAATGCATGGCATTGTAAATACCATATGGTGGTGTTAGGGACAGCTTAGCCAGTAAAACACCCAGTAAAAGTTGGCATCCATCAGTGCAATGCAGCATCTCTAAATAAATCATCATCGCTGCACTCCCTGCAACCATGAATGATCAATATCAATTCATGAAATATAGCATCGCTGTCCAATGAAAAACAGGTATCTTTACGGGACAGCCCAAAAATTGCCTTCACTTTCAATGTAAGTCAATGGAACCAGAATTTTTCCAAGCTGTTTTGCAGCATTTTGGAGCATTTCTATTGGTCAATTCATCATGAAATTTTCCCACAATGTAAAAGCTGCTGCATTTAACTGATGTAGAAAAATTGAAATGAACAAAAATTAAGATTTTTCATTTTTCATTGGACAGCAACGATAATCAAGATACCAGTAGGTTCATGTATGAGCAGTCAGTGCTATACACTATACCAAAGAAACGGTAATCTACTTGTTTTCTAAAATTATACAGCCTTCCTCAGGGGCGGATATGAGGAAAAAACGAATAGCAGACGAAGCAAGGGTAAAAGCAGCTTTCCCAAACACAACCACTGTCAAGTGTAGGTCTAAAAAAAAACTTAAATACTGAGTAACTTACAGAACTGTGACTCAAACATTCAGCATCTATATGCAACTGTAGGAACAGAAGCAGAAATTATTCTTCTCTTTTTGGATTTTCTCTTTTTTTAGCCTTATAGGCTACAATAAAACAACAAAAGTCTCCAGAAGTTGCCCACCACAGTAACATAATGAAATTACATGAAAAAGCAATTAGTAACTACATTTTAACAAATTAAAATGTACCTGAATAAAAGTAGATTCCTTTCCTCACAAATACGCTTGAGTAGAAGTAAAAATAATAACCCTAGACACTCAAGAAGCGCATGTAGCATGTAGTAAATGTAACTACTTACTACCCACCTCTGCATAAGGGTGACTCAGCTTTATACTGAAGAATGTAAGTCAGTTCTGTGCTCCTGAAGCCAGGTCTCCTCTGACAGGAGCAGTTATTTCTGTTCTCTCTCCTGTGGGTCTCCTGGCTCACTATTACAGCATGCTGGCAGAGACAGAGGGCAGAGCACAGGGACTACACTATTCCTATTCTCCACTATGCTACTCTGTAGGGAATGCAATAAAATACACACACACACACACACACACGGCCACAGAAAGATCACTCTAGTGTTGCAGGGCTGCAGCAGTGCTCTGGGATACTGGTCCTTGGGGGTGCCACTACATTAGATTATGACAGAATAAAAAACATTATACAAATAAGACAAACTGGAGAAGTGAGGATCTTCAGCATAGGGCAGACATTCATTTCAGGATTTGTTATATGCTGTAGCATTCTGGATCTGATGTACATGGAAACGTCATTTCAGTTTCTAAACTGTGGCCTGGAATGCTGCTATCAAGTGCTTTTGTTCTTCTTCCAGACTCCTATAATAGTTTTGTTTGCCACTGTTTACGGTTAAACTCAAATTTGCACAGAATAACCCAATTATAAAGAAGCAGAGTTCATTAAAGTTTACTTTGATCATGCTGATTGTGATGAGGGCAGATAGAATATCTCTGTAAGGTATGTTAAGCATCTCTATTTTTAAGCAACAGAATAGAAAACAATCTGAGCATGTGCAAATCTACATATTAATAGATTTGAGAAAATTCTTAGGGTGGGCCACAACAAGGGAAGCCAAGAACTCAATTTTGGGATTTTTTGACTTTAACATTAATAAGCTGAATCCATTACTTACAAAAACCTACATTTAATTGCCAATTTATTAATTTAATGTATTAATTTAATTTATTTATTCAATTGCCACACTCATACTCACAAACTGGTACAAACACTCACTGGCCCTTTTATCATGCACATGTACCTGCTACATACAGTACTGTGTTAAAGTCTGAGCTCATTGTTTAAAAGCCTTTATCTTAGCAGTAAGAGTTTTCAGTAGTAAGAACAGCAGATGTAAATAAGAATAGACGTAAAGAACAGATGTAAATAAGAATAAATACAATACAAAGTAACATGAATATCTTATTTTGAATATCAGGATCTAATGTACTTGGAAACATCATTTCAGGTGCAAATTGGATGCATTCCGCAAATATATTTCAGGAAGGGCAGAGGCAAAATGTGGGAGGAACTGGAAAACTTGGGTGGAGTTATTACACACGGGAATGAATAAACATTCTACCCCATTTACTACATTTTTCAGACCAGTTTTTCAATTTCCTCTGCTTTTTAAAACAACCAGGTGTAAATTTGCTTTAGGGTTCAAAAATGTGCATCTGGAGTAGAATAGCACCCTGTAGAATATTTTGGTGAGGAAATAAACCCCCTTCAGATTTGTTCAAGAATTTAAAAGTTCAAATTCTAAAGCTGCAGTTTTGGTATATTGTGTATCAAATGTAGACACACAGTGCTAAGTTAAGCTCAGTGCTTATACTTGTATTTGGCCTTCTGTGTCTTTAAGGTTGAGACTCTCTACCTTTTTTACATGCAAACTACAAAACTACTTTGATTATATAAATTAGTTAAATAATAAATAAACAAAAATAAATGAGGAAACAGAAAGATAAGTCTTACACTACACTCTGACAGTCTGACTAGTGTACCAGGTCAAAATCTGCTTCTTCTCTTGCGGCACATACAACCCCAAATCAGAAAGGGTTAGAACAGTATGTTAAATTTAAATTAAACTGAGATCAGTTTATTCTGAAGAAAAGCATGAATAATTGATCAATTATTTAAAATTAAATTTTTGGAATATATATTTTTATTAAAAGTCGTCAAGGTTGCATTTCCCACATTCTAGTATGCCACTCATTTTCACAACACTTAAAAGATGTTTAAGAACCGAAGACACCCAGTGACACCAAATGTGTCTGGTGTAATTAATTTTCTTTCATTTTTTTCTGCAGACAATCTTCAGACAAATGTGTGCAGCAGCACAGGGTCTGTGTTGTTGCAGGAATGGATGTATATTTACAAATGAAATTAAGTTGAACAGACAAAATGTGAACACCTTGTGTTCAAACTGTTTATAATGAAATACCAGTCAAAGTAAATTTTAGTTGAACTCACTGCTTCCTTTCTTTTTTATTTTTATTTTTTATTATTCTTCTTTATTTTATTTTTCCATACAGTCCAACCCTCCTGATTTGGGCTTCTAGTTCTAACAATGTGAAGAGTTTCTTTTGGCTCTACTTTCTCCACATATTTCACTGCAAGTCACATGAGGTCAGCTAAGGGGAATATACTGCATTGCTGAAATAAACAGGATGTCTCTGGGGACCAAGCCAGTGTCAACACCTATATACTGCTTGGCAACAAACTGCTAAGTCCAGCAAATAAAGTGCAAACACTGGTATGTCGTCACCTCTCTCTGCCTGCGTCTCTTAAGAAAGCAGAAAGGTGATAGAATGGAGCGCCTTGCGGTTTCACAGTAGCCCGGCCCACTGTGACATGTAATATGACAGTAGTAGCCCACCGGAGGTGTGATGGCCTCTCAGTTACAAACGTAGCTGTCCCACTTTCCTCTGCTGCATGGACAGAAGTGTGTCAGAGGAGCAGGCGCTCGTTTGCTGATGATCTGGAATCAGGTCAGAATGGACACTGGGGACCACAGACACACACGATGAGGGAGGCAATTTACAGTCACAGGCCCACACGCACTGCCCAGGCAGGAATGGACAGAGAGAGGACCACAGGGATCAATACCCAACTTGCACTTCTACACTTCAAGGCAGAGATTGAACCTTCTAAGGTGCGTATGGGCCATTAATGAGGTCAACCATGCAACTGAAGACCAGAGAATTAAAGTGCTTTTTGATACACACTGACGGTGAAACTGTATATCTGAACACACTGCCACACACATCACTTGGAAATCACAATCATTTGAAATAAGTGAGGCTGGGGGGTCACATGACCCTTGTCAGGGGGATTGGCACCATGCTCTGGCAGCTGTCATCAGCTCATAAAAATCTGTTCTGGGGAAATCTGACCCTGCCTTAAGCGCTGACTACCCATCCCAGCAGTTTTCAAACAAACCCTCTTGCCCCCTCCAAGATCCTTCAGCTCTAGCCCAACACACAAAGCTCTCTGGAGCAGCCCTGGAGGGCCTGACTTTGATAAAACAACATGGAATTTCCAAGGCATCCAACTTCTCCGGATAGAAAGCAGGGATAGTTGGCAGAAATCACAGTTAATATGGGAAGATAAATTCAAACCACAGGCTGTGGAACCTTTTTGTTTGGTAGATGGGGCCAGGCATTAACCCCCCAACACACACACATACATCACCACCAAATACCACATACTATATATATATATTATATATATAACATATATAATCTGTCAACACACTCCAAAATACTCAGTTTCATGGTGCTTCAGTCATTGGATTTATGACAGTCATATAGTCTCTTAACTGTGGCCTGGATTGTTGCTATCAAGTGCTTTTTCTTTTCTTCAGACTCCAATAATAGTTTTGTTTGCCACTGTTTACAGTCAAAAAGTAAAACTCAAATATGCACAGAATAAACCAATTATGAAAAAGCAGAGCTCAATGAAGTTTACTTTGATCGTGTTGATTGCGATGAAGGCAGATAGAATACCTCTATAAGGTCTGTTAAGCATCTCTATTTTTAAGTGACGGAATAGGAATAATATAATTATTAATAAATTCACAATCGGAGCATGTACAGAACTACATATTAATAGATTTGAGAAGGTTCTTTATGGGTGGGCCATGAGCTGTGGGCCATGACCAGGGAAGCCAAGAAGTCAATTTTGGGTATTTTTGACTACAACACTCAAAATACTGCTTTGCATAGAAAGTGTATGTACTTTAATATTAATCAGCTGAATTAATTACTTACAAAAACATACATTAGTGCCAATTTATTTATTTATTTATTTCATTTATTGTATTTATTAATTTAATTGCCACACTCATACTCACAAACTCACACCTGCACTCACTGGCCATTTTATTGTGTGTATTTACCTGTTATATACAGTACTGTGCAAAAGTCTGAGCTCACTGTTTAAAAGCCTTTATTTTAGCAGTAAGTGTGTTTTCATCAGTAAGAACAGACATCATTAGAACAGATGTAAATAAAAATAAATACAACACAAAGTAACAGCCATTCATCCATTATCCTCCACTTCATCCCACTAGTCTGGGCCACGGGGGTGCTGGAGCCAATCCCAGTCTCATCGGGCGATAACGGGGTACACCAGGGACAGGTCACCGGTCCATCGCATGGCCAACACATACTCACACCTACGGGCAATTTGGAGTGACTGATCAACATAACATGCATGTGTTTGGACAGTGGGAGGAAACCCACTCAAGCACGGGGAGAACATGCAAACTCCACATAGAACCGCCCGGACCGGTAATCCAACCCAAATCGTCTCGCTGTGAGGCGACAGTGCTGACCACTACACCACCGCGCCAACACAAAGTAACATGAATAGCATATTTGGAAAGGTGTAGGTACTATCTTGTAAGCCAGTCTAAGGAACAAAGTTTAGTTCCAGATTTCTCCTGGACGCCCCAGACACTGTATGAATTTATCACATTCCATCACCAGCGAATCTAGATTTAGCTTAATGAAGTACTGAGTAGTCAAGGCCGGTATTAGATGATAACTATAAATAATACTGAGTTGTTACCACTAGGAGAAGCTTAGAAAGAGTTAAATAAACACACTGATGTATTTATGTATTTAAAAACACTACTTACTGTATTAATACTATTTGAATATTTAAGAAAGTGTTTTGCTGAGCAAATAAAAGCTTCCTGTCTGAAGGAAGTACTGTAGGTTATATTACTGACGCTACTCCATGTGTTGCTGCACAATTTCTCACCCCCTTTCTATCCTATTCATCAATGAAAACTGACCATGACAGGACCACCACTGGCCAGATAGTAATTGGTCAGTGGCATTTGGTGGGTATTGTGCTGAATAAGGTGTATAAGGCAAAAGATGGGCTGCAGTCAGTAAATCTATACCTAGGTAGAACAACTAGGTGATCGAGTACTGTGCAAATGTCAGAGATTAGACTAGATTAGATTAATTAATTTTCAGTAAGAAAATGTTCATTGAGCTCATTAAGACATTCATTTTCAAATGACATCTGAAGAGGTTAGATAAAAGGCACAAGGAAGAACAACGTCAAAGGAAAATCAGGGTAAAGCTCTGATCATTTCCAAAAGTATAGATAAATTCTAAAACAAAATAAAAGACACAAAGGAAATGTGACTCCTGTGAACTGTGGCGACATGGTAGAAACTATCTGATAAACACCACTAAAATCAAGCTCCACTTGAGCGTCACATCTGAAAAAATCCAGATATTTTTTTCCATTCTTCCATTGTGAGATGACAACTCAGCACAATGGGTCTAAATTGTAGCGTAGCTGCCAAAAAGCCATTACTAAGAAAGTACATAGTTAAAAAACAAGAACATTTGCAAATCAAACAAAGAAGCTGCAGAGCTTTTACAAACAACTGCTCAACCTAGAGTCCAGAACTCATCATCACTCAATATCCTTCGCATTACTTGGATCACTAGATGCAGAAAAAGCAGACTGAAAAACTCGGAAGGTGTAGAAACATATCCAGAAACACTCTAAATACTCATTTTCTACTAGTTTAAAATAAATACTAGTTTTTCATGTTGTTATCTGTGAAATGTATATTTTCTATGGAAGAAAGAACAAGTTGTACTTTACTGAAAATGAAATACATGGTCTCTGATTTTTGCACTGACAAAATGGCCAGTGAATGTAGATACGACACCTATTCATCTCAGAGCAATTGCATGTGTTGCAGAGCATCTAAGATGTATGTTTAGATCCCACTGCAGTAACTGGAACAGTAAATGGAACAAATGACTGAAGTACAGTGAGTCTGAAGTTTATTACTGAGGCACACACCAGACACATATGGCAGCCTATTTTTTTGTGCATCACAGCATGTGACTGAAACATAACCAGAAGCCTTACTCTTCACTCACATCTCATCCCTCACCTGTCTCAGCAACCACAGGAACAGTCATATGATATGTGGGAGTATGTGTACGTGTACCGACATCATAACAGTTCTCGCAGAGCTCATAGTAACACAGCTGCGATGACCGCTCCGGGGAGCCCAGCCTAAGGTTATGTCAGGGAGGAAGTATGGATTAGAAACAGTACATGACCACTGAGCAATCCGTCCAGACTACACACCATGACATTCACTGTAAAAGACATAATTAACTTCTGACCAAGCACACACAAACACCTTCACCTGGCTCCAACCGCGAAAGGTCTTCAGCTTGCTAATGATCACATTCCTTACAACCAAGTTATCTGGGAAAAGAGAAAGGGGGGTGGGTAAGATTGAGAATTCATCCGATCCCAGCCCACAATATTTGATATCCTAGGGCCTCTAACTCTGGCTCATATTCAATAACCTCAGAGGCTCTGTGCTGTGAAACTAATAGGGAAGCTATTCTTTTACTCTTTCTGCCATAGCTTCACAAACTCTTACACCCATGTAGTGTTGCGGCACTGGTTAAGGGCCAGGGCCCTTTTTCTTCCCTTTTTCACTCTCTCCCCTCTTGTTCTTTACCTCTTTCTGCTCAGAAATCAATGCTGAGTGTGTACAGAGTTTGAAGAACTCAAGAGGAAGCAGACAGCAGGACTGTTTCGTGCTGTACTGGGAAACTGTCCGATTTTTCTAAGCTAGCAGTTTGGAAGAAAAATAAATCAGACCTGCTCAATCATCATTCCTTACCCTGAACGAATTATGTCCAAGTCAACGTGAGCTGTTCAATTAATCCAATCAAACAGTAAATTCACGCTTAGTTTGAAGTTAAGAGCCAGCAGGAGCCAAACTGTGTATAACACAGTGAGTCAGCATTTGATAGAAAGCATCTGCTTCTCTTCACCTGCACTAAGCAAAGTCAAATTAACACACAGCAAATAATGAAGTGACGATTACAGCAGCGCAATTAATCATCCTGATAGCTGACAGCTATGACATTCTTGTAACTAGAGTGCACACAGGAAAGCTGCAGACACATACAGGTGGGTGTAGATGAACACCCTTCTTCTCCACACCTCTTCCTCTTAAGCTTATGAAGTCAGCAAGAACAAAGCCCTGGGACACAGAATATGAATAACATCATCAGAGAAATGAAAGGTTAAGGCACATTAAGGGGGAATTACAATGATTCTCCAAACAAAACAAGGAGTCAATCTAAGTATCTTGGTATAGACACTTCCCAAAACCCAAGTGATTTATACAAACTATGCAACAAAGGCAAGGCACAGTCTAGAAAGACAGAATACCTTACTCTTACTTGTAATTCATTAGTATCCATAATTAAAAAAAAAATATTCTTCCCCAAATCAATTATCTGCCTACTATGACCCTTGACATCCCACCCTCTGGGTGGTTCTGCTCTCTTGAAGGTGCAGTTATCAACATACTACTGGAAGCGGCAAAAGGTTTGAATCTAATTATTTACATTTTTAAAAGTCTAAACATCTGGGAGGATTCAGCACATCAAATTGATGGTTATATAAAAAAGTCTGAAAGAAAACAATTCTACAAACTTTTACAATCACAGTCCAGAAATGTATTCAGTACTAACCAGTCTTAAACCGAAAAGACACATTTAAAGACAGCATGATACTACTTCTAATGGGAAAACAAACTAAACATGAACTATCAAAACATGAGCAACTTTTAATATAATTTTAAACTTAACAGTTAATACAGCATAAAGCCCTTCACAGAACACACACTAATAATTCATATACTGCACCATCTACATATCAACAGTGCCCAGCCTCACTAGATACATTTACACCTTTAATGTCGTCCTCACATCCACAGTGTCTGGTTGGAAGTCCTAGGCTAGGTACAATCTTGTCTGTCACACTGCAGCACTTCTTAATGATATTTCTTCATTACCAATACCAAACATCTTACACCCTTTATATTAATGTTTCTCACCATCGCCAAAAAAAATAATATATATCCTACTGAACTGGAATTACAGAACCCAAATCTCTATACAGCACTGACTCGACCTTCTTACCCATCACTCTAACCTGGAGCCACAGCAAATCTAAGGAATAACAATAAAAGTCACACTTTTTACAAGATTTTGAGAGTTAATTTCTCATTTTACCCTCTTTGCGGTTTATGCTCCGAACTTTGAAACAGTCTTCCACCCGATATTCGCCAAGCCTCTTCTGCCTCTGTGTTTAAGTCAGGTCTAAAAACGTACTTTTACAAACTTGCATTTGAACAACAGGAGACTGTAGTGATATAAGGTGCTGCAAGTTTTCTTTCTTTTGTTTTTCTTTTAAACTCCTTTTATGTGTTACTGTGGTTACGTATTTTATTTGTTTATTGTTTTTACCCCGCGTGTCCTGAGGATTGATTTTATGTACAGCACTTTGGTCAACTTTGGTTGTGTTTAGAGGGCTTTATAAATAAATTCTTACTTACTTACTTTCTGAACATTTTAGAAATAAATTAAAACGTGACATTTACCTATACCATGGTTACAGCATAAAAAAATAAAAAATTAGAATGATAGAGGGAAAGGAAAAGAATCAAAAAAGGGACAAAATACACGCACATGCACCACCTTCTCCTAGAATGAATACCTAATATCTTGAAAACTCCTTATAAATGTGTATCAGAGCCTGTTAGTCGTTCTCTTCTCTGTGTTTCTATCTGTTCTTGTATGGGCATATTCCTATTTCTCATATTTCCCTCACTGTTGTTGTTGTTATTGTTATTACTACTACTACTATCATTCGTTCCCTACAAACTAAGTCATTCAGAGGGGTTTGATCTGAAATGCTTCATTCTGCAGAAACGTATTACATCAGATCTGTGTTGATAGGAGGCAGACTTCTAAAAGCCACTTCACAAAAACTATGACGTAAAAGGGACATGAATACACCGCCTGAAACATTGTTTATTCCATTAAAACATGACATAAACTCAGAAGACAGATATGATCTTTACGGGGGAAAATATTATGGCTATATCTGCATTGCAGACATCTCAACCCCTGGCTCCCACATCCGCCCCTGTAAAGAAATCCGAGTTGCCTCTCTACTTTCTCTACCATGCACTGTTTAGCATCAGAATTTACATCTCACAGGTATTTTACTAATCAGTGGAACTCCCAATCTAACAGTACATTTAAAGAGTAATAACTACGGCTACACAATGTACTGTTTATAAACCATTACTGCAATATCAGCCTATCAGCCAACTGTCTGGTCAATCATTGTTGTTCTTTGTGTGTTTTGATAAATCAACGATCAACAAATATAAATAACTGGTCTATACTGACTAGGGCTGAGGCTCAAAGTAATCAATTACAAAATTACGTTATAACCCTAAAGATGGCAGCGCCTACTGAAAGCATGGATTTATTTGGAGCGCAAGCTGCAGCTACAAACAATCGCTTGTGTGCATCTAAAGTTGTGGGAGTGTTTCACACAGAAACACAACAGTTTGGTGCTCTGTCAGCTCTGCACAGTGGAGATGATCACAACAGTACAACTGTCACGCACGAGCACTTAAAGCACAAACATCCCATAGCGCCTTGTCAACACAGCAGCAAGACAGCACCTGTTTACCTGTTTTTCTAATCTTAGCATGTTATTTCAAGATTAACACATGTAACATGTTTCAGTAGTCGTCACTTGAAAAGCCGTATTTCATTAATCGTCCAATGTAGAGACCTAAGACTGTTCCGGATACCACAGGAGCTTTAAAACACACATAGCTGGTTATCAAATGGCTCTCTATCACATATAAAATCCACAAACTGTCCGATTTCTTGTTTGTGAGGCGTGTAGGCTACGTGTCATTTGTGTCACAAGTCCAGTCGGAGAGTGGTCTTTAAGATCACATGCGTTTAAGCTATCTTTCAATACATTAAGTCTAGAATGGCCATGTGTTCTCCTTGTGCCATATACACGCACAAAACCATCCATCGGTTACAAATCCATAACAAAAATAATTACAAAAAATAATTCCTAGCACACTCACATTAGTGTAATCTAAAAATTAGGCGTTAGATTAATCGACTAATCTAAAAAAAAAAAAAGAATCGTTAAATTAATCAATTAAGAAATTAATCAATAGGTGCAGCCCTGATACTGACATCATTTTCATGTATTACAAAGTGCACTGCAACCACAACCAATAACACGCTCTCGATATGATGTTTATGTCCACACACCTAACCAACCTCTTGACCAGTATGCGGACGGAAGCAGAGTCCAACAGGCCCTCAGCCAAAAAAGCAGTGTGAGACCCCAGAGCTTCCCTACTGAGAGCGAGAGACACACTCAGTCTGGTCCAATGGGACTGCAACCTTGCCTCTGGCTCTCAACCCACACACACACTCACACAGATGCACTTTTTGATCTTGTCCATTGGTAGGTGCTGGAGTGACTGTATGATGGAGAGCTGAAGAGTGATGCTGTGTCAGCGCTCGTAGGCTGGGGGCTGAGACCGTGATGGATGGGCCAACTTACAGTCAACCTGCAGTCAGAGGAGCAGCTGGCTCAGCCCAGTCCAGTTTATGTACCCACAGCTGTGCCCCCATAGGACATTTTCCAAGTACACAAAGAAGCGCTTTGATTGGACATTTTGATCTGATAAAATCTGATCTGATCTAAATCTAAATCTTCACCTTTTTCTCTAATACTTCCTGTTCACCATCACAGCTACAAGCAGAGGCAGCAGTATTACCACTTACTCCTCTCATTTACTACATCCTGTACAGCAGTGGACCCCCATCCCAGCCCTGCGGACCCCACACACTGCCCATTTTTATGAAGATGCATAATCAGAATCAGCAGATCTTTGCTTTAAATATGTGAGAAATAAATTTTTCTTTTTTTTACAATACATATAGGAGCATTTACATGCTGTGCATTCTTTGTGTCCAAGTCAATTACTTTCCCACTAAAAATGTAATAAATACAAAAGATAAATTCAATTATTTAACAATATCTCATTGATCTCATTTAACGTTGAGTAAGTAATCTATCAAAAAATATAATTAAGTTACACACAATTCAAAATCAAATAGTTTGGTATTATTATGTTTGAAAACTTTGAAACCACGTTACAAAATATGATAACTTTAAAAACTCAGTGTCGGCCTCAAAAGCCAGGCAGCACAACCAAAAACAAATGACTTATTTTAATTTGTTTTAATGATAGGTCAGGGTGTTGCATCATAAAGAAGACCTCGGCTGACCTGCACAGTGCAATGCCAAGGTCAGTAGCCCTTTCACAAATTTTGGAAAATATTTTCTCCATTTTCCATCATGGCAGTCAATATGCAGAAGGCAGGACACACTCTGGACTGGTCAGCAGTATATCACAGTGCAAGTTTTAATAACTTACAAAATTAAAAGCTAGGCAACGGTAATTATATTAAAACACATAGTTATAAATGCAAATACATATGCAGGTATAAACATCTTATTTAAACAGCTATTCTCCAATTAGGATCAAATAAATCAGAATTCATGAGAAATGCTGGATGTGCAGGTGTGTACAAATGTTTAGACATATAGGATCAGTTACCCAGATGCAGTCCTGGACTACATTTTTTTTTATTAACAGAGAATAACCATTCAAAATCGAGTGTAGTCTAGATATAAGCTTTATCTCAGTTTATAATAATGTCTACTTGATAAAATGGTCAATGAGTGTAGGTTCAAAGTAGGTGTACCTAATGAATTGACAGACAGATCGAAAGATAGATAGATTCAGAGAAGACAAGAGCTGACTTCAGCGAACTGAGGGGTCACATGGGCCAACACTAGTGTCCCGGTGGACCAGTGGTGTCAGAGTGAAATATTGTGTCAGCCTTTAGCATTGCCAGGAACAGTGAGAGCCCACAAACTCAAGTCCCACAATGTCCCACAGCAGGAAAACGGCTCCATCATTGGCTGCCACGCCTGTCCATCAGAGCTGGGGTGTGGTGAGTCTCAGCCAGAGGGGAGCACAGCGCTATTAACCATATTAAAATGGTTCAGGCAAAGATGGAAAATATCACACGATGCAGTGAGTAAGCACTGTCCTGATGCTCTCTACCCACAATGCTGACACAGCACAGCTGCTCTGACTGGAGACACAGGGTAAGATGTGCATGGAGTAAATAATGAGTGTACCAAAACACCCCACCCTCTTCTGCTGGTGCCTGTCAGGAGCTGTCACACACAAAACCAGCATTATGTAACTTCAGAGAAAAGAAAGCTTAGCGCTGCACAATGTGTTTGCTCAAGGTAAGCCTCCACATCCTAAAGTAAACAGACAAAGAAAGCCATCATCAGGTACACACTGAAAAGGACAGTGAAGATAAGATTATGCACCAACTTTGTTGAACAACTATTACTTGCTCTTAATCTTAAGCTTTTTCAGAACACAGTGAAGCAAAGTCATAAATAATCACTCGAAACATGATACTAAAGGTCTTCCCTATTCCACAGTGAGATTGATAAGCTTCTGTTTGTTTGCAGGACAGTCCATCCAACACTTCAGAATGTAAACCTGCAGGTCATGCAGAAGAATGCAAACAAAGTAGGCAAATCCATTCCTGTGAGCTGTAAATCTTTATAAAACTAAACA
Organism: Megaleporinus macrocephalus; assembly: GCA_021613375.1. Classification (NCBI taxonomy): domain Eukaryota; kingdom Metazoa; phylum Chordata; class Actinopteri; order Characiformes; family Anostomidae; genus Megaleporinus; species Megaleporinus macrocephalus. The sequence goes on from CM038705.1 coordinate 28,490,975, forward strand.
AACTGAAGGCAACGACAGAGCACTGATGCATTTTCACTGCAGTAGCTGATGACAAATCTGAGTAATGCTCCAGTTATCGCATTATGATTATTACTGTTGGGCAAAAACAGCTGCTCCACAACTAGCCGGCGTAGTGCAGTGAACAAGTCATAGTATTACAGTTAAGCTGTAATGCAACTGTCCTCCCAACAGACACGCAAAAAAGAAAAAGAAAGTCCCTCACCTATGATATTTTAAGACATGATTGAGCATTAGGTGGTCGTAATGACATACCATCATGGGCATCAATGAAGACCTAGAATAACATATGCCTGCAAAGTGTTATTCTGAGGTCCTTACAAATTACTACTATAAACAGTGATGTCATCACTACACCTCTTCACAGAAATCCGCTGGTGTGGGAGATACACCAAGAAACAGAAGCTTTCATGAAACTGTGACAAACTGTAACCCATGACCACAACCCTATGATGTAGAACAGACATGTGTATTTAGTATATCATCGCTGTCCAAAGAAAAACTAGTAGCTCCAAATTGGCAACTTTACATAAGAGGCCAGAAACTTGTCAATGAAAACAGATTTTATTTCCCAAGTCATTCATTCATTCATCATGAAATTCTGCCCCAATGTAATCGGCAGCTGCTACGCTCAAATGATGTACACAAAAAAATGGAGATACATGGTGTACCATATTAAATTTGACCCAAGATGGTACCGGTGTTGAACTCAGCCAGGTTCCCTCAGGTGCCTGGAGGAGCCAGACTCCATGTCGAAGGCTCCTTTTTATGCTGAGCTGGTCCGTTTTTAATGAGGAGGGAAAAGTTGGGTCCTGAAACATCCGCCCTTTGCTTATTAGAGGTACTGCAGACTTTTAGCGCGTTTCCATGGTTACTGGTTCGCCCATGAGTCTATATTTCTGGCTTTTCGCTTCATTTTTGAGTGCTTACTTCTAATCTTTGCACAAAGAAATAAAGATAGAGACGAGTTTAGGCATGTCTGGGAACCTGGCATGACATTTGCTTTCATATTCTATTTCGCGACTTCATTAACATAGAGCCTCAGACACATTATCACACATTATCATATTCTTCGCTGAAGTAGCCTGTTTTGCACAGTTTTAGATCCATCTCCCATCCTCTATTTTAGCCAAGTCTCTCTCTCTCTCTCTCTCTCTCTCTCTATCATTATACTACAGTACCACCCGTAACAGAGAATATGGACATATCTTTTGCTGGCCTCTTCAAGTGGCAGACAATGCCATATATGTCAAGAGATTCATTTGCATATGCAACCCCAAACTGGAGCTGTGTTTCAGCCAAGCAGATTTCAGAGCCATACCTGAATGTGTGAATTTTGACCCCAACCAAGTGCCCACTCATTTCCTCTCAACCTGACAGCCGGATGGCTCACATGTGGAAGCACTGTGCGTCTAGGGTGGCTCTGCATTGAGGCATTGATTATTTTCTCCATTACAGCTGCTTCTCTTGCGTCAGAGGCCTGCACAAGGTGTGAGGAGGCCTCCCCTGGGATCTAGGGGGCTACAGCAGAGGGGCTCTAGCGCCACAGAGCAGTACAGCAGTGGGCACTCTTAAGTAGCCTGAATCAGAGAGCTGTAAGAATGCCCGTTTAAGGAGTAAGGGGCAGTAGTAAACCTAAACCATGAATAATAGCTGTATGCGTATCCGTATCATCAGCTCCATGGAAGTAACATCACTTCCACAGGATTAACTCATATGATGACTTCACAATGCAGCCTGAGCAGCAGCTACAGTCATACACTGCAGCCCAGCAATAGCAACGGCGAGGTGAACTGTGAGAGAGGCAGCACAGGGACATGAGTGGGAGTTTGTTTGTCAGATAATTTCCCTCTGCAGAAATACCACTCAGGCATAGCGTAGTGTAATGCAAGCCATTATTGGAGCCCTGGATAACTTGAGAAAATGAGCTAGTGATTCCAAAATGAGAATGCACCTAAAAAAAGGGCATACTGGCAGCTAGTCATCAGAAAATGCAGTAGACTTTCCATTTTCAGTATTCCTTTAATTGGCTTCATGATAATAATACTACTAAGGCTACATACATGATGCTAGTCCATGATTTAAAAGCTCTGTGCAAGGATTCTCATAGCAACAGAAAGCCCAGAGAAGAAAACAGAAAAGAAAAAAAAAACATACACACACACACACACAACCTCTACCATCCGCAGGCATGTAGAACAAAACAATACTCCACATAACACGAAACTGCTACAACTGCTCCACTCTAAAGAAGAGACACCGCAGTTAAAATGTTGTAAAATGCTGAGAGAACCCAGGGGAAGAAGACTGCTTGGTTAGGAAACATAGCAAGCCTGGCCTTCTGCCCACCCTTTGTTTGGCAGGACAGTATACTCTGGACAGAAGCCAGCCGGTTCACGCAGTCTGAAATGGTGTGTATGAGTGTAAGCAAGTGTGGATGTAAGATGAGGTACATGACTCTAGAAACGAAGCACACATATCTCAAAGCGGACAGCTTATACTGTGTGTACAGCCCATCTAAGGAACAGCTTATAAGGTTAATCAGGTAAATATACACTTTATATTTCAGACATAACACAGCCATAGACAATGACTATGGAAAATACATGAATTAAATATCCAGAATGCTCTTACAATCCGCCATCCCCACCCCAAGAGACAAAACAAATCTTTCTGCCCCAAGGTCACACGGAGCACAGTAAAGAAATATACCATAGCTGGTTTAAAACGAATCTTGTTTCAAGTTGCTGCTTGGACGTAAACAAAGCCGGCCTCTTCCCTAGAACAACCCCTTTATTCATAATTAAACACTTCTAAAATAATCTGCTCTTTAGATGACCTTACCTGGCAACCGCAGACACAAAAAACAGCTTTAGGCACCACAAAGTCCGGACTAGACAATGACTAGATAATAAGATAAGTATGCCTACAGCTCTCTAGTTTGTTCTATGTTCAACGTATTGGCAGGAAGGCTGCCAAGTAACAAAAGCCTTAGTGTGCAGCTCAGGTACCTTTTTGGGCAGAGATGTGGGTCACCAGAGAGGGTCAAAGCAAGTCATTTCCAGTATGTACCAGCAGATTTCTTTGAAACTGTGATAAGGATAAACATAAAATAATAAATAATAAACATTTTCATATTATTTCATATTATGCTGAGGCAACTAGATTTGTGTGGTTAGGATTGTGCAATATTGATAAAAATTATATCTCAATATTATCTGTAAATTTGTGAATAACGATAATAAATGATATCTTGCATATTTTAATATATTAACATTCATATTTTTTAATATATTAATATCCATCCATGCATTCATTATCTTCCTTTTTATCCTACAAGTCAGGGGCACAGGAATGGTGGCACGAGGGGGCCTGAAGCCAATCCCAGCATCATTGGGCAAAGGCACTTTTTTAGTGAATGACTCCGCTAAAGTTTGCTGAGTGTGTGTTTTGCCAGACACCGTAGCTGGTTTAGGTTTATCTTGGACAGCGGGTCCCGAAGCGCTTCATACTCCTCATACTTTGTGCGGTGGTTTGTGGGAATAGGTTAGTTGTCATGCTATCCTTAACGGCAACCGCTTTCTTACAAAGTCTGCAAACTGCATTTTCAGAGCAACATCAGTCTTTTCAAATCCAAACCAGATCCAAGCAAGTAAAGATGATCCTCGCCTAGGAGTTAAATCTAAGGCGATAGACTGCGAGGCAGGCGGTGTCTGAGTTTCTTCCCCTGGCACAGTGTGTTCACTCATTCTCAGCTTTAGTGTGTTGTTTAGGCAGCTATGCTAGCTTTATCCTATGCTAGCACACAGTATGGGCACTCTCAATGCGCACTCGCAGCAGCCTGTACTAAAGCATGAAGTAGTGAGCGTGTGAAGTCGAGGCGTTCTGATTGTTGTTTTTTACCAGACAGTAACGCACTCGATAACGTCAGCTTGCGCATCGTTAACCCGGCAATTAAGATATTATCGTAAACGATATATAATTCACACAATATACACTACCGCTCAAAAGTTTAGGATCACTGTAGAATTTCATTTCAGGCAATTTTCATGCCATACATGCAATTTTCATACAATTCACAAACACTATTGTCCATTTCACAATTTATTTAAGTGTATCAGACGATTTTTAAAGAATACAAATGTTTGTATTAAAGTCTATTTTTGCATATAGTCCTATTATCAGCAATTCTCAGTCCTCTGTCTAAATCTCCTGGTACGGCCGCCAATCCAAGTTAAGGATGTTATTGGGCTAATTGGTTGTTAGGACACTCTTGCTCAATTGTGATGCACAGCTGAAAAACATTCTACTAATAAGTGAGTATAAAGGCAGCAAAACATTCTAGGTTAGTTTAGTATCTGAAGCATAAGCAGTTGTTGGCTTGCTGACAGACTCAAAATGGCCAGAAAGAAACAACTTTCTTTAGAGACCCGTCAGTCCATTGTTGGAAGGAAGGAAGATACTCCATTGAAAACAAGAACATTTCACTGTGATCCCAAACTTTTGAGCGCTAGTGTATATACCACAACCCTATGTATGGTTTTAGTCTATTTATTATGATGGCCGCATGCAACGCTAGCTTAGTAAAGACGAGGTAATCCTTCATAGAAACCTACAGCATTGTGTGTGTTGTTCAATGCAGTTTTGACTGGTCCCATTCTTTTCTGAGTAAGCCAACCAACAGATATTGGGTTAGATAAACTGCAGTGTCTCAAATAATGTAAATATACTATAATTAGCCAATCAACACAGTAATGTAAATTCATTCTTAGGACATAACTGTAAGCACTTCACAAGCTGTTTCTTGGAGATTGATCATAAATAAACCAATAGATTTTAGTAGAATTGTCAATATAGAGCAATTCCTAACACAGTGTATCACATATGGTTTTCGTCGTAAAACTGAAATAAAAAAGAATGAATCAATTTTAGGGGGGAACTCATCAGAAATGATTGCTTTTAAGACCCACAACCTAAATGTGGCAGGGGAATCACAGACAGTGAGGGAACAGACAGAGGGCAAGCATGATTACATGTGTGCTTTCCTACAACTGGTCTTGTCCACTATTTAGGGAATGCTTCATTCCGCCTGTAAGCACAAAGCTGATTGGATATCAGTATATATCCGAAGCGATGCAGGGCACTACAAACTTAGTGGAAGAGAGAACCAAGCCTGTTTTAAATGCAGCTATGCTTAAATTACAGGAGCAGTGGTTTAAGTAAATGCATTGTGGCCAGTTAAGAGCAGGGAGTATTTCTTAAAGGAGGATTTGTCAGTAAACTGAGAATAACAAAGAGAGAACTGCCCAGCAGGAACATCACTTATGTCTGTTCTTACTGGTTTGACTTTGGGTTAGTTATGTGATTAGCCAGAGAAAAAATATTCTAAAGCAGAATAAACACAGGGGTGAGGTATCTAGAACAGCATTTGCAGACCAGGGTCTGTGTTCATGAAGATTCTCAACGTTGAAAAGCTGATCTAGGATCTGTTCTTACTAAGGTCATCGAAAAGAGCAGAGGAACGTACACCTTTCAAATTTGAAAGGCTTCTCGAATACGGACCCAGGTTTTAGGCTCTGAGCAGGTTGGACGTAGGTACTGAGACCTGACAGCCGGCTCCTGTTGGACAGCGTGGATGTGTGATCTCTCTCAGTGTTTGGCAGCGCTCTTGTTGCTGGCAGCCAGGCAGACAGCTGCAGAGAGCAGCAACTCGAAGAGTGCACGGTTATGTAACCACTGACACAGGGCTGAGGGAAGCAGCTCTGATACAGCCGCTCTGCTGCCACCACTAGAACTGTGGTACAGGACACAAAGGCAAGCTTGCACAGACACATTCACACATGCATGTCTATACGTAACCAAACAGGTGTGGTAGAAAGATTTATTATTTCAATTAAAGAATGTATGAATTAATCGCTGTTTTTATCGTGTTGGGACTCTCACTGTCATTTCTTTAGGTTACAAAGTGTTTATTTTTAATGAAATGGCTTAAATATCATTTTTAACATTTGGGAATACCTTTACTCTTTGTTCATTTTTTCTGCTGAGGATGGAAACTCCGCACTAACGTTACTAGATGGAATAACAAAGGTGCTGTGATGGGGGGCGAGGAGAAACAGGAGAGAATATAATAGCTTGATTAGTTGATTAGCTGAGGAATAGATGAATGCACACATTGTATTGTATCAAACTGTGTTTTACATAGTACTGTGTTATATACCACCACATGAGTTGATTAAGTAAAGGTGAATTGTTACACCTTTACACAGGTGATGATCCATTATGGAAATAATCACCATGCAAAGCCCTAAATTAAAGCTAAACAGACAAATCATCGCATTAAAGCTTTGTTTAATCTACAAAACTATATACTGCTCACTCTGTTTTACACAGATGATTATTACTGCCACACAATGCACTTACACGAAGACTGCGTGACGTGAAGAAGATATGATTTAATGGCGCAGACTGCAAAATAGAGAATGAGCGAGAAAATAGACAGAGGAGGACCTTAAATATACTTTAATGCAGAATGTAGTAAGGCATTTAATTGCACTAAATGGGTTTAGTGTTGACAGATGTTAAGCAATAAGCACTAACTATGTGTTCATTTTAGGAGACCTGTCTTATTTATCCTACTGCTATTTAAAAAAGTACTTGTATTCTGATTAATTGATGGAGTGATTCATAATAAATTTAATTAATTAAATAATCAATAGCTGCAGCCCTACACCTAAAGGTTACATTATTTATTTTAAGGGGGGGGGGGTACTTTGCTGCATACTAGCAGTCTTTAAATCACTCCTCTTTACAATCTGCAGTCATCTCCATCGTTTGTGTACGTATCATAGCTTTGAATGATGCGGTCAGTCTAACCGGCTCAGACTGGAGTGTCCCACCCTGCTTCCCTAAAGAAACAGGATAACACAGCACATCTGGAGACGGCTGAGAATCTTGTCAGAGCACTGGGGAGCGAGTCACAGGAGCCCTCTCTAATGACACAGCAGAGGCGAGGGATTCTTTTCACAAGTGCTGTCTGCCGCTCAGCCTGATGCTTCTAACTCTCCAAACGGCTGGAGGAATTTCCAGCGAAAGCTCGGCTAAAGCACCCCCCCCCCAAATCCCCCCGAACATCAAGTTCACACACAGCACGCATCTCTGAACAGGCAGATTCCAAAATAACTCACCAACTCCACTAAAGCTGGGAAAAAAAAGAGGAAAAGAAGGTGAAACCACGTTAACAAACACTGTGAAGGAAGCTGAGGTTACAAGAAGAGTCAGACAGGTATCATCGGTTGAAAAAAACAAGAGAAAACAACCCAGATGGATTGAGAGTGTCCATCAGTGTGTGTGTGTGTGTGTGTGTGTGTGTGTGTGTGTGTGTGTGTGTGTGTGTGTGTGTGTGAGTGTATGAGAAAGAGAGACAGAAAGAGAGAAAGCGAGAGAAAGAGAGAGAGAGAACGAGAGAAAGCAAGAGAGAGACAAAGCGAGAGAGAGAATGAGAGAGAGAGCGATAGAGAGAAAGAGCGACAGAGAAAAAGCGAGAGAGAGAGAAAGCGATAGCAAGAGAGAAAGCGAGAGAGAGAGAGAAAGAGAGAGAAACAGAGAGCGATAGAGAAAGTGAAAGTGAGAAAGCGAGAGAGAGAGAGAGAGACAGAGAGCGATACAGAGAGAGAAAGCAAGAGAGAAAAAGAGAGCAATAGAGAGAGAAAGAAAGAAAGAGAGAGAGAGAGAGAGAGAGAGAGAGAGAGAGAGAGAGAGAGAGAGAGAGATGGAGAGTAAAACAGACGGAGTGTGTCTGTTTCTGACTGCTGAGCTAAGCCTGTCTTGTCTCCCTTGTTCTTTCACATGCAGACACCCAAATCTGATACACTCTGATCTCGCTACTAAATAAGGCAGGAAAGGGGAGAGGCCCAGCACAAACACACATGCACCTACGCCTGCTCTCAAAAATCATCCTGAAAAACAGACACAGAGATGTTCTAGCTACTTATGAAGAACGTTACACTTTCATATGCCTATTGTGTAACTACGGGCCACGGAAACAAAGCTGCAGCATTTCACAGGTTTTGAATAGTTGTTAATGCTGCTGCACCTGAATACTCATTCTCAACACTACCTTTCTTTTCATAACATGTTTATTCAAACTCCAGTTTTAATCAAAACATTCCAGATTCACACACTGTGTACACTCGTGTTGACGATGTATGTCCCGAAGATGTTGAGAAACAGATGCGCTGTAATGTTAAAAACGGAGGCCAGATAGAACAGATGATACAGATGTTACAGATGAAGATCTTTGTTTAGCAATGTGCTTTCACAGTCCATTCATAGTCAGCTGATTTACTAAATGTGCACTCAAGCTCACGTCCCATTAGAGTAGTGATCAAAGTTCCACAGCAAATTAAGTAAGTCTGATAGACAAGCATGAGAATGCAATTCAGAATTTATGTTTCATATTAAATTTACAAATGTTTCTAATGATCCCATATAGCACAAATATGCTCGTTGGCACAGCTGCAATATATATATATATATATATTTTAAAACTTCTACTTTCGAAACAATAGAATGCCAAAAGTTTCATTTTCTCTAATATAGCAACGTATCATACTGTATATCATTCCAAATCATAATTTAATATTGTGCTTCATTTCCCCCTAATTGTTAATATGATCATTATAATCAACTCCTCTATATAACTCTAATCACAAGCCTGTAATTTCACTAGACTTCAGAGAAAACAGTGACACCATATTTAGAGAAAAAGTAAAGTTCAGAATCCAACCACCTGTAAAGGAAACAGGAAACTTGATCCACTAGATAAACAGTCAATTTAATATGAAATCATTTTGGAGCACTGAGAATAAAATACAGAGAAACAAGAAATTGCTTTAGAATAATTCAGTCCAACATGTTCTGCCAAAACAGATAACTGTACTGCCTTAAACACTGGACTGCTTTCTAGGTATTATGACTTTTTAAAAATGTATGAAAAATAAATTGTTTACCACACAAGGTCAAAAGGTCAGTGTGCATGAAATCTGGCAGACATCTATTTATAAGACTTTCTCAACACTTCCAAAAAGATTAATCATACATGGTCTGTCTGCTAAAAAAGACCCATACGAGTTCCACATAGTGCTTGTGCTTCTACATGCTAATGTAACTCTGCTCTACATTATCCACATGAATTTCATATTCATCAATCTAAATAGTGAATTACAGCAAAAGGCCAAGTTTGTGTGTGTAATTAAAAATCAATCAGTGCTTGGAGGTGCTGAGTGAGTAGAGATGGACACTTAAGGGCCCCATCAGATTTTCACTGGGGTCAGTGCCCCCTGCCTTGTATATGCCTCCAGGCCTGAAAACACCTACAGAAGCTTTTCTCACATCAAGCACACCAGACTTGGCTCTTAATTCTAATTAACAAGGTGCTCATGTCCTGGGTCGCGTGTGTTAGAGTATGGGAAGTGTAAAAAAAGTGCACAGCATGGGGTCCCCAGGACTGACTACTGTTCTAACTATTCACTAAATGTTTTATCTTATATAGGCTCTAAGCTGGACTGTTGATCAATCACACAATGAACTCAAGACCCCATGGTGACTCACAGGAAAACACACAGGCCTACATCCTTATCTGCGAGCACATTTTTTCTTTTGGCAACGCAAACCTCAAAAACATTATGGCTCCTGCTACAAGAACGTATTTTTGAACTGCCACTGGTCACTGAGGACAGTGCTATAGGCCTTTCGATGAGACATACTTGTGGTATGCATGGGGGCAATGCTGTGCTATGCTATGCTGCGCAAGGGAGCGGCACATACGGTAAACACAGCCATTCAAGCAGTCTTACCAACTAGAACAGTGGGCCTAGGGGAGCTCTTCTTCCAGCCAGTTCATTATCCTCCCGCAAAATCATTGATGTAGGGAAGCACTGTCACAAATCATCCTGTTCCTGCTAACCACACACAGTACATGTGTGAACAAACAGGGAGATGACAGAGCAGCAAAATGACAGTTTAGAACTACTTAAATTTCAGTACCATGCAGACATTTACCATACGCATTAGCATCAGCGCGTGCTACTGCCACAGTAGCTTGCTCTTCTGAAGGCACAGTCAAAGGCTAATCAGAGTCTTCTACTAGGGACAAGGAAATGCTATCCTCATCTGCAGAGGTAGCCAACACTCCCCTGGGTCCAGGCCAAATAATGTTCGACAAGACCGCACAGCATTCGCCTAGACTCCTGACCTAAATTACACACAGACAGCAGCACATAGCTCCAGGAGGAACATGGAAGCTACTGCTGCTGTCCAACATTTAGATAACAAAATATACACAGTACAGTAAAAGCCCAGGCAACGCCAGAGAGCAGCTGTGTTCACAATAATAACTGATAATAGTTATAACAAGAGCTTAACGTTAAACATATGAGGATGTTTACATTTCCCCTCAGCTGACTGTTACCTGAGAAGCTCCGTTTAGTTACATTTACACTATCAGGCAGATGTGTCCTGTCTGCACTAGGGCTGATAAAGGGCGATGAAATTTGAGCCAATGATTATTTGGCTAAATCATTATTGTTATTATTATTATTATTATTGTTGTTAAGTTATTCTGATTGTCTTCATCTGAACATTAACATACATTTGGACGCTGTTTACTTTATATTTTTAGTCAAATCAGTAATAATCTGTTGTGCATGTCTTCATGAAAGTGGAAATATTTACACTTTCAGCATTCACTCTTTCAGCACACATGATTAAAACATTACTCAGCTTAGGGGTGGGCAATATGGCGAGAAATGTAATATTGTGATACTTTAAGAACTTAAGAACTTAAGAACAAATGAAATGTCACTATATATATATATATATATATATATATATATATATATATATATATATATATATATATATATGTATATATATATATATATATATATATATATATATATATATATATATATATATATATATATATATATATATATATTATCTCTTAAGATTTGGAACAGAGAGAAAAGAACCAGTAATGTTTTATTGTTTATTTGTTCAAAAAATTATGGATAACTTTTTTTTTTGGTATATCATTTTTTGGCATACTGTGTTACACTGAAACCAGTTAAACGGGACACACTGCTCTTCAATGAACATGCAGCTGATCAGGGTTTTACCACTACTAATGATATTTATATGTTCAGAAAAGCACGTTGTGTTTTATTGTAACGTTATCACCTTAATAATAAATACTGACATAAATACTGTCCAGTTCAAACTCAGCACTACCCTCTGAATATGTGACCTTCTATTATTTTCATAAGTGTGATGATGTTTCAGCGAACATATTTACTCACATTTATTTGCCTCAACTCAAACATACCCAATTCCTCTTTTACGTGTACAACAGACAATACGTACTTCCATAAGACAGTGAGAGAGCAGACTATGTCGCATGTATGTGCGTGTGTGTGTGGGAGGGGGAGTTGTTTATAGTTTGCTTCTTTACGTTAATTTCCTCAGAGGTACAGTTGCTCTATTCGTTTTACAGAACAGGATTAATGGCCACGGGCAGGGGCATGAAAAGGTTGCGTCTATGCTTACTCCTGTCTCTGAGCACAGCCACAGGGATTACGTAGCCTGTGTGTACACAGCCACACTACAAACAATGGCTGTGGGGTGGTCCGAGTGTGAGGGTGTGAGCGTGTGTGCATTATGAGGACAAAACAAGGACAATTACAAACAACGTCCAGTGTGTTTAATCATTCATGTATATCACATAAACTCCGTTCAGAGCAGCTACATGTTGACAGCAGGAAGAAAAGGACCTTTCTCGACAAACTTCTGTACAGACACATGATCAATTATTAATATCAGTGTGAAATCCAGGAATACGTTAGCCTCTCTCCACACATTTCTCATTATGCAAACATGTGGCATGTGACAGTAACACCGCCGTAACTTTCATCACCAGATGTTACGACATGCATAAGTCACTAGCCAGTGAATGAATGATAACAAGCAATATAAAAGGATAAAGGAAGTGAACCAAGGAAAAAAAAAATTTACCTGCCCACAGCCAATACAACAACAAACTCAGAACCCCGCCTCTCTTGTGGAAGGTTGAACCTAAACCTGGAGCGACGCTGCATTTAGCACACAATTAACCAAGCAGGGATTAACCTACTCCAGCCACAGAGCTACTTAAACGCGGTTAGACCACTGTATCCAAGAAAGTGTGAAGTGAACAGTCTGTGGCTACATTGTGGGTAGCGCAGGATATGTGGCAGTGCTGAGGCTGGTATGTGGAGCTGCTGCGGTGTGGCTAATGATTAACTGATAGCAATTGCTGGCATGCAGCTTTCTGTGGTGTTCAGTAGTTCAGTGTGCAAACCTGATCCTCACAGGTATAGACTGGGTTATAAAGCCCCATTCTTTAAAAAAGATAGGAAAGGGGAGCGTTCGGGTTGACATAGATAACACAGATAGATCACAGTGAGGCATGTTATATATACACCGCTACACACACACATACTGCTGTGAAGACACTTCTCCACTGCCAGTAGCAGCAATGCGTTCATAAACAGCATGCCAACATTAGGGAGGTGACAGACTAGGAACGAGACAGACGCTAACCAGCCACCTCCTGTTCTTTCCCTATTCTTTGGATACGATCACAATTATTTTCCTTTCAGAATCACAAAGAGGTAATACAACCATTACAGAGCTATTATTTGTTTGTTTGGTTTTTGTTTTGAACTGCAGTTTTTTTTTCCTTGTTATCGTGATTTAAACTATTGTTTATGAATTAAGCTCCAGGCCTTTTTCCATCCAGAAGATCAGCATCCATTTTTTCAGGCTCGAGGCTTGAACGTTAAAGGTAGTGCACCTGACTGCCAGTTCACAAGCACTCTCTTATTAGCGCACAATACCAACGCAACACTACATAATACAGTTAAAACGACAGCTCTCGTGATCGTGATTGTAGAGCTGCACAATACAGACTAGGAGTTTAAGAACCTATCAATACACTTGGGTGTTGCAGTGTTATGTTTCGTGACACCATACTTGCTCTTAAAAACCCAGCAAACCCCAGCACCCAGAGGTTTGTGGCAGACCATGGTTCATTTTATGTTATTTTTAAACCCTGAACCACGAGACTGAGTAGTATTGTAATCCAGCCTCAGACAGTAGTCACTTCCTCTCGAACATAAACCAGTAACATAAGGACGTATCGTATTGCCAGGTTCTTGACAATACACAGCTCTAATATAGACGAAATAGCATTTCGTGATTACACTGCTAGATGTTGCGAAGCATCTTAATATCTTCTTATTCTTCTTTAAGTTAATTTCCTTCTTCAGGGGTCACCACGGCGAGTTAACTCGCATACTCGCAAGTGTTTTACGTCAGATGCCCTTCCTGACACAACCCTCGTCATGCACCCGGGCTTGGGACAACACACACTCACACCTACGGGCAATTTAGAGTGACCAATCTGCCTAACATGAGGAAACCCACTCAAGCACGGGGAGAACATGCAAACTCCACAGAGAACGGCCGGGACTGGGAATCAAACCCGGATCATCTTGCTGTGAGGCGACAGTGCTAACCCCTACACCACTGTGCCGCCCTGTGAAGCATCTTAATGTAATATATAAAAATACATTACCTGTATCTTATCTAACATCCTGTCAGTGATACATTCAGAAATCCTTATATTATTTACAACTGGCCACCAGAGTAGCTGCCATATGTCCACAATAGACAGAATAAAATCTATTAAGATGTGAAACTGGAAACTAATGTATGCTACTGTGATTTCAATTAATATGTGGAAAAAGAGCACAGCGCTGCTTTTGTAATGTTCAGTACACTGCAAATGTGATACATGTACATATTATTGTTTGCCTGAAATCAGAATCTCCTTGTTTTATTTATCAAAACAGCTACTCGTTAGAGGCTCCTTTGTACACTGCAACCTTCTATGATGTCAGTACTACAAGGGCCATAATGGCAATGATGATTAGCAAGTGGTAGCGTGTGCATTCCTACATGTGTACCATATAGGAATACAACTCTATTCCTAGAAAACCTGTGGCTTTGTTAGGTTCTACTTTATAAAGCAGAGCTTTAGCAGAGTGACGGTGGCCAGTGTGTGTTGGGCTTAATGGGAGCATGGTGAGCAACTGCTCTTCCATGGCTCTGTCAGACAGTCGCCAGTAAATCAGAGCAAGAGTTAGCATCCATGTGTTATCTCCAGACATGGAGACTAGAGGTCAGGACAAGAAAACACAGGTGAGTTACTGATTGATGGCTGCTGAGCGAGGTCACCCTCATTCAGGATGGCATTATCCCATAGATTACCTGGTGCTCAAAAGTGGCCTTCCTTATCCGTTCTCTTCCTCCCTGACCGTCTATACTGTGCTGTGCTTTGTTTTGAGGGATGATATATAATGAGGCTATGACCGAGAGATTAATAAGCGAGAGGAATGCAGGGGAAAGTGAGCACACTGCTGACCTTTGTCTCTGAGCTATTACCTGCCCAACATATCTGTGTGGTTAGAGATGCAGTGTGCTCTCCTGTACTGTGTTTCATACATTCATACTTGCCTGGGGGTGACAACAGGCGTTGGGATTTGTGTCTCGCAGGACTGTGAATATAAAGCGAGTGGATTAAAGCAGTGACAGGGTCATATTATTGACATATTGTTTCTATGAGTGAATGCCACAGCTCTGCATTAAACAGAAAACACATTAACTGATGGCAGGTCATCACTCTGTCGTTACAGCTTTCTGCCAACTCTATAACTTATCCTCCGACTCTTGACTTCCTGAAGCTGAACTGGAGACTGAGGTCAGTACTACTACGCCCACAGTAGTGTTTGAAGTTACAGCCACAGAGAATTTACAGAAAGGACAAAGATCATAGCAACACTCAATAACCATTTTCAAAACGACTTTCTGAAACGTGATGGTTCTTCCATGTGACTGCTCTACTTTGCATGCCCGGAGTTCACATATGGGCTTTTTCGCGTCTCGGCCAGAGAGACAGGGAGTACATTGTTTAGTCTGGAACGCATAAATGCGATGAGTAAAGACCACTGCAGGTGCTGCCATGTCTGGCTTAATAAGGCAAGCAGTGATCATTACAAATTCCTGAACACTTACTGGCATCAAACAGCTGTTAATCCTAGTGCACTAAGTAGAAGTCCAGTAGAGGTGGTGGCTGCTTTCAAACTCATAGTTGTGACTTACTATGGCAGGTAAGAGCACTGCTATCATACAGTACATCGTAATGATGAGTCGGTGAGCTGCCAGTCTGGGCACACTACATTCAGCATTGAAACCTCAAGTTTTATATATTAAAAACAATCACATTTAAATCACAATAACAGCGTTAATGAAAGAAAATATCAATTAGATATCAATTATTTCTTATTATTGTTCATCCCAACCCCATTCACCTGATCACTTTGTAATCATATGCAGCAAATGATGAATAATTGATTATTAATAAGCAATAAGCAATGCCAGACATTGGTAACTGTTTCCGGGAGGATGGAAATTCACCCTAAAAACTGAAGCCTACTAAAAGCCTAGAGTGGTTTAAACGTTTCTCCATTATACTGGATACTATGAGAAATAGGCTTTTTAAAAAAAATCAGGAAGTTCCTTCAGTCAAACTGGTGTTTCTGAGGAAAAGAAAGCAGATAATTTCTTTGTTTAAAGTCATCAGTTCCGGTAACCTTCCTGTAGTAACAGGTTCTACATTTCAACATTTTGCATACTGAATATATAAGGTACTGTAAACAGAACGAAGGATGAAATGGTTTAGGCACTGTGCTCCTGAATAAAGCCTTTCCTGCTCTCTTGTCTGAGCTACATAACACCACAAGTGGTTTCAAGAGCCCAGTAATAATGCCTGGAGAGGAGTGAGCTCTCCATTTTGAAAATGAAAAATAATTGCATTATAGTGTCTTCGCCTCCCCTCACTGCTCTCCTCCGACAGGCACGAAGACGATCGGCTCACAGCAGCGCAGCACGAGACGCGGCAGGCATAACTGTGTAAAGGTCAGGCAAACTCAAATGCATCTGGCTGAGTTTCAGCGAAAGGTGCTCTGAAAGCTTGCATTACCAAAACAATCAATTGACTTTAACCATGGACCAGCGGCACTTAAGCCTTCTACTCAATCATCTGGATCAAGATCTTCAGATCTTCAGCGGGGGCGGACAGGTTACTACTGGGTTAAACTAAATTTAGGCAACTCAGATAATACATGTGGTCTTAATTATAAATCAGTTCTATTACTGTTGTGAATGTGCTATGAGTGAAACACAAACAAGATGGTCATTACTTTAGGCCTAGATGTCCTAAAATGACAAGGCCTGCAACTCAGAAACACCAGTGTGACTGAATGAACTTTGTGTAAGTTTATTAAATATTTGCAGAGTGAAGTGGACAATGCCTATTAGCTTAATGATTGCACTGGACGACCACCCTGCCTGCTTGTACCCTCTCAGTGTGTCCCAAACTGCTCTGTGCAGTGCACCAGCCTAGTTCATATCTTATTTTCAGTGAGGTCCATCAATGGCTTCAGCTGTCAGAGTAATAAGCCTTATGTCTTTTTTCCTGCTGCTCTTTGAAACTAAACGTCAGCTACCTTCCCAGCTCTCCCACTCCATTCTTCTACAATGACATGTCTTATTTTAGGGATTGTTCACAAACGGCTCAATCACACTGCGCGGCATGAGAGCTAATAACGCGCTTACAGGAAGTCCTGGTCTCAACCCCCTAACAGAGAAAAGTACTGCCACCTTCTACGTCTCTCCGCTGCTCCCTCTTTCTCTTTAAGCCATGAGTACGCAAGTGTTAGCTGCCCGTCTCTCAGGAAGACGAGAAACACTTGAGGCAATGTTTTGTTGGCTGGTGCAGAGAGGTTACCGTAAAACTCAGACTCGCTATCAGTTTGCTGGGGAAAAAAGGCTCCACTGCTTGCTGGCTGAAGTTAGCCTCTTCTTCGAATTGCCCGTTCCACCTTAAATGGTGCAGCAGCAGTTACCTTCTGCCGCCTTTTAAGGTGGAACGGGCAATTCGAATGAGACGCTGACTTCAGCCCCGTCTTTCTTCAGGTTTACGCTCAATAACGGGTCCCCCGTTAAGAAACCTTCTCCTCGTCCGTCCCTTCCCACTAAATCTCCGAGCGGCAGCCCCCCTGTCTGAGCGTCTACACTCCCCAAGCCCACTCTCAGTTCCCACGAAACGACACAATCTGAAACGCGTGTCCAGCCGCTGTGTGTCTGCGCTGCGGTACCTGACACAGCCGTCCTCGCCGCTGCTCTGGTCATTTATTCGAAGAAGTACAGTCCAGCCGTCCGCATCCCGCAGCGCTGTCATCCGCTGTAGCTACTTCTGCTTGTCTCGGCGTTCTTTCGGAGGCCGGGCTTCCCCTCCTTCCCGTCACACCGGAGCTGCAATCCCACATCCAGCTGACCAGCACAACAACAGCAGCAGCAGCAACAACAACAACTACAGCAGCAGCAGCAGCAGCAGTCTCGAGCACAACGCAAACAAGTTCGCGCCGCACCACCCTGCACGAGACGCCCCGAGGGCCCCGCCCCCTCCACTCTCTCGCCATTGGGAAGCTCTCACAGGTTTCAGGGTCATTAATATTCATGAGCCAGTGGCTGTCCGATCGCGCTCATTGGTTGAAAAAGTACCGTCGCCCTTTTTTTTTCTATAAGTCCCTTCTCACTGGAGGCTACTGTCAGATGACGTCATGGAACATTCCGAAAATTCCAAATTTGTGGAATTCTGAAGAAAGGTCTAAAAACACTGAAGAGTTTTGTTGGATAGTTATCGTGTATTTTCAGGGATTTCTAGGTAGCTATGCTGCAATAGTAGCTATGTATGTTGCTATGCTTCAAGAGGCATTTTTCTACATTGTGTGTGAATATATATATATATATATATATATATATATATATATATATATATATATATATATATATATAATGTGTGTGTGTGTGTGTGTGTGTGTGTGTGTGTGTGTCTGCCAGGGAGGAAAACTCTCCCGAGATCTATGTTTTCAGTGTGAGTAATTCCAAGCCGTTTTCAGAGAGTGCATCATGTATCTGGGGAGGCCGGCAAGACTGCTGATGTCAGCACTTCTTCTGATATTCACTTACTCTTTCTTACTCCTCAGCATGGTTTAACCTCCTCCGTTTGAGCTAAAACCACTTAGTGCAGCATTAAGTGATAAATCACCCACATGGGAACTATTAGAGGGGTTAACCACCAGCATGGACTTTGTTTCAGTTAACCCTTTGCGTGGGGCTTGGATAAGTGGGTGACTAGGGCCAGAGAACAGAGTGGGATGTGTGTCCACTGGGCAATAAACTTATAGCTCATCATCATACAAAGGCCAATTGTGTAAAGTAAAGATCTATCACTGCTTAAATAAACATTCTTTCTTAGTGATTCACGTGAACTTTTGGCACAGGTCATATGCTCCATTCAAGAGTTCATCCGATGTTTAAGCTTCCTGCTCAGCAAAGCATCATGACAAGCTGAGTGTTTATTTAGTGGAATGTATAATAAAATGATTAAGTTGCCAGTGCATCATCTTTATTGCAGGATGTGCTGAAATGGGTTCTATATAGCACCCAAAAAAGATTAGTCTATTGTTACAAGCTGACATGATACCTATAGCAGAACCCCTTTGGTACTATATATAAAACCTCTTTCAAAACGATTCTCTATAGAACCATCTACTGCACCATTTCCAATAATATAAAGGATGATTTCATGATGCAAGGAACTCCTTAGTCTTTTAAATTGTACTTTGAATGTTCTTGGTTCTATGTAGAACCATTTTCTTTACTAAAGAACTTTTAAAGAACCCTCATTTGTGAGTGTGTAGCAATTATTAATCCGCTTAATCAGATTTCAGCATTGTGACAGGCGTAATCATGACGTGTAAATACTATTTGCATACCATTTCAAGCTATTTTCTAAGTACAAAGAGATGACTTATTACTGCCGTGGTTGTAGCATCACAACTCTGAGACTAGGATTACAAGTTAGAGAGTAATACTCAAATGCTTATATTCAGTTAGAAGTGCATAATTCTGAAATGACAACAGTATGGCCTCAGGCACAGACCTTTGTAGCACAATGAAGCGCAGGATTAATTACACTTCATCTAAGGCCAAGCCAGTTTTGCTGGGCCAACAGGTTAGGTGTCTACTCATTTTTAGGAGATTAGATTTTTCTCCTCTCCTTTCGAATTACACACCACTAGTGCTGTCGGTTTACTTTGGCAGCATTGTACAGACACGGGTCTGCTTCCTCTTTCTCTCTGCCTCTTTTTCTCTCTCTCTGTTTGGAATGGACTTACCCAGATCTGGCTCCAGTACTCTCCAGAGACCCCGTTCCATATCATATGTGACCTACTGTGAGATTTTTATTATTAATTTGTTATTTTGGGCAGTCTGGTTATTCGCCAGTAGGGTAGCTTGACCGAAGCATTTGTGACAATATTTATGACCCCCATTATACTACAATAGCGTTCTCTGAACCTCGTTGTATAGTGGTCCACCATCATAAACAATTGCTTAAAAATGACTACAGAGTGTTAGCGGTTAAGCCAATAGCAGTTTGTACATTATGTTACTAAGATTGTGCACAGAGGTCGAAATCTATTAGCAAACATACCTATTTACACAGAGTCCTGAAAAAGAAACCACATCAATCACCAGCACAAAAAGCCCAAGTAATATGCAGCCTAGGTTGTAAAAATGCATCCATGCATAGAGATGTATTGACCTTAAGGTGGCAAATGAACTGCATTGATCTCAATGGTACATGGTACTCAATGTTATATGGTACACTGACTCACATCCCCCAACAAACCCTAACATTCTAATGAATAGTGTGAATGATGGTGCACATTAGAACAGGTTGAGTGGAAGAGAAGATTCCAGAACAATGTGAATGGAGAAGAACGTCCTAGAACAGCATGAATGGATAACGCTTTAGAACATTATATGTGGAAGAGAAGATTCTAGCGCACTGTGAATATAGGAGAACATTCTAGTACAAAGTGGAAGGAGGACAGCATCATGGCATTTTACAACAGTTTAAATGGAGCCGCACATTCTGTGTTGGGGAACATTCTTGAATAGTGTGAATGATGGGGAACCTTCTGGAACAGTCTAAGTAAATGAGAGGATTTTGGAGAAGATTCTAGTGCAGGGGAACATTCTTGAACAGTGTGAGTGAAAGAGAACATTCAGAGATGATCCAGACATTTTCGAACAGTATGAATGGAACAACATAGTAGGCACAGAGTGAATGATGGGGAACATTCTTAAACAGTGTGATAGGAGGGGAACCTCCTAAATCAGTGCAAAAGATAGGAAACACTCTAGAACTGTGAAAGGAGCAGAACACTATGACGTTTTAGAACAGTATGAATGGAGCAGTATAGTATGCACATTGTGAATGTTGGGGAACATTCTTAAACAGTGCAAAAGATGGGAAACACTCTAGAACCGTGTGAAAGGAGCAGAACACATGCTAGACCAGTATGAAATGTTAGAACAGTATGTATGACGGTGTGGATTCTAGAATGGGATGAGTGGAGGATAACACTCTAGAATGGATAACATTTTAGGACAGGAAGAAAATTCTATAACAGAGTGAAGGGAGGAGAGCGTTCTGGAATAATATGAATGACAGGGAACCTGCTAGAACTATATAAGTGGAAGAGAAGATTCTAGAACCGTGTGAAAGGAGGAGAAGATTCTAGAACAATGTGAATAGAGAAGAACATTAGGACATTTTTAAATGATGTGAATGGAGCAGCACATTCTGGATCTGAATGAATCATGGTGAACATCCTAGAACGAGATGTTCTGAGAATCAAATTCCAGAACAGTATGAATTGATAACATTTTCAAACAGGATGAATGTTGTACCAGAGTGAATGGAAGACAGCATTCGTGAACAATATGCATAATGTGGGGAGGCTTCTGGAACAGTGTCTGGAAGATCCAAGAACACATAACTTTACGGCTGTGTCCAAATGAAAATAAAGGCTGCCTATTTATACAGCATTCGAAGGCTGGAAGGCAGCAGGTAATGTCCGAATCTAACGTTTGTATAAACGCTGCTTGCTGAGGTCCCTCCATCTGGAAGCCAGCGTATATGTATCCGTTACTACCTTACATATCCCATAATACTCTGTGTCATAGCAGAAATAGCAAAAGAGCAGAAAACACGAGTGCTGACACAGTGGAGAGCGCTGCCTTGTGAGACAGCGCAGGCAGCATGGCATCGAGACAGCTGCCTTCAGCTTATGACATTTCACACCAGTACGAGTGGAGCAGCACATTCTGAAACAGAGAGAATGATGGGGGACATTCCTGAACAGTGTGAACGGAGGAGAACATTTCAGAACAGTATGAATGGAGTTCAGGAGCGAGAACATAATGTCAGAGAATCGCACCCCTACTCTGCGGATACGCAGAGCTAAAAAACAAAGTGCACGTCAAAGAGAAGATAAAGTGATGGAGTGAAAGTCTTCGCCGGTCCCATCATCCGGTGCTCTCAGGAGGAGGAGGTGACGGCCGCACAGAGATCCTGCAGCGTGCGGCAAAGTTCACCTGGCACTCAGGTGATGAGTCATGGCTCTCTGGGCTCTGGCCTTGTCATCAGATGCCACCACTGCTCAGACTCCCCGCAGAGAGTGAGGGGGCGGCGGGTCTATCGCCATGGCAGCCGCAGCACGAGGCTGACTCACACAGGATGCCATGTGGAGGGGAAAGCTGTGAGGGAGCGGAGGCTCGAGCCATGGGGGAGAAAGGGTCATTGTCTAAAATAGCTGCTCAGATGGGTTCATGCGTGTCCCCACTTCTTCCCGAACTGTGCGTGCAGAGCTCCAGTCGAAACACAGCACGTCTTTGTACGCAACGCTAGACAGCGCGCGCGCTTTGGACGGCATCGGTGTTGCTCTTCTGCATTCGTATGTAAGTGGCGTGAAAGGCTTTGTTCCCTCAGGGGGAGTGTCTCGGCAGAGTGAGAGGGAGAGAGAGAGAAAGAGAGAGGGAGAGAGAGGGACAGACAGAGCAGCAGCAGGAACACTACAGTGTGAGAGCTCCACGCGGTGACAATATGATCCTAGCAGGCTTACGTAACAGGCCTGCCTGCATGCCTCTCTTCTAGCAGACGACCGGCACGGTGAGTGTTATATAACTACATTAGTCTCCCCTCAGAGGCCTGCTGCGCATGTGCAGTGTGTGCGAGAGCGAGAGAGAGAGAGAGAGAGAGAGAGAGAGAGAGAGAGAGGTGCAGACTGCTATGACTGTAATATAGTCAATGATGATGCAGAGGTAGAGAGAACAATAAGGAGACTGATGTTCACCTGAAACAAGCAAAATCTGAGAAAACAGCATCTATACTCAGACCAAGAAAATCTCTTTCAGCTGTTTGGCCTATCAAAGGGCCGATATCCCAGATCCACGTTTAAAATATTGTTTTAATGCAGGGTTTAAAGAGTGTGTAAAATACACTTCTCAGTCCAGATGTGGAACCTAATGCAGACCCTTTTAACATCATGAAAAACTAACATATTGTCATATGTCTGCCTATTTAGTAGGGGTGTAAGAATATATTTGAAACATATAAGTATCACAATGTTATGTGATATTGTATCACTTCCCAAAAACACTGATTTTTAATTATTAGTTTAAATGAAAAAGGTTTGTGGCACAAAGTGATTCATTTTGTGTTTAAACCTCCAACGGCTAGATAGCAGTGCTCCTAAGACTCTTCCTCTCCAACAAAAACACATAACATAAGGGAACTCACTGATCACAGTATGTTAAATATCTCTGCACTTTATTCCACTACCTTATGTCCAGAAATGAGTGCTGTGTCGGTGCTGCACTGTCCTGTATGTTTACTGTGTCTAATGTCTGTTTAGTTTGTTATATTTACTCTTGTTCCATGCTGCACCATGTTGTTTCTGGAGGAACGTAATTTCGCTCCACTGTGTACTTGTGTGTAAATGGAATGACAATAAAAGCCACTTGACTTGAACATCACTCACGTTCGCTATACTATTACAATTTTCCTAAAAATTTGATTTGAAAAACTGCTATATATGAGCCTGCTTACTGTTTCACTTTCTAACACAATATATTGAATCTTAACCTGTGTATCACAATACCTATCATATCATTAAGTTCTTGTCAGCCCTACTATTTAGCCTACATCAGTTTTAAAGGCCCAGTAAGAACAATAACTTGTTTGATTCTGAGGAATGAAGAGAGACACCGGAAGAGGACCTATATAAATAAAGGATATGTAGCACATGCAACATTCATGTTCCCATCATGGATTCCTTTCTGCATTAAATACTTAATAATAAGTTAATATCATTTCAATAATTTTTTACAGTGTTTTTAAGGCTTAGATCTTAAGAGATTACTTACATTATAAGAAATATAATGACAGTTCATACATGTTGCTGCTGCTATCAGAACAAAATACTATATCAGCCAATAACAGTAACTTCACAGTAGAATGGAAAAACACAATATAAAGACGAACTGGTGTTCAGATTATGTACAAAAAAAGAAAGAATAAACTACAAAAATGTAGAGAAAAGATAACAGCAACAATATGTATGCAGTGCATATAATAAATACTATGTAGTATTAAAGCACATCATTACTGTTCATAAACACTTAGAAACGTGTGATCATACATGCGTTCTCCATATTCGTTCTGTTAGTGACACAGTTTTATTCTGTGTGCTATACGTACCGTCTGCTGGACACTGCTGGACTGCTCTTAGCCGTCAGCGTGGGTAGTATTCAGACTGTTTAAACCTGACAGGCCCATTCTGGCAGGCATCAGCCCCACAAGCTCTTTGACGCCAGGATACAGGTCCCAGGGAGTCTAATGGGGCGGCAGCGTTGGGTAAATGTTCTCAGTGCACATGTGCCAGCAGTGCCCAAACACAATTAGCAGCGCTCCATACTGCAGTGTAATCCAATGTGCCTGCGTCTTACACTTAGAATGCAATTACACCTCTGACAGGCGCGTTCAGTCATTTCACAATTAGAGCAGGGTTTGCACGTCGACTACGGGCCTTCTTGAAATGAACGTTTTTCTATGAAAACCTACCGTGGCAAGTTCAGTGAGTTTCTTTGCCAACTTTGGATTAGGAACAGACTGAATTACCGAGTGCAAAGGAAGATCTATACGGAGCACATTAATCTTAAAAGTTTCATGTTATGACTTTTTTTTTCCTCTCGCTTTGATAATAAACAAAACTGTAATGATGACAAATTTCTGTTTCCCCCACTGGCTGCTTCCCCAACATAGGATTTTATCCATTCGCTTATATAGCCAGTGCATCAGCCATCCATAATGCTATAATAGAGTCTTATTGTTTTAATGTTTATTTATTCATGTTTTTTTGTCAGATAGCTGTAAACATAAAGAATGCATAACTTACTCCAACATCAGGTTCATATAAATGCATCCATTAAGCAATACAAGCACGTATCAAGTGATAAGACAGGGAATCACAAACTCAGTCAAAATATACCATGCAGCATTAATTGTGACTGAGAGAGAGAGAGAGAGAGAGAGAGAGAGAATGAGAGATGAAGAAACGAGAGGAACACTTCATAAGAGAGAGAGCGAGAGAGAGAGAAAGAAGAGAATGCGGGAGAGAAGGAGAAATTGAGAGTGAGTCAGTAAAAGATATTAAAAAGAAGAGAATGAGAGGAATGTAGCAAGCGAACTAGAAAGAAGCAAAAGAGGAGGAGGAGCAAATGAGAGCAATACAGAAATGCATGAGCAAGAAATGGGTGAAGAAAAGAGAAAGGGAACAACATAGAGGCTATTTTAGGAGGCAGTTTAATGTAAAGAGGAAGGAAGACACTGCAGTGTAAACTAGGAGTTTTCTGGAAAAACATGGTGTTATTTTTTTGTGAAACGTTTTTCTAAAACATGACTGGATACCGTAGAACAGTGAGACAGAAAGTTTTAGCATGTGTAAATACAAACAGTCATAATAGCATTTATGAAGAAGAAATAACATTAAAATAACTTACACTCAGTAAGTCAGCAGGCCTTCATCGAGAACTGCCAAGTTGTTGAACACTCCATTTTTGTGTAACTTAGAGAAGGGCAAATACATTCTGGCCCAGCCAGCACCAAAGACTCAGTTAAAGAGTAATGTTACCCGAGGAAGGCCCTGGCAAGTTCATTTTCCGTAGCCTCCAGCTTTGTTTTCTTGTGGTAAGGAGTTTATACTTCGGGGAACTTCTGACCTACGCTAGGCCGTGTCCCAGTAAGCCGAAACTCAGACAAAGCAGACAAACCAAAGGTTTTTGGCACTGCTAACAAAACTGACTTGATCGAAAAAAAATGAGGCCAAAGACTATTCCAAACGTTGCTCTCCAGCAGTGCTGCCAAAATCAACACTGTATTGTCTGGTAGCCGGCCTGGGAGAGAGTAGCTCAGCACACTGCCTACTGGTTCCTAACACAGTATAACAATCTCGTACATGTACATTTAACATCATCAATACAGCAAAGGCAAATGCTCATTAACATTATTTTGGTAATGAGTCAAGCACAGGGTGATAAACACCTTGAGATGGTCTCTAAGAGCTCTCTCTGCAAAACTGACTAAACAATGTAATAAATCTTCCTGTAAACGAACCATTAGGCTGTTCAGTATTTACAGTAAGCTAGAGTATGCTCATATAACAAGTGAATGGCTGGACATGCTTGCAGGGTAAACAAATACCAACAGTGTTCCAGACCCCTGCAGCTCACTGGGCTCATATCACTAGACTTAAGTAGCACAGAATAATAAGCTCACTGCATGATAGCTTGAACTTTGATGGGGGTTCCTAACTCCAGATCAGGCTGGTTTAACCCGATTCAGCTCAGACATGATATTTGGCCATTATGCTGATACAAGTGCAGCAGAACCATCAAACATTGGCCAGCCTCCCCAAAACAGTGGGGCAGTTCAGTTTCACCTGTGTCAGACTTGGACCTTGGCCTGAAATTTTGAGTGACCGTATCTCTGAACAAATTATTATTTTAATGACTGAACTTTCTATTTTGTCACCAACAAAACAAAACGTTACCAACTGTTTTAGTAGTGATTGTGTCGGATGTGACAATTACAGCTCATAAAAATATTAGCAAGTACATGACAAGCAAAAACAACTTTGAACAATTGGACACATAAAATTATATGCACCTTCAGGAACCCAACAGCTCACCATGTGGTCATTAAGGACAGGGATGAATACCTACTTCCTGCAATACAAGATGCAGGGGTGTGGCTAAAATAAGGCTTTACCTTTTTGGGTGATATGAAAATATGGGGCAGGATTTGTTGTATAGTTTTTTTTAATCATAGCATTATAAAAGTTTTTGATTGTTTTTTGTTATTAGTATTGTTATATTTGTATTGTTTTACTGTGGGGCGGCAGTTTAAACTAATATATAGTGTAATGATCCATGAACATAAAACTATTTTGCTAAGTCTGGGAATATGCATGGCCTAGGAAACAATGCAATGTGAACTAAATCTACCCATTGCGTCCATTAACTGTGCCTACATTTGACTGGAGGGGCTCCATCCACTGAAACGAAAGCACATAATGTTCAATGCCCCCCTTGTGCTCCAGCTCTCCAAAACAACTTGTGGAATTTACCAAACACATTTATATTTTGCACCATTCCTTTGATACAGGACCATCTTTCAAATTTCTACGCCTGTGTTTTTCTCAGCTGTCTTGGCAGTGGATGACCCATTTTAGCTCTGCATCACGCCAGGCGGCTGAGAGTTGCTAGTGCTGTAATTGCTTGTAAATGAAAAATGGTCTTATGCTTGGTGGGTCCGCCCTGGGGTCTGAAGAGTGAAAAACAGATCAAATGGAGCTTTAGAACGCTAAAATGCAGCATAAGCACACACATTTACTGAGAAAGAGCAAAGAAGAAAAGTGATGAGAACAGAACGCCTGGTTGTCAACAGAACCCACAAGGAACTCACACCTATAGGCAAGACAAAGGCATCATCAGTTCAAGTTCATTTTCCTTGATAATCACTGTTATCAGTATAATTCATTAATAACAGACAGAAACACAGCCAATCAGTGGTGAGCATTAAATGAAGTTATGAAATAACTTAAGTTTGGGAGAAGGACCACGCCCAAACTCCTCCCTTCCATTATTACACGCCCTATATAAACCACTACTCTGCCCTCACCTTCTCGTGACGAAATTCGCACCCCACCACCTCCCCAGCTCCTCCAACACTTCCAAAATCTTACTCACTCTTCACTTGACAAAAAGGGGTGATCTGGCTTCAAAACCTAGCAGCAGAAGCCACCCAGAACTCCAGCCCCAAGTTTCTCGGAGTTCCCCCGCCTTGCCCTGCCTTAGTGGTCCGCACTTCGCAAATACATCCTTACTTTACTATTGTCTTGCTATGCATACGTTCACAGTATATTGCAGATTATCTCTTGGCATGCTTCATATTCTTAAGATCAGAGATATCATCAGCTGCACATCAGTTCCACCTAGTGGACAAATGACAAATATAAATCTTATCTCTCCAAATAAATATAATGACAAATAAGCTTGTGGACAGTGTTACCTCCAAATTCAACAGTACTGGGCGAAATTATGTGGCATAATTAAATTGCTATGGTCTGATTGGCCAATCTGGACAATGTCACTCAGACCTATTCACAGTTGTGCATTTATTGCCTCTAAAATCAAACTCACCGGAAGCTATCAGTAGAAATGGTTACAAACAATTTACCGGATTTCTGAAACATTGTTTATTACAGTTTTGAAAAAGTGTCAACAGACAAAACAGTCCCCAAAAAACTTTCCAAACTGACAGTTTCATTATTAACACAAAGGTAGATACACAACTGGTTGATTTAGATAGTAAAGAAAATGGCTATATCTGCATTGTACAATGTTACAATAAGCCATTTCACAGTAAAACACTCTTACCAACCTTGTTTACCTCAGAACAAAGAAAACATGCAGAAATACAGTCCATCACGTTACTGGAGAAACTGCTTCTACTCTTCTGAGAAGACGAATTTGAAGAATTTGATTGCCTTCAAGGTGAGCATTAGTCAGGTCAGGTGCTAATATTGGATGATTAGTTCTGGATGACAAACTCCACTTCAATTCATCCCAAAGGTATTTGATAAGAGCTCAATTACAGTCCTACTGCTTCACAACCTGGTGCTGGAGGGTTTATACCCCTTTAGCCAATGCCAACACTAGGAACAGCAATCTCAGGCTCATGAGGAGCTGCTTCAGAACGGCCAATTTCATTGACAATGCAAATCCTATGGTCATTATATGTGTGAGCAGTGGGTGCATCTTGAAGTAGTTGAATTAAAAAAGGAGTATACGCTGATCAGTTGCAGAACGATTTATTCAAATAAAAAACATTGGCAGATGCAGATCAACCGATACTGAAGAACCGATATGTTAGGTAGCAGAAACATTGTGCAACAACAGTAGTTACTCATGGATGGTATAAAACAAGTAAGGCACTTCTCTCCTGGCTTGGAAGTTGTTGATAAACCAGGTCATCTGTAAAGGCACTTTTAGTGCATAAACACTACTGGAAATCTTGCATGTTGCTGCTGATAAAATATAAACAATGTACCATCATGCTTGTGTTGATTGCTTACCTTGGGCAAAAATGCCAGATGCATCTACATGCTTTGTTACTAAGAATACAATCAGAGTCTTCCAATGTCATCAGTAGAACAATGTTCTGAATACAGGCATTTGACTATTCACAATACATCCAGAAAACATCCAGAACACTTGAAGCTATAGAGTTAAATCAAGTTCATATAATACTCCATTCATATTCATAATACATCTCCATCACAGGACAACAACGAGACAAGTATTGAAAATCTACAACATTTAAAGCTTACTTTCATCACTTGAAACAAGGGAAGTGTGCTTGTGTGAAAAATTAAGAATGTACAAATGTTGTTTAAGGATATTAAAATGGAAAATGACCAAAAACAATGTTTAAAAAAGTACATAACAAAAATAAAAAGTTGAAACATTATGAATAATAGCAGGGTACATTTCAAAAGCGATATTGTTAGTTCACTATAATAACATTGTATCCAGCAGTGAAATGTTGTTGGAGTCATTGCACTATACTATACAGCATGATTTTGCACATTTGATGATCTTAGATATACTAATGCACACCCACACAAACACCGACGGCATGTTGAAAGAGCACCACCATCTATATTTCAAATACAGATTAGAGTTCGGCAGCTCATTTCAGCTCTGACTGCTCAGCAAAGCAGCAAGAGGGATGCGGCGTGTGTTGCAGGAGGGTAGGGTGTGTCGCACTGGGCTTATCTCTCAAACACACTGCTTATATGGGGCTCCAGTGAGGGTCTAGACAGAAAAAAACAGCCCCCCTCTTACAGCCCCAAAGGCCAACACAGTTTTACACGTCAGCCTGGCTCGGTCACATGTTCTATCTATTATGAAATTGCTTAAGGACTAAGTGCTTTAAAAGACTGAAATTCAACCCCGACACAGAAATGAAGTTCCTGTAGAAAGTGTGTTCATTTCAGGTAGAGACGGTTAGTAGCAGCAGTGACATGCATATTCGTACTTATGTATTCGTGGCTAGACCTCTAAGGAGATGGCCTGTCGTGCACCTGCACCTATTGTTTTAAACATGTACAGTATCAGGTTTGTTTAGTGTTGTCTATTCAAGCATACAAGAAGTGATTTTTAAAAAGAATCAGGTGTACAAGGTCAAAATTGCTCCAGTAAAGAAACCTGCACCTACAGTTGTACCAGGTTACTGGAAAAAAAACAAAAAACAGATTTGCTATGAACATCCTTCATGTTAGTGGGTACAGCACCACAACATCAAGAGCAAAAGTAGATAACGCTCTATCTCCCACTCACACATGCACACATACTTAAGGAGGCTCAGCTGAAATCCCTGTTCGGGAGGAGAACTGGGGCTACGAGGGTCCAGAGATACAGCGCCAAACCCAGCCAGCTGGAGCAGATTTTCACCCACACTGCAGGCATGGTGCTTGCCATGGCTTGGGTAGTAGTGTCAGGCCTAAGAAAGGAAAAGAGTGCAAGAGAGGAACATTGACACAGGTGTATTTGATATGCGGCATAATTAGGAGGATCCTTATCTGTATATCCATCACTTTCAGCTCATACAGTATGCAAAAGTTTTAGGCACCACAGGTCAAACTATGTTTTATTGATTTTCTCATAAAAAATATAGCCTGTGCAATGTTCCCCAGTGCAGTAAATGATGCATTTTGACATAGATGTTCACTTAGTTTTACTTTTTACTTCAACAAATGATGTCATTTGACTGCAGAGATTTGCATATGACTGCAGATTCTTAAAATATACGCAGGTGAATGTAAAACACAGTGGAGACACCTACCAGACATATTTGCATAAAAAAACATATTACAGTAAACACCTGTTCACTCAGCATTTCCCTCGAAAGCAAGGGTGTTAACAGGGAGTCTGTCTCTCCTCTACTGCAGCAATAGCCTGTACCTACACTACTGCTCAAAAGTTTGGGATCACAGTGAAATTTTCTTGTTTTTAATGGAGTATCTTCCTTCCTTAACACAACAATGGACTGACGGGTCTCTAAAGAAAGTTGTTTTTTTCTGGTCATTTTGAGTCTGTCAGCAAGCCATCAACTGCTGATGCTTCACATACTAAACTAACCTGGAATGTTGTTCTCCCTTTTATACTCACTTATCAGTAGAATGTTTTTCAGCTGTGCATCACAATTGAGCAACCAATTAGCCCAATAACATCCTTAACTTGGATTGGTGGTCGTACCAGGAGATTTAGACAAAGGACTGAGAATTGCTGATTGTAGGACTATATGCAAAATAAGCCTCTATACAAAAATAGACTTTAATACAAACATTTTTATTCTTTAAAAAGCATCTGATACACTTAAATTAATTGTGAAATGGACAATAGTGTTTGTGAATTGCATGAAAATTGCATGAAATTAAATTCTAAAGTGATCCTAAACTTTTGAGCGGTACTGTATCTGGGAAGGCTTTACATTAGAGCTTGGTGGACTTTTTTGCACCCAGCCATAAGTGCATTAATGAAGTGAGGCTTCATGATGGATGACTAGTTCTGGATCACACATACCACTCCATGAGCTTTATAAACTTCTACAAGACACTCCTGGTACTCGTATTAGGTATGGTGATCTTAGGCTCAAGTGCAGCTACTCTGGAGGATCACATTCTATTGTCATTACTCTATAATAGAAAAATAATTTGCTTCAGTGTGGACTGGATCTTAAAATAGCTAAATTAACTAATTAAAAAGATGAGCACAAACCTTTGGTATATAGCAATGATGGGAGCACTAGTAGAGTTTTTGTTAGCGCTCTCATATTTTTACTCTTGCCAAGTGTAAAAACAGTAAGACTCTTATAAAAGCTTTTACTGTAAAACTAAAGGCCCACTTACTTGTACCAGTTGGTGAGGGTCATCATAATGTACAGTGAGGCCAGGAAGAGGTGAAAGTGAAAGAAAGAATAGCTATAGGTGACCCCATCTTCCTCATTATCCACCACCCTCGGCACACCGTTATCGTCCGTTTTGCTTTCCACGTCTGAGCCCTTCCCTTCCTCTGTCTGCATCAGCCTATTCACCTGAGCGTTACTTGAAGAGCGGATACTGCACACAGAGTAAAACAGCCACTCAGTGACGCAGCACCACACACAAAAGTCTACTTACTATAACCAGAATAGCTGCAGCTGAGAGCAGAATTAATATTCATGAATTGTGGGAAAGGATCCATCTGTGCTCTCTGCATTACAAATACAACTTTACAGACACAAAGTCGTTTATCACAACAAAACAATACAAAATGTTCCTAACCTTGGTTCTGGAGTACATTCCCTGTATGTAATATTTATTGCAAAATAACTTAAAATCAAGTAGCTACTGCACAACTTTCACAAAATATATACATATTAATATACATCAGTATTGCACTACAGTATTATAAGTTTAATATAAAAGCTAGGACATACACACATGTACACTTTTCGATATATGCAATTGGTTGGTCTGGGACAGAAAAAAGATATACAGGATATTCAGTAAATTGTATAATATATATTTCAGATTATACATTACCAGTCAAACGTTTTCGAACACTACCAGCCAAACGTTTTAGATCACCACCAGCCAAACGTTTTAGATCACTACCAGCCAAACGTTTTAGATCACCACCAGTTAAACGTTTTAGATCACTACCAGTTAAACGTTTTAGAACACTACCAGCCAAACGTTTTAGATCTCTACAAGCCAAACGTTTTAGATACACTACCAGTTAAACATTTTAGATCACTACCAGTTAAACGTTTTAGTACACTACCAGCCAAACTTTTAGATCACTACCAGTTAAACGCTTTAGATCACTACCAGTTAAACGTTTTAGTACACTACCAGTCAAACGTTTTAGTACACTACCAGTCAAACGTTTTAGATCACTACCAGTCAAACGTTTTAGATCACTACCAGTCAAACGTTTTAGATCACTACCAGTCAAACGTTTTAGTACACTACCAGTCAAACGTTTTAGATCACTACCAGCCAAACGTTTTAGATCACTACCAGTCAAACGTTTTAGATCACTACCAGTCAAACGTTTTAGATCACTACCAGTCAAACGTTTTAGTACACTACCAGTCAAACGTTTTAGTACACTACCAGTCAAACGTTTTAGATCACTACCAGTCAAACGTTTTAGATCACTACCAGTCAAACGTTTTAGATCACTACCAGTCAAACGTTTTAGTACACTACCAGTCAAACGTTTTAGATCACTACCAGCCAAACGTTTTAGATCACTACCAGTCAAACGTTTTAGATCACTACCAGTCAAACGTTTTAGATCACTACCAGTCAAACGTTTTAGATCACTACCAGTTAAACGTTTTAGATCACTACCAGTCAAACGTTTTAGATCACTACCAGTCAAACGTTTTAGATCACTACCAGTCAAACGTTTTAGATCACTACCAGTCAAACGTTTTAGATCACTACCAGTTAAACGTTTTAGAACACTACCAGTTAAACGCTTTAGATCACTACCAGTCAAATGTTTTAGTACACTACCAGTCAAACGTTTTAGTACGCTACCAGCCAAACTTTTAGATCACTACCAGTTAAACGTTTTAGATCACTACCAGTCAAATGTTTTAGATCACTACCAGCCAAACGTTTTAGATCACTACCAGCCAAACGTTTTATATCACTACCAGCCAAACGTTTTAGATCACTATGAGTCAAACTTTTTAGTACACTACCAGTCAAACGTTTTAGTACACTACCAGTTAAACGTTTTAGATCACTACCAGCCAAATGTTTTAGATCACTACGAGTCAAACGTTTTAGATACACTACCAGCCAAACGTTTTAGATCACTACCAGTTAAACGTTTTAGATCACTACCAGCCAAACGTTTTAGATCACTATGAGTCAAACGATTTAGTACACTACCAGTCAAACGTTTTAGTACACTACCAGTTAAACGTTTTAGAACACTACAAGTCAAACGTTTTAGATCACTACCAGCCAAATGTTTTAGATCACTACGAGTCAAACGTTTTAGATCACTACCAGCCAAACATTTTAGATCACTACCAGCCAAACGTTTTAGATACACTACCAGCCAAACGTTTTAGATCACTACCAGCCAAACGTTTTAGATCACTACCAGCCAAACGTTTTAGATCACTACCAGCCAAACGTTTTAGTACACTACCAGCCAAAGGTTTTAGATCCCTACGAGTCAAACGTTTTAGTACACTACCAGTCAAACGTTTTAGTACACTACCAGTTAACCGTTTTAGATCACTACCAGTCAAACGTTTTAGTACATTACCAGTTAAACACTTTTGATTGGTACTGTTCTAAAACGTGTGACCAGCAGTGTAAAAGATGATGTACAAGGGGTCAAGTCTAAATCTGGAGTTGTAGATGTGCTAGACTTGAAGCTTCAGTAAAGTAAATAAAAAGATCATTACGGTTATCAACTATGCTTCTAACAAATGCATGAACAAGTTTGCCTGCACTGCTCCAAGACAGAAATGGCTGAACTACAGTGATATCTCTCACATTTTAAAAAGCCACTTCAGTGACTGCATTTACATGTGTTATAAAACCATGCCTAGCATCTACAATTACACCTGGGTTTCATACCTCATGATCACATATATGTCTGATCCAACCAAGCAGGTAATAACCACGCTATGTGAAGTGGGTGTGTTAGTTTTGTGTTCATTTTATAAAGGATTTTATTAGAACTCACTACTCTTTTTGCTTCAGTTACACAGCTTTTATGAACATCTTATGAAACACCTAGAGAAAACACTAAACGTTCAGCTTATACACACATACCGACACATCATTCTGTGAAGAAGGAAAGTGCATCCCTATCTCACAGTACTGCAGGCAGCTGCATTCTAGCTAAAGCCCGAGATTAAATCATAGCCTCAGGACACATCGTTGCTTTACAGGCAGTGATTTTATCAGTGCAGTTTTCAGAAGCCCACAATAAAGAGTCAAATCCTCACCAAGTGAAAACAGACTAAAATGTATAATACTTGAGAAGACTACCTGGCATAAAGAGTGCAGAAGAGGAAAATGACCAATCCCACGATGCCTTGGGCATCCCACCACTGCACCATTCCCGGGGCACTGGTAGGAGTCGGCTGTGAGCTGCTGCTGACATTGGACACCAAGCTAAGCAGGCTGGGGTTACACTCCCGATCTGAGGAACAGCAGACACATCAGATGAGTATGGAGGAGCCATGGTGTTCACATGGAATGATCTATTCTATAAGCTCAGTAATCATTTTTACACTAACGGGAATAATGCATGCACTGATTTTGCTATAGTCTGTGATCTTATTGCTTTTAACAACACTAAACAACACCGCTCAAAAGTTTGGGATCACAGTGAAATGTTCCTGTTTTCAATGTTTTCAATGGAGTATCTTCCTTCCTTAACACAACAGTGGACTGACGGGTCTCTAAAGAAAGTTGTGAAAGCTGATACACTTAAATGAATTGCATGAAATTAAATTCTAAAGTGAGCGGTAGTGTATGTTCAGTGTTTTTTCTTAATTTCTTTATCTCCTAAAGACAAGCTTGTCAAAAATATATTCTATGTCATTTTTACTTAGAAACTACATACTAAGCAATACAATACAGATCCAATACAGGGACAGTGATCTGAAGCTCATAGGACCACCTTCCCTGCATACCACAAAGAACTTATTTTCTATAACTACAAAACAGAAAACATTATGTAACCAAAACATTTTATGACTTTTAGCTAAACATGCAAATGCATGAACTCAACATGACTCAACATTTTAAGAACAAGTTCTTTTGAAATCTTTTGGCTGTTCGTGCGGTCCATGCTCGGGCAAGAAATGCAGATGAGGCTTCCTCTCTGACTCAGTGTTTTCTATATTCTTCCATATGTCCTCTCTGCCTTTTCCCTGTCTCTATGCAACATGATTCCACACAATAAGGAATTAATAGAAAGCCTGTACGCCCACAAATAATGATCTACATTTGTTTAGTCTTAACACCTACATGCTTCTGTACACCAGACCATACAGTGGCATTATTAAAATAGGCAACCGCGAGTAGACCAACATGTTTTGTTATTTTAACAAAACATGTTGTTCTAAACAAACTTAAAATCAAGTTTTAGTGTGTATGTCCTATTAACTTGCTAATTTCAACAAAACTAAATATTATATAATATACTAAAAACAAAATAATTTGATTTATGTGTTATGCTTCTCCTCCTAATATTGTAAAATCAGCAAATTAAACAGTAATTGTTCATTAAAGTGTATATGAAATGTTCTCTGTCGAGGAGGAAAGAAAAAAAAAAAAAACACACAATCTGACCAGTTGCACGCAAAACGTTTCATATGACTAATCAACAGGTTCTAAAGTATCTTCAAATTCAACCAAATTAGGATAAAAACTACTGCAGGCCTTCATGATGTGCTGTCTCTTAAAAGGGTGATAATACATTATTTTTTTTATTTTTAAAAATGTTAAGTAATGACTTAAACACTTTTTTAAATTTGCAACAACATATAATGTTTTTCGCTGGTCAACCTGTTTCTTTGTTTTATTACATACGTCCACATATATAACCAAAGGATTCTAACATGTTAGTCCACTAACAGTGTGCCTGATAGAATTAAGCATATTTTAAATTATGAGCACCCCCTTATCAGTGATGCCAACCCAGTGAAATAAAGAAACTACAGGAGAAGCACCCGTACGTGATTATTCATGACAGTTACAACTGTTTGTCTGCTGTCACTCAGAGAGCGATGCAGCCTGAAGCTTTTTTGTCCCACTTTACCTGATGGCCTGCTGACCTCACCCTACCATAACACAGAAGAGACTACAGAGGTGGACCTCACACCTATAACACAAAACTATTCCAGGGCAGAAAACTCTCCGCCAAACACATGAACCTACAGAAGAATTACAAAAGCAACTGTACATGGTAAACTATTTAACATCTTGTGAATGACTTACTGGGATTGTTGGTCATGGCAGACCATGTGACATACATGGTGTACAGAGTGATGAGGGAGGACTGGAGCAGGCCGGACTGAGGAGAGGCATCCTGAGAAACAATGCAAAGAAATACACTCATGTAGAAAGAGACTAAAAGAAGTGTTGGGAATCCTTACAGGCTTTATTAGCACAAAAGCAGACATCACACTTTTACTGCTGGGGATTTCGTCAGCTGGTTTTTGTGCTCCTGGCTTTTAGGGCTTCTGTAAGCAAAGCACTCTCATTTGTTCATATTACTGCACTATGGAATTATTTATTAAAGGCCTCAGTTTGGTCTCTCTGGACACTGAGCTGAGGCTTCTCCTGTCATGATTCTCAGTGGTGGTCTTCCGATTTGCAAGGTATCAGGGCTATAAAAAGAGCTGACTTTGGTTGCACTGCTGGCAGGAGATCCTGTGCCCAAAACAGCTTAACTTGCCATTAATGCGTAAGATGTTGTGCTTACGCTGATGTCAGCATGGAACTCATGCTAAACGTCACATTCAGCAAAGGGAGTGAAAGTCCACTGCAAAGATATGATGTCTGCCCACTAATTCACCGGACACTGCAGTCTAAAGAACTGCAACCAAGTAAAGCCTGTAAGACCCAATAAACAGAAAAAGTGCTGAAACAAAAAAAAAACAAACGCTGGAACAAAGATCGGCAGAACAACGGAAACCAACTGCATTGCTTAGTTCTTACTGATACACTAGAATAATATATAACACTGATAAGATACTAAAATTTGTAGACTTAGTTAAGGCCACACCTACTGCAGGAGCAACTGTTGAGTACAGAGTTAGACCTTTGTGTGGAGTTTTCTTTTTTTTTTACAGATAATTAAATAAAATCAAATTTAATCTATATGGAAAGGGTGGAGTGCCCTCTCCAGGTTGGAAATGACTTCCTGCCTCAAGTGGAGGAGTTCAAGTATCTTGGGGTCTTGTTCACAAGTGAGGGAAGGATAGAGCGGAAGATTGGCAGATGGACTGGTGCAGCGTCTGCAGTGATGCGGGCTCTGTTCTGGTCTGTCCTTGTGAAGAGACAGCTGAGCCAAAAGCAAAGCTCTTAATTTACTGGTCCATCTACGTTCCTACTCTCACCTGTGGTCACGAACTTTGGGTAGTAAACAAAAGATGCCGAAATGAGTTTTCTCCGTGGGGTGTCGGGTCTCACCCTCAAAGATAGGGTGAGGAGCTTGAATATATGGGGCAGGCTCAGAATCAAGCTGCTACTCCTCCATGTCATAAGGAACCAGCTAAGGTGGTTCGGGCATCTGGTTAGGATGCCTCCTGGACGCCTCCCTGTGGAGGTGTTCCGGACATGTCTGCCCGGGAGGAGACCCGGGGGAAGACCTAGGACATGCTGGAGGGATTATATCTCTTGCCTGGCCTGGGAACGCCTTTATCCCCCCGGAGGAGCTAGAGGAGGTGGCTGGGGAAAGGAAATCTGTGTTTCTCTGCTTAGACTGCTACCCCCGTGACCTGAATTCCCGGAAAAGCAGTAGATAATGGATGGACGGATGGATAATCTATATGGTTAATAGCTTAACTTACACTGCGCTGGCTAGTCTTCTTTATTAATGCAATAAAAAAAAACTCATAAGAAAACATTATTAATATTATATAATTATATAACATCATAAAATAACTTTCCCCTGTATCAATTAGCTCTACCTCTCTGCTTGCTATGAAACTGAACAAACTCTGGAAATACAGCAAATACCTGTACTTTGGGCAGAATGGAAACCACAGAGATGATGACACAGAAGATGAGATTGAGGCTGATGAAGACCTTATGTTCGGCACAGTCATCAGGCTTTGTGTAGTATAGGTAGAAGAGCACCACAGCAGCAAAGGCCAGGGCATAGTGCAGGATGGTGAAGAACAGGAGACCTACACACGTGCACCACACAGCAGTTTCTAGTTACTTCTCAAGTGTGACACACCCTGGCAAAGTCTTTTGTACTGAAGTGTAGTATTACAGGTCCCCGAGGAGGAGGCCGCCTCACCAAAGAACCAGCATTTGCTGTTGCCTTCCTCAGCATTTCTCACCCACACCTCATTCCAGGAATGGGCAAAGTCAATCAGCAGGATCAGCTGGATCAGGATGAACATGAAGGAACCCACAATGCCGAAGTAGAACCACACTGTATGCAAAAGACAGAAGATATGAACACATACAGTAAGAATGTTACTATAAAATAGTGGTTAATAAGATCATCAGATCTTAATCCCCCACAGTTTATGTTTTCCCTGCTCACACCAGACATGTGCAGGGCATGATTATTGCCCAATCAATAACTAAACTAGCCTTCACACACAGTAAAACACTGTGAAACCTGAAACCTGACATTGACCACAGACTATTTTATCATCGATTTATATTATACTATAAATCTTTTTAGATGAAGATCTTTGCTCCATGTGTCAAGATAACATATTTTGTTTCACATTATCTGAACAAATAGCTCTAATATCTGATCATGTTCTTTGTAAATTTTCCACATGGTGAGTCATAGAGCAGTGGTTTCTCGTTGCTAAAACACTGAGCTACAACAATAACATATCAGCTGTTTTCGATACCACATCAATGCCTTTTATAACATCTCAAAACGTTCATAAAAAAAAAAAACAGTCTTCTTTTACTACAGACACAAACATTCCATTACCAGGTGTTTAGAGCAGTTTCCTGTTTTTCTTTTACTTCTTTTCATCTCATAACTCAAATGCTGTTTTGTGCTGTAGGTGCACATCACACAGTACGTACCGTTATGAAACGTTCCATCAGGGATGAAGAAGGCTCCAACAGTGATACCAACAAGGATCAGAAATTTAAAGAACCAGAACCTGTGAATATATAAGAAAGCAAGAAATCAGCTCATTAGATAGACACACAGTCAGGTTTGCTAGTATTTGGACAGTGACACACTGTATGCCATAACACTGGGCTTGGAATTCAGCAGTTTAGATGCAACTCAAATGCAGAATTTCATCCATAACGTTGCATAAATAACTTAGGAATTATAGCATTTTTTAGATATTCCCTCCATTTTCAGAAACTTACATAATTTTATTACAAATACTTAACACTTTAATTTAATACTTGGATGCAAATCATTTGCAGTCAATAACAGCCTAAAGTCTGTATCCCATAGACATTACCAAATGCTTTTGAGTTTCCTCCCTTGAGATGCTTTTCCAGGCCTTTACTGCAGCAGCGCTATGGTGCTACTTGTTTGTGAGTGTTTCTGCCTTCAGTTCTGCAGTCAGTGAGTAAAAGGCATGCTTGACTTGGTTGACTGACTTATTGGTTTTGCCTTAAGAAGCTCTGGGGTTGCTTTTGCAGTATGTTTTGTGTCATTATCCATATGTACTGTGAAATGCTGTCCTAACAGTTTTGCAGCATTTGACAGAATCTAAGCAGTGAGTACAGCTCTGTACACTACAGAATTCATCCTGCTACTACTATCAGCAATCACAGCATCAATAAATACCAATGATCCATCTCCACTGGCAGTCATACATGCCCTTATCATAACACTGTCTCCACCACGTTTGATAGCTGATGTAGCATGTTTTAAATCATGAGCCCTTCCGTTCCTTCTCGATACTCCTTCCTCCTCATCTTTCTGGTACAGGTCAATCTTGGTCTCATCTGCTCCAAGAGTCTTGTTCCAAAACTGAGCAGGTGTGTTTAGATGCTTTCTAGTAAAGACTATGGACCTGACTGTACATTCATGTGGGTTATAGGAACAAAGTCTAAACCAAGACCAATTTTGCAGCCACCAAAACAATTCTATGACGTACCCATTCTGAATGGCTGCACGAGGGTCTTTGCTGGTTCGTACACGAATCATGATGGCGGAGAAGAGGAAGAAGAAACAAGCCATGGCAAAGCACATGCGGTACACCGATTTGTAGCCCACAATGACATCACAGTTAAAATGGTTCTCTACACCTGGTATGGTGCTGCCACCTTGACAGAATCCAGGAATCTAAAGGGACGTTAAAAAAACTGTAAGTCAACTGGCACAGTTATAATAGCTATCACAACACGCCCAGAGCACAGATGGAGTATTCTGTACCCACCTTGCGAAGCTGAGTCTCCATGCCAGGCAAGATCATAATAATAGACACAAATGTTCCCAGCAACAGGAAGAAGGAGAAGACCAGCCGCGTGACTGTAGAATTGTTGGATGACGGACAGCAACCACACAGAAGACATGGAGCTGAGCCACATAAACATGAGGCCTAGAAGAAAGAGGGACAGGCAAATGAAGGTGGAGACATAAGAAGAAGAGTCTGGTTTACTGTCACAATCATAGGTGAGGCCAAGGCCTAATGATAATCTCTAACAACAGTCCTAGGTCCAACCAGCCCTCCCCAAACAGAACACTTAAATAAAACACACAAGCTTCCTCTGACAGTAAACGGTTTAATTATTGGCCTAAGTTCATGTGAACAGCAGTGAAAAACAAGCCTGCAGATACTTCCAGCTTCTGACTCCATTACTCACTGATGAAGTGCACAGTAAACAAGGAACGCTCTTGTTTTCTTTATTGACACAGTGGACAGCAACTATTGGTCTACAGATTAGAACTCTTCCATTCGGCCATGGTTTCAAAGGGGAACTCCACCAATTAAAAAAATTCTCTGCTTGTAAAGAAACTAGTCAAGTCAGAATTGTCCACCGTTGTGGTGATAGGAACCAGACGTCTGAAGAGTTTAATACTTTTAAAATGCTCTCTCCCAGAAAGTTATTTAGTGAAACGGTTAGACATATGCTGCTTAATGTCTGACACATTGTTTAAAGATGGTTTTAAGTTAAAAGTTTCTCTTAAAAATTTATTTTAATCCAGCCATCTCAAAAGACTGCATGCAGGGTGTTTTAAGACAATAAAAGAAAACGTATTTAGTCAGATTTGGCAAAATATTTCCACATATTTCCATAAAAAAACTTAGAAGACACATTTAGGTTCAAGGGTGGATTAGGATAGCTATATTAGTGTTATAGATATTGAAACATCTGGTTTGTATCACTGTCAATGAAAAGAAAACATAGTCTGTAAGTTTCTCTACTATAAATCACTATAGAACCATTTTGTTAACATCTCATCAATTACTCGCAAATTCTGAAAAATTGGTGGAATTCATATTTAAGCTACCAATGTACAGAGAAGTACCTCATTACACCTGCTGAGCAAAACCTACCTTAACTACATAGTAATTCACTGGTTAGGTGACTCATCCACTGTACTGTCATGTGCCAGTAAGGCTACACACTCAGGTCTAAAACCCACAGAAGACATCTTTTCTTTACTAGTGTCTGAGAGTCAGCTGGACTTCCTGGTATATCATGTTCTCACCTAAATGTCAGTGCTGGACAAATAAAAAGGCTCTACATGAAGGACATACGAGTCTCTCTTTAAAAGGCCAAACAGACTAAACTGAGGGTGCTTTGTTTCATGAAAAGAAAACCATGGAGTCCGCTACTGCTATAACTGTATCTGACAATCTAGTCAAATCCAGTCTAGTCAAATGAAGAACATGTCAGTGCAATTTACATTACATTTCACAACACAACAACCAGCTCTCTGTTAAAACAGCTACCGAGCTAAATGCGAACCACGAACTAGGATCTGAATAAACGTCGTTTAACGTTACACTGTAATGTATGTCAGTCTGTCGTGTTAGTCTGTATATTAACTACAGACCAGGTGACAGCTGAGAATTCAGTCGACTACATATTTACAGACTTAGCTGTTAACTGCTAGCTTGTCAGCCAGCTGTTGTATGGCTGGCTACGACGGAAAATAAAGGGAGAAATAAAAAACTTACACAACTTGCAAGTGAACACAATGCCATACAAGCCCCCATTTTCGATCAAATGTTGACCCACTGAAGAGGAATCGGTTTGTGATCGACAGCTAACCGAAATAGCCGTCTGTGAGAGGCGGAGGCGTCAGAGCAGCGCTGTTAACGGACTACTGTTGAGAAATATACAAAATAAAAGTCCTCGAGACGCGATCAGCACTGACCCTGTACCGCCCACTAAACAAGCGTGACCACAATAAACATTTTACAGCCTCCGTCTTCCCCTGTTAGTGTTCTCAAAAAGAGAACGTCTCTCACTGCTTTTTACGTTAAACCTCACTGGCATATAATAATAATAATAATAATAATAATAATAATAATAATAATAATAATAATAATAATAATAATGTACAATATGCTACTAATAAGAATATATCTACTACTACTGCTGCTTCTACTAATAATGATAATATTTGCTTCACTTTAACTTTAAACTATAGTCATATTAAGTCAGCTATTTTTAAAGCGTATTGATTTGAACCTAAATTATATTTTGGTTATTTATAATTTATTTATTCATTAAATGAACGACACTAAATAAAAGCGCTGGGATAAATTCTTCGAATTTACAGGTAATCGTGATTTTCACAGGTTCACGCATAAAGCAACATATATAAAGTACATATATAAAGAAACACATAGTGATCAGAAATAAGCTTTATGATTTTAACTGAATCTTGACACAATAACAATATGGCAACCCACCCACTTCTAAAAAACTGAATATATCTTGACACAATAACTATGGTAGTTGACCTACTTTTGTAGATAAAATGCCCAAAGTACAAAGTTTAACCCATATGAATATTAGATTAGCAGACACGTGTATGCTAATTGACCTTTGCTTGATGGGTTCATGTGTGTTTCATATGTTTTAGCAGGCGCACATATGCTTGTAGATTTAAAGACCCTGCATTACAGATATACGACCTCCACTCAGAAATTACACTTTAGCTTTATGATTGACGGGATCTTTTATTATCGGATAGAACATGTTTATTCAACCAACTATCTACCACCAAAGAAAATCCTCTATAGGTACAGACAAGGGTTTAATATGTAGATGATAATAATTCGTCACAGTTAAAGCGCTGCGGTGGGCCTGCTCTTGTTTTTTTTCTGGCGTGTACATTTCCAACACTATTATGGCTTGTATGTCACCCACAGCCACATTTGGAGTTACA
Organism: Megaleporinus macrocephalus; assembly: GCA_021613375.1. Classification (NCBI taxonomy): domain Eukaryota; kingdom Metazoa; phylum Chordata; class Actinopteri; order Characiformes; family Anostomidae; genus Megaleporinus; species Megaleporinus macrocephalus. Next base: position 28,534,805 of record CM038705.1, read on the forward strand.
GTGACCTGAATTGGGCAACGATCCTATCGGAAAACAGATATCCGTCCATGACAGAGTAGCTGTGATTTGACTTTGTGCTCAGCCGTGTCCCCCCTACAGGCTACACATTGGTATCGCCCCGCTCGCCTGCTAGTCTCTACCCTACACGCTCCATCCATCTCTCTCTCTCTCTCTCTCTCTCTCTCTCTCTCTCTCAGTTCACGACTAGGAGTGAGAGGCGACATGCGATCAGACATTAAGACTGGTGCCAGGTGGTCCAGCAGCATCGTGTCTATCATGTATATGCTGTAGCTGTCGCGTAGCGCGTGAACATCCTTCTCACCGGTAAGTTAAATTGCTGCCTGTTTTTCATGCTCTGCGTTATTTTCCGCCTTTATAGCTGCTGCGGTGTTGGCGTTTCTTTTAATTCCATCTATTAATGATCGATGTGAAACATGTGGAAATGTCCAGTCTGCTAATGTTTACTAACCTGACCTGGATGCTCTGTCAGGGTCTGATATGTTGTATGTTGGTGCAGAACGGCACGAATCACAGTTATTACACGGCTATGAGCGGATGAGAGTGGCCTGCTGAACCTAAAAACTAGTCATTGTTATTACTCAGCAAACAGACTCACTGTAAACCGATACATGTGGCTACTTGGCAACAGAGAAGCAGCAGCCTGGCCTTTAAGTGCACTCTTAGACTTCTGTAATATACTGAGACCTTTTCCTTTACACTTTTATGGATTTTATTGATTGAATTTTAATAAAAACTGATTTTATCCCTGTTGTCATAGGCCATCTATTATTAGGAGCGATGTTTCCTAAGGGCACTAACTGAAGAAGATCTGTGGTGTTAAATCTTGTGTGACTATATAAAAAATAAAAACAAATATTTTATATCAAAAAAATAAACATCTGTGCTCTTAAAGGCATTTGTTGACATTTATATGTTTTTATTATGATTTTTATTATTCAAAAAGATCACATGCCATGCAAAAAAGTGGAAGATAGAAAGAAGAAAAGACAGCCAATAAGAGTGAAGCTGAGAAGAATGGTGTTAAAATAGTTGTTTTAATGTTTAAAATGAACAATTCATGTTTTACTTTGTTAATTTGTGCAGTACTGAACTCTCAGAATGTTTCATTCTAAAATTTAACAATCCAGAATTGATTTTAATTAATATCAGAAGTAAAGCCTGCCATCAGTAACCTCCTCTGAAATAAAGAAAACTGATGAAAAAACCCATCATTTAACAGCAGCAGACAAGGATCTGAGTTGAGCTATACTTGTAAAATAACTTTAGTCACAGACCACTTAACTTATGGACCACCTTTGCATTTACATGTGAATATGAAAGCATTTTAAGTAAACTCTTTTCTAATCAAAATCAGTTAAAACATATTCAGTGCCAAAGCTCCCAAAACACTACTTTGTCCCCTGAAAGAAAGCCCACTGCAAAGCTGCGGTGGTCCAGTTAGATCAGTTGGAGAGTTTGGCCCCTGAGGCTGCTGTGCTGCTTGTTTGCTTACACTGTCACCCAGGGTCTGTCACGGCCCCTACATCTTACACAACGCTTCTGCTGAGCTTTTGTGGGCACACTCTGACAGTGATGACCATCAGTACTGCTGTTTTTGCTCTGCGGTGGACTCGCTGAACTAAGAGAATTTGGTCTGAAGGACAGTCTCAGAGTTCTGTACGCTCATATATCCTGCGATGAAATAAAAGTTGCGCTTCACCTATTTTTACTCTCTGCAATGCTGACCTGGGCATCTGGGCCTCACACATTCTTTTGGTTTTTTTGGGTTTACTGATTTTGGGTTATGGATTTGGAGGTAATGTTCTATCAAAAGAGGCTGTTTTCTGGCTTTTGGAGACCTTTATTCTAGCTGTAGCCTTTATGTGATGCACTGCATGAGCACCATTTAAAATAATGCTGTGGACTGTAAATAAACCCTTAAATAGGTTTACGTCATGATCCCATGAGCGGGGCTTTCATCTACTTTTAATGAGGTGCTATTTAGGCATTAAATGATAATGATGATAATAAATGTATCCTTGCAAGAAAAGAAAGATACATAGAAAAGCCTGAGCGAGCAAGTTGTGGGTTCTTCTGTATAGCTATGTGCAAGCTGTTTTGGTGGATTCTCATGTTGTGTCATCTTTTGCATCGCTACCACTTTAAATATTCACGAGCTCATGGGCAGAGTAAATCCCTGATGTAGTATCTGAACCCCAGACTTTGTGGTTAGGGTAGTTTGTTATTGTACCGCTGCTGTAGGTCTGTGCATTATGGGTGGGGATGGACCGATACTGGAATCGTAGGCAGATGTTGATATCCAATATTCTTCATGTACATACCTGCTAATACTGATACGTAGATATAATGTCAACTAGGACCACATCTGCCTTGATTAACATTTTTTAGTGTCACAAATGCAACAAACGCAAATTACACGGTTTGATATGCCAGAAAAAAGATACATTATCAGGTTTACATATCATCACATGTTTACTTTTAACATATATACCCTGATTTACAGTAGTCAGTCATTGTTACAGACCCACATGTTGCAGTGTGAAATATTTTTAATGAAATAATGGGAGTTTAGTGAAGCTAGTTTTTTTGGATTTCCTGTAGCTGTAACACACATACATACAAAAGCAATCTATACAGAGAAGATGACTGTTGTTTTTTCTCAAATGTGCATAAAAATTAAATGATGCTTGTTGCTTATTTTACACAGTTTAGGATATGTTAGTAAGGCCAGCTGGCAAATGCTGGTGTTTCCTTAAATACCAACTGCTAAGCCATTCAGAAGCTGCACAGAAAAAAGTACTGCACAGGTACAGTTTTTATTTATCACGATAGTAACAGTAGTTTTTCTCTGGGTACATAACTTTTTATAACTTTTTATAACGTTTTAGAACAAAACAATAAAAATAAAAAAAGGCTGGGGGCCAGACACAATGTGTGGAGTCATCGCAATTAAAAAAATATGATTGCAATGAAATCTGGGACAGTTATGTTCCCTACCCTCCCCTGAGGGGGCCACTCCAGTGACTGGAGGAATACCACAACAGTGACAGCCTAGTACCATTTTTCTGAGATTGTAGGCTGACGCATGATGAGGTTATAATTCTGCAGTTTACATTTGCGTTGTCATGTAGGATTACTACAAGAAGAGGCACATTCATTAATGTGTTATTATTTGTGAATGTTATTGTCTCTTTGAGTCATGTCTGATTTCAAAAAGGTTCAGTGGAAACAAGTCTGCAAAAACTTTTTTGGTGGACTTCCACTGGCAGTCTCTAGTTTTCTGAACATAACAGAAGACTAGCTACAGAATATCATGTGGTTCTACTCACACTGGGCAAGCAGACTTGGCTCATCAGCACTGAATGAGAAAAAAATATTCCGTTTTTTGTCTGGAGTCCAAATTTTGAAGTGAGTTGATGGACTTTAAATGGTTTCTCACAGTTCCTCATAGAAGCATAAGGTGGGTGTTTTATTTATTTATTTTTACATACATGTTTCAATTATTAATACATATCAGAATTATTTTGGTACTGAAGGATAATATGGTTTAAAAATATTGGCAAAGGACATATGTTTATATATGACCAACGTTACGAACCAGTATTTGAAGTTTTTAAGCAAAACTGTGGATATATCACAAAAATGTATGTATTTTATTCATTTATCTGTGCTTGTAACTTTATACAAATACATTCTTCTCTGTTTTTTCTCTTTAATGTTCCAATTTCTACATTTCCTGAATGCTTATAGGTGAAAAACCATATCCATATTCAGTGTCAATCACATGATTTGTTAACATTAACATGCCTTATAACAAGTCTAACACGGAGACCACATAATTCATGTTGTTTCTAAATATACAGTTAAACAGCTCAGTATCAGGGCACAGCTCAGTATCAGGGTACAGCTCAGTATCAGGGTACAGCTCAGTATCAGAGTACAGCTCAGTATCAGGGTACAGCTCAGTATCAGAGTACAGCTCAGTATCAGGATACAGCTCAGTATCAGAGTACAGCTCAGTATCAGAGTACAGCTCAGTATCAGGGTACAGCTCAGTATCAGGGTACAGCTCAGTATCAGGGCACAGCTCAGTATCAGGGTACAGCTCAGTATCAGGATACAGCTCAGTATCAGAGTACAGCTCAGTATCAGAGTACAGCTCAGTATCAGGGTACAGCTCAGTATCAGGGTACAGCTCAGTATCAGGGCACAGCTCAGTATCAGAGTACAGCTCAGTATCAGAGTACAGCTCAGTATCAAAGTACAGCTCAGTATCAGAGTACAGCTCAGTATCAGGATACAGCTCAGTATCAAAGTACAGCTCAGTATCAGGGTACAGCTCAGTATCAGGATACAGCTCAGTATCAGAGTACAGCTCAGTATCAGGATACAGCTCAGTATCAGAGTACAGCTCAGTATCAGAGTACAGCTCAGTATCAGGGTACAGCTCAGTATCAGAGTACAGCTCAGTATCAGAGTACAGCTCAGTATCAGGGTACAGCTTAGTATCAAAGTACAGCTCAGTATCAGGGTACAGCTCAGTATCAGAGTACAGCTCAGTATCAGGGTACAGCTCAGTATCAGAGTACAGCTCAGTATCAGGGTACAGCTCAGTATCAGGATACAGCTCAGTATCAGGGTACAGCTCAGTATCAGGGTACAGCTCAGTATCAGGGTGTTGGAATGCCACAAGTACTTACAATTCTCTGCTACCTGACAGTATACCTGTACTTAGGATAAATCATAAGAGTGTCTGGTCTAAGCTGGGATTGAGTAGGCTGTAGTCCGCTGGGATTCTCTCTCCTGATTCTTAAAGGAATGAGTCAGTTTCAGGCACAAACAAGAAAAGTGTGGATGGAAAAGGCTTCATGCAAGTTCAGTCTACTATTTTGCCATGTTTAATGCTGAACCAGCAAACAATGATATAAGTATGACATTTGAAGTCTTTTTCTTTATTTTTAATGTATTTCTTTAGAAATCCTTTACCTGTTATTATCAGCTGATATTTGTGCTTTTGATTGATTTTCCTTTTTCTGCCAAAAGCTATAATGTTTTCTCATTAAACTGTGTCTGTAGAGGTTTAGGAATGTGACTGTGGACCATTTAGCCAAAAAGTTGAAACCAAAAGTATATTCGATTGTGTGCTCCTTGCATTCCAGGACATGGTGGGCTGTCCTTTGCAATAGCCTCAGTGGATTTTTTTTAGGTCGTGCCCTGAAGTTTTGCATTCAACGTTTTCCAAAACTTGAAATTAGAAAGTAAAAAGATATTTAATTAAGATATTCTGTTTTTCTGACTGGTTGGGTTTAGTTGATGCATCTTTGCTACATTGATATTGACAGTCTAAAACTTTTTGAACGTGTTGTAAAGTCAGTGAAAAAGAAAACACAGGAAATGGTGTGCATGCACGTTAATGCCCCCTTTTTTAGAACAGGCAACAAGGAACAAGCACTACCCACAGCTAACCAAGCGTTTGTGATAGCAGGCAGGCCAGCTACTTTCACTTGGTAGACAATTTGATGCACTCAGCTACCAACACAATAACACACAAATAAAACATAAACACAAAACACTTACAAATAAAGTTACACAACAGAAACACAAACACTAAAGTCTATCCTACAGAGAGCTAGGCACCTTTGCATCACAATACCGTTACATTAAAATTGAAAAATTTAATTTGCAAATCTTTTATGAATCTTTATAGTATGTCTGGTATCAGAACACCATGCCTACAAATCTGCATTTCTTACACATTTCTCATCCTCATTCTTTCCTTTTCTCTTTCTCTCTTCCTCTCGATTACTCACAGTAATGCGTTTCACATTCATGTTTATTATGCCAACACTGATTTTCTTGCTCCATTCATTTCCAGAAGAAAAGCTTAATGTTTATTTTTATTGTTTTACTGGATACTCGTTGTTTTTTAATGAGGTTTAGGCTCCTGGTGTGTAAGGAATGTGAGGTGTAGACAGAAAAGAGTGTACCAATCTATTCTTCAGAGCAGGGGATCCACTCTACAGCGTCCTCTCATCCATAATCCTCTAGCTTCATACAAAATGGATTATGAAGCTTCCTGAGCCGCAGCAAGGCAGCCTGTCAGGCAGGAGAAAGAGATGTTGAAAAATGTGGAAATGTGGAAAAAAGAGAAAGGTAGAGTGAGAGAGAGATTAACCAGAACCAGTGAGATCAGGTAGTGAGGTCAGGACATTTCTGAACAAAACAAATACATACTAAACATTTCACTCGTGATTCTTATGGAGCCACCAAACCACTCCATAGCTGTATAACATCACTTGACATGAAGAACAAGAAGGCATAAATTTGTGGTTGGAGACACAAAACTTTGGTGAATCTATTGGTAGCTAATTACATGCTCTCACTTCTGGTTCTGGTCTGTGAAACCTTTTATTCTTCCACAGTTCTTAGTTTCGTTGTACTATTCTATAAATTCTACTGTGAAATTTAAGTTAGTGTGTCATAAAATCTCTGTCGACTTGTTTTGTGAAGCTAGATGTGAAATGATGCATAAAGGAATCAAAATTTACTTCATTACAAGAAATCACTATAGATTATGGATTATGAATATTCAGCATTGGAAGGCATGTGTTACAAAAAACAAAATAAATCAATAATAATAAAAAATAAATGAATGAATCTCATTGGAGAGAAGGTTAAAAAGAATGTTCTGTAAAGAATCAGCTGTTGTAAAAGCCCAGACTTACCTGACATTAAAAATAACAGCAGTCGTATGTAATTGTGGTTTTTCTGAACAGTATTGCGATTACAATTAAAATTACGATTGTTTTTTGTAATTTCATGTCTATTTTTTGGGGGGGAAGATCAGCATATTGCTGCTGTCCAGAGAAAAAATATTTTCATTTATTTTTATCTTTCTATTTTAGTGGAGCTAAATGATGAACAGACCAATAGAAATGCTCCAAAATCACTATGGATAAAACCTATTGACATGAAAGTTAAGAAAGTTTCTGGTTGCTATTTTGGAAACACTTGTTTTTCTTTGGACAGCCACGATATGCAGTTTTACTGGCTTTAACTTTGAATGTAGGGCACCAGACTGACATTTCACTGTGGTTGTGATGTCACAGCACAGCACAGCGTGTTTGGTTGCTTGGTCTAACTTCTCCACAAGCAGTTCACAAGCTCTGTGTTATCAGACTACATTGCAATGTATTCTAGAATAACAAAACCAATCTTTCAGTCATACAGCAAGGAAACTGCTGAATAGAGTAAAGAAGAGGGAACCAACAAACTAATATTAGGCTGAAAATGGTCCACCACTCAAACAATGCCTGGTCAGTAGTGATGCTATGGCCGTCCCTTGATGAGTTGAACAACAGGGCTGCAATCAGTACCTGTAAACGCACAAAGTCGAGATGTGCTGATATGGGGATTTTGGGTCGAGGCCAATATTTTTCATGCATATATAGGTAGAGGCTGTTACATAAACAAATCAAATGTAGTTATTTAGCAAAGTAACCGAGCATAGTGTGAACATTCTGCTCTTGCACAATAAAATAAGTACATCATCCAATATGAGTTTCAAATATCGATCAGATTGAATCTGTCTGATGCTGATATCGTCATGTATTCCTACAACAAAGAACAACTATGTCGAAATGGCTAGAAATATGAATATATGTGTGGTTTCCTTGATTTTATGCACTATTCCATATCATGTCAGTTGAGTCACGCTCCATAGCATAAGTCCACAGAACAAACATTACAAACATCACCACACATTCTCATGACTCAGTTCCCTCTCTGGCGCTTTCTGTCTTCAGTTGCAGTTTTTGGCCGCACTCAGAGCTGAGAGTGTGTTGGTGGGGAGCCGTGTGTCTGTATTAAACAGAGGCTGTTGACTGTGGGTGATGACTGAACTGTGAGAATGGTGCTTGCAGTGAGGGGCTGCGGCTGCAGGCAGACAGTGGCTGTAGATCAAATAGGTTTTTAGGCATTTTTCATTATACAAGCACTTGTTTGTGGAACATACATAACAGACATGAAAAATGGAAGGGATATTTGTCAGAAGAGATTACCTGTTGCCATGCAAAAGCCTGTAGGTGATCCCTTGTTGCCATGGTGACTGCTGGCTGGCAGAGACAGAAAGGAGCGAGCATTTTGGTAGACCGTGTTATACTCGCTGGCCTATTTGTGGTAGGGAGAGACAAGCCTTTGGCCAGAACAGACACTGAGATGGGTCAAGCATAAAAATGCATGCTTATATAATAATGCCAGTCCTGGGGTGTGTGTGAGTGTGTGTAATGTTTCACACTGTCTCAATAGCACACTATCTCCCTCTAGTGGTAAAGAAGGACATCTGAAGCATACAGAATGTAGAGCTGCAACTACGGATTGTTTTGATAAACGATTCAAATGTTGATTACTACTTTGATTAACATCTGTAAGCCATAAATCGTATTACCATCTTGCCAGACATTTTCTTAAGAAAAGATGGATATTTATATGTAAATCTTCTGAAAAATGAATGATGTTCCCTCCTGGCAATTTTATAATCACCTCTGAAATTCTAGGTCATGTAACTTATTGGCAAGAATTAGAATTAAAAGGAAAAAATTTAATGTTCTGGAACTTTGAGAGTGTTGGATCCATTTTCACATATCAAAAAATGTACATTCTGGACAAAAGTGGTCGTTTCTGAAAATCATCATCATCATGGGGCAATTGAAAAGTCCCCAAACAACCATTATATTCTTGTGTAATGTGCATTGGTGTCCAGCTGGACTCATGTCAGCACTGTAGGGGTTTTACTTTAAAAGTGAAGCCCGCCAAGATGCTTGAAAACTGAGTAGTTCTCAAAGCACAATAGATGTTTCCTGTGGTCAGTGTGGTTTGAATGGTTTTCAGAAGCTTATGAAAGGAAAGGTGGTTAGGCACACTGCCATCCTGCTGTGCACATGTATAAATCAATCAATATATATATATATATATATATATATATATATATATATATATATATATATATATATATATATATATACTACTGCTCAAAAGTTTGGGATCCTTCCTTAACACAACAATGGACTGACGGGTCTCTAAAGGAAGTTGTTTCTTTCTGGTTATTTTGAGTCTGTCAGCAAGCCATCAACTAATGTTTCAGATACTAAACTAATCTAGAATGTTGTTCTCCCTTTTATGCTCACTTATTAGTAGAATGTTTTTCAGCTGTGCATCACAATTGAGCAAGAGAGTCTTAACAACCAATTAGCCCAATAACATCCTTAACTTGGATTGGTGGTCGTACCAGGAGATTTAGACAGAGGACTGAGAATTGCTGATAATAGGACTATATGCTAAATAAGCCTCTATACAAAAATATTAACATTTATTGTAAAATGGACAATATTGTTTGTGAATTGCATGAAAATTGCATGAAATGAAATTCTAAAGTGATCCTAAACTTTTGAGCGGTAGTATATATATATATATATATATATATATATATATATATATACATTTGCAATATCCAGAAGATGCAGTTTTCCAGGGCTATTTTAGATCTAGGGTTAGGGTTAGGCTTAGTTCCAAAGTGCACCACTATCCTCTACCACCTTTCAGATGCTTTCCTTTTCCATAGCTAGTTAAACTACTACAGAGTTCAATGAAAAGGATTCTTTGTTTTGGACTTAGGGCTGGGTATCAAAATGTTTCAATACTGACACCTTAACTTCGATCTCAACTGAATAATTCTTTTACAAATAGAATTAAATAAAATATTAGAAATCACATCACAATGATGGGCTATTCCAAACGTTCAGTCTCAGAATCACTCCCACCACAGATATTTAAATTTTTCTGACCAGTGTGGCCTGCCTCTGGTGTTTATGGCACGCTTATAAACCAATCACTGGTTTAGAACAAGCATGCTTACTGGCTTACTGACATGGAAAGCATAACATGTGACTTATACAATAAATGTAGTAAAAAAGGTGGATGTGTCTCTCATTCTGTCCCTCCTGGTTGTGTCTCTTACTGTCTTTCTCAGAAATGACAGAACTGGAGCCAGTATTGGATTTTGCCTCATCGGGCCGCTCTGGTCGTCGTAATGCACTGCCAGATATCCTGGGCTCTCCTGCCGGAGTTCCCCCTGACCTGTCACTCAAACTGGCCGAACTGTCCCTCACAGGTGACCCAGAGTGCTTTTTAATTTTTATTGAAAATAAGCTTTTTAATGTGATGCTACTGCAGAACCACCTTTGGTGCCTAAAAAACTTAGACGTAGATTTGTGAATGAGACCTCCACATAGTGTTCTATACTAAATCAAAATTGGACAGTGGTATGTAGGCCTATATAAAGCCTATATATATTTTTTTTTAATTATCTTTAATGTTTTGAGAAGGCAGTTAAAACATTTAGCAGGAACTAAACCGTCTTATTTTGTCTCTCTTAGATGGACCAGGGGCTCAGTCACCAAACTCAGAGGAGCCCCCCACCCCCACAGAGAGCACAGAAGGGAAGGAGGGTTCGTAGCCTTGAGCTCAGAGAAGGGGGTGCCTCTCCTCCCTGCTGGAATACAGCCCCACATCCACTGTTCCAGATAGTCTTCAGACTGTCATGGCACAGAAAACAGTGGAGAGTAGACAGGACATGAAGCGATAAAGAAAAGGTCTAAGAGGGAACAGTGCAATGATGAAAAAATGTAATGCCCAAAGACATGAACTGAAGCAAAGCTATGAAAGAAGACAAGCTCTGAAGAGCAACTCTCATTCTTCTTCTTCTTTTTTTTTTTTTTTTTACCAATAAACAAGCCAAAACATGGGAGTATGCCACTGATGAGTGCTTTAATGAATTTTACCAATTGGTTTGACTAGATGCTGTTCTTTTTATGAGCTTTGTATTTTACCACATCTGTAGTGAACCGTGGATTTGTATCTCAGTGTGATCTTGGTATAGTGTTTTCAAAAACCACTTTGGAAAAAAGCAAAAAAAAAAAAAAAAAAGAAAGTCAAGCAAGTGATCTAAAGTCTTTTTTAAAAGGGCAAGCAAATGTTTGGTAGGATGCTTTTCTGATATGCTTGCTTAAGAGAGAGACGGAGAGAGGGTGTGTGTGTGTGTGTGTGCACCCGTGTTTGCACCTGCACACCAATGCATTATGTAGCATCGTCTTGTATCCAGCACTCTAAAGCCATGAAATTCAAACTGTTCTTTATCCAGGAGGACTTAATGATAGATGAAGAGCAAAATAATCCCAGCACTACATTCACAGCGTTCTATGTAGAACGTCCAGACTGGCAGGTACAGAGAGCACGTTGATGGCTGAGGTTGTTTGCTGGTAAAGGTGCTGAACAGACTGACTGACCAGTAAATCACTGATCTTTCTGATCACATGGTCTTTTGGATTATCACCATCACCTGTCCTCCTGACTTGTCATCAGATGTGTAGTTGTTAACTCTTGTTATTGATGTGAGGAAAGGCAATAAGCCAGTTCAATCTACTTGGTGACAAATCGATTCTAAAAAAAGGCTTTATATTCTCTATAACCTTTCTTGAGTGTCATGTACAGCCTTCTGAATTCTCACACTGGTGACCAAGTTCAGATTTTGGAGATGTCCTTCATTTGTGTCAGACGTAAGTGTGAATACTTGAGCAATGTGAACAGAGAATACAGGATGAATGATGTGCCATTGCTTTCTTTTGTGGGTTGTACTTTTTCAAAAGCCATAGTCTCTTTGTGATATGGTTATGCCATATTCAAACCATGCAAGTTCAGGGGGTTTATATTACTGTGAACTGAAATGTTTTTTTTTTTTAGGTAAAATATCAGTGTTTCCTGTATAAAACCTGTGGCCATACTGGTAAGACTGGTCATGTAAATCAGGCTGTATAATGTTCTTAAGCTATTTACCTTTTAAACTTTTACTTTTAGCAATATAACTGTATTTTGCTATATTTTATAGTTATCTTGTGTTACATAGTGTCGTACATGTTTTTATTTATTAGTGAAGAAAATAATAAATGACTTGTAGTTGAATTTATGGTTTTGCCATTTATCCCACTATACATTTGATACTGCAATTTGTGATTGTTATTGTAATTTGTTAGTTAAAATGAACTCAAAATCAATTAGCCAGCTGGTTTACTTTATCAGTTTAAATGACGAGAGGTAAAACAACACTGATTTTTTCTACTGATGACCCAGCCTCCTGCTCTCACAGTCCATAGTAGAGCTGGGCTTCTTATGAGTATGAACAGCCTGTCAATCCTAGCACAGTAAGGCAGGGCTTCAAAGTTCTTAGAAAGACTGACTGCTTGTGGGTCTTAATAAGGCATTACTTTAATGTAGCAATGGCAAAATATGCCATGGCACGCTGAGGAAGTGAACAGTGTAGACACTGGAGTGTAGACAGTGCAGCCTTAAGATGTGTAATGTCAAGTGACACCTGAATAACAGAATACACATGCAGAAATGCCAGGCTGTGAGGAGGATGTTGACAGTCTTCACATCATTTTTAGCCACTCAGCTAACAAAATGACATCCTCACAACATTCCTTAGAATATTTAACATTAAGTCTCAGAAACCATTCAGGGGATGTCTGTTCTGATGTCCTCACAATGTTCTGTTAACGTCCCAATTTTTAAAGCTAAAAAAAAATTCTTTAAAAAAATCTTTAACTGAACCAGTCTATTTTATTCTATGTTTTTTTGACTCAACTAATGCAATAGGTGACATTCAGCATACAAATACTTAAATTACCCAAGTTTGATGTGCACTAAAGATATTATCATGACTGTCTAACATTTTGCTAGACCAGTCAACCACTTCAACCCAAATATGGTGTTATTTTTGCACATTAATAAAAATATAAAATAAAAATAAAAATAAAACATCTTGTCTGGAAGATTGTGTACTTCCAACTTTATGGTTGGTTACTTGATATGAACTCTTTCCTGGAACCGAGTTGTTCTGCTCATCAAGTAAATGTAAAAAGTCAGCATACAACAAGACCCTGGAAACACTGAGCTTCAAGCAACTGCTCCTTCATTTAACAAAGCAGCAGAGAGACCCACCATTCAGCGCTGCTGAACTGTCAGGACAGCGAGACAGGTCACCGCTAGTCACACATCTCCAGTCCACTGTGACAAAAGATCCAAAAAACAAATCCCAGCAGAATAACACACAGATGACACATAAAACCATCTTATAATTAACAACCCAACATTATCAGCTCTCTCTTTACTCTTCATGGTGAGACGCTGTACTGTAGCCTTGTTGACCTCAATTTCTGATTAAGACGTCAAGAATACAAATGACCATGAAAGAGATTCAAGTCTACAAATGTATACCTCCCTTCTACCTCTTTTAGATTGTATTTCTCTGCTTCGTTTGAGCACAGCAGCTGCCTTTTATTCATGATGATTAGACAATTTACAACATTTTTCAGGATATGTATATACATCTAGTCCATATATCCTATTTGAACTCACTACTACACAGCTATCATTTAAATCGACCTGTTTCTTACATAAACAGAAGAGAAAACAAGCAACCAAAAAAACCTCTAAGTTCTATTATTAGTGGATGGTTGTATAATGGCCTGTGGCAGTGTGTCGCCCCCTTGTGGACGTTTCTGTAAAAGGTACTACTGCATTTCTCTGTTACTCATCATGTGACCTGCAGGTAAGAACTGCTGCAAAACAGAAACTAAAATCACTCAACCTCTCTCAATCACTCAACCTCACAATCACTCAACCTCACTCAATCACTCAACCTCACAATCACTCAACCTCACTCAATCACTCAACCTCACAATCACTCAACCTCACTCAATCACTCAACCTCACAATCATTCAATCTCAATCAATCACTCAACCTCTCACACTTAACCTTCTCACACATTATTCACTCAGGTGTCTCAGGTGTCCATGGAGCTAGATTACAAAGAAAAACAATTTCTTAAGAAAGTTTCAGCAGAGGAAGATTGTGAGTGAAGCTTTAAACTGTGATAAAAGGTGAAAATGTACTTTATTTATTTTATTCCAAGTAGTGTGCTTTTAAATACAGTTGATATTTGCTGATATTTGCACTTGTCTAATAGAAAGCAAGACTGCTTTGGAGCATGACTTCTTTAACTGAGTTGACACTGTATACATTACAGACCATAGAGCATGAATATGATATAAGCAAACGAGAGAATAAGAATATTTATTCACCATCAAGGTGATGAATAGAGGAACAAGAAATTTCTTTTGGTGCAAGTTACAACACAAAATTTTATTAGACAAAATAAATATAGAAAAATATATACTATATATGAACATAAAACAGACAAACAAACTGCTGGTAATATATATATATATATATATATATATATATATATATATATATATATAAATATATATATATATATATATATATATATATATATATATATATATATATATATATATATATATATATATATATATAACATTTCAGGCTTCAAATATAAAGATATGAAATTGTAATTTTTTGTGAAGAATCAACAAGTGGTACACAATCGTGAAGTGGAACTAAATTTATTGGATATTTTAAACTTTTTTTTAGAAATAAAAAACTGAAAAGTGGGGCAAAATTATTCGGCCCCTTTACTATCAGTGCAGCAAACTAACTCCAGAAGTTCAGTGAGGATCTCTAATTGATCCAATGTTGACCTAAATGACTGATGATGATAAATAGAATCCACCTGTGTGTAATCAAGTCTCCGTATAAATACACCTGCTCTGTGATTTGTCTCAGAGTTCTGCTTAAAGTGCAGAGAGCATCATGAAGACCAAGGAACACACCAGGCAGGTCCGAGATACTGTTGTGGAGAAGTTTAAAGCTGGATTTGGATACAAAAAGATTTCCCAAGCTTTAAACATCTCAAGGAGCCCTGTGCAAGTGATCATATTGACATGGAAGAAATATCAGACCACTGCAAATCTACCAAGACCCGGCCGTCCCTCTAAACTTTCAGCTCAAACAAGGAGAAGACTGATCAGAGATGCAGCCAAGAGGCCCATGATCACTCTGGATAAACTGCAGAGATCTACAGTGTTGGGAGAATCTGTCCATAGGACAACAATCAGTCATACACTGCACAAATCTGGCCTTTATGGAAGAGTGGCAAGAAGAAAGCCATTTCTCTAAGATATCCTTAAAAAATATTGTTTAAAATTTGCCACAAGCCACCTGTGAGACACACCAAACATGTGGAAGAAGATGCTCTGGTCAGATGAAACCAAAATTGAACTTTTTGGCCACAAGGCAAAACGTTATGTTTGGCGTAAAAGCAACACAGCTCATCACCCTGAACACACCATCCCCACTGTCAAACATGGTGGTGGCAGCATCATGGTTTGGGCCTGCTTTTCTTCAGCAGGGACAGGGAAGATGGTTAAAATTGATGGAGCCAAATACAGGACCATTCTGGATATTAACACAAGGTGGCTGAATAATTTGGCACACCCAAAGTTTAAAATATCCAATCAATTTTGTTCAATCAATTGTGTCCCACTTGTTGTTGATTCTTCACAAAAAATTTAAATTTCATATCTATGTTTGAAGCCTGAAATGTGGCAAAAGGTTGAAAAGTTCAAGGGGCCGAATACCTTTGCAAGGCACTGTATATATATATATATATATATATATATATATATATATATATATATATATATATATATATATATATATATATATATATATATATATATATAGTATCTGGTCAATAAAACTATTTATTACTGCAGTAAAGCCTTTTAGTTAATCCAGCATTTATCAGTGCAGGAGCTGAAGTTTCTATGGCATCATAATTTTATAAGTCCAAAATGAACCCAATCAAAAAAACAAACAAATAAAAAAACAGGATAGATGTAGTCAACAACAATTAACCAGGAAAAAGTAATTTCTAGCTAAATATGAATAGTAAAAACATTATTGTGCGTATAAAAATGCATGCACAGCAGTTCAGATTAATAAATGTAAAGATAAATAAATGCTCCCTTGTGTAACCACTGTCTGTAAATTCACATTCTTGTGACGACAGATCCCTAAAGCATCTATTGATCCTGTGTTTGTTCATTTAAAAGACAAGCCAACTGAGTCAGATTTCCCCATAAAATAATCTATCAGAACTCTTAAAACATCCATTGAACTGTGTTCAAAATCATACAGATTCTCTTTTATCTAGTCCTACATTTATTTTTGGCTATGTGGGTGAACTCTGGTTACTAGGGCAACATACACAAGGACTGCTAGCTACTGCAGTATACAGTTGAAAACGGCATGATAAAAATATGTTTGTATTAAAAAACCACAGTGTCCATTACAAATAGACCATTCCTGATAAAGATGGTTTAAACCAGGGGTGGACAAATTTAGAGCAGGAGGTCTGGTGTCCAGCACAGTTACTTTTATTAGTTGTAAGCTGATTTAAACAAAAATGTAATATTTGAAAAATTGTAAATAATGTCTTCGACCTTCATATGACTTAAACTGATGTGACATGTAAGAGAGAAAGATAATGCATTAGAACAGTTGGGTTTTTTTCCGGGAGGACCACTGTCCTGCACAGTTTTGTGCTTTTCCTGCTTTAGCTCACTCACTTTAATGCAATAATGGGCTGTTCATTAGCTGATTAGTTGGATCAGGTGTGTTGGGAGCAGAGAAAAGACTAAAATGTGCAGGGCCTCCAAGATTATAGGAAACACTACGTTGGGATACATACACACAGGGCATAATAAAACACAGTGACTCTGAACTCCAGTCCTGGGTCTGGTTGCACCGGCAGAACTTAAGCCTTGTCATAGCCAGTTATACTTTCTGTGCATAACTTTAAGATGTTTGGGGGCCCACATTTCATCATGGATTTTAATGAATGGCTTGATAATCAGTTGCTGACGTAGATCTAATGTGGTGGGGCAGGTGATAGAAACTCATTTAGCTTGTAATCTCGTGGGTGGGTCCTAATGATAGATTAGTAAAGATTTTCCTTGTTTGATTTTGAAATTGGTTTTCTCACACAGTCCAAAGACATGCATGTTAGGTTAATTGGTCCCAATGACGCTGGGTTTGGCTTCAGCCCCCCTGTGACGGCAGCTAGCGGGATAAAGCGGAAGATAATGGATGGATGGAAACTAAGCTGCATTGTTTTTGTTCATTTTGTTCATAAAAACCTACATTATGCCTACATATATATATATATATATATATATATATATATATATATATATATATATATATATATATATATATATATATATATATATATATATGCCTACATATATTCATCCTACAACAGTTTAGACCCACCCTGAAGTTAGAAGCAGTGTTTTAAGACAATACAGCACAGCCAGAACTGAGCTCATTTGCATACATGACTCTTAAAATCACAGCACTAAAAACAATCTCTGTAAAGTCTGAAAGTGGGCATGTAAAAAGTGGTTTTCTAAGATAAATTAAATCAGCAACTGTTTAAGGTATAATACTCAACTTCACCATCAGGTGGCGCTAGTGGCTCCAACAATATATTTATTTTTCTCAGCTTCAAAAATGAGACAAAGAAACAACAATGACAGAATGAGTCTATACCAAAGCATAAGTTATCCTGTATTAGAAAGGATCTTAACACAGTGATCAATAGGAATATAGCCTGTTTTACTTTGGCTTTCATAAATAATTCACAGATACAATGAGGTCGATGATCAGTAAAAACAGTTTACTGGCACAGTTGTGCCTAACGGTAAATGAATAGGCACATGCTTAAGTGCTCTTCTTCCTTTAGACTGGTATTCAGACTGTCAGAGGAGATTTCTTTAATCCTGAAATATTAACACTGTCTGGAGACAGCAGGCCAATGTGGGTGTCCAGGCAGTGAGGAGCTCAAAAAGCAAGCAAAAGTGGGGAATGTATTGATAATAAGAATGATTAAAGAGAAGATCTTTGAGCATCTGTTATCATATCAACTTTTCATGTAACTTGGGCTTTTCAATATTCTATTTCTCATGTATTTAGTACACATGATACTATCAAACACGCACGCGATCAAAAGGAATGTGGTAGCATGTTGGCAAATGTCTTTTCACAAATAAACCAAAACAGTATGAACTGACCTTTTCTCCTTCACTGCTGAATCTCAGAGGAGCTTGTTTGCTAAGATAAGTGATCATCACTGATATTTGGTACCATGAATAATTTTAGCATGACTAGACACTTCTTCTTCTCCTCCATATGATGGTGGTTGATTCTGAGAGCAGGGTTTTGAATGGTGCTTTGGCTTGCAATATTGTGCAGCACCTCACTCCATCCTCTCAGATGTGTGCCCTCACACATGGCCATAGCTGATGGCCCTTTCAGATGATTCTAAATCATCTAGACAGTTGGGTTCTCTCTAGTGGCATTAAATTCAACCAAATGTAATACTATGACTAGGACTATTAAAGTGCTTGGAATTTTGAGACACTTTAATTTACAGTGGAATCATCATAATTACCAAGAAAGTCAACACCAAAATACTGAGAAGACTGAAAGGAAGTGGGGTGACCACCTTGGACATGATACCAAATGTCACAGAATACATTCACCCTATGCTAGAGCAGGGGTTCCCAACCCTGGTCCCTAGCACTGCACATGTTTGTTTTTTCCTGCCAAACACACACGCTCTTCAACTCAGGAAGAGCTTATTAATTATCAAATTAGTAAGATCAGAAGTGTTGGGGGCAAAACTAACATAAAAATGTGCAGGACAGATGGTCCCCCAGGACCAGAGTTAAGAAAGCACAGGGCTACAGTGTGCTTGGCTAGCATGGCATGGAAACTTGATACAAGCGTTGTCACATTAGATTGAGCATGTTCATCATTGCCAGGTTATATCTAGCTATCAAAGCGTTATCACTCCAGCGTTAACTGCCTTTTAAAATTTCCCTTCAGCAGTCAGCTAGTTTCCACCTATCATAGCCCAGAAATCCAGCCAATCAGGAATAATAGCCAATTACAGATCACAAAAACCAGAACCGATAAAAGTCGCCAATTCCACTCCAACTGAAAGTGTTTAAAGGGGGCCTAAAATGCTTTTCTATTTTTTCCTTTTCTTTAGTGTGTTGTGTAGCTTTTTTGTGCATGTAAACAGTTATAAAATTTAAAGTGCATGCCAGCGGGAGAAACTCTCTGCCTGAAATGTTTTCTGTAATTCCCACAATGTTCTCTGTTAAAAGGGGATGACATCATAACACAGTCGTTACAGGCCACCTGTAGAGGTAGGGCCCATTACCACCATAACTGCTTTGGAGGTGGATGGGGTGGGGCAGGGCTTAGAGCACACTGAGATCAGAGCACACTGAGTTGATTGGGCAGGGAGGCTTAAAGACACTGGAGCTCAAACAGAGCGTTTTAGACAGAGGGTAAATACAAATGTACAGTATGAGAAAAATGTTTGGAACATTGAAACATGTAAATCTATTCTAGTAGACCCCAGAAATAAATGATGAGCATTAAAAAAAAAAAAAAAAAGCATAATAGGACCCCTTTAAATGTGGACCCATATAGGCCGCATGCTATTGTATGTTTTTTATGTAAATGTAAGTAAAAATTAATAATGTTCTAGTGTTGTGTGACATAGTTTATAGCATAATTCTGACTAGATCAATATCGTTTGGCATGTCCTGTCACTTTATGTATTTACACCTTCAGTAAATTCTAAATGTAAACTCAGAATTTATTCACTGCAGCAGTTTTTCATACACACCAGAGTGTGTCACATTCCATGCCATGAATTCAGCTGAGACGTTTACAAGGCAAGATTAGAGGAGCTTTAATCGTGATGAAACTCTTCTTTAACATCTGCTCATTCTGGCCCTTTAGCAACCTTAAGATTGCAAATCATGCACCATGTGCATCTTACTGGCTGCACAACACATTACGTTTTACTTTATTTTCAACTGATCTAACCAGATAGCAAATATTCAATGGAATGCCCAAAATAAAAAATAATAAAACAATAAATAATCTAAAGGAGTATAATATAGTGGCACTGTCATAAATTTCCTCAACTCACATTGTTTCTTACTGTTATCTGAATCTGCATCTGCCTCCAAGCTTCCAGCATAACTACCTCCCTCCTTCCTTACAGTCAGAAACCGCCCCATTCAATCTGCCTCCGCAGCATCATAATCAAGGTCGAGCTCCCACTTCAGCTGGAGTGCTGACCGTTTCTTCCTAGACTAGGTCCTTCCATAACATTATAACAAAGCACAATAAACTAAAAAGGGAAATACCAGTGATTTTTAAATTATAATAATAAAGTAATTAGTGGTTTGATGTAAAATGCGTTATTGTAGGGAAAACAGTCTGGATTTCTTTACAGGGGTGATCATAAGAACCAGGGCTTAGATAGGAACCAAATAGTTACTATCCAAAACTATAGTGTTTGTTTTTTTATATGTGATGTTAAGGTTAAAATAGTGTCAAATCTGAAAAACCCTATGTTCCTTGGGGACTAACTTTCTTTACAACATCATGCATGCACGTACCTCTCTCCTAAAATATATGATTTAGGCTAAAAACTGATCTTAGAACCACAACAAAACAAGTATTGGCCATCAAGCAGTGTATTAATACCTGTTCCATGCGATAACTTGTGAGTTTAACTTATAACTTTGTGATGTAGATATTTGAGACATTAAACATCTCTGGCTCTGTATGTTTTCTCTACACTGACTTTGTTTGATCTTGGTGGAAAACTGGTGGAATTATCCTTCAGATTAAGCTCTGCCATAAAATCAATAGTTTACTTATATACAATTTTCCATTTATATCAGAGTCCTCTAGTTCCAGTTAGTGATTTTATACTCAGGGGTGCGTTTTAACTACTTGTCTTGATCTACTATTATGGTTTAGGCTTAATGGGCTGTGCACAGTGTGGTGGATTTATCTGACTACTCTGTTTCAATCAGTCCCTGATCCTCTCCAAACAGCATATGTCACTCACATGCAGATTCTGACCCAGCTGAATCCTGCCAAAAACCCGGATCCTACAAGAGAACCAGGCATTGTGACCAGACAGCTAAAGCCTTTGGCGTACCAACATGACATCACGCAACAATTATCAGCGGTTTAATCATAGATTTATCTGTGGGTTTAATATCGGTTGTGTGTTAGACCGCAAGGAAGGGGATGTTCGTGTGAAAAAATTAAGGTGGAATTTTTGCCATTGCAAATAAATGACCTTATATATCCTCATATTTCTTGATATTTGCAAATAAGCTACTTTTATAGCTTAGGATACTCAGGATAAGCTTAACATAATAACAACCTTAAGAAGATATTATTACTTTTTTCCCTACTTAATTCCACAACATTACTAGCCTAAATTAAAGATCACAAGCTATCAGGCTCGTTATAGATCTAAAAACTGTCTGTTGTGAAAACAAGGATTTCTACCCTTTCAGTGCACTGGATTGACATTGTGTCTGCACAGCATGTTGCCATAGAAACCAAGTGTTAGCTCAAATGTTCCCACCCAAAAGTGATGCCAGCATGTTTGACCCCCCCTCCGCCCCATGCTTGGTGAGGAAAACTGCTGATGCCATTGCCATAGTAACAAGTTGCTAAGGGAACCATCTTCTCAAAAAAAAAAACCTGCCAAAAATACTCTGCGCTCTGACATCTCGTATTTTTGATGCAGACACATGCCTCCAGCTACAGCGTCTGCAATGGATGCTGAGATTTTACAGTGTAATCGCTGAACATCAGCCCTCCACAACACTGCACTGGTGCTGCAGCAGCAGATTACTCTGATATTATCAGCGCGCGGGGAGTGAGGGTATGCTGGGGGCAGACGGGTGGCAGGCGGGTGGGTGATGCATGAAGCGAGGCCACAGTAAGAGCTAAAAATATGAACGCACCGTCTTCGCAGTGAGGAGGGACCGTGGCTGCCCACGTGCAGGGCAGAATACCAGGCCACGGCTCCTCAGACGGAGAGTTCATCTCTCTTTAGAACACACACATCTAAGCAGGCAGTACAGTCCAGAGAGTCAAAGAAATCTGACTGCTTTCACTGGGTGTGGAGTGAAAAGAGTGTCACCATGTTTAGCAGTATTCTCAGAGCACAGTCACAACCGATGATGCTGAATGCCCACCTCCACTGGAGCAGAAGCGCTTGTTGACCCACAGTGGTGTCAGAAATGATGCGTATCGATCGGAGCCAATCAAAAATAATTCGGATGGCGTGCCTGGGGAAAGGGAGGGGTGGAGATAGGCAGTGCCCACTGAGACACTCTGCACATGCTGCTTAACGTGCCAGCCTGCGAGAGAAGGCGGAGAGATAGAGAGAGAGAGAGAGAGAGAGAGAGAGAGAGAGAGAGAGGACGAAGACGGAGACAAAGAGACAGAGAGACAGACAGAAAGACAGAGGGCGAGAATGATGGAGAATGACTGAGAGGGAGGGTGAAAGAGGAAAATGGAGAAAGAGAAAGAGAGATAGAGGGAGAGATAGTCAAGAAAAGTCAAGAAGGTAGAGGGAGATGTGGAGAGAGAGCAAGTAAGAGGAAGGTTGAGAGAGAGAGAGAGAGAGAGAGAGAGAGAGAGAGAGAAAGACAGAGGGCGAGAATGATGAAGAATGACTGAGAGGGAGGGTGAAAGAGGAAAATAGAAAAAGAGAGATAGAGGGAGAGATAGTCAAGGAAGCAGAGAGATAGAGGGAGATGTGGAGAGAGAGCAAGTAAGAGGAAGACAGAGACACAGAAAGAGACAGAAAGACTGCTTGATAATATGAACTGCTTGATTATATAAACACATAGAGATACAGGCTCATACAGACTGACAGACAGGCAGATGCTGAGAGAGAGAGAGAGAGAGAGAGAGAGACTGGAACTCTCAGCGGACCTCCTGCTCTAGTACTATCTGCAACTAAGAGAAAGTAGCTTATGTAATAGCAATGTTTAATTAAAAGGCAGATAACAAGTGGAGCAGACAAATATGTTGTCTGCAATGAGCAGCAGTGTGGCTCCTGCTGTTGAAGAGACGGCTGGCTTTATACCATCCTGGCTTTGGTGATTAGACATCTGGAGACTGGAGCACATGACCTGAACGCCGGGCAGAAGCACAAGCTTAGTTTCCAGAGACGGGACAGGACAGTGGTACTGAAATACCGCTGCACATCCATTCATGTGAGTTCGCAGTCATGTGTGCAGGGAAGCGAGAACAAAGCTCTGCCTATCAATGATAATTTGACCCTAATGAGCAGAGCCAGTGATCGAGTTCCTGACTGATTATTGGACACTGTGTCCTCTTTCATCAATATTCTGTTAATGTGACACTGGTGCTGGACTACCCTCTCAAAAAGAAGCATTCCTAAACTGTTTCTGGTGTAGAGCTCCAGGAATAAAACCATTTATTGTTATCATGTAGAGGTTCTTTAAACTGTTACTTTAACTTAAACAGTTCTTCACACTCTTACTTACAGTGACTGTTTTTTAGGACCCCCCATAAAAGACACTTTGGGAAACCAAAGGTGGTTCCATATGGTATTATCCCAAAGAACCCTTTTAGGCATTTTTATTAGGGACTTTTATTTTTAAGAGTTTTGGGTGTTGGTGTGTTTAGGTTCCGTACACTTTAAATAAATAAACACTTCATTCATATAACAGCTTTTCTAGATTAAAACTGAAGCTCAATGTGCTTTACACTGTGAGACAAAGCAACAGACGAAAGAAAGAAACAAAACAGAGGCAAGTAATATTAAACTATTATTATTAAAATATTAAAATATTACAGATGCAAGGAGGCACAAAAAAGAACAGAATAACAAAAAAGAAACTATTTAAAATATTCAAACTTTAGTAAGTATAGTAAAGCATATAGTAATATATAATAAAGCAATACAAAATATATGAAAATATAATTAAAGTAATATACCAGTTAAAAGCGTGGAAATATTACATTCTAGCTGAAGGCTAAAGTAAAGAAATGTGCATGTACATGTACTTAATAATAAACAACATCCTCTAATTTCTTACATCAGATTAAAGTATAGAAATTCAATTAAGATATCTGATAATGAGTGCTGAATTTAAGCTCAGTCATCAGATTTCTCAGTGCTTACTCTTATTTTTATTTTTCTCAGTGTTCTCGTGTCTGAAAACAGACTGTGGTACAGCGAACTGTGTTTTATATAGCAATCATGAGATGGCAACAAAACACTGTTGGAGCAACACTGCAAAATAAAGGATGTGAATATTAATCATTTTCTAGATTATGTATCTGTATATTTTTTAGGTAAAGTAAGTTTATAGGCTGGTTGCAAAGATTTTCAATTATCATCTGACTCATGCAGACCTAGAGTTTTCCAGTTATCTGATTACCTGATTAAGTATGTGTAAACGTGTTGTACAGATTACTGACAAAATCTGAATTTCTTCAGTTACTGTATTATTAGGTGCATATACACACATGGAGTGGCGCGGTGGTGTAGGGGTTAGCATTGTCGCCTCACAGCAAGACGATCTGGGTTTGATCCCTGGTCCGGGCCATTCTGTGTGGAGTTTGTATGTTCTCCCCGTGCTTGAGTGGGTGCCCTCTGGGTACTCCACTTTCCTCCCACATGTCCAAAGACATGCATGATAGGTTGATTGGTCACCATAGGTGAGTGTGTAAGTGAGTGTTAGGACTGGCAAACTGTCCATGCTGTCCTTCGCCCGATGACCCCGACTAGCGAGATTAAGCGGCAGGTAATGGATGGATGGATGGATATACACACATACTGAGTGTGTTTACATGCACATAATAATCTGATCACAATTCCTGCAGTTATCTGATTGTTGAATGGTCGGGTAAAGCATGCTTCAAAAGTCCAGAAGGATAGAAGGTCTAGAAATCAGGTTATGAAATGAAGAGCTGGATTTTAGCTCATAGTAAGATTTCTCAGAGCATGTATACTCTTACTCTGATTCCTTTCCCATTTCTCTATGCATGTATGAAAACAGACCACAGTACCAGAAATAAACAAACATTGTTTTTCACAGCCAAAATCTACTGAACTACATGCTTGACTAAATATTTATGTTCTTGATGATGTATTTTCAGGAAAAGTGATTTGTCTAAAAACAAAATTCTGCGGCATGCGGTTTGAGCTTTACATTATATTTACATGACTTCTTATCATGTACGTTTATTGGCTGGAAATCCAATTACTGTCCGACTCATGTAGACCCAAGGTTATCCATTATTCAATTACTCTTGTAATGTAAAGTAAATGTAGTGAATGGATTACTGATGAGATCTGATTTTCTGCAGTTATGGGATTATTAAGTGCATACAAACGTACTTACTGATAAATAGGAGCCTGCTGAATATGTATTAGTATTTCTTTGCTGCATTTCTTTGGTCCATTGAAATCAAAAGTGAAATATGGAGAAGGTTGGTACTGGTACAGAGTATTTCTAAAGTGTGTAATGAACATACATAAAAAAATCTAAACACACTGGTTGAGCCGCATAAGACAATACAATGGAGTTGGGATATAATGGAATACAGATACGTATTTTAAAATTTTATTTTAAAAAGTAATAAGGACAGCATTCCAAAATATTAACACCACAGTACAATTTTTCAAAGAAACATTATTAGTACCTGTTTACAACCAGATATTCAATAAAGTTGAGACACTGTGTAAAAGGTAAAGTAATTTAAATAAAAACAGACAGCAATTATTTGCAAATCTCATTGACCAATATTTTATTCCCAATAGAACAATTAATAATTCAGTTGAAACTTATGAGCAGCAACACATCTTCAAAAAATGACACAAGAAACAAAAGGCTGGAAAAGTAAGTATTAATAAAAAACAGCTGGAAGAGCAGAGTCACATGGCTGGGTTCTGTTTGGAAACTATGAACACCTTGTCCTGCGGACTCAAGAGGAGAGAGAGCATCCAGCTTGTTTTCAGCACACAGTTCAAAAGCCTGAATCTCTGATGTTATGGGGTTGCATTACAGTCTATGGTGAGGGCAGCTTACACTTCTGAAAGGCTCTATCAATGCGGACCAGTATACAGAGGTCTTAGAATAACACATGCTCCCATCCAGACAGAGTCTCTTCCTGGGATAGCCTTAATTAGTTCAGTAAGAATATCCTTAACCAGGTACTGCATCCATCACAACAGCATAGCTTCACAGAAGAAGAGTCCGGGTGCTGAACTGGCCTGCATGCAGTCCAGACCTTCACTAATAAATCATTTGGTGCATCATTCCACAAAGAATCTGGCAAAGAAGACTCAGAACTGCAGCTGGAATCTTACATCAGACAAGAATGGGACCCCCCAAAACTCCATTGGTCTTCTCACTTCCCATATTTACAGACTAGGGGGATGCTACAAAATGTTTTTTTTTAAATTATTATTCAGATTTGTTGCTGCCATCAAGTTTAAAAGAGTTTTAAAATGTCTTACTTTCAACATATGTGTTTTATGTTCTATAGTAAATAACATTTGAAAATCACTGCGTTCTGTTTTTATTTACATTATATAAAGTTATGAAATAACTTAAGTTTGGGAGAAGGACCACGCCCAAACTCCTTCTCTCCATCATTATACGCTCTATATAAACCATTCCTCTGCCCGCACCTTCTTGTGACGAAATTCGAACCCCACCACCTCCCCAGCTCCTCCATCGCTTCCAAAATCTTATTCAGTCTTCACATGGCAAGGGGGGTGGGGGGTGGGGGGCTTGGCTTCAGATCCCAGCACCCAAAGCCAACCAGAACTCCAGCCCCAAGTTTCTCATAGTTCCCAACGTTTTTGGAAATGGGGTTGTATAAACTGTTTTAGGAACAGAAGACGCAAGCAGTCTCAACATTCCTACTGAAGCCTGAGTAAACTGATCAATCACTGTGATCAGCCAGTTATTAACCTCAGCATTGCTGATTAAACTAATCAGCCTCCACAGTAGTGAACAAGTTCACAATTAATAATCTTAGATTTGTGTAAAGAAGATTTTATATTTGTGTAAAGAAAAAGTGTGATTTAAGCAACAATTACAACAAAGTTTTTCTCATATGCTTTAGGATGCATTCTACATATACAGTGCTTTGGTCTGAAGATATAGAAACATGGATTAGTAGAAAACCTCACAGACAGAGAGTCAGAAATAGTTACAGACAGTCTTAAGCTTCTCTTTCCAAATTCGCTGACATTATGAGCGAACCAGTGGCCCTTGTTCAGTGTCTGTTTGGAAAACATTTGGTGTCATTTCTCACACGGGGATGAAAGACAAGGGGACAGATTTAACTGAAATGTCCCCCTCCCTCGTGACCCACTGGGTGGTTATTCAGGCTGTGATAATCGGATCTTTTGTTCAGATGTTGGCGGGCTGCTCTGGCCCAGAAAGCGCTGGGCAGCTGATATCTGCCTCTCCATTGTGCTGTTTGCATGAGGCGGCTGCCAGCATCACAACTTTATACTGGAGCAACCGTCGCTCTTTCAGAGCCCCTCCGAGGAGATGCTGGTATTTTTCCACTTGAGCACCGTTGAGAGATTCAAATAAAGCGCTGCGCACAGATTGGCTGAGATGGGTTTGGTAGTAAGAGGGTAATTTTACACATCAGAAGGAAATGAAAAGTAAAGACAGCAGCAGCAGCAGTGAGACCGCTACGAAAACTCGCACTGGGCCATTTGTTTAGCACCGCCACAAACAAGGAGCGAGCAAACCTGACTGCAAACATTTTGCAGAATAGACAAATGTGGCATTCAGTGATAATCTAGGAGTTTGAAGTCTCAAAGCACTCTTGTTCTTTACTCTCTCCCTCAAGGGATACTGTGGATTGCATGGTGAGTGCAAATGAAATCAAACTCAAAACAGTTTAAAATGATATTGAATGTCCTCACAAATCATGTGCAATCAGGCAATTTCAGGCTATTGAATCATGGTGTGTTTAGAGGGTATGCAAGCCATAGACATTTAGAAATGTAACTGAAAGTGTGACTGACTCTGACAGTGAAAATGCAGCCAGAAGCTTTCATCTGGCATGGTAGCAATAGTGTAGTAGCAATAGTGTCAATAAGGCTTGTGAGTTCACCTCAAAGTCTTTGGAATTGCAAGGAAGAGTACACTGTTGTCTACACTTTAGATCATGTAAACATTTCATAATAAATAAACCTATAAAAATGGCCCAGAAATCCTATTACATTCATGTATATCAACGTTAAGAATATTTCCTCCTTGTCCTGTAAAGACCCTCCATTTTATTACAAGAGCTGTAAAATGACACCAAACAATAAATATCTATATGTGCTTATATTACTACATAAGGACATAAAGTGTTCAAATACTGCATATGGTTACATTACATCATTACATCTGTGCTACATTTTGTGGGTATGACTCAGCATTATTACGGCCCAGCTGCCACTGAGGCACATGCTTCAGAGATGAAAGCCTTATTCATTTATGATTTAGCGCACATTCAAAGCTAATGGGTGGTGGGGAGAGTCCATGTTAACGTTTAAATGCCGTAATGGTAAACTAACTGGTCACGGTGCATTAATCTTTCAACATCATGACACATGGCCATAACACCATTAATCAGTGAGAAGTTATCGCATGTCCTCACATACTGGTTTAATGATGATGTACAAGATAGCTACTGTACTCTCTCTCCCTCATATATATATATATATATATATATATATATATATATATATATATATATATATATATATATATATATATATTAGTAGAATGTTTTTCAGCTGTGCATCACAATTGAGCAAGGGTGTCCTTACAACCAATTAGCCCAATAACATCCTTAACTTGGATTGGCGGCCATACCAGGAGATTTAGGCAGAGGACTGAGAATTGCTGATAATAGGACTATATGCAAAATAAGCCTCTATACAAAAATTGGCTTTAATAAAAACATTGCACAAAATTATTTGCTCAAGACTGATTATCTTGTACATATATCCATCTGTCTTTGTGCATACTTTGTTAATCCCCTTTTACCATGTTCTTCAATGGTCAGCACCCCAACCCACCTACCACAAAGCA
Organism: Megaleporinus macrocephalus; assembly: GCA_021613375.1. NCBI lineage: Eukaryota > Metazoa > Chordata > Actinopteri > Characiformes > Anostomidae > Megaleporinus > Megaleporinus macrocephalus. The sequence goes on from CM038705.1 coordinate 28,563,866, forward strand.
GGTATTATTTGGGTGGTGGATTATTCTCAGCGCTGCAGTGACGATGTGGTGGTGGTATGTTAGTGTGTATTGTGCCGGTATGAGTAGATCAGATGCAGCAGTGCTGCACTGTGAATAGTCCATAAACCAGAAACAACATCCTGTGACCACTGATGAAGACTAACATGACTAACACAAACTCTGAAGCAACAGCAAGCCATCGTCTCTGACTAGGAGTGTCCAGTTGAGTGGATGGTGAGTTGACAGAGTGTTTAAAAAATCCATTGCACTAATTCCAGCACAGCACACACTAATACATCATGACCACATCAGCATCACTGCAGCGCTGAGAATAATCCATGACTCAAATTATACCTGCTCTGTGGTGGTCCTGGTCATTAAAGAACAGGGGGAAAGTGGCATGCAGAGAATCAGATAAACTATTGTCAGTCTAGAATTGTGTAACTACACCTGTGTGTGTTAAAATCTCCTCGTCTCTACACACATTGTCCATCAGTTCAGTTTATAATACAGGTGCACTGTTTGTAATTCTATACCTACGAACTGCAGTTCACCTGTTTCTCTGTATACTTTGTTCATCCCACTTTCACCCTGTTCTTTAGCGATCAGGACCCCCAAATACAGATATTGTTTGGGTGGCGGGTTGTCCCACAACACACTCTGACGTGTGTTGTGCTGGTACAAGTGGATCAGACACAGCAGTGCTGCTGGAATTTTTAAACCCTGTGTTCACTCACTGTCTACTCTAGTAGACACACTTACCTTGCGGGTCCACCGTGTAAAAGTACAAGTGAAGAGATGATAGCTCTGCACAGCTTGTGTTGGTCTCTAGTCCTTCATCAGTGGTCACAGTACGCTGCCCATAGGACACTGTTGGCTGGATGTTGCTAGTTGGTGCACTATTCTCAGTCCAGCAGAGACACTGGTGTGTTTTAAAACTCCAGCAGCACTGCTGTGTCTGATCCACCAGTGCAACACATACTAACACACCACCACCGTGTCAGTATCACTACAGTGCCTAAAATGATCCATCTCCCTAATGGTACCTGCTCTGTGGTGGTCCTGTGGGGGTCTGACCATTAAAGGACAGGGTGAAAGAGGAAAAAACAATGTATGCAGATGGACTACAGTCTGTAATGATTGAACTACAAAGTGCTCCTATATGGTACGTTGAGCTGATAAAATGAACAATATGTATAGATATAAGATTTTAATGTCATGTCTGATTGGTATATATATATAAATATATATATATATATATATATATATATATATATATATATATATATATATATATATATATATATATATATATATATATATACACCAATCAGACATAAAAAAAAAAAAAAAAAAAAAAAAAAAAAAAATATATATATATATATATATATATATATATATATATATATATATATATATAGTCCATATTTATGTCTAATCTATCCAATAAAGAGAGACAGAAAGAGAGAGAGAGAGAGAGAGAGAGAGAGAGAGAGAGAGAGGGAGGGGCACAGAGAAAACAGACATAAACGAGAGAGAGCAGTATGTTTTGGTTTCTTCTGTGTACAGCAGCATGTGCAGACCATGTGAGTATATGTCATCACTGGCAGGATGGGGGAAGGGCCACGTTTCTTATAGGGGAGGAAGGGAGCATGCATGTTACGTAACGCTGTGATGTCATGCAACATGATTTCACCCAAGGAGCCAACTGAAGTCAACGAAGCTGCAAGAGTATTAAATCAGTTCAATGTTTTCGTTCCAGATTGAGCTTGGGAATTAGAAAAAAGCCTCACGGCGTACTCCACAATACACCATTACAGCTTCAGACTCAATCAGGGAGAATTCCGAACACATTCAACGTAGAGGCTGTCCTGTCATGCATTATGGCCTGAAACTGGGTCACTGGCAGCGATGCACGGAACACACAGTACCTCTGTCTCACTGTCTGGATGCCGATAGATCCTGATCCAGCTGCAAGGTTGTTTCTGCAAAATATGCGGCAGCTCTACGCAACCATTTAACCAACAATGCACATCTGGTGCAAATGGGACACACATAGTGCACATCTGGTTGCAGATGAATTAGCTTCGACAGTCTGTTGTGATGGATTAACATTTGTGTTACACAGCTTCAAAGACCATGTTGGAATAAAAAGATCCAATCGTGTGGTCAGCTGTAATAAGTAAGGCAGACGATACTGCAAACTGATTGCTGTTGCGCTGCAATGGCTCACATGACCTAACATGTGCGCTGGCTTACAGAACTAGCCCCAGAATTCATTATCACTTTAGGTGTTAGGCAGCACACATATACTCTGCCAAGCCAGCCCATACATCAACTGTTTAGCCATTTATTCCTTATCATCCTACAGCGCAAACATCATATACTGCATTACACAACAGACACACTTATAAACACCAGATTTTATAAACATTATAAACACCAGATTTCTGTGACAGCAATATAGCGCATATAAATACTGACATAATCAGACATTTTCATATCGTACAGGCATATAGCTGCACGCCATGGAACTACATTTGTGAAGGGACATAGGCAGGCCCAGCATAAAGAGAGGATATTTTTTCAACTTGCATAGGACCACCAAAGAGCAGGCATTCTCAGCATGACAGAGACACTGAAATGGTGATTGTATGTATGTATTTGGTGAAGATACACTTACCTTTAGCTCCACATCACTTACCATCCATCATCTGTCATTCTATCCAAGGATCCCTGTGCACACTTACTGGCCACCATTCCCTTTAGGCTTCACCTGGTGTTTGTTGATGCCTATTTGTTGATACACATTTCTGTTGGTCATCTTTGAGTAATTTAGCAGTTTCTAACCAGAGAGCTGCTCTTGGCTGAATATGACTATGTTTGGGTGGATAATCAAGCCCCAGTCTGCTATGCTAGAAAGACACATTGCTTCCATGTCCCCTCCATCCACTGTTCTCTCCACCACTACCCCCACATAGAATGCAAATAGAAGAATCTCCAGCCAAACAGCAAACACACTCATGAGCCTCATTTTAAACAGGTAATATAATGATCTGACACACCAGAGCATCACATCTAGAGGGGAGAGTGCTGTACGCAGCAGGGGGTCTCTGTGTCCCTATCTACCCCCCTGTCTTTGTACATGCAGCCAGTGGCCCCAGGGACTGTGTGAGGCAGCCTGTACCATCTGCTCGCCTTTCCCCTCGGCTAGACTGCAAAGCCGGCTCTATTACAATAAGATGAGTGAGGGGTAGGGCGGGGCACTGGGGGAGGCTAAGGAGAAATCAACAGTAGGTCCCATCATATACACAGAAATGCTCAAGTTTTGAAGGCCTACTGTACACTCTTGAAAATAAAGGTGCACACATGCGTGTTATGCTGTATATGCAAGCAGCGAGTGGATTCTGTGGTCCAGACACAAATAACAGGCATGGCCACGAGACAGTGAAGAGCGATCAGCAGGAGACAGAGCATGCCAACACCAAACACCCTGAATGCCAAGATGACCTGACTTGCCATTTATCTAAAGTTCAGCTCGTATGGCATTCAGACAGCAAATGCATTGAAGCATGAACCAAAGAGAACACAAAACTAGCCCAGTTCAAGTAACATTTAAAAGCATAACAGGCATAGAAGGGCAGACATTACCCTACTGTCATACCTGCAACCATGTCAGGAAGTGGTACAATTCCCTTGTGGAACTAAACAGCAGGTCTGACTGGGTTGCTTGCTTTGCTTGCAGTGGAAGAAATCTTGCCTTGTATTATTGTTGTTGTTATAAGATCCATAAAATAATGACTTGGCCAGAGAAGGTGGGTGAAAAGCCTAAACTCATGCTCAAATAAAAGTATTGTTATTTTGGCATTATAATAACTCAAGTAACAGTACCTCTCCAAAGTATATTAAAGATATCAGTTCAATAAAGTACCCTAGCACAGAGTACTGCACTTATAGAGCAGCAGTAAAACTGCTTACTACATTCAGAAACTATTAGCACAGAAACTGAACTTTCTTAGGCACCAATATCCCATTTTGAGGTCATCTTGTTCCAAACCAATTGCAAAGCTGTACAGATGCAGTCTAGCATGATATCAAACAACAGAATGAAATTTATCCCAGAAGAAAAATCATAGCTAATATACTGAACTGAATACTGAAGTGAACTCTGTCAAAAGCTTTACTCACAAATAAGTAGAAATAGTAGTTTTATAATTTACTAGTAGTAGCACAAAATTGTTACAACCTAACTGATAATAGAAATGTATTATGTTCCCAGCCCCTTGAGATGTTTTCATTGCAACTTGTAATGCGAATGTTGCACAAAGGCACTGTCAGAATTGTCTGTGTTTGACATCAATTACTTCAGAGTAAATTAAGCCTTGCTTAAATGTCGTATCTATCTATTCTCTGAATTCTCTATTCACCCAACAACAAGTCAGACAGATTAAAATGCTCATCCTTAAATCTTGGCACCTCTATGATTGAAATACAAGTTGTGTCCACCACTGTAATTTTGTTACTTGATTACTCTAAACAGTGGTGTCTAGACAAAACAGTATGTCGATGTTGTGAAGAGCTGCAGATAGGCTGGTGGTCAGCTTTCTCTATTTTTGCCATTTTGGCAACTTGTTCTTTAGCGATGTCCGACAGTCTGACATCAGAGGACACAGTACCAACATCTTAACTCAGCAAATCCTCAGCCAGGCCAGCCAATGAGCCGGTATGAAGCACAGAATTACCACTGAAAATGATGTAAATGCTGTCCTACAGCAAACAGAACAAATCCAACAAATCACAGTTCGTAATCATAGAATTTTGCATGCAATTCATTCCTTTACAGAAAATGAATACTATGCTCAGAGCAGAGCACTGAGAACGTACGCACTGCAATAGTCTAAATAGTGAATTTCAATGATTATAAAGTTATTTGAACTAAGTGGCTGACTTTTTAGAATATAGTTTTATGGGGATAGCATGCTGCTAGGAAAAAAAACTATGACATCAGTACACTCAATAAAGTAAACTGAAAGTAAACTGAACAAGCATTTACTTGTTCAACTTTCCATGCACACAGGCTATGGGGCTTCATTTAGGTCATCCAGACAGATGAGTCTATGATTAGAAAGCTAGCCACACAGCAATGTCTGAAAACAGGCCTAGCTTCCGCACCAACTACGGAATCTAGTCTATAACACATGCATGCACCTGGAGACACATCACACCCGTTTGCTCTGCAAATTAGCCTATCACAATAAGAAATGCTAAATACTGGGTGTGTCTCAAAACCTAGTGAGCTGTTTAGGTAGGCACTGACTGTGTAGGCAGTTGTTTAAGTCTGACCTCTCTCCTCATAAAACAGATTACTGAGACGCTCTAGTTAGAGAGCAACTGCGTCACGGCTTGTTCCCGCCCACTGCAGCACGCAACCGGTGGTTTAGCTGGTTGCTAAGTTACCGGCCGGCGTGCAAAACAAAAGCCCGAGGCAAAAAAAAAAAACGTTAGCATTTGAGTATAAAACTGCAAAATGGTCAATGACTCGTTGCAAAGTTGCAAATAAAATGCTGTTTTGTATGATTATACGACAAAAAACACCAGAAAGAACCGAAATAACATAAAACGACTTCACTGCTCATAGATTTGCCTGCGTTGAATCATGGGACTGTCTTAGCGGCTGAGGAAGCGTTCGATGCTTTCTTTAAATCAGGTGAAAACAAGGTTCCTCAGTAGACAGAATGTTTAAGGTATAAGGTAAGAATTGGGACAGCCTACATGTCTGGAGCGTGCATACTGTGATGTAAAATACTGTCTATGTAGGCAGCTCACTAGGTTTTGAGACACACACACACACACCTGGTCAACTATGTCTCTGACATTTATGGCAAAATATTTGCTTGGTTCAGCAGTGTGTCATTGTTTACTCCTCAGTACATGAGCACATTACTGGTGATAGTGGCACGTTTCTGTATTTACAATCCAAAAGTTATATATAAAAGCACCACAAATTAGTGCTAACATGCTACCACCTCGAGCCCTTCGCGCTTTAAGTACCATCTTGCCATCCCTCAAGATTCATGGAACAAGCCACAAGACACTTCTCTGTCCTGGCACCCAGATGGTGGAACGAACGTCCACTGGCTGTCTAAACAGCGAGCAGACTGAAGACCATCTCTGTGTGAAGCACTTATAAGCACAAATCTACTGAAGTATTGGTATGAACCATAATTGCACTTTATCTTCTTGAAACACTGGCTAAGTATTGCACTTATACTGTATGTAGTCTTGTATTTATTCTCTTCTCTGTAGGAATTCCTGTCTTGCTAGGTATGTGGTGTTTCTAACCTTATATTTTGTCGTCTCCTTTCTAGGTATCAGTTATTGTTGTTTTTTTCTATATCATGTGAAGAACAACAGATTATTTTTACATTGTGTAAAAATATTATCATGAAAGGACCCATATCCAAAATAAAAGTTCTGTTTCCATCGACTTACATTCAACATGAAAAAGGTTCTTGTTCTCTCCTGTAAAGTTGCTATTTTTCTTTTGACAGCATTTAAAACGTCAAAACGAAGAGAAGGAAAAACAAAAACGTGCGCGTTTGTCTACGCGTGACTACGTTTCCCAGAATTCTCAGAACACAGTCGGCGCTCTCACTCATCCAATCAGAGTCGCCTCCCGCGTGACGTAGCCGACTCCGGTCCTATTTTCCCGCGGTGCTGAGAGAATCCGCGGAGAGGAGACTGAGAGCCCGGAGACTCTGTCACAGCATCTGAGGTGGGTGTGTAAATCTTACAGGTGCCATGCAGCTATGTTTTCCACTATGTTGTGTGCCATTGTGAAGCCTGGCGTCATCTTCTGTTATATGTATAGTTATATGAATAGTGTTTTTTCCAGTTTATATGCGACACAGGAAGCAGAAATCGGGTGTTTAACGGACAATAGGCTCCACACATAATGGGAGCTGGTTAGTTGTGTAGGTAATTAGTTTCGCTCGCTGGATTAGCCAAATAATCTAACGCTAGCAGTCTGATTCTGATTGTGTCTGCCTTTGTAGTGTTGTCGAGGTGTAGTGGCAGTTACTTGCACAGTTGGTCTCGATATTGATCAGTCACTCTAGAACAATAGCCAGTGAGGTTTGTCGGCGGAATTTGTGAGAAATGTGAAATGTTGCTGGTGTGAAGTCGGTCAGTAAACCCCTCTTAGCTGGGGAAGCTGCTTCAGAGAAAGGCTTGGCCGCGGAAATCTCTAGCAAAGTGTCTAAACGACAAGGTGTGTTCGCTATTGTCTGATCTTGCCAGTTATTTCTTGTCAGTAGCTGTTCTGTTATCGATTGCTTAAAAATAAGTATAAAAATGCTGAAAGGTGATGTCATGAAATGTTAGACAGCAGTGTCTTTGTCTTTGTTTGCAGCCTTTCTTTCTTCGACACATCACCTGCCAGTGTCTGTTTTCCACTTACACTCAGACGGCGAGCTAGTTCGGTCTGATCTGAAGCTGAATACAGTTTTATATCTTCAGCAGTGCTTAGGCCAAAAATGTATGCAATTCAATTTTGCATGCAAAAGCGAGCGAGGCTGGGTGTGACAGGTTTGGTTACACCATGTGACAGTCATTATTTAATCCTAACATCGTCGTCTCGACACGGCGTCCGATCTCACAATCACTGTTTTGTCACATGTATTGATCGTTTGCTGCAACTGGAGCTGGTGTTATATTGATACCTTGGAAAAGATTGGAAGCGCCCAGCTGACTTTGGGCTTCATCACACGCCCTAATGGGAGCCGTGGACATCGCGGTTTCATCCATTACTAATAATCATGTCATCCGATCGTCAGCACATGTGTTCAGGATTGCGTCTGAAGTATAATTTGCGCTAGTCTTGCTGTCATCATTATCATCATCATCATGCTTAGTGAAGTTGGACGCCTCTGAGGTTCGCTGGAGGAGAAAGCTCCCGTTGTCTTTGTTCGTCCAGCGCACAAAATCTCCTTTGTTTTCATCCTCCGGCGGCGGTTCAGCTCACCTTACATCGATTAGTGGGCTTGTTGTGTAACCGCTTTGATCTTTTCTCGCGGATTCTCGCCATAAATGTCCTGTTTTACGTTCTTCCACTAATAGCAGGTCAAGCACCGTTTGCATTGTATGTGCTTCAGCCTGTTGTGGCAGCGACCCTTTTTATAATTCCTTGTCTCGCCCTGAACCGAGGAGGACTCATTCAGCTGAGGGGAGACACTATACGTTTTACTAGTTCTTGTTTTTTTTCTATCTGGGCTGCCATCTATTTTAAAAATCAGAGCAATGCTTTCTCTTGTTGTTCCAGTAAAAAGAACAATAAGAAAACAGGCTGTCTGATGGGGCGACACCACTCCCAGATCTGGCTGCAATTGCACATGCCCAGAGACTACACCAGTACTCAGCACCGACCATGCACATGCTTGAAAAAGGGTTTTTGCATTCACATCGTTACACTGTTGTTTCTCATCAGGTTTAATGAATCTCCATCCATATTTGGACCATCATCATTATACGACCCGTGCCAGCCAGTCCGAGCATGTCGAAGAGACAGGCGTCGACATTGGAGCGCCAGAGCCTAGAGCTTGTGTGTTTTCACGTTATGTCACATCGTTGGGTATTTGTAGAGCATGGTTATTGATGTCTAAAGCAGTTGCTTTATTAGAAGAACGTTAGACAGAAGCTGCTGCCGGGTTAGGTGTGGGATGATGCTCATAGGCTGACTGTATTGTTTGGGTTGATCCCAAAAGAGCAACAGGGCCGTTAAAGCATACATTTTCTTCAGTCACTGACAAACTGGTTGAGTTGGGCCATCAAAGAGAAACATTGGGTTCATTTTATAAGATTTATAAGATTATAAGATTTTAATCCCCTTTATTTGCCTTTATTTCGCAGGTGTTCAAACCCATCAGCATCGAGAGTGAAATGGCGTCCTCTGGAGGTAATCTGGGAAACTGCTCTTTTACGATTCCTACAGTTGAATTTTCTAGATATTGTTACGGCAGTCAGCTTAAAGAAGCAACCATCGGAATGGATCCAGCATTTTGCAGTCACTAAATGGAGTGTCTTAACATTTATAGATATTCAGGTTAAGGAGCTGGACAAGCGCGCTTCAGGGCAAGCATTTGAGGTCATTCTGAGCCCCTCGGCACCAGATCCCAAGGGAGAGTTCCCTCTGTCCACCCCAAAAAAGAAGGAGGTCTCTTTGGATGAGATCCAGAAGAAATTGGAGGCGGCGGAGGAGAGACGCAAAGTAAGAGCTAGCAAAATGAACTCTTGTCACGTGAAATATTATTCATGTATTATTCAAAAAAATGATATTCATGTTGTCTATATGTGGTGTGCTTATCTATTCGCATCAGAATCATGAGGCGGAAGTCCTGAAGCACTTGGCTGAGAAGCGAGAGCACGAGAAGGAGGTTCTCCAGAAAGCGATGGAGGAGAACAACAACTTTAGCAAGATGGCAGAAGAGAAACTCAACCAGAAAATGGAAGCCAACAAAGAAAATCGCACAAAACAGATGGCTGCAATGAACGAGAAATTCAAGGAGAAGGTAAGTGTCACCTTTGATTCTTTCAATTGACTTAATTTACTCCTTGTTTTAGAAATGTCTACTTCTAGACCTCTAGGTGTCAGACTTAAACATCAGAGTTGCATTCAGTGGAAAATACAGACAACCTGTTCCAATTTAACACAAAGCCTTTAATAATAATGTTGTGTATTTTTCACTTTTAGGATAAGAAAATCGAAGAGGTCCGAAAGAACAAAGAGACAAAAGAGGGAGGTGAAAATGACGAGAACTGAGTTTTCTGTCCTTTTGTTTTTTGGTTCTATTCACTTTAGGGGATAGTATTGGGTTTTTTACGTATCCAAAGATTTTTTTTTTTTTTTATTCCATTATGGCCAGTATTATGTGTTTGGTTTTGTGTTACTGCCACTTTTTTTATCTGACGTTTAGGGAAGAAGCAGGTGCACAATGTTCTTTTCATCTCTCCATGCTCAGATCTACTTTGCAACCCCATCTCCTGTAGATTTGTCCGATTAGCCGCTTTTGACCTGTAAAATAAGCAGTGTTTTACCCTAAAGGGAAGCATGCCTGTGTTACGCATAGGTCTCTTAACTTTGTCTGTTGCTTTGTGCAAGTTGACCTGTACCTGTTTGTCCAAACTCCAGTTCTTTCAGCTTAATAAAGTTGCACAGTTGTTTGTTATGGTAACAGTTTTGAATCTGCCCCTTTTTTGTAGATGTTCATATATGAACAAATAATTCTTTTGATATATTTGTCTGTGTAACTCTCTGTCCATCTGGTTAACGATAAGCACATTCCAGGAAACACTTACCTTACTGGTAAAGCTGTAAACACATTTGAGAAAGATCCAAGGTAAGAAAACACATCTGGCTGGCAAAACTTACAAACCTTTATTAATATCAGTCAAAATTGGATTGATGGGACAAAATAAGGCACATGTATTGTAGTCTTGTCAGATATGCATCTGCTGACACCTAGTGACATTTGATGGCACAACACCTTTTCATTCTAACCGAAATACTGTTTAAAGTGGTTGATGATGAGGCAATTTGAATGAATACATACTGGTGGATTTCCATTAAATTATACATATGCAATACAAATGCTGCACATCACTATGCTGAGACCATTTGACAGAGGGTTACATGTTGCATGTTGCAATTGAGGACAAAACTGGACATACAGTAAGTGTCATTTACGTATTTCCATGTACCACACTGAATAAAAGTACACACTGTATTTAGTTATTCTTACTATGTATGTTCTTTAATCCAAAATCAACACCATTAATATCTCCCACCTGCAGTTGTGACTCCCAACATAGAGCATTGATTAAATACTGAACAGTCTGGATAGTCTACCTTGTATAATGCTTGGTAGGACCAATTTTCCATTTCATAAAGTGATGGAATAATTCATTTCATGTCATGTACTCAATGCAGATTTCTTGACAGTGATTCCTTTTTGGCATTTGAATTAAATATGATTTTGTCTGTGTAAATGGTTGCAAGTGTGGTTATTCTGGTGGTATTTTCTGTTTCTTAATAAAGACAGGCAGATACTCAGTTACCTGTAGAACTATCAATCTCTGAAAAATCACTTTCCATGTTTTTACTTATATTAATCTCAGTAAAAAGTGGGATGTATGCAGGCACTGCCAATCATTTATCGGATGACATTATGTTTTGTACTGTAACATAATTCTATTATATTTACATTATTTTTAGTATCACTGTTGAGAAGACGTCTTTGTTTCTATATTTTAGCCCAAACAAAAGACCTAGTCTTTATATAGAGTATAAAGTAAACACGACTTCAGACACAAAAGAGAATCAAGCTCCTATGTGATAGCTATTTGTCTGCTCAGCAATCACTGACCATTGAAAACAGAAGATGGAGAAAAGCCTGATGGACCTGCTGCCTAAAGTCATGATGAAGGAGGTCCATTCACCCAGAGGCCTCACAAAGCCACATTGTGAGCATCACCCGCCTACACGGGCAAGCAAAGGAGATGAGATAAGCGTTTATACAGTAGACCAAGCCCACTGGTAGAGAACAACGATATGCTCAATAAACATCTGTTCCAATGTTTATTGCACTGTAATAATTAAAAAAAAATGTTTAGCCAAGTATTTATATGATCTGCAGTAAAAATACAAAGGTCCCAAGACATCTGTAGAACAATGAAAGCTCTGAACAAAACACAAAATCCTGCCATGTTTCAAGTGCATGCATTTGATTTTAGTCCCAGATTGATTTAATTACATGGTAATAACAAATTTATAACTGTGTGTGCTTTTTGTAATGTTTTAGGCATTTAAACTTACTTTTATTGATTTATGCATTGATTTTACACTATGTTAAGACTTCTGTCATAAACTGTTTTGTGTTTAAGATAAGGTGACCCTACTCAGTCACCGAGCAACACTGAGTTTTGTCATTCCAGCCGTGACAAGGGTTTCTGTCAACGCCTTCTGCACTGTGAATCATCCTTTTCAGCAGGCGGCGTTGAGAGGAAGAGGGCGGGCTCGACGATGCTCACACATCCCATTGGCTGCAGCAGAACTAAAGCCTCTGCCATTGGCCAATGGCCAGCGGAATACGCCGAGCCCGCGTTTACGATTGGCCGAGCCGTCTGGTTGTCAAACAGTCCGTTCAACTCGGCCATCTGGTTCTGCAGGGAGCTGACGGGAGCCTCACCCGCAGCGAGAATCTAGCAGCAAAGATTTTATTTCCATCATGGTACTTGTGACTTATGCCTTCATATATGCGCGTAAAGAAGTCAGCTCTGCATGCTTCACCCTGACTGAGCGGACTGTCTGCTGAAAAGGTAAGCCCGGTCCGGCGCTTCTCTCATTAGCTTTAGGCAGCGGTTATAAGAAAATCGCCTCCATGTGATTTGGCCATCTTAACCGGCGCTTTACTGTACTGTATTAAATACACGCAGCGAGAGGACCCTACATGCGGTCTGTTTAAAGCCACAGCGCTAAGGGGATTGTTCTTTGATAACAAAGAACGATGTTTTTATTTTCGCCGGGGACATAAACGGCCAGGGGTTATGAAAAAATGATGCTTTTTTAATTTTCTTTCTTGTTATTTTCCCCTCACCGCTTATCCGTTGAGGCACCTAGCTAGCACAGTTTTTTCTATTAGTTAACCCGTTCATCTCCTGCTCGAGCTCTGTGGAGAAGGATTGTCTGGCTGTCGGATGCCATCACTAATTTATTCACAGAGCTCCACTGTCTGACACTGTTTGCAGGGCTCGTTGTGGTGCAGATGATAACATTACAAATACCTGCAAGTTTTAAATTGCTAAAGAGAAGAAACGTTGAAGCGATGTGAGAAAGTGCACGCGGAGTCGCCGTTACTGGATGGTGACGTTACGTAACCGGTTTCCATTCATTGTTCAGCGTAATAAGAGTACAAGTCATACTACAGCTCACGTTTCTGCCTGTAGAGCCTCTGCTCCATGTTCTTTGTTGCACTTAATGTTTTCATTTGTTGCCTAAGCTCCTTACATTTCTAGTATCTCTCTTTAAGTTTAGGAATATTAAACACTTTTTGTCCTTCTGGCTTTTTTTTCCAACAAACTACAGATCCCAGAGTGCTTTGCTCTGTTCCCTCTCACCATGGCGACAGTAGTGATGGAGCAGATTGGGCGTCTGTTCATCAATGTCCAGCAGCTTCGTCAGATCCCCCAGCTGCTGGAGTCTGCCTTCCCCAAGCTGCCCTGCACCGTGACCGTCCATGACGTGCCCTGGGTGTTCAAGGAATCTCACATCATCACTGGCTACCGGCCTCCCGACCAGAGCTGGCGCTACTACTTCCTGACGCTCTTCCAGAGGCACAATGAGACGGTCAATGTGTGGACGCACCTGTTGGCCTCGCTTATCATCCTGGTGAAGTTCAAGGAGGTGTCTGAAACCGTGGATTTCCTGCGAGACCCCCACGCCCAGCCGCTTTTTATAGTGCTCCTGGCTGCATTCACCTACCTGGCCTGCAGCGCATTGGCCCACCTGCTCTCTGCCAAATCTGAGCTCTCCCACTACACCTTCTACTTCCTGGACTACGTAGGCGTGGCTGTGTACCAGTACGGCAGTGCCCTGGCTCACTTCTATTACGTAGTCGAGGAGACATGGCACGCTCGCGTTCGAGGGCTCTTCCTACCCGCTTCTGCGTTCCTGGCCTGGCTTTCCTGTACCGGATGCTGCTATGGCAAGTACGCGAGTCCGCGCCTGCCCAAGTTTGCGCACAAGTTGTTCCAGGTGGTGCCCTCAGGCCTGGCCTACTGCTTGGACATCAGCCCAGTGCTGCACCGCATCTATAGCTGCTACAGCTCCCAGCAGAGCTGCTCTGACCAGGCTGTGACCTACCACTGCTATCAGATCCTCTTCTTCTTGGTGAGCGCCTACTTCTTTGCTTACCCCCACCCGGAGTGCTGGTTCCCCGGCCGGTGCGACTTCATCGGTCAGGGCCACCAGATATTCCACGTTTTCCTCGTGCTCTGCACGCTGGTGCAGATAGAGGCGGTACGCCTCGACTACAGCGAGCGAAGGCCCCTGTATGAACGTCTCCATGGCGACCTGGCTCACGATGCCGTGGCTCTCTTCATCTTCACAGCGTGCTGCAGCGCCCTGACCGCGTTCTACGTGCGCAAGCGAGTGAAAACCTACCTCGAGGAAAAGGAGGAGTAAACGTCCTGGGAAAGGCTCAAGAACAAGACAACATAACCCTGCTGGCCCGAAGCAGTGATCACGCTGGTATAGTAAGGACACTGAACATTATGGACCTGCTGTTGATTAATCACATTTTGTGGTTTAGGTGAGGTGGGGAGGGGGGTTATAGTTTTCTTTTTGTGACATGGCCTGCCAAAATTGTATTGTCAATCAGCTATGTACTGTTTACTGCATTTATACTTAAAAAAAACTGCCTCAAATGAAAACAGAAGCAGGAAACATGAGGCTTTGCACTGATATCCGTTCGTATTCTGCTCTAAAGGGGTCTTAAAATTTCAGTGCCAACAAGAAGTCTTTCATATCTCTCATTTGCATGAATTTGTGATCTATTTTTGTGATGAAAAGGCGCTGTTGGCAGGTTTATAAACAGATGTGGATTGGCTAAAATTAGGACCCAGAAATGTATATCGAGAAACAGGTTAGTGAAACCAAACTTAGCATGGCATCTGTGTGCTCCTCTAAATGTTCATGAGCACCGTCAAAGAGAATCTCTGTGTGACAATGTTTGATAGACTCGTTAGACTCCAATAGGCTCACTTCAGTGGTGCATTAAAAGGCATTTGGAGCATGGCTGCTAGAGGAGATGCTAAAAGGCATTTTTTTTTCATCCGTCAGGACCAAGAGCTCCCACAACATTGCTTGCATAGTTTGGCAGAGCGTGTAAGAGAAGTCATCCTGCTTTGGTTGCGTCATACGTGGGCAGAATACCACAAAACAGCATTAAGTAAACTTGTGTGTTCTTCATCCTCATTTGTAAATCTCAAGACCCTAATTTTATGCGAACCGCAATCTCTTGAGTGTTTTCGTGTGCCTCCAACACTGCCGCTTGACGTTGTCCTAACTTAAATCTGCGTGCCTGCTTCTTTTCTCAGAAGGCACATACGCCAAAATGTTTAGGCTTATGATGAAAGTGGCTGGTAGACTTTTACATCCCAGGCCTTTAAAAACCTCTCCATGTAATCAAGAAATTTTTCAAAAACAAAAAAAAAAAGTATTGGAATGGACTACGTTGAAAGTCCTCAGATTGTATGCTTTTTGAGAATACCTCAAAGAGTGAAAATATTAGACAAAGTTCAAATTCCATCCACTGTTGACTGAAATTATTCACTACAACATTCATTTAAGCCAAAGAGGCTTTAGTGAATTGAATTATGTGCCCTTGCCGTTTATGATGCCTGCTTTTTGGTCGTCAAGATGCTCCTTTTGTACCCGAAGGGCTACACTGTCGACTTTTGCCTTTACGCACTTCATGATGTCAATGCCTTTGTGCATATTGTCCACCGGTTGATGTGTTTAGTGGTTCACAAAAAAGTCTGAGCATTAGTATATTGGAATGTGTGTTCTAATGTGCCTGAATACACGCATGCATCCATGTAAGGCAATGTTCGTATAGGTGTGGTGAATGTGTGCAAGATCTGAATGTGTTCCAGTTAGTCGTATGTCAGTCTGATGCTTATTTTAAGGAATTCCGTTTTGCCTTTTGTCTTGTCTGATAACCGCCTCTCCCACAATCACATATGCTTTCATCACGTTATTCAGCACCCTGCACACCCATCAAAGTGAAGATGGGGCATGTTTTTCGGATGCGTGTTCTGATGGATGGACCTGAAAGATAGTAGAGGGAGTGTCACTTTTTTTGTGTGTTATGTTGTGTAATGGCACCAGCAGAGTATGATGTGTATGATGTCACTGATAGATGGACTCATGGACTGATGTCTTGGGGTGAAGTCTCAGTCTGATGAAGTGACGGATAGTTGAACCGAAGATGATGATTTCTATGACATGAGCATGTCATAAAATGATGTCGCGAGTAGCCTTTTCCATAGGATGATCCTGAAACATATGAATTATTAAGAAATGACCCAAGTTTATTACGTACTGGGTCAAATATTTTAGTATTTAGCAGCTACCACAAGATAAGAAAAGAGCAGAGAGTGCTCATTATAGGTGTGTAGCAGAACTGCAGCTATTCAAGACCATTAATGCAGCTAATTTTACTTGTGCGAGAGTGAAGAAGCGAGTGATAGAATCTAACACTGACAGCAATGGTACTTGCACTGAGGGAAGGCCAAGAGCTGACATGATGTCAGTGAGAAAACAACAATGATGAGGTCACCCCCAGGCACGACCAGGCTTGGATATATAACCCGTCAGCTCTTAGCCTAGAGTTTCAATGGAAGAACCCACTAAACCTCACTAAACCTCATCATTGATCTACTAAACTGTGAACTGAGTTTCTACTTTTAACCTGAAGAAGTCTTTATCTACTCAAGGCCAGCAAAGGGATCTGAACAGACTTGTAGAAGTTGCTTATGTTTTGGACATTGTCATTACAGTTAGGTTCAGAGTTTGTTTTTAGGTGAAGACTGGACACGAATCACAGGAAACGTTTGCGAGAAAGGTTAATTCAGAGTCTCCCCTGCGCTGGCACTGTTGGGACACTCCTGGAGCTCAGTGTTGACCATACTGAACCCTCAGCTCTCACTTTGACCTGAACTAGCACTCCATACATGTCCTGTTGTAGGGTCAGATGCGAGCAAGGATCTACTTAAAACATTAAAACCATGTGTAAAAATGACTGATGTTGATGTATTGTGGAATTTAAATAAACAAGTGTTATTACCACTTGCTTTGTTTTTTCATTTAGACAACATAAATTGCTTTGTCTATTTTGACTAATGACACATTGTTTATCCACTTAAGAGACTTGAAACAATTCCCTGAAATTCATTGGACAATTAGGCAAGTTGTAGTGCTTTTGCAGTGGTGCTTGAAGTTCAAAGTTTCTATATTTATGCATAAATTTGACCTAAAACTGTCACAGAAGTCCTAGAAGTAGATCAAAAGAGGCAAATGAAAAGAATCAGGCAAAGATATTAGACTTGTTCATTTGTTTATTTAAGAAAATTATCCAGTATTACATATCTGTGAGTGGCAAAAGTATGTGAACCTTTAGGATTGGCAGATAGTTTGAGAGTGAAAGTAGAGTCAGATGTTTTCAGTCAATGAGATAACAATGAGGTGTAAGTGGTCACTGTTTTATTTAAGAAACAGACATCTATCTGATCGTCTGGCTGATCTTGCTAACACAAGTTTGTAAAAGTGTATCATGGCACGAACAAAGGATGGATGCTCATCAGAGTTTAGACTCCACTGATCCACAGTCAGACAGACAAATGGAGGAAATTCAATACCACCATTATCCTCCCCAGGACTGGTTGACCAACAAAGGATTCCAAGGTAACTTCTAAGCAACTAAAGGCTTTCCTCAGTGACTAATGCTTCATAAGTCCATCACCAGGAGAATACTAAACAGCAATGGTGTGCATGGCAGTGTTGCAAGGAGAAAAAAAAAACTGCCCTCTAAAAAGAATGTTGCTGCCCGTCTGCAGTTGGCTAAAAATCACTTATACAGACCAGAAGGCTATTTGAATAATATTTTGTGAAAAGAACAAAAATTTTTTTGTGTAAATGAGAAGCGTTATGATTGAACTTTTAATTTTAAAGGAAAATAACAGGACATTTGTCTATGAGCTGAATCTAAAGAGAATGTGGGTCACACAGCAAGAAAACGACTCTAAGCACACAGAGAATGATTAAAGTAGAATAAAGTTAATGTTTTGGAATGGCCAAATCAAAGTCCAGACCATAATCCAATTTCATGGGAGGAAACCTACATAACAGAGTTGAGGCTGTTTTATGGAGAAATGGGCTACAACTCCTCCAGACACCGAAAGCAAAGCTTCACATACTCTTGACACTCACTGGTATATAATATTGGATCATTTTTCTCAATAAATAAATGAACAAGTCTAACATTTCTGTGTTATTTGTTAAACTTTTTTAAAATCTACTTTTAGAACTTTAGAACTATAAAAAATCCAATGATGTTTTAGGGTTTTCTATTTATGTAGAAATGTAGAAAATTCTAAAACTTGTAAGCACCACTGTAGTTTAAAGTCATGCCTAATGGAGAGATCCAACAGTTTAGAAAGTTTCAGAAAAATAGTAGATCCTATTCTGTGCAACATCAGAGCACAAAGATGGAAATTACCCCTAAAAATTACCAGACAAAAATTTTAGGGCATGTATGAACCAATAGCTATCATGTCCACAGGTATTTTTTTTAATTAAACATGATGCACATTTTATTTATTTTTAAATAGAACTATAGTATAGTTCAGTGGTCACCAGCTATAGTCCTGGAGATCTACTTCTAGTCTCAGCAGGTTTCACATCCAACCTAATTCTATCCACATACTTTAGCTAATCAACCATTTATGAGGGCAACAATTTGGGGTGGATTAGGGTTGGAGCTAAAGGTAGAAAGATAGACATCCAGGAGCTCCAGGGTTAGTGACCACTGCTTTACACCAATACTGGTGCAAAACAGCTCCCTCTAATGGGCAAAATGTCCTTCAAGGGCACATTGTCCCTGAAATTAGAGTTTGAAAAATTTACCTTCTTATCTGTGCATCCTCTGTAGTTTTCACTTTACCACCATTCATCACATGCAATAAAAATAAACCACTGTTTAAACATACAAGATATTTGTTAATGTGGTATATAATGCTACTCTGTGCTAGCTAACCTGTGAGTAAGAAATTCAATATCTAAATTATTATAAAGATATTATTTGGGCTACATTAATTGATACTATCAAAAACATTGTCATTTATTGTAGCTACATAGTTTAACATTATGAGGATAAAACATATTAAAAAATGTGTGAATTTATTTATCATATATAATCATATGATAAATTTCCCCCTGGGATCAATAAAGTATTTCTGATCTGATCTGATCTGATATATAACACATGTTCTAGATTAAATCTTACAATATACAGCGTAGCAGCAGCATGTTAAATATAACAGAACAAGTGCATTTCTTTTTTTCTCTAAATGCTCATCATAGATTGTTAGCATGATAGGTGTTATAATTTTCATTCCTCTGTGACGCTTTTGGGGATCCAGATCTGGATGCATTTCGAATATGCAATATGAATGTGTCTTGTTGCTCAGTGTTAGTGTCCCAGTGCAGTCTCATTGTTCCCTGTAGTTTTGGGAAAATGAGGGCATTGCAGTTGAGCTATTTTCCCATCTAATCACTTGTAAGCCATGTGCTGCATAAACATCAGAATAATAGCATTTATAACACATGATAGACAAAGAATATCCAGTTATTGAGAATAAACATGACATCAACATGACATCATTTTACTGTTGAGCACTCACAGCTATCTTTTTTGCAAGATTAAAATTTGTGATGTTTATGTATGTCCTGTTGAAACAGAAATACAGCCATTTATAATAGGCTTCGGCTGGTAGGCCAACAAGTGTAGAAAGGTGAGACAGAAGAACACTGTAGATTATTCAACACTTCGCTCTGCAGTGTAGTAAAACACACGAGACAAACAAAAAAGACAGTATGAATGCTAGAGTTACAGATTGTACTAAGGTCAAGTTTAGTTTATTAGTAAATATTTTATCATTAAACACCATGTAAACATGAAAACAGGATTGAGATTAAGGAGAGAACATAGAACCTAACAAAATCACTATTATTATTATTATTATTATTATTATTACTATTATTATTATTTATCCATCTCTGTCTCTGTTATTTGTGATCAGAATGTTATGACCCTAAATGATCCGTATAATACTGTATACCAGTATAACTGGTACCAGACATACGCAGTCACACCTAGGGGCAATTTAACATCTCCATCTGCTTGACTGCATGTGTTTGGACTGTGAGAGGAAACCCATGCGCACAGAGGGAGAAGATTTAAACACGCAGTATTTAAACCAGTCCCGTCTTGTCTTATATATACATGGAGGTTCTTGTTTGAGCTGCAAAAGTTTGGGAACAGAGAAGGAACTGATTTATTCTGTTTTGTAGATATTCAGCTCTCAGTGATCTCGGACAGAGGCATTGCAGCGGGTCTGTACAACAATTTCTATGTCCACCTGAGATCAAGACGTTGCCAAGTCCCAGTGAGGTCGAGACTGAGATCACTAGCTTATGGTCTTATGGTCGTACAGACATAGAGTACTACAGCACTACTTACATGTTTTACAGTGTGCATCCGGTGTGTTTTATGCAACTAGGAGCTCTCTTTAAAATATTTGATATACTCTTTTCATTACATGACCTTGAGATTTACAGAGGGTTCACGCAGAAAATCACTGCAGAAGATTCAGAATAACACTAAAGCTGACTATTCCTGGCAGACTTGGTAACAGTGGATTTTATTAACTACAGAACATTAGTACAGTTCATAGGCTTTTGCATCTTAATAACACGGTCAGGCAGTGATGGTTTAAGAAATTTTAATGTTCACTATTAATCTGGCAATAAATCAGATGCCCTCTTGTGAACAACTGAGTAGCGTGTAGTAGGTGCATTGCATCACAGCAATTTGTTTTTAATTGTACTGTAAACTAAACTGGACACATTAGAACCTATTTTATCTCCAACTAGGTGCCAAATTCTCACCAAATTCTGAGATGTCCACAGGGTGGCAGTCTTGTCAAAGGCTGAACACACTCTCCCATCCACTTAAGTGCATATATTTTTCTGCCTGATGAAAAATGTAAAAGCGCTGTTGCCATTACTGCCTGCTAAAACCAGCCAGCTTATATAAACCCTTCATAGTCCAGCGGATCTGACTATGGATTTCATCATGCATTTTAATATAAATCTAACTCAAGTATGTATGACACTGTTACTCAAGAATGCCTTGTCATTCTCCCAGCTCTTTGGAGGAACCAGGCTTGTGACATGTCCCCCACCTCTCTAAAAACGGTAGGACAATTCAGTTCAGGCTGAGTTCACATAAGAGCTCTCTGCACTTCACTGGCTATCTCAGCCTTCCATTTCCTGGCCATTCAGGCTCTTGAGCTGTGATGCAGGACAGTGAGGGCATGATTCTTCTGCTACAACATCTTATCAGGATTTAATTTACGCTCTGAAAAAGACCAGCATGCTCCTCTTACCCTGTCTACTGGAGAGTTTCTGAATGGTTTCTGGTTTTTCAATAAAAAATATAACTTTTTGCCTTTACCTTTAAAATTTAAAGAATGACAGAATTCCACACATTGAAATTCCTGTTCCTAAAACACAGAAGGTAATGTGCTGTTCAACTATGCACGTCTTCTGTTTAGTAAAAACATGTTAGCAATTGTTCAGTTTGCAGGGACTTTTACTTTGAAGGGCGGGACAAGGCTCTAAGGGCGATGATTGTTGTGGGTTAATGAGAAAGGGGTACGCTGCTCCTGGGAAATTTTAGAAAGGCTGAGTTATAGGCCTTAAGAGACACTCTCCATCTGAGAAAGCGCCAGAGTGTAGAAAAGCTGGGTCTGCTCACTGCCAACATAGCATTGTGGGGCTTGCCTATGGAGAGTTTGTGGCAGCAGCCTGTGATAGCTTGGCTTTAGATGTTTTCATACAAACAGTAAGGCCAACAACAGTAGGGGCTTGCAGAACCATCTTGCCTGAGGGGAGACGATTCTGTATGGTGACAGAAGAGGTGAAGGCAATTTTGGAAGAGTACGCAGCAGGCTGCAGCCGGGTTCGTGCAGCAGTGGGGAAGGACTGCAGAGGTGTTGGAGCTTGTCCTTGGCTAAGCAACACAATGTGATGCGGCAGAGAAGCTTGAGGAAGAGATGACAGGCCGCATGGCCCCCGAGCGAGTAGTAGTGGAGTGACAGGCTTGCTGGCGGTACAAGATGAGGGGACACCACGCCAGTCAATGCTGGAGTATGATCGACTGCCACCTCAGATTTTGGGTCGGGTGCAGCATAGACGGGATTCAGCTCACTGCCTTCATTGACAATGACATTGGCTCATTAGTGTTGCTGCTACATCCAGGCGTGAGCCCAGCCAACTTGGAAGCGATGACCATCCAATTCAATTCTATTACCACCAGCCAAGTCTATGTTAGAGGGAGGAGGTGGCTCCCTGTTGTGGTGGGGGGCCTGAGCCAAGTGCATGAGTTCTGGCTTGCATCTATACAGGATGCGTGCAGTTTGGATTTTCTTACAGCAGTCAGGGCTGCGGTCAACCTCAGGAAGGAAACGCTGGGCTTGGAGATGGGACAAGTAAAGCTGTTTCCAAAGACGAGCAGTGTAGCTAAGGCAGAGGGTTAGGGCTGAACATGCAGTTCCATAGTCAGTTGGTGCATCTCCGAGGACCATAGGAAGTAGCAGCCTCACCAGCATCTATGATGTAATGAACAACAAAGAAGTTGGAACTATGACCTGAGGATCAAGGGCTGGGAGTTCCAGCCAGTGGAGAGAGACTGGGTATTTTATCTGTGCTACCAGAAATGAGTGGGACCGTGAATGGATGGGACCTAATGTTGCAACCGAGCATGTCTGTTTGCAGGGACTTTTATTTTGAAGGTTGGTGCCTGGTTCTGAAGGCAGTGGTTGTTGTGGGTGAGTAAGGGAGCCTAGCCAGCTAATATTAAAGCCGTAAGCTAGCATGGCACTGTGTTTCCCCCTGTTGTTGTGACATGCTGTTCCTGAGGAATTGTAGTAAAGCTGAGTTATGGACCGAAGGTTTCTTGTGAGAGCCTCCCATGTCACCTTATAATGAATAATTTCCCATGTCAGCTTTACACTGGATTTCATTATGAAGGCTATTTAGAATTCAAAACATGGAATTGACTAATTTGTCACAACATCACACCCCTGTTCATCTTATCGAAGTGTCTAGGATGTGCACACACTTTTTCACCCTGCAGGTGTTGGTCTTTCCTGAATGAATGATGAGTAGAGAATGCCCTATAAATCTTTAGCTAAACACAGCAGAGTGATGGTGGCAGTTTGAGGGATGACGCACTGACATGCAGCCTGACTCACGAGAGAAGGGGCTGTGGACCCCCTGGGTGAAAACAAAGTCTAAGAGCTGCTTAGCACTGAGAGAACTGAGCTCCACACCATCAAAGCCTCTACATCCTGACACTGGCAGTGAGGACAGATCTCTACAGCCACAGAGTCTGAAGATTACAGCAGCATTTCTTGTAGTAGAACATTACAATTACTATTACATTAATGTGCAAAAGCTCAAAAACATTGTGTTTATCCATCCATCCATCCATCCATCTATCCTTCCATTATCTTCCGCTTTAGCCCACTAGTCTGGGTTACAGGGGTCTGGAGTCATTTCCAGTGTCATCGGGTGACCATGGACAAGTCACCCACGCACACACTCACACCTACGGGCAATTTAGAGTGACCGATCAATCTAACATGCATGTGTTTGGACTCGTGGAGGAAACTGGAGTACCTCAAGGAAACCCACTCAAGCACAAGGAGAACATTCAAACTGCTCACAGAAAGGTCCGGACCGGGAATCGAACCCAGATCGTCTGGCTGTAAGGCGACAGTGCTAACCACCCATTGTATTTAATGGCTAAAACTGCCATTAGTTATTTATTTTTAGCATTAAAACAAAAGCAAAACATTTTTAACAGAAAACACTTTGTCTTTATTCCAGCATCCATTTAGCCCTGCTTTCAGATTTTCAATTATAAATTAGACTCATTAGTTCATAAAACCATACTCTACATATGTCTCTACATACTCTACAGTTGTGTTGTTCCAGTTCAACTATTGTAATCCCTCCTATCGCTCCAGGTAAAAGCTTTAAGCATTGTTTACCTTGGGGTGACAGTTTTGGTGGTCTAGCAGGTCTTGCACTGTTGTTAGCTCTATTTACAAAAAAGGTTGTGACATCATGTAAAATGCCAGTAAAAACAAAAGGCAGCGATCAGCATATTATTCTCTTTAATCTGTATCTGATGTTTTCCGTATGAAATTCATGTTTTTTTGTGAATAGTGGACAATGAGAAATGTAATGCCTGTAACACATTCTAAGAAAGCTGTGACAGAAAAATGATTACTACTGTGTTACATCACTCTTCTTTTTATCAAGAATAGTTTGGGGAATGAAGACGTTAACGGACGCAGGCAGAGAAGTTTAGCCTCTACTCTCTCTAATTACACAAACTTTCTGCAACATGTTTGAGAATGCTTACATTTTCAAAAAACAGTCAAGTCAAAGTCAAACATCCTATATTCTGTGCTTGTTTATGTTCAGATGCAGATCAAAGTAGATTTGTAAATCACTGCTTCCGTTCTTATTTTTATTTATTTTGTATTTCTTATGTTCTAAGAAAGCGTCTGCTTTAGCCATTTTACATGTACATGAGAAAGAAATTTGTAAGGCAGCAAAGGTGAGTTTGGGTAGTGCTTGTGTGAATGTTAGTGTCTCTTTGAAGGGCAACAATATCAGCGATAACACAGCTGTGGTTAAGATTGGTAGGAAGGAAAAGATAAAGTGGCGATAGAGTGCACAAAACTAAGGAGTGGACTAATTAAACACTGATTGATTTGATATTGTACGTTTTTTTCTGACACTAAAAATGAGCTTTTGGCTATTTTGGCTGGAAAACGAAATAAAAAATGAATAAACTGAAAAATAACCAATATAAAAAATGTACATTTGAATTATGTAGGCGAAATAAAGTGGAAACACAAATATATAGACATAGAACACTTTCACATTTCTAGAAACAAACAAAAAGATGGGAATAACGTGTAAATAGTTGCCTATAATGTTGTATATAATCTGAAAGTTCTTCGGGCTAGTCTAAAGGGAAACCTCAAGTCCAATGGACAGTCGCAAATATTTGACTTTGTCTCTCAAACATGTTTAGTTGTGTTCACTTAAAATAAAAATAAAAATAAAACTGCTCACAAAGAGGTTTCTAACACACAACACATACAACAAGCCCTGTTTCCAGACTTTGTAATGATCCTATTGAAAATATGAATGGCTAAATGATTGAAGGCTCTGTGGGTGGCTAATAATTAAGTGCAGATTAAGGATAATTATACCTTTGTTAATTCCTCCCACATAGAGAACACAGTGGGAAGAGAAGCAGTGACACAATCCATATTAAATGTCCTAACAGAAAGGACCTGCGTGTGTGTGTGTTCCAGGGAGTGTGTCTTTGTGCTCATACACACAATGGCTCACACAGAAGATGTGTATTACATGAAATGAAACCCATAAGAACATCGCACTCCAAACTCTGAAAAGAAGTATATTTTCTCTGAGGCACTGAGAAGAAATCATTGAAAGTTAGAGTGTAAATTGGCTCCTGCCGTATGTCTTGGCTCTGATGAATTCCTTGTGTTGCATTATACGGTTAGAGGGCTCTAAATCATACAGGCGAGATAGCGATAATCACCTCGCCGGCTGCTTCCTGTCCTCTAAATATCAATTCTCTCTCTTGTCTCCATCAATTTTCCAATCTGTGGACTTGAAATGTCCCCTTACCTTCCCACATTTCCTGCTGCCTCCATTCCGGTCTCCGTCCCACAGCCTTACAAAGCCTCTCTCCACATTTACCACCCTTTTCTAAATGTTCCATTTGCTCTGCCAGACAATGATTTGTATCGAGGTTGGCGAGGTAATATCAGGCGGCTTGCGTCTCCTATCATGCGGGGTAATTAAAGATTGGACTTACTGGAGGGATCGGCTTTGTTCAGAGTTATTAAATCGCCCTCTCCTTTCACGATGACAGCCAACTCTTCTCTCCCTCCTCCTCAAATCTCACCATCTCTGGTCCAAGTTTAGCTTTTTTTCTCCAAACCCTTTTGTTATTCCTGCATCTCCATATGAGTCCTTTTCATTATCTCAGGTAGAAACAGAGAAGAGGAGGGGGGCGGAAATCAATAAATCCTGTGGATAATCCCTATTGCTCTGACGGATTTATAATTCATACTATTAAAGTAAAAGGAGAGGAAAAATAACCTTCTTTTAGCTGTTCTCAACTAGCCTTAGTGGCTATCACCAGCATGCTGCAGGTTAGATAATATAAGAGTGATATGACCATGAAATGTTTTACTTTTTAATGTTGTATGTAAACTTTGTAAAAAAAGAAAATAATAATTAATATATGGTTCTCTTCCTAGGCGATGCAGTCCATATCTGAAAATTTATCTTGCAAATCAGCCTTTTTCTAACTTGTTTTTGTGATGTCACCACAAAACACACCACAAATGAATTTACATATATTCAATTGAGCCTGTAGTAGTTTAGCTCCTCCTAATCACACTGCTGTTATAGGGTATTCAGTCTGGACTGCTTTTTGGATGAGAGGCAAAGCAGAGCAGCCAATCACAACTGAGCTCATGTACACACTATGGTCTTAAAGCACATTAACAAAAAACAGTGTCTAATCCTAAAGTATAAAGATAGATTGGACAAGTAAAAATTAAGGATGCTTCAACCTTTTGGCCACTGAAACATTTTGGTTGCTTGTTGTTTTTGGTCAGAAAATAAAATGGTTAAAATGTTAAAGGTAAATGGAATATGGTATTTACAATGTCATAGCTGAATGAGGAGAGTTCAGTACATAGAACTGACATAGAGTGTCAAATACATATCTCACATTTCCAACCAACGTCGGTGAAATGTGTCAATTTCCAAAATACTGAACTGTTACGTAACAGTATGTCTTGAATAATATTTACGCACTGAAAATTTACATACAACAACAAAGCAACAGGAATGAGAATAGCAAACTAAATAGATCAATGTACTATTCTAGGTAACATTGCTAGGCTATTTATACCCTTCCCAGGAAGCAAAACAGTGGACATAGTTGATGGTCAGCTTTAAAAGAGACTGAAGTTGGGTTCCCAGACAGCATGCTGCACCTGATTAGGGGCAAATGTAGCACTGCATCCAGTCTGGATGCTGCAGAGCTGGCCCGGTGTCTTTTTACACAACAGCCCAATACTGTTTTCAGGGATCTGTGCCAAAAAGTGGTAAAACTGGCCCAGATGAACAAAGAATAGCAAGACATCTGCCCCTGAACAGACACAAGTCTAAACTAGCATCCTCCTATCTGGTCCAAGAAGGGCGTGGGTCAGGTTGAATCCTATTCACCAGCTTCTTAATCAAATTACCTTAAATGCTAGAATGTAATTGCATCACTATTTAATGTAAAACAGGAAATCTGCAAAATAAGCTGGTGGATAGGAAGCCAATTTCAGTTCCCACATCTTTAACAAGATACTGTAGTTCAGAGTTGTTAGTTTGCTCTGCACGTTTCACTCCAGACAGTTTCTCAAACCTTGGACAATATTGAGCGGACTTCACTTCACTCACCATTTGGCACTGAAGAGAGGAGCGGTCCCATCTTTATAGGCATCACAAACTCAACAGCAACCTGTAAGTAGCAACCTGTTCTTTTATTCTATTTTTGCCAGATCATATTAAACTGAAAGTTCCACAGTGAGTAACAACCGTGACTTACTTTGTGTTGATGTGAAGAGACAAAGCAAGTAGCAAGTGTAGGTAATGTTAGCTCAAGTAACTAAAATTAGCAGAGCTAACTAAATAGTATAACAGCCTAGCTCATGTACACAGAGATTCAGTTTATTTTCCTTTCTATTTTGACAGGTTGCTTCTGTCTGATAATCAAAGTGTCTCACTGTATACCAGTAAATGAGATCATCACATCATCACAGTATTCATGAGCTCACCAAAAAAGATCATCTTGTTTTATTGTTTAACCAAATGATAGGTGTATCAATGGGAATGTAAAACCAAATCCAGGCATTTTTCTCCCTGTACAAAACCATATACCTTCCATGTAAACATCAGAAAAAAATTGTGTTGAGTAAATGCATTACACCAAACTACACCAAAGTGCCAACAGTAAGTCTAAGAATTTACAAATAATGAATAATTAGAAACAGTCCAATAAAGATAATTAACCTACTGTGCAGTGGGTTTTTTTGCAGCTTATTGGCAGTTTGGAACAAGTTCCTCCAAACCTGCTAGACTATTTAGAGGAGAACATGTCCATTGTTGAGGGAAATAGTGTTTATACGATGGAGGTTAGACACGTAGCATGACATATCATTTTCCTTGCACAGAGCAGCAGGAAGATACTTCAGGACAGAAGAATAAAGAAGAAAAGCACTGAATGCCCATGGCGTGTGGTACCACAGTTGTGAAATTCAACCAAGAACTTTGAAAGATAAAAGATACAAGATGTGATGGGATCACCTTTCAGTCTTTTAATAGTTCTAAGAGATTTAAGCTCCATGGAAGAATCAATGTAGGGAGAATAAAGTGCTTTCAGCTGTCTACTCGGCTCAGCAGATCAATGTAAACATTACGGGCATTTAGACGGCTAACGATTGTGCGAGGAGGTGTATTTTAGCTCGGCTGTGAGAGGTGCTCTGTCTGCCTAGACTTAAATGACACGAATAGCCTCATTAAGAAGGAGTAATGGTTTCGTGGCAGAGGCCATGTGCTAAGATCTTTTTCTTTCCAATTAACGCTCTCTTTGGTGAGCGAACATTTCTGTCAGCCAGTGAAAGGTTGGTTCAAACATTTCTCCTCCAATTCTTCACATTTATCAAAAAGTCTCTTTGTATTTTGCTATGTTAATACATCATGCACGCATGTAAAGTTATATAGAACATAATGGGAAATTTGAAGTTCTAAAACTATGCATGACCTTTCTGTGTAATCGCCTTGAAATGCTGCTCTCAAACCAGACAAACATGTTAAACCTCTGTATGCATGCTGCGTAAACTACAAGTACAGTTTTTCCAATCCAGCCTTAATAAGAGGAAATTTAAGACGACCGTGAACCTTCTTGCAACTGCAATTTGTCATCCGCTATTTAGTCCATAAAGCTACATTGTAATAGGGAACACTTTCCTTCGGCACAATCACTGACCCACCACTGCCTTCACTTTCACCAGTTACCCACTGCTATGTTCCGACTCTCAAGTCCTTTATGGGTTTAAAGCCATAACAATATTCAATATACCTCTATTCAAGTTTTAAGGGTCATTCTTTAAGCCCTTTGGAGTCTAGGCTTTTGTTCGCCAAAGTCGTGGCAATCAGGGAAAAAAATAACACTCTAATGGCCACATATAAAAACTATTAACATTTGTTATTATTTTTTAAGAAATCCTTCCCTTTTTGTTCAAAGTGAACATTAGCTGAGCCATGCCTGTGCCCACTCTCAAGAGTCCCTCTCTGGTACAGTTGTGCTATTATTTTGGGTGCTACCCCAATACTAGAGATCAATATAGAGTATAAGAGAAGGGCTTCGTTGAGTCCTCGAAATCAGCAGCAGGTTCTAATGACCAGTATGTTTGCAGCCAAAAAGATAATTCTTCCTAATTGGAAATTATCCTCGGCTCCCTGTTTCAAAAGATGGCTGAATGAAAGGACACACATTGTTCAGATGGAGTGATTGAGATGCTGTGATAAAAAAACAGCCTGAGACAGTTTTATTTAATATAGAAGATGTTTAAAATGCAAATGTTTAAATAAATATAAAAAAAGAGAATGGGTTCAATCTAATGTTATATAGTTGGGCAATGTGTTTGGGATCAGTGCTGCCACATGCGTGTGTGGAAACACAGACTCTAAATGGTCAGAAAGTAAGTGGTTGGCAGACTTAACCCAACACACCAATGGATAGTAAACAGCCATGCTAATAATAACAATAACTCTTCAACCCTGAGAAATGGATAAATAACCTCATGAAATTCGTTGGATTTGTTATTATGGATTCTTTAAGTCACCACAAATACAGTGCAGTATAAGAATAGATTATAAAGCTTGTGAAAGGGATATGATTATACCACAAACCCCAATCGAACAGCACATCACTGGCCTTTCAGGCAAAAAAACAAAAACATGCATAGATGACTAGGAATGCATTAGCTCTGAACTGCAGAGCTCACCAGCCCCACTGAACAAATGTAGCAGTAATATGCCTCCCTGCTTGATGACTTTTGCATACTAAAATTAAGCACATAGTCATGCAATCTTCTTATACAAACACTGGCACAATGGATCATACTGAAAAGCTTAGTGTCTTGGAATGTGGCACTCTTATAGAATGGCACTTCAGAGACAAGGGTACCTTTGAGACTTGAAGCCATATAGAGTTCATTATGCAGAAATTTTGAAATATCAGTGGAATTAAATCGCTTTAACAATTTGAACATTCTGCTTTCACTCATTAGCTCAGAACTGCAGAGCTCACCAGCACTTCTAGCAAACAGACGTACATTAGGCAGATACACTAGTAATAGGCCTCTCTGCTTGATGACTCTTGGCCATGAATGGCACAGCAGAGACTTGCACTCTTATCACAGCCTACATTGAAATCTGAGTTTTACTGAGTGTACTTGGCATACGCCACTTATTCTCCCAGTTAAATGCTTAACAGTCAACATAACATTTTCCCTTTGAATGTTTAATAAGCAAAACGATAACGAACATGAAAACTATTCAACTATGCATTAATTTTTAATTATTAATTTAATACAACATGTAGCGATGCCTTTTGTCATAGATCTACAGTACTAACCAACTGTCTCCTTACTCTGTGACTGGTTAACAACCACAAGGATAATTAAACAGACTCAGTAAAGCTGTATAACATACAAGTTATTTGATTTTACATTTTAGGTAAAAACTGTTTGCAGCACTTATAAGCAGAAATGTGAAAAGCTTTTAGTGCTGCACCTTTTGATTAATTTTCGATTAATCAATTAATAAAAATCAATTCATGACAGCAGACGTTTGAAATGACAGCCACGGATGAAAATTTAAAAAATAAATAAATAAAGTACAAACATAATGAAAACTAATTAGCAGTAAAAATAGACCCAGAGATTTAGCATATTATCTTATCAAACTGTTTTTTCTCTAATATGTTTTCATTTGTGTACAGCTTGGAGTGATTGCTCCCCTATTGGGAGGCTGAAGCAAGGTTAATTTGGAGGAATCACTTTGGCAAAGAAGGTTGGCAGGAAACTAATATTGGTACGGCCCTAAGCTAGGTGGAAAATGTCAGCAAGGTGTTTATATGCAGCACGTATTGTAAATCAATCTCATTCATCTCAGTGAGGGAACTGTAGGGCAGCATGGCATGAGTCAAACCCCTTCCATCCAGAACAAGGTTTGTGATAGATAAGCTAACTATCTATGCAACATATGTTTATTTATTAACATGGAGTGTCTCAGTAAAGTGATGAGCCACCAGAACATAGAACATCTTCAGTGTGGCTATGGAACTGTTTTTGAAGAGACCCATCTAACACATCTGTCCCATATCTCCCACAGCTGTTCAACTGGTTCAGGATCTGGTAACTGTGAAGGCTATAGTGTCTGATATACATTGTTTTCATACTTATTCACAACTCAAGCATTCAGTTATGACCCCTCCTGCTCTGTGAATAGGAATATTGTCTTCCAGAAAGATCCCATCAGGAAGATGTTTCATCATAGAATAAAGCTGCTCAATCAGCCTAACTATGTATTAATTCACTAAAACGAGTTGACCCAAACCACACGGGCAGAATGCCCCTCTCCCAGCCTAACAGAGTCACCTGACTTGAGCATTAAGGCCTGCACCATTGTCTTGCTATATGCCACTAATGCACTTGCTCACTTGTGGAGAACATGGTGAAGAGTGATTTATCTGGCCGTATCGCTTCTTGTGGATCAGTGCCTGTGGTTTCCGCACCACTGAACTCTCAAATGTCCATTAGTTTTTGTAATGAGGTGTTTGTGCACTGCAACTCTACTGTAATATCCCTCTCTCTGTAGTCGTTTACAGTCTGATTATATCCCGCACTGATATTCTCAGACAACTGCTCCTCTGTTTTGTCCTTACATATCGCACTACTGCAGTAGAATCACTGAATATGTTTTTTAGACCACAACAAAGTTGCCTATTGTTAAACAAAATGCTGAAACACTAACTGACACTCTTAAAAATATAGAAGAATAAACACTTTTTAGTTCCCCGAGGAACATAATTGAATAGATAGTTCTTTAAATAACCATATTTGTAGTTGTGTGAGTGTGAAAGAAACCTGTTGAATTCTTATACCAAACAAACTAAGGCCAACATGTCACCAAAAAGTTTTGTGTCCAATCCAATGACTAGAAACAAGAAAACCCACAGGCCCTTCCTTAATTTGTTATTCTTTCTTTTGTTTGCTGCCAAATGTGTTTTTTTTTTTGCTGAGAATAGGCATTGAACTTCAGCCATCGTTATGTTTACTCATCCTGTCATTGGCTGCTTTTCCTTAAAGGTGCCATAAAACCAATTTTATGATGTGCTCATAAATAATTTGATGAGCTCTGACCTGACTGGCTGGTTTAAAAGCAACATGAAACAGATACAGACAGGACAATTTTATTTACCTCAACATCAATACACAGCATATTAAAGTTGTAGCTCACTATAAAACTTTTACTTTAAGATGAACTGATTTTGACCAGAATAAAGTGAATAAAATCACGCAGCATGGCTGACAGGTTTTTATTGCAGTTTTGCCGCTAGTTAAGGTGGAACCGCTGTATGAAGCTTTAAAAACTTAGGTTTGAAAAACTGTCCAAGGTAAAATGTACAGAGTAAACTAAGATCTTGGAATCAATGTTGTCCAGAATCTTTATAAACATGTGGAAGCTGAAGTTTGCTTTATGTTCACATGCTTGTTTTGCAATTTTTTTTATTTCACCTTAAATGCTTTATTCTGATGCTGGAGAAACGGTAGCATATGAAACACA
This sequence comes from Megaleporinus macrocephalus, assembly GCA_021613375.1. NCBI lineage: Eukaryota > Metazoa > Chordata > Actinopteri > Characiformes > Anostomidae > Megaleporinus > Megaleporinus macrocephalus. The sequence goes on from CM038705.1 coordinate 28,596,795, forward strand.
ACATTTGATTACATTTACATTTAACATTATTTATATAATATTTATATTGTATTTACCAGAGCAATTTACAAAAGAGCTTTGTGCTCAGTCAGAGAATGTATTATAGCTAGAATAAACAGGTTAGAGTCCCAGTTACCCTTGAGCTAAAACACAAGGGCTGATACATAGAAAGAAATAAACACAGCATAAGAGCAATACAGAGCAATACCCTGCCAGTGCTCATACCTAGAAAGGAGGTAAAGAGTTTACCGCAGTGCAATACAATGCATTTTAATGAATACTTAGATTAGTGCCCACCTAAGCAGTTCACAAAGAGATGGTCTTCAGTCTGCGTTGGAGGACCTTGAGAGTGCCTGCTGTTCAGACAACCAGTGAAAGTTTATTACACCATCTTGGTGCCAGGACAGAAAAGAGTCTTGACGTTTGTATTCCATGCATCTTGATGGATGGAAAAATGAGCCAAGGTGTACTTGAAGCTTGAAGGGCTCGAGGTACAAGTCGACTTTTGAACAATGGCATAAGGTAGAGATGGGCTGGTCCATGCTTGGCTTTGTAGGTATAGAGTTTTTAATCTGATCCAAGTAGCTACAGGAAGCTAGTGAAGGGAGCAGTGGAGTGACAGGAGTGAACTTGGGAAGATTAAAGACAAGCTGTGCTGCATCAGTTGCCTGATGGGCTGCAAAGGAAGAACAGCCAGGAGCAAGTTACAGCAGCCTTGAAATGACAAGAGACTAGGCTAGCTTCTGGGTGGCATCCTGAAAAAGAAATAGTCGAATCTGCTGGATGTTGGTTAAGAAACTTGTGAACAAGAAGCTAATTGCTTATTTAAAGATACACGTCAACCATACCCATTGAGTTCCTTGGCATGAGGCATGAAAAGTAAAAAGTATGTTTTTGCAATCTGCTGGCACCTGTATAGACTGTAGCATTTAAGGTGGAATTGAACATTCAATTAAGGAACTTGTGAATAGAAAGCTATTTTCAGTTTTGTTTAAAGATAAATAATCTAACCAGGAGCAGGACCTTCAACATGACTGACAAAGAGATAGTATATGCTATGGAGGAAGTGCTACTTCTTCTTTCTCTTATGCTGCACACATGGCGGGGACTCAGTACTGCCTCTTGAGGTACAAAGTGGTACTATGAGACCCATGGCTAGTCAGTTAGCATGCTATCTTCAGTAGATATCTAGGGATAGTCTAGTACCTTTTGCCAGTTAACATGGCCAAGACTGGAAATGCAAACTAAGCGATTACAGACCTGCTGACAGTTCTGACATATAGAAGAGGCAATCTTTAAAATGACAGTCATGACAGTCTCTTAGAAAATACATAGGTATTCAATAGACAGAATGTTTGTGGCTTCATGTTGGACCAGTACAAAATGATACATGGAGGTACAATGATACGTGGAAATGCGGATAGCTATTCAGAATGCAACTGGCAGAAAAGACTCTCACTCTACATACAGGCAGGCTGAGACTAATATTTCTGCAATGTAATAAATAGTTGTGTTTGCATACTGTCAAAACTTTGTTAACAATTTTAGTTTGTTTGGAATGTTTTAAGCAAAATTTTTACAAATTGCAAGTTTTTCCATTTGGTGTTTAACCCCTATTAAAGTTAAGCTTTGTTTGTTCTGTTGATGCAATCTATAAACATGGCCAATCTATAAACATGGGCCTTATTGCCTTAGTTGTGTATTATTTCCCCCAGTGCCTTTGGAGAACAGTCTTGTAGACGAGTTGAGAGTGCAGTCCCTCACATTCGGAACAAGGCATGCGATAAATCATCAAACTATTCATGCAACATTATGTATTTCTACCTGAATGTGTATTCTTTGTGTCACCATTTAGAATTTCCCAGTTACTGTGTAGTAAAACCACCAACTAATACTACGAATTGATTCCTGTCTCTTTCTCTCTTTCTCTTTTTTTCTGACTGACCTCCCTCTGCTCCATAGTTAATGCACTCACTTACCCACATGTGGAGATGCTTTATGTCAAGACAGACAAATTAATTGAAAATCTCCTTTGTTTCATTCAAATGTCTGATAAGGCTGATGAGGCTACTGGCAGAGATACAAGCCAGAAGATACTTATCCTGACTGAGGACTGTAGAGAAATTGATTGTAAGAGAGTGTAGGATTTCATAAGACGCAATTCAATTGTCATCTCTAGGTCTATTATTAATGTTAATGCTGCAATTTGAGCGTGTGTGGGGGTGTTGGGCGAACCAATTAGCATTAGGAGCCAACAGTAATGCTTTATTCCTCCACGAAAAAATGTTTGGAGTTGGAAATGAACAAACAAGTAAACCCCCATGTTGCTTGTTCAAGCAAGTTTGCACGTCAAAATGAAGTGCTTTGCTCGCTGTTTAGAGTTGCTTTTTCATTTTGGCTGGGGTTCTGTATCACTGATTCAATTACCATTACGCTCACTCGTAAATTGGACAATTATCATACCTAGAGAGTTAAAGAGTTTGTGATGCCCTTCCTCCACTCATGCAAATGATTCAGAAAAATGGTAAGTGGAGCAATTTCGGAAAGGAAAAAAACCCACTCATTAAAAATAATGCTGCTTGCTCTCTCTGGAATCCCAGTTTGCCTCTTCTACTTGCTATTACCTTGAGCGTGGAAGAAAAAGAAAGAAGGAACCGTGTCCCAACCTTTATGAAACAAAACACAATGTGTCGCAAGTATCTTGACAAAATCTAAATGGAAGTGTCTGCAAGGAAACGAGGACTGGAAGGAGAGCCAATTGTCCAGCCTTGAAACAACTTCCTTTTGGATCAACACCGTCAGATGGATGGATTCAGTGGTGACACCTTGGCACAGGGCCTTAAATCATGGCGAGGAGGAGCAATGGACAAAGTTGATAAGACTCCTGATATTGCTAGAAGGCCACTGAGTTGAAGCTCAATTTTACCAAATTGCTCTAAAGCTCTCCAAACTTGGAGGTACCTGAGAGCACTGAATAGACCTATTCAGAACTTCTGAAGCTGCTTCTCTTAATATCAAACGTGATAATTATGTTAATGGATGGACTGAGCGTCCCATTATCTAGATGGAAGTCATCAAAGAATTTTTTTTCCCAGCATATCCTCAACAAATGAAATCCTCTCATTATGGCTTAAATTTGAAACCATAATATGTGGACTATTATTCCTTATCTTCTGTGCTATGCAACATTTCAGTGTGATAGAGCTCAGCTTAGATGAGGCCCTTCTTTCCTGCAAATGCACAGTAAATGCGCACACTAAGAACAGGGTACAGAAAATCATTTGGTTGGGAAGGAATACAATGTCATTAGTTTAAAAGCCTGAATTTTCTCAAGGTCTTCTGAATGCCTTTAGCTGCAGTCAGCAGAAGAGTTTTCTCCTCCTGGCAGTTTGTTTTAAGATTAGAATTCTCTTGAAAGTGGACTATCCACATAAAAGCCAATTGCAATTTGTTCCCCTTTAGCTCCAATATTACACAGGTGCATCCTCCCAACAGCACGATCAATTTGGATATCTCACCTAATGAAAAGTAGGCCCTGATTAAGCAAAAGGAAATATTTGCAGGATTAGTCTGTGTTCTTTTGCTGCAGCCCTCAATGGTATGCTGCACACTCCTCTCTTGATATTTAAAGGCCCTTGGCTTTGCATTTATATTCCTCAGTCCCAGTTAGTTTGGCTGTAAATATTTATGGAGAAGACTGGCAGAGGGCGATAAGGAGTTTGGGTCTTTTGACGATAACACCTGGGAATTTAAGATGCAATGTTTAATTAAATGCTATTTGTATCTATGGGACCATAAAGACGCTTAGAGTGCGAAAAGGACTATTTGCCAGGATTCGGTAAAGGTTATGAAGGGTTTATAGGCCTAATTCCTCTTTACAATGCTGCTGATCATATCATACGTGCCCCTATCATATAGTGGCAGCCATATCAGGGCGTTAAGAATGTTTCCTCTGAGACACATGGGACCAGTCAATGTCTCCTGTCATGCTGCTGTTCTTTGAGTGCCACAAGTAAGTACGGAGTGCAGTGCAATGCTCAATTCAGTGATCTAGATCAGATGTTCATGATTGGCCAGTATAGCTCTGATTGACACCCAGGAAACCCAAAGCCCCTTGGTTACATCTTTGAGTTGTTACTACACACCTTTGCACAGACATTCTCTCATGAGAGCACAGCCATAGCACCATGACTATTCATCACCTCTGTGATAAGGCTAGCAACTTCTACCATCCCTAAGGGTATACTGTGCAGCAGCTCACTACTGGCTATTGACACATATCATCGCTGTCCAAAGAAAAACATGTCTCTATTTTTGTCTATTTTTATTTTTCTGCATCGTTTAAACACGACAGGTGTCATTTACATTATCTGAAAAAAAATCATGATAAATGGACCAATAGAAATGCTCCAAAATAGCTTAAAAAATCTGGTTACATTGACTTAAGTTAAAAGTAAAGACTTTTAAAGAAGTTTTTGGTCTCTCCTGTAAAGTTGCCATTTTGAAGATAGTGACGATATGAGGCATGGCCAAATGTGGAGTTTCAGGGCACCACTGGAGAGACTTGACTCTTGTAAATAAGTTGTTCTTTTTGGCTAAAAAGATATATAAATGAGTTACGTGTGCTATTATGTGCTGGAGTATGGGGTAGTTGGCGCAGTGTTGGTGTCATCATTTAGAGTTGTATTGTTAGAGGTGACCTGCCTGCTATCCCAGCCATTCACTTAGCACAGAGCAGTGAGCTTCTCCAATAAAAGACCAATAAAAGAGCATTCAATATGTTTCCCGTGTCTTCTTCTTTGCAAAGATGTCACAATACTATTATGTCAGTCCTGAGCTAAAGGCAGTTCACACAAACCTCTTTTCTCCAATTTAGATATGATAAAATCATTTGAGGCATGTGTTTTCTATTTGTAACTATCATTAAAGCCCATAGGAACACATAAAAAAAAACTGTATTGTGTAATACTTACCTTGAATTTTATGTTAAATGTCCAGAAAGTTTTAATGCAAATAAAGAAAATAGAAATATTTTAAAACAGCAATAAATGAGAAAATGTACTCTTCTGTCTCTACAGAGAATTGTCTAAGCGTAGTCTTAATAATCCAATAAACGTATGATTGACAGGCCTCTCTCGGCGACTCATACGGAAAGCCCAATATAATTTACCACAAACTAAATGTGTCTTTTTTACATTACAGTAAATGCACTAAAGTATTAAAACAGCAGCTGAAAAAGCATTACATCCATTGTTCATGTACCAGCTGTTATGTTTACATTGTTATGGCAATGCACAGCCCTGAGAAGCAGAAACTGTTTTCTTTTTTCTTTTTTATCTGAATTGCGGTTTAGGATTTATTAAGTCACACATCTTTAGGATTATTGGGACATGTTTGATATTGACATTTGAGTCTTCAGCCCATATACACACACAACATAAAATTGCATGAGGAGAAAATCAGTGTTCCACCCCCTTGCAGAATAAGCTTAAAGCCTATTTTCTTCAGCACAGGTCCCACAGCAAAATACAGTAAAAACTATTCAGACGAAAGAAAGAAAAAATTAAACAGTCAATTTTACAACTCATGGCCATTAAATTAAATTAAATTAAATACTAGCTAAATATTTCATCCCACATGCACTATTTTACGACTAGGCTCAACATGATTGCTCAATCCCAAGTCAGAATGCTTCTGAGGGTAAACACATATAATATGCTGTTTCATGAATGATATTACTGTTAAAAGTAACTCATTTGACTTTTGATCTATAATCTGTAAGACATCCACACTCTACTGCACTGCAGCACAAATGCTGTATGTGTGAATGGCCAATGCTTGTAAGATGTAGCACTCACGCTATACATGCTTTATTAAAACAGGCAAAACAACTGACTGAAACCTGGTTAGACTGCTTCACATGTTCCCTGTCAGTGATGTACTGAAGAGTTCCAGAAGGCTTAGGGTGATGTTATTTCTTATTAAATTGGTGCCTTGTAAATCAAAACATGATTAGCCAATTCGTCTGTCACTTACTAATTATGTTAATGGTTGGGTGTAAGGGCTTGGATCCAGCTAATAAAGACTGAACTAATGAGAGAACTTGCTGGCTGTATCTATCCACCCAGAATCACAGATACACTGCCAAATAATTGGATTGGATAATCTTGGATAACAACAGTATTACAACATTACACATAAAATTTTAAACCAAGCATGAGGATTCTATTAAATAAAAAAATAACCTTCACTGCTTCTTTCTTTCTGTTTTTTTATTTAATTCCATGTTTTACTTTTCAGAAATTGGTTGGTCTGCTCTCAAGGCCCTGAGGGTTTTCCACTGCAGCACACAGTTCAAAACTTTTAACAGAGTTCAACCAGATTTCTAGGAGCTTGAAAAAGATGCTTTTTGACCTTGAGACCTTCAGATTTGTTTACAGAGTAAAATGTAGCGCTTCCAATACCCAAGAAAAAATGATACATTTCCCGCTGTACAGCATTTCTTCAAAATCTAAAACTGATCTCTTCTTCAATCATTTTAACATCATTTGAAAGTTGTTGTAAAGTTAGTAAGGGGTGACCAGTTTCTGCAAAACAAGGCATTAACAGCAATGCATGCCTAATTTAAAAACATGACTATGTAAAATCTTTATGTAAAGATTTGTTCTAAAATGCTAATAAACTTACTAATTTACTGCACTGTGGTGTGGATGAGCATAAAACTTTCTAAAGTCATAAGTAAGTCAAGAAAATGAAGCTCCATATCTGCTGAAGCTACACCATAGTTACTGTGTCCATTTACTAAGTTTTTGAGACATGCTAAAAGACGGATGTCTGTCTTCCCAGCAGTTCTGTCTCTAGGCTATCAATTAAGTTCAGTATTTCTCAACAACATAAACCAGGAGGCGTATGACTAAAGATAACTTCAGACAATGTATTAGACAGATGGTGAGACTGCAGCTTAAATATAGCCAGAGTTAATTCATGTTAATGATATACACAAACTAATCCTCAATAATACAAAACTTTGAGAATTATACATTTAGCTGGCTCTTTAACATTTCCACCATTTCTGTATATGAAACACATTACAAAGGTTATTAATCTTGAAGCAGAATTCTAGCTGCAGTAGAAACAAAGTAATGCAAAGTAGTTGACTGTGTTTAATTGTTTCTCTCCCACCTATTCTATATGTAGGTACATATATGAATTTATGTATTATATATATTTGTAATATATGGTGACCTATTATGGCTAATTTCATCATTTTTTGGAGTGTACTAGAAGAAATGTTCATACTGCCATGTTTTCCCTAAACATGATATTATACATTGTATCCTCTGCTTGAAACACTGTTCGAGCTCCTGTGGGCTCTGATTGGCCAGCACAACCACTCTGTTGGTCTGAATGATCAACCTTTTATTGTGCATCCTGCTAGAAGGCATGCCATTTTTATTCTGTTGCTGTTTACAATGGTGTTGGCTCCAGTATCAGTTTGAGCTTTAGTCCAATCCTAAAAGTCAGGTAGACTTGTTGGTAGACCCGATTCACAGATTCGTGTTACAGAACATTAAGTTACTTACTTACTATTATAGCTCTCTGTGTGAGGTGTGAGGGTGTGCCAGGGGTGACAGTAGGCGGACACTAAGAATAGGATTATGAGATGATGTCAGCTTGCTACAGATGTTTCAGGCAGCTGAGAAAAGTGAGTTTCTCCCTCTAACGTGTACTTGGAACTTTGTAGCTTTACAGATTGTATGCATGTGCAGAAAGCTACATAAAATGCTAAAAATTAGGCCTGCTTTAAAGTCAAATGCATATTTCTCCCATACACAAACTCTAACATGCCAAACATATATAATAAAAAAATACACAATTTCCCACAGATGTAGTCTGTTTAGCTTATTTAGTTTTGCATTGGGCCATTAAGCAAATATCATTAACAAACACTAGAAGTTGAAACTCACCCAAATATTTTCTTTAAATACACCAGTTGTCCAAAGTGACTGCCCAACGTTTAGCAACACAATTTTTATTTTTTTATATTGTTTTTCATTTTTAGAATTCACAGTAAATCATACTGCATCCTAAACCACACTGAGAACTAAACATTAGAGAAACATTAATGAAGACCTAGATGCAGTTTGAGCTGGTTAAGAAAAATTTTGGGACTCACAGAAATGATTTGGGTGACTTCTAGCATTTGCTCGCAGCGTTAGTCTCCAAGCTCCAGCACTAAAATAAAGAAACACAATCAGGACACCAAACATGTCTTGTCTGATTGATTACATCTGGGTCAAGTGGAAAATTGCATACATTTCCATGAAAAACTGCATTAAAAACGTTTATCCAACCACTCATTTAAAGTAGGAGCCTTTCACATAAAATGTAACAGACGTACATAAGAATGTATCACAGTCATTAGTATTTTGACCACCTAGTACCACTACTGTTTATTACCCCAAATACAGCAAGCTCATTGTTGACTGACTCCCCTGAGATTCAAGTCTTCTTACCTTATCAAGCCGTGACAGCAATATTAACACTTACAAGAAGCTGGTCTAACCATGTAAAATGCTATAAAAGCCCAAAGCATTTTAGGCAGCAGTATACAAAGTGAATGCCAAACTATATCAGACCATGTGACTATTCATTTACTATGTTGAAAAAAATTCTAAACTGTTGATTCAAGTCAGTTTTTACTGCAGTTTATTTAGTGTACTATTGAAGAATAATATTGAATCATTTCATTTTGAAGAATAATATTGAGGTTCATTGACTATGTCTCTCTCACAGAGGTTTGCAGGATTAGGTTTTACAAAGCTGCAGCTTGTGAGGCAATGCTTTTAAATTAAAGGTTCTCTGAACTGGCAAAATCCACTTACGCACTGAAGTATAAAAAGTTATTTATTCCAGAAACATTTGCATCTCCTATTAGATTTAATTTTAGATAAGCTAAATCCTTATGTAATACAATATTGAGAAAATATATGCACTCCAGGCATGGTTATTTGATTAATAAAGGATTTTTTTATGCCTAGATATTTCTTGGCAGAAGTTAACACTGTGATGCTTCACTGCATGTGCCATTTAAAAGTCTGGGGCAAACATTAGCCGGTTATCATTGCTGGCCAAGGTCATTTTACAAAGTCTCTTTTCTGGACTCTGTCTGGTAAAGTGTTGAGTCTAATTCCTCGTTTGGCATTTAGCTCTATGCAGAGCCTGACCATGACTTTTCTGAATGCTCAGAGCAGTGACTGTCCAAGGACAAGGAAAAAAGAAGTCTCCAAAACAGAAACTTTACAGGAGAGGCCAAAAACATTCTTCACTTTCAATGCAAGCAAATGAAAAGAAATGTTATTTCATGTGATTTTGGACCATTTCTATTGGTCCATTCATCATGAAAAATGAAAATCTACAAAAATGGACATACATGTTTTTCTTTGGACAGCAACGATCTGTGGTTATCTGTTAAATCAGCTGTCAGACTTCCTGGCAAAACAGTGTGACAGTAATCATAATCCATGACCTCTTATGACTTTGCGTTTCAACAAATCCAATGCAGGCTACACAAACACAGAGCGCTCAAGCAATAGCCTGTTTCTTATAAGAAGCTGACTGAGAACTGTTGGCTTTTTCTTCCAAATGTAAAGGATGCGTGAAAGTCTCTGATAAGCTTTTCTTTGAGACCAAGTTAAATGTTCTGGCAGTGTGAAGAAAGTCATGAAAACTGGAAATTCAACCTCATTCCATTTAGTCAGGAATACCAGGCTCAGTCTGCAGCTTTGTAAAGTAAAAAAACATACTAAACGCACAGCTTTGAAGAAGAAATGAAACTATAGCTTTTCTCCCACATTCCTGAAGATGGAGACGAGGACTAATTGGGATGTAGAGTCATTTGACACGTTTCTGTAAGTTCAGTAAGTTCTTGCTTTAGTTCCAGTCATAGCATGTGCTAATGTATCTGAAAGAACAGGCTGTCTCTAGCTGCTGTATGACATGCACTACCTTACCTTGTGTTCATGTGACACTTCTTGTTCTCATAGAGAAACGGGCATATGGAGTGTAGGAACAGATGCCAAGAAAGAAAAACTTGTACACAGAAGAGTGGTGGGCCTTCAGGCCCCTGACAGGCAGGGCCAGCAAGAGAGGGGCTTTACTGTCTCCCCAACAGATGGCTTTAGAATAGCGTAATGGGCAGAGGGAGGGATGGAGGAAGAGAGTGGAGAAAACAACAGATTTGCCAGAATGAGAACTGATAACGGCTTTAATGTGACCTTCTTATGAAAACTTGAGCTAATGAGTAACATTGCTCTGTGGATATGTGTTCAAAGGAATAGTCACAGATAAATATGAGAGGTACACACGTTTGCATTAGCAGGATGTGATCATATCAGACAAGAAACATCTCAGTGTCACTCAGTTGGTCACTCATTTTCTGGTGTATCACTTTTACTCTATATGAAGTTAGAAGGCAGAAGGTAAAGCAAGGCTGGAGTGGGGCCTGTTTTAAGACTGGGAAATACAGATCACGCTGCCCACACACACACATACACTGTCCTAAATTGTCATTTCATTAGACTATAGGCAATTCCTAACAGCTGTGCAGTCACCATCCTATCTATTTCAACACTTCTGCCCTGATACCAAACAACAGCAATCAACCAGGAAGCTAGATTGAGGACCACATTACAGCTAAATGAGGACCACATTGCCGCTAAGCCAACCAGCCGATGTACAAAGATGAAGAAAACATCACAGCAAGCTTAAAAGCCTAAACTTAATTACTGTAGGCAAAAGCATATTGCCATGGCAGGCATGAAGCATGCTTATGGACTATTTATGTCTTCCCCATAATTACTTGATGCACTGAAGTGATGTTAGATGTTTGCTTAGACATTTTCACAAAGCCCATGGCAGCATGTGCTGTAAAAAGATTTTTTAAGTCTGAAAAACCAACAATAAAGATGTTTCTTACAATTTCTGTGTTGGCTTTGAACAGGTAAAAAATGGTCTACCTAAGGGGACAGGTGTGCTTTCAACATAGTCAGTTAACAAAAAATGGGACATGATAATGAACTGAATTAAATGTAATAAACTCTGTAGATCATTGCTGTTGTGTCCACCAGCACCAGATTGAATAATATTGTGACTACATTCACACATGTGCGCTAGTTTCGATTTGCTAATGTCTCAAAGCTGACGTTGGCTTCTTATTCGAATGTCTATTGAACTTGCTGCTGCATGTCAGTGTCCATTCAGGCACCTGTAATATCAGGAGCAGACTACACAATATTTTTTCTTTCACGCTGTTACTATGTCAGATTAGACAAAAAATAATAATAGACTGGCAAAACAACACGTTTGACATTGATCGATCATCATTTTTGTTAAGGGGCAAGAAATGGTCAGTCATGGCTACAGAAGTGCTGCATGTGATGCTGGCTATGTTCTGAAAAGAAAAAGAAAACATCTGATCTAAAAACATCTTTTAACATCTGATGTCACAAAGTAGCTTTACAGGAATTTAGTGATAAGAAAAGTTAAATAGAGCATAAATAAGCCTAAGAAGAAAATAACACTGAAGGAAATCATAGAAATCATAGAACAAACATAGAACCCCCCCCACCCCCAGCGAGCAAGCCATAGACAGTGACGAGGAAAAACTCCCTGAGAAGAAACCTTGGGAGAAACCAAGACTCACAAACGGGTGACCCATCCTCCTCTGATCAAACTACTCAAACAGTACTGATAATGACTGTACCACCTTGTACTTCGGTTCAGTTGCTCAGGTGTGCTTATATAATCATAATATGATATAACTAAGATGAATTATAGTACAGATGATTAACAGTGAGAGTCATGATGATAGTTAATTAGGGTAGAAGGTTAGGGGAAACTAGTTAGAGTCCATGTTCATTTCAGTAAAGTCTATAATGAAGGTTAGGCAGCTAGTCTTAGGCTAGGTAGCTGGTATGACATGGGTAACAGCAAGGCCGTCCTGGGCAGTCACAAAAAGGACAGTATGAGCTGTCTATCCTTCAAAGAGAATTTGAGTTAACAAGCCTTACTTTCATGTTTTGTGTTGTAGCGCTGTTAAACTCTGAGCGATCTGTTAAAATATGTGGCTCGTTGATCCACATACCAGCTGTTATAGCATCACTAGAGAGCGCTTTCTCATATCGGTCAATACCAAGGAACGTGTTATAGTAGATGTCAAATCAGCCAGCAACAAACAAAACAGTCTGACATACTAACCCCACATCTCTGTTCTTTCATTATGTCACAAAATGTGTCCTAATTACTGTGTTGTACTCCCAGCATAACTGCTACATCATTTAAGGTGTAATGAAAAATAAAGCTAACTTCAGCTTCGACTAATCTCTTTCCACAGTATGAGTCCCAGTCAGAATCAGCGAACTGGGGCTGTACCAGGTAGGGGTGATAGTTATTGATCCCACTTATTGGGGGAAGTGGGGGAAATTTAGTAAATGTAGAAAGTTTGGTTAATTGTCGATGGTCATGCTAGAAAGTGATTAGATATTGTGAAAAATTACATATTGTAGCACAGAAAGGAGGTTAATAATAATGCTGCCAATATTTGTTTTTTAATAACTCTATATTTATTGTGGCTTGATGTAAGCAATACATATAATAGAAGATAATATGGAAAATAAATTAGATTTTTTTATTTTGATTTATTTAGCAAACCACATGCAACAAAATGCATAAGGAAAAATGATTGCATAGAGATAACCATCTAAAGGTGTCACAACATATGCCTCAATATTTACCTCATCTCAGTAAAAGATTTAATCTCAGTGCTTATTAATCTTCCTAAATTGGAATAGGAAGTAATAAGAGTTAAGGATAAAAGTACAAGGTGATTGAGGTACCCTTATCCAAGAACACCAAAATAAATTTAATTCAGTTCAAATATAAACAGACCATTCATATTAGTTGTTGTTATATACAGAGAACAGTCTTAATAGCAACATGACCAGAAAAAAGAGTTAAAAAGAGGAGCATGTGATCAACACAAGAACTGACACGATAAACCCTCATTCAGAGTTTCCTTTGTTTTATCTATTAACATCTTAAATGATTCTAATGCACTACAATCAACAACCGGCCACTTCATTAGGTACCACTCTGTCACTATAGTCCACAAACCAAAAATATTCTGCAAACAGTGTCCTGTGGGCACTGTCCTCTGACCATTGATGAAGGACTACTTGCAAACTGTTCAGCAATAGATGATCATATATTGACATCTACTAGGTGGACCAACAAGGTATGAGTGCCTAATAAAGTGAACAATGAGTGGGCAAAGTACTTAAAAACTCCAGACACACTGCCGTGTCTGATCCACTTGTTCCAGCACAGCGCACACTAACACCACCTCCATGTCCCAAATAATACCTGCTCTTTGGTATTTCCTGTGGGGGTCCTGACCATTAAAGAACAGGATTAAAGGGGCTAACAAGGTATGCAGATGGACTGCAGTCTGTAATTGTAGAACTACAATGTCCTCCTATATGGTGAGCTAGATAATGAGTTCAGATACAAGGTGTACCTAATGAAGCTGCCAGTGAGTGTACATATACAGTCAAGTTAGATTGAGCATAGTGAGTCTTATATGTGTACACATACATGTAAATATAACACATCTTTTTACCAACAGATAACAACACAAACAACAACATGTCTCCTTTTATAGGGGGCACACGTTCCCATGAGCCTCCTATGGCAATTTGCATGAAAAAGCATCTACGCTAACGAGAGGGTCCTGTCACATGCAGCCGCCACAGTAAGTACATGGCCCCTGTTTACAAGACACTACTTTTATTTTGATGTCTCTATTGGAGTAATAGAATCTATCTATCTATCTATCTATCTATCTATCTATCTATCTATCTATCTATCGCAAATGATTACCATTGCAAAACTGCTTCTATTGCCTTTGTATCATTGGAGTAAATACTCAAAACGATCAAGTGTGCCACAGGCTGGACTCATTTGGCCAGTGGTGTGCAAATGTCTCAGAGATTGAGGGCAATATTAAGTTATTAAAACATTAATATATTAAGGTTAAGAAATAAATTAGCTAAATAGAAATCACAGTTCATATATGTGTATGCATATTTTAAAATACTACATGTTTGCTGGAGGTGGAAACAGATTTAGCAGATCAAAAATGGCATATTTATGATAAAACCTTGCTTGCCTGACAAAAAAAACCCATAAAAAGCAAAGAATGAAATCATATGGCTTCTCATATGTCTCAGCACTTTATTTGATGAATTATGAATTATGAATGAATTATGGCCCCTCTGTCTCTTACTATATGCTGATGCTACAGTAAAGCTTTATGCATTTTGTACATTGTACACAGATGATTCACTTCATAACTTTCAAACTAATAAACAAGTGATTACTTTTAATTCATTTTCCAATTTAATTAATTTTCATTTGATTAGAATTAATTAGTTTTTTCAGATACCAAAAGTAAATCATAATGCTAATTCTTTGTTTGGATATTAGAACCATATAAATAAGGATATATCCATCCTTAGTAATAATGGATCAGAGTAGGCATAGATTAGGCAACATTAATCATAAAATAAAAGATTCACACAAATACTTACACATAAAATGTCTTGCCATAGATATCGATATATGTATCTTTTCTCGATATATGTATCTTTGAAAATGCTTTGTAAGATTTAAATAATTAAAATAAGTAAGTAAAAAAGTATAACGTATAAAATATAGTAAACCACTTCCATCACTCCACATTCTTCCAGGCTGCTAATATGAAGTACATTAGGCCAGACTTTGATCTAATTCTAGCCCTGTTTCAAATTCAATAAAGTGTTTTTTATATATTGGTTGGAATTTCCCTTTTTAGATGTATACATCAATAATCTATAATGCCTCGCAATCACCCTGCCATCACCCTCTTGGCTCTTGAGCTGGCTGTCGTCTCCATGGAGGTTACTATTAAATGTTGACAAATGCTCTAGTGGACAAGCGGCATAGGTTTAGCTGTTTTTTAATGTCCGGCAGGAATAATGAGGCAGGGGCTGGGACAGAGACAAATCACTGGTGCGCTACTTATCTTAAGAAGCAGGGAGAAGAGACTGGACTGGATTTGAAGAGAGAGAGAGAAAGAGAGGGAGAGAGAGAGTGCACAGGTACAAAGATTACCATCTGTCTTTTAAACACCTAAATCAGTCCCTGTGCTGCATCAGCAGCGGTTAAAAAAAAATAAAACAGCCCTCGTTACAGCGCTATAAAGTGCTGCAGGAATCGATCACGGATGCAGGGAGGCATTCAGATGGAAAGCCAGAATGAGGACCAGTTAAGGACCATTTCTTCTGATTTCATAGGAATATTGCAATGAAATGACAATTTACAGCAGAAATGCAACAAACTCACTCAATGCTTTAAAAAAAGATTTAGCAAAAAGATGCATACGAGATTTTGTTTCATGATGATTTTATCAAGCTATCTCAGCCAGGATTATGACTGCTGAAAAAATAAACACATACATATTGTATATCAATATGCATGATCAACATACCGTAACTCCAGGAAATTAAACAGATGGTGCAGATTGACATGTCTCAAACCACTGAGTGCATTTACTGTTCAGCAACACTTCATTCACTTATAAAGAATGAACTGAAAAGTGTTATAGCAACATTACGTAGCTGTTTTACTTTAAAATAACAGCTTTAAAATCATATTGATGGTACATTTAATTGCAATTGAGAAGATGGCTACCAAAGAAGTTGATCTACTAAACTGAGACTCAGTATCATCCTGGACACTGAACATGCCATATAACAGCATAAAGAAAGAAGAAGTAATTAAAGGTTTTTTGATGGGGGTAATATATTGGAAAGCTGAATCTCTATAGAAAAGCTTGAAAACTTTATGTATTTATGTATATCAGACTTTTAGACACTTAAATTAAAAGCCAGTAGCGAACCGTGATCCTTAAGCCTCGACCCTCTCCGTCTAGCCCCCGCCCCTGCAACCATGTCCACCTCTGTAGCGGTAGTGCTAGCTTCGGCTTCCATCATGACTCAGCAAACTAGATAGCGGTGGAATGTTTCTCCAGCTAACGTCGCCACAGCGGGCAGAAATGATCATACAGTTAAGCCCCCCCACTTAGAGGGAAGATATGATTGGTCAGTTTTACTGTCATTCGAAATTGGGGAGACAGGCTCACAGGCTCACAGGCTTACACTAAACCCCTCACGTTCCAACACAGATTGAATAGACACGTTTGAAAAATTTATTTGCCTATATTTTTGTAATTGTTTAGATGCTGATTGTCAAACTGTAAGTAGATAAAATATATATATAATTTTATTAGAATGTTTTAGGCCCTCTGAGAGGACCTGTATTTCTTGTTACAAGCAATACATTTTTTGGAAATTATGTAAAGATTACTCATGACCATGTTTGTTAAAACAAAAATCTACACAAATTAGTGGATGGACTTCAAGGAAAGCTTAGTCTCTCACTGCCAGACTCAAGAGTCTGGTACTTTTTGTCACATAACATGGTGAAGAAATTTAACTGACACACAAAATAACCAATCACAAGCCTGTTATTTGAGTTTGATCATAAGTATATGAGTGTCTGTGGCTGAGACTACTGTTCACTAGCTTGCCCACAGCTGGAACAACAAAGCCTGATTTACATAGGACCAGTGCAAAATGACACATGGATACGTGGAATTTACTATGTGGGAAGCCAATCAGAATGCTACTTGCAGATGTGTGGTCAAATTAAATGTTGGATATTGACTCTTTAATGTTTAGATAAAAGTCTGAGTAACGTTTAGAGTAGAAGATGTTAATGGGAAAGTAGCTTTCAGGAAATTTACTAAAAATCACTGTTTAAAAACAAGCAATCTGGAAACAAATCTAATTAAGATCCTCTTGGCTGAGGTCTGCTCTCTTCTCTTATTCAAAACCTCGTCTGGCGTTCTCTAGGACTGTGATCTGTACAGCATAAAAACTTATAGCAATATGTGGACCTCTTTAATCTAATTAGAAGGACCGAGTTGCATTAGCATGCACACATCAGCCAGGAGCTGTGCTTCCATGCACAGTGTGCCATCTTTCTGATTAGAGGAGCGGCGAGGTGTGCAATACTTCACTTACATTAAAGGATTCTTTGTGGATAGAGTATGTGAGTAACATACTTTATTGCTCAATGGCATGTGTGTACTGACACACTCAGCTCAGGATTGTGGATTTAATTCACAGGACTGTTATTATCAATTTACAATACTATATATATATATATATATATATATATATATATATATATATATATATATATATATATATATATATATATATATATATATTGAATAAGAACATTTGCTGACCTGGTACTGATGTGTATTGGATGAGGGATTATGTGGATCATACGGGTGTAGTCTGGTCTGAAGTAGTGGGTAGCATATTAGTATGTTTTTAATATTAAGTATTTTTACTTTTTTCAGTTTTGCACTCTGAACATAGAACCAGGCAACTGCTGCTTAACAGACAAAGTAGACATATACAAATGTAATATTGATTTTCTAGAAGCCTGCAATGTAGAAGTGTAGTATAATGTGTATAATGTGTGTTTATAGAAAATGTATAATGTGGCTGCTGAAATAAAGATACAGGTCTGCTTCGGGCTATACTATATAGCAAACAAATGTAGTGATTTGGCTGTCATTTTCTCTAAAGTTCAGTATGTTCACATAATGGACTTGATCTATAATAGTATGATTAAATTCAGTACATCAACAATAACAAAGAAAGATTTTGTTAGCGAACCAGACTTGCTAGTGAGCTATCTTAGCCACATACTTCAGAGCATATGTAAGTTGTGTGTTATGTGTGATTTTTAACTGCTGTAATTCAGATTCCATGCTGTATAAACCTAGAATGTATAAAAGGAGTCTCATCTGATAGGTTGTCATTTTTGGAGATTGTGATTATCAAAAATCTAATTAATCCCAAATGTCATCTCCATATTTCTTGGTCATGTGGCCAAAAAAAATCACTAACCAAAATCTTTATACAGCAAGTCAAATTTCAATTCATGTTTATTTGTACTGTGCTTTTTAATACGATGTTGTCACAAAGCAGCTTTACAGAACATATATCCCCCAGTGAGCAAGCCAGAGGCAACAGTGGCAAAAACTCCCTCAGACTGGAGGAAGAAACCTTGGGAAGAACCAAGAGTCACAAGGGGAGGCCCATCCTCCTCTAGTCAAATTTACAACTTAATAAACAAAACACCAAAGAAAAGCTAAGAGAATATCTGTTTAGATGGCAAAGCTTTAGAAACTGCACAGGTAGAGGCAATCTCTGACTGATACAGTCCATTCTATCTCACATCTGTGCACATCTGGATGGTACAGTGATGTAGTTGAGGGTGTTGCAGTTGGCACAAATGAACAGGAGAGCTGGTTGGTGATAAATGAGGAGGAGGCCCTGATGGTCAGTCCTCCAACAGCGTTTAGCAGGACTGTCATTATCTCAGGAGTTAGTTCGGCTCAAGAGAATGACTGTAGAGAATATGAAAGAAAAATAAAATAAAACAATTTCAGAGTGTGGCTCATGACTTCGGCAGATCTAACTTTAACAACATAAACTGAAATGGGATCCCCCCAATCCACTGTCAAAAAACCAGTGTGATCATGTGAAGTGGTGGGTCAACAGCATCAACATCTCAGTTTACCATAAACCTCTATGTCCATGAACTCCTGGATCTCCTTTATCTAAAGATTAATCACCAAAAGTTAAACTAAACAAGTATGTTTTCAGTCTAGACTTCAGGTTGAGACTGTGTCAGAGTCCATTAAAAGTCCAGAACATTAAAATGATAATATATTTCTTATAGAATTTTGACTAACTGTGATATATTTGATGCATTTTGTCAATAAAAATATTTTTGTATATTGACACTCTGTGGATTACTACAAAATGGTTGTGACCGTCAATTTATTTATTTTTTTGTATTAAACATATATGACTATTAGTTTTTGTTAGATGATCCATTAATTTACTACAGAATTTTATCAGAAATTAATGTTTTTCAGAATTTTAGATTTATATCAAAGCTTTCCGCACTGGAGAGTGATCACATTTTGCAGAATGGCTTTCAGTAAGTGCCTCCTACAGACACTGTTAGAGAGAAAGATGGTGATGATATGTGTAAGATGACATGATATAAAAGAAGCATTCTCACAAGACTGCAGGTTTACTGCTGAGAAACACTGCATGCACTGCTGTTGGAATATGTGGGTGGACCATTCACCTGTCATATCTTAAACGAAGTGAAGGTAACCTTTTATTTTCAAACATAGAAGAAAGTACAAGGTCAACACAATGAGAAACTTTCTTTCCCTGACGCGCATGCTGGATCTGTTCCACAGGAAACTGTGTGATGTGTCAGGAAACCAATGCCAACTACAGCTCATTTCATTCCAATGATCATCTCTAGTCTTTCCAGAAAGAGTTTATTTGTTTATTTATTGTACATAAATGCAGATATATTTTGTTTTCTACTCTGGTTAGGATAAAAAAAGGGTGGGAAGTAGGATGGGGTGGTGGGAGAGGTATTGAAGCCGAGAACTTGATAACTGTAAAAACTCCAGCAGCACTGCTGTGTCAGATCCACTTGTATCAGCACAACACCACCACATCAGTGTCACTGCAGTGCTGAGAATGATCCACCACTTAAATAAAACCTACTCTGTGGTGGTCCTGTGGGGGTCCTGACTATTGAAGAACAGGCCAAAAGGGGAATAACAAGGTGTGAGAGAAAAAGATGGACTACAGACTGTTTGGTGTTTGGCACATACCTAGTTTAACTATTTAACACATTTTTAAAGGGTATACAGGATGTATGGCAAGCTACAAACGGAGAACATAATATTAAAGGTCATTTGGATTTTGACCTTTTCTTTGGACTAATAAGCTTAGTATTTGGAGTTCCCTCACTATTTTAAACCCTAATTGAATAAGTATATTAAGCTTTCCCTCACTGTGGATTTAAACTTAATCACAGTATCAGTGCATGGTCTATAACAGGGGTATTTAATTAGACTTTAGTAAGGTCCAGTTAGAGGAGATTTCCTCAGGCCAAGGTCCGGACCATCATCATTTCTAAGTTGTGTTATGATTTAGTGTATGATTCAATACCGTTTAGTATATTTCAGTAAATTTACCGTTTAAATGCTGAATTTAAACAAGGGCAAAACAATGCTTTTGAAAAAAAGTGCATCTTAAAGTGTTTATTTATAGAGAAAGTAAATATAACGTGCGTCTTCTTGTTAACTCAGCTTAAACAAACTGACATGTTGGTTTTACAGAGCGGTATTCTTCAAAACTAGACGAGCAGGTCCATTCCATAACCGTTCCTGGTTAAACAGTCAGTTTTCTGTGTTGACTTTTCTGTTTTCTGTTTTTTTACGTTATTCTCTTTGAGTCGCTTTAGTCTCTGGCTGCTGCTTCTCGCTTCGTACCTCGCCTGTGGGCACAGATCTGATTGGCTGAGGAGAGCCTTCGGTGATCTTACAGCATACGCATTTGGTCTGTGAGTTAACTGCACCGTAAAGCCCGTATACCGTAAAGACAAGAAGAGCTCCACCGCTTAATATAAACACAGTCAAAATTAAATCATACTCAATAGTTTATCGGTTTGGGTCCGCATTGGACAACGTCTGGGTCCGGATCAGGACCGCGGTCTGCCTATTAGTGACCTTTGGTCTACTCAAGACTGACCTCAATACCATTAGGTCTTGTCTCAGTCTCAGGGCAAAGTGGAAATTGTTTCTGAGACCAGGTGAGTGTCATACCTCTGCAGCTCAGTCTGAGGCAAATCATTATTGAATGATTTGAATGCTATTGTCACTAATACATACATAAATACATTAATAATACAATAAATGGATGTTGTTTGGCTTATATTCAGTAGGTTTTTAGTGATGATTCTTAACTCTTGAGTGGTCTTGATTACAACACCAGGAACAGAACTCATTGCTTGTTTATTGTCCCCCCACACACATGGCAGTATTACAAAACTGAACTGCGTGAGCGTTTACAATATCCACAGTCGGATCATGCAAAATGAAAAAGAAGTATTGCATAAAAGATATTTTCCAACAAAGCTCTAAAAAGCATCTCATTTAGGAGATATGCTTAGATAGTAGATAAGCAGCATTAAAACACTGCCAAGTATTTTAAAGAAAACCTTCTGCTTGCTCTCAGAATCTTGTTCCTAATTAGGATTTCAGTGGTATCCTTAAAGCTTTCACAGGATCCTGTTTAGGATTATCAGTGATTATCAATTATTTCAGCGATGTAGGGCTGAACATCTGGTCTTTTCTTAAGCATAGCTTATAACTAAGCCATCCTTCTCACACGAAAAGCGAAACCTCTGCGCATTTTCCTTTTTCTCCCAGAAATCTAGTGCGGTGTCCAATTTATGGTTGTGTCTCCAGCAGTAGCTGCACCTCTATCTAATCCAATAATAATGACATCTTGGCTTTGTTTGTAGAATTTCATGGCACATATTTCAAGATCCACCCCCAGAGACACTTTTATAACTTTGTGGTGTAATACGGGGCCTGCATTTGCATAATGAAGTCCTCTGTTTATTACAAACTTTCGCATTCATTTCACCGAGGACCATTAAACAAGCACAAAGTAGTAAAGAACATGAAAGCCGTTGCACAGAGTAGCGAATTAAAATGCAAATGTGACTTAATCGTGATCCGTGGCTCTCAACGGGCCAACATAGCATGAGCCAAGCAGGTAATGCATGTCTTAGCTTTGGCTTTGCACCA
Organism: Megaleporinus macrocephalus; assembly: GCA_021613375.1. Classification (NCBI taxonomy): domain Eukaryota; kingdom Metazoa; phylum Chordata; class Actinopteri; order Characiformes; family Anostomidae; genus Megaleporinus; species Megaleporinus macrocephalus. Next base: position 28,618,669 of record CM038705.1, read on the forward strand.
CAGTGCTAGTCTGCGCGATGCATGGAGAGGGGACTTGGCAAAACAGCATACCTGTGAGATGCAGATGGCAACACTTGCTGTTGCGCTGTTGGCTGGAGCTCTTCTGCGCTGTAGAGATGCTTTGGGAAATGTAAATACAGAAAACTAAGGTGGTGAAGAGTAAACACATCAGTCCGCAGCCACATGTTGAGTGAGGAGTTTGGTGTGCGTGAAGTGCCGATCTCATACACAGACAGAGAAAAATGCCAGGCAGGCCGCCCGCCCGCTGCTTGTTCATGCAGCCGGAATGCGATTTTATAACATGCTAATCCTTTGCTTACTTTGCAGATGTCAACAGAAAACTTATTGCTTCATGTTCCTTATAGAAAAGAATGAAAATACAATAATGCTATGAACAAATAAAGGGTGGAACGGCATGTTTCAATTTAAACTTATCGCGGTAGCTCATCTTCAAACAATAATGAAGTACTTTGTTGTAATTAGACGAGCTAAGGGGGAGTTTTGCCATTTTTAATGTATGCATTAATCAGACAGTTGAGAAACAAAGAAAGTGAGAGTTTGATGGGAAAGATCTGTTGTAGGGGACTGAATCAGAACAACAGTGGTGGTAGGTACCCGACATCTGAGGATGTTTTAATGCCTCTGAAATCTCCCTCACACAAAGGTATTGCATCAAGTGTTTACAAATACTCTGCCTGATGTCTGCGACACTGCTTTACATTCAGTCCGAGTTAAGATCTTTGATCATTACTGTCCAGGTATCTCCAAAATTGTATCTTTACAGGACTTTATAGGACAGGACATAAATGGATTTATTGTAAATTCATGTAGAGTTCTTATTGAATTTAGCAAAATTGCATTTGTATTGATCCAATTTGATCACAAATTCAAACAATATAAGCTGCTGAGCTCAAATTATGCCAAAAAAAATTGACAAAAGTGTAGATACATGGTAGATAGGGTAAGTGTGGCTCCTTATAAGGCAAAATAGTCCCCAAAGATTTATTAATGTTTATTAATTAGATTACCATTATTTTATAACCCTCATTACATATGTTGTGGCTGTCCAATGAAAAACATGTATCACCATTTTTGTGGACTTTGAACACGCCAATGGGCATTTACATTGTGTGTAAATTTCATGATGAACAGACCAATAGAAAAGCTCCAAAGTAGCTTGGAAATAATTCTTCCATTAAAAGTTAAGTATGTTTTTGGTCTCTTGTGTAAAGTTGCAATTTTGAAGATGCTTGTTTTTCACTGGACAGTGATTATATATTTTGCATTGTAGACGTTATGACCCCTGGATCCTATGAGCACCACTTTTAAGAAAACTGAGCTGGCAAATTTATCACAATGAAGCATTTGACATCATACTACTCTGCATGACTTTTACATTCCAATTATAAAATTATGCACAACTTTTTAAAAAAATCTGTGAGTTTCTCTTTAAAAACGTCCTCATTTGAGCGTCATCAATAAAACCAAAGAGCTGAGGTGAATGTGGAATCAGTGCGGACAGATGCTGACTCAGGTGGCAGGAAAGAGAATGCAATAGTCAACTTGAAAATGGCAATTACATTACAATCCTCTGAAGAATACTTGCAATTATTCTCCTGGATTTGTTGTTCCTGGGCAAGCAGCCACAACAGTTATTGCAATGTGGAGGAGACATTTGTTGTGATCATCACAAAAACATCCTTTGTCTCAAATTTGCTACCAGAGTGGACTGAAAAACCCCCAAAAACAAGCAAATATAGTGGACAAATGATTGTCATTTGGCTCTCTCCACTTCACCTCACCAACATGCTCTATTCATATTTTAAACAGCAGCACTCTGCCCTAGACAGAGGACAGATGTCATGACCTTTTCTCTCTGCATGGAGTAAACTAATCTTTACCATCTGCACAATCAGCTGCCTGCAAGGATGCATAAATCACGCATCTATGTGCAGAACCATATATATATATATATATATATATATATATATATATATATATATATATATATATATATATATATATATATATATATATATATATATATTTATATATGTGTGTGTGTGTGTAGAGAATACATATCTGGGCAAGTCTACCACTAAGATATTTGAGAGAAATTTGAGAACTGAATTAAAGTGGAATTGTGGAATTAAACCCCTTAATATGAGCCTGATTACCCACAGCCTAACATTTCATCCCTGTCGGAACCTTGTTAAGACAGAGCTGGAGTTGCTGAAACGGTAACTTTATGGAAGATGAAGGAAAGAAATGTATTTGTACTGCATAATAAAGCAATCAGCCACAATAGGCCCTGCATCACTGAGGCCAGAGCTGAGTTTTCATAAAATGGCTACAGCATAAAATATGATAACATACACCAATTTTCAATAAACAATTTAAACAGTTTAATATCACAATAAACATTTAGTTCCATAAAAACGTAGTACATTTAGAGTGTGATGTTGTTGTTAAACGACCATGGACTGCTGAGGGAGGACAAGCACTTTCAGGCACCCATCATCATAATGTTTTTTATTTGATTAACTATTTAAATTATTCTTATGGAAAAATTCCATTACTGTAAAAACGCAATGCTTAAACAAGTCACTCTATAGGATTTCCATACAAGGTTAATGAACATATTCATTTTCCAAAGAGTTTAATGGCAAGGTGCAGATTTGTAAATGTAAATATGTAACACATTCAAGTAGCATATTCTTCACTTCTTATATCACAGTTTTACAGTGAATTATTTACTGAGTACTTTAGTTCACAGCCTAACACTGAAAATTAAAGAGCACATTAGCCTGTTTAGGTTGTATGTTTTAGTTTAGCTGTGTAGACAATAATTTGTCAGTCAAAACTGAGCTCTTACTTTATCTACTGCTTCACTGGTCCATGCGAGCAGCGTAACAGTCCACTCACACAGCACTATTGTTTTTAGCGACTTAGTGCATCAATGCAGAAGCCAAACTTTGTGAAGCGCTTGTGAATATTTTACAACACTCAAGCTCAGAAAGTCAGATTTTGGTACATGAACCATCCCTTTTAATAATGAAACGCTAGTATTTTCGATTCCCTCTCTTGGTCTGTTCATGATGGTGTATACGGGAGCGAGTGTGTGAGGTTTGGGGTGGCATCAGCTACGCTCCTCAGAGAGGCCAAGACAAGACGTTGAGCTGTTGTTTGTATCTCCCTGTAGGGGCCAAGGCCACGCCTAAGGGACCCCATTCATCCCTGTCCTCTATATTTTATGAGCTGGGCATACTACCTGAAGCATTTCTCATTTCCTGTGACGAGTCTGGGCTAAAGCTACACTGGAATAATGAAAGGGAAATTGTGCTGACCAGGAGCAGCTGCACTGCTCCAAGATGGAGCTCAGGGAAATAACACCGGGCTTTATTAGGTCCCTCTCAGGAGGAGGACATGGTACATTACAGTACGAAATCGATCTGGGATATCCTGTTGTCACAGCAAAATGGCAGAGATGTCAACTAGTCAATGTTTTAGATTGATAAGGAGGGTTTAAACCGATGGGTCTTTTTTGCCTCATCTTCTGTTTTGGCAGAAATCTATATTTTTGTTGTTTTGGCGTAGAGTGATATTATGCTGCAGGCTGCATCCCAAACATATTTTATTTGACGAACATCAGATTCCAGGCAGAGCTGTGTCCATCCAGAAACTGATTTGCATGTACCTGCTTCACAAATTTGTTTGCTTAACAATAAACTTTAATAAAATAAAGAAAACGTTCTGTAGCTTAAGTCTAACTGAGGTACCAGTAATATAATAAAAATTTTGTTATTAATGAAAAGCACATTAACATTGCACTTTTTTACAGTTTTTAAATGTACACATTTATGTTGAAATAGAAAGAGCTGTAAAATAATTTACCATTCAAATACTTAAAGTTATTCGAGTCTGAGTTAAAGCAGACACATTGCTGTTAGGAACAGGCAGACAGTAATGTGAACTCAACAAAAGATCATATCTCTTTCTGCTCACTTGACATCCAAGATTTAGAAACAATATTTAAAAAACTGGAACACACAAAATCTGCTTTAATGTCCAAACTGTCCAAATATTTAAAAACTGAGAATACAGGCATATACAACAACAGTCATGATCATTGCAATCCGTCATAACTGCTTCTCTAATCATGGCTTGTTCTTTTGATTTCTGATTTTTCCTGCACACAATTTCTACATGCAATTTTTCTGCCCAGTTTGAAAGTGCCAAGTGCCAACGCTTGTCCTGTGTCCACTCCTTGTAGTTTTTAGAAAGAGCTTGTTCAAACCTTTCAGCAAAATCACTCTGTCCAATTTTCTGTAGTGTTCTGTAGTTTTTCAAATGACTCCTGTTTGAACATGATCTTTTAGAGACCTGTTTCTTTTGATCCCGAAGCAGATAAGTCCATGTTACACTAACACTACACATCTTCCTAACCCTTCTATCATATTGTTCATCCCTCTGTCCTTCCATAGACAGCAATTCTCCTAAAGACTTAATGTTGGCAATAAGCATATTGTTGTGTTGCTGCCAGACTGAGAACTCTGGCCAACTGGAAAAAAACATAGAGAACACCAAGAATGCCTTTCGCCATTACTGTTAATATTTGAAGTCAACAGCAAAACAAATACACCCCTCCCCTCAGTGCCCCTTCAGAGGCTCCATTTACTAACATGCATTACCAATGCCAAGGACACTGGGCTAGCAGCTGATACTTTGTGTTCATAAAACCTTTCACAAAACCCTTCATCCACTGTATATTCAAAACCCATGATATTACTTAATTTATTTTAACAGTATTGTACTGTAAATTAAATTACAGTATATGACAGTAAAATAACTGCGTATATATGGTACTGACCAACTAGCGAGCCAGCTAGCTAGCTAACTAGCTAACACCGTTCAAGCTACAGATTCTTTGCTAAATTGATTCACTAAATGAAACAGACCTAACTAACAACATCTTATATCTTAATAATTTAATAATTTAATAATAAGTTTAATAATTATACTGACAAAAGCATACTGCTGCAAACATTAAGAGACGCGCTGTTAACAGCTACCATTTTTTTGAGTTTTACAAGGACTGCTGCAGCTGCAGTTCAAACTTGTCAGTTGTAAACGCACCAGCTCGTGTCTCCTCGTCTAAGAACCGATTTAATTTATCTTTCTTTATTTTATGAATGAACACAATACAAGCTGCCCAGCACTTCCTGCACTGACTGAAAGAGCTGAAACAGTCTTAACTCAGCTTAGCCAAATAAGCTGCCCCCTCCCATTTCATATATTTTGTCACATAAATGAGTATAAGCAATTTGGACGGTTTAATAAAAAAGTGTTATCATTAATCTGTAATCACCAGTACGTTTGAGATGGATAGTGACTGGACTGTAAAGAGATAATGGTTGGCAAAAAAAATACTGTATTATGCTGATAAATTACAGTTATTTGCTGTTATTGGGCTACTGATTGCATTACTGTTATTTTACATACGCTGTGTGATTATTTAACAATTTTACAATTATTATAAAAAACAGTAGGATACTGTTATATATCCACAGTAAATTTACAGCAACTCATTACAGTGCTGTTACCAATTGACTCTTGAAGAGTGTTGTGTGTTGTGCCAGGAGCCACTTTGTTTATTTCCCATTTCCAGAGTCAGGGTGTAAAAAGTATTGGATTAAAATCATCTACTGCACGATTACCATGTTTCTAAAATCAGAAAACATGCATAGACTGCTCACTGACATTTGTTTGTACAGAATGATCTGGATCCAATTAATCTTTTATTTTGGACATTCAGGATCCATAGAATATATATCCTGTTGTACCTCACTCCAACCCTGATAGGCAGACTGATCTAGAATAGAAGACCAATTACTGGAGATCATCAAGGCTGCATTGTTAGATGAAGCTAAAGGCTGTATATGTTTCAACTTTGTTATTTATCCATTCAATAAACATATTCTCCCTTAAAGTTGAAAGAAATCCATGACAGGCAAAGTATGCACATGCTTGTGTGTGCAATAGACATGCAGATCTCATTTTTATAAACAACTTCAAAGCCAGTCTCTATGTCTTAGGCTTTCCACACTGTAGTGCACCATAAGCTTGTTTGTGTCATTGCTCCCTCTCGCTTTCACCCCCATTCTTTATTATCTCTTCACTCAACTCCATCCTCTTTTCTTTCCTCTCCCACCACTATCTCGCTCCCAGCAGCTCAGCTTAAGCTTGTTGAAGCAATAATACAGAGGACAACACAAAAAGCCTGTAATGCAAAGTGCTGCCAAGACCGGTGCCCACACAAAGGACAATGTCTTGTGCGCTGCCAGCGCCATACTCACTGAAGTACTCAGCCAGTACACTGTTAACGGTAGACACTGTTGAGCGTTGCGAATAAGTGGGTGGTACTTATGGCAAAATGAATCTCACCTCTATTAAAGCATGAGAAGAAAAATCAAATTAGCATTTAGCTCAGTGAAGTGGTTGACAGGCAATGCATGTTAACAGGTGAAATAACCTGTCAGTCTCTTTTTTTTGCTCCAGGGAAGTTGCTCTTTGATGACACTATACGCGACGCCATTAAAATCTATGTAGAACATGTTTTTATGTGCCTTCTGATTTAGATGAAGTCATAAACTACAGGTACGTGGCCAAGCAAGAGAAAAAAAACACAAGTTGTAACATGGATCATTTGAGAGGAAAATGGAAAATGGCTTTTGCCTCAAGCTCGCTCCGTCACTCTCTGTGTCGTGTCACTTTCAGTTGTTTGCTTTGATGCCGTGCCCTGCTCTTTTCCTAGCTCCAAAGAACAAGTGCATGCAGATGTGTGTGTGTGTGTGAATGTTTACGCATTGATAAATGAACAGATTGAATTCAGCTAAAGGATTATCATAATAAACAGAGTTCAGTTCAAGTAGTTCACTATGTTGGCCTAGGGCCAACAATGGTCTTCATAAACAAATTGTGTTTTCAGAGGAGGTGAGGTAGGATTGCCTCAAAAAGTTCAGAACCAGGGAAGCTGTCGTCATTGCAGCAGTGTAAGATGAACCGTTTCCTAAAACCGTTTAAATGGAAAACAATTCTTGGTGCAAAAAAGCATGAGTGTGCTTGTTTTGTATTGTTGCTATTATATGACAAGCATATGTTTCCGATTTGTATTTTTCTGCAATACTGTGCAAAAGTCAAAGACAACTCTTCATTAATTGAATCTCCAGTCAAAATGACTATTCAGTACAACATATTCTAAGGAGATTAGATGCAAGACCACCCACACTTGCCTAAGGAAGAAGAAAGACAAGGGAAAATAAGTGAAAAACAAGAAACAGGAACATCCTTAAAAGAAATTGAGGCTCCTAACAACCATGCAAGACCTTTCAGACCACCACAAAGATCACCATCAGATAAACAGTACTTTCATCTAATCAATCAAGCTCCACTCTTGCTTCAGATATGAAAAAAATCCACTAGTGTTTTCTCTTCTTCCACTGTCAGAACCCAGCCCAGCACCATGGCCAAGAAGCCGCTATGGAAAAGGGGACCGGCAAACAAGTAAAACACATTCAAATCAGAAAACTCAGCCAACTGAACATCTAGAAAAATATCTCTAAATTGAGGGCATTTTTCCTGACATTGAAGTATTTGTACATACTTGTCATTTTGACAGTAGGTTAAATATATAAACTCTGATTTTGCACAATACTGCTCAGTACTCGAGCCCTGCAGCTGCTGTTTTGCATTGTAGGAACAATTATTAATCTATTAGAGAACTAATTAGAAGCTGTACCAAACATGCTGGTCTCTGATTCTAGTAGTGCTCCATGAGCTTGTTGAGGCATGTAACCCTTTTATTTCTGTTTATTCCTGACTATGTGCTGTGTGTTTGTTTAGGTCACTCTTTTCTCTTTTCTGATGAAATTGACGCTGTGATGTGGGTCAGTTTGGGGTCAAATTGACTCTGGAAGCAGGTTTTTGTAAATATGGTAGCAATTTTTTTAATAGCTGGCTCTTGAAGTGTGTATTTGTGTGTGTGTGTGATTTATGACTCATGTTCTAACGACATACATGAAAGCCAAAAGCTTGGTAATGCCAGTGGGTCACTGGCTGTGACTGCGTGATACACAACTGAATACTAATTTGCTGTAAGTTGCTTTGTCCGTGTGTTAATTGCTTTGTTCAATGTTGCACAAAGCCCTATTATTCCCAAACAATTAAACATGAATATAGAAAGACATATTAAGAATTAAGAAGTGGCATCCTTTACTTTTTCTCACAGCTTAATAAATGAGCATAGACAACTTTGACATCCTTCTGATGGAGGGTGCCATGCATGATCTATTCTACACTTAAAACCTTAAAATTAAACCTGATGGGGTGACGTGACCAATGATATGCACGATCCACCCCACACAATGTGATGTGGTAGATAAGTTCGTATCGATGAGGTTTCATTGAAATTCAGCTAAATTAGTTTTGAAAACTTCTTGTATGAAGTATTTTGAGTCTGATTGGCTGAGAACAGAGCATGGAGAGAGGAGACTGAAGAGAATAGCCTATTCTAACAGGGGCTGATGCAATCAGATCTCAAACTGTTCAAGGTTTGAACACAAGAAATAGATCTCAGGGATCATGGTACAGCAAAGTATGGTACCCACTGGCTGGGCTCTTTTTTCTAAATTTACTGTGGTGCTTACTAATGCTGTATAACCCCCCACAGCACAGTTCAGGGGATACTAATTTGTCAGTGCAATATGAATACCTGAGCTCACTTTTGTTATATTCTATATACATCTTAAGCAGATCTTAATGGTTCCTGTGAGTTCAAGCATCCTACTTCTGAATTTTTGGCTAAATATTCTAAATGGCTACGGCAGTGCTGCCCCCCAAATGGCCTACTATGTCTTGCATTAATGATAATGTTGCATTTTATGGCCGTCATCCATTCAACTTCAAAATGCAAATGCTTAGTGATTTGGATGGGGGGGTGCCGACAAACACTTCTCCTGGATTTCAAGCTTTTTACGCTCTACATCGTTCAGCAGGGGGAGCAAGTGAGCCAGAAATGATTGAGCAGTTTGTACTTCACTATCACCGCAAAAGAGATTTTAGAAATTCAGGAGGGAAGGAATTCTGCTACATTTCCCCCTGAGGCCTGGGTAAGAGATCTGTATATTCCGTCAGACAAGAACCATTTTACCTCTCTACTGCTGCTGATGCACTTTTAAAGGCCATGGTCAAGTGTCACATGGACATCCACGAAATCTGTAATAAGTTTATGACAACAGAGCCCTGATGCTGTGCTGTGTCTGCTACTGCGAGCACAAAAAAAATTTCTTCATTTCTGCACGTGCCCAGAATAACACACCATTTGCTGACTGATGACAGGTGACACATTTCACTCTGCATGTTTCATCAAAAGAGAAGTTATAAATAAGATCCATGTTGTGACTATACATTTTGGAGTGAGACTGAGAAAAACAGATATTTTTCATGACTACATTTAAACAGCTATTTTCGACTTTCTTTAACGAGACGGTTTCGCAGCATAACACTGCGAGTGCTCAATGTGCCAGTCTTTACAGCATGCTGCATATAATCCATGTGGCAGACTAGAACACCAACGTTACACAGCAGATTGATGAAGAGGTGTAGAAAGGGACCCACAAGCACTCACAGTTATAAACCAAGGACTGTTAAATCAAACTGTTTTAAATCATTACACAACCACAGTAAATACCTGGCAGTTAAGTAGGTACATCCACCCTGCACCTACAAGCACTAGCAGTTTTTCAGCTACAGCCTCTAGACAGGTGCACTTTGTGGATGCACAATTACTGTTAGTCTGTCTACTGCCATGCACGAATGCTACTTGAATGTGTTCAGCAGTAACCCTATGGTGCTAGGGTTGCCACTTACCAGATATTTTTGGGTGGTGGACTGATCTTAACGCAGGGAGATCAACATTGTTGTTGTCTGCTGGTGTGTGTTGTGCTGATATGAGTATCAAGCAAAACAGTAGTGCTGAGATTTTATTTTAAATGAAACGACTGTCTATAGGCGAAGGCTATAGATACTTTTGTGAATGTAAATCATGTTTTATGATTGTAAACCAGTTGCTAAATTATGGGACTTGGTTATACATGTGGTGTCAGTTTTAAATAACTAAGCCCTCGTAAAGCAACCCAATATATGACTGCTGAATAATGATTATCTTCTTAATCTCACTTTGAGTCAGTGAAGAGTGTTGGACACTGCTTCAACAGCGGCCATAAAAACCATCCTTAAATCATGGTTTGAGGCAGGTATCTTGTTTGAAAGGTTGTGGGTCACAGAATTTAAAAACAATGTATTACTTGAGCGCTCGACTGCTATGATTAATAAAGCCAATTTTAGGACACTTAATGACTGGTCATGTATTTTCGATAGATTGTTGGCTTAAAAATTCTGACTATTAATGTAATGAGGTGGTGTGGGGTTGGATTTTTGAATGTGGTTGTGTTTTTTCTCTCTCTGCCTTTGTACGTAGTTTTCTGACTGCTCGATGTGTGCCGTTTTTGCTACTGAGGAAATAAAAACATTTGATCAAGAAACAGAAATGCAGAGATTTTTAAACATTGTGCCGTATATTTCCTCATATGAATTATACATTCTATTACATAAAAAAGATACTACTGCTCTCTGAAGGTTCACAATAGAGTCGAATGCTTCCAAACCTCTACATGCATTTGTTGTGTGAAACGATGGTTTGCCCTGTGCAAGGCTCAAATCCATGACCTAGCGCATTATGACCAAAAACTCTAGCAACTGACCTGCAGACAGAACTGGCCTTAGGGCAGAGTGTAATAGCACTGTTATCTGTGGCGGGAATCGCCTAGCAGGAGCGTGACGGGGCTAAGTCTGTGCACAGGTCTTATTGGTTCTGGGCTGGCTTTGCTCTGCTTCACTCACCTCTTTTTTCCCTGCAGCCACCCCTGGGGCTGAGAAGCACCAGCACATGCTGATCCAAGTCACAGGCACCAATGTAATAAATGCTTTAGCCGAAGGGGGGCCTAAACCGGCAAGATGCCCTATTGCATCCAGGTAGTTTTGTTCTATGACAGTGATATCTTGTTCTTCCCATGTAAAAATCTGAGATATGGCAATATATGGATTTCAAATATATAACATACATTAGTATATACACTGCTCAAAAAAATTAAGGGAACACTCAAATAACACATCCTAGATCTGAATGAATGAAATATTCTCATTGAATACTTTATTCTGTGCAAAGCTGAATGTGCTGACAACAAAATCACACAAAAATCATCAAAGGAAATCAAATTTATTAACCAATGGAGGCCTGGATTTGGAGTCACACATAAAATTAAAGTGGAAAAACACACTACAGGCTGATTCAACTTTGATGTAATGTCCTTAAAACAAGTCAAAATGAGGCTCAGTATTGTGTGTGGCCTCCACGTGCCTGTATGACCTCCCTACAACGCCTGGGCATGCTGCTGATGAGGTGGCGAATGGTCTCCTGAGGGATCTCCTCCCAGACCTGGACTAAAGCAGTCTGTGGTGCATTGTGACGTTGGTGGATAGAGCGAGACATGATGTCCCAGATGTGCTCAATCAGATTCAGATCTGGAGAACGGGCGGGCCAGTACATAGCTTCAATGCCTTCATCTTGCAGAAACTGCTGACACACTCCAGCCACATAAGGTCTAGCATTGTCCTGCATTAGGAGGAACACAGGGCCAACCGCACCAGCATATGGTCTCACAAGGGGTCTGAGGATCTCATCTCGGTACCTAATGGCAGTCAGGCTACCTCTGGCGAGCACATGCAGGGCTTTGCGGCCCTCCAAAGAAATGCCACCCCACACCATTACTGACCCACTGCTGAAGGATGTTGCAGGCAGCAGATCGCTCTCCACGGCGTCTCCAGACTCTGTCACGTCTGTCACATGTGCTTAGTGTGAACCTGCTTTGATCTGTGAAGAGCACAGGGCGCCAGTGGCGAATTTGCCAATCCTGGTGTTCTCTGGCAAATGCCAAGCGTCCTGCACGGTGTTGGGCTGTGAGCACAACCCCTGTCTGTGGATGTCAGACCATCATACCATCCTCAAAGATTCGGTTTCTAACCGTTTGTGCAGACACATGCACATTTGTGGCCTGCTGGAGGTCATTGTGCAGGGCTCTGGCAGTGCTCCTCCTGTTCCTCCTTGCATAAATGCGGAGGTAGCGGTCCTGCTGCTGGGTTGTTGCCCTCCTACAGCCTCCTCCACAACTCCTGGTGTACTGGCCTGTCTCCTGGTAGCGCCTCCAGCCTCTGGACACTACGCTGACAGACACAGCAAACCTTCTTGCCACAACTCGCATTGATGTGCCATCCTGGATGAGCTGCACTACCTGAGCCACTTGTGTGGGTTGTAGAGTCCGTCTCATGCTACCACGAGTGTGAAAGCACCACCAATATTCAAAAGTGACCAAAACATCAGCCAGAAAGCATCGGTTCTGAGAAGTGGTCTGTGGTCCCCACCTGTAGAATCACTCCTTTATTGAGTGTGTCTTGCTAATTGCCAATAATTTCCACCTGTTGTCTCTTACTTTGTACAACAGCCTGTGAGATTGTTGATTTACTTGGAGTTATATTGTGTTATTTAAGTATTCCCTTTATTTTTTTTGAGCAGTGTATGTTTCCCCTATATTTAACTTACATTTGGAGATATATGTGACATACAGTCATGTGCAAAAATACTGGTCAACTTTACCTTTACATTACATTTACATTTGCAGCATTTAGCAGACACTGTTCTCCAAAATAAGAAAAAAAGTGATTTGTTCACTCAGATAATGTATCCCAGCTAGTACAAATAGGTCCAAACTACTCTTGTGCTAAGAAGATGCCAAAAATGAAAAGCCAGTCCTCATAACACAGCTTAAATTCAATGCTTTTCAATAAATGCTTAAATTAGTAGCTGCTTATGTGCTTTACAAAGGGATTTTTTAAAGTGAAAGCAAGTGTATTTCTTCTACACAGAACACATTTCTGCATGTTTTATTACACAATTGCTTTTATTTTCTGAAATTAACACCTTAAAAACTAACTAACAAACAACCAAACAAATACATGTTGCCTGTCATTGTTTACCAAAATGTTCATTTTAGCGCACAGTATCTATTATTTGTTAAATTTAGCAGACAATATGCAATGATTGTGTTTTTTATAGAGAGTGTCTTTAACTGTGTTTGCTAGGTAAATGAACAAAATATGTAATTGACCAGAAATTATCTAACTTTTTTCAAAGTAAATACATACCTCAGGGAATACTATGTGGTATGTGCTGGCAAACATGCCTCCTGCATTCTAGCTTCTAGAAAACTGTTTGATAAATGTAAAGCCTGCAATTTTTCAAGTCTTGTTACAGAAATAATCAAATAAAATGCTGTTTTGTTAATCCCAGAGCACACATAGGGAGTCACATTGAGCCTATGCACTGTAATTTGTGGATATTTAATTTTCTGACAACCTATGAGCCTCACAATTTTCATTTATATATTTATATTATTTATCACTACTCCAAGTTAGAACTTTGAACCATTTACCATTTGTCCACATCCATGCAGTGAAACACTCACATACCTCCACATACTAGTGAACAAACACTGTAGAGTTTTTTATTTATTGTAGGGTTAAATACAATGAGCAACATTCAACATCATCACCACTGATTGATAAATCTGGAGAAAGACAGCCATTAGTTGCTCACTATAAGGACAATCTGAGAGTGGGGGACACTATGCACACAAGTGAAGGGATTAGGAAACTATTTTGAACCATTGGCTATTTGTGATTTGCCTGCGCTGATGCGTTGGTCCCTAATAATCCAAGGTTTTCATTTAAACATTGTCCATGCTGACTCCCTTTCTAGGTGTTAAATATTTGTTTGTAATCCTTTGATACAGGATCACACTTACGGGTGGGGGTGTTATGTGCGGTGGGTTGTCCTGTCTCTGTCTCTGTTTGTATGTGTCCGTTTGTGTGTGCTGTATTTTTTCTATACAGTTCCCGTTCAGTTCTCCATGCTCCAGTCCAGGTTTTCCACTCCATTCCGGTTCCAGCCTACCTTGGTCCTGTTTAAAACATCCCATTTAAAAACAGCACAGCATTGGAGTTTGAGAGAGATTTCCGACTGTTGTCATTTTTGTTTGCTTTTTCTGACCTTTTCCTTGATAGTTTCGACTCCTACTTCGCCTTCCCCTTCTGATTTGCTTGCGTTAGTAAATATTTGTAAACCTTTGTACAGTGCCGGGTGTAGAGAGTGACGGGTGTTTGTTTTGGGGTTTGGGTGTTTGTGTATGTTATTGTATGGACAGGTAGTTAGATTAGCACACTGTTTTTGTGTTTGTTTATTTGTGTCACTAGGGTAGGTAGTTGTTTGTGTGTCTAGCTGGGGTTTTGTTTATTGTTTTGGCCTGGCTACCGGTGTTTATCTTTGTCAAGTTCACTTTAACCCAATACATTTTCTTTGATTGTTCTTCTGTGTATTGTGTGGTTTCTTATATCAACATACAACTTTACAGTAATATTAATACTAGCAAGCTGTTGTGATCTTCACCCCTAGACCGGGTCGTAACAGGGGAGCAGCTGGGGGGTTGGGCATGTTGCTCAAGGGTACTTCAATTGTTCCCTGTCCATTTACGAGATCTTTCAGCCACAAGACTTGCTCCTTAACCTTCAGCTCACGACAGCCCACATGACTCCTATGCTCTTTCTTTGTTCACACATCATGTTTCTCTTTGACATTCTATAGAATAGAAAAATGATTCTGTTTCAATTTCAAAAGACATTACATATCCCTACAAATATGTAAACATGTTGATTCATGTATTGCAGGATTTAATTCCAAATTAATGTTTATTGTTTTTTTCTATCTTTACCAAAAATGTCATTTTTTGAGCATCCCATCATTTGATAGGCCTTTTCCAACATCTTATCACATCAATTACAGCTCAGAATCATAGAGTCATAACTAAGGCTGTAAGCACTGATCTCTTACTTACGAGGTAGCATAAATAAGTCTTGTACAAAAATATTGCATTTAATAATATAATAACATTCAACATCATCACTGCTGATTGACAGATCTTGAGGAAGACAGGCAGTAGTTGCTCACTGAAAGGACAATCTGAGAGTGGGGGAGACTATGCACAGGAGTGAAGGGATTAGGAAACTTTCCACCCTGACAACCAAAGATAAATATTAGATTCACATTAAGGGTGGCAAAAAGCTTCCCTTTGATTTTTCAACATCAGCTTATGCAATTCTGCCTAAATGTCAGGAGAAATGTTTTCATTACATGAAAGGGCTAATACTCCTTTTAAAATCAAAGACAGGGAGAGAGAGAAAGAGAGAGCAAGTCAGTGTCATGTTTGCTCGACTGTCTCTCAGCTCGTCTACCTGCAGCCTCTACTTAACGCTCTACAAATATTAGGGCGGAAATATAATTAGTAACTTATTTGACTGATATGATTAAATGCTCTCTATTCCTTTTCATATCATGACTCTGGTGTTTGTTGTCTGTCATGCAAGACCGGAGAGTAAATGTTGTCTGAGTGTATATTTTGTCTAGGAGAGTGAAGGGGGAAAGTTTCCGAATGAGATTTATGTAAATATGATTTATCGAGCTTTGGAGGGGCTGTTGAGAATTGTTTGAACAAGCGCAGTTTAACTAAACAGTAGAGGATGAAATCTGTGCTTGCAGAATTCATCTTACTCTTGTTAATTGGTCCCTGCGCTGGTGTGTTTAGGGGAGGGGAGCGGAATGATGAGCGAGGATGGATGGGAAAGGGATAAAGCGGTTCAAGGTTGGAGGAGACAGGTAAATCAGCCCCGCACTCAGTGTGGAGCCAAAAAGAAGTGCATCCTTTCTTGCAGGTCTCACTGTGATTTAACCACATTGTTTTGCATTCCAGCGAGATTCATGATAATAGGTATAATGTAGGAGCTGATTGTAATTCAGAGACACAATAAGCAGCTTTCTCCGGTTTATGCTCTGTTGCTCATTGTATGAGGAAAAAAAAAACAAAGCTAAGGAAAAACAAAAAAAAGAGAAGGATATGATGAAAGGCATTAGCAACACTCGCTCGTCCCTGTGAATTCCTTGTGGAAAGAGACCGCAGGGCAGAAACTGGAAGCAGCGTCAGGATACTGAATATAGAAGTAAATATAGACTTAGACTATGCCACCCTGCTGTGAATTACTAAACACCGAGGCTTTTTTTCATCTTTCTGCTGAAAAGAAAAGAAAAATGCTGGCTATCATTAATAAGCCTGTTTCATTAAAAGGAGGCTAATGGGCTCTCTTTAAGACGTAGCCAATGGCCCTCTCGTCAGAGATCACTGCACTACACTGATTGCTACAGGCTTCTCGGCATCACTTACCATCGCATTACAGCGCTGAGGTGTGCTGCCTCTTCTCAGGGCCTGATAGGAGTGCTACAAATTAATGGAGTAGTGAAAATCTGCTCTCTTGGCTAGTGACATGAGGAGCTCATTTCGTTCTTTATAGCTGTGAAGTCTCCCCATGGGTAGCTTGTGTTCAGGTAAGACAAATGATGCTTTCTATCCCGGAAGGGCCATCCATAGCTACCCGGTATCTGATACAGCCTTATCAACAGTATGGTGATGCAGACCGAGCTAAAAGCAGTAGGAATTAAGTTCATTCATCGCAGTTCTTCATTTGAAGAGGCGTGAGATGTGCATCTTTTTCAGAAGACCTTTTCTGCATAATGTTTTTCTATCAATTATCCAAACCATAATTCGTTTTGGAGTCTTTACTTCTTAAAGCATCAGGGTGGATGTTATAAAGAAAAGAGTGCTTCTTCATACTTTCAGAAGACATGATGACATAATCCAAACAAACAGGATATAGTTTCCAAAAAAATAAAGTTAAAAAGCTTATGGGTTTCTGGTACATGGTTTTATAGACAAATGAAGATTTAGCAGTTCCAAAGTGATGGATTATTTGGACAAAGGACCTGATCTAAAACATACCTTTACCTAAAATTGTACATGCTTGGATCAAACCACATGAATCAAAACTCACTGTCTAGTTTTTACAAGGCTAAAAGTGGATGTGCATGCAGTTCATTTTAGATAACTAAAGACAAAAAGCCTGTGTAATAAACAAGAACAGTAAATAACTTTGTTATAGAGCTGGCAGAGCTTCCAGTAATGGAAAATACATTGTTGTATCTCTGAAATAGTAAAATTACAGCAGAGGGCAAAAATCTTTACTATCGTTAATGTTAGTTAGGATAAAGCGGTTTATCAAAAGTAATTCTGGAGGATTTCTTTTGGTCCAATTATTATGAAATATTCACACAATGTGAAAAAAAAAAATACTGAGTGGAACTCACCCAGAAAACAAAAAAGTCATTATTTACAAAGGATTTGTATATTAAATTCTTAAATGATAGAATAAAATGCACACTAATAGAGCCACAATCTGAAGCATTTTAATTAAAGAGTTTATGATTATGATTAGTAGTCAAGTCAAACTTACTGTTGCTGAACCCAGCCTGGTGTTGAGTGTGGAATGGAATCAATGTGCTACATATTATACAAAACGGCAGCAGCAGACGGTGAACAGACAATAAAGTATGTAATAGCCGAAACTATAATAGCATCTAACAGACAGTTCCCCATAATACAGAGCAAGGGTACAATGCAGCACTTAGCAGCACTTATTAGTGTGTATAAGGCTAAAGACAATACATATTCCTGTTAAAGACAATACATATTCCTTCAGGTAGTTATGTTCTCACTCTGCACTTCAGCAGATTTGAATACAGAAGGAAGCATGCCAGCTTTAATTGGAGGGTATATACAGCTATATTGGATTCATCATAGAGGAACTGTTGCCCTTGATATACATAAGCCTTCATTTTAGCGGAGTGTGAGCAATGGGATTAAAAAAAATCAGGTTTATTTGTAATTAATTACTGATCAGCAGATGCTGTATATCTTTTCTACCACGGGAGATGCTCCTCCAGGTCTGTCATCTGCTTAACCAGTGATCAAGAACAGTCCATCTTGGCCCTGAATACATTTGAGTTTGGGGCATGTGGTTTGGATCAGGTACTTTTATTATTATTGTACCCGCTAATTCCTTCACTCAGTTTACTCTAATTATCCATCAGACTGTATACCATAAATGTTTAGGCTTTTATGGAAACTAGAGTCTGTTCTTTTGTTTTCCATCTTATGATGAAATCATGTAGATGTATCAGTTTACTTTATTATTTAAAAAGTACAGGTTCCTAAATGTCTATCGGTTTGGACCATAGGGTTCTAGGACACACTTATCATTGACATAGAGCTTTTACGTTATGTGGAGGTTTTTCTGTCCTTCGGAAGGTTCTATAGGGCAGTGGTATTTAATTAGAATTCAGTATCATCCAGTTAGAAGAGATTTCCTCAGGCCAAGGTCCGGACCATCATAATTTCTAACTAGTGTTATGATTCAGTGACGTATCCTGTATACTGAAGTAGCCTCAGCATCTTGTACAGTCAGCTACTGAAAGATCAACACATTAAACATACCGTTCAGTATATTTCAGTATATTTGCTGTTTAAATGCTGAACTGAATTAATTATTTATAAACTTCTAATTAATATTTTTTACTCACTTGAAGTAAAAACAATGGCTACATTAAAAAAACTGAATGCTTTAAAAATAGTGCATCTTAAAGTGTTTATTTCTAGAAACAGTAAATAAAGCAGCATTAAGAATAAACATAAGTCTCGGTCCATTCCCGTTTAACATAGTCACCAATTTTCCTTTTTTAGAGCATGTTTATCTTTCTCCGACCTGCTTTACTTTCCGACTGCTGCTTCTCGCTTCGTACCTCTCCTGTGTGCATGCCGCACTCCCGAATATGCACAGATCTGATTGGCTTTTGGTTATCTTACAACGCACGTGATTGGTCTGTGAGGTTACTGAGCCGCAAAGCACGTATACCGTAAAGACCAGAAAAGTTTCATTGCTTAAAATAATTTTAATGTTAAAAAAAACCTTTTAAAATTAGATCAAAATTAGATCGTTCTTAATAGTTTATCGGTTTGGGTCCACACTGGACAGCGTCTGGGTCCGGACCCGGACCAGCGGTCTGCCTATTAGTGAGCTCTGCTTTAGGGAAACAAAGGTGGTTCTAAAATGTCATTGCTTTAAAGAACCATTTAGGTGACTATTTTTAAGACTATGCATATGTTTTTCAACACGCTCGTTCAACAGCACACCCTCCTGATAAGTGTGAGGCTCACTGGAGCAGTAGCTCCTCAGGATGGGGTGTTTTGCTGAAAAGTCACCTTTGTGTCACCTGTCATTGATCTGCGGTGCTGCCTGGCTAAGTGCACAGCTATGTAGGAGAAGCACCATGAATAGGAAAAAGGACTCTGTGGAAGTGCTTAGCTGCATAGATCATTGCATTAATTCTGTGTAGTGCCGCAGAGAGTGTCCATTAAGAAGTGATTGTCCTAATGAACACTGTGATCGCCTGAACTTAACCTAAATGTTAAAGAGGTAAATCAACATGTCAAGGCAAAGCAAAAAAAAAAAGGGAAACAGAGCCTGTAAAAGCTGCTCTGCAGTCACAATGCCTTTGCAAAAAAGATTTAAATGACATAGAAGTGACAGCAATAGAGGTGCTGAGTGCCAGCTGAGTGAGCTCCAGCAGGCTTCTTATGTAGAAAGGAAAAGGGAAAAGAACACTGAGTGACTTACCAAATCCATCATTATCTCTTCAGAGAACTCAGGGCACAGGCATCAAGCGCGAATGGGACTGAACAAACACTGTGATTGTGCCCAAATCAAATTTTGCTCAAAAGGTCAAATTTAAACACAATATCACTGGTTTCCAGCTGTAACATCTCACTTTAGATCACTCTTAGTCAGTGCTTAATTCCAAGAGAAACTATTCTTAGCTTGTCATTTTCACATGATTGAAGATGATTACCTCTCAGATAATGGAGAAATAATTTTTTTCACACTGAATGGTTGTAATGTTCCAAAAAAGTACTAAGAAAAACTGAAATAACTTTCTTTTACTGACTTTCTACTTAGCCAGTACAGTCATGATCTTTACATTTTCTTTAAATTGACCTTATATTTCCACGTATTTCATTTTTTTCCCAGAGGTCCACATGCTGTATCATTTTCTTCGTTTCTGCTGGCGGTCATTTTGTGTATTTTCACTCTTATAGTGTGGGGCACATTGCTACATAAAAGATCATCAAGTTGGCATCTTGTGAGATGTTCAGGGTTCTCTACTTTAACCTGACCTGAAAGAACTCCTGCCCAGACCAGCCTGGCACTCTCCACTACTCGTTGCTTTATTTGTACATTTAGTAACTGCTTTGTTAGATTCTATAAAATTTCTTGAGGACGTAGGGGGGGTGGGTGCCTTTTGTTTGTCTACTCTTTCCCTGTTTATTGTAGGGAGTTAGGGGTAGTTTGTGTATTTTTGTTTTTAGGTTTAGTTAGTTTTCTTTTGTTTAGTTGTTTTGTTTGTTATTTTGGCGTTTGCCCATCTCTGAAGCCACTGTCCTCATTTGTTGAAAAAAAAAAAAGTTTTGGCAGAGTTTACGTCTGGCAGAGGTCAGGGGAGAGAACCCACTCAAGTTCTATTGCAGTCTGACCCTAGAGCAGGTCGTAGCACTGTGTCTTTAAGGTTAACCTTATGGTTTATTTATTTATATATCACCTTTTACAACAGATGTCACAAAGCAGCTTTACAGAAAAATCCAGGTCCAACCCCCAATGAACATACTCAAAGAGGGGAACCCCTTCAGTCAGACTGACTGGCAAAATGTTCCAAGTACATTCCAAGTATAACTGTCTAAACCTGTGGAACTCCTCCTTACAAGGAAAACTGGGTTTGTTTTGGCTAACACTGTCTAACCCAATACAGTTTACATAACTTACATAGCTTTTTTGTTCAAATCGAGCATACCTGACACAAAATGCCAACTGCAAAATTGTTTTGGTGGCTGAATTCTAGTTTCATCCTGCCATCCTTTATCTTCCTGCTAGTCGGGGTCATGACTGGGCTGGAGCCAATACCAGCATCATTGGGCGAAGGCAGGGTACACCACAGACAGGTCACAAGTCCATTGCATGGTCAACACACAATCATGTACACACTCATAGGCAATTTAGCATGGCTGGTCAACCTAACATGCATGTCTTTAGACTGTGTGAGGAAACCTGAGTACACGGAGGAAACCCACTCAAGCAGTAGGAGAACTGGGAATCGAACCTGGACCGCCCTGCTGCAGTGCTAACCATTACACAACCAAGCTGCTGAATTCTAGTTGTTTCTGTGCATTGCAGCAATCCACATAAAGCTGAGGTCAACTTTTTGTTTGCCAGTTTTTGGTTCATATTTTCTCGTTCCACTTTAAATGGTGCAGCAATTACATTCTGACCTGAGGCGCCTGCATCATTTAAGATGAAAATAAGGGAAAATTTCAACAAGAAGCTGCCTAACAGGGAGCTTAATTGGAACATGTGTTATCCATTTCCTTCTTATTCAGTAATCAGGTAAAAGGATAACCCTGAATTCTTACTGAACCTTCTTGTACAGTCAGCCATACAATGGCTCTTCACCAGATGTTCTTGGGTT
Source organism: Megaleporinus macrocephalus (assembly GCA_021613375.1). NCBI lineage: Eukaryota > Metazoa > Chordata > Actinopteri > Characiformes > Anostomidae > Megaleporinus > Megaleporinus macrocephalus. The sequence continues at coordinate 28,640,354 of CM038705.1, forward strand.
TTTGTGGCATTAGCACAAAACGCTACAGCTGCCACTAAGTGGGTGTGACCACAGTAACTACCGCCAGCTGTGACGTCAGATGCATAACTTCTGTAGGTGGATTATTCAACCCAAAAAACAGAACATGAAGTTCTATGATATATAAAAACAACACGAGAGATCAAGTCACTGTGACGGTTCTATAAAGTGCTGCATATGGCAGCAGCAGAGTGAGGAGTGAGGACCATCGTGTTTCTGATTAATGAAGATTACGAGCTCCATGTTTCACTTCCCCGAGTGAAGGTCGCAGCCACGCACACTAAAATGGGAGCAAGCGAAGGATTAATAATTGGTACTATATAAAGAGACCTCAGACACATTCATCTCGGTCGGAAATCCAAGTGCCATGGTGACAAATGTCTATTCCTCGTGAGCGGCTAGTGTAAGTAATTATATACAAATGAAGTTGTCAGAGGTGGCGGGGGAGACTATAAGCCAGAGCTTGTTCCCTCTCCACTTGGCTTCTCTGCTGTGAAATTCCCACACCGCCTCTCCCGGAGACAAACGAGTACTAGCATGCTAATCCAAAGACGCAATCATACATTTCCATTCTTGAGCAGCCCGGCCACACAAGCCTATTAACATGCAAGGTATGTGGAGTGCCAGCGAGAGAGGCAAGCCTGTGTACTGTAAACTGTAAATAAGAACATGGGTGCAAAGGAAGTGACTGAAATGGATATGAGCCCGAGAAGCATTTTTCATTTCTCCTCAATATGCTGTTGCCTGAAGTGGGCAGATTGCTGAAATGGAAGTGCCAAAGCACACCTGCATTAAAGACAGATTGTCGTTCAGGATTTACGTGCAGTTCTCCAAGGAATTAAACCAAACAGTTTATTTCTAGAAGCATCACGGATTGTATGCACTGCATGCTTTTTAAATACAGACTGATAGCCCTTATAAAATACAATAAAACAAGAAGAACATTGAATTCCAGATGATGCTGTAATTGGTAGGGTTAAAATGGCAGAGCCCCAGAAGAGACCACACTCTTTCATCTACTGACCCATTGCCAAAGAAAGACAGTTTTCTGACTAACTAGTAGTCTCCATATTTCCACTGAACATTGTTTCAGAACATTCTGAGGCCATAAGCAGCATTGTTTTTCATTGCTCTGTGTGCAATAATAAGAAAGATTAGAAAATAAAACTATTATTACTAATGGACATTTTAGCAGTTATCTTAATGATCATGAATAATGTCTATAAGAGCTATTATCCTGCTAATATAATAACTGCCACAAACTGCAGTAGAGGTCAAAAGTTTTAGGTACTTGGGGAAGTTATTTTTCCAGACAAAACACTTTATTTTTTAATAGTATTACTACAGTAAGTAGTGGTTTTACATATGTCAGTGTGTTTATTCAACCCGTTCCAAGCTTTTCCTTGTGGTAACCCACTATTACGTGCAGTTATCATCTAAAATCTGGAACTAAACTTTGTTTTTCAATTAACAAATTAGCAAATAAGATGTTAATGCTACTTTGTATTGTTTTTATATTAACATCTGTTCTAATAACATATGGTGTCCCTACTGGTGAAAACACACTTATTGCTAAAATTAAGGGTTTTAAACAATGAGCGTAGGTGCCTAAGACATTTGTACAGTACTGTATGTCAAAAGAAAAAACGACATACTGGCAGAACATGGGCCATGTAGTGACTTAGGGGTCCCAAGAGAAAACTCAAAAAAATGCAAACAGTGACCCTGTTGCCACCAGTGTTTAACTAGAAAAATGCTTGACTAAAGACAAGCTATTAACTGTCTGCTCTAACCAGCAGCCCATGGCTCTGTTAGCTGTTCATGTTTGGATTCTGGACAGCATAGCACCACAGTAGAAGGCCAACGTTCCACCAGTGATTAGACAGACTGTATAAAAGACCATATATTTTGTCTGAGCAGTCATGCAGTTAAGTACTATTTCTTTGCAGGCTGTGTTTACCAGAGTCACCACTCAGGTGGGTGTGGAATTTAAATCCATGAAATAGGCTGTATGTCACAGCCCTGGGAGGGCTTGAGATTAATATATTGAGAAGAATCTACCAGCGGCGCTGTAAATGTCAGACATGTAGACACAGTACCAGATTTATTTACTGTTAGTGATAAGAAGATACCTGTTGTAAGAATTCTGGTGAAGTTAAACCTTGTTTGCACGGCCTTGCGCTGCAATATTTGTCTCCATCTATCAGCATTTTTCATTGCGTATCTGTGGATGGATAGATTCAATATTTTAGAGAATCCTCCACAAATGCTTTTTCATTATTGTGTTGTTGGCATCAGCCTTTGTTTCACTTTAATTATTTACTAAGGGTTCTGATTTATTATATGATCAATTTGACACTGATTAATCTCTGTTGACGCCATTAATAAAACTCCAGGAAAAGTCAATGCTTAGCAACAGGCGACTAACAAAATCCATGGTTAAGCCAAATGATTAAGCCCCTGGAGGGCATTACTAGTCATCAGGAAACTGGAAATATGGATCCTGGAATCTAGTAAATCTAGTAAGTTGTATACAACCTAGGTGTGCCCTGGGCGGCCTCGGCGAGACTCTCACCTATAGTGGAGGTCCGGAGAGCCAGAGAAATTTAGAAGGTTGTAACTCTGTAACAGTAAAAGTAGCCAACTTCAAACTGTACAGGATTATAAGGCATCATGGTTCTGACTTTTTATTGTAGTCTTCAGGAAACTGGAGATATTGGATTTTGAAGCCCTGTTTACTGACAGAGAAATATCAGAACGAAGATAACTTGAGATATGAATCCTAATATCAACAGGCTTCTCCCCTGTTGTCTTTTCAGAAGCATTTTAGTATCATAATCACGGTCAGCAACTAGTTAACATGAAGCTTAAAGCATCATAGCCAAGCAGTTGAGTAGTCCATGCAACACCTATTGCTTACATCTGAAAATTGCGTAATCAGTAAGCAATGCAAAAAGAATTAGCACCAGATTAATATTGCCATTCCTAATTTGAAGGGTTGGTCACACTCTATACAGTATTGTGTGCATTGTTGTGTTTCTATGCATGTGTTTATAAGTGATATAGTATATAGTAACTGACCTACATTGTTACCAGCCTACTGAGAATTCCCATGATCGTCCTGATTAACTACCCTTCAACTGGTAAGTGCCATGTTAGAGGTGGTGTATATTTATTTCACATTGGTTTAAATTCTACTTAGTATTAGCACTTTAAGCATGAGTATTTCACCACTCCTCCATCACCAGGTTCTACGTAACAAAAATACAGCCCAAACTTCACTCTGCCAATTCCTCCTAAACCAATTAACACTTTTTGAAAAGGTAGCAAAATTGTTTAAGACATTCTTAAGAATAAAGAATAAACACACTCATTGCAAGTGTTGGGTAGTAACAGAATACATGTACTGACATTACACAATCAGGATATACATTCTGTTACAGTTACTAGACAATAGACAGTAATCAGATTATAGGGGCATTATGAAAACAAGGTGATTTCTAGCAAGATTACATTGTTGAATGGTTGTAAAACGGTTGTTGATGATGAGTGTTTGATAAATAACTGATACAAATAGGGCAAATAAGGAAAATACCCTTATGGATAAAGTAGTGTTGTATTTTTAACTATATTGCATTTGGCATAATCAGATTATGTTAATTTAATATAATGATCTTCTGGATAAGATTGCCATTGAAATTATAACAGGTAATCAGTAATAGACAATATTCTCAGAGTTCCTGTGCCTCTGCTTGTAGTTATTGCAAGAATGCCGAAAGTGCAGCAATTGGCCAACAAACATCTGTTATACTAAGCAGAAAACAGTTCAATTAAATGTTTTGTTTCTTAATATGCATGTATTTGGTCAAGATTTCAAGTGTCATGCCTAACATGGCCTGCATGTGCTCATATGCTCACAAACCTCTTTCGTTCACGCTAAACACACTATTAATATCATGTTGTGTCATTTCATTACAGCATCTCATTACATTCCATCATGGCCCCCATCCCATAATGCTCCAGGGCTGAGATTAAAGCCTTAATGGCCATTCCCACACTCTGATTAGAACACAGGCCCAGGACTACCCGTCATAGCCGCCTAGCCCACTGGCATATCATTCTGTCATAGATATGAAGACAAAGCGCTACTCAGAGGAGGCTGTTGTTATTGTTCTCCCCTTCTATTTCATTTTTGCTGTTATATTTTTTATTATCTTTTCAAACACAACAGTCACACCGGGAAACACTGTAAATCTCTGAAATGAAAAAAAAAATGTCCATGCTGTGACCATTTTGTTTCCTGCTTCCTGCAATATAACAGACAACGACAAAAACAACAAATCAATCAGCTAAAAATGAACAGCAAACAGCAATGGTCCCTTGCTGAATATATTTCTGTATGTTGTTGAAATTTTAAAATATTTAACCAGAATGATTCTTTCTTGGAAGATGAGTGTGGGCATCAGTCAGATTTTGTACAACCACTGCAATTTATTCACTTCTCCGATGCTGATAAAGCAAGCTGCTGTCCTGCCCAATGACTTCCAGCCCTCAGAGGAATCATTTATTGTAGGTTATTCCAGTCAATCTGAATTTAATTTTAAGCAATGCATTGTTTTTAAATTTGGACTTACTTTTCTGCAGGTGGTCTATTTACTAAGGGCTTCTTAGTAGAATAATTTATACCAGTACATTATTATTATTACTATTATTTTCTATATATTTGTTCAATTATTAAAAGAACAGTGAAAAGGCTCCTGACAGTGTGAATATCTATTCCAATACAAGCTCGAAAAACACTTCAAATGTGTTGGCTGTAAGTATAACAAACAACATGTGTCTTTTTAGTAAGTAGTTTCATTTAATGTTCTTCAGTAATTAGTTGGATATATTTGTTGGACTATGCTGTTAAAGTCATGTTATTTTCTTTCTCTTGGACAGCAGAATTGATTTTCTGGAGTGCTTTCCTGCCTTAAGTTTGTTTTTCCAACAAAGTGACTTTTTGTGTGTTGTCCTCTCTTTTTTATTTTTTGCAACTGCTTTTAATAATTCACAGGTTGCCAAATCTGAAACAATTGACATTGAATGTTTCATTCTCTCATAGGGATGCCTATGTGATGGATAGAGCAGAAATCCTGCAGAAGAAGAGTAGCATTATACTCAGCACAGGAACAATATGCAGGGCTTTTGAAATATTTAACACACCCCTTTAACAGTCCTTCCCTTCTTCTTGGGTTACAGAGCCATGAAATATATTGCAGGTATAAGTGGGAGGCAGCACTGAAAAACCATTCAGAGCATCAGAAGCCAAAAATAGAACAAATTTAATCTTGCCATCCTGCTGACAACAATGATGTATATTTAATTTATAAACATATAAACATAAAAAATGTTTGTTTTAATTGTAATTTAAGGTTAAGTTATTTTGTTCCAAGCAAGTTTGGAGCATTTCTATTGATTCATTCATTAACATTTTCACACAATATAAAGGTCTGTCTTCTGTAATAATAAAGATATTTTCCCCAAAATTGACAAAATGTAAAACTAATATTTGAAATGCAGATTAATTATTGGTAAATCTGGAAGAAAAATCTGTTTTTAAATTTGTGAAAACATTCTTAAACAATACTTTATACATCAGACAGCATATAAATATTTCATATACTAACTTTCTCTTCATATACTAAATTTCATATACTAATATCATATACTAATATCTCTCAAACTCACGTGGTTGTCCAGCTACAGGGAAGGAGCTACATTCTAAACTCCATTGTCAAGTTGGAGAGATGGCTGAAAAGCAGTCAAAGACATCAGTCAAGCATTTCCATGGAGAAAGCTCTAAGAGGTTGATGTCAATTTTGTTTTATCACCAGCGTTGTGTCATATGTGTTTCTCTAATAAACACATTTTCGGAAGTACATTTTTATACATTTGGCTCTTGTTCTGCTGTAAACGGGCTGTGTGAACATGTAAGCCATAATCAACTTTGTTTGGTGCCAAAGTTTTAAGAATGTATTTCTCTAAGCGCATTAGCTTCCACACACATCTTAGTTTAGTTTACAGTGTACTAGCTTCATGACCTGTGGCTTTGGCAGGATCTGAAAATAAAAATAAAGACTCCAAACGCAAACACAATCACATTTCAGCACTTTTGGTCACCAATTAAAAGAATCATTTCTGAGCAGGAGGGGGTCATGCATGTTTGAGGTGTTTATGTTACCGCTAGTGTTGCCAACTTAGCGACTTTGTCACTATATTTAGCGACTTTTCAGACCCTCTAGCCACTTTTTTTTTTTAAAGCGACTAGGGACAAATCTAGCGACTTTTTCTGGTGTTATTGGAGACCCTGAGGTGAACACACATGATCTTCAGTTACTGTCCTCAGCAAGCAGCTGGGGCTGCCGTGAGCCCCGTCCCACAACACCCACAGTGCTCAGTCTGACAGTCAGAGCAGACCCTCACCACTCCACGACCCACTAAACTCACAGTGCTCAGTCTGACAGTCAGAGCAGACCCTCACCACTCCACGACCCACTAAACTCACAGTGCTCAGTCTCACAGTCAGAGCAGACCCTCACCACTCCACGACCCACTACACACACAGCGCTCAGTCTCACAGTCAGAGCAGACCCTCACCACTCCACGACCCACTACACCCACAGTGCTCAGTCTGACAGTCAGAGCAGACCCTCACCACTCCACGACCCACTACACCCACAGTGCTCAGTCTGACAGTCAGAGCAGACCCTCACCACTCCACGACCCACTACACCCACAGTGCTCAGTCTCACAGTCAGAGCAGACCCTCACCACTCCACGACCCACTAAACTCACAGTGCTCAGTCTCACAGTCAGAGCAGACCCTCACCACTCCACGACCCACTACACTCACAGCGCTCAGTCTCACAGTCAGAGCAGACCCTCACCACTCCACGACCCACTACACACACAGCGCTCAGTCTCACAGTCAGAGCAGACCCTCACCACTCCACGACCCACTACACCCACAGTGCTCAGTCTCACAGTCAGAGCAGAGCCTCACCACTCCACGACCCACTACACTCACAGTGCTCTGCCTCACAGTCAAAGCAGACCCTCACCACTCCACGACCCACTACACACACAGTGCTCAGTCTCACAGTCAGAGCAGACCCTCACCACTCCACGACCCACTACAGTCACAGTGCTCTGCCTCACAGTCAAAGCAGACCCTCACCACTCCACGACCCACTACACACACAGTGCTCAGTCTCACAGTCAGAGCAGACCCTCACCACTCCACGACCCACTACAGTCACAATGCTCTGCCTCACGATCAGAGCAGACCCTCACCACTCCACGACCCACTACACTCACAGTGCTCAGTCTCACAGTCAGAGCAGACCCTCACCACTCCACGACCCACTACAGTCACAGCGCTCAGTCTCACAGTCAGAGCAGACCCTCACCCCTCCACGACCCACTACACACACAGCGCTCAGTCTCACAGTCAGAGCAGACCCTCACCACTCCACGACCCACTACACTCACTGCACATCCCTAAAGCCGCCGCTAACCCAACCCCTATCTACAGAGCAGGATGTAAATATAAATGCTTCTTAGATAAATATATATTTTATTGATCCCAGAGGGAAATTCCTTAGTGTGACACAGCCTAATTCAAAGGCAACAAGAAAGAATCCACAGAAGTTCATTTATTCAGAGTTCATGTGTAGTTATAACATATTTAGGGTATATTTATTTTTTACTCACTTTTTGTCTCTCCCACAACATTATTCCTTCAAATACACGCAAATAGACCATTATGCAAATTAGGCGATTACGTCATTTAGTGACTTTTAGCGAGTTTTAGGACAGCCAATAGCTACTTTCCTTACTGAGGAGTGGGCAACAGTGTTTACCACTGCACCACTTCAGGTGGAACAAGAAGTTGGACAGGTGGATGGAGGCACCAGAATAAAACTGATGCACCATTTTTGGTGGAACGAGAAAACTTTATGGAAAGTTACAAAGAGATGATAAGGGGGCTGTGTGGCAGATGGCTAGCATAAACTTATTTTTGCTGTTTCACAGAACCAACAGATCAGTATTACAGATCTGTTGATAAAAAATGCTTAGCATCGCAGTGCCAACTGTACAACATCTACAGCAACAGTTTGCTAACCCACAACTTAATGTACAACTGGTTACATTAGCTGCTGTGTCATTGTTCGCTCAAATGTTATATCAGGGCATTTAGCCACACAAACGAATGAAGGCTTAAGCTTCTAAAGGAGCACTGAAAGGATGGCTGTATTTGTTTTGGTGTTGAGTTTAAATACTAACAATATTTCTCTTCAGAATTAAATTTCCGGCCTTCTAAGTATCTAAATACAGCAGACGAACAATACAATGTTTTATAACACTACTGTGTTTATCTTACTTTGCATGATAAATGAACTGGATTTGTTACCTGATATATTTATTTAGTTGATTTATTCCTCTTCTTTTATTTTCGTAAATAATGAGCCCCAGCAGCAGTTTGAGGCGTCTGTACAAGGTGCCACTGCAGCACTATCTCTCTCATTACAATATGGCCGCAGTCTTTGTAAATGACTTCACATAAAAATGCACGGGATTAAGAGTGAACAGGGTGCAGTTATATCAATCATGTCCAACCAAGCGTGCAAGCACAGGGCCAGAAAAATTGACACTTGACTGTTTCCCACGCCGTTGCTGAGAGATTTGCAATCACCTCTAAAAGCCTTTTTTCCTTGCGCTTGCTCTCACTCGCCCTCACACCTCCATCTCCCTCTTTCTTTGACATCTTCTTACTACGAGCGATGAACTTTGTGATGCGTCTATTTCTACTTGTAACACCTCTCCATTCTTTTGGCCCATCTCCACATAGACCCTTGCACTGACACCTGTGTGTTAGTGAGCTATATGAAGCGCACAGCAAATAGTGTATCTCGGACTGTCCAGAGAGTTCATAACCTCTCAGATGAAGACAGCGCAGTTCTGCACTGTAAACCCACCAGCAATATCTTCAGACTAAAACTCATTCACTTCTTTCTGATGGGATCAGACTCCGGGGTCATGGATCGCAGGTGCTGTAGCCGTCACATTTTATTTAATAACCATGTTGCTCACCGGCGCTCCAATTTATTGAAGCGTGTAAATTAAAGCGAATGTGAATCATTTACGTGTAACTGTAATGAAAGTCTAATACATGTGATGAGACAATTATACCTAATTCAGATCTTGCACTCATTCTGCTGATTGAGTTGTCGTGAGCGCGCGGCTGTTTGGGTTAGTGATACATCACAGGCAAATGAATCAGCTGCTTGAGGTGAACAATGGGAGTTGGCTTGTACATCTAGAGAGCTGTTATTATTTTCATGTTTCTATATTTTGGATAGTTGTTTATTGAAATAGATTCATTGTGGGTACTAAATAAAAATCTACTTAATTTAAATCTGCAGCATCTTGTATTTCAACTGTTTTGGTAACACTAGACACTGATTCATAGCTTCTTGACGAACGAATATTGATTGTTTCTATTTGTAGGGACAAAAAAAATATTGGTGCTGATCTCAGAGTAAGCATTTTGTAGGATATTAAATTTAAATTTTAGTGTTACATTAAACATTCAGCAAAGTTTGAATAAAACTATAAGATATAAATGTGATAAAGCACGTCTTAAAATCCCTAATCAGACGCGTCTGAGAACTGTGTGGGCGTGGCTAATGAACAGATTAACTAGGAGCTCTCCATTGAACACTCTTAGCCCGCTCTGCTTCTTATATAGAACTTATGTAGAAGCTTTTGTGCGACAGTGACTGGACAAAATAAGTCATGGATTAACAGACGTGCAGACAGACGGACGGGCAATCAAACAGATGGACGAATCAATGATTGAAGAAAGACAAACACACGTGGGTACAAATGGACCATGTAATGCTAGAATGAAGGAACAGACTAACAGACTACCTGACGGATGGACAAACAAATGAAGATGAATATACAGAGCTGGTGTACAGATACAGTAGTTACACACAGGACGTCTGGCTTGCTAGCTTTTGGTTTTTCTCTTTCAGCTTTAGCTTAAGCAGATTTAGATTAGGACTATAAGAGGACAGAAATACAGTAAAACACAACAGACATTCTTAGACTTTTGGGAAGGTTTTCATAAGATCACATGTATATTTAAGCCCCAGGCTTCATATCCAAGCTTTTAAAATATAACATAAAGCGGATGGAATATTTTGTTTATTATAAAAAAAGCATAACAAATAAGCCAAATTCCTCTACGTATAGGCTGCCATTGTTGCACTGTGTTGAAGTCATATGGATGCGCAGAACTCAGTCCTACAGAAAATAAGACCATAAAAAAAAATAGCTACAGCTACATATAAACAGATGATGTATTAGAGTTACATACGATATTTAGCTCCCTTTTCTTGCTCCTTGTACAAGAGAGAACGAGAGAAAGAGACAAAGAGGTAGAGCAACTATTTGATGCAGCAGCCAATATGGCAGCCATATTAAATGATTTTGTCTATTTTTAATAATAAATAAAGTATGTTGTGTGGTTTGTACAGCATTTCGGACATGTACACCATATGTCTTGTCAGTAATGGTTCCTTTTAAGGCAAGACAATAACTAGTAAAAAAGCAATAATGAATTGCTTGATTGCTCAACAGATATGAGTAATTTAGCACTTAGGAGAGTTCAATATTAGATCAAAAATCATTTTTATTCTTACTTGTGTCCTGGGTCACTACTTCCTGACTACGCTTTCTTTATAATAACTACTGATTAATTATAAATCACATCAACATTGGCTGCTTAATTAAAACATATAATTCTCCAGGGGAACTTTTTACTTGGGGAAGAACACATTAACACATTTATTTGTAGTGTCCTCGGAGTACGCAAAACACTTTTCACACTTTCATAATCGCCACCATAAAAGTCATCATTAAAGGAAAGCATTACAGCAGCAGCATCATTTATGAACGTGAATGTGGACAAGTCCTCCTTCATGATCTCTCTGGTGCAGAGGACTCACCTGTTTTCACATCCCTGTTAAGACATTTGCCTGATTTTTCACAAATGGCATCATTTGTTAGATGAAGCTGTTTTCATTTTTCAAACAGTAAGTTCGACTGAAGTTCGAAGTCAAGCAGGTAATTCACAAAGAAAAGCTTTTAGCTATTGTCAATCTTGTTCCTTTTTGAAAATAAATACTGCCCCACCAAATAGACAATGTTTGGATAAATATCTTAAAATAGCCCTTTACCTCAGATACATTACAGAAGAAGGACATTATCACTCATAAACACTGCTGGAAAGCCACTGTTGTAATGTTCAGTCTTTGCCACATATGGAAGTGTCTAAATTAGAAAAAAAATATTTTTATATGTTTTAAATAGTTCTTCATGGTTAAACATTTAATTTTGATATCTAAAATGTCTTTGTTTTTGTTGTTATTTAGAGGAATTCACTGAAAATAGTGGGTTATAATATTGCTAATTCTGAAACTAGTTCAGTTGACCTTCTGGAATTCTCATCAATAGTTAGAAATATGAGTGCGAGGTGTCTTGTGTGAATATGAGAACATTAGAGTATGAGAAATAAAATGAGGTGTCTCTTATTCTCATTCAGATGTCTGACACATAGGAATGAGAATAGGAGACACATGAGCTTTAGTTCTTGCCCCAGACAAAAGAAGCTGCTTCTCTGTGAGAGATTTCATCAGCAAATCCAAAAAAGACTAAAGCCCTTCAATGACTTCACAAAGCTCGATACCAGAAACACCCTTCAAGACAGTCAGTCTCCATCTGAGACGTTAAGCTGAGCAGTCACAGATCTGTAAGTGTAAACAATACTGATTTAAGATTAGGTTGGCTGGCAGTTGAAAACTTACTGTACAACATGCTGTGGCTGCATTTTGAGAGAACTGCTAGTGTTGAACTGCCCTTCATGACTCTATACATACAAGTTATTTTATAAAAGAGATGAAAACAAGCAGGCATGACAGATGAGATTTCTATCTACTACCTCCAACAGAATGTGTTATTTTGTGGTCCATTAGCATCCAGAAAAGCTCTGGTGTCCCCAGAGTTTACACTGCAGGAGGAGCATTTGGGCAAAACACGTTAGCTCCTTATTAAACACTGGAATTATATTCAAATGACATACTATTACATGCATATTGTACAAACAGCAAGATTGGCCAATTTAAAAAAGAACACAATGATTTAGGTTCGCTGGGGCTTTCAACATCTGATCATTGTGATTAGGACAAAGTCAGGACACAGCACATTTATCCACAACTAACCTTTCCAAATGTAGCTCCTGCAACTGTGTGTTGATTAAATGTAGTGTTTTTGTGTAATTGTTATATTTTTTAAACCAGGCTGATGTTTATCCACAGCAACATTTTTATATTTGAGAGAATGATACTGAAAGTTCTGAGTGAATCACATGTCTTGCTGGTTCATAAATATATGTGATTTTTCACATTGTGTCATTGATGCAGTTACCTTTAAATAGATATATAGACAGTATTTAGGTACAGTGTACATTTAATGTTAAGTGTAAACAGAGCCTTAGTGATGTCCATATTGTATGTAGGTACCAATATTTGTATGTCTACCAATTTATTATTAAATGGATACAGCTTTCATCACAGTCCTTGTTTGGGAATGTTGACAACTATAAAATGTAAAATGTCTACATACTAAAAAACAGTGCATATACAATCATATGCAAAAGTCTGGACACCCCTAGTGTTACAACTTGGTCTAGGGTCAGGCTATAACAGAAAATAAGAGTTTGTTCTCTCCCCTGACATCAGTCAGACCAAACACCGGACACTGTTTACAACCAGAAGACTGCAAGTTTATTTTCCACAATGGGGTAATAAGAAGGTGTAACACTGTCTTCAGGTGTGAGCAAACGGCAAAATAACAAACGAAACAATTTAAAAACAAAAGAAACCAAGTATAAACAAAACTACCCCTAACTCCCTCCCATTAAAACAGTGGGAAAGGTTAGACAAACAAAAGACACCCGTCCCCTACGTCCCTCTGAGATTTTACAGAATCTAACAAAGCCCCAAAGAGCAGCAAAGAGCGCTGGGCTGGTCTGAGCAGGAGTTCTTTCAGGTCAGATCAAAGGAGAGAGAACACTGAACGTCTTCCAAGATGGCCGCTTAATGACCTTTTATACAGCAAGGTGCCCCCGAGTGGTCAATCACAGACAGGCACACAATATAACACGCAATATGGCCTCCAACAGAAACATCGAAAAGGCCATTACGACCAGGCATCGTAACACTGGTCAAATAACATGTTTTATTGATTTTCTTAGTGAATGTAAGTGAACACGTCATTTACAGAGAACAACCTTCTACCCATTAGTGCACAGCTGCTGTTTCTTTGCTGAATTTAACTGTGAAAATTCAAAACCATAGCATGTGACCTGTTCAATTGTTCTACATTTTTGTTGTTTGTTTTTCTCTCAAATATGCTTAACTCAGCAAATAAATAGAACTTGTGCACAATATTTTATGACAGAAAAATAGTTATGTTTGCTCCTTGAGGATTTTCACTGAATATTAAAACAACGTGTAACTGCACTGGGGGTGTTGAGACTTCTGTGTAGGACTGTACACACTCATACATAAACAGATAAACAAAATCAGTAACAAAGACTCCACAGTATATGAAGATTTATTAAGAGTACATTATTCAGCAGTCAAGAAAATGCATGGTTCACACTGTGAGCACTGCAGAGCTGGTCAAAATGCTCTGTGAGTTATTAGTCATTGGTGGAGTAGAAATGCTGCAGAGGAATGATTACAAAGAAGGAAAGAAGATAGCTGTATTTGACTGTACATTAATCAACCCATGGGAGGCCCTGAGTGTGCACGATAAGAGAAGAAAAGTGTGTGCTCTTCACTTAGCCTCCAATAATTAATACTATGAATATGTTGAAGTGATATTATAGCTTTACCATGGAACACAAAGTTTGATAAGTTTTGTTAATGATTTGAGAAAAACATCAATCACACATTTAAAAAAAGAGAAAAGAAAAAAGATTTCCTCTTCATGGAATATTAAATGCATCGAGTTTAATTGATGATGCTAGCAGTGTTGTGCTTTGGGGTCCTGAGTTTTCTGCTAGGCATCTTTTATAATTGTGTATCTGAACCCTGTGAATGTAAAGTTTCATATTTGTAGTTTTATCATTTGGTGCTCAAATATGGTATAAGTAAGTAAATAAATAAATAAATAAATAAATATGTGTAATTTTTTTGTTTTTTTAGCAGATAACGCTAATGTAGGTAGGTGCACTAATGTAGGTAACATTAGATTGAGTATGGAATCTGTGTATATATATATATATATATATATATATATATATATATATATATCATGGTGCCTCTAATCCAGTTAATAATATGCAATATACTTACAACTTAACATTTAAGAATATCTTTCGTTCATGACTGGGAGGGTATTAAAAAATACCATTAGGGTTTAGGGTTTAGGGTTTTTGCTTTCTAGCAAAATTTGAAAAGTATATAGAAGCACGCGAATATAAAGGTAAGGACATCAATTATTTCATTTTGTCACTCATCGTGGCTTTTATTTACATTCCATCACTGTCTGATCGAAACCTTTAATATCCGAAAGGTAATAATTGACTGTATATTAACGTAAAAAGATCTTATTCCACATTATTCACAAAATGCAAAGGACATTTTTTTAAAAGTGCTTTGAAATGATGTGAAAAAGTTAAGTTAAAGAGAGATCTGAGATTTTCAGATTTTATGAATGAGATGAAGGTCAGATCGGATCAGGCGCAGGGTAAGAGCACCATTGTTTGTTTAAAGCTATGCTATGTTTCAGGGATCTGAAGACCTCTCTGGTGAAAATGTACAATTGCACCAACATGCTACCTAAATCTACCTAGAGCTGGAATGTTATATTCGTCTCTCTGCATGTGAAGTTAATAAGTAAAGATGAAAAAAATTGTTACAAAACCCGACTTCTGACTTGCAAATGATATTTTCAGGTTTTGCAGAGCGACTGACAGCAGCACACAAACACCACATTTTAGCCATTTTTATACCTCCTGTCTCAGTAATGCTTCTTTTAATGTCATACATAGTGCAGCTTTAATAAAACATACAGGACCTGTAAGTGCAGCTGCTACGACTTTTATTGCTACGGTTTTTCTCAGGAGCTACGACAGGATATCTTCTCAGCGCACATGTGTTTAATAGTTACAAACACTGTAATTCCACATGGCTGATCTAATCTCTAGTATTATTTATGAAAGGTTGTAACAGTCTTCCCCTCACTACTTTTTCACTGCGACTCAATGTCCCCACAGTGTCTGAGAGGCAGAATATACTGCACTAAATATTAGGTCAGTGCATTTAAAGATAACACATTGCCAACACAATGTTTTAGCCACAGAGATGCCTCAACCCGCACTGGGAAATGTATAAGTTTCGGTGATATCAATCTATCTAAAAAAAGGAAAATACACTCAAGATTTGCACTTTTGGGACTGGGATTTGAGAAATTATATCTGAGGTGTTCTGCTTAAGCCATAGAGCATAATGTTCTCACATGCAGAATCTGAAAACAGGCACACTCGCCTGATGCGCTGTACACTGTATAGGAGCCCCTTCAGAAATGTTTGTCTTACACCCACCATACACCAGCTATAGAGTACACTGTATAAGGGGGTACAATAGTGTCATTGCAAAGCAACTCTACAAAGTAAATACTTCTTAAAAAGAAAATGGTTCTATGTAAGTGTTCTTCTATTATTAACAGCTGGCACTGTAACATTAGCAGAATGCTTTTGGTGCTACATACAAAGTGTTTTAACTTATTTTCTTGGTGTCAAAGTATAAGCTTTATTCTTGAAGATAACGCAGTACACACATGATCTGAGAAGGTCTGACAAAAGTCTAACTCAATCCGTAAACACACACCCTATTTAAGCCTAGCTAGCTACTGGTCTGACTGGTCTTTCATACACTGCATGGCCAGGTCATTATCTCCTGAGCTTGGGGCAGATTTCCTTGGGAGGTTCTGCTGAGCCATAAACTATATGACGGTCATCTGTATAAATGAGCTTTTTAGCTGCCAGGCATGGCATGTAAGAAATATTTACAACAAAACCTTTTCGAAAAGGTTCCATATAGAACCATCTCCAGTGCATTCTCCATCTGAAGAACACTTCATTACAATCCTCTATTATAAATCTATTATTGCTTATCTCATTCCATCATCGGTGTTGTGTATTCCTGCCATTGCTGTGTAATCTGTTTGTTTGTTGTTTCTATGTTACATAAGTTAATTCATTGTAATCTGTAAGCATCTTTGGGTCCCAAGAAACGCTATATAAATATCATGTTTTATTATATAGCATCTAAATATAATGTATTATTATTATTATTATTATTATTATTATTATTATTATTATTATTATTATTATTATTATATCTTTTTTAAGAGTAAAGGAAAAGTACGGGGTGCTTGTCTGTGTTACAGTTTAGATTGTCTGTTTGTTTAACTAAATGTTCTGTTCAACAATCACCATGTCTGCTGTTAAATGAGCTGAACTGAAGGCAAATTCATTTCGCACTAATCATGAAATCTCATGAATATTAAACTTTTATACACAAAGCCCAAAATACACATTCTTAGTCAAGAAGTGATGAAAACACAATATCGCACAGCTCCTGCACTACAGTAGTATTAGACATTTGTATAAATCAGAGCATATGATCTGTACGAAAGACTAAGAAAGACTGAAGCATTTATATTTTTATTCATTTTAGCACATCCTGAGAAATTCAAGTGTGAGAGCATATTGCTCATAGAGGTATCAAGAACTTCTTATAGGCAGAGCTGCTCTATGACTGGGGAAAAGGAAGTCATAGGACAGAAAATTCAAATGGAGGTGCAACTCTTTTTGATTTTACATCAGTCTCAAATGAGATAGTGCTGCCTTCTGTTCTTCTCCCTCCATTACCTATAAAATATATTCAACAATTTCAAAAGGTTTTCACAAGGCCTGGCATCAGTTCAGTGGCGACCTTGAATATTTTTTTATGGATTTCAAACACATTTCCTTTCTGCTGCACCTAAAAGAAACCTTCAAGTGTATGGATATTTGCATGCTCATGTATAAAGTAGAATTGGCTAGCATGGCTGTTCAATCTCTGTCTTTTTTATTGTGTGTGTTTCATAAAGATCTAACTGCAATCATTGATCAAATACTCAGAATGTTTCTACATACACAAACCATTCAGCATCAGTTCACACTAATATCTTAACTCCACCTGGTAAAACTGCTCACTAATGCAGAATCTGTAACAAAAATGCTTTGGGTCACTGCTGATGCCTTACTGTTGTAGATACTTGAAAACACTATAAAACATAACCTGACATAAAGTTTAAATGCTTTACAGTATGGTTCTTGAATTAATGCTTAAATACTTATTAACCTAGCAGTAAGTCATCCAGGGTTACCAGAGTGGCTGTTTGTGGATTTGTCCACAATTTAAACTAGTTTAACTATTAGGTTACCCAGCGTAAACCAATGTGATAATATGCTTAAGGTTTCCCTTATTAATGCAGAGGTAACGTGTGCTAAGGGAGCTGCAACAGCCTTGGAGTTTACAATTGCAACTGCTGAAAATAATAGATTTTTAATGTTTGGGCAAAGCAAATACCCAGAGTGATTTCTGTACAAAATAATATTTACTTTCGTTTTATTTATGAATGTTTACAACCAAAAAGCCAATGCAGCCTTCTACAGCCAAGGGAATCACTTCCCTTACCAACAGACCAGGTTTGGGAGCACGCAGAGGGTTGTATACTAGTTCTGTGCCCTGAAGAGAGATGGGTATGAATATGTAACCATCTCTTTCTCAACCACTGCAAAAGACTTTTCCTCCATGTGCATGCATAGCTTAACTATGGGTGTGACATAAGCAATTTCCATTGGTTGGTTGGTGCACAACTAATTTGCACAAAGTTCATCCAGCAAATGGGCATTATAGGATGCATATGTCTTATAAACATATATTGTTGCTATCAAAAGAAAAACATGTCTCAATTTTTTATAAAGTTATAAAGTATTTACATGAGACGCAATTCATGTTATTATTTTACTCAGATATGCCACAATTTGAGTTGTGGATGCTAACAGCATTTTAGTATCTTGCAAAATTCTGTAGCTCTGAAAATGCAATAATATTGCTGATGATTGATTCTGTTGCATAAAATTGAGTAAAAATAAATTATTAGGATAAGACAGACATGTCTTCCCTAATTTTTCATACTTCGGGGATCATGCTGAGTGCTAAAACTCTGATACGCAACAAGACAGACTTTATTTTTAGTTGCATGTTCACTGTCAGCTGTTTTAAAACTCAAAATCAATACGAACTTAAAGACAGAGCTGAATACTATGGATGTATATATATATATATTAATATCATATTTTTAGATATTTATTGTAACACTGGGGGAGACTGGAGAGGTGGATACACATGCAGATGAGGTTTACGGGCTTTAATAACGTCCATGACGAAAAGACGAATTGTAAAAATGAGCAGAACAAACAGCAAAATGCCCAGCAAATACACAACAACATATACAGCAACAATGTCAGCAAAGAGAAAACAGAGGGTATATAACGAAACAGGAAACATGAAGCACCTGGACACAGGAGGGGTCACAAATTCATAACAGGTGTGGGCCGGAAACAGAACCACATAAACAAACACAAAGACAGACAGGCTCGAAACAGGGCAAGTCGTGACAGCCCCCCTCCGCCAAAGGCGCCACTCCCGAGTCGCCGCAGGTGGGGCGAGGGTGCAGACAGGAAAGGAGAAGAGGGCGGATGATGCGATGAAAAGGGAGGAAGACGATGAGAAGACAAAGGAGGAGGATGACGAGGAGACAGACGAGGAGTAAGACAAGAAGACTAGCAAGGAGGACGACGACAGGAAGAGGGAAAAAGGACGACGACAGGACGATGGGGAGGACGAGAAAAGGGAGGACGACGTCGAACAGACAACAGAGGAAGACAACACCACAAGACAAAAACAAAACAATGGACAGGACTCAACAGGAACAAGACAGAGCACGAGACAACAGACCAGACAGGAGCCAGGGCAGGGGGCAAACGCAGAGACCAGGACAGGAACAAACAAAATAACAGGGACAGGAACACATAAACCAACAAAGACAGGAACCAGAATCTGGACAACAACAGGGACAAACACAGGAACAGGAAAACACTAAAGTCTAGGGCCCGTCAGCGCCAGGGGAACAGGGCGGGCAGGTGGGAACAGCTTTAATCTTTCTTGTTCTACACCTCTAGAGTCAAGTTGCAACAACTTAATAAGGTAATGAATTGTTTGTGTTAAAACAAAGAAGGAACATTTTACTCAAAGTCTAGTCACAAATATCATTTAGAGGCCTCTATCCAGCATACATTCCTACCACGAGTACATGACAGTGAAGGGGCTTTTTGTTTGCTGGACCAGTTAGAGCATCATGCACACCTCTAGGGGTTAATATGATTATTCACTATATTGTGCATATAATATAAAAAGATCTTGCTGAACAAAGTCAGCACTTCAGATTATATGATAGAGAGAGAAAAAAAATCTGTGTCCATGATTATAAGTAATATTGAGAAAGGTTAAGCTCTGAAAGGTAAAACAACTACACTGTTTACAGACGGATAAAAGCACAGAAAGTGCAACCAAAACATTTCACAAATTAATCACTTTTTGTAGAAGATAAATTGCCTGGAAGAAAAACAGTGTTTTAGACTTCAAGTCTCCTTTTTTGGGTGTTGAAAGCAACACAGTTTTAAGGCTTTCTGATTCCTTTATGTCAAGCCTCAAATTCCCCCAGGATATCTCCCTTCTCTATAACCAGTGATGCACCAAATTGTACAGAACTACACACAGGACAAGGGACTCTGTTTTTAAAAAGAACACTGCTTTAGTGTAGTTGCAATTTCCAAAGCTTCATTTCAGGCTAGTTTTCTTTCATTTAAAAGTAGCTTATTCCTTTGAGAGCCGAATCCATTGCATTGGTCAGAATTTGAGGCTTTTCACAGGTGTCAGAAAAATATGCTGGGGTGTGGTTTTATTGCTTTTATTCTTCAACCTCTACATAGACACTGCTGGATCTGTTTACAACCCTTTTCCAAAAAAGTTGGTATGCTGTGCAAACTTGAAGTAAGAACAGAATATAATGACGTGCAAAACATTTAAACTCCATATTTAATTGAAAAAAGTACAGAGACATCAAATCCAAAGTTGATACAGAGAAATGTTGTTGTTTTTTTAGTTAAATACATGCCCGTTTTGAACTTGATGCGCCAACAACACATTTAAAAAAAAAATTGGAACAGGATACCATTACCAATGTATTGCATCACCTCTTTCTTTAACAACACTCGGTAAGCTTTTGGCAACTTAGGAGACCAATTGGTGTAGTTTTTACTGTTGTGGTCTGTTTTCCTACAGTTTAGTTTGAAGCTGCATCTAACATGCTGCCCCCCAATATGTACCTAACATGAATCCACCTGATCCAGCCATCGAGGACTTCTGATTCTGCAGGAAGGTAGATTCCAGGACCGGTGACCATTGTTTTAGGGTTTGGGAAGCAAACAGTGCATGGCTTCCAACAACCATGATAGACCTCCAGTTAAGCCCAGTTAATGAGAATGTCAATATGAAAATGCTGCTGGCAGTCTGGAACATTTTAGCAAAGAATAAAGCTGAGCATATGTGCATGCATGAAATGAAACTTACACTTTGCAGCAGCATCCAGTCCAGATAATACACGGGCATGGTGTATACTTCTCATAGGCGCATATCATTTTAAAACAAGACAGTGATTATCTAGTCTTTCAGTTAAAGTGTAATTACGTTTCCAGACTAATGCAAAATAACCAGCAAACCAGCCAAGTCATAGTATCAATAGAACTTTATATTTCAAGTATCTAAATATATATTACATCTGGAGTCAAAGGGCCTAATTCTGCAGTATATATTAAAATAGTTCTATATATAATATAAAAACTATATTTGTACCACATTCCTTTCCTTATAGGTCTTTTTCTTAGACCAACAAATGACGCAAACTGTTTTAAAGCCTGAAGGATTGTGGTGGGAGCAGTGACCGGAGTGTCAGGTGTGACTGGGTGGTTTACATGGCTCACAAGTCAGGTAGTAGAAGCCCTATGCTGGATTTCTCTTAGTGCCCCAGGGAGTTCAGGACCTGCACTGAGTCAGTGTGTCATATGATGATGATATCATGTTAATGTGTACCAATTAAATACCTTTCCAACAAATGTACTCTCGCAAGCAATTGCCTTCCACATTCTCCTGATGAAAAATAACAGCTTAGTGACCTTTTACACTACAGCATGAGTGTCTGAAATAAACTAATCAACTAATTCACATGAATTGTATTGCTAGGGCTTTATTTGATTGTTCCCCACTGATGTTTACATAGGCTGTTGCAATGTTATTTCCGAAACTGCTATGTCGACATGTAATTGAGGTGCAGATCAAAATTGAAAATATTAAAACAGTAATAACTTTCAGAAGTGTTTCTGGTGCACCTCACAGTTTCTTACCATTAACATGCAGCTTCTCGATCGCACCTGTTGGTGTGCAGCTTTCATCCGTGTGGTTCGTTTCTGCTCTTAAATTAATACAACCCACAACTTTCACTTCTCATTATTGAACAGTTCTCTGCATCCAGGGGTGATTAAATACATTTCAAAATAAGAAAGCAAACCCTGAAGAGAGTGGAACTGTATAGAAATAAGTGCTTTTTAATTGCTTTGGATTCAGCCGATTGTTTTTTTTTTTTCGTCTTGTTTGCATAAGAGTCAATGACACACCCAGTGTATTACCCAAATCGGGGCAACTGCAGAGAAACCATTTCATTTTTTATGTAGAGTATTTGTATATTATGTAGATTATGTATATTATGTAGATTCATTTTTTGCTTGACCCACATTTGCCTGGATAATGAATGGGAGTACAGAAACACATTTAAACACATGTAAGTCATTATTTTAAGGTTTAGCTCCATTCCTCTGTGATGTATTCACATTGGTATGGACTGACTCTGCATAAATCTGGTTAAAATTAGACATATTGAGGAAAAGGCACCAATTAATTTCAGTCATCATTAAACAGAAAATGGCTAAGGTGTCTGTATACTTGAGGAACAGCAGAAAAGTAATGGTCGAATTTACTTCTTCAAATTTTAATTAGGTAAAACTCGCTAAATAGCTGATCCAAGAACATCTCACAACTTATTGTTGACAGAAGTTTAATAACAAATTGCAAGGTGCAGGGAATCCAAAGGATAAAGCAGATTAAGTGGGGCCGCTTAAATGATTTCATCAGGTAATAAATGTACACCTATCCAAAAATGTACAAGACTTTTCAATTCAAACCAATAGTGTTGGAAGTTTAATGCCAGGGAAAGTCAAACTTTTTACATGTTGTGACAGAAAATCATTTCTGGCAATGGAAAGTCATCAGTCTTCAAGTCTCTCACAGTCCCATTTCCTCATAATGATCTCATTTAGTAAGCAGCACTTCAAACCAAGTCACTCTGCAATGAAGAAGCAAGTGATGCGTGACCCCTTTTGTATTTGTAGACACCCTTATTTGTCTCGCAAAAGGGCATGAGGGGTGTCAGCGCGTGTGATATTTCCAGCTCCATTTCTCCCTCTGGATGTCCTTTCACTTGTCAGTTGGAGATATGGCAAACATCAGATAGCCATTAGGAGGAACCACACGGCGAGGTCACACGGGCGTTAATTGTGAAGCAAAGTCATCATGAAT
This sequence comes from Megaleporinus macrocephalus, assembly GCA_021613375.1. NCBI lineage: Eukaryota > Metazoa > Chordata > Actinopteri > Characiformes > Anostomidae > Megaleporinus > Megaleporinus macrocephalus. Next base: position 28,663,294 of record CM038705.1, read on the forward strand.
AGAAAATGTGTCTGGGGACTTTACTGCAAGTTGGGGTCTCTGCCTTCATTTCATTCAAATGAGCTAAATGATCACATTACCGCACACTAATTGCATGCAGGAAGAGTTCTTTAACAGTTTGCTGCACATTTTGATTAAGCCGTTTCCAGCATGCAGAGTGGAGTGCAGGAAGCGGACCCTTTTCGTTTTCACTGTTGTAGGTAAATCGGTGTAAAATAATTTAAAAAAGAAGAAGAAGGACAGTAGAACTAATCTGGCGCCCTGTCCCATGCCATTGGTGGGCCAGTAGGCACATTGATTCCACATCAGCGGGGAGTCACAGCCCAATCTTAAACTCAGTGACACATGGCTGTGTGTGTGACGTGCTGGACAGGTGCACGCTGGGTGATTTATGCAGGCGTCACTGCTTAGGTCCCCAGGAGCAAATATTGACTGTTTATTTCTTCCAGCTCAAGGCAAACGGGAGGCAGCAATTTCTTTATCTTCAGGCATGGGATAAATTGAACTTGCAAAGATGCAAACACTACTGACAGGGGACATTTTTCCACCTCTGATACCTTCACTATGAAAAAAGGAAGAGGCAAGAGCTGTTCAATATTTTACATTATTTACTGGGTATATAGAGATCTATGCATGAGTTGAATAATATTAAGAAGTTTTCAACTTCTGCTCCTTTTATTACTTGTAGATTGTTTTGTTATGACTGTAGTTGTTATATGTCTATGTTTGTCTATTTGATTATTTCTTTAGAAACACCATTAGCTGTCAATTTTTTTATTGATCCTGCTATAATATTTACTCTAAAACTTGATAAGCGCTTAATGAGTAGCAAGCCAATTTCATGCCATTAACCATCTACAGTATTCATTTTGGTTTCCTTAAAACCATGGCTGTACCAAAGATTAGGGGCACAGAGCTCCAGATTTTTTCTCAGATAATAAAATAAAAATGATTAAATAACTGGCTAAAAATAATTATACTTTAGTGCTACAAAGATGTTAAAAACTTCCTTATCTGACTGCCGGCATCATTAGCTTTTTAAGCTACAAAATCTTTACTTAACATAGTGCTTCTTTGATAACAAACTGGACAGCCAGCTAAAACCACAGAGGTGTGCTAAAGGCAACCAGAATTTTACTTGCGGACTGGTTAGTTCATCATCTGATATTGTTTGTATACTTATTTCCAGTAAGTTGTCATGGTGCTTGGTTGAATGAGCTAGCTAGCTTTGCCCTCAACTCCCAGAGCAAGTTGTTTTTTGGACCTCTGTATTTCTAAAACCCTGCTCACTGCCATGCCTAAACAAAATCTCAATAACTATTTGGTAATGTGTAAATCAGATGGGGCATTTATAATGCAGGTTACTTCTCTTGTGCAGATATGGTATTTAATGGATACATAATGGAGCAAAAATTTAGATTCGAATTCAAATCCATGTGAAAATCCAAAGAATGATTCGGACTGGACCTGCCTGCTAGTCTGACGGGCACTGTCTTTTTAAAATCACATGCTAGTAGACCAGCTCAGCTTTACAGAAGCAGCAGTTTAACACAATTAAGCTTTCAGAATAAGGCTCTTCTTCAGCTCACTGTCTATTTTTGTACCGCCTCTCCTGCCAAACGTTTTCGCCTGGTCTTTTCGAGGGGGAAACCGCGCTTGTACTGTCGCATAATTGTGTTGAGCGCTATCAGCGAGAGAGATACAGGAGCTCAGTCGGCCGGAACAGGCAATTATAGTCCTGAGGGCAGAGTTGGGCTTTCTCAGTCATGCCCTCAAGATATTACCCTCCCTGAAGAAAGTAATAGACTGTGGATTATGCATTATTGAATAATGAGGAACAGAAAGGAGCAGTCCTTGATTCAATTTCTCCTATAAATATTTTATCTTTCATTCACCCCTCACTTGAATGTCCTTTTCTTTCTACTTTTCGGCCACCTAATACTGAGGGCCAGTCATTACCTGCTGCAGTCGTGCCTTATATAGATCATGCAGTGCTGACACTAGATCTGCTCCTGGCAGAATGAACCACAGATCCGTCTGATGCATGGCCTGCCAATAGATTGTTTCTCAGTTTAGGATGTCTTAAGAATGATAGTCTCAAGGTTGTAAAGATTCAGCAAGACACTGTAATATCAGTCATTTCCGACTGTTTTACTCATGCACAGTGCAGATTTACTGGTCCATCCTATTTGGATAATGAACTTATCACTGTGTTAAGAAAGAATAGTATCAGTTAAATGAGGCTGCAACACGGTAGTCAGGAGCGGCGGATACAAAGTCTGTATTGTTTATTGAGGTCCATATTTAACACAAGAACAGGAATAGAAAATAACAAAACTAGATAGCAACACAACCACATCACATTTCAACAATGCTAGACAACAAAGGGAGCAAACACAGAGACATATAAGCACAAGGGGAACTGGGAACACCTGGGACTGGGAGGAGACACAGACTAGGAGCAGGTGATAGGTTAGACAAGAGGGCGGAGACAAGGAGGAGCAAACAACCAAAACAAACATAAGCACATGATACAATGAGACAAGAGTAAACAAAGACAGAGACAGGCACGAAGAGAAACAGGGCAAGGTGTGAGGCACTGTGGTATGGCTGGAACAAACATGTGCAGGACTGTGATCCTCACTAGAAAAAGCTGAGTTTCAATGTGGTTGTGCAGTAAAAAAAAAAATACACAATATACATAATACAATGAAAATGTTTGTAAGAATTGATTTGTGGTCACTAATTCCTGACTTGTTTGTGCAATAAATCCAAGACTGAGCATATGGTGGACTTATGGCTTACATGGTTTATTACTATGTACCTCCTGCGTACAAATGTCTGCTTGTTAAATTTGCTGTGCCATCACATAAAAGAACATCTTACCTTTCTTTCATTTTACATCATTTTGTATAATACATGTATTTTTTGACTCTGAGACCAGAGAATCTGATACGTTCCAGGTCCAGAACGCATGGAAGACACTGTAAACACACAGTAAACTTCAGGCTAACTTCAGGGAAAGTCTATATTGATAAAGGTGACAACTTTACATTTCCCAACAGAGCTGTCACTATCTCTCTCATGTGCTAAATCCACATTAATGCAAAGCTGGAGCATTGATTTTTGTACCTTCTAGCGCTCATGCATTCTATTGATTTTTCCATTGATGCTTGCCGCTTTTCATGTGTGCCATGAAAGAAAAAAAAAGGTCTGCGTGAATTCCTTGCTTGAAGAATTCAAAAATGCCCTTGGCCTTTTGTAAGTACAGTATTGAGCCTTAGTAAAACATGAAAGAAATGGAGGACTCTGGCATTAAATGCTATAATTCTGTGAGGGAAAAATATTCCAAAACCTTTGTTTTTGTTATTTTATATCCAGTGCATATATTCACTCTAAATTCTTCATTTCTACCATTTGTTTTATTTTTATACATCATCTGAACATGGTTGCTGTCTTTTTATTGTGTGAACATTTCATGATCAATAGACCAGCAGAATCCCTCAAAAACTGATTGAAATAAAATGTCTTTACATTAACTTATACTGAAAGCAGCGAACATTTTGGTATTCTTTAGTAAAGCTGCCATTGTTCTTTCAACAGCGACACTATCTTCATAAAAGATGTTGGAACGAGTTGTAAAGATGTTATGTAGCAATCATGGTGATGAAGATGAAGACACATTGTTATCACAGACATTATTAATGCTTACATGGAAAATAGAGTCACAATAAAGACTATAAACATCCCTGTCAGTTCAAATGGCTTTATAATAAGCAAGTGGAAAGTTCACAGAACCATAACTAATGATTCCAAAACAGGTGAGCTATGCAATTTCTCACAATATGCTCTGGGAGTAATGATAAAGGAGAGAAGCCTTAAAAAGAGTTGCAGTAAAAACATAAAAGCAGCAGGAACTGCAGTTACACAGAGAACAATAAGCAATGACACAGTTATGTCCACTCCTTGCAAACCTCTTTTGCTAAAAAGAGGGATAGAAATACACAAATAAAATACACACAAGAACTGCTTCTTCACATACAGTACGAGGTCATTAAATATAATTTTAGGAAACATAAATGACAACAACTCCAAACATACAGCAAAAAGTAACTCAAGACTCATTTCTAGGGAAGTTAAAAAAATTGTTTGGTTAGGCAGTGCAGGTCTACTAACTTATATCCAATTGAAAGTTAAGACGAATAGACCAAAATTGATCCATGATACTACAAAAAGTTACAAAGCACTAATGCAAATAATTTGTGGTGTATGAATAATTTTAATTCCAATCAATTTTAAACACATCTTTATTTATACTTATAAATACAATGTTATTGTAAATATTTATTATATATCATGCCCAATAGCTAAAGCCTCTTTATATCGATGGCTCAGCAGATCCTGTGTTTTACAGCAGGATCCTCCCAAGGAAATCTGCCCCAAGCCCAGGAAATAACAACCTGGTCATACAGGTCAGGGCCAGTTGGACCTGTAGTTAGCTGGACCTAAATAGGGTGTGTTTGCTGACCTTTCTCAGACCTTCTCAGATCATGTCTGTACCACGATATCTTCAAGAATAAAGCTTGAACTCTGTTCTGGCCTTTGTCTTTATTTTGACAGCAAGAAAAAAACACATTATACATTACAACATTATGTACAATGTCAAAAGACAACATGTGGGTAAATGTGAAGTAGATGTACTGTATGTCCTGGAATTATATCAATAATAAAAAAGTCTCTGAATACCTGTTTCCACTGTAATATTACTAAGCTTGATTTATGTTTGTGTACTTGGAAGAGCAATGCTAGCCTTTTCAATAATGACTCAAATTAATGTCAAATAAACTCATTTTAATGACTCTGTTTTAAGAACTATTAATGGTCAATTATGAGACTATAATAATAATAATAATTCCTTATTATCTTTGGTGGAATATATAAAGTTAAGAAAACAAGATTTTTTCATAAAGGTGGTCTGATTGTTATCTAAGCCACAATAATAGACAAACACAATCTCGCTAAACTACTACCACACAAACAGTTGTATTTTATGCACTTTATTGAGCACACTGAGTAAACATCAACAGTGCAGGCTAGAAAAATGAACCTCTGTGTTAATGACTTTTTCAAGAGTTAATTGGCAAAACTTGCTTCAGTTAAGGAGATGAGAGTGTGTGAATTTTTGATAATTAAATAAAAGCAGCATACAAAGTCTGGTTACCAAGAAATCTGTTCTTCCCAAAAGAGGTTTGTGTTAACAATGCTGCAAAGCAAACAACTTTCAGACCAAGAGAGGCATGAAGGTAGAAAAGGCTACAAAAGCATTGCTAAAGACCTGGATGTGAATCAAACCACAGTTAGACAAGTTGTTTACAGCTGGAGGAACTTCTGGATTATTGTTGCTCTCCCTAGAAGTGGGCTTCATGTTAGGATCATGCCAGGACCACAACAGCCAATCCTAAAGAAGGTGAGAAATATCCTAAGGTTAACAGCAAAAGATCTACAGAAGACTATACAAAACCCTTTCCTTATGTGTTTACTACTCGACAAACAGAAATGGTCTTCATGAAAAGACTTCTATGGACTAAGCTGCTGCTGTCTCAGGAAAACATTGTGACTGGTCTCAAGCTTGCCTAAGACCACCTGGATGCTTCTGGAAAAATGTTCCATGGACAGTTGAGACCAAAGTTGAACTTTTTACCAAAAATGCAAAGCACTATGTTTGAAGGAAAAGGGCACTACGCACCAACACCAAAACCTCATCCCAACTGTAAAGCATGGTGGAGGCAGCATCGGAGTTCAGGGCTGCTTTCCAGCCTCAGGGTCTGGATACCATGCGAACATTGACGGAACAAAGAATTCAAAGCTGTATTACACCATTTTACAGGAGAATATAATGGCAACAGTCCATGACCTCAACAGAACAGACATTGGGTGTTATAGAGGTGACTGCTGCTATAGAGCGATCTACAGGTATTACATTCGAGTGTTCAATTAAAGATAATGACCAGACCACAATTTATAAGTTATTAATGCAGATATAAGTTCAAAGAGTTCACTTACTTTTTTTATTTGCAGTTGTATGACTCACAGCCCTTTTCTGTGTGGGCTCCCACCGTTTCATTTCAAATCCAGTGTGTTAGAGTACAGAGCCAAAAAATAAAAGGCTGTGCCAATGTCCAATTACTAACTGTATTGTACTTCAAAGCATATACGGACAACAGAAACAGTAGGATGACCTAAAACAGTGAACAATGAAGGGGATCTCTTAAATGAGAAATTATAATAAGCAAGACTGATTTTATTGGATTTTGTACACATTTAATCACAAGAGAACCCATCTGTCCTTTCAAATAAATTTGCTTTGGGCTACAGAGCTCACATAATGTTGGCCACAGGGCTAAAACAAATATGACAAACACGAGTAACATCTGCTAAAACAGTTCACATTTATGAACAATCCTTCCTCTTGTTGGCTTGTCAGCCAAATACATATGGCCCTTCATGCTCGGCAGGATGATACTCTCAGCTTCCTCTCTAAACGCAGATTATCCATTTCATAATCAAGCAAAGGTGTACAAAGCAAAGGTGTAACACTTATTTCAGGTTGTGGTTTAACATTATTAATAGCAACTAATTTTAATCCTGCTCTACCTAGTAGAATTCAACTGGAGAGGACGTATTATTAATAATTTATAACTGTATGCAGCGCTCATTATCATGGTAATGGCTAAAATGTCAACAGATGTTCATTTAATGTATTTGTGAATCAGGCTAATCAAACCCGTGCCTGTTACAAACACATTTTGGCCATTAGTTTAATAGAGATGACCGCACATTTAGGTGGTAAAAACATTATCAGGCTAATTAAGCAAACATGTATGTTCCATTAAGTAAACAGGACAGTCTGTTTGGTTCATTGTTCTTCCTGCTGGCTCTTCATTAGGGATGTAATGAAACAAAGCTTGCCAGCTACGCTTCAGCAGCACACTGAGGAGCAAAGACGTGTCCAAACCCTGTTTCTGCCTCTTGCTTCTAATTAGCACATTTATTACATAGAGTCCAAAGACAGGACGCGAGCTTCCAGAGAGAGCAATCATGTATCATAATCAAAGCAGAGCACTACAAACAATATCTCACCCTTTTACTCGGTCTAGACAGCACTGACAGGACTAAACTTCCTCTGCTAATTTAATAAACTTGAAATGCTGAGTTTATTTGTAATAATGTCAAGGTTTTGCTATATACACTAGCGCTCAAAAGTTTAGGATAATTTCATTTCATTCAATTTCATTTTCATGCAATATTGTCCATTTCACAATTAATTTAAGTGTATAAGATGATTTTTAAAGAATACAAATTTTTGTATTAAAGCCTATTTTTGTATATATATATTACCAGCCAAACATTTTAGAACTGTTTTAAAACTTTTGACTGGTAGTGTAGTTGACCAATGCTTCACTGTCTCCACTCATACACCTTTGTCTAGTGTTTTATTAAAAATTATATTTTATGTCCATTGAATGATTATTCAGTATATGTGTATGTGTCAAAGAATGAAACAGTTTCACAAAAAACGTGTTTTTTCTTTTTTGTTTAGTTGAAATCTGGCATTAAAATAGTTGCTCTTTTTTTTGTTCTGTCATGTAATATTCTGTGATGCAGCATTGCATTCCTCAGCCTTATTAGTTCGAGTATTGGTTTCAGTAAAATACAAAATATCCATATAACACTGCGTCACTGCAAAACAAGAGTGCCTGAACTCTGTACTGAGTTTTCACTGTTAAGGCTGTGCAGGAGAAGACAAATGAAACATAGCGTTATTGTTAACGTGGTTAACTGGTCTAAGTGATAAAATTGTATTACTCTGCTTGCAGCTAATTTTCACAAAGGTATTTGTGAAGTTTTTTTTTCTCTTCCCCAACTGAATATCTGGTAATTGCCAGACAACAAAGAGAGCAGACCAAGGTTGGTTTAATAATTCCCCTCTAGCGGCTGCTGCCAACTTTGCAGTAGCATTTTGCTCATTACAGGCAGTCCACCTGTGTGTAGGCAGAGTTTCTACTTCTTTTTCCAAATATTATTAAATTAAATTATTTCTACTTTATTTAATTTATATTAATGTCTGCTGATAGTTTAAAGATGTAAAAAAAAACATTGTATTAAAAAAATCCAAATGTTCATCCCTACCTAGGACCAAATGTTATTTATTTAGTTATTTATGTATTTATTGCTTGTTTGTTTTTGAGAAATACATTTACAGGCAATTTTTATGCAAATCTCTGGAGAGCTTTTATAATTTTAGCCCCAGGTTTTGAAAGATTGTCATAAAGCATGCTTATTCTGTGACATGTAAAACTCTTTATTACACCATATTCTATACTTAGTCTGTGAAAAAATACATTTCATGTAAATGCCGCCCACAAGCCATCAGAAATAATCATAACCTATTAGTCCAACCGCTGGCTGTGTGTTATTATGCCTGACTGGCTCTGAATTAATGCCAGTGTGATGTGTCACACGTTTGGGGAAATCCACTTTGTTCCAGCGTTGCTGCCTAACACCACTACCCCGCCCACCCATACACACTCCCTATCCTCTCCCTGATGCAGCTTTGCATTTCCATTTCAGAATGCAAGTGGCCAGTGGAGCGGGAGATGACACATCAATCATACGCTGGCTAAGAGTAATCCTCCCCTCGTCACGTACCTGGCAGCCAATGAGATGACAGTTTGCTGACACCCTGTCTCTCCTGAGGGTCTGCCTCTGTAAACCCATCACACAGAGCCAGCCACCCGCAGGGTGACAAATCTTCCTTTCTACAGAGACATGTAGCCTGATGGCTGATGTACTTGCCAGCTTCGAGCTACTCTAGCTTCACCTCACAAGTAGAAGTCATGCTGAACGAGTCCAGATTATACGTAACAGCTGAAAGCAGTTCATTTCTGGTATGCCCCTCTATGTCACTTAATACAAACTTTATGCAACGGTATATAATACATAACGTGTGGTTAAATGAAATGTCATAGAAGTTGGTGAAGCTACAAATTACTGTAATAGACTTTTCATCTAAATAAACGAATGCAGTTGAGCAGCTCCATGACTGTCAAATATCTATATATGCGGACTGGTCACTTCATTAAGTACACCTAGCTTGTATCTGTACTCATTGTCCACTTTATGAGGTCCATCAGTTTCTCTACATACTTCATTAGCCTCTTTTACCCTGTTCTTCAATTGTCAGGATGCCAATAGGACTGCTACAGGGCAGGTATTATTTGGATGGTGGATCATTCTGAGCCCTGCAATGACAGTGACGTTGTTTTATCTCAGTGTATGTTGTGCTGGTACGAGAGGATCAGACAGTAATGCTGGAGTTCTATGTCTACCTACTGTCCACTCTATTAGGCTCTATTGTCCACTTGTTGATGATGCTTGTAGATGTAAAATTAGAGACAATAGTTCATGTGCTGCACAGTTAGTCCTCTAGTTCATGAGGTAAATGCTGCCCACCTGTGATCACCGATTAATAGGATGACCATACGTCACCTTTATTCAGGACCTATTTTTGAAAACCAAAATCAAAATATTGTCCACCTGATGGTCAACTAGTCCTCTAGATCATCGGGTGACCATATGGTCAACTAGTCCTCTAGTTCATCTGGTGATCATATGGTCAACTAGTCCTCTAGATCATGTGGTGACCATATGGTCAACTAGTCCTCTAGATCATCGGGTGACCATATGGTCAACTAGTCCTCTAGTTCATCAGGAGATCATATTTAGGTTTTTAAAAAATGGGATTGTGGAGACAGGAGTTTGGCATGGGGCAGAACCTAGAAAGTAAATGTCAACATTAAAAGCCAAATTCTAGACCTTATACTTCATTTAGAAATTTGGTCTCAATGTTTTTTGGGTCCCAAAAAGAGGATATGTCCTGAAAAAAGGTGACATATGGTCACCTTATTAATCGGTGATCACAGGACACTGACCACTGGATGTGACAGGCAGGATATTTAGGATTCAAAAAAGAATTTTGTTTCCATACACTGTAAATAGGGGTTTCGCTGGTACAACCTTAAAATTACTTCATGTGGTAACAAGCAATTGAACAGTTTTATTCAACCTAAAAGTTTCTACTAAAGTCTGTTTTGGAGCATTTTTTTCTTTCAATTGCTTGTTACCACATGAAGTCCTTTTTATATAGGTTATACCAACAAAACACTTTTTACACTTTACATTATGAACTAAAGATTGAAAGATATGTTTTGAAATAATTTTTACATACAGCATCAAACTCATTATTTTCCCATTATATTTGTCACTGTAACTTGTTATGTTCACTCTGTAGGCTTATTTATAATTATCAACAGAATACCGTAGAATGTTAAAGACATCTATATATAGTGCTGCCGAGACATCTACTAAAGTTACCATGCTAATCAGCTAGGTTCGTCCTGTCTTGTAATACCACTTTTTACCTATAGAGGCAATTTAGAGTCAATATAGCATCAACACTTCCCCAATGGCGTATTCTAACCTCTTGTAAATTATATTGAAGGTCCTGATTCTGGCTTGATCATTAAAGGATAGGTGGCTAATAGGACATTGGCATTGCCACTGACACTTGTGTTTAATGCTAAACACCTTTCTTTTAGACTGGTAAATACAATAAATTAAACTGGTTACATGTTGGAGTATGAATTTAACAGGTTGTGTTATTTTACAAATAGCTCTTTTAAGAATGAAGAAGCTGTCACACTCTGCCCCCTTTCCCTTGTCCTTACCTTTTTGTTTATGTCCTGTCTTTTCCATGTGCTTCTGTTTACATTCCTGCTTGTTGTCATGTGCTCTGTGTCTCTGCCCTTGCTCCGCCTCTCTCATTTTTTTTGTCATTAGTTCTGTCAGCTGTTTTTCTTGTTAGTTTGTGTGTATATAATCCCATTGTTCTCATCTCTGTTTGCTGGTCACTGCGTTTCCGTATCCCGTGTGTTTCTGTTATCCTGTCCGTTCATGCCCGTCTGTTTACCTTCCACTTTGTTTGCGTTGGTAGTGAGTTTATGTGCTTTGTGTTTTGTTTTGTTTTTGTTCTTTATTAAAAATTGTTCTTAGTTTAAAAGCTTGCGTGCGTCCCCCATTTCCTCTTGTTTGCTCCAGCCCCAGCTCTCTCCCCTGACAGAAGCTGAACTGAGCTTCATAACAGAGAAGAACTTTTTGTAATGGACAGTTTAAAGAATGTGAATTAGTTTTTAGGCTAGGTAGATAAACAGTGCGTCTCAGAACAGCGATTCATGAACTTAGCGAGCTAAAGTTAAACTTTTTGCTCTGCCCATGTCGTAGTACACATGTGTTCTGAGTGAATTTTTACCTCCCGTCAACTGTGCAGGTACATTGTGTCTATAGCTTTCTGCAGTTAAACGTCTGTCAAAAAGCAGCTTGAAAGAAAGTGGACTAAAACTTCTCCGTCTGCACAGCAGATTGTATTATGTCATAGCTTACATATTCCAACCAGTCAATTCAGCCCATTACCCACATGCTAAAGTTAGACAGTGTCTTAAAAGTTTTTATTTTTATTTTTCCAGTTTACCTTCTTATTACACAAACCTTCTGCTTGTGTTTTTGTTGTTATATAATGTTATGTAAAGTAGTTCTCTTTCACTGACAAATTATTTTACGTGTAATCATCATATCGGGCTCCTGTAGCATGCTGCACAAAATACATTTTTTAATAATCATTGGAAGTAAATCAGACTCATGGAGATTATGATTCATGGATCCATACTGTGGCAAAAAGTCTCATTAGTATAGGCTACTGAAACGTTGTAGTGCATATATCAGGGTTAGCCTAAATGACTGAAATACTTGTAAACATGTGGCATGGCTGCTGTAATGTGTAAATAGAAAATTCTATATTAAATTGTAAATATTTTTTATAACAGTCTCTTTTTTTCTCATGAAATATAACACATGAAATATATGAAAGGTCAACTTACCATATAGAACACTTTGTTGTTCAACAAGAACAGACTGTAGTCCACCTGATTTGCTGCATACACTGTTTATCCTCTTCTACCCTGTTCTTCAATGGTCAGGACCTCCACAGGACTAGCACAGAGCAGGTACTATTAGGGAGAAGGATCATTTTAAGCACTGCAGTGACACTGACATGTTGGTGGTGTGTTGTTGTGTGTTTAGTGCTACTGGAGTGTTTAATCACCTCAGTTTCACTCAGGGCCAGAGTGGGCCCCTTTTTCAGTCCATGAGTTTCATGCCCAAATCTGGTCCACTTTTTCCATGGAGGAGGAATCTGAATAAATGAAACAGCAGCTAGCTCTTACAATGCCTTTTGGCTATAAGTTCAGGTATATGTTGTTAAGTTAACAGAAAGCACTTCACTTAAATATGTTTATTTCAAACAGATAGAGATTTCAAAGGTAAACAGTGTGATAACAATGAAAATGTGTTTATATTGGTAGAGGCATCTTCACATAGAATCTTCTTCCCAGCAGAGAGGAGCTCTAGTGTTAGGTTTACACTAAACTCTTAAGTAGCTTCACTACACACATGTTCAGTACCTACAGCATCAAAATCCTCCTAAGCAGTGCACTGGCTTCTCAACATTATTAATAACATTGTCTGTAGACATGAGAATTTCCTTCTCTGTGTACATTAACACAATTTAACATATATCAAGTCTATTCTCTATGTTATACTTTACATTACAAAAAAACTCATCGTTATTATACAGAGTATAAATAACTGTTAGACTATCCTCTACCTGTCTTCAGTAGTCACTGCCTCCATCAAGCGTCGGAAGGGTTTTGCTGCTCCGACGCTACCAAAACATTCCATTAATGAGTTCGGCTATTAATATACTACACTTCTAAATTATGTTTATTGTTTTCAGCTTAAAACTGGATATTTGTGATTAATGGTGTTTATAGGGCTCTACAAAATAAACTACGCTAAATTGACACTGCAAACGTTGCGCAATAGCCGTATGCTAACTTATTTCTGTGTCTCTGTTTACCGGCTGCAGCTGGGGGTCTGTCCTCCGGTAAACAGCTCTGTTCATTTCACACATTTAGCAACATCTTCTTCCAACGCCTTTCTTTTTAAAACCTGGCCATTTCAGCTCCACCCGGCCTCTTTCTGCCCTCCATCACCACCGACTGACGCTTCGCGCTTTTCTGTTTATTTTTTATTTAATATTTAATATTTAATATTTAATTTTACCGCTCCAAAAAAGACGACTGGTGGGCGCAACCACCTTAAACATTCGGGAGGGGAGAATTTCTTCAGATGGTAGAACCCACTTAATCTACTGCGATGTAGGGGCTGTGTTGTCAGATGAATAGAGGATGAATACATAGCTGAATGAAGAATTAATGCAAGAAGAAGATTGTTTTCCTTTCCAACCGGCCCAAACTCGAGACTGACATGAGCCGGCCCATCAGGAATCCTTCCGCATCTCCCGATTAGCCACTCGGGGTCTGGTTTCACTGCTGGACTGAGAATAGTCCACCAACCAGCAACATCCAGCCAGCAGTGTCCTGTGGGCAGCATCCTGTGACCACTAATGAAGGACTAGAGACCAACACAGTGTGCAGCGACAGATGAGTTAGCGTCTCTGACGTTACAACGTGGACCAGCAAGGTAGGCGTGTCTAATAGAGTGGATGTGAGTGGACACAGCACTGCTGTGTCTAATCCACTCGTACCAACACAACACACACTAACACACGACCACCATGTCAGTGTCACTGCAGTGTTGGGAATAACCCACCAGCCTATCTTCTCCTTTAATATCTGGTGCTTTGGGGGCCCTGATCATTGAAGAACAGGGTGAATAAGGGGGCTAACAAAGTATGTAGAGAAACAGATGGACTACAGTCTGTGAGTGTAGAACTAAAAAGTGTACCTGTATTCAAAATGGAACTGATAAAATGGACAATGAGTGTAGATACAAGGAGGTAATTTTAATGTTTTGTCCAACATTTTGGGATGAATGTTTTCCTGATAAGTGAAATATAGAAAAATATCAAAGCGTAATTTTGTGGATTGAGCAATTGCAAACATGAAGAGGCTTTATTAGGCACAATATGAAACTCCTTGGTTATGTTCAGACTGCAGGCAAGTCAAGAAACTGTCTGCACTGTTATTTACAAGTAATCAGATCAGATTTGTGGGTCCAGACATCACCAGCCTATCTGCATGTACTGTGGTAATGACGTAATAACTGTGTAGCAAATTTCAGAACTTTTGTAATTCCTGATTCAACAGTTACATTATTTGTTGTGTTGCGAGTGATGCGAAGGACACTTTACAATCCAACTAGAGCAGCCAGACTGAGATACATGTGTACAAATCTGATTGGAATGGCATTTCAAACCACCTCTAAATGTGGCTTAAATCTGACTCACCAAAAGAGCTATTTATTATTTTTTTTGCTGTCCAGACCATTAAAATCACTCTGCCTTCATTTCGGCTGGCAACCTGAACAAGGCTATACTCCCAGCAGGTGAGGGGCTGCCTGCTGTTCTTGAACACTCACAAAAATGTCTACGTTATGGTTTTTATGGAATTCTGAGAAAATCCAAACGCTATTTTGTATTAAGACAAGCCTCGGCGTTCTGATTCCTCTGTATACCTCCATCGTGCTTAGTGACTCAATTAAAACGACTCATTCCCATTAAAGGTTCTTAGAGCCTCCGCATACGCCACGCTGCGTGCTCTGTGGGGCTGGTCTGCAGGACGTATCCCATTATTAAGCTGTCACAATTTTCACTTGGTGGAATTGCTGTGAAAGAAATAAATAAATAAATGCAGGCACTGGTTTTATCAGATAATTAATGTGTTCCTGCCACACACTGTGCCAGAATGCCTTGGGGACTGGTTCCCTCTTAGGAAGCCTCACACCCTGAGGCACTCTCCTACGCCTCATTTAAAAGACGCTTTGCTCTGTCAATACGTGGCTGTGTCGACATTAACCGTGACTCCATAACACAGTTTTATTCAAATTAGCACTCATGTGGTGCTCTAAGTTCGTTTTGGTCATAAAGAATTTAAGGCACATGTCATGCTAACAATGTAGACTGCAGCCTACCCTGCTGGACACTGTCAAAACTGTGGTGCCCTGTGCAAGACATGAAACCCGGAGCGCGTCTATTTTTAGTTCCGTAAGTCTCTGTGAAATGATATGCACAGAAAAGCCCTCCTGTGACCACTTGATAACTTCTTAAAGTTAGCTGTGAATTTGACCGTACACACCATAGACTCACTGTGCAGCATTCCTAATACTTATTTTAGGGCATGTTTATCATATATCCCAGAAATGATACAGCTAAAAACGATAAACCTCAGATACAGAAACCTGGGATCAGAATATATGCTGAAATAATAAGGTGGGCATGAAGGAGGCATGTAGGAAGAAGTGAAGCCTCTAACTGGGAATTATGGTCTGACCACAGAGGAGCAGAGGCAGGCATGCAGAATTCCTTTTATGTTTTTTGTTTTTTTTCCTCTTTCTCTTTCCGGGAGTGGTATTATTGAATGAAGGTGTTATGCTAGAGGGCTCTATGCAGTGCATTGTGAGTTGTGGGAGCTCATGTGAGAGATAGAGGGAGCTAATGGGGGAATGATAATGGATATCCACCGACACATTTCCACCAGCTTTCCTCTACTAACGAGACAGAGGCAGTTAAAGGTGTCAGATGATGTATTTTGCCGTCCGCTATGCATCCCCATCATCACATATATCAAATAATGAGAAATGATCTGTAGGCTCATATTTGACTGTACATCAGATTCTATATTACTGTGGTTAAAAAAAAAATCCTGTACTCGTACTTCATCCGCAGACTTGTGCACGCTCAATTTACCCTGCAGTGTGTATGGACGGCTTTCATCTGAATCTCTACTTTATTCCGAATCAAAATTTTAGCGCTTCATTACAAGCTTGACATTTTGACATGTGTAACAAAACAGGAAATATTCACATGTGGGAGCACATGCTTGTGTGAGAGGAGTGAAAGGAACAATTCAAAGACGACGTACGCAAGATGCTGTGAGCCACAGGCTTCTGATACCTGCTGTTACTGTTTGACTATATATAAGTAGGTGCTGTCTGAGTGAGAGGTGCAGCCCACAGAGGCAAAATCATCTGCCATCACAAACCCAAGCAGACAAGTACACGTTTCCTGCACTTCCCTGTTTCATTAGAATGACATATGGCGTTCTTCACACATAGAAAACAGAGCTACTTAGTTGTACAGCAGGTCGTTGATAGTTCATCTCCTTTTGCAGTAGACATTAAACACAGGTTCTGCCTGTTGTGTAGGTCCCTCTGTTGAACTGTGCATTATTTTTCTTCAGTAATGGAATATATTTTGATAGAAATGTGCAAGATTTACCAGAAAACCAGAAGCAAACTGGGTTATCATCTCTGTAGGTTAGCCAGCAAATCAGCATTTATGAAAAAATATTATTGGGTTCAGTGCTGGTTTAATCGTGGCAGTGGTGCACGGTTAGTTCTTATGAAAAACATTGCAGTTGTGCTGTTCATTTTATCTCAGCATGGCTGTCTCAGAAAGGGGATAAAGTCCATGTGATAGAAAACTACATAGTTGTTGATTTTTTAAAAATACAAACGTTCTATTGTAGTATGTAAATACTGCTAAATGTCTATATGCATCCTGCACTCCCCATTAAATGCAGTCCTTATATGGGAAGTGAGCTGGTTTTAAATGTATTGTTTTTGTGATGTCACAAAAGCCATTTATGTTCAAATTATAAAGAGTTTTTTTCAGTCAGGACCACTTCTTGAAAGATGGGCTATGGCAAACAGCAAATCCCAATACATAGTATTTACATATTTCAGTCTTAAAGACACATTAACCAAAGCAGCCTGTTTAATTTGACCGAATAAAGAGAGTTGGGTCAAAATTAATTATGACTGTACATCGTAAACGAACCTCAGGGAAAAGAAAAGCGAATGAAAAATGTGGAATATGTGGCCCTTTAATGTAAACTGTCATGCTTCATTTGCATTAGGACAAATGAAATGGCGGCTAATGCTATTAATGCGCTTTAGAATTTTGTTGAACAAAATGTCACCAGGCTTTCCACCACAAGGACAGTCAGTTTAGGTTGCTGTCTTTAATGTCTTTTACAGAATTCTGAAGACAGGGTTTTGCGTTTTTACAGCATTGATTTGCCAGCAGTTGTCACGCTTGTCTGTTACAGCAAACATCAAATGTACTAAATGACAAAGCTATTTGTAAATATACATAACTACTTATTTTGTATTGAAATATAAAGAAAACCTCACTTGAATGTGAGTGAATGGAGTTACAGTCACCGTTCCCTCAAAATAAATGAACTTCCTCGTGTGTAGTTTTGATGAACAAGTTAAGGTGGTCTTAAAAAAAGTACCTATAGATGCTGCTGGCTTCAGTTGATGTAGTTAAACATCAGAATGTGGCATTTCCAATTCCAGGCTGATTACTCCGGCATCTGGTTGCGGTGACACATCATTTTTCCCTCTCATGAAATACCGGCAGACGATAGAAAGAGTGGTAAGTGTCCTGAATGTTAAACTAATCCTACCAGAGCATTGTACTATTTACAGTCAGGTCCATGCACATTTGGACAGTGACGTTCTGCCTTTATACATAATTATAATTAATTTGAACTGGAGCAGCCAAGACATGATTCAAAACTTTCAGTTTTAATTAAAAAAATCTCACATTAACTGTTTAGGAACTACAGTCATTCTTAAATAATCTTTTCATTTTCTTAAAAGTAATTGGACAGTTGACTGATAAGCAGTTTAATTTCCAGGTGTTTCCTTATTCATCTCATTTCATGACAAATGAAGGAGATGAAAGGTCAGGAGTTAATTCCAAATGTTGAATTGTTTATGGCAACTTTTAATATGTGGTCCAAAGAGATGTCAATGCAACAGAGAGATAGCAGAAGACTTTAAGAGTGACCAGATCATAAGTTTGGTGCATTTTTAGAAAGAGGAAATTCACTGGGAAGCTCAGCAACACCAAAAGGTCTCAAAGACCACAGAGAGAACTACTGTCATGAATAAGTCAAGTACATTCAAGTTCTAGAAAAGGTTCTAGAGGCGGTTGGGGTATTATTGTCAAAGAGGATTTACCTAAAGATGCAAACCACTGGAAACACTCAGGACCTGAAAGGCCAGAGCAGACTTCGATAGAAAACATCTGGCCAGTTCAGGAGCAGTTCATTCTTTGGACAGATGAAACTGTGATGAACTTGGAACTTGGAACAATTGGGGGGGTCGGTTTGGGGAAGGACAGGAAGGGCTTATGATCTAAAGCCTGTCATATCATCTGTAAGACATAGTGGAGTCAGTGTTATGATGAGGGCATGTATGATGTGAAACTGGGTCACTAGTGTTATTAAAGTAGCAGAATGAATTCTGAAGTGTACAGAGCTGTACTTTCTGCTCAGTATCAGTTAAATCCTGCAACACTGACAGGAGAGCACTCCACAGTACAGATGGATAATGCCCCAAAACATACCGCACAAACAAGCCAAGAGCTTCTTATACCAAATAAATGGAGCTTTCTGAAATGAGTCCATCACCTGACCTCAACCCTATCAAGCAAACTTTCCTTTACTGAAGACGAACTGACGGAAGAAAGACCCACAAAAAAGTAACATATAAGCAGCTGCAGCAGCAAAGAGTCTCCACGGAGGAAATTCAGCATTTAGTGCTGTCTGTGGATTCCAGTCAATTATTTACTCCAAATGATTTGCAGCCACATTTTGAAAATGATCCTTGTATTTCTAATTAAGTTATTTTGTGCAACTACATTTAAATGTGAGAAAATGAAGGGACTATGTAAAAACAGCTGTAAATGGAAATGTAAATTTTCTAAATGGAAAATAAATTATATTTGTTAAACATCTTGCTGAAAGCTGAAAATCTACACTTCAATCACATTTTCACTGCTGCACTGCTGATTTCAAATCCATTGCGGTGGTGTATGGAGGAAATGCGGCCAACAATAATGGTTGTAGGGGAGGCTAACATGAATTTGCTTTAGAAATATGCGTCTCTTAGGAGGCTTATTGTTTTTATGCACAAATGAGAAGAGAGAGAATGACAGATGAAAAACAGATGAGTGAAAAATTGAGACAAACGTTGTACTATACATAGAACATGTCAGTGTATCCATACTAAAATTAATAAACACTAAATACAAAAATACATGAGAATAAAATGAAACTATATAGAACAGGAACACTGCTCATCAAATGATTAGGGACACTTAACTTTTCCTAGTGTTTTTAATAGAAATAAGAAAAAAGTGGAATATTTATTTTATTACTAATGGAGTCACTGTGAAACTACTATCTACAAAGTAAATATTTACTTTACTGTAACATAGGAAGCTTGTGGGTTGGTTGCAAGTGCAGAGAAGCTTTATGAAGAGCATTCTCATACTCAGAGTCTTTATAACAGGTCAAAACACATGCAGGTGACATCATAGGCAGATCTGTAATGAAAAAACCCCAGGAGACAATGCCAGGCTCAAAAACAAAAAAAATCTGAATCTCTTTATTTGGCCAAGCATGTTACACAGACCACAGACCACACAGGCACACAGGCTGTTCACAAGTATTTAGCTAAGGAAAATATACAATCCCAATTCTAAAAAAGTTGGAACGCAGTGTAAAATAAAAATAAATGTAAATTAAAACATTATGCAATTATTTGCAAATCTCATAGACCCATATTTTATTTACAGTAGAACATAGAACACATATCAGATGCTGAAAGTGAAACATTTCACCATTTCGTGAAAATTATTAACACAGGGCCACGTCTACCATTGTGTAGCATCCGCTCTTCTTTTAACAACAGTCTGTGAACGTCTGGGAATTGATGACATCCAAAGTCTTCACAATTTTACGTTAAGAATTTTTTTTTCTAAAAATGTTCCACAAATTTTAAGCACGTTTTTTTTTTTTTTGGCAAACTGGTGAACCTCTGCAGTCGTGAGCTGAAGGTTAGGGAGGGTTGTCTGTTGGATCCCCTGGGCAACTGAAGTACCCTTGAGCAAGGCACCTAACCCGACTGCTCCCCGGGTGCCGTGAATAGAGCTGCCCACCGCTCCGGCCAACTGTGCTCACTGCCCCCTAGTGTGTATGTTCACTAGTGCATATGTATGTGGGTGTTTTACTGCACAGATGGGGGGTGGAGGTCAATGTGGAGGTCAAATTATGCTGTGTGCAAACACAAGTGGGTAATACTAATACTTTTGCTTCTGACAGACTCTGCCTCACTACAATATTCTTTTTATACCCAGTCATGTGGCTTAGCTGCAAATTACTTCTCCAACTGTTTTTAATTAGCACCACTTTCCAGCTGTTTGTTGCTCTTGTCCAAACTTTTTTCAATATGCGTTGCTGCCATCAAGTTCTAAATGAGTGAATCATTTTCATATTAATGTTAAAATGTCACACTTTCAACATCTGAGTTCAGTGTCCCATTGTGAATAAAAGATGAATCCATAAGATTGGCAGGTCATTACATTCTGTTTTGATTTAATTGTATTTACATTTAACACTGTGTCCCAACTTTTTAGCAATTGGGGTTATAAAATAAAATACAATACAGAATAAAAAATACGAGCTACAAAAAGGAGCTAAAGAAATGTGTAAATATATATATACGCAAATAGATGAGTATAGCTATGGATGTTCTATACATATAGATGTGTCTAAATAAATATTATAAAACATATTACTTATAGAATACTACAAAAGTGTTTATATTTTATATTAGTGTTTTTAATGGGCCCAGTTAATGTGCCCAGTTAAAGTGTTATGTTAAATTACAGAAAAGCTACTGTAATACAGTGATATTCAGTTTAAAGTTTAAGTGTAAAGTTTAAAGTATGAGGTGTCTACTGTGGTTAATAAGCACTACAGCTTTGGGGAAAAAGCTTGTCTTGTACTGTTATTGCTGGCCTTGAGTCTTCTACTAGAGGTAAGTGGCTGGGTGTCCAGGATGAGTGGGGTCAGCTGTAATTTTGCCAGTGTGCTTCATGTCCTTGCTGTTGTAGACATCCTTAAGTGTTGACAGCAGGGGCGATTGTAGACGTAGAGGTTTAGGGGTGCTGAGCACCAAAATGAGAACAGCTCATTAAAAAAACTACTAAGTCATTTCAGACTATCAATCCGAAATCAATGTTGGGGCAACACTGTGACTGGAAATCTTTAAACAACCCTTAGTTAGCTTAACTTAGTTTACAAATGTATCAAGACATTTTATTAAAAGTAAAATATAAAAAAGGATAAACAGTGGAGGGTTTGTAATGGCCTTTAGGTGGGCTAGGACCAAACATTCAAAGACCTTCTTGACCCTAGGAGGTCAGAGCTGTTGTTGAGAGTTGGTTGTTGTTGAGATGGCGGGTGTGTAGGAGAGCACGCCGTGTAGTTGGTGATCTGCTTAAGGCCTCTCAAGTCTCAAGCTGGGTTTTAACAGCAATGTGGCATTTTAACTTTCTTGATTATTTCTGAGACCCGTTCTCCAGCCTGTATTTGACCTTTTTCTAGAGAATTCTGTCCCCATTCCTGAATGCTGCCTCCTTTCCTCCAAAGCTGTCTGAGTTGGTTTGTCGTTGCTGTATTTCACATGTGATTCAGTTGAAATGCAGCTGTTCACACAGAGACTGACATATGAGGTCACATTGTCAGTGTGTCTATCTAGTCTGTCTATGCTTTGTTAGTTTTGGGCTGTGAATGGTGCACCCCCCCCACCCCGGTCTTTGGGTTAAGGTTGAAATATGGGGAGAAGATGGGGAGGTGGTGGGTGCGAAGTTGTTCAACACGGGAATGGCGTGAGAATGGGGGTGTATATAAAACCGTTAAAGGTAATTGGGGCGTGGTCCAGCTCCCAAAACTAAGTTACATAGTAACTTCACTAATATAGAAGCAGATTCATTCCCTCTTACTGTTTGAGCTGGAAGGAACAGCGTGCAGTCCGGTCTCTGTAAAGCAGATGTTCCCATACACAGGCAGTTGCTCCTTGACTAATCAAGACATCCCTATATACCACTTTGTTTTCTCTGTGTATTTTAAAAGAAGTATAAAAAGGTGGATGAATTAATTCAGGATCAACTGCAGGTGTATGAAATAGAAAAGTGTTTGGGGCCAAGGTTGAGCCCAAAATAGAAAAACAAAAGTTTTGTGCAAGACTAGAAGGGCATAGTTTGTGTGCTGAAGAAAAAAATCTATTATCCACTGGGCTATAAATAAATGGAGGCATATTAGAGCACTATGTATTTTCCATCTTTCATTTAACTTGCCCTTTTGAAAAAAAAAACATATTATTATTCATACCTGTTTCATTACCCTAGCATACGCTTTTTAAAAGGAAAAATAGTCACATGATCACAAGGCTAAAAATAATATGTCCAGTTAATAAACAGAAAAAAACACACGGCCATTTCATTGCTTGCGTAAATCTTTGTGCTGCTTCCCTTTCATCTCAATACAATTTCATTTCTGTCACTTTGTGGAAATGTATTTCAAAGTGAAGGCAGAAAAAGAAAAAAATAGCACTGGTGTCTTCTCTGACTTTTCATTTATTATTTATGTGTTAGGTGCCGTTTTTGTGGATGGAATTTTTTCATGCATTAGAGAAGAACAGACAGCATGTCGTGAACTATAAGAACTCAATTATTTCTGTTTAATGATCTATACATTTGCATCAGATCTCAGACAATTACCTCTAAAAATGTTTTCAATTATAAAAAATACAGTACACATAATAAGCAACATTATAATATTGATAAAATATCTGTACTTGTTCATTAGGATGGATTTTAAGCGTTATGTAGAGTGTAATGTGGAGTAGTGGAGTTCTTAAAGGACTCATCATATTTTTTTCCTCCCTTTTTTGAAATAAAAGAGTCTGAAGTAATATGTAAACATTGTTTCATTCACTCCTCAGTCCATATATGTAAACCAAGCTCATTCTGTTTTTAATGTATTATTTCTGTGCCATCACAGAAACATGTAACATAAAAGTCATGTGTTCACCTACTCATCCTACAGCAGTTCAGCATCGTCCACTTATATTGAAGTTCTAAGTAATCAAAAAAAAGTTTCAGCTTCGAGTGCTTTTCTGAATGAGGCTCAGTTACTTGGACAGCTAATTAAACTTAGATCAGTCACAGTAACAAAAACAGCTTGTTTCATTTTAAGGGATAAAGAGAAATTGAAAAAAATAACTATGGACATTTTTTGTCTCATAAAAATTGTCACAAATGTTCTACATTAACCTGAAGGAGAAAAAAATAAATTGCCAAAAATATAGGACATGGGCTCTTTCAACGGAAAACAAACTTTATGCAGTGCTTCCAAACCCTGGTCCTGGCGGACCCCCAGTCATGCACATTTTTGTGTTTTCCTGCCAAAACACACACTTCGGCTCAGGAGGGGCTTGTTAATTAGCTGGTTAGTTGGATCAGGTGTGTTGGGAGTAAAGAAAACACCAAAACTTACTGGGCTGCAGTCCAGAACCAGTGTGAGGACCCACTCTTTTAATACTCTGTTGCTGTTTTCATTTGCTAAATTTAACATATTGGGAAACCAAATAATGCGGCCAGTGCACATGTTGTTACATTTTTACTGAAAACAAATACACAATTTATACTAAAAATACAATTTTTAAGTTTAGTTTTGAAGATCAACAAAACATGTAATATGGCTGGGAGTGTTTTTCCATTTAACAATAATATAGATTTTTCTATTAAAGGATCTGTGTGTGTGTAAACCTCTAGCAGCCACTAAACCTGCTGTCCACTCCACCCTTCCCTGAGAAACTATGGTGGTTGTTAGGTTTTCTGATGTTGCCTTAGTACCTGTTCCAATTTCATTTTTTTTCTTCATCCTTTGGTTTTTTTGATGGCAAAGTTTCCCCTCCTTTGCTTTTTTGTGTTTTTGTTTTAAATAATCTAAATTTTCAAATTATGGGTTCTAACATTTTATTTGATCTATTGAGTGGTTTTACTAAGCATGCTTATATCAGTAGCAGCATCAGAACCTGGTACCTGCCCAATTATAATAACTTCTGCATAATTTAAGGAGAAAGTAGAAGCTGGTGAATAAGAAGTTGACCTCAGCCTGGTATATTTAATAAATATATGTATAAGGAGTAATAATCCTTCCTGGAGCTACCAATAAATATGCTCCACTGATGTTTGGAAATGTCACACAATTCAAGCTGACCCTTCAATGAATAACATGAAACTCTAAAGGCTCTGTGTACTGCCAGTGTGTGGCTTGTCCATTCTGGGCTACTGTAGCAACATTGCAGCTCTATATGGTAGCAGCTGTTGAAAGGTGATCCACTTTTTCGTAGATATGAAACTAATAAAAACATTGCTGTATTGTTCAATCTGTTAATAGATCCTCCCTAAAAATTACACACTGCTCCTTTAAAACTACAATAGCTGTGCGAGTCTACACAGTGATTTATGAAGCCTCCTCTGGATGTGTTTCCAGCTTGATCTGTGCCTCATTTGCACAGTGACACCAAACAAGAGCTTATTGATATTCAGGAATTAAGGTAAGAGATGAAGTCATTAAAAAGTCATACACTAAATCATTAGAGAAAATAATTACTGCCTTTGATTATTCAGTTCATTTAGAAGAGGAATCGTGTTTGATGAAGCTTTTTAGGAAAACGCTAAATTCCTGAAGTTTCATCCTGACTGACAGTCTTCTCCTCTGCCGCTGTCCAAACAAAACTCAAACATAGCATCATCATTCTTCATCGAGGCCCCAAGGGTCCAACCTTGGCTGAGCACATACTTGCTTATTTGTTTTTTTTTCATATGCAGAAGCCAAATAATGACTGAGTCAGAGTGAAACACAGGGCACGTCTGATCACCACTGAAAGAGTGAAATAAGAAAAGCTACAAATAAAGTGTGAAAGGAGTCGACATCTAATGGGGTGCCACACAGGACAGCTGTCTCACCCAGCGATCCCTTTGCAATTAGAAGAATGAGTCAGTCTCGTATCCAGCAGAGGGAAGCCAGAAATGACATCAGATCACAGGATGAGAACTAGTGGCCCATTTTACATTTTTAGCAACACGGCGCTCTCCTGTCTTGTAACTCTGTGGTAATGTCTGTAGCCAACAAGTTCACAATATGTAGAGGAGTGACGTTTTTTAAAGCAATAAGTCACAACAGACTGCATTTTATCATGGTTCTGGTTGACAGGTGCAAAAACTTGACAGGCATATGAGTTTCTCAGCTCCCTTAACTGCAGTGACACCAGAGTAACAGAACCTCAGGTGGCTTATTGCTTTCATACAGTACAAAATGATGACAGACAATGCTGTTTGATGCATATTTACATTTACTTTTTATAATAAAGGTTAAACAAGTATTCCACAAAGCACTACATTTGCTTATAAGTAGACTTTAGTTACCAAGTAACACAACGCTCAAACCTTATTCTATAAACAGCACCATTTTTTTGTCTGCATATGGATGCAGAAGTTGTTTGATGTGTGCAGTCATATGTGTATATGTTCAGCATATTTCAAAAATGTGGTTGAGCCAGTCAGATTTTAGTGCCTGGAGTCAGATTTATGCAAGCAAGAGATTTTCAAATATTCTTTTAGGAGGTATTCTCAAATTTACATAGAACCAGTGCTCTCAATACAGACACTACGAATGCAGCATTGTGCTAAAGTCAGAGACCACCCTTTCATTTATTCTATTTCCAGTTAAAATGGATATTAAGGGCAAGCTATTCATTTCAATTGCAGAAAAGGTAGGTAATAGAGAAAATTACACAGAAGCCTCAGCATTAAAATATAATATCAAATCCATCAGTATTTAATGTCTTTATGCCACTTTAACTTTTCTATGCTTCCAATCATAAAACCAATCATAAAAACAGTTACAGCTGCGTTCTTCAAAAAATGCTGTTCCCAATATTACTAAAGTTTGGCCTTTTCTATTTCAGAGAAACTTGTTTATACCTTTGTTCTAACTGGGCTTCTAAATAAAACATTCCACGCTGCAGAAAATGCAGAAGCACAGATCCTAACAAGAACAAAACCAAGACTATGTCACCCCTGAACTGCACTTGGCTACCTGTATATGTTAGGATAGATAGATTTAAATTCTGCCACTAGTTTGTAAGGCTCTTAATGACTTATTACTTACTAACCTCACAAAAATTCTGTTTGCTTGTCTGACTAGTGATCTTAGATGAGCAATTACTGGCCCATTTCTATAAAACACAATTCCAAAATCTTAAGCTGTTACGCTACAATTTTCTAGCATGGACCATGCTCAGAAGTGAGCTGGAAAAGGTGGTGGTGGTGGGGCGGGGGGGTTGGGGGGCGGCGAACTCTGAGGGCTTGGGCTGGAGTTCCACGTGGCTAGGTGCTTGTGCGTGAACGGTGAAAAGATGAAATGTGGGGAGGAGATGGGGAGGTGGTGGGTGCGATGTTGTTCAGCACGAGAATGGAGCGAGAATGAGGTTGTATATATAGTAGGTAGAGGTAATTAGGGCGTGTTCCAGCTCCCAAAACTTAGTTACCTGGTAATTCCACTATAAGCACCCCCAAAAATGACACCCCCAACATATACACCAGCTCACATTCCAGTACTGCAGGAAACACTGACAACGGAGCAATAGCAATGGCAGTTCCAGGATGTGAAGGGGATCTCGATACCCTTTCCAAAGAAACCAAACTCTCAGTGGACATGGATGATGTTAATCTTTAAATGAGGCTGAAAGTGGCTTTCTCTTCAGCTTCTTAACTGAATGTCCCATTCCACCTTAAATGCTACAGCTTGAACAGACACCAGAATGCAACTATGGCAACATTTAAGGTGGAACGGAAAACCTGTGAAACACACTGGAGAAAAGGAAGCCACCTATAGCACTTTTTAAATTTAACAAGATCCTGGACGACTTGTCCAGTTAATTTGCTCTGCACATTTTACTCCAGACAGTTTCTCAAGCCTGGAACATGATCGAGCAGCTTCGCTCAGCATTTGACTCTTTAAGAGACTGAAGAGAGGAGCAGTTAGCTGTATTAACAACCACAAGAGCAACAGTGGTGGTGTGGGATTTTTATCCACTTTTTTCTGATAAGCTCATTTTAAACTGAAACTGAGTCTGTTCAGACACAGATGGTCACAACACAAAATGCTACAGACTTTACAAGAAGTTTATGGCTCGGCAAATGCCATTATTTTTATGGAAGGAACCGCCCAAGAAATCTGCCCCAAACCTAGGAGATAACGACTTGACCAGACAGGTCACATGGGCCAGATGAAACATGGAGGCAGGTCTATGAGACAGTGCAGTTGCCAGTTGAGTTCAGACCATTCTCAGAACTTTCTCAGATCATGTCTATACCGTGGTATCTTCAAGAATAAGGCATATATTATCGAGGTTTCGCTCAGTGTTCGACGCTAAAGGGACTGTAGAGAGGAGCAGTCCACTTTCCAAGCTAAACTGTTTCTATGAATAGCAGCGATACTGTGTGACCGTATCTACTTTTTGACGGTTGCAGCAGATAATTTTAGATTAAAGTTTCATAGTGAACTAACATCTGTTGTTATTGAGATCGACGAACAGCTTCTTTTATGCTAGCACCAAATCATAGGGCTTAAATGGGAGAGAAAAAAAAGGTGCATTTAGGAACCCCAATGCCACCCTTCCGATCACATCACCCAGTCACATACCTTATATATAGACATATAGACGTAAAAAAATTATGTTGAAAAAAATGCATTTGATAGCACCATGAACACCAATTTCTGATGAATAATGTTAGATTGTTAGAGTTCTGCAGATTACATATCTTGTATAAAAATAATTAATTTTAAGAAAAAAGCTATACGTGTTAGGATATGCTCTGCTCTCCCATTTCTCTTCACTGTACAGGTTTAAACCAAAGTGCTTTTAAAATGATGTTCAGTACTGTTGCTGTCGCTGCACTTTATTTCCGCATATGCTTCAAAAATGCAGTTTATATAATGTGTTGTAGCCCACCGCTGCAGTGAACCACCATGCTTTAATTTGTTGTTGTTTCCTGAAGGGTAGAATTTGACTTATTTGACACTTCACTTTGCTGGATGTCATCCTCTGTTTTTAAAATCCAGCAGTGACATGTACATGCAGAGGGCACGTTTTTTGCCCTGTAGCGGAGCCAGACCCTCCTGCTGGGTCCGAGTTAGAAAGGACAGTCTAAATCTCCCCAAGGCTACAGCAGCTAGCGTGCACAGAGCATGGCCCCATGCAGGGCATGTGATTGAGCTTTCCTAGAGTCAGGATAGACACAGAGCAATGAGGTCTTAAACTCCCCCTCCGGCCAACAGACCAAAAGGGTACAGGTTAATGAAAACACCAACCTCCGAACCTCCGAGCGTGACACTGACGGACAGGTAATGAGGCTGAGAGATGAGGCAGTTGCAGATCAAAAGGCTGAAGAGACGTTAGGCATGTATGCATTCATGATTTAAGTGCAAACTCATTACAAGCTACTCTGTCATTTTAACTCTGCATGTCTTTGCAAGCCTATTGCTTTTATTGATGCTTTCCAGAATATAAACTTATTAGCATCCTGTATCTATTTTGAAATAAGAAATTGGATAACCACACATCTTTTTTTAAATCATTAAAACAAACACAGGTTGTTTCATGTAAAACATTGAATTCTTAATTTTTTTCATTTTCCATTCATTGAACCGTAGAAATATATGATGGACAAAATATTTAAAAACTGATTTCATCAACATATGCAAAGATCACCAGCAGGATTTAAATGTAAGTTGTGGGAAAAATTACTTTAACCTAACAGAGCCATAACAGTAGATCATAGTTCAAATGTTTCATGATAATATGACCTGCAAAACAAATACATTACCACCAGGCTATAAAATGAATAACTTTTTAGATTATTATTATTATTATTATTATTATTATTGTTCATATTATTATTATTATTATCATTCGCACCACCAATAAAAGAGACAGCTTTTGCACAAGTTTGTGGTGCTTTATCATCCAGCTGTTGTTGTCCACAGCAACACCGTAAGTTTTCTCTTCACTAACAGCTTGTTCACTTCTCACATTTTACTTATTATTATTATTATTATTATTATTATTATTCCATAGCTGTGTGCCTCACATGCTCTAAGGTCTTTACCCTGTTGTTATTGTAGGCTCCAGGTAAAGGTTTTAAGGTTGAATAATCATACATGGCGAGCCACAATATGTAATATGTAATATTTGTATCAGTCCAAACAATCCAGTTGTTATTGTTAGTTGTTATAGAATTTCCTAGCATCAGTCTGTCAAACACTTGGTGATACACTCATCACCAAGCATTTATATTTACTCATTTGAGTCAGAATGGCAGAAATATCTGCATATGTTATTTCTATTATTATCATCTCCTGTCATGATTCCAGTGATGCTGTCTTTCAACAGTTTTTCCCACATCAAGCCCTCGCATTTCTCCCTGCTGGTGACCTTTAGTGCATGTCGATTAGTTCAACATGGACCTTTTTATATTTTGTCCAGCTTATTTCTCTTTCTTTTGTTATAAATGAAACAATCTGAAATGGAAAATGAAAAAAGCAAAGAATTCATTATTTAAATGCATGTTTTATATGAAGCAATCAATGTTTGTTTCAAGGGACTAAAACAGAATGATCTTTTCTGAAAATGTTCTGATAGTACATCAATGCAGTACTTTGTAATAATGATTTTAGAAATGTATTTGATACTAAAGGAGACATGGTAAACCAAGCAGCACTTTTCCATTCGGTTCAGATATACAGTCATATAACAATCTAAGAAGACATGTCTGCACTTTGTAATGCACACCGTTCCTTAAATTTAACTTCCATGTAACTGTGGGATGTGAAGGCTCTGCCATTTTGGCGTATTTCTCTTTCGAAAAAGTCATGTGATTCTACAGGCTTTTAGAATTTGCTGCTTGGAAAGCAAGCAAGCATCCACTGCCCACCGCACCCCAACTCGAACAACAAGCCCTTACATCTTCACAGCTGCAGCTGAGTTTGAAAGCACTCTGAAAGATAGAACAAAGTAAAACATGCATATAATTTTCCATTCATACCTAAAGATTTTGAAGAGGGTGGCAGATACTAATTTCACTCAGTTACTTCAAAGAAAGG
This sequence comes from Megaleporinus macrocephalus, assembly GCA_021613375.1. Lineage (NCBI taxonomy): Eukaryota > Metazoa > Chordata > Actinopteri > Characiformes > Anostomidae > Megaleporinus > Megaleporinus macrocephalus. Next base: position 28,693,524 of record CM038705.1, read on the forward strand.
AGAAAGGAGGAGATGGCAAGAATGACGTAGACTGAGAAAATGAGAAACTGAGAGAAAGAAAGGGATGGAAAAAATAGCTTCAGCAAAATCTTGTGGATGTAGTTTTTCAATTCTGAGCTTTCAAATGAAAAGCGAGAGGAAGATTCATACTGAGCAGGAGAATTGCTTTCTCTCCCTGCAGGAAGTCAAGAGCACTTTAGTCTAGTTGGACCACAAATCAGAGTCATGTTATATATGCATATAGGGTTATTCCTCCATTTTCCGTTTATTGCTCCTCAGTCACAGAGTCTCATTTTCAAAGATAACGTTTCTAGATATCTGCTTGGGCTACACTGCCTTGACTGACCAATTTTGATTGCTCTATTATTTTCTTCTGCCAATGAAAGACATTGAGGAATATATATTTGTTCAGTTCCAGCTATATCCTTTAAATCTATTCATTTCGAGTCAGGCCAGTTAGATAGCTAGGAAGTTTAATGGACAGCTTTGCCGTAGTCGTGAATAAAACTTTGGGCACCCCTATGGAAATGACTTCTTGATTTTCTGTAAAAATAAGTTAACCTTTTGATGCACAAGCTGTGCAAACCCATTGTAATGCACAATATGGGTCGAAAAACTGTAAGGCCTGTATTTCTAATGCTATTGTATGCATGGCTGAGAAATTCTTGGCTGCATGTTTAAAATAAATATATAATTTCATTTTTTAAACATGTTTATATGATACCTTGTCACACGACATGGATACACTGACATCTAATTAACACTGAACATTAAGATTTAACTGTAGTACAAAAGTAGTGAAATTTGGTAAATGTGACCAAAAAAATCACATAGGTACAAGCGCCAATTTCAAGTTGTATTTTATTGGTCTGGTAAAGAGCCAGCTGCGCTGACTGGGCAAAGAAAAGCAAAAAAAAAGCACCCTCTAGTAATTTGTTGGACCACCTTTAGCTCTGATGACGGTGAGAGTAGAACCACTGCATAAAGGTTAGGACTCTGACCCACTGAATCTCTATATGTCCATGTCACCATGTCATCACCACTGATAAGATAACTTGCTCATTCAGTACATTCAGGTGGTCAGCTGACTTAATTTGATTACCACATAATGCTGCTGAGTCTTAATCTGACCAACGGACTCTACCCCAGATCAGAACGCTGCCTCCACAGGCTTATAGTGGGCACCATCCATGATGGGTCCGTCATGGCTGGAGTCGTGGGTTAGAGGTCAGGGAACTGGTCTTGTGAATGGAAGGCGGTTTGATTCACTGAAGTTCTCTTGGGCAAGACACCCAAGCCCCAACTGCTCACTGGGTGCTGTGGATAGGGCTGCCCCCCACTCCGGGCAAGTGCCCGCTACCATATTCTGTCATATTCTGCTACATTCTATTACTTCATGCGCTTCTCTCGTTACCCTAACACGCCCATCTCAAGTCTGGACCACAGAATACATCCTCCAGTGTGGTCGTTTAAGGAATGAATACTCACTGCATCAGTTGGGGTAAAGAAATTATTTATCAGAGGTTGTTAGGTGTTAAACTCAGGAAATGGCTAGCACTGTTGCCTCACAGCAAGACGATCCAGGTTTGATTCCCGGTCCACGCCGTTCTGTGTGGAGTGTGCATGTTCTCCCCGTGCTTGAGTAGGTGTCCAACAGGTACACTCTGGTTTCCTCCCACAGTCCAAACACATGCATGTTAGGTTGATCGGTTACTCTAAATTGATGTGTGCGTTTGTGTGTGTTGGCCCTACGATGGACTGGCGACCCAGATCCATGGTGTACCCCGCCTTTGGCAGATAATGCTGGTAATGGCTCCAGCCCCCACCCCTGTGACCCCACTAGCGGAATAAAGCGGAAGATAATGGATAGATGGATAATTATCAGATTATCGGAGTATTTGCTTTTTGAAATCCAATTTTGTTTTTGTGTATTTATTTTTCTCACTAATAATGGATGTCAAGGTAACCCTAACCTAAAGTTAGAATATAACATATTGTTATCTTTCACAAGATATTACAATTACTCCACTTACTGTGACACTTTATTTGGACTGGTCCTTTTTGAATAAAGTAGATGCTCAGCATAACAACAACCTATCAATAATGTAGCAGCTATGAAGCATCTAAATACATTCAGTAGATTATCAGAACACTTTAATTAAGAGTGTAAATAAGATTCATTACTAATCTGCCAAATTCAGGTGTGTTTTACTTCATTTGGAGGGTTATTTTAAGGTTAGGTTCAGGATTAGGGATTAGGTTTAGGGTTAAGTTTCGGGTTGAGGTTAGGGTAAGGCTCAGGGTTAGGGCTAGGGTTAGGATAAGATTAGTTCTTGCTTGATGGAAGTAACATATTAAGACTACTTAATTTAACATCTCAACAACACATCTACTTAATGTAAGTAAAGGATTATCAGTAAATCTTGTGCATTTAAATTTAGATTCACTGCTGCTACTTCACTGATGTGTTATTGATGGTACTGATACTCTGTTAAGAGTTTAATAGCCGTTTACAAAGGACCACTTAAAGTGTTACCACGATTACAAACAACTGTGCTGAAAGGCTGTGCGTTGATGAAACAAAAAATTATTTTTTATTTGAAAAGTCATAGAGGAGAACTAAAAATAAGGATTTGTTGTAATCATAAACAAGATATTTAATGAATAGCAGGAATATCAAATGACAAAATACATCTATTTCAAAGTTATCACAAAGAAAAACTCAGTCTTGTATAAAAACTTGAAACCTGAAAATATAAATGACGTATTTGGCTTATGTTGTGCATCAGATGTTTAGTGATACAAGAATCATTTTTATTAAAAAAAGCAATCAAAATAAGCATTTGTGATGATCAAAGACACATTAATTGAGGAATACAGGGAATTCTAAATGATGAAATGAATTAACTACTAAGATACAAAAACAAAAACTTGTGCATAAAAGAGTTAACATCTCATCTACAGAGAACAGTTATATATATGTATATACATATATATATGTATATACACACAATAACTGTTTATTTGCTGAATTTGTGTAAGTTTCCTTATAGTCAGGTAAGATGCTAAATTGGCCTAGGGGTTAAGTGTTTGTATGATTGCGTATGTCTGTGTGTCTGCCCTGTGACAAACTGGCACACTGTCCGGCCTTCTGCCCAATAAGCGGAAAAGACTGCAGCACTCCCTGTAGCCCAGAAGGATAAGCAATTGATATGATAAACGTACAAGAATATAGCAAATGTTATACATCATGTTTCGTTTTTATAAATTGTACTATAAAATTAGTAAAAAATTACAAATTTAAATTAAAAAAACAGAAAACATTGTACTGGGGTATCCAAACTTTTGTATGCCAATGTTTAATGGACTACAGTGCTTGGGTTGCTATTGATGTAGCTATAATCATGAAAAAGAAAACTTGATTATATAAACAATTTTTTCTGCATTAGGTATACAGTCAGCATTCATTCCAAAGCCTTCACATAAAATCATAATTAGCCTCCACAGAGATGAGTCTGTTCAGCTCTGACAAAGTCACTGAAATATCCATAGCTGGCAAACCCCTGATACTTCCCGGCAACTTATTACAAAGAATTTTGAGCCACCGTCACTGTTCCCTTTACCAGAGGGAGAAGCATGCCACTGGTTGGTTTCCAATAAGGCGTGGCCAACATCTTCCATCCCAGTGAAGGGCAGAAACACTAATGGATGAAATGATCACTGGAAGATGAATCTGCTCGGAGTGTTCTTTCTGGGCAGCTTGCTTTTTCTTAATTATTCTTTCTTGCTGCTGGGACCCGCTGCGCATGCATCATTGTCTGCTGCATCGACCCTTCAAATTGACTGGGACGCTCAAAGTGAATTTTAAGGGTACGATACTGACATTAGGGTTTGCAGTACCAATGGGAAAGCTGGAGAGAACAAACTGCTAGCAATAAATCACAACACAATAATCAAAGAGAATACACATATAACCACACCTTAAAGTATTGATATCCCGTGCCCACTGAGATTTCTCCGATTCTTTAGCAAAACGTAACATGGAATCTGAATCCCCTGCTAGCATCTGTGCCATGATTACAAAGCGACCTTCTCAAGTAGAAGGACATCAAACCTCCTGCTAAAAGTTTTATTTACAATTCCACCATGATGAGCAGCAAGGCCAATGGTATGGCACTTTATTGAACCCCCTGGACAGAAAGGGTCATACGCACATAATATCTCAGTTTCACTCTCGCCTGGTCAATGAAGCTGAGCCAGGACGAGTCTGGAGATCAATAGGAGCAGAGCAGTTCAAATTGCCGGCAGTGTAAACTGACTACAAGATTTATTCAGTTAATTAGTTGGATCCTGCTCAAAAGTACAAACACAATAAAACCGTCAAAGCACTGGCGTCCATCTTCTTATTCCTTCTCATTCCCTGGCTGAACTATAAGATATGATTAAGAATTAAAATGAATTACTCAGAAATCTGTCTTATAATTACATCGAATATGGATCTGAACAAGAGTCTATATTGAACTTTTTTGTTGTATTTACTGTTTTTCCATCTGAGGATCTTTCATGACATTGTATGGATTCATGTACCAAAATGAAAATATTTTTTTTTATCTGCTATTTATCCCTTAGAGTTTAACAGCTTGTTCTTTTTGGCTGCCCTATATTGTCTCATTCCGAGAGAAGGATGGACTAAAACATTTACATATTTACTGCTGAGTGTTCGGTTTCACTTGGTCCTTTATCATTTTATGTACACTTCTGTGCAAAAATCCAGAGAGCTAAGACTACAGTTAGATATATTAAAGGTGCATTTGGACTTTGGACAGTGATTGTTGATATATAAATTTAAGAGCAAAACAAATACTCCCCTCCCTTTAGTGCTACTTCAGAAGCTCCACCCCCAAATGAATGGACACTTTGTGACAGAGTGAATAGTTTATTAGATTTTTTAGATGTTCATGGGCATAAAATCCTTCACAAACATTGCACGGACAAACATATTGTTAGCGTAAACAGCGTCAGACAGTTTGTTTACTTCAATTGCTGCTGCAATGCTAACCAGTTGCTATTAAAAACATTAGCAAATGGAACAAAACAACATTGACCTATCACTTCTGTAAACCGTCAAAAATTAGCACCATCAGATATAGACCCTGCAAACAGTTATGTTGTGAAAACCAAGGGCGTAGGAGTGGGTTTGACATTGGGGGGGGGACACATTTGCTAATATGAATCAAAGCTTACCCTATCCCCTAAAGTATTACCTATAAGCTGATTTTACTGTAGGTAAGGTAGTAAATCACTGTATTTTTTTAAATATATATATATATATATATATATATATATATATATATATATATATTCATCTTAGGTACATGTCCACTGTGAGAGACATAATGTAAAAAAAAAATCCAGAAATTACAGTGTATGATTTTTTAATAGTTTATTTGTGTGTTACTGCTACAAATAAGTATTTGAACACCTGTTAAAATCACTGTCAATTATTTGGTACAGTAGCCTTTGTTTGCAATTACAGAGGTCAAACGTTTCCTGTAGTTTTTCACCAGGTTTGCACTGCAGCAGGGATTTCAGCCAACATACAGATCTTCTCCAGATCAGCCAGGTTTCTGGGCTGTCGCTAAGAGACACAGAGTTTGAGCTCCCTCCAAAGATTTTCTATAGGGTTTAGGTCTGGAGACTGACTAGGCCACTCCAGAACCTTGATATGCTTCTTACGGAGCCAGTCCTTGGTTATCCTGGCTGTGTGCTTTGAGTCATTGTCATGTTGAGCCACGACCCATCTTCAGTGCTCTAACCGAGGGAAGGAGGTTGTTCCCCAAAATCTCTCAATACATGGCCCCGGTCATCCTCTCCAATAACAGTGCAGTTGTCCTGTCCCATGTGTAACCTTGGAAACAGTAGTGCCAGCTCTCTTCATGTCATTGACCAGCTCCTCCCGTGTAGTTCTGGGCTGATTCCTCACCTTTCTTAGGATCATTAATACGCCACGATCTTGCATGGAGCCCCAGTCCGAGGGAGATTGACAGTCATGTTTAGCTTCTTCTATTTTCTAATAACTGCTCCAATAGTTGATCTGTTTTCACCAAGCTGCTTGGCAATTGCCCCGTAGCCCTTTCCAGTCTTTTGGTGGTCTACAATTCTGTCTCTGGTGTCTTTGGACAGCTCTTTGGTCTTAGCCACGTTAGTAGTTGGAGTCTTACTGATTGTGTGGGGTGGGCAGGTGTCTTTATGCAGCTAATAACCTCAAACAGGTGCTTCTAATTTCGAATAATAAGTGGAGTGGAGGTGGCCTTTTTAGAGGCGGACTCTTTGAGGGCCAGAATTTCCGGATTTTTTTTATAGATTATGTCTCTTACAGTGGACATGTACCTAAGATGAAAATTTCAGACCCCTCCATGATTTCTAAGTGGGAGGACTTGCAAAGTCACAGGGTGTTCCTCAATGTATATATAAAATTTCCCTTGTCTTTGTTTGTAGGTTGTAGGTTCTGAGCATGTTTTTGTGGTAATACCGCTGAGCTTAGCATTTAACCCCTCGGGGTCTAGGAGCATCTCTTGATTTCTGCATGTCTCTTATTGATTCACCTTCTACAGGATTCGACTTCATGCCCCTGTGATTCAGATCACCTGTACAGAACAATCTCAGCTGTTTCTGTAATGAGGAACCGCTGCAGCAGCTACGGCGTATAAAACGGTGTCTGTTTTAATTAAGAGGAGTTTCCAGCGGTCGGGGTAAGTACATCAGCTCCTGTGTGTTAAAACACAAAATGTTTTAAATGAATCCGCCAGTTACACATGGCCAGAGACAGATCACATGTATCTCAGCCCCTCATCGTTCATACAGAGACCCTCCCCAGGGGAGACACCAGCCAGTGCAGGGAGACCTCTGAGTAATGAGAGAAAATGTACATAAGATATAAGATAAAATGTACCTAAATATACATTAGACTACATACTGGGCTGAGAGTTTAAACGGCTCATGCTTGCTAGGCACTGGTGGTGTCTACCGATGTGCATTAACAGTAAATACTGACTAAGCAGTTTTAGTACCTTAAACCCCAGCATACTCACTGCAGCTTGCATCTTTAACTCAGTCACAGAACACAGTGGACAGCTGCAACAAACACAGTGCTTGCAAGGGACTGTGGTGCATGCGTGGGTTAGTAAGTGAGTGCATGGGCCTGTAGCCCTGAGCTTGAGAGAATGCGATAGGCCCAAGGTCCTAAGCCAGTGAATGCAGTGCGCCTGTGGCCCCAAGTGAGCATGGTGCATATGTGGGCCCATGGCCCCAAGCGAGCATGGTGCATGTGTAGGTTGATGAGTGAGTGCATGGGCCTGTGGCCCCAAGCTTGAGAGAATGCAAAGCCCTAAGACAGTGTATGCAGGATGCAGTGGGCCTGTGGCCCTGGCTAATGGAGTAAATACAACGAACCTCCAGCTAATGCAAACGGCAATCACTCTTTGCACTGACAGTGTACACAAGGGGCGCAAACTTCACGAGTAACCCACAAGCTTTGCATAACGACATCAAACACAATAGGCTCAAAGCCCTGAGTTTGTTTACACAGTCACTCTGTACAGCAATTTATATACCAGGTCTTCACCGGTCTCATTATGAGTGCTCATTACTGCAATATTCAAATTTATTTAAATTCTGTTAATAAAATCTCATGTTTCTTTTCAGATAGTGGAGGTCTTGACACTCCAAGACCTGTACAAGGACAGGGCCTGCACCAAAGACTCTTTAAGTTCCAAATAATGGTATCCATCACATTCTTTAATCATATCTGAGATCAAAATGCTCCTGCCTTGTTAATCTTTCTGGAAAAACATTTTTCTCAGTCTCTGTTTTCCAGATTTTCTCCACTTTGTTTTTTTTTTTTTCCACTATATCGCCTTCTTTACAATGCATAGACTTCAGCACATAGCCTCTACCCTTACCCTTTATGTCCTGATGAGCACTAATGCTCCTGATTGCTGATTGGCTGGTAGAGCACTGAATGCTTCCTTCTTTTGACAGAAATTGTATTGGCTTGAAATCTCTTACTGCACCTTCAAGTAGCATGAAAAACATAACCCACAATTATAGCCAAATATCCAAACAGAAATGATTTTTTTACTCTAGATATGACTGCTGAATGACACTCAGCATGAGGGAGCTCAGCTTGTCCTCTCTCACTTGCTAGGTCAATATAGCTGAGGAACTGAGCCTCATGGGATGGTAGCAAACAGAGATATCAGGCTGGCTGACCAGTGTAGTTTTGTCATTAGGGCTATAACCAGTCTCTAATTGATGTATATATTGATATCAAACACAGAAATAACATGCTGATATTCATCATCTAACAGTAAGTTTTCTCACTAGTGTTGGAGCCCGAGTATGAACATGAACTTGTCTATGTGTTCAGTAAATCAACTAAAAGAACCCTCTCATCTCTAAACCAAGGTTTTAAAGCACCTGTCCCACTTCCATATCATCACTGCTGTCTGTCTGAGCTGAAATCCTGTCAGTCTCTCTATCTGATAAACAGAACTTTAAGTGCTGTAGATCTTCAATCTAGGATTAACCATAAAAAGAGATATAATATGTCAAATGCTTTGTTACCAACCCAAAACTAATATTTAATGTTTGGAAAATATTGAATATCTAACAATCCATAATGTAATATCTGCAGAACATGGCTGTGATTGTTGTTGTCTGTCAGACCTCACCTCATTGAATCAGTCACTCATTGCTGTTACAGTAAAATGCAGAGAAGCCAGCAGAGGCCCTCGTGGGACTTAAAGGTTACAATAGAGCAGGTGGTAGTGACAGGTTATAAGTTACACTATAGTTTATAATTATAATTTTCTGCAGGACACATTATCATGTGTTCACTTTCTGTAGGGGTGTGGCTAAAATAATTCTCTCTGGACTAAAGCGTTTCTTTCAACAGTGATGTGAAAATGTGTGACAGCATTTTTTTAAATGTAGATTTTTAAAAATGTATTTCAAATGTATTTTTTTTTATTTTATTTTGCAAGTTAAAATTTAGGGTTTAGGGTTCAAGACACTAATCTGCCAATACAATCTGTAAATTATAATTAAATTTTTTATTACTTTACTTTTCCATTTAATAAACTAAGCATGGAATGTTTTGTAATAATTGAAGTTGAATTCCACCGAACAGATCAGTAGAGCATGATGTGCTCTTTCCAATGAGCCAACAAATCATATGATCAATGACTAGGAGGCTTTGAAAGAGTGCTTTTCTGCATTACTGATTTAAGCCCAGCTTATAATTAAGTATGCAATATATATGAGTTAGCAATGAACAAGCAACAGAATATTCAAATACTACATATTAACAACCAAAACATGAAAATGTAAAGAATGTTCGTTAGTCATGTACTTAAGTTAGTTTCCCTTCAAACAAGGTAGTTTGGATTGCAGTTTTAATGTAGTGGCTGTAATCAGCGCTTAGCTGAAAATGTTAGCATTTTCATTTTTTGCTTTTACCAATGTTATGAATTGTGAGCGGATGATGATGATATTGTGATATGTGATCTGTGTCTTTGGGTTTCTCACACACACACACGTGCACAATCACACACACGCACGTCCTCATATTGGTCATCATTATTACAAATTTTAAAAATGTCCTATCCTCTGCCTCCTTGCTTTGCATGAGCTCCAACAGTATCTGACCCACGTCTAGAATACAGTATCTGGATCAGTTTATATCAGTATTTTACACACGCAAAGAATTTGTCTTGGTAAGTAAGACAAGTATGATATTTATCAGACTGAACAGATCAGACAAGCACATAGTAACAGACGTAATGGAGCAATGCAGAAGCCTAATGTTCTTCATTTATTAACTATTTCATTATTCAGGTACAGATTAACCAAAATGTCAGTAAAGGGTACTATGTAAGTAAATCTACCCTCAAAAGTACAGTAATGGTCTTGAGTCTCAATTTTAAATCTAAATAGGGGTTTTGAATGTACACAGGGGAGAAGGACAAATTCACACCATTTCATAACCCAATGTTTAAAATAGAAAACTAGAAAAGTCAATTTCCAGAGTCGAGATGGAGAATATGGGATATACATATATAATGTTGCTGTCCAAATGAGTACTTTTGCAGGTGAGGCCCAAAACATCCTTTACTATCTTACTGTCAGTTAATGTAAAGAGGTTTTATTCTGAGAGATTTTGGAGCATTTCTATTGGCCCATTCATTCTGCAACTGTTAGAAAAATTAAAATTGAGAAAAATTGAGAGATATATGTTTGTTCTTTGGACAGCAATGATATGCAAGTATTTTTCGTCGCTTTCCAAAGAAAAACTTGTATGTTTCTTTTTTGCTTCTTTATATTTTTTTGTCACTTGAAAATGACATTGTTTGAAAATGTATGATGAATGGACCAATAGAAATTTTGGAAAATGTATCAGTTCCATTGAAGTAAAGACTGTTTTTGTTCTCTCTTGTAAAATTGCTATTTTGGAGTTACTTGAGTAACTTTTCTTTGGACAGTGATGATTTGTAAAAGGCACAGGAGGGGGCACTGAACTGAAGATAGATAGATAGATAGATAGATAGATAGATAGATAGATAGATAGATAGATAGATAGATAGATAGATAGATAGATAGATAGATAGATAGATAGATAGATAGATAGATAGATAGATAGATAATCACAGTAAACATATGAAATGAATATAAATTAAGAAATCAAATGTACAAAATAAAGAAAAAGACAAAAACAACTGGGGAGGTATTGCACACTATTATTGCTCTTGTTTAATGTTACCGATGTTATTGCACTTTTTTAATGTTAACTAATGTTATTGCACTTAGTCCGGTTGTGTTATTATCAGTCTACTGCTCCATCCCATCCTCTGTCCTCCTGTGACCCCTCCTCCCCTGCAGAGAGGAGTTGTACAGTCTGATGGCATGAAGGACAAAGGAGTTTTTGAGTCTATTGGTTCTGCACTTGGGTAGGAGCTGATGACTGTGTGCAGAGGATGACTGGCATCGTCCATAATGCAAAATGTAATGACTAAGAAGAAGAGTGTTTCAAATGGCAAACGTCTGTGGATGTATGTAGTAGCTGGAAATGAAACTTTAAGCTGATTTAGTCACGACTACACATCTACTCAGTGGATGCCAGAAACGCACAATTAAAGTCTTTGAACTTGCGCAGTTTACCGGATCTTAGCTTGATTGCAGTGCTGAATGTGTAGTGATGAGTCAGGTAATGAGGTTGTTTAGTGTTTAGTTGTTGCGGTGGCGGTATGAGTGATGATCATGTGCAGAAGTATGGCATGTGCCTGAGGCTGATGCACAAAGTAGGGGCATCGTCCCAAACATGCAGATGTCACTGTGCTCCACTACCTTGACTCCCACTGAAGTGTTTCTCAGTGCAGTTTGTCACGACTGAGACTGCTACATCCAAGTGGCAGTCGGGTAACTGGCGTCGGAAGAGACGTCTGTTTCAGGAGATTGGAGGCTCCTCTTGCACGCTCGGTATGGTATTCATTGTGGCAAAGACAAAAAATACACACCCACAGATCAGCGCCATTTGAAGACAGCTTTTCTTTTTTTTACCAGCTAAGCAGCTCCAGCACAACGGGATGCAGCCTTATAATATATATTTTTTAATGGCCAAGCGGTGCCTCAGAGATTGTTTAAAAAGGAACAAGCTTAGTAAGCACTGTGCGGCTGCAGCCTGGGGAATTAGGTAGATTACAGCACTACAGGGCAAAAAGAGAAACTTGTTAGGTGGATGACTAAGATGGATGAAGTGGTCCCAAAAAGAGGACAAGACACAATAAGAACAAGTTCCACTTCTTCTGTATGTGTCATGATGGAATTAGAATCAGTGCAGGGACTGACTGGATAGTGCTCTATCACTCCAGACAGACAGACGGACGGACAGACTGACTAACTGATCCCAAAGATGATTGGATAGTGCTCCATCACTGCAGAGAATTCAGTTCCATTGTTCCACATTCCAATGCTGGGGAGCTCTCATGATTGGACCTGATGACCTTAGGCTTAGCTACTCCAGGTTGTGGGTCAATGCTTTCTTAAGGAGGTTACACAAGACGTGCATGCACAACTGAACATCCGTATAAGCAACAAGTGCATCTTAAAGTAGCTAAATTTGCTCATTAGAACGACTGTATAGATACATGTGGACCTTTTTTTCACCTGGGGATCAATAAAGTACCTCTATCTATCACACATACACACAGAGGTACACACGCTCACACAATATTACAGAGCACAATTTCATGACCATCTGTTGGAAATATCAATTATAAATGATAGAAAAAAACTATAAAATGAACAGTAGGCTGTGTTGATTTGTTGTGTTGAACATCGTGAACCTGTAAATAGAAATATTTAAGGACGGATTAATGTAATGATGTATAAATCACTAGTGTGGAGGCGTTAATTACTGCCATTGCACCTCGCCAAATTAGCTGTACATTTACCAGTGGACATTATGCAAATTAACACTGCAACCTCTTGCGCTGACAGTGGGTTACATAAAACTTTAAAATAGAATCAATACAGAAAAAAGGCAGCTTGGGTTTTAATGCTGGTTATTTAATAATTTTTAATATTTAATAAATGCTATTTGGGAGCACCCTAATAATAATAATAATAATAATAATAATAATAATAATAATAATAATAATAATATCCAATCTAATACTCCCTCCTATTGTTCTAGCTTTCTAGTTACAGAGTTATATAGTCATGAGTAGATTTAGAGCGTCACAGTTGCATCACAATGCAAAACTATACATAATTACTGTGCAGATTACATTTTTATCACAAATTGTTTCTAAGCTGTAATATATGATGTCAAGTACACAGTCAATGATGCAGTCAAAAATATCCTTGAATTAAAAGCTCTTGATTGTGAATTAATTGTGTAACTTTCTCCCACAGACCACAAATGGCATCACATTATTGTCTCATTGTAATAAGCAGTTTTATTATCTGCTAAAATAGTTTGTCATTTTCATTCATAAATAAATGATCTTCTCCATCTCTGCCTGTGAATAATTTAGAGCTGAGCTCCAGCTTTAAGGTTGTTTTCTGTAATACCTAAGTGTGAAAAAATCAATTATGAACATCTTGCAGTCTGTCAGCCTATAGAGTGGAGAGTCTGAAGAGTTAATACTGCATCAAACAGCATAATTGCCTGGGCAGTTATATTTGCCTTAAGTGTGTCTGTGGGGCATGAAGAAAATTTGAGGATTAATTAAACATGAACACATCTCGGTTGGACATCTCAGCATGAAAAAATAGAGAAATTAGATGTATTTTGTTCTGTTTGTCTTATTTCAAATTATGGCACAGAATTAGTTTATAATTACTATATAATCAGAGCAATTAGCCAACCTGTGGACGTTTAAAATGATTATGAAATAATATGGGGGAATTAGTGAGAGTACAGGTGGAAGGCTCTTTTGATCAATCTCCTGATAGAATATGAGTTGTCTTCTGGCTATTTTTCTCTGTCGTGAGTTACTTCATGACTATGAGGACCTTTGTGGAGTGACAGTTGAGTGCGTTGAACTCTTAGCACTGTGATATGTATTTGACAGCAATGGGAGAGAGCAGCTCTCACCTTCTCTACATTACGTCTTTGTCAACAGCCTCGCTATCATCCTCAAACAATCTCAATCACACATCTGCCGCCACCTGTGTTCTGACACTTCATGAAAGCGGGATGGAGGGGCGGTATGGGGGGATGTCGAGCAGCCAGATATAAACGGCTTCCTGCTGTGAACCGACCCGCCCTGCATTGTGTTGTCCACACCTCTGTTATAGGAATGATTCATAGTTGCCTCGGTGTGCTGCTCTCCCTGTCCGCGCTGACATCTGCTCTGCTTGTCAATTACAATTATAAATATAATATTTTCCAGGCTCCGGCCTGACTCCGCATCCTGGCTGCAACAGCATGTTCCTTAATGTAATTACCTAAGCATTATTAATGGCTGGTATAGCAGTATGGCTTACTGGACCTTAGTGCCATGGACAGCAGAAAAGCCCCACCAGTATTAGATGTAATGAGCCATGCAGTGTTCCACATTTTTGTGTGTGTGTGTGTATATATATATATATATATTCTAACACTGGAGGAAAACTCAATACTTGATATGCTGTTAGACACATGAGCACATGAGCTTTCCCATTAAGTTGACAGCTCTGTTATGGTGCAAAGATGTTAAAGACCAGGACAAAGCATAACCCTTAGAGAAACTAGTCAATATCCACAAATTGCATTTGAGATCTGGGAAAGAGCAAGTTGCTTCCATTGGAAGATGTCCACGAGAAAATCAAAGTAAAATTGTGCAGAAAATCAATTCACCAAGATGCTGCTCAACAACTAAGGTCTACATCTACGTAGTTTAAACAGGATTTTGCCTTTATTGAAACTGATACAGAAACCAAAGTCTGAAATAGAAGACATAGATACTGCAATTCTACCCTGATAGTTATACAATCTTATAAAACAGGAAGATTTTTTCAATCCAATCAGCATAATATGCATTATGTACCAAGAACAATATACACAAAGATGCTATTTGATAGTTTTGTAACAATTTCAATAAGGTGTAGTACTCTCATAAATGTTTCCCATATTAGGATAAGATGTGTTTCCATTGAGTTTTATGTGCGTTTACAGAAAATGTGAGGCATAATTAGAATTTTTTATTTGCAATACTCATCAGCCACTTTCTTCAATAAATGATAATTTAGCAATTGCTCTAGTTCTGTTGTTGCAGATTGAAACAATAATCCCCATGAGCACTTGGTATGCTGGCCTTTTTTCTCTAGATCAATTCAAATCAATAATACTTAATCCTGATCAATGCAGCATAATATTCCTGCCTTTGATGATGAGGGCCTATGTTAATGACATTAATGAACTGATCTGGCAAGTCTGTCTTTGATTAAATTTGAAGTTCTGCAGTCTCGGCTCCCTCTTACCTATTCCCCTTCATCCACAGTCGTTCTGCAGCATGCTGAGAGGACATGCAAAAAAAAGAAATAAAATCCCAAACTGGTCAAGATACTGGGGGGGTAGGGATGTTAGCAGCGGTCCTCTTTTTGGGATGGCACAGCTATCTAGACTCCAGGAGATTAAATGTTTGTGTTAAAATGTTTTTATCATGAAACCCACATCCCTGCTATCCTTCATAGGTTGTAGTTATATGTTCTTAGTTGCGTGTACGCAAAAAAAAATATATATACACAAATGTTTATATGAATAAATATACACACAAACACAGTCTATATTGGGATGGCTTTCCACAAGAGTTTGGAGTGTGTCTGACGAAATGTGTGCCCATTCAGTCAAAAGAGCACTAATGTTGATTGAGAAGGCTGGGTTTGTAATCAACATTCCAATTAGTCCCCGAGGTATTCAGTGGGGTTGAAGGGATTCAACCAAACTTCACCATGCATTCCTGTGGGTATAACATTCTTCCAACCCCAGATTTGACCGTCAGCATGCCAGACAGTGCAGTGAAGTGTGATTCATCACTTCAGAGATTATGTTTCCACTGTTCCCAGTCCAGTGGCAGCACACTGTATATCTCTTCACCGGACACTTGGCAATTGCACTTAGCTAAAGTCATTTCATAAAGCTCTCCAAAACATACATTCTTTTACTGATGTTGCTTTTAGAGGCTGCTTGGATCTCTGTAGTAACGGATGCAACAGAGTAATACTCAAGTATTTTGTGTGAGAAAAGGAAGATACACTCTAAGCACTGCTAGCACCCAGACTGCTTTGCAAAACATCTACCAAACGTCAGGTCCTAGGTGAACACTGTGTGCACTAAGAAATTGCACTCAAGTCACTCAGAACACAAAAAGGAATAATGAAAAATCTTGTGTATACAAGGAGGAACAGTCATTTTTACTGATTTGCATTTCTGTTCAGTTGTAGAGTCGACTACAACTAAAGTAAAGTGAACATTTGTTTAAAATAATTTTTTGGAGAAGTATTTCAGTCATTATATTTCACCAATGTGCCACTTTAGTGTGGGTCTAAACTCAGTAAACATTGGAGCTCTCAATAAATCACATTTTATAAGGTATTTCTTGAAGCACAGTTAACACTTTGCTATAAAGTAAGAGGTACAGCAAGTGGTTTTATGGCTCTATTCTAAAAGAGGAATAATGAGAAACAATATCAGTATGGAAATATGGGGCACCTTGCTCTGTATAGTTTCTCTGTACTTGAACATCTCTCAGCATAATGATGTAGAATATAATAATGTATAAGTTTCCATGAGTTTTTACTCTTCTTAGGTGCTTTTCACAGACAAAACCTGTGGGTTTGGTAGCATCTGTTGAATATCCTGATAGCATCTAGTATTCACAGCAGATATGCTCTGAGGAACAAAAGGAACTGTCACTGGGGTGATGTGTTCAAGGGTACATCAGTACCTTTAGTTAGAGGTAAGTTTTATTGTCTCCACGTAGCCTATCCTGTCTCCACTCTTCATATTTTCTTTGGTTTTCAAAGCAGCAGGTTATAAAAATCTTCCCCTGGGAAAAAATCTAAGATAAACAAAAGATTGACCTGTATAGCAGCTATTTCTGCCAGTGTACATACAGCTGTCTTCGGTGTGATGTGCTAGTCTTGTTTAGTTGTCCTTTGAATGTGTTTAGCGTTGTAACTATTTGTAGATCATTACCTCTGACAGCTAAAATCAATATACCACGGTAATAGAGCACATAGGATTAGAGCTTACCAACAAGAACAATGGAATAATTTTCTTTCCCCGTTCTTCTGTCTGCAACACTGACACATCAAAGAGATATTCTTTAACTTGGCCTTTTCAGGCAATTCCCTTTCAAACTTTACAGTTCAAAGCCTTAGCAAGTTGATGCTTCTCAGGATGTGAAAACAAATATGCTGTGCTGCTGAGTCAAGGTCAATTTTGGCAAGCCAATCTAAAAAGGACATTTTTAGGTATGAGGTAATATAGCTGCCAAAGTAAGAGGATAATAAAAAGAAAAGAAGTAAAAAATAAAATAAAAAAAACAGACAATAAAAATGTGAATCCTAACAAATATGCATGAACTGGTAGATCACCAGTTCAAAACGTATATCATCTCATAAACAGTACTTAAAGTTCTCATTTTTGACAGATAGGAGAAATTAAGCTTTACTTCTGCTTTAGATCTGAAAAAACACAGGTTTTTCTGTCCATCTTTCCACCATGAAACAATAGTTCAACGCTCAATGTGTCACTGTCAACAAGCTGATAGTGAGAAAAGCAAATAGAGAGAACAGAACAGAATTAGCAGATCAAGCAAAGAAGCTGCTAGTGTTGGAACAATGAGCTGACCACTTCAGAGCCCAGACCTCACAAAAATCACAACCAATCACAAAAAATACAACCAATGAATAACATCCCTGCAGATTTCATTAAAGCATTGCATTCTCGTCTCCCAGAAAGAAGCAAGGGGTGGAAACACTATATTAATTTCAGATGGTGATGCTTCCGGGTAATGCTCAGCCAAATATGTCTTTTTTGTTTTTTATTAATGTAAAAATGAATAACTTTTACTTAATGTCTGCTTCGCTCGGAAATTAATTGAAGAGTTGTCTCTGAATTTTGCTCAGTACTAAATATAAGTTAATGTAAGATGATGTTATTAAAGTCATTTTGCAGCATTTGTGTCTATTCATCAGAAAATTTTGCCACGTTGTAAAAAGCAACTGATATTCTGGTTTTGTGCTGACAGTGATGATACATTTACAGAATAGATTTGCAGTGTTATGGATACTAATAATGACGCTTATTGAATGTTTTGTTTATTGAATTGTTGTTCGTTTAAATGAAGGTATGCACCAAAACAAACTATTTTGTATACAATATATCAACTTACAAATTATCTTACAGCCTGTGTACAGTGTATATATACAAAATTAATCAAATTTGCAGTATGTACTGTCCTGTATTTTATTTTATGAATTCAGGTCTGTCTAACCACATATCCATCATAATTACTCTGTGCTGTATTACTGTATTATATTTATGTTGTGAACACAAATAATTAGACCTGTGGTAAAATGAACCAACTTGAACCACTGTGTTCCATATCTCTAAATATAGTTGGTGAGAAGTTATGGGTTCTAAAAACTTAACTGGAGTAAAGCTGCATAATGAATAGCAAGTTGCTGTTTCTCAGCCCCTTTGTGCGCTCTTCTGAGAAATCTTTTTTCATGAACTGCAGGTGTTCATTAATGTGTGACAGCTTCAAAGAATTTATAGACATATCTAAGAACACCCCAGAGTCTTTCCCTGTGCTTTCTGTTAAAGCAAATGAAAGCAAAAATAAGAATGCATTCATGGTTTTGTCTTCTAGTTCAAATTTGACTGTAAAACATTATAATTGACTGTTTCTTAAGAGCTTGTTATTTGGCACCAGCAACGTTACTGCAAAACCGAAAGCTTCATTACAAAGCTTCATTTAAATGGCATTTTCTTTAGGTTCAGTATGCAGGAGCAAGAAAACCCCTAGTGTATGCTTATGGGCCTGTCTTTCTTTACATTGCCCTGGCAAATCACTGCCATAATCCAAACTCTAACCCTTACAAAAAGTGGAAAATCCATTTAGAGGCGGAATTATATCAGTCATAAGAGCAAATGGTTCACTTGTACATTCCACTGGACTTAGACAAAGACTCGTACAGTGCTTGAATGAACTGTTTTCTAGTTGGTGATCTGGTCAGATGTGAACTGAACGCTCTCTTGCTTATCTTCAACATCTGCAAATCTGTGCGACAGCGTGTTTGAAATCCTCCCACGCAAAACTAAACAATAAGTGAGCAATGCGCCACAAAAAATAAATAAATAAAATAAAAAAGCATAAGCCATTTGAGTGGAAGATGACATGGCTCTGTAGCCAAACAATTTCTCAAAGCCTGGCAGAGTGTGTGGCAGAATGAGACTATATGGTCTGCACAAAAGAAAGGAGCAGTGTAAGGGCTTAGTGATTTACCGAGCTTACATTCATCATGTTGTTAAGAGGCCTATAGCTTACTGACTATACAGAAAATCTTAATTTACCCCCAGAAACCGTTTGAAGGAATGCTGTTTTGGGGAGAAAGAAACATGTTTTATGGGCTGAATTGATTGATTGCCTCGATTAATTTTTTTACAGCGGAGCTTACATATGCTGCCTAACCCAAGCTGGGGTGTGGTTCCGCTTTCGGCAGCTCGCTGAGAGAAGCAGAGTGTGACAGACAGAACAACAACCCATCTGCTGCGCTGCCTCGTATTCTCACTGCACACACTAAAGCCAGAGGAAATGAGAGCAAGATGAGTGTGCCAAGTCTGCTCCTGTCATGGTTTTATGTCTAGCTTTGTTTACACAAACCCAGCTACTAAACTTGAGAACATGGGAACAGTGTTCTGGAATAGCTGTAATACATTACAGCTTGTGTACCTTCAAGCAATCAGAGTATTTCACAATAAAGTGAAATGATGAAAACTTCCTTAAAGGAGCAGTGTGTAAGATTTGTGGGATATAGTATACAAAACTATCTTTGTGTTGAAGTAGCAGCTTGAATTTGGTGGCACTATAGCACTTGTTCAGAAGATGTAGATTTAGAAGGAATCCTTGTTGAAATTTTCTAGTGTAGTGCATTGTGCACAAAACCAAATTTTGACAAATTGAGGCCTGTATGTATTATCTGGCACAGAAAGTACAAGAAAAAGTAAAGGAGTGTGAATCCTTGCTGTCAAAGAAGGTAACACATGAAAAAGCAAAAAGAACAGGCACTGACGTGATGACAGAACACCTGACAGCCACCATAGATTCTAAGGAAGGGACGGGTGGGGTGTTTAGTAGATTGCGATGCACCATTTAGACGGTACACACTGCTCTTTAAGAGACCTAATGAGTAATTAAAGGGTGCTATAGAAGTTTATAAACATCCAGGCTTGATGAAGTCTGATGTTTCTG
The DNA here is from genome assembly GCA_021613375.1 of Megaleporinus macrocephalus. Classification (NCBI taxonomy): domain Eukaryota; kingdom Metazoa; phylum Chordata; class Actinopteri; order Characiformes; family Anostomidae; genus Megaleporinus; species Megaleporinus macrocephalus. The sequence continues at coordinate 28,713,548 of CM038705.1, forward strand.
TTAGTAACTGTATATTAATACAGTGCAGAAATGCGGTTCAAACCTTTCCTCGATCTGAATTCCTGAATTGTGAGATCACAAATGAAAAATGAGTTAAGAGACTATGAGGAGAGGTTAAGCTACAAGTCATCTGTCTGTCAATATTTGACTGGTGGATTTGGTCTTCTGTTTATGTGTGAAACTGACCAGTGGATTCTGATGTGACGAGTTAGTCCTCTCAGGGACAGATGTGAAATGGTAAGTAAAAAGAGTTCACTCATTTCACTACTTTTGTAAACCTAAGATTTTGCTAAACAATTACTTCACGAGTGAAACTATATTTTCACAACAGAAATCAAGAATGTCTATGAACAGACTTGCTTTTTAGCTTATGTGTGAAATCTCTCTGAACTTTGTTTTAGGCCAAATAAGGCATTGTTATATTTTGATTTCAACATAGGATGATTATTTTGTATACAAGCACCTGATGTGAACTTGTGCACCATTCAAGGTGGAATGGAAAATTCAGGAAACAAGCTGGTTAGTAGGCAATCTTCAACAAGATCCTCTGCACATTTCAATCTAGACATTTTCTCAAACCTTGAACCTTTATCTACCTTCTTAACTCCAGCAGCACCTGCAAGTGGCAGCCATGCTGTGTTATTTTATCTATAACTTTCATTTACTTGGTGTTGATGTGAAGATAGAAAGCAAATAGTATTATCATAGATAATATAGTATAGTACAATATAGAGCGCTAGTATTATTATGAATTATAGATAATGTCAGCTACCAGCAAGCCTTGAGCAACTAGCATTAGCATAGCTAACTGAATAGCATGATGGCCTAGCTTATTACATTGTGGTTTATTTTATGTTCTGGTCTGTGTCTATTTCCACATGTATGATCATTGCAGTGTTTCTCTGTAGACCAGCAAATCAGAGCAGAGCTTATCAAATTATTCATGACCTCATCAAAAATCAGTGTAGGGCCAAATGATAGAGCCAAAGACAAACCAAAGACAGACCCACGCTATATTCCCAAAAGTATTCACTCACCTATCCAAAGCATAAGCAGGTGTTTCAATCACTTTCATGGCCACAGGTGTATAAAACCAAACACCTTGGCATACAAACTGCTTCTACAAACATTTGTGAAAGAATGGGTCTCAGGAGCTCAGTGAATTCCAGCGTGGTACCATGATAGAATGCCGCCTGTGCAGCAAGCCCAATTGTAATTTTCCTAACTGCTAAATATTCCACAATCAACTGTCAGTGGTACAAAGTGAAAGGCGATTGGGAATGACAGCAACTAGTAGGCCACGTAAAATGAGTGGGGTCGGCGAATGCAGAATGCGCAGAGGTCAGTCGCTACAGACCTCCAAACTTCATGTGTCCTTCAGATTAACTCAAGTACAGTGTGTGGATAGCTTTATGGAATGGGTTTCCATGGCCGAGCAGCTGCTTCCCAGCCTTACATCACCAAGTGTCATGCAAAGCCTCAGATGCAGTGGTGTATAGCTCGTTGCCACTTGAGTCTAGAGCAGTTGAGACGTGTTCTCTGGAGTGACAAATCATGCTTCTCCATCTGGCAATCTGATGGACTAGTCTGGGTTTGGCGGTTGCCAGGAGAACAGTGCTTGTTTGACTGCATTATGGTGTGGGGTTGTTTTTCAGGAGGTGGTCTCTGCCCCTTATTTCCAGTCAAAAGGAACTCTTAATGCTTCAGCAGACAAAGAGATTTTGGGCAATTTTATGCTCCAAACTTTGTGGGAACAGTTTGGCCTGACCTTAGCAGGATAAAACACCTTCTCGTCCAACATCAGTGTCTGACCTCACAAATGCGCTTCTGGAAGAACGGTCAAACATTCTCATAAACACACACCTTGTGGAACGCCTTCCCAGAAGTGTTGAATCTGTAATAACTGCAAAGGGCAGTATAGTGTATGTAGACATTACAGAACATTTAAAAAAATTATAAATGTATTCTAGGGAAATTTTACTTTGAAGTCATAAGCCATAGTTACATTTATATACACCAGCCTACCTGAGCTAGTAATCCAAATAATAAACATTTACACACATTTGCAAGTGCATTAACAATCTCAACAATCACTCTGTGCTGTTTTAGCACCGTGTCTTAGTGAGACTAGCAGGTTTAGTTAAATTACTATTGAACTGTTGCTTGTAAATGAACCGACAACATAAGTAATATTTAGACAGAGAGTTTTAGAGAGTTTAGACAGATAACATGGTCTTTAACTGTTAAAAAAGCACTGACAATTATTTCTTTTGAGAAATCTTTAATTAGGGACTTAAAGTTATCTGGCTAACTCTGAAATCCTGCTTTGTGAAATGCTCCCCTGGTCATAGATAATAGCAATGACAAACACTATGCATATTTTTCAGCTGTAGTGAAAATCTAATTCAGCTTCTTTTTTAAGAAATGATGCCACTGGCATCCTGATTTAATACTTTTTCATCTTCCCTCCTCACACCCACGTTTTAGCGATTACACAATAGCAGCTGAAATGCTTAGCTGCCTTAGTTCCCCTGTAATTAAATCTCCTGGAATCTATTTCAGTAGGAGTGACCTGAATTTATAGCTGGGCATCAAATTTGCTGGTACACTGATTCACATGGATGGCTATGCCCATGGGAGCAGACAGAAGCAATTGAACAGGAAAGGCTCTGAGTCTGCATGCTGAGTCTAAGAAACACCTTTGGGAAATTTCAGGCAAAAAGAACTGCAAACTGTGCCCTCCGTTTCAGTAATCATTTGTCTCAGCCACTTTTAAGAGTAAATACAGTTTTGGAGCAGTAAAGTGCAAAGGTAATTAGTGTGAAGAAAACATTTCTCTTTGGAGATTTCTTTTCCTTTCTGATCACTTGAAATAAATGCTGCTGTTTATATTACCTCCCTGATAATTAGAGGGCTTGTTATTCTAAAAGCATTCTTCTAAGGTTCTGTTTAGACAGCAGGGTGAAATGTTGGAATTGGTTTGTTTTCCTTTCTTTATCTAGTCAAAGGCACTGGATTAGGCATACTCTGACAATTTGCTGAAAGAAAAGCACTTGTATGAATGTGAGGTGCAATTATCAATTGAGGAAGTACTTAAAGCTCTGGTGCTACAGTGCGACTATATTTAAAGTCTTATTAATCATGACCGGGTTCATGAAGGGCAGACTTGCCATAGAGTATATATATATATATATATATATATATATATATATATATATATATATATATATATATATATATGCAGCCTTATGCATATCCTTGATAAGGCAGAGGGCAGCTCTAAGCCGTGGACAGCATTCTCAGTGGATTCTGAAAAAATCTTTTGATCATTTTGAATAGGACTTCCTGGCATTTCAAAGATTTGATTTTGGCCCATGTTTTATTCAAATGATTTCAACTCCAAAACCCCAATTTTGCCTGTAAAAATGACCCCGAAGGTTTGTGCCATTCTCGTTGGACATGAAGCATCTGTTCTCTGGCGTTTAAATTGGCCTTTGTTTAATTTGGCTCCAGCACATTTTCCAGTCTCCCAATACAAAACCACATAATTACCATATTTGTTCACTAATGACATTTTGTAATAGTGACTTCAACTAACCCATCATCAACACACTGATCACAATGGCCTATGTCACCCCCCCCCCCCCAGCCCTCCGTCAAAGACTTTCAAATGACTGTGAATTTACAAGTCACATGCACTTTTACACATTGTGCTATAGGAACTTATAATATGCATGTATCTTGCATCTCCTGTTGCTAAAGGAATGTCAGTAAAACAATAATAAAGAATGTGTGCACTTCAGAACTCTCGAGAAAGGAGTTAAATAAACATGCATGTGTTTAGGACACCTGCTTTCCGTGAATGGAGGGGGGTTTCCAGAGTTCTCTCGACCAGTAGAAGAGAGAAGTTTAAGAGAAGCCTGGCCACTTTCTATTTATACACTCATTGTGTATGGCAGAAAAACGCTAGAGGGCGCCTGCAGGGGAGTACTTCATGAGTAAGGAGTGAACTGAACTAAATGGGTAAAAAAACACTCAAAATTCTGCTCTGTGTTTAGGAAATTTTGCACTATGCATGTTTCTGTATAAACAACAAATAAATGAAGCATTTATAAACTACAGTTTTGTACAAAGGCTCCATAGAAACCCATTCATTTTGGAGTCAGACAAACCCATAACATACATGTGAGTGCCAAGTCTTCTCACTACATATTATCTAGTGTAAGTGCAGAACAGCTTACTATCAGTGCAGGCTTACGACTGAGGCAAGGAGTGTTTAAAGGGTATATTGTGTGAATTTCACGTTAGTGTTTTAAATTTTCTTTTTTTTCTTGTGGTGACTTGCACTAGGCTTTTACACAAGCCTTTGATGCTTACTAGAAATGTTATAATAGGAAGAAATGTAATTCATTGAATCCTCCCAGACTTTGAAGAGAAAATGACTAAATATTAGTGAAATAATCTGTCCATTCAGCAAGATATTTTACCTGACAATCAATCTTAAAATAAGTTACTTCCAGTTTAGAAATAAGCAGACACTGATAAGCAGATAAGTAGAAAAAGATTACTACAGCACAGTAATAAGTGAAATACATGAAAGCAAATAATTATTAATTACATTTTCTCCATTCAAAATCTTAGCACACTGAAAAACTAAAGGATAATTTAGTCATTTATTAAATAACTAAATTAATAATAATAATTAATACAAGTGAAATATGATTATTTTGTTACCAGAAACTTGTAATAGATTGTCACATCCTGTCTGTGTTCTTGTTTACCTCGTCCTGTCTTTGCTATGTGCGCCTGTCATTGTTTACGTTCCCCTGCCCAAAGCCACGTGTATCTGTTATAGTCATGTGCTCCTTGTGTTTCCGCCCCTCACCTGTGTTCATGATTCCTCCCGTTTCAGCTGTTCCTTGTTGTCCGTGTACATTTAAAGCCTCTGTTTTGCCCCGTCTTTGTCTGATATTGCTCCTGTGTGCATGTGCCTGTGTATGCTGTGTTTTGTGAGTGTTTGGTGTTATACTTCTGTCACGTGTGGAATTTCATAAAGAAAACCTGCACTTATATCCGCTGCTCCTGCCTTTTCCTGTTCATACGCAACATAGATAGACTGAACTCCACATTTAATTAAGAGCACATGTCTACAAATAGGAAATAGGAAAAAATAGGATTTTACAGCAATCACAGCCAGGACTGCACATGAGATTTCCCTCAACATGTATTGACAAACAAAGATCCACTCGTACCAGCACAACATGCACTAACACACCACCACCATGTCCCTGCTGTGCTGAGAATGATCTTCCATCCAAATAATACCTGCCTGTGGGGTTCCTACGTTAAACATGCTACGTTTAAATTGTTGATGGCAAAATTCTAATTTCAATCCTTTGAAAATACTTGCATTCTTCTCCTGACAATAAAACATTATCCACATCCATCAGCTCAAATAAAAGCTCCCAAAACTATTTTAGTATCAATCAAGGGTTACATAACCATGTCTGAGTGCTTACAAAACCAGTGCTTGGTTGAGATCTGTTGAACTATTGATCCACTGTTAGTGTACACTAAAATAAAGGTTGCTAAATGCTTCTTGGCTTGGGTATATGATTCTATTTAAAAAAACAAAGCATCACTTTATTCAAAGAAACACAAGTTTTTGTGAAGCCAAATGAGATACTTATATAGAGTTTGTTCACTATGCGTTAAGCTTGATTTATTATGCCCTATATTGGTATATAATTGGAGGTCTTTTATGTGAAAATCACTATTAATTGCATTATTAATTGAAATAATGCACACGTATTACTTTGCTATACAAATAAAAAAGCATATATTGTTATCTAAATTAAATTCTTATTAGTCCATAGCTTGCAGCATTTGATTCCTGTAAATCCTATGTGGCATCAGGTTTATTGCTTTCTTGCAATGTATTACTTACAGTAAATGTTTAACCCTCTGCTAACACCTTAACATGCGTTCCAGATTCTGAAGATTCCTTTGAACACTTGTATAAAACACTGACAAATTAGTATTCACCCTTTTATATACCAGTAGTGTTTTAGATTACTGTGCATACTGTGCTAATGAGCAGCTTGACAGATCTCTCTCTGTCCAATGCTCTTAGTGTGCTCCACCACTCATACGAAGCTCAAACCAGGAAAGAAGATTCATATACGAACAGACAGATGTAGTAATGCACACAAGAACGGATGAACAGATGTATGAATGACAAACAGATGGATGAACAAATAGAATGAATGAATTAACAATGTTAGATTATTTATAAACAAATGAGCAGGTGACAGGCAGATAAAGACAGGGCATTAACCTTTGCTAACCTTTGGTTATGCTTTGCTATAATTCACTCTTAAAACTTTCTCTGGCTCGGAACTGTTTTGTGTAGGCGGGGACAGAGATGTAAGCTTAATGATTGGTCAGGAAATGCTTACAGAATTACCCAAAGTGTTTATTAAAGTATACATACTTTGCATATTGTAGATCAGTGGAATTAAAGCTTGCCTGAGGCTTTAAGCACTATTCCAAAGCAATAACATCCTATGGTCACTTGATGCTACCCCTCATCATACTCCCTCATACTCCCTTATACTCCCTTATACTCCCTCATCTTCTAAACCACTTATACATCTTGGTTGCGGGGGGGGGGGGGGTTCTGGAGTCTATTCCAGCACTCGAGAGGGGGCCAAACAGCAGAAAACACAGTCCAGCGCCGGGCAGACACACTGACATATGCATTAACACAAACACTAACACCAAGAGTCTCACTCCAGTTGGCCTGACCGGATATCTTTTGACTGCTGGAGGAAACCCTACCTAACCGGCCCTACCTGCAACTAATAAGGATACATTTCTGCCAATTATACACTAATACAATGTGAAATTAAATCAAAATTTATGCTCTAAATTTTGCATAATGAGATCTTAATAAATTGTTTATTGTGCCTTATTACACCTAATTAGCCATTTTCACCTAACAGACACCCAATTACACACTAATACAGGTCATTATGAATGAAGCTTGATGCATGGAGAGCAAATGATTTAGTGAACTTATTTTAGGCTTAACTGAACAAAGACTTTCATAAAGCCCTGATATGTTTTCTGTAAAAATAAAGTGATCAAAACTTCAACTTGGTACAGAACCTTTGTAAGATGTTGAGGTTCTTTAAACTTTTAAAAGGTGCTTAGAATGTGAGAAACCACATTTCTACATGCAGATGTTTTTCTCAGTGTTGCTCATTGAAAGCATAACAAATAATCCCTTGTTAAAAAGAATATCCTCACATGTCTCATTAAAAAATCTATAATAAACCATGTATTCAAAGGTTCTTTGCAAAAGAAATTCTTCCCCGGCATCGCTTCAAACCCTTTTCTGGCACCTTTATGGATTATGGCTCACTGGGAGACCAAACTATGGGGTGCTAAAGCATTCTCTGGAGGTAGTTGATATAAAGACCTTCAACGCGGCTCCTTCCAAAATATGGCCTTTAGTGTACATATCAAATGTTCTTTTTTCAGAGTCCTTCTTTCTGCCTTTTGTAATGAGACACTTCATTTTCAAGCCGCAGTCAAAGAAAAGCAACTCAAAGTCACTCTCAGCGAGCGTGAAATCAGACCCTTGACATGTAATCGATATCCCACACACACATATTTCAACCCACATATTCCACAATGTACAGAGCAAATTGCCATTCAAAAGAATCCTCCAATATAATAGGACATTGTGCTGGTATTGAGCAACCGTCACAAGAACAAGGTAGTATTTTACCACTGTCTGCCAAAGTCATACGCTTCAGTGCTCTCAACTCAAGAGCCTTTCTGAATTCACCAAGAAAAAGGCATCAATAGGCTGACATATTGTAAAGTATGACCTTCATTTATTTCATTTCCAGTTCAATTAATTAAGTATTTAATGACTACTAAATTATTCATTGTTCAGTGTCAGGGAAAAAGGCTGAAAAATACAGCAAAGTATAATACTGTTATAATAACGTCACAATAAGTTTATTTTCAGGGACCCACCCAGAGTTTTGGACCAAATTAGGATGGGCCGGACCACCCAGGACCCCATGTGTTTCACACCTTGCTATATTAGATTATCTCACATCTCATTTCCTCTTAAATATCTCCTGAAAACGAAATCATTTATATTTAATGGCAGTGGTCTCTGATTTTTGCACTGTATAAACAGAGAAAACACACATGTTTAGAATAAATAGGTATATGCAGTATTTCAAGCAAATCTATAGTCATTGTCTTACATTTTAATAGCGAGTCTTGAGTTTCAGCTTTTGCCAACTATCCTTTTTTGAGTCCTATTATTGTATAAGCAACAAAGCAACTTTTACATCTTAGCATCATCAGTCATCTTGTGACATTTCATTTGAATGCAACAATTCCCCCCCAAAAGAATTGTTTAGTAGAAACAAATAACTACCCCCATTTGATGTTCAAGTCAGTTTACATTATGAATGCTCCAGGCAAAATAGCATGTGTTCAGGATGGCTATTTATTGCAAAGAGAGGAAATGGCTCACTATTAGAAATGGGGAAAAAAACTGAAGGTTTGAGTCACCCGCTTCTTTTCTTTGCTACTTATAGAACAAGAGTGTGTTAGACTTCTGTGAATCTTAATCTTGAACACGGCTAAAAGTATGTTTTTTACTGGGCTTTAAAACCATTACACTCTAAAGAAATGAGTCCAGACTTCCCTTCCTCGCTCACATAACCACATGGTATAACTGATAACTGATATTTCATATTAGATACTCAGTGATTCACAGCACTGGTTTATTCGTCTTTCCATAAAATTAATAACTGAACAGTAAGCCTTCATAAGGAGTTCAGGGAGTTAATATTATTGGTAGGAATGCTAAAAAAGTCATAGCAATAAAATATCATACATATGATTTTGGTTGCTTTAAGCATACTGTTCCATCATGAGCTGTGTGTCGTGTGTACTTAACGAAACAGTTCTGCTTCCAGTAATGTCTCTTTTACCAGCAGCTAAAATCATCCAAGCATGCTGAAGACTATATCAGAACAGTAATGCATTTCTTTAAGCTTTGCAGTCAAGGATGTTAAAGTTACCCAGAGCAGTTTTAAACCATAAAGGTGTAGGAGATAAAACATTTAGATAGAAACGTCATTAAAATGCAGGTAGAGAACAGTGTGTCTGCCTTGGTGCTCCTGCAAAGCAGGGTGAATTACCCTTTTGTCTCAATGTTTGAACTTCTATGAAGCTTTAATCTGTCAGTGAGAATCACACACTCTAATAATAAACTGTGGAAAGCTCATGATTTTGCCCATTGTGCTTGAATTCCACCCTTGGCCTTTAGACCTTCTGAAACCTTCTCTGCAAACCATTTGTATATGAATGGCTTGTGTTTTCTATACAGCTGCATACAATTGTTATGGGTACGGTGAGTCTTTTTATGCTCCCTTGATGACAGAGTGAAGGAAAATGAATTTTTAAAAGGAACAGTTGAGAATACTATTAATAAAACAAACAATAAAAGACTAACATTTAGAGTGAGAATAACTAAATACATTGCAGTGATTCAGGCCAGCGGGAAGCTGGTGTGGAGAGGTTTAGCAGAACATTGTCATAGTGTGTTAAGAGTCCATTTGAAAGACTATACCATGAGACAGAGGTCAGCATAAACGTAAACTGACATGAACTGCTACAGTAGTCAATATTTTCAGATGAAGGAAAGCCCTTGGTAGACATCCTGCTCTAACTGTCATCTTTTTTTTTAAATAGCAGTGTAGACTAAACAATAACATATGACACTTAATGAAATGTAACTGCTTCAAATGTGTAAATCATTGCATATCATATGAAGGATCATGGATGGATTGAATGATTCCTAGCTGTAAAAGTCACAAACAAATTTATGTTTATTTCCAGCAAGAGAACTATTTGAGAATATAAAGATGTCTAACAAATGAAACGACAATGATGTTTTCTTGTTTAAAGTGAATAAATAATTAAATAATATCTAATCACACTTATACCAGCGCAACACAGTGTCACTGCAGTACTAAGAATGATCTATTACTTAACAGTGCTTGCTCTGTGGTGGTCCTTTGGGGGTCCTGACCATTAAAGAACAGGGTAAAAAAAATGTTTGTTGTTGAACAACAAAGTGTATCTATATGGTAGGTGGGTAAAACAGACAATGTGTGTAGATGTAGTTTAGATGAGATTTCGGAATTAAATAGAGCATATACGTTCAGGAAATGTGCTGAGATTTGCTCTAGCCCCATCATTTGGTCAATACCAAAATATGAGAGGTGGTCCACCCCACCCTAGAGTGAGTGTTATGTGAGTTTTTCTTTGATCTATATTGGCATAAATGGTTTGTGCAAACATTTAATTTAATATAGATCTTGAAAGGACTGGGGGTGGCTTGTGGGGCATGACTGGGGAAACACCAAGACTTGTACGGCTCAGCTTGTGTGGCTCAGCTGCTCCACTCTGAGATCTGTCAGCAGGGCTTTATTTCAGTTGCCCCTGGAGTGTGAGTTAAGAAGAAGGTGATGGTGGGAGCCTGTGAGTCATGTCTCCGCTGGAGAGAAAGAAAAGGACTGTAGTGTGTTGGACATGCTGAATGCGCTCGCTCGCACAAGTCCTGTGTTCATGCTCTACAACCACAGACTGTCCACTGTCACTGCCCATGCATCAACTGCTGCCTTTCCCCCGCAGGAGAGCCCAGCTGAGGTCAGGGGGGCAGCAGTCCTCCTGGTGCAGTGGGGCTGATTGAAAGTGAGCGCACTAGAGGGCATGTGCTGTATGAGATTGTGCTGAGTGGTGTGCTCACTGCATGGCAGTGTACATGGGCTCAAGTTAGAATTTGACCTCTCAGCAGTGCTTCATGCTCTCCTGTAGAGACTAAATGTGACTATATCTGTACTGAATTTGCACTAATATTCTTTTATTTCAAGTCTCACATGAATCACTGAAAATTTTCAGTTGCGTTCATTTTGTAACTTTTATTACTTTAAATAAATTGTTCCGGACTTGAAGACCAATCTGAGGCTGATTCTCTAGCAATGTTCCGGAGATATTTCTTCTTTTATGTGTAGTCTTGCATATGACCTCAACCTGAGAGTGTAAATGATTTAAATTGTTTCATAGAGCTACTGCGAATCAATGAAAGAGTTACAATCACATTAACAAAAAGTTACACAATTCCAATCACATGTTCAAAGTATTTTTTATCAACAGGACCTATTAGATAGACTATTGTTAAAAAAAATTGTTAGTAAAAAAAAGACACACCCATTTGCACAGAAGGGACAGTCAATATAACATTGAAACACACATATATATATATATATGTGTGTGTGTGTGTGTATGTCACATTAGATCACATCAGCTTAATAAGATCACTAAATCAAAAAACATCAGCATATGAAACAAGCGCATACATATTACCTGTAGCAACAAAACAGGAAAATTTTACTTTTACTAAACTTTTAATTTTACTTTGACTTTGTGCTTTTTAATGCACTTGCAATATGACTATAAAGTGAAATTTTGCTGTTTTGTTGCCACAGGTAATATGTATGTGCTTGTTTCATATGCTACTGTTTTTCAATTTGGTGAATTTATTTAGCTGATGTGATCTGAGTTTGAAGATGTCTCAACTTACACGGTTTATTTCACTTTCGTTTAGGGTTATTATTATTATTGGTTGGATGATATTGTCAAACAAGTGGGGCCAATTTCTTTTAGCTATTATAAGAAGCTCATAAAATCTATTCTGCCTGCAAATAGTGTGGCTTTAATTATAGTTGACTTTCTGCTGTGTTAATTTCCATTTTGCGGGTGCAAATCAAAGCTATAGATAAGACATCATGCAGTTTGGGTTTATGCCACGTAATTTGTTTCCTAAATTTTGGATTCTATTTCCAATCCCGTTTTCGGCTCTGACTGGATGCCCACCAAAACAAAACTAAATGAGAACCAAATCTTGTTCTTGACTAATCTTGATACATTTTCCAAGCAATTACAAAAGGAATGTTATGCAGAACTGCCTTATGTCCCCCTTTGAATAGACTAAAATACTGTTTTGCTTGGCTGGATACTAATCCTTCAGTGAGATAAGGCCTTTTACTGCAAGACTGCAGTTCCATTTGTTTTGCTTTTTTTTCATAGCCTTTGTGAAAGATCTAAGAGAAAACAAAATCCTCTTCCAGTGCAGCTATACAAGTGACTATATTTGTACATTTCACATAATGCAGTAATACCTCTAAGGCAGTTTGAGAACTGAGAGTTAAAGATTTGAACATGAAGCAGAACAAACACAATCAATATTACATCTCAGATAGTGAATAAAAAATATCCCTCCATATTAAAATGTAATGGTATGAAAATGCCTCTGTATAAGTCACATCCATCTCCCAAATTAGAAACACTGAAAAAAAACATACTGCACATAGTGTCTCATGTATTATAATAAAACCATACACTTGTAAAGTCCCATAGTTCATTCCAGTTGATTTATTACAGAAAATCTTGAGACTAAAGAAATATTAAGGTACCTGTTCTGTGTAGACACAACAGCGCATGGTGAGAGATGTTTAATCTCTAACCACTGCAACATCGCCATAAATGGTAAACAAGATTTTGCTATATTAAAAAGAAATACAAAAGGAACTTTAATCTGATTTGTCAGCGCTGTACAAAAAAACCTCAACCTCTCCAAGACATTAACTTTACAAGAGAAGATAAAGGTTGAAATATTTAAAATGTAAAGAAATTCCTTCAGTGTGTGTATATATATGTATATATATACATATATATCTGAGCCCCAAATCACAACATTTATTTCACTTCCATTCAGGGTTATTAGTTAGGACTATAGTTTCTTATAGCCATTTTAAAAATACCATAATTAATTTTGCCTGTAAATATTGTAGCTTTCATTTCAACTGACATACTGCCATGGTATTATTCATGTTCCTGATGCAAGTCACAGCTATAAATAATACAGTATGCAGTCTAGACTTATGTTACCTATTTTTTGTTTGTTTGTTTTTTTTTGTTTTTCAGCTTTAATAATGACCAAAATAAAACTATATGAGGACAACATTCTGAGCTTATCAGTTGAGTTTTGGGATATAATTACTACTAGTAAAATAAGAATTTTACAACCATCATTGTAACAAATCAATATTTTTATTTCAAATTTCATTTGTACAAGTACTGATTAGTATATCAATTATTTGTTTTTATTTGATTTTCGATATCAATAAATTTGTGCTACCAGCAAAACTCATGTGTGTCAAAGCTGTATTTAGGGCATTCAGCCATCATCACGATCAGCCTTTGGATTTCCATCATGTGACTACAAATATGAGGACAATCAAACTGGTCCTTTACAGGAAAGGACAAAGTTTTATTATATTTTTCATTACATTTTTTTACACAATGTAGAAAATGTATACTGTATGGTTCAGAGTAGCTCTAAATGAAAGGGCATCGAGAACAGAAAAAAAAACTGAATGTAATTAAGACACCAAAAGACACCCAGGTGGCTCCTGCAGTTATTCTTGAAGCAAATAAAGCCTTACAAGGAAAAGTGACTGAAATCTTCTTTTCCCAGAGCACGTCTGCTGTATGATGTGCAGCATTATAATTATATTATTATATATTATAATACATATAATACCTATATATTATAATACACTATTTATCAAGAACTTTGAATATATTTCAGCTATTAATAATTCAGGTAGAGACTTCCTCAGCCTGCTACGTGCTATGCAGAATAGTGATCATTATGCTTAAGTTTTCTTTTCCTCCCCTTTTGACTTGTGACATTCCTGTAGATCTATATTCTGCTAATCACATCTTGCGCAGTGACTCAAGAGTTCTTATGATCCTTCGCCATGTCACTTGCACATGATGCCAGTTATCATTTCACTGCACAGGGGTCAGGCTCTGACAAACCAGTCCAGATGGTGAAGCGCTGAGGGGGGCCAATGAGGTGGTCCATTCACTCAGTCAGCCTGATAAACGTGCATGGTGTCTCTCATCCCTCCATCATCTTGACTCTTTCTAGTAGGAAAGTGCAGAAACATCCATTAGTGAGATTGTTTTCCTGCAACATCCACATTTACACGCAGTAACAAGTTGCTTCCAGACCGAACACCCGTAGGGTACTCTCGGCAAACATCAACAGAGAAATTGGATTTCTTGCTTTTTTCTGCCACAGTCTTTTTTCTGCCTTCTATCTGCCTGCTTTCTTCCCATTCTTGGCTCCTCTCTTTCTCGCCGTTGTCTCGGGGATACATTCTGCCATTCATTTATTAGAGCTGTCATCTGCTTTGAGTTAGAGAAGAGGTGATAAAGAAAGATGGCGCTTATGTAATTGGCAAAAAAGTGCCTGGAAAAAAGAAAACATGGAGGGATTGATGTGAGTAAGAAGAAATCTGAAAGCACTCAACTCATATTAAGCCCTGCATTTGTGATCCTGGGTCATTTTGTAAACAGCTCAAAGACTATTCCAAGTGCAATAATGAATAAGTACGCACAGCAGCACAAACTCTAATAACAGACCTTGACAAGTGTAGCTTTGGATGGATGGTTTATCATTAATTCACCTGCAGTTTTTAGAGAGTAATTGTATAAAACCTTGGACCCAAAACAGTAACAGAATGTGTGCTGTATCTGACAGGTGGTTACCCCACATTGAGAGTGACCCTGCATGCCAGATCTCCAATTAGGTTCCTCTTCATAGGTTGTGGCTCACAAGGCCCCACTCATAATGCTGTAATTCACTCATTAACAACACATGCCATCCCTTGACACCGACCGAGCTCCATCTTTAATCAAACCATTTGCGTCCGGTGGCAGGTTGCCAGCTGCACAGCTCTCAGAAATGCTTGTTTTTGCCAGGTCTGTTTGTGTGGGCTACTCTAAAGACATTGGAAGGACGCTATACCTCCTTTAACTGTGTCTGCTACACTAGCTGGCTTAGAAATATACCATTTTTAGGATCTTTATCTGCCATATACATTTTTTTAATGTTAGAAATTGTGCTGCTCTGGTATGTAAACAATTTAAAAGCATAGAACAAACAACTGGTTAAAGTATTGCAGCTGTTTGCAAGTCTCTGCACATATTCAACAATGCTAAAGCTTTCTTTTACAGTCAGTGACTGTCACTGGCATCTGGCCTCCTTAAAACACATCCAGCATCCACCATTCCACACCTTTCCTCTCACATGACTATTTTTGCCAAAGGAGAGAAAATAGAAAAGTCGATTGTGATGCTGTAAGAACATAATCATGCTGAACTTGATCTTCTTTAAAAACATTATCATGACAAAAGACACACACACACACACACACACACACACACACACACACATATATATATATATATATATATATATATATATATATATATATATATATATATATATATACACACACATACATCTGACGTGCTGGTGCTGGTGTGTTGGTGTGTGTTGCACTGGTATATGTGGATCAGACACAGTAGTGCTGCTGGAGTTTTTAAACACTTTATCCACTCCCTGTCCAAGCACTGTCTATTAGACACTCCTACCTTGTACATGTAAAGTCAGAGATAGTAGCTCATTTGCTGCTACACAGTTTGTGTTGGTCACACTGTTGTCCGGATAGTGTTGGTTGGCATACTATTCTCAGTCCAGTAGTGACACTGAGATGTTTAAAAGCTCCAGCAGCCTTGCTGTGTCTGATGTACTCATACCAGCACAACATACACTAACACACCACCCCCACATCAGTGCAGTGCTATGACACACCAGCCAAATAATACCTGCTTTGTAGTGGTCGTGTGGGGGTCCTGACAATTGAAAGACAGTGTAAAGGTGAGTAAACTAGGTACGTAGAAAAAATGATGGACCTCAATCTGTAATTTTAGAACTACAAAGTGTGCCTAGGGTAAGTGGCACTCATAAAATGTTTTTAAATGGTTTTAATGTTATGGCTGATCATTGTATAAATATACACACATTACATTAAGCAAAATTGTTGATTTATCTATTTCTTATAGACCCATCATTGTTGATATGCAGACATTTTCAGTGCCTGTAATGCAAGTTATCAAAGTATAAATATACAGTACACAGTTACAATATACTCTGCATAATGGCATTTCATCTGTTTACTTAATACAAAAGAAAGCTGACAGCATTTCATCACTTTTGGTGTGATTATTTAATTCCAATAAGAACCTTGTATCAGTAATTACATCATTTTTAATGCTATAACAGTTTTGACATTGACTTACATTTGCCTTAGTGTAAAAATCCTTTTACAAATTAGAATCACAGCTTTCAGAAAAAAAAGGTCTGGTGTCTCCTATTTCTCGGACGAGTATGTAATGCAAGCATGCCTTTTCCCAGTTTGGGCTTCTCAAACTCCTTCAGCACACATCTTGAAATACAGCTAAACATCTGCAATCAGTGTCTCAGAGTAGCATGTAGATAGCAATGCATGGTTCCTTAAAACTTGTGAAATCCATTTCAAAGCTAAGCTGTAAACTTTGGAAGTCTTAAAAAAGATAAAAGCATGTGTCAGATGATAAAAGTTGGAGTCCCACAAAGCCCATCATACCCTGGCAACACACAAGAATGAGACCTGTTCTTGATCTCTTGCATGATCTCTCATGTGAAGCTAAAATAGCCAGTACTCTTTTTGAACTGATATGAAAGGTGTCCATCTCATAGCAACCTTTCATCCTGATCTTCTCCACTTCTTGAATGATAACTCTTGCAGTTTCGTTTATATCAAAAGAACTCATCCAACTCAAACCCCGCTATATGTATTTAGTACAATAATAGCACCAGTTCCCTATTTAGAGTGGATTACAAGATGACTTTGATACTGACAGCAGTGGCGACTGATTTATGTGGTTTAGCCATTTAACAAGAAATTAAATGTGTGATGGATTCTCCTGCATGTGGATGAACTTCGTAACTGTTTAAATATGTAGCATTATTAGCAGTTTTCTTGGCTTTATCTCAGGTTTGTGAGAAACACTGTATGTTTATTATTTATTATATGTATTATTATTTCATCTCTTTACATATTGTTTTATTTCTGTGCTTTGGGTGTTTCACAAATCACAATTATTAATTTTCGTAATTCAGCATATTCGGAATGGTTACTTATGAAGGAAGAATGCAAGCACAAGGTGAGAATGCTTTGACCAAGAAAAACACAAATCTGTACTCAGTCAAAGTACTACAATAAGAACAGAACACAGAATAGACCAAAAATAGAATATGAACACAAATGGAATATATACAAAAGTTTGATAATGTGAATGTTTCTGCTAAAGTCCTTTACATATTCTTTTGCTTGTGCTAATGTCTTTGCACTTTGTGTGTGGAACTATGTGCATTTATCATGTTGTTTTGGTATTGCTGCTCCCAGATTTCCTTCTGGAGATCTGTAGTGTATGCCTGTCTATATTACTGCACAAAGTACTACCCATTTTCATTTGTTTCTTTCTGTAATCAAACCAGCCATAACATATAATTGATAATTGATGAGAAGTTGCATAAAGAATTAAAAAAAAATTTCAAATTGTAGAGACCATGCTAGACCTGCTTGACCACCAAAACAAAAACAGTATGTTTATTAAAAAAGAAGAGAAAATCAAATCAATACTATGTGTAGCTGTCAAGAAGTTGTTATTGAGGAAAGAAAAACAACAAAAAAGAAAAAATTAGCTAATCAAACAAAGAAGCTTCTTTTTTAACAATGGACAGACCACCCCAGAGTTTAGGCATTAGCATTACTGAATATGTTTAGCAGTATTTAGATTATTAGACATAGGAATTGCATCAAGCTTCCAAAACTGAACTTTGGAGTTGAATACTGATCAATTATGAAATTAGATTTACTTGTTGAGGGTTCTGAGTATGTTTTGTAAAATATAAGCTTTCAGATGCCACAAAATAAAAAAAAATGTATGTCAGTCACATGAGAGACCAAGAACCACAAAGGGCTTCAGGCTGCATTCACACAGTCCAGTTCTGAAACTTAGCAGCTGAGAAACTGGTAGGCGAAGACTGATAAAAGATTAAAATAGGGTGGATGATCAGTAGGTAGGAAAGCTAGGTGGGAGGGCATGACCATATTTAATATATATAGGTAAAAATAATATAACACTATATTAGATTGCAATATAATAATAATAATAATAATAATAATAATAATAATAATAATAATAATAATAATAATAATAATAATATCATACATGTATTCTAAAAGGGATGTATTTGAGATATTACAGCTATATTTGCTGGAAGCAGTTGTCACAGAAAAAAGTTCCTTTTGCAATTTTTAAATGTTCACATGAAAGCTTGATGAATAACACACATTAGCTCTACAAAAGCTGCAGAGATAACATATATTCATTCTGTGAAAATTCCTATACATGCAGCCGTATCTCACTACCGATTGATGTCCTTTAGGATTCGATACGCACAAGCCAGTCTTTGAAAGCACTATCTATTATGACCAGAGGATGTGTTCTTAGTTCATTAAAGCTATAGGAGATGGAAAGTGGCTCAATGTCCTTTATAGTGGGGTGTGGTTGAGATACGGCAGGTATCTGTGCAGTGGAAGGGGGTCATGTCCGTAGAGAGCTGAATCTGCCTTAGATGCGTCCCCACTCTGACGCTGGTCACGATCAGCACTCCCTGCATCTGATAAGCTGCTTCTGTGAGCTTGCCGAGAGGCACTATCACACTGAAGTACTGGGCTTATCAGGACTGGACCTGTTGCGAATTCAGTCATTATCTGAAGCTCACATCAGCACCGGTGAGCACTGGAGAGCAGAACAGGTAGGTGGAGTTTTGTGTTGTAGAGCTAGCATACTCTGAGTTGGAACACTGTGTGGACCTGGGTGTTGTTTTAGACTCTTAAGAGTCTGTGGTTAAAGGTGTTCACAGGGATGGTTTAGGGACATTGAGATAATGAGGGTATTTTTTTAGTATGTAGAAGTCAGACAAAGTAAATCCAAACCTTTGCCTCTTTCAGCTTCTACTCAAATGGGGTTACATGTTGTAACTTACACCATCTAAAATTTCCTAAATCTTGAGTGAACACTTTAGTTTTTGTCTGGAGTGCTCTGTCCAATCATCCCACATTACAGTTTTCTCTCACTAAACCCAGCTATTCCTGCACAAAAGTTTGGCTTGGACATATGGCACAAAAAAAAATAATTTGTATAAAACATATGTAGGTGGAGATTCTTCAAACTTTGCACAGGCTCTTCACACTCAGGTGTTGTGCTTTATATATGCAAAAGTTTGAGCAAAACTACTGTTACTGTGAACAGTTAAGCAAGTTGAAACTGAAATGATGTCTAAAAGACACATTCTCTTTGTATTTTAAGAAAAAAACAATTTTTTATACTCATTTATACTCATTTGCCTGAAGCATTTTGCATGGTTAGTAGCACCCCCTATCAGCTTGTTAATGCTTTTTGTAGCCAACCGATAGTTCAAAGTTTTTTCACTCATTTGTCTTCCAGTTCTGTGAGATTGCTGAACAGTCTTGGGTGCACTGCAATCCACAGATTTTCAGTGATGTTCAGGGCCATGGTAAAGCCTTCAGCTTGCACTACTTGAAGTAGTCTATTGTGGATTTTGAGATGTGTTTAGGATCATTATCTATTTGTAGAAGCCATCCTCTTTTTAACATCAGCTTTTTACAGATGGTGTTATGTTTGCTTCTAGAATTTGAGTGAATCCATTATTCCCTCTACTCATGAAATGTTCCCAGTGCCATCGGCTGCAACACAACCCCAAAACATGATTGATCCACCCCCATGCTTAATGGTTGGAGAGATGTTCATTTCATGAAATTCTGTGCCCTTTTTTCTCCAAACATACATTTGCTGAGAGTTATATTGTATCCTCAACAGTCCACAGGACTTGATTCCAAAATACATAATTACTTCTAATATAATACATAATTACTTCTGAGGCTGAAATGTGTGTTCAGCACTCAGAACAGTTTTTTTCTGAAGACTCTTCCATGGAGGTTATATTTCTGCAGGTGTAACTGAACTGGAACAATGTACTATAACTCCAGAGTTATCTTCCTAAAGGTCTTTTGCAGTCCAGCAGGGGTTCTGATTTTGCCTTTTTAGCAATACTAAGAGCAGCTGTCTCTTAATTTTTTATTGGTCTTCCAGACCTTATCTTGACCTCCGCTGTTTGTGTAAACTGCCATTTCTTAATTACATTTGGAACTGAGGAAATGGCCACCTGAAAACACTTTACTATCTTCCTCTAGCCTTCTCCTGCTTTGTTTTCATTTTCAGAGTGATAGACAGCTGCTTAGAAGAACCCATGGCAGCTGTTTTTGGGGACCAGGTTAGAGGAGTGTGGGTATTCTTAAAGCTTTGAGATTTGCATTACCTGGCCTTTCCTAATGATGAACAGGCAAATTAAGGTCTGAGTGCTCACATCTCCTAGGGTTCCCATACTTTTGCAAGGCACTTCTTCCCTTTTTCACTCTAAAATTGTATGAAACCAATAAAATACACTGATAATGCTTAAAATGTTGAAAAGTGTGCTATCTTTATGTTTCATCAACTTGCTTGACCGTTCACAGTACCAGTAATTTAAAAAAAGGGAGCCCAAACTTTTGTATGCCCCTGTATATATTATTAATGGAATATATTACAAAGGAACCACATATAATTAATAAAACTGGAAGTACTGAGAACTGCTGGCAGTATTTTTTTATATCAAGTTATAAAGCAGTAATTGTGCTGTCTATGTTAGCTTCTGCAAAGCTGTGAATAGATTTCACTGCAAAGGGTTTTCACCACTGACCTTTCAGCTCTTATTGTTCACTAGCAACTTAACCCAGACTAATTAAAAACATAAGACTCGATTTCTATTCTGTTGGCAGAATGGCCACTAAGCAGTCTGCAGAATCCCAGGCTTGTTTAGGGAACCAACAGTGGTTGTTCTATGAGAGCATTCAAAAGAATCATTTTTGGCACTTTCATATTTAAAAGTATTTGAAAAAAACTGCCTCAAGTTGTACACACAAACCTACAGGAACACTCTGCTGTTCACACCTTTACACATATTTAGCACCCAGAGTTACTTTTGAAGACATCTCGGATATGATTCAAGCAAACAAAACGTGACACATGTCACAATGCGTGTGCCTGCACCTTGACCTTTCTCACCAAGAATAGAGTGCCACCAGACTCCAGCCCCATCACTCCACCGCTGCTTTTCCTGATTGGCACACTTTAATAGACCTACTCAGCAGTGTGACTTGCTGTAATCAGCCGGGTGACTGCATGCCAGTGCCCCAAACAGAGCACTGCAAACCTTCAGGCAATCATTCACAGTACCCAGCCACGGAGGGTGTGAAACCTTTGTTATGGAAAATCACATTTCTTTGACTGAATGCTTATCATTGGGTATGTTAGATGTGATTTTTTTTCTCTTCTCCATCGCCCCCCCTCCCCACCTCCCTTAAAAACAACAAAAAAACACAATATTTTCATGAGTGAATCAAAGCCGTGCCCTTTTCATCAGCACATTCAGACAGGGGCAATTTGCAGGTGGTGATGGCTTGCAGGCTGAATGCTACTGTGGCAGCTATTTCTCTTTTCTTAGAAAGAAAGCGAAGAGGCTTCATTATGAGCATTGTGCCTTGAACTTACAATTGGAATCATTTCTTGATTTATTTCTTTTTACTCATTTTGTCACTTACTGACAAGCCTATTCTTCGTCAGTGCTTTTATACTGTTCTCACTGCATAGTCTTTGAAAGACAAATTCAATGCACTGTTCCCTGAACACAGAAAAAAAACCCCTGACAAAAATCTAATACTGAGCACATCATCTTCCTTATTTTCCAAAGCAGATATGGGTTTTGTGCAGATAGGGTATACAGGTAGAGTGTTTTATTCTTAAAACACATACAAAAAGGCAGTTTTCTGCACAAATGCATCCTAGAACGTATAGCCAATTAAGCATCTGGAGGTAATAAAGAGAGAGAAGTAAAGTTTTTAATAGTTACTGAGTTGGACTCGGTTGTGCAATATCCCTGGGTCTAAACTAAATGGATGAATAATTGCTGTTTTGCCAACCGAGTCTGCAACTATGAAAAAGAAACAATAAACAATTTTTGGTGTAAAGGCTTGAGCTGTGCACCTGTGGCACCTGTGACAGTGCAAACAAACACCTCCCTAGCACAGGAGCCGAGTTGACTGGAGCTCTGGAAAAGCCACTTTTAGAACAACAATAGGATCTACAGTGACAAATGTTTCGTAGGGATTCTCATTTAGTTTTCACAAATGTAATTATTTGAATGTAAAAACACCTCACACAGCTCTCACGACAGTGATTGATGCCTTGTTCATATTTTAAAATGCAGCTCCCAAAGGATTCATCTCGCCTTTCTTTGTGTGGTTGTTTCTTCAGTCAGAGCTGTAATGGAATACCTGACGCACGATTACACAAGAACAATAAATCTCAGAGAGGGTACCATTTATTACCAAAAGACATGCAGTTCTCAATAAGCAGGACTCAGCAGCGCTCTGGTCCAAACCAACAATAATCCAATCCAACTTTAGCATAATGTATTTAGGATTAGAGCAAAAGTAACAGTTTTGTTCACGTGATTCATAATTCAGTTACAGATTAACTTCTGAAGTGTTTCCTGCTTCAGAGTATCTATATATTCCAGACAACAGACCTGGAAAGCAAATGTTTTTAATATGACTAGGAAGGGCTGCCAAAGAATAGTATTCTCAGTCATGTCAGTCTTGTTTTAAAACAGAAGGTCTAGAGCTCATATTCACATATGTGTTATTTACATAACCTAAAGGCAATTTCACAAACTCATAAACCTGCCCATAAAAAAAGTCCCAATTAACACCAAAGAACACCAGTTACACTTTATAAGGCAGTAGATGGGGAGTACGCAGCTCACCTCAAATCATTTTAAAAGCATTTGAGAAAGATTAATAACTTTTTTATACAGGCAACCTGCTCATCTCTGCTGGAACCTAAACTAAACCTCCTGCAGAACCATCTTTTCTAAAAGTATAGATTTACATGTTATAGACTACTTTGTACTGTCTCTGCTTCACAATGATATGAGCAAATCAGTCAAAGTGCAGTAATGTGTATAGAATGTGCTGCATTAGAAATGCTGCTAAACGTCAAGCTTATGTTCATTTAAGATTTGATGGATTAAAACTTTCACGCTCTGTTTACATTGTTGGGTAGCTCATTTCCAGATAAAAGGAAGAGGTGAAATATGAAATATGAATACCTAATATGGCTGAGGTCACAAATGAAAAGCATTTGTCAGTTTATCTCGAGTGATGGATTTGCTCTGTGTAGGTTTAAGCCACATATGATCTATGCCAGGTTTTTGTGGTCTGGTTTTGGCTTTAACTAAACACAGTAGTGGCAAACCTGCTAATAGGTGCACAGAGATATGAACTAGTGCTCAGAGTCACTATTACTGAATTTTAAAGATTTTTGTTGGTGCTGTAAGATTCTTGGTTGTGCACTGCGCACAGTGTATTGACCCAACAATGTCATTTATTAGGTCATTTATTATACAAGTGAACATGTATACCTATCTAGTCCTCAAGGCAACTTGCACATGCTATTGCATTGGCTAGTCATGCCTTTGATCTGTTACACGCCATGTTTTTATATTTCATGCTCAAGTCCAGTACATACACCATTGGACTGTAATAACGTTGTGATGTTTTTCTTCTTTTGAAATTAATTTAGGCTACAAAATCCATCACTAAAAGCTCAGACTGCATGTCTGTATGATCATAAACAAAAGTACATCGTTATATGCCATTAAAAACTAATTTAAAGTACATAAAACATTTTATCTATATTACTTTATGCATAGTACAGCCCACATATAATTTATGACCTAGCTGTGAAAAATGTACTGGGGAAATAAATACTTCCAGTGTTTATACATTTGCATAATGTGTATTATCTTGCCAGCAGAAGGATCTGTTTACAATGCTTTGCCTTGCAGGAAAAACAAACAAACAAACAAACCTGTCCATCTTACACATGCTATCTAAATCACTATGAGAAGTTCTGAGTCATTAAATTGTGAGGGGAAAAAATACTTTTTACTTTTTCCTCTTGATGCCTTTTACTTACCCTCTAACCTCTTTCTCAGTCACTTGGTAGGCAAATATGCACCACAGATGAAGGGAATATCAAAGTGCAGCAAGTCTTGGAAGGCCTGGTTTTGAAGAGCCACCTTAGATACATATGTAATCAGCGCAGCTCTCAGATAGGTGTCAGCATGACAGATGAGAGGAGCGTGTGAATATGGACATATTCAACAAGGTGCCGTATGGTTTTATATAAATAAATAACTAGATATATGGAGATATAGAAAGTGGAACATCAGAGCATGACAGTTGAGCTGGCTGCTGCTACAGATAGTTGTGCATTGAGAAAAAGAAGACTGGGCACTGGGGTCTGGCTTTTGCTTTTGACAGGCCCTTGCAGAGCATTTAACTGCTGTCAGCAAACACACACACACACACACACACACATATAAACAGAGAGAGAGAGAGAGAAGAAGAAGGGAGACTTTCAGAGGTCAAATGACTGGCTCGCTCAACTGGCTCGCCTGTCAAAGCCCACAAACTCTGTGACGAGAGGAAGTACAAAGCATAATCGAGAAATGTAGAGGAAAAAAAACAAGCCTGGTGGAAAAACACCTCTGATCAACACTAAGAACTGGCTTCAAAGTTCAACTACCAAACAAAACAGGACACAAATTTATTGTAACCAACATTTGACCAGCCTTTTGATGGGCTTGGTGGGCTGCCGAGAGTGGTCGTTCCGCTGCTTTGACTAAATGTGTTGAGTGTGAAAATGTCAGCGTAACCAGACTGTCCACTTTAATCGCCTTCTGTTTATACAAGTGTTTGATAGGACAGTATGCTATATATCTTTGAGCTTTAATTGTGGGAAACAAGAAGACGTGACTTTGTCTTTTCTTCTCTGTCCGAGAGCTCAGTGGGTGTCTGTGCCCTCAGTCATACTGAAAAGATCAGTAGACAAACCTGAGCAGACCCTTCCTGCTGAGCCTAAAATGTTAAAAGGTTGAAATGTTACGACTCCGATCCACGGCCAAGAATAGAACAATGTCTTGTTTGCTCCAAGCTGGCATTCACAGTAAATCTAAAGTCCAGGGAATATCAGATAATTCCACCTATTCTCTCTCCTTGCCATTTGGCCACATCACTCTCAGCTGTCTTATCTCTGACAGTGCGGACCACATCCCCCTCCTCCCTCCCCACCTCTCCTCCCCGTATCTAGTAGCCATGACCTCCAGACTCAGCCCGGAGAACAGAAAGGAAGCATTCCCAAGCTGTCAAAACCTACAGATACCGGCTCCACCTTTCTGTCCTTGAGCTTGCCAGCGAAGGACAGATGGAATTAGGATAGGCTATGCAAATATTGGGCAAAGGAATAACATTTGGATTTGTTTGGATTTGTTGTAGTTGTTGTGTGTTCACATAAAGTGTGCCACTGCTAATCAGTGGCATCCAGCAGCACATGCTATGTACAGAGGATTTATGTGTGCTACATTTTTATTACGGTAAAGTGCAACCAGGGCAAAGACTGAGGACAACTTAGCAACAATGCTGTAATTATGTAGGTGCCTTACTTGAGACTGATGTTCCTCTTTAAGATTTATAAACAAGCAAATAGTTGTAGGAAGAACAGTGAAAAACTGATTAATGCACACTGAGGCTTACAAGCTTACATTAGAAAATCAGTTTAATTTTAGATAATGAGTTTGGGGGTCAGACAGATTTATATAATGTACAAATTTAGGGCATTCTTTTCCATAGTACATTTTCACCATGTACAAAAACCACAGAACAAGCCATTTCTAACATCTATTTTTAGGGTTTGATTTTTATTCACTATTAAATAATGTCATTTTCAAGATTCTTATTTTACAATTTCACAATAACAACAACATGCAATTGACTTCTCCTGTAATAGGCATGTAAACCCTCAAACTGCAGGCAAATTAATCATTTATTAATCTAAAGGATAATGATGATTTTGTGAATTAATAAGTTACTACTGTGAAACTAGTATGAAATAGATATGAAAGTGAGAATTTAAAGTACAGGGACTTTGAGTTAAAAGGATGAAACCAATGGAGGAGAGATAATTGGCTAAAGTAGCAGTTATTAAAAGATGCAACCGGTCAAATTCATACTCCAAACACTAGGGGGCAAAGAAATACATATTTCCTTCTCCTTAATGTTACCATTAACAGCTGTTTGATTACCTGTTTAGAAAAAATGCTGTCAACCAGCTTTGTTGCTGTGTTTGCAGTTTCTTTCCTTCCTTTTCTTCTTAAATGATTTAACCAGGAGCAGGAACTTCAACATGATTGACCAGAGGTCAGAATACGCTGTCAGGGCAGCAGCACTACTTCATCTTCTCATGTTGGACTAACTCGACTAGATGCTGACTCACTGTCGCCTCTACGGGTACCAAATGGTATTGCACAACAAGACAGACTGGGGGTAGCTGCTTAGCATGCTAACTTTAGTAGGTATCTGAAACAATATACAAAAGGTCTTTGCCTCACAGTTAACACTGTTGTTACTTTGCATTCTTTGGACACTAACAAATTGCACCTTCAAGCGTCTTGACTTCGTGATGGTGTTAAGAAACAAATGGATGTTTGGACTATGAGGCGTTTTATACACCCGCCTAAAATTTAAGGATTATTACATAGACTTTAAAAACCCTTTCAGAACTTTTATTATCGACTTATCAACTAAGAAGAGCTCAGCTTTTGCAGTGTAGTCCATATGGGTGTATAGTATTGAAATGTAACAGGCCTGGAAATTTAAAAGGTAAATCTTTCAGGAGTTTTTTTATTTATTTTTATTTGTGAACAAGGACTATCATACCTATGCAGTGAACAACTCTAGAAAAACAGAGGAGTGAATATGCATGATTAAATCTAAACTTGCAGTCTTGTTTAATTATGTGTAAACAATACGGTCCAGCCGAGCAAAAAGGAAATTACATTGAGGGCAGAAGGATTTCAGAGGGACTTGTCCACATTAATCCTCAATAAAAACAGCAGCCCAGAGCATGACTGCTCCTTCAAAAGTGTCATTAGCTTCATTTTGTTCTGGCTGTTGCTTGTTTACGAATTAAAGCGTGAAAAAAGCTTTCAGATAAGGCTGTGCCTCCGCACTAAAGCTTGATTACAATGGGCGTAGAATGAGCTGAACGGTTACTGGAACTCTGGGATGGACAGATTACTCAGTAGGAACTGGCCTTAGGGGTAGTAGTCCTCTTGAGCCCATATAGTGGACGTTAAACAGAATTGATGTGGGAGTGATGCCTCTATTGAAGCAGGATAGCAGAATTACCACCATGGAATAGGAGTGTAACTGGATTATCCTGACTGGCTGTGTACTGAAAGGGAACACAGCGTGAGAAACAAATTGAATGTGAGCACAATAGGAAAATACCCTTCACATGTCACTCTCGTTTGTGCATCACAGTACCTGCGACCTTCGGTGCATCTACAGTGTTCTCATCTTTGTCGTTAGCATTCATCCAATTAAACTATGCATTTGTGCTTTCACAGTGCCTCAATAAAGGGGGCTAATGAAGTTGTTTGGGATGGAAATGCAGGAAAAAAGAGAACTCTTACAATTTTGATGGGCATTAAATGAAATCTTGGCAAAAAATAAATAAAAAAAGAAAGAAAGAAACAGACTGAAGTGCAGGACGAAATGAGCACACAATGTTGCTGAACCCCTTGAGATGTGAATTATAAATCAGAAACTGCCGTACAAGCCATTTGTATGCTTCGTAAATGACAGGCCCTGGTATAGATCTCTGACAGGTCCTTTGGTCTTTGAGTACAGAGGAGATAAAAGTAACTGGTGGATATAGCTAACCATCAGTTTTCCAAACAGCAGAATGTTTTCTTTTATTCAAAGCAACATACGCATAAATATATCCACAGATGCACATTTGACTGCTAAGAGACTGCTGATTGTGCTTTTGTGATTCATCACCTAAAGGCCATGCTTTTCATGCCTTCTTTCATGTTCTTCCTGAGTTAAAGTAATAATGTCATTACGAAAGCAGGCCTGCAAATTCTGATGCAGTGATTGTGCAAGCAGTAATGAGGACCAAGGCCACAGACAATCAAAGTTAAGTGGACATCATGAAAGAGCAGCTGCTATCAGTGGGGGAGAAAGATTTAAAACGAACTCAGATAAATGAGGATCCAAAATGAATATATTCAGTTCAAAGCTGTGATATGCTTTCAAAAGTATCAGCAATCTCTTTGTGAATTTGAACGAATGAGTTCCTTGGCCATCTGGTCGACAGCAAAAAGGTCCAGAGATCCATAGTCTGAAAATGAAAGTCAGGGTTTAATATAAAAGAAAAAAAAAAGGCTTGTGGTTGGCCAGTTTACATGTCTGCCATGGACTGCATTCTCTTGAAGTAAGCAGTCCATGGCAGTGTTGAGCAACTAAACCCACCAGACACTCTGATGATCGGCAGAAGCCTGGTCTGCAACACTAGAGAGAGAGATTAAATGGATTAAATGCAGTTTTATGTGCTGTCTTAGTTTGTGGGATATCTGAAGGCCTATTTCTGTCAGGAAAATAGGTCTGAATGCTGATATAAAGTTTATGAGTTACTTTAAGGGATTATTTTCATTCCCCAGGTGCCCTCAGGGGCCTCTGTTGGCTATACTTTAGGGATTTCCTGACAAAAAATATGACATCTTCACAATCAAAATATTACAGTGTTTAATCTGTAATAAAACATTTTACACATGTAACATAGAGTAACAATATT
Organism: Megaleporinus macrocephalus; assembly: GCA_021613375.1. Classification (NCBI taxonomy): domain Eukaryota; kingdom Metazoa; phylum Chordata; class Actinopteri; order Characiformes; family Anostomidae; genus Megaleporinus; species Megaleporinus macrocephalus. The sequence goes on from CM038705.1 coordinate 28,742,498, forward strand.
AACAGATCTGAAAACCGCATGAAAATCAGTCACTGTTACCAGTGAAAACTAGTGACTGCTGTTAGAAGCGTGTCACATTGAAAAATCATGAAAAATCAATAACTGCTGTTAGAAGCCTGCAGTGAGGAGTTATTACTGTAGCCAGACTAGAGACAACAAAGGGGCACTTCATTTGGAATAAAAAAAAAAATAAATAAATAAAATAAAATAAAATAAAATAAAATAAAATAAAATAATAATAGAGCTTTGAATAAATCATATTGGTAAATGTGGTTTTCTATAGCTCAAAACCTTATCCAAGCTCAAAGACAATCTAAAAGAATAAAAAGTTATATCTAATACTGCTGATTCAAGTGCCTCATTAAAAATTAATAATAGATATATAATAACTGGGTTTCACCAGATACAGTACTCTTCAAAAGTCCATCCTTCACTTATTTTTAATGTTTTAGAATTTACAGATAACATAGCCATTAAGTACAGATTACTGGGGAACTAAACAGAAAACATATACATTTAAGAGAATGTTGCACTGTCGGACATAATTTATTATATTTTTATATAATATAATGTAAATTGACTTGATGAAAGCTTTGTTGAAGTGCTGTTTAGCTGACAGTGACAGTGGTGTTTTAGTGGTCTACCAGGTCTTGCACAGTTGTTATAAATTCCATTTTCTCCACATGCAGATGATTTTAAGTGATTTTAAGGAAAAAAAAGAAAAAGGCAAGGCAGAATGGATGAAGGGTTGGAGAGTGACTGTACAGTGTCATTTATTTAATTACCTTGATTTCATGACTTTTCATGACCGATATCGAGCTCCTGAGTAGTGCAAGTGCTGGCTCCATCATCAAGAGAACATATCCGTCCAAGAGGCCCTAAGTGGCATTGCTCTATGGGTGGGATGGCCCTTCCATCATCCCCCATCACTCAGCATGATGCTAGCCAGTTTGATCTTCATTAAAGATTGCTACCGTTAGCATTCACCTCTAAGCATGTTGAGTTGCCCAGCGATGCAGTTTTAGTGACAGTTCAAAAAGACGTGGTAGGTGGCTTTGTATGACATGGATTAGGCACATGCTTTACTTCACACTTCTAAACGCTGGTAGCGTCATGTGATTGGAGGGAAGCTAACTAATGGGTGGAACCTAACATGACTAAAATGGCAGGAAAATGGAGGAAAGTACCCAAAAAGTAGAGAAAGAAGAAATTAAAAAAGCTGTGCACAGCGTAGCGACTATGTACTAACAATATTTACAATATATATACAGTATGTACTGTGTGTGTGTATTCAGTAATTTCTCAATATTTCTTATATATGTAAGTGTGGACCCCAACAGCACGTCTTACAGAACTATACTGAACACGTTTTTAGAAATGCACATATACCGGCTCTGCTGTCTTCTTCTGTGACAGTTTTGGAACTTTTGGAACTTTTGGAGATTGAAAATGTGAATCTGATCTAGGTACTGCATAGCTCTGACAGACTGCAGCGATGTGTAGAAAAATGAGAAAAAGTTTTAATCACTTTGAATTTCTTTCAGAGGGACTTCTTATATATTTCTGTGAAGGCCATTCTTACTCACAGCCAATTCCCGCCGTTGGAGGTCTCACTCATGCCGCGTGCACTGCCTTATCACACACCTTTCACTAAAGCAAATGAAGCCTGCTGTATTTCTCCACCCTGTTACCCACTATATGTTACAGCAGAGCACCAGCTTAAGCAGGTTAGACTTCAGAACGACTGTATTTATTTCAAGGTTCCTTTTAAATGTAATTCTTTTATTTTAATTGGTTAATTTTCAAATAAATTCTCTAACAGAACCCACATGTTCAACACGAATAACATTTGATTGAACGTAGGCCTTTCTAAGAATATGTGAAATATGCAGTGTGTGAGTATGCTGTACTTTTTAGACCTTCAGTTCTGGGTGGAGAGTGTAGGCACGATAAAGACGAGTGCCATGGAAACGGCCTTTACCCTGGTACAATGTGTCTGCAATGCTTTCATCTCAGCAGGAGTGGAAAGAAAATGTTCTGAATAAGACCAATGATCAAACATTAGACATTCTTTAGTCACAGAGATTTGTCAGACAGTCGAGAGCACTGCTTACACGCTGATGAGCCTGGAGTCATGAAGTCATGGAGGAATGAATCTGGACACAAGCAAAAAAAAAAAAAAACCCAGAAGAACAACATAATTCATGTTGTGTCGTAACTCTGTGCGTGTCTGGGTGTGCACCTGCTCTGTCAGTGCCTTAAAGATGGACTCAGAATCAGAAGGTTGGGAATAAAACCTTTGTGTCAGCAACTCCAGCTGAGCTATTAGCCTTTGCCTGATGAATAATAGATGCGCTGTAATGCTGCTGCTTTGCCATTGCTGGCTGTGTATGACAAGCAGTAAGAGAATGAATGCAGAAAAGGAACAGAGGAACTGACTCGGTGTACACTCCACAGACACACACACACATATGCACCCCACTGCTGCCTCACACGCAACTCTTAGAGTAGTGCTGTTTTTGTAGTCCTCACACAATAGAGCTTAACCACCATCCGTCAGTGTTGACCACCATCCGTCAGGGTGTTAACCACCGTCCGTCAGGGTGTTGACCAGATAGTCTGGGATGATGAATCTAAGAAAAAATGAGAAAATAAATCATCATCCCCTCAAAATATGTAGATGTAGTGAATGCATTGTGAGTGGGTCCTTTAATGATGAGCAAGGCTAGAAGTGCTGTGAATATAATTCAATATCCAAATGTTTGTCAAATCCAATTAAAAAAATATATAAATGGACAGCAGAGCATACCAGGACATGCCACACATGTGGGATCCACTGTTCAACTGTGGTTGAGTGTTGCTACCAGAAGAACACAACTGCATTAAAAGGTATGATTTTATTTCCAGTTGCCATCTATTTATTTTCAAAAACAATAATCAAGCAACACTGGCATAGCATAAACTTAGCCTAAATATCTAGCATTTCACAAAAATGATGCACACAAAGGTGACATATTGAATCTTACCGCCAAACCCACACTTTGTGAAAACAAACTCGCAGTAATGAGCCCCCTAAATGCGCCCAGAATGAAGCAATATGTTTTCTTTACAAGCTGAAAAAGCCTTGTAGTAACCAAATGAAATCAGTCAGAAATCTGTTTTCTGACAGGCTGATGCTCCAAATGTGGATGCTTACTTTAGCAGAGTAAATAATATTCACACAATATTTATAAGAAAGTGAAATAAGCTGCTAGTTCAGCTGGGTGGCTAAGCTGCTGCACAGCTTCTGTGCCAGTTACAGATTTTTTCATTACAGTCAGTGTAGTTTTTGCGCAGCCCCTCTCTTTTATGTTCTGTGTTCTAATGACATTAGAATGGAAATGATGTGGGGATTATGTGGAAAAGTACTTCAGAATAGAAATGTGTAGCTTTTTTGACAATCACAAGCTTTTGGGGACATGTTATAATTTATGCTGAGATCCCCACTGAGGAGACATGACATGCCCTGCTTATTTCCTTAATAATGTGTTTTTAGATGATTTATTATTAAGATTTTAATGTATTCTAATATTTGAATTCTGATATTTAATTTCAGATCCCATCTGACAGCAGCAAGTGCTACTGCAGTAATTATAATTCTGTCTTTCTCTCTATTCTGTCAGAGACTAGACTAGTAGCCCCTGTATGTGGAGGGGAAAAGTGGTTATAATTCTGAGTTTTTTGTTAAGTAGATATCTCAGTAAATGCTGTGTTCACATCTGGTTTTAAGTGAAAAGGGGCTTCTAAAACTGAAAACACATCGTTTTTGTCAAACATTGTTATTTTGAGGAAGCAAATGAACATACTTCAGACTGCACACATCTACTGAATGAGTATTTCCAACACAAAAGCTGTTAATACTTGTTACTTCCGTTTGAAAATATGCTTGTGCTTCTTCAGAGATTGCTACACTGCATATAACACCAACAACAGCGGTGGTGTGGCTCTTCAGCTCCGGCAATGTTATTGCTGCTTCCTTTTCACACATCCGATTGTTACAAAAAAACAAGCAACCACTTTGCATCACAACCTTTTGATAAGTTATAGATGTCAATAATAAGTGTACACGTCAGTGTGTACACCACAGGGGCAATACGTGTAGAAACCTGGCCCCTAACGCAGCAACTAATTGGATTGCCCTTTTGGTGACCCCTGTTCAATGTTTTAGTGTGCCTGCATGTGTGTCTGCCCATGGTTTGACTTTATTTTGCATTACAAAGCGTGTCCTGTAGCTGCGGCCTTCTGGACATATTCATCATGGCAGGATCTCAGAAGCTTGCCTGTTACACTCGCACAGAAATGGTCCAAAGCATCCAGATGTGAGTTCTGCTTCCATTTCGCCTCTTGCTCTTCCAAGATTCAGTCCAATGATCTCATCAGTTGCGTGTTTGACTTTCTCTTGCTGTTGCTCATTCTTTTTGAATATTTCATCAGAGTATTGTTTTGAATACATGGTCCCGGAGGGAGAGAATGACATGCTTGATTTAGTGCAGCCGTGGGTTTCCGAGAGGTACCTGTGTTGGAGCGTGATAAGGCGACAGCACTTGTTAAACATTGCTTACATCAGAGTGGAAAGCGTGGCCAGAGACTGGAGGGGGAAGCAGGAGTAAACAAGGCCGGGGTAATGAGGGTCCATCGCTAGCTGTGCTGTAAGGACATGTGAGAGATTACTTCTGCACATTATGCTGGAATAACCCCCCAACCTTTCATCTGTGCAGTAATGGATTGCATCCTTTGAGTCGGAGACCACTATACTGATGAAGGGGTTGCGATGAAGAATACATACAATACTAGAGCAATAAAAAAGTGTTATGTAAAAGAGAAAAGGCTCCAGTGTCTCCACCTCACACTGGACTTTAAGGAACATGCATGAATTTAGGATCTGAAGATGGGCAAGACAGCAAAAGTCATATACTCTGTGTTGTATATTCTAGTATATTCTTGATATGTATCACATTTTTTGTGGTTTCATGGATTAAAAGATCAAGAAAAAGAAAAAAATGCTTTACAAACGACTTTAAAACTTGTCCTTATTTGAGGAAAAAAACTGTTATATTAAAAAAATCCCTTAAAAGGCAAAACAAGCAACACTTTCAAGGCAATGAAGCAGAAAACAGTAAGTAACAAATAAATGCCCTTCTGGCTAAAGTCATATGTCAGGCAATTGGGAACAGGCTCAAGTCTCTTGAGGATTCTGGTCCAATTTTAAAAGTAAATCCGAGCCACTCATGTGGCCTCAGTTCACTGATTTGTACTCATTAATTCACCTTGGGTGAGTAATAGTGATTTACTAGTCTCAGAAGCTTGCACTGTGTAATCTCACACAGCAACAGTGCAAGTTTACAAGAGATATTTGCAAGAAAACATGAAGCATTAACTCAAACGTAAAGACTTTAAGCTACTTTAAAATGGAAATTATTTAATGTTTGCAGTAAGAAGTGTAAAGATACTCTTACCCCACATTTTCATTTGATTCATGATACTGGGTCTATGATTTAGTATCTTATGATGTGTTCAACACAATATGAATAAAAAGAAACTATGGCTGTAATCATGTTGTTGCACAACTTTCTAATGACACTGAGAGGCAGGAGGAATGCTGGATCTAGATGCTGATTAGTGCTGATCATTTGCAAATGCTGGTTTTAAAGCAGCGCAGCTGCGTTAGAAGGCATAATGAATAGTATGTATTGTCTAGAGGTTTTTTTGCTTTCGTTTTTTTCATAATGCATTAATATGTGTCACAATTCTGATGACATTTTAAAAAGCAATAGGTAATATGATGCAACCTATTGAATACATACCTCTAAGAATATATCACAAGAAAGTTGTTTATAAGAGATAAGGACAAGCACATTCTCACCTCCTTGGTCAATGTTAGCATTGACAGCTGTTTACTCACCAGTCTAGAAGAAATGTTGTGATTTCAGCATCAAACTTCATTCCTTATTTGACAAGAGCTATCTTCAGCGGTGGAAGCAATGCAAAGGTCTTATTTGAGCAGGTGGTTTTGGCTACCTGCCCTGAAATGATCTAACTAGCGGTAGCTAGTTTTTGGCTGCTCCCGAGTCCACTTAAGCGTAAGAGACCATCACAAAATACAAAATACACAATACCAAAGGCCCCCCACCAAATACTTACATGAAGATGGTTTATAATTTGTACGGGTGCAATAAATACTTGGGATGCTCTAGTGCCACTTTTTTCCATCTGATATTGATCCAAATACGTGATAGATAGATCTAGACTGATGTTGAGACCTAATGCTAACTAACCTATAAACCATTTATACAAATACATTTTGAAAATTGTGATTTTTGTTCTGTGTCCCAAAAACATTCCCAGCTTAACTAAATAGCCTTTAATTGTTGGATAATATATATTAGATTTGATATTTGCATTTATGGCATCTGGCAGATGTTAACACAGGTAGTGTTAGGAGTCTTGCCCAAGGACACTTATTGGATTAGTGTAAGGTGGATACCCAGATGGGGAATCAATCCCCAGTCTACAGCATAGAGGGTAGCATGGGTGAGTGTTGGCCATGCGATGGGCTGGTGAACTGTCGATGGTGTACTCCACCTTCGCCCAATGCCGCGTGACCCCGACTAGTGGGATTAAGCGGCAGATAATGGATGGATGGCAATAATAATTTTAACAGCTTAGGTAAATATACAGTCTCTGCTGGAGTTTAGTAAACATCAACATCATTCATGCTGTAAGTAGCTGAGTTTTTTTCAGCTTTGCTCAAGCGCCATTCCTGCTGAGTGAGACAGCCGACCGACAGAGGTGTACCTGAGGCAGGGCACTCGGACGGTGGGCTGTTATCTGAGCTAAAGTGTTAAAAATTAAAGGCTATAATTATGCGGAATGCCTGGCGGTTCCTTCCACTCTTTTCATAAGCAACTACAGAGCAGCAGCCAAAAAGGTGTTGACAAGGTTGCCTGACTCTGTTACCAGCACAAGCCTACAAAATCTGTGTTCCCAAAATGTTCTTTCTGTAAATGTAGGCTGACATGACATGTAAGGCTGTAATTTAATTAAGAGATAATATAAACTTACATCACACATGTTTGCAGCATAACTGTCCAGTCGAAATAGATTGAAATATCTAGGCCTGGGCAGCTGCATAGGACTTTTATTCACTATTTAAAACAACTTGTGGTATATCGGAGAAACTTCATTTTTATTATGAATGATTTTACTGCAGAACAACCTCCATATTCCCCTGTACCATGAATAGACTTAAAAAAAAGGTTTTGCCCAAAATTGTAGTGCAAAAGCAATGTCCCAGCATACATATACATATATATGATCATTTCATGTAATGAAGTGCCATCATTTAGAGGCATTAAACTCTTCAGATGTCTGGCTCCTATCACCACCACTGTTACTTAGTCATTTCACATTAAACCCCTCGGATTGTTTTTTTTCACGCTATAAATATTTCATTAATAATAAATTATATATAACAGGGTAAATTACCCTTTAACTATTATTATTTTTAAAACTTCATGTCTGGTAGCTCATGTGGATTCTAGTGGATCCCCTACAAATGAAACACTGTTCTACCAAGATTAAAGTCTTCCACAGCATGGCAGAAACAGATATATTCTCAAGAATCTGTCCCATGCTTTAACATAACATGCACTTTTTCTTTTAGCTTGTCATTTTCTCGTTCCACAGTCCCATCCCTGCTCTGACAAAGTGCCAAAACAAAGCATAAGTACTTGATAAAAGTGAGGCCAGGTGCACAGTAACAGTTAGAAGTGCTATAAAGGAGCGTTTCCAAGATAATTAATGCGATCACACTTTTGCCATACAGCATGGAAAAAAGACATTAATTACATTAATTATGAATTAATTTAATTTATCAGCCAAAAAATAATAAAAGGAATAGTAATTATCCATTTACCTCACTATTCAAGTGCCCTTGAGATTATCATCCTTTAAAGAAAACCAAGTGACACATACAGTACAGTAATATAATCAGAGAAGATTTTTTTTATTGTGATCTTACTGTGAGAAAGATTTGCAATAGAAAAGCAGACTTTTAGTTCTCTCAGTTGATGCACTAATCTATCTATTATAAGAAGAGGTAGCGAATGGTTGTATTAGTCAGAGGTGATCTTATGTTTGGTCTATGTTTCTAAGATTCTCTATGCTACGTTAGTCTTTATGTTATCCATGACTTTCATGAGACGGTGAGGGTTGAGGGTTGAGTGAGATGATGAGGGTTGAGGTAAGGGTTGGCTGAGTTTTTATTCATTCTTTACAATTTCAACAAAAATGATGATATAGCTCCAACAAAGAGAAAGTTTGAAAGTGAAAAAGCAGGAAAACAGAACTGCTGGAGTAGAAGAGGAATAAATAACAAAATTAAATTAGGGAAATGAAAGCTGGCATCTATTGCCAACTTGCCTTCTGCCCTGACGGTCTCTGTGGACAATCCACCCACAGCTGTAGCCTCCTGATAAGCCCCCAGCCACAGGGAGAGAGGGAAAGAGAGAGAGAGAGAAAAGAAGTAAAAATAAGCAATTGACAGTGGACTTAAAGGTGTACTGCTAGCCTGATCTCTCACAGGTGAACATATACACATGTAAGAAGCTCTATAGAAAAAAAGTGGATAGGAGGTAGAGACAGAGAAAAGATCTGAAAACCGATGACTAATTATGACATCATCTAGCTGTTAATATTGCTTATGAACAACTAGTCTCGTAACTAGGCATAATTTCATAACAAGAACATCTGGGAACAACAATAAGATATTTTGGGCTAAATGTTTGTTGTAGTGATAATTTTGTTATCTAAACCAATCCAATGGTTCCTGAAGGCAGAACTCAAACTAAGAAGCAGTGGTGCACCCGGCAGCACTCTCACTCATGGATATACTGTCATCCCAAACACGTACAAAAACCATTGTATGTTTGTGTAGCACGTTTGGCTAACACATTACATTAAGTACAAATAAACATAGCCTCTTACTGCAGGGGAGAAACTGGTCAGTTAACTTGTTAAGCTTGTTTTATTTATTTCCCACCAATTATGAAAATGTGCACTAGAAGAATTAGGGTTCAGGTTTTAGAAGGGGGCATATCTCTGATAGTAGCAAATATCACCTCCATCCAGCACCAAATGTTTTGCAAATGTTAGCAAATTGTCTCTGGATGTGCATTAACATCTGAATACTGTTTGACAAGAGGAGGATGGATTGCCAGTTATGAGTCCTGGTTCCTCCCAAGGTTTCTTCCTCCAGTTTCGAGGCAGTTTTGCTTGCCACCGTCGCCTCTGGCTTGCTCACAGGGGGATGCCTGTTGTGCCTTCATGTTTTCACATTTTCAATCTCCTGTAGAGATGCTTTGTGACAACATTGTTGTAAAAAGCGCTTTACAAATAAACTTGACTTGAACTGACTTGACTATTCAGGTAACACCAGGCCCCATAAATTTCCCAGAAACTTGATCAGTGTTTTGATTTGTATGCTAAATTTGGTTGATGGGTAGCTATTTTCATAAGTAGATTGTTTCCGATTCAGCTATGGAAGCAAATGTTTTGGCTAATCTTAGTCATTTGCGCCTAGTGCCTAAACATGTCACCAAGAATGAGAATGAATCAAATCAATTCTTTGTATACAAATACTAATGAGACAGATGAGACATGCTAATATAGGAAAACACTAGGATTCTGGGATATTTTGTGTCCAAGAAGTATAGCTCATGCTTTCTTGGACAAATGACCCAAATCCAGGAAAATCTAGAAAAAATATGGGTAGGTGGTAAGACTTTAACTAGAAGAAGGAAAAAGTGAAAAAAAAATATTTCTTCTTCTTCCTATTCTTCTTCTTATTATTATTCTTTTTTTTCATATTTATGCTACATTTATGTACAATCACAGCTGAAATCACAGCTAAAACTAAAGCACTTATCATGTTCTGAAAATATTGAGAGCTGACAATTATCATATTCTCACAATGCTATATTGGTCCTGACTTGATAAGTTTGTTACCACACACGCACACACACTGGTAAACAAACAAATCATTACCAACAAACACCTTTTTTCCCTAATGGTAGGTCTTCCATGAGGCATAACTTGTGACCTTGTTGCTATAAGAATATAATTAAATAAGGATGCTTGTTCCCTTTATTTTCACATATTCAACCACGACCTGAGAGCAGACCTGCCAGCTGAATGCTCCTTCAGAATGTTTTGAGAATGTTTTAACAGCTCTGTTAGCAGAGCATTGCATTTTATCTGCAGACTACAAATAAGCATGCAGGGCGAATTTGAACTCTGCAAATACACCACAAACAGATGAAGAGTTACCTTGTAGATTAGTCGGTTTGAATTATGTATTTCACTGGACCTTCATAAATGCATTATGCAGCTTGTGAAGTGTTCTGCTATCAGGAAAACTAATATGTAATTCTCCCTTCACTGCTAAAGCCAGGCAAAGTAAACAGAATCTGTTTAATCCCTGAGGTTTCTCAATGCACAACAAACACAATAAGTTCACATGTAGCCAGTTCTGCAAATACTAAAGGAAACCCCATTGAGTGCTTGGCCGTATTAACAAACACGTAAACAGCTATTGCTGCATCCTAAGCAGGCAGAGCAACAGCTGTTGTAAGAGAACATCCAGTTTTAAACTTTGGTTTAGTGAAAAAATTAGTCATTCACCTCTTCAAATGAAAGAGGGATTACATTTGTCAGAAAATGTAACAGGTGACTGTCTATGACTTCCCAAATAATCCCAAAAAGCCTGGCTTGAAACATCGTCTTGTAGACGTTTTCATTAGCATTATGCGACCGACGACACACTTCCAAACAATAAGCACATGTTGTCTGGCTAACTTGCATATTGATTAACGTGGCTGCCCAACAAGACCGAAAACATGATGCCTTGCCAGATGCGCTTTCAGGATATTTCTTCTCCTAGTAATTCAGTAATCACCAAAAAATGTGAATTTCTGTAGTCTTGTCATTAAACAGAAATTAAGGAATTTGATCTTGTATTGATGTTGGGACCAAGAAAAAAAAGGTGGAACAGGAGAATCTGAACAAAAAACAGCAAAGATTAGCTTTATTTTGTTACTATATTACTGTGATGTCTATTCAAGCATGACTATTATTACTAAGAGAATTAGTTCACTATGGATTATTACTTAGCAGGCAAGAATACACATATATACACACACATATATATATATATATATATATATATATATATATATATATATATATATATATATATATATATATATATATATATATATATATATGTATGTGAAATATTATTCAAATGTAATTAACGTTGACTGTGCTTACAATAAGTGACAAATAAGAGCAAATTATTTTGCATTATATTTTTTATACACATGTACTTTTAATAAGATATTTCATTAAAATTAAAAGACCCAGATCTAGATTATCAAAGACAATATTGTTTAGTACTGCAAGATATATTCTTGAAAGTTATTATAGAAATAATCAACTGTTTTATATGGATGTGGGTGGGAATAATAATGAGCCTTTTGCAATATTTATTTATTTATTTGTAGTGAGATTTTTCAGTGTCTGTGCGGTGCAAAGAAACATAACCCTCTACTGACACTCAGTTCAGGCAACATATGCATATGGATATCGGATGATGAGAATGAAAGACCAAGGGCCTTGCACACAGACTGAGACAGCATCATAACCCCCAGAAATGTGTAATAAATTATATTTGTGGCCATTTAATTATTGACATATGTATTGATTGTTGCTTTGCTCTGCATTAGAGACGTGCCTGCAGTCAGTGTCTTGAGCTTTAAGACTGCTGTTAAAGATTAATAGCAGTTTTACTGGTCTTTTTTTTTTTTTACTTGCTTTGCGGTCTGGAATACTGTATCTCCATATAGTCTGTGTTCATACATAAACTTCTAATGCTGTCTGTTTGAATAGATTTTCTTTCTTGCCAGAGGGTAAATCTATTGATGAAAAGGACAAAGTCTTTAGCTTATAGCCTTGTGTGGATGAGGAAAAATGTGTAGTGAGTCACACTAAGTTCTTATTGACCTGTTTTGCTTAGCTCAAGGTCAGCGTTGAACTGTGCAGTAACGGTACGGCAGTCTGCCTGTGCACAACCGGCTAGCCAAGTGGAATCAATAGGACTGTTCCAGAGAATTTTAAACCACCTCAAATTAACTCGCTTTTACAAAGGAGCTTTTAAAACAAGCAGTGAGTTATCTAAACAGAATCTTTCAAATTGTCACGAGGGTGTGGTTTACTTTTAAGCCAGCCATGGATGTGCTTTTTTTTTTTTTATTATTCTGGTCCTGAACTTCAAGGAACAAGGGTATCTGATGAGTTCAGAAACTCATCAGATACTGCAAATGCATGAAATATCACATTAGAATAGAAAATACATAGAAACGGTTAATACTGAAATCCCATATCAACCTATTCAGAACTCCAGACGGTGTCTTGGAATCTGCAACGACCTTGGAAGTAAGAATGACGAAAATTAATAATCATAGAATTAATCATCTCTCATATATTTCACCTTTTAAAGGTTCCCCTCAAGGGAAAGCTAGCTGAACAATATGCCTAACAGATGCTCCAACACCTGGTCCATCTTTGCAGCATCTATCAGGCTGATGGTTGAAGAAGAATTAAATCCTTCACATTCCATAGCAAAGTGCTGTGTGTTACTTATTGCCTAGAACATTATATATAAGAATTCTTTTCACTGATCACTGGGTGTTACAGCTAGGAATGTGGCTGGGAGTTATGATGACATGACATATTGCAAAGTACATATTGTTATATAATGCTCGGATACTTGTATGCTTAAAAGGTGCTTTGGAGAAACCTACAGAGGTAGTAATTGATAACAGACATTTCTTTATACTTTCATAATGTAAATCATTTAGCAGACAGTGTTCTGTCTATGCATGCAATAAATCATCTTCTGAAATATTATCACTAGTTATGTATATTTAAAAGATACAACATAATCATCTCTCTAAATCGTCCTCAAGTTATTATTTACAAGTTATCAGCGAAATGCACAGACAACACCGCTGCTGGCATTTAAATCTACTACCCACTTTGAGCTTTGGTAGAAAAGCTTTGCTCTTCTTTGTAATTCAGTTGAGGTTATTGACGTCTACCCAGCTATTTATATTGTGTACCTCTGAAGGGTCAGTCCTTGTCAAATCACAGGGGCTTGACACAACTGTCCACAGAGCTTGAAACTCCTGCATAAAAAGATACGGGTTGATGGACAGTTGGGTCATCCTCACTTTTTACTTAGTTTGAAAAAGGTGAGAAGAATCAAATTTTGGAATCAGCATCTTCTATCTCACAGTGAAACCTTTGAATTCCACAGCTGCAATATTTTTCATGCAGTACTTTGAAGTGCATTGCACTTAAGACTGAAATGTCTTAAAGGCCTCATCTTTTTAAGGTTGTTTTGTATTAGAGAAGATTAAAGATTGTTCTTTTCAAAAGCTGAGATGGTTTAAAAGTGTTTTTATAGACATTATGATAGACATAATAATTACATGACAGCCTATAATGTTTCTTCTCCACAGACACAAAGCTCTACATTAGCTTCAAATACAAACTGCATACTACTAATTAAACCATTCACGTCCATATGTGAATGTCATTTCAATTGGTCTATATGTTCTCTTATATGTTCTCTTGTATGATATTGCATGGACACAGATCTGAATATAAATATATGTTAAAATCAGGCTACCAATTATCAACAGTACTATACAAAATGCTAATTTAATTTTGAACAAAAGTATGAAAATCACATGCACAGTTTAAACACCATCAACTAAATGACATATTTTGTTATTTTCCAAAGGAAATAGAAATAGGTTATAGGTTAACACTGCACTATCAACAAACATACCTAAATATGGTTTCATGTAATTTATATTGAATAATAAAAGAAAAAGCTTAGAAAAAATCCCCTATTTGTCAATGGTTAGCGCACAATTTATTTGATGTATTTAATTATGTATCAATTCATTTACAATTTGTAGTTATACTAAATTGTATCAAATTGGGCCACATTTATTTTTTTATTTTTGTTATTGTTTTGCAATATGTTAGATTAAGTAAATAAACAGCACTTTCATTCAAATGTGTGGAAGTACGTTCTTTGTGTAAGTTCAATTATTTTTACTTGGAAACTAAGCAGAACATGTCACTTAACCAAGGATGCTTAAACGTTTGCATTTGGAGCTGCAATCGAACTAATTCAAATCACTTTAGACCATTTTTCGTTGTTATCTTAAGCCAGATGCCGGGTGCGGCAATTTTAAAAAAAAACTCTTCAGGTTCATAAACTACAACTTAGATTTTCTCTGTCCGGTCCCAGAGAGAACATCCTCGTAAACTGTAATGAACGTGTCTTTTGCATTTCCAAGCCTTTTATTTGAAATGGTATTTCAGAAGCTCAGTTATACTGACCCATATCCCTTTATTGCTAATAGTAAAGTTGCAGAACTTTAAGACTAACCACAATTCATTGCTTTCAAATAAACAAGCACTGGCTGCAGGTTATGTGGAATTCAGGTCAGCTGCCACACCAATACATCTGTATCCCAACCTCATTGTTAAAATCAACATTATCATATTGCACATTACTAGTCCAGGAGGAGACACACAGCCTGCAACTCTCAGACTGGCAGCGATGTGAAGAAATAGGTGAAAGCTTTACCTCTTACCTCTGAATTTAAATTATGTTAAAATAAAAATAAATAAACTGGAAAAAAAAGAACGTATCAAAGCAATGAAAAGTGATTTTGTGATCTGAGGAATGGAGTGAAATCAAATGCATATGGAGTGCTGGCTGGGTTGGCAGCTGAGACTGAGGTGCTAAAGATGAACACAGCTACTTTAATGATGTGTCAAGCATTCTCTCAGCGGCCTCCATCCCCATTGCTGCGCACTGAGGACTAATTCATCAGTCAAATGGGAATGTGATGCAGCACCGCTGTCTTTAATTAGGTTTAGCCTATAAATTCCCACAGCTAATTGCACAGCATAACAGTTTATGGCACTGTGGAACTACTGGAGCAATGTGACATTGACGTTGGAATGAAACTGTAGATGAAGCCTACAAAAATGGAGGAGAAGAAAATTGGATGTAAAATCTAAGACACACAATAGAACTAAATTACTAGAGTATTTCACAGCAGCGGCTGTCAATATGTCTTATGGTTTGTCTGAACAATATTTCAGTAAGGCCTTCAAAATCTTGTGCTAATGCCTGTTTCTTTGCTCCCTGGCTAGCCCTGACCGAAGCTCTTTTTCACGTCCCATTCTATGCTCTTTTGTCACTGTGGAGAGGAGCCTTGCAGAGGAAGACAAGAAGAAGTTAGTGAAGTTACTGTGGGAAAGATGTTCATTTATACGGGTGATAAAAACTATAAAAATAATAATGTGAGAATTATTTTTATTGGAATATTCATGTCTGCCAAGGCCACAGTAAAGAAAATTCACAGCGGGTTTCCTCACTTATTATAAACATTAAGAGAGCTGAGGTCAGCCACAACTTCAGTAAAACAAATCATTCAGTGCTGTCATCACTGGGAGGCATTAAGGCACAGCCATGTTTAGATGCATGACTCAGAGTCTGGCATTCAGACACAGAGGATAACGGAGCATCTATGATCAAATACACAAACAAATTTGCATCGTCTCTGTATTATCTTTGTGTGATGCCGTTTAACCAGATGATTAACCTGTTGAGCTACCCATCATTGAAGCCTGTTGGGTGAGTCTACTCCACAGAGAATATAAAAGAAGCTCTATCAAGCTGCTTTATTAGCTTGTTGAAGCAACTCTCCAGTGGAAATCAATTTTAACATGGCAACAGCTCCATTGGCTGTACTTGCGAATGTTCTCATGACTTTATATTGACAGATAAGCCTGTGCAATGGCAGTGCCAACTCGGTCTATAAATGCCAGGCTGCTGTACAACTGAAATGTTTAAAGCTTTAAAAGGCCTATTTCTTGGAAATACCCCCCCCCCCCCCCCCAAAAAAAAAAAAAAAAAAAAAAACAACACAGAAGTAACGTTGTTTAAATTTCACAGCATATCATTCACTACCAAGTCCTTATGGTCCATATATACAAGTGATGTTGTAAAAACAGCCTGTTTTTGTGGAGTCTCTAGAACAATCTAATATATGTATCCACATATCCACCTATTCATCCCAGTACTAAGGGATGTTAAAGTCTAAATGCTTTTTTGAATACGGTGCAATATAGGACAGATAATCAGAGCTCATTAATGATATATCAGACACAGGAACACAAGAAAAGCATTTGCTATACCTGCTCCATCTAATCGATTTCATCCCAAGCCAGTGATTGGCTGAACTGGATGTATTAAAGTTGAGTAAGATGCAGGGCATTGGATACAGGTTGGAACTAAACTCTGCAGGAAAGTAGTTTTTAAGATTAGGGTTGGCGACCACTGTATTAGACTGTCATGTGGATTTGGTTTTAAAAATATATACAAAATATACATTTTAAAGCTAAATTATTGAAGAAAGACATCTATATTTGCACACATATAGTGATGCTTAAAAGTTTGTGAACCCTTTAAAGCCTAAAACATCAGATTTTCACAAATCCTAAGCAGATGAAGAGAAGCCGAATGAACAAAAGAGACAAATACATTTTAATTGATCATTTGTTTATTGAGGACAATGATCTGTCATTGGCAAAAGTCAGTTGCTTTCAATGAAAGGTATGACAATCAGGTGTGAGTGGACACGTTGCTGTATTTAAAGAGCAAAGATCTATCGAAGTCAAAGACATGTTTGTAGAAGAGTGTCATGGCATTAACAAAAAAAGCTTCTTAAAACAAGTTGTTATTGTTCATCAGTATGACAAAGGAAGCCAAGGTAACTTTACAACAATTAAAGGGCCTCTCTCACTGTGGCTGATGTTAATATTCATGAGTCCACCATCAGAACAATAATGAACAACAATGGTGTGCATAGCATGAAAAAAACACTGTTGTTGCCAACAAGGTATCACATGGACAAGCTAAAAGATTTTGTGGATGGATGCAACCAAAACTTAAATGAGAAGAGTTTTGTCCATCAACAGGAAAACACTGCATTCTAGCATATGGACCCTTATCCCAGTGTGAAAGACGGTGGTGGTAGTTTCATGGTTTTGGGCCTGTTTTGCTACAGTTACCAACAGTTACCAGAATAAGTTTTGTTACAGTTACTACTGCACAAGGGTCTCAAGCCAGATTCTGAACGCAAAAGTTGACGTACTTATGTCATTTACAGATACAAAACATGGAGTTATTTTCCTCAATAAATGAATGAGCAAGTATTATCTTGTTTGTTTAATTGTGTCTTCTTTTAGGACTTAAAAAAATGTAAAAAAAATAATTATGTTTAATAATACATTATATTTATGTAGAAATATAGAACTTTCTAAAATACTTTTATGCCCCACTCTAGATTCAGAACTAATTGAACAAAACTGTTAATGTGTAGATAAAAGTGACAGATTACATTCACTGATAGTGATGTTATGTCATAGCTGTCCTTTAACCACTGTGGCATCTACCTATGCATTAGGGGTTCCCTACCAGCAGCACAGGTACTCGATACATGTTGTGTTATTTTCAAGTCATGGTGGGAGTAAAAACAAGAAAAGTAGGATATTAAAGGGACAATAAGCAAAACGTAGACATATGCTACACTTACCTGCTCTTAGCACACTTATGACTGCAAAGTGCAGAGTTGGTATTCTGTGAAAGTGCTTGAAATGAGACTAAATTGCAGGGAAAGACAAAGAGTCAAGAATTTTGCACAGGCTAAGGTGATAGGTGGTGTTCTAAAAGGGGTGAAACCATTCTTATGCACAAAAGGTTGTAAACTGCCAGCAGCAGTTCCAGGTAAAGCCAGTAATAGAGAGAGTAAAAGCAGTTAGTATTCAACAGGAGTGCTCAAAATAAGACTAAATTGCAGGGAAAGACATGAGAATTTGCATTGGCTGAAGTGATATGTGCTTCTAAAAGGAACTAAACTATTCTCAAATGGAGGAAACTGTCACCAGCAGTTCTGAGAGAAGTCTTTGATGGAAAGAGAATAAGGATTTCACACATGGATTTTAGTCCATTTTGGTTAATGGCTGTATGTCTGGGGAGATTTTCAGTCTGTGCATTGTGTGTGTATGTGCATGTATGCATAAAGGAGGGAGCGAGTAAGTGAGTGAGTGCTAGTAAAAGTGAGCGACTTGTTTTGACATTTGAACTGGACGGCATTTAAGCTAATTGCTCCATTGTGTGTGGAGTAAAGTATGCAGAGACAAATGAAGCTTCTGTGGAGGGACTGTACTCTTTGCTTCTCCAAATTTCTCTCATTTTCTATATTACATTCCTGAGAGTAGGTGAGTTGAGTGAGATGTGGGTTGTTGGGAAGCATAGATCAGTTCTGCTGCTTTACACAGAGAAGTCTCAATAACTATGCAGGACAAATCACTTGCATGTACTGTCTGGTTTACTTTCTGGTCAAAATGTCTCTCGGAAGGGGATTAACAGAATGCATGCTACTGAATATGGAAAAAATGGTATAACATGGTTATAGTACATGCACTTTTTCATATAATAGTGTTATTAAGATAAACAACGTTTAATTTGAATATTGTTTTCAGAAGCCTGTTTCAGTAGCCCCTGTTTACAGCTGCCTCATAAATGCACCCGCTACTCCACATCACAGGCTGTTGAGGAGTCATTAAAACATTGTCCCAAAACTAATATACAGTTTTATGAATAATGTTGTTACAAATAGTCTAAAAACTATGCCATTAGTGATTAGTGACCCTGTGATTAAAGGCTTTGCCTGAATAGCTGGTGCGTTATAACTGGCATTTTTATTTGTTTGTTTCCTCTATTCCGAAATGTTTATTCTTCAAAGTGTTTAATAATCATTTACAGCTGAGTAGTTTCAGAGCTGGCATTATTCAACAGCTCACCTAATAAGGGAGACAGCCCCAATACTCTGAAACCTCTTTATTCTGCCATAAGCATAAACTTGTTAGTTTTGCAATATGTTAGTCTACACTTTGCTTACCTGCCATTTCTCTTCTTCGTGTTGTGTCTGCATTCTGAAACTGACCACTACACCACTTACAAGAGGTCAAGTAAATGACCAATTTAAAGTTTTATCATACAAGATTTTTATTTGTCGATCTCTGTGGTGGGAATGTTTAACATGTGGAAGACCATTTGATAATGTGGGTCATGTTTATTTGTCTGAGTGGATGACTCTGATGATTGTATTCAAAGAGGATTCTAACATTTCATAGAGGGCGTGTCTTTAGAGGAAGTATGTTAATGATCTACTACTGCCATCATATCTATTAGGCTAATGTTGATTTAGCATTTAGATAGAAATCGGTAGAACTTATTAGAACAGTGCAGTAGATGTTTCCATCTGCCAGTAAATATTCTACAGAACTAAAGTGCAAGTTCCAAGTGACATTGGTTAAAATAAAGTGAGCTGGCGTGCATATATACACACATGTATACACATACATAAGCATGTACACATAGATGAATACTACGCCCATATGTGTGGATGAATAAAAGTCAATGAAGTGTAACTGTAAGTTTAATTTAGCCTGTGCATGTGATGTCACTACATAAAGACGTATGAAGACGTCTGAAAAAAGTCCCATAAACTCTATAGTTCGCAGTAGCGTCGCAGTAACACACGCTCAGCACATTTTAGCATGTTTTTTTCTTGATTCTGCAAAGCTTTAACACAACAACAGCAGCTTTTCCTATTAAAGTGGATCGATTTCTGATGAAAGTTGTTATAATAGACTGAAAGACTCTACTGACATGGCTTGTGGGCTCTGTTGTGTGAAACAAAACTATTTTGCCTGAGTGGCTGAAGGAAAGGGGGACTTGAGTATGGTGGATGTAGTAATGTAATATAAAATAGTCCATCATTTGTTGAGTATTTTAGAGTATTTCCAAATGGCTAGGAGTATTTCTCAGAAGAATATTTCTCATGATTTTACAAGCATTTTTATTAATTTGACGTTAACTGTTTACTGTTGTTTTTTAAAATCAAAGTATCTAGACAGCTTCAATTCAAATGTGTATACATGTCTATGTTTATCTGTTTCCTGCCTACCTACACCTGCTGACCACCTACACAGTCTGTTTCTCAAGTAAGGCTTACTAGATTGTGGTAAGCTAATCACAAGCAATGTGTTTTCTAAACCAATATATCAAAGAAGTAACTGCATTAATTAATTACAAGTATATTAACAGAGATTAAGGGAATTTGTATAAGATTACTGATTTTAATATGTAGTAGCAGTCTCTGGTAGGAGCTTCTTCAGTAAGCCAGGGTTTACCCTGTAATTTTGT
This sequence comes from Megaleporinus macrocephalus, assembly GCA_021613375.1. NCBI lineage: Eukaryota > Metazoa > Chordata > Actinopteri > Characiformes > Anostomidae > Megaleporinus > Megaleporinus macrocephalus. The sequence goes on from CM038705.1 coordinate 28,762,962, forward strand.
TACATAACGTGAGCTGGTGTTTACTAATTTAAAAAAATACTGTATCTGCAATTTAGTCACATAACTTGCAGATTCACAGGAGTTTTTTTTTTAGATCCTCAGTTCCGCCCTACTTTCACAAGCTGCCTTTTCTCCTTGAGTGAATCAGAGAGGCTGATGAAAACAATCACAGCTAGCACTTCCAGCATGAAGGTGAAGAAGCCCCAGAGTGTTCTTCTCAATCAAAAAAAAGGTTAGAACTCCCACCAGGAAGCTTGGAAGGGATCTCAGAAATACATGGATGTTTTCAGGCTCAAACTGAAACACACACACACACAACTTGCTCTGTTTATGAATGATCAACAGAACTGTAAAACAGCAACTTAGAAAGAGAACCGTTATCTAAATGCCTATAACAAATGTCTGGGCTTCAGCTAGAGCTATGTAGTACTAAACCTGTTAGCTTGATGCTAACTGAAAATAGGTAAACCCATTGGGGTGCTAGAAAAAATAAGATTTAGATTTAAATAATTGTAGTGGTGGATTAACAAAAGACACTTGTGAAGTACTTCCGCACTAAGCACGGTTATATTATTTATCGTTGGTGTATGTTTGTAAATTCACAAAACATTTTAAGAAGATATACATTGCTCTATATGTTTGTTAGGCTTGATCAGATGAGTGCAGGAGTATGAAAATATACAGTTTAATGATGAAACAGGGGCACGAGAGAGAGCGAAAGTCAAAAACCAGGCAGGGGTAAAAAACTCAAGGCTGAAAAAGGGAGATCAAAAGGGTCTAAACCGCGAGTACACAATAATCAGAAAACGCCTTGTAAGCTTCAGATAACTCTTTGGCAATACTCAGCCATGATAACCGGAACTGCAGGCATATAAATAGTCAGCTTGACAGCTGGCCGCAATTAGAATTCTGACAATGCCGACTGGGTGTAGTCAGCTGTCATGTGATTCGGAGGTGCTGGCAGGGAGTTGTAGTTTTGAAGACGCATCAAAGTTAGCGATGACGGTTAGCGATGAATGTTAATAGTTACTTTTTTAGTAAATATTCTACATGCATATCTTCCCATACTGCTATTTTAAAAACACATTCAGAACAATGTTTTTATGTTTTAGCTCCTAAAATTAATCAAATTCATGAACAAACTGTATCTGAAAAAAAAATATTATCTGTCTTGTGAGCATATGATGTTTTTAGGATGCTGGCTTACTGGTCACCCAACATGACTCTGGTGTGCAAGCTTAAGAAACAGTTTAGACCAAATTAGAATTCATGCCAGTCTGCGCTGTTTCTTTTTTCCAGTAGGGTATTAGAGCTGGTTTGTACTTGTGCTGTAGAAACAACTGAAATGTGTCATGCATTGTAGAAAGGTAAAAATCCTTGTGGGTAATAGAATATTCCAGAAGGAATGTGTATGCAAAATACAGACCCCCTTTTGTTTTAGATAAAAGCTGCAGAGTGCCAGAGGGCTGCATACTGTAGCCCACTGCTGAACTTCTGTGTATATTATTTACCCCATACTTACGGGCACACATTTTGGGGGAGGAATAAAAAGCACAGTGAGTCATTACGTGGGTTTTATTCAATATTTCCGAAGATTCTGTGATCCTCTATATTTCAGGCTTGTCTCAGCCGGAGGCATTGTTTCTGTTTGCTCTGCGTAGCATTCCAGGCAAACAAATCAGACACATGCAACTAAACATCACACCTTTATTTGTCATGTCTGCTTGCAAATGCTAAAATGTGTGCATTCACAGGAAATGAACAGCAAGCAAAATATTCAGAACGGCATTTTCAGCAAACAGGAAATCAACCCTGCCAAACAAATGGCCTTCTGCAGATTATTTAATTAATGATATGTGTAAATGTTGCATTAAAGTAATAGATTAGTCTTAACAGGAACACAGAGGACTGAGGTTTAGAGGAGCAGGGGAAAGTAATTTGTTTACATGTGGATGTGAGAAGCTACATTCTAGAGAAAAGGTAAGAATTCACACTGAGCGTGATAGGAACCAGAAGGCTGAAATGTTTAATGCCCATGGAAATGAAAATGAAATGAAAATGCTCATACCTTACAGGAAGTTATTATAAGAAACGATTACACAGTTGCTGCCTGAAGCCTGAGACACTGTTTTATGACAGTTTTCAGATAAGCTTTTGGTCTAATACTACTAAAACACACACAGGTTCACTGCTCAGTTTGGATAATAAAATAATGGTAACATTTCCTATGAATTATGTATTCCTAATGCATTAGAAATGCTTTTAAAAACAGGGCTTAAACTTGTATAATTCTTCTTAGATATAATTACTTGTATAGCCTTTTATAAAGCAAGGGTAGTCAGGCTCCATTACATTATAGTATCTGCTTATAAGATCGTTGTTTAAAGATGTTATCGAGTGTTATGGCAGGTCATTACAGGCTTCAAATGAAGTGAGATAATGACATCAAACTGTTACAGCTTGCTTGAAACTATTTCTAATGTTGGCTATATTCTTAAACAAGACATCTGTTGTTTGCTGTTGTTATCTACTGGCCAACATAAAGCATCTCTCTGTGCAGCTAAGCATTTGGCTTTAGACTCTAATATTTAGAATCAGCCTGCCTGGCATTACAGTTTCCGGCTTACTAAAAATAACTTCACACTATATCTAAGACTATCCATTAACAGTACCATTCCTGTTCTCTTGTGATTATAAATGTTGGTCTGATGTAGATAATAAGAAGCTTATTTTAGTGTGTTATACTGCATTGATAACGTTTGTGTTATCAATATTCTTAAAAAACAGATTATAATGTGCTATGAAATTATAAAAACACAAGTTTATGTAATCTAATTTTAAGTATTGTGCATGTCACCATAACATAAACAATTATACAAGCTCACGACAGGCATTATAAGCATTATAAGGCAATATACATGCAGCACACATAACATCACAAAAATCCATTCATTAGTGAAGTGAGGAATTCAGGATTCATAGGAAGTGTTGCCGAAAATGGTCTATATTTGAGGTTATTTATGTTGTAGACATCTAGTCCTTTTGTTTCCATCACCCATGTTAATGCATTTCTGTTATGCAATCACTCCGAGAAATCGGTGGAATTCCCTTTAAATGTTGTTACTAATATGCCTTAGATGCCTTAGATTTGTGTTTTTAACATTTGAGAAAAAAAAGATCAATATAATGTGGATGTCCTTTAGTGTTTTCAAAGACCCCTATAGTAATGAAACCCTCTTTAAGAGTGCAGGCCTATGTGGTTGTGGTTGAAAAGTATTTTGATTAAGCATCCCTTGTGATATATCTTCCAGCTCTAAACTCGCAAACGAATTCTGAAAGGTTCAAGGATGCGTCACATGCACCACCACCACTTGCAAACCTTAAACTACCCTGAAACAACAGATACTCACATTCCTTACTCAGCATTAATTTTTTCTTCCTGACTTCTCCTGAAGCCATAAATCTATACAGTCTGGGCCCTACGCTCACATGCATACAGTTGCATGGCTCTAAAGATTCATGCACACTCTTTTGACCTGTGGTGTTAGGGTGTTAGTCATGTGGACTTGAGGAGGCATAATAAGAACAGTTGGAGTCATGGGTGAATGGGCCGTGAGCACGTAGGGCAAACTGGTCAGCTAAATCCAGCTGACAGGCTGACATCTCTCTCAGTGTGGCTGAGGAGCAATCTTCCATAGCCTACAGCAACAGCAGTCCTCTCTTTAATGCAGTCGCAACATAACTTCCACATAAATTTTCATATTTTTCCATTTTAAGTTGCCTTCTGGTCAAAAGGAAGCAATCCCTCATGCAGTGGCGTGCCTGGCTTAAATATTAGAAAAGGAACAGTGGCAGATTTCCATGAGTTCCTGTGTTCCATGCCTCAGCCACTCATTCGAGATGTCCAGTTTTGTCAAGCCATGTAGTACTTTGCCCTGCGTCATAAAAATATTAATACTAAGGCAAAAGCCGTACACATGAATATAAAAGTGTAGTAGTCTTAGGAAGGGGACGGCAATGGCCTTTGAATAAATGTCACTTATGTCAACCTCACAAAAGCCTAAATTAACCCAGCAATATCTTGGCTACTTTGATATTTGTTCTTTTTTTAAAGCTAACCTTTAAGTCACATTAACAGTGTGAACGGGGATGTATGACAGGTGGTGCTTTGCCGAATGCAGGCGCCTAGTTTTACTCCTTGGCATCTAGCGGTGCACATGAGATGTACAGCTCTGAGAGAATGGGGCTTATTTCTGACAGCAGGATGTGTGTGTGGTCTCATGCTTCCCCACTCTCATCAGTACTGTCATTAGAGCATTATGAGCAAGCCTCTGCACATGCTCCAGGGGGAGAAGGGACTGAGCAGTGCTCTGTATTACCACTATAAATAAAACTCAGTTCACTTTTATTGCGCCATGTTCCCCGGGCTCCTCTTTAAAAGGACTATTCCACCTCAAATCCATATTTTGCTACCTGATTCCATACCAAATCTGATGCAACACATATGAACTCTGTGAAAATGAAATGGCTCGATCCACAATAAATATAAAGGCTTAGGGTTCTTGGCTTGGACGTATGGAAAACGCACTTTATTTAGACCCTGCTACATAAACATGTGCTACAAGTGCTATGAGTTTTGTTATGAGGGGTGCGACAGATTTTGTGCACGGCAGATGTTATGACAGCTTACGACACCTGCTATTTTGTGCAGTAACACTTACAGAAGGTTACTGTGGGGTGTTGTTTTGTAGTAATAACTAATATAAGCCTACATAAATGTTTACTTTTATATTTATTCAATTAGGTGACATACGTCTTAACGGCTATTATAGCTTCATATGTCATAACGGCTTCTATAGTGAACATTATGTAGGTTGTGTAGGTCAGTTGTCATGACAAGCTTTTGTAGGTATTAAACAGCATATATAACAGTATTATACAACAGTACCCTACAGAGTGCTCTAGCTAGCCATTATGACATTAAATATCTGTCGTGATAATTAACAGTAGTAATGACATGACACTGTTATATTACTGTTATTTTAACATAACTGTTATATTAACATGACATATAATCTGTAATGACAATTTAGAATGTAGAATTTAGAACTAAAATTAGCCACATGTGTTTTTTTGTACACAGCGGAATTTGACCTCCGCATTTAACCCATCCGGGCAGTGAAACACCCACATATACACACACTAGTGAACACACACTAGGGGGCAGTGAGCACACGTGCCCGGAGCGGTGGGCAGCCCTATCCACGGTGCCCGGGGGAGCAGTTTGGGGATAGGAGCCTTGCTCCAGTGCACCTTCTGTCCGTGGCCTGTGGGATCATGGGGATCGAACCGGCGACCTTCCGGTCACAAGACCGGGTCCCTAACCTTCAGGCCACAACATATGAGAGCAGGTGACGTCTGTCATGACACGTCTATAACATGTGTTAGAAAGTGTTAGTGAAAGTGTTACTTTGTTCAGGAACGTACACAAAAAAAGGCAGCTTGAGCTCCTGCCCTTTTGCCCTCAGACTGTACAAATGCTTTTGTGTTTCTCATATTAATTCAGAGATGTGGTCTCCATCGCTGTTCAGGATTTCTGTGGGTTTTTTTTGGTTGTTTTTTTTAGAGATTTAATTTAAACAGACATGCATTTGATTGACGCTCTTAACTTTAAGACTTTAAATGTGGATAAAGCTGCCACCTTGAAAATGGGATGTTGTTGGTTTGATGCCCTGCTCTGACAAACTATTACTATTATTTGCTTTTCCACTGAAACATGACAATGTCTGACAATGTCTCTGAATAAAAATGCATGCTATATGCTGTACATCAAACTTCATTTCATTCACATAAGATTGTTACCATTTTTGGCAAGAGAGCAACATTTTGGGTCTCTGTCCCACCCCAAAAACTATTCTCCACAGGCCTGACCCTGTAATAGAATATTAGGTGGAAATTCTTCTTTAAGATTCTTCACAGTCACACATCTCATTTAAAAAATGCTCTTATTTTAGTTCTTTAATAATTCGTTATTCTTTGGCATTGCTCCAAGAGTCCTTTAGAGCACCATCATTTGAAAGAGGTCGCTTGGTGGCCAGGTTTATCAGAACAGTGTACTGGTCTGCTGACTCTACGCTACATCCAATTCCTCGTCCTCAACCACTTCATTTTCTGAATTAGCACTTTCTGAATTCTTCAAGCCTGTAACAACAAATAAAAATTAAGCATTTGGCTTCACTGATATCAAGCTGGTTGCACATTACTGGTCTGAGGGTGCTAAACATGTCTGATTGCTGCTAAGAGAAAGCTGTGTTAAACTCTTCCCCGGCTCTATATTCCTCAGTTTCTCTGAGGCCCTACTTGAGCGCACTCCGACTGAAGCATTACAGTCTAACCAGTTCTGTCATTTCATCCCCACTCATCAGATGCAGGGTCCAGGCCACTGACTCAGGCCTCCAAGCCGTGCTTTGCAGTGAGTCAGCATACACATTATGTGCTGACAATGTACAAAAGAAGCCTTAGTTTGTACTGACCTGGTGAAATATAAGGTCCAGGACTCGGAAACAACAAAGACTGTTTCTTGATAGTCAAACTACCATCAGGGCTAAGCTTTTGCCATTTGGGCCAAACTGCTAAAAGACAAAGAAAACCTAAACATTTTCTCAAACATTGTCAAAGGTTTAATCATTTCTAAACACTCAAAGTGTGTCCATGGCAGTTTCATTCAGATACTTCAACAATAAACAGTTATAAATGTGTTTTCTGCATTGTTCTATGCTTCACGCCTCTAATTATCATTTATGATAAACTGTTTAGCAGTTATTCTTTAAAGGAAAATATAGCAAATTATAGAAACCAATGGTTTGTTTGTTTGTTTGTTTTTACCAGGTACATCCTCTTTGTATCTACACTCGTTGTACACTTTATCAGCTCCACTGACCATATAGGAGCACTTTGTAGCTCTACAATTATAAACTGTAGTCCATCTGATTTTCTGTGTACTTGGGTTTCCCACCTCTTCCCTGTTCTTCAGTGGGCAAGACTCCCACAGGACCACCACAGAGCAAGTATTATTTGGATGGTGGGTCATTCTCAGAACTTTGGTGACACTAAAGATCCACCACCCAAATAACTGCTGCCCTATTGGTCCTGTGGTGGTTTCTTTACTGTTGATTAAGGATTAACAAAGTAGGTATAGAGGGACTTCAGAATGCTGCTGCATGGTAAATGGGGCTGCAAGAATGGACACTGAGTATAGATATAAGGAGGTTCAGCTCATTTTTTCCAGAACGTTCTGCACACTGAGCCAGTGGCTTGCTTTTAAAAAGCACTCTGCGTACTGTGGAAATTACTCAGCAATTGTCTTTAATTACTGCATGATAACTCTGTACAATTCTGAATAACATTACACAGACCCTCTTACATGCTGTGATATAAAGTTCTTGTTTAATTATGGCATTAGTTTTGAATCCTGTGAAACTGCATCAATTATCTGTTCCTAAAATGAAGAGAATCATAATTCAGCTCATAAAATCACTCAAAACTAAATAAAAGCATGTCTAGCTATTTAGTTATGAGATCATTCTAGCCATTTTAGATAATAATCATGTCTTAGCTATTGATCATGAACATCAGAGTCATCCCAGTCATTTCTATGATGTAAGAAGAAAAGAGCAATCAATATGGACATTTATAGTTTTACAAAATAGAAATCAAAGTGTGATCTATTATAGAAATAAAGAAATTAATAATAAAACAACTACAAAGTTTAGTTTAGTTCAATTAATTGCACAAGCTGTTTACACAGCTGTATTATATATTATGTGTACACTTGCAAAAAATAGAAATAATTATAGCTGCCACATGGTCACGAATTAGCACCCTCAAAGAAATGCAGATGTGTTTGCATTTTTTATCCACCTATATGTAACCCAGCTCTTGTAATTTGTGCTCTTCTCTGGAATAGTCTATAATCTCCTAACATGGCAGCATTTTCTACAGTGGGATTTATAGGCGCTTGACAGAGCAATCTAGGTTCTCTCAGATCAGAGCAAAAGAGAACAATGAACGATGAATGACATTTTAATTAAATCTGGAATTTTCTCTAATACATGTTTCCAATGAAAACAAATTACATCAATAGGAATTTGTCCTTAACTGCATACGACTGCATGCTTATTAGCCATCGCCTATAAAATTTGACTACTTACTTTTTTAGGCACCACAAGATGAGCTTTTAGGACCGTTCAGTAATATTTCAATTTATCAAACATGCACAACCAAATCCAATGCTTATGTAAGAGCTAATCATTTGATGAGAACCAGCATAACCAAGATATTATTCTAATTCTCTTCAACGTCAGACATTCACTGCTACTGAATGAAAAAAGGGAGGGGAACGAGCTGCTGTCTAACAACTTCTCCCATCATTATGTCTGCTTGTGCTGGTGAATGGATCTGTGTCTCATTAAACTTTTGTGCAGAGGCACTAATGACTGGTGTACAATCTGGAAATGTTAATTAATAAAAGCAGCATTTTCAACACAAACTTTTGATTAAAAATAACTTTTTATTAGTCAGCCTGAGTGCATAAGATCAAACTACCATTTTATAGCATCTTGCTCTCAGATCAAACACCTGACTACAGCTGCTGTTTGGGCATTGTTATAATCTGCAGGTACATGTTTTTCTATTAGTTGTTAATAATAAAGGAAAAGAAAAGACTAGTGCATGTGTAAGAGCATTCTTATGTTTGTTAGTGTTCAACCAGCATGCATTCTCTCTGCATGTGTGGGTCATTTTATTGTTAACATTAACATTCAAGTGATTCTATCATTTATTTGATCAAACAAATAAAAAAGTGGTGATCCTGGTGTTCCTTAATAAATGCAATGACAAGTTGTGTGTCATTTCTAGTCAACAGTGTGCTCATATTTGGAATTGTTTGGGACTAAGTTAGATTTCTCTATCATAAGAATAAATTAATATTATTTTTTTATCACCTGTCATTTCCTGTGGTGAATAAAAATGTCCCGAACGTGATTTTGGTCTGTGAGGACTGTTTATCCTCAGTATCACTGGATCCTCCAAATTAAGGAGTCCTAAAATGAGATAAGCTAGGATAAAGCTTTATTAATCCCACAGTGGGGAAATTCACCATGTTACAGCAGCAAAGGGCTAGCAAGGCACTCAGTACAAAAAATAGATCAATAAAACAGTACAGTATATACAATATAAATAATTGCTGAATGTAAGCTAATGCTACTGTATATCAAATTTATGTCACTGAGCTGCATAAAAGTGTTGGGGTTGGGTGGTGCTCTGGTGAGTGTTCCCATATCAAATTCCCATATCAAAAATACTACAAGGCTTAAGTCATCTTCTTATTTAAATCTTTCCACTCCACCTTAAACGGTGTAGTAATCACAAAAGCTATCACAAACAGCAAACAGGACAAAACAATACTGACCTATTTTTGCTCTTTCACAGAACCAATAAGTCAACATTACCGTTACCCACCTGTCTAGCCAAAACAGAGCACCCTGTTTTGCAAGCTTTTCAAATTCTCGTTCCATCTTAAATAGTGCAGCAGTGATTATAATGCCGCAGGCACCAGAACAATAGCAGCGCCATTTAAGGTGGAATAGGAAAATTTTATCCAGAAGCTGAAGGTTTTATAGCCTAAATCAGCATATCAGGGAGTCAGTAGTCATAATAAGCTGAGTCTGTCCTGCATTAGCCTGACTGCAGGAGCTTGTAGCCTACATTACTGAACAGAGCACCTGTTCCTTTTTCATTACTCCTTTTTCAGGGCCCTAAGTCTGTACATGGGAAAACACTACCACACTGGCAGATTGTGCAGTTTTTAAGGAGGCGGCCAGTCTAATGACGTCAATTCAGTGCACTGAGAGAAATGTTCACAGGTAATGTACCAGGTCCATTATTCTTCCCACAAAGAAATTCCTCTTAGAACCGGAGTTCCTTATATGGCCATAAGAAAACGGCAACGATTACAAAATGACGGCACAACCCAAATAGTCTATACCAAGATGCCTATAATAGTATAAAAGAGTTTAAAGCAACTGTAAGTATAAAATAAACACACTATATGCTCAAAAAGATGTGGACAATCCTCCTAATCATTTTAATCAGGTGTTTCAACACCTACTGCTAGCATGTATTAAGTTTGTATGGCCAGTGCTGAAACAAATAATCCATAAAAATGCATATCCTATATTTTGTCACTCATTATAGAGCTGCAAACTGCCACTAGAAGCAACATCAGAACATCACAATGCGCAATGCCAAGAGTTGGAATGGTGTAAAGCATGCTGCCACCGGAAACATGTTCTCTATAGTAATGAATCACGCTTGACTATGTGACAGTCTGATGGATATATGGATATATCTGGGTTTGGCAGATGCCAGGACATCATCATCTAACGAAAAGCATAGTGCCAACAGAAAAGTTAGTTGAATGAGGGTTAATGGTCTGTTTTCCAGAGTTTGGCAAAAGGTGTTTCAGTTAAGGATATAAAATTGGAAAGGGGGGTTTCACAGGTGCTTTTCCTATTAATTAAAGGCAGCACATAATTCCTGGAAAATCTATTCTTGGCTAGGCTGGTTAGGAACCGGGCCTTCATCAGAAGACCTGCAAAGACTTGTTAGAGATGCATGGTTATGGAAAAGGCTATAAAAGTATTTCTGAAAACTTGGGTATGCACCAATTTACCGTTAGACAAATTTTCCACAAATGGAGAAATGGAAATCTGCACTATTGCTGTTCTGAAAATTCATCGCAAATGTAGTGTAGTTTGTACCAGCAGCAACAGGAAATGTTTGCTGAAGTAGGAATCTATGGGTTATAACATGAAAGGGTTCACTTTCTTACTTTCTCTAACCGGCACTGTAAATATTTTGTTAATGTGCTCAGTAGACAACACCAAGTACAACTTTTTGTGTGTTACTAGTTTAGTCAGACTGTGTTTGTTTTTGATCAGACCACAGTTTATTAGCAATCAGTGCAGAAACAGGTAATTCCAAAGGGTTCATTTACTTTGCAACTGTAATAAAGTAACAGGTTTGAGAGGCCATTAGATCCGGCAGTTGTGTCTGTATTAATAAAGATATTATCACATGCAGAGTCTGTTGGACTTTTACTGTTTATGAATCCATAAACTGCACCAACATTTATGAATCAGAGGTTGTTATAATTATAATAAGTCAAAATGTTACAAATTGTCAATAAACATACTAAATTGCAGAAATGTAGATGCTAATGGGCTAAAATGAGTTCCAGTATCATGACATGTGATACAACAAAACAGAAAAACAGAGCTATTCCCTGCTTACAAGTCATGTTTATCAAATCTACGCACTAAGCAAAAATAGCACAATGTTGATGTTAGTATCTTAGCTTTGTATCTCAGCATTACCGAACTGGCATATCGTTGCTATCCAAAGAAAAGCATGTATTTGAGTTGCCAGAGTTTGCATGCAAATTTCATGATGAATGGACTAATAGAAATGCTCCAAAATAGCTTGGGCTGAAAGATATGATTCCATTGACCTACATTACAACTAAAGAATGTTTTTGGCCTCTCCTGCGATTTTGGAGATACTTGTTATTCTTTAGACAGTGACTCAGTGACTTTAGACAGTGAAATGCTCACTCCTGGGAAAGTGAGACTGCATTTTAAGCACAAGGCTAAAATGTTTATTTAGCACTTCATGTACTTTTACAGGCATTAGACCAATTAGACATTCGGGCATGGTGCAGCTATTAGCATGTTTTCTAATTGAAACCAAATTCTATTTCACAAGGACTTAAAAGTGAAACCCGAGCCCTACCTATACTCTTGACTTTGACACCCGAGCCTAGCAGTCCCAGCGGGTGCTGCTAAATTTGTACTTGTACGCTTTGTTACTAAGTGCTTGAGGTGGTTTACAGAAAATGTCATGCAGGGATAAATTGGTATTTTACACATCTGTAATATACATCTGTAGAAATATTGTCAGTATTTTTTTGTGGAATTGCCAACATTAAGCAGAAATGAATATGTACCTGTTTTAATATAGAGTACAGTGATAAACAGTAATGCGGAGTTTTTGGGCCAAACCCCCCTCCTTAATAGCAGCTATCAGCAATTGCCAGGCCTGTTCTAAGCAATTTCTTCACAGGGTCAAAACTGTTATGATATAATAGCAGACAACATAACAGAGGTAAAAACCACTGCCTTTCTATTATATATGATAGAGAACTATTACAGTCAACACAACCTTGCGGCACCCAATGAGCAATTTTTAAAGTGACTTCAATTATACATCAGATGAGAAGAACACCTTGCCTTCCACCCACTGAGCGCTGAGATAGAACCAGCACCCCCTGTGAGGATAAGTGGTTTAGATAATGAATGAATGAGAACAAAATAACTTGTACAGTGGCCTAGAAACACCGAAACACTAAAGTTATGTTTACAGGGGGAAATAAATGTGGTTTACTGATACATTAGATTCAAAAGAGCATTTACAAGTAAAGACACTTTGATCATAATCTGAAATGCAGACATATCAAGCTTATTTTATCTCATTATTACACCAAAAACATAATACATTCAAACAGCTGCGGCTTTCAAGAGAACCACAAAATGAAATACAACAGCTGAAATGCCACAAAAATGTAAAGGTTTCAGCAAACACAGGAGTTCAGCTGATGGTAAGACTCGCCGGCAGGTGAAATAAAAGCTGATGTCCTTTTTGTTTGCTTTTGACATTTGAAAAGGGGTCGAAAACAAAACAACTTGACTTGAAAAGTCTCCTCTTTTGACCAGATCTGGAAAGAGTGGGTGTGCTGTGAACTTAAAGTTTGACCAAACTAATAGCAGACAGCAACAGTGCACCTAGCAAGCAGCTCCATCATGCAGAAGAGTCATAAGAAATAGACGGTTACTCTTAAAAGCTTTGCACAGGCTGCCTTTCCTAAAGTACATTTCAGACCACATGCCACACACTGTGTCTTTCTGTGGTTTCATTTTGGGTTTAAATGAATGAAGTTGTGTCTCTGGAGAAGCAAGGCCATGCTGGAGGCTGATGCAGCTGCTGTGCTTAACAAAATGAACATGTGATTCATAGGCAGCCCAAAACATGGACCCATATGCAAGCACATACCTTGCATACTCAGACACCACTTGAAGGGTAAAGCACAGTAACAATGCCTATGCAGCATTACAAGGCATGATAGAAAATCAGCACATTAGAGCAGCATGTTAAACCACTTTCCTTAGCAATTAGTTGGAATTAAGCAGTAAATGTTTACCACAAAAAGAACATGGGAAAAGTTATTTGGTAGTTTTTTGCCAGTAGTGAAGTCAGCCAAACCATTAGCTTTGTTGTGAACATGCTGTACAAGTTCCCCATCAAAGCCAAAAAACACTTAGGAACCTTTTATTTTGAAGAGTATATACAATAAAAAGCCTGTCTCCCTCTCCAGTTGTAATTTAAACAGCAAATGAACACATGGGGCCATAAAACCAGCTGAAAATTTGCTAGACTGAAGAGGTTGTTTTGTCACTTACCAAGTGATGCGGCTCTTATGTACATCATAAAAATGCGATGAGAAATGAGAGACATCAAATCAAGATGAAAGGAAGTGTGTGGAAGATAAGTCTTTCTCCAGAAAAACAAGGAACAGGGGGTGTACAGTAAATATATGGACACCCACCACTACTTAGACTAACACTTCAGCTTGATGACCTGCATTTCTGAGCTTGTTTATCCCCTTCGGCTTCAAGGTACCCATTTTATGACTAAAGCTAATCAGCCGCTTTCAGCCGAAATATACATAGGAGCTCAGTTTTTCTAGCTGAATGTGCTGCTCCGTTTTGCAAGTCTTGCTCCTCATTAGTTATGTTGAGTATACTCTCCACAGAGCAGTAATGGAGCACTTTCCATCAGCAGTCAGAGAGTAGAGGCTCCTGTTCTCGTGCTGGAGATGAGGCTGTTCACATCATTTGCACTGGCAGACTCAATCGCTCAAACAGCTTTCAGCTCACAAGTGCTCCTCTCAAACTCTCTCCTCATCCTCCTCCTCTTCTCTTCTCTTCGGCTCTCCCCTTATGTCTGTACTCTGTCAAGCGAGCCACTTTATCGGCCATTGCATCAGCCATAGACCTTGGAGAGCCCTTTAGGCAGGTTATGAGCCAGAAAATGTCTCCATTCTTTGGTGCAATAACACAGAATTGCTGATATTTGCGTTAAGTTCTGTTGGGCCATATGGCAATCATTGTAAATGATGGCTTTGCTTTAGATCTCGCTTGTTGACGTCGGTCAAGTCATATGCAGGTTATCTTACCCGGCATGTGCACATTTGATGACCGTGGATAATAATTTGTTTCATTGGTTTGAAGAACAGCGCTGACCTAAATGATTTAGTGTTGTATGCACAGGCCAGTTATTGACTGAGGAAAAAAAATAATACTACATCACCTGATGCAGGAATAGACCCGGCTCTGTAGGTGTTGTTCAAGGCACACTGACCAGCGTCATTTTGGGCCCTAGATTTATAGGTAACTTCAAGGCAGAGAATTTAATTTCCCCCTTCCCAGGAGCAGAAACGCCTGAGTGCGACATTTATGTGGGAAGTGACAGAAAGCCATGTCACAATGAAAATGTGCATGTCAGCTCATATTCACTCTGCCATATCTCAACAACTGTTCTATGTCAATCAAATCCGAGCCACCCAGTTGCACTTGCCATTTTTCTCACAAGTGTGGGTATTTCCTTTTATGGCTTTCATAGAAAAATGCATAGTGCAGGTTTCCACAGCATCAAATACAAGTCTTTCAGCAAACACTACTCAGGACTTCTGTCAGTAATAAAATCATTATAAAATAAAGTGTTCTTTATTAAAGAAAGCTAATACTCTTTAAAAACAAGGGGGTCACAGAAGAGTTTATAGAGATGCTACAATGCCTGAATCAGACTAAACAATAGTTTTGTCATTCACAATGTTCATTATGTCAGATTGGGCAATTTTAGTACCATAAATTTCTGCTGTTTCTTGATCAGTACATTGGCAACACTACCTGTGTGATGCTGACCAATCATCATTCAGATTTGTTCACTGGTAAACAGGGAGGAGTCTCAAGAAACACACTTTGTGTGATTCTGGCGCTTTTGAAAAAAAGCAAAACAGTTTTCTAGAGAGCATGTAAAGACTTGTTTTACTTTCACATAAAGAGTTTACATGTAGTGGGTTATTCTTCTGCTGTGACCAGTGCTTTGCAAATGTAAATGTTCTATGTAATAATAATTGTGTATAAATAAATGTTCTGAATGTGAGGGTTTTTCATGTTCACATATCTCTTTTACAAGAATAGTCATCTAAACCATCTCTTTTGAGGAAACAAGGGTTCTTGGGGTGGTCCCAGTGGAGTTGCAAGTCATGTACAAACAATGCATAACAAAAACAGGTTATTGTGAAGGGTATGTTTAGTACAGTTTTGGGCCATTTATTCATATATTCAATGATACCTGGACTGACTTCATCAGTTCTACGTTCCACACTTTAAATAAGGAACACTGTTTTGCCACATTTTACTGTATTAAAAGAGAATTTAATTGTTGTGTGTGCATTTCACTACAGCTTTAAACAAGAATCACTGTATCTATTTTATAATAAATATTTTGCGCTCCATCTTAGATTTTAGCCTTACTGATTAAAAAATTAAATCACAGAAGAAAAAAAAGAGGGAAAAAAGAATGGAACTAATACTTCTTTTAAATTTTAAAGTTGATTTTCAATGAAGAGAAGCCCCCGATTCAAACTCTTTTGTTTTTTAACTGTTGGTTATTTCCAGTTATCTGAAAGATAAACCTTTCCTTTAAAGTTTGGATTAGAAGTGCTCCTCACCAGAGTTTAGTAATTGTAAAGCCAACAGTCCTGACCAGCCTGGAAGATTTTTCATTAGTAACAGCTGATATTAATCTCATTCTTCTATTATTGTTAGCAGTTCCTGCTGATGACATTATGGATAAGCACAAATTAAAATCATGAAAACTAATATTGAGGCTAACAATAGCAAGTAACCCCTCGTGACAGTCACGTTAATGCCCCATCCCTCATGTTTGCTAAACCGTCTGCTCTAGCACAGAAGTGTGGTTTCCAAATCTCACTAAGACTTTCTCCACAATGTAACCCAACTACTCTGATTTAACGTTTGACTGAAAACCCCATTCCTGTCACTGGGTAATACCTCTTGCCTCTTACAATGCCATTCAACAGCAGCCTGATTGCCATTCAAAGCTACCCTACCCCAAAAACACCTCATTTCAGCACAGCTTTTTCAACGAATGTTTTCTATCAACAGTTTTTCTTCCAGATGCTTCTAGTTCCCATGAAATTCTCTTTGAAATAGCTCATGTCAATCACCACCCAATACTGCACCACTGCTAAACAGATACAGAAGCTCAGACCTGAAAGGACTATTGCATATTTGATAGGCTTATTTCTTTGCGACATTTCTTTTTCAATCCAGAGCTTTCCTAAATGATCATTGTTGTCTTGTTTTTTAATAAAAAAAATAAACAACTGCTGTGAGAACTCTCATGCAGCAGCCCCATATGTGAGTCTTTCCCAATGAAACGTAATACAAAACAAGATTTATGATTCAGTCATATGGTGCTAATGTAAGTGGAGGCACTATGGACCTAATGAAATGAGATAAAGACAATGCCAGTGTTTTAGGTAAAGCCCCTCGCACACAGAAGCTCACTTCACACAGTCCTGTCAGGGGAAAACACAATGCACTCAAATAAAATCTAGCTCATTTCCCATGCTGACAGTCCTGAACTGCTCTCTCCACTCTTCAAAATTAATGACCTAGAATCTAATTCTCGCCAACCAATACAACATCATCAATAACAGGGCATGCTTATGTTACCATGACTTGTGTATTCTATCACACCGGCTTTTAAAAAAGCTTCAGTATGAAGAAAAATGTTATGATGATGAACCAGGAGCAGCTGGCAACCATCAAGGCTGTATGGTTTAGAATTGAATGGGTGTTAAAAGGCTGATGCAATTCATTTTCTTATTCACTATGCGTGCTCTTTGGTGAACTTGCAAATGTAATGACTTAATAGCCATTTCTGACTGTTTTAACAGTACTTAGGCTACTCAATGACCTCTTATTTAATTCAGGCTTTGAAGGGCATAAATATATACTTCCTTTTATACACTTCCCAAGGAGCTGTCAAAAGGCATCGTTGGCGTTCAATATTAAAGAGGCTTAAATTGGCCTCCTGTTTTCCTGGGTTTTATTATTTATTTTATGCGACCGGCAAGACAGATGATGTGCATAAGACAGGGACGTGCTTGTCATGACTGGGTCAGGTCAGGTCGGGAGACGAGCCGTGGCGTTGGAAGACTAACGCGTTGCCGCTCACCCACCAGCTAAATCATGTGGCAGGGTGTTAGACAACAGGGAATTAACAGGGGAACGAGAAACTGGTGGCACTTAAACGAGAACAGCCGATAACCCACCTGTTTTCGGGAGAGTTCTCGGCGGTTAAAAACAGGTGGGAAAAAAACAGCACGATTTCCATGAAAGGTTTTTGGCGGCAAGGAGAACAAATGAACGCGCCAAACGTGGCGTCTACAGAAATAGATAAACGAAAAGAAGAAAGCAATAACTGAAAGGAGTAACTCTAAACAAAAGGAAAATGCCACTCTTAATTATTTCCTTTTTTCTTAGCTGCCTCCTTCTTTTCCTCTTTTTTCTGGAAGCTTATTTGAGTCTTCTTTTATGAGCTCCTTCTTTTATTTTTCAGATATCCTTTTTTGAGAGCTTGTTTTTTCTCTTTTCTTTTCTTTTCTTTTCTTTTCTTTTCTTTTCTTTTCTTACTGTTTACCGGCTACCCCTCTACAAAGGTGTAGCAACAGATGGCGGTTGCCCTCTGCTTAAGTAGGGTCATTGCCGGGTGCTACCAATGCCCTAATCAGCGCGGTGCATGCTGGGGTTTGAAGTTCTTGACTGTAGTTTTGGCTGCACAGCGGCCCGTGGTCGTTGTTACTGCTAGATCTGAGGCTCTCTCAGCAGGACCACCCGGTGGCCGCCCTCTGCTGGCGGCAGGCAGTGCCATCTGAACTTACAATCTGGACAATTTTAATTCCAAGATGTTAGTTTATTCTCCACAATTCCCTCAAATCAATTCCTAAAACCTTGCACACCTTCAAATCGAGGGGAAGAGAGGTGCAGATTCACATTTACTAGCATTACAACTCTAAGGTTACGTTACACAGCAGGTAAATGTGGCCAAATCCAGTTTTCTCCCCATGTCCAGTGTTCTTGTTGATGGCCAATATCCCACATTATTCTGAACAGATCATGCTCCTAAACTGACCCACATTTGCTTATTCACTCAGATGCACAGAACATTAACATGCTTGTGTTTCTTGATAAGCCCATGTTATCTTGTTAAACTAGCTTTAATCAAATGGTACCTGTTTGTTAAGATTTAATAAAACCCCACTTTTACAGTCTTTAATCATGTGGCTAAAAAGGCTAAAACTCAAAAAAAAAAAAAAAATTAATACATTTATTGTGTCTAGTCATAATGGAGGGGTTTTGCTGACATTTGCTGTAGGACAAAACATTTTTTTAGGTCTGTTTTTTAGGTTTAAGACAATTTCCCCCCATCATCAACAATCCATATACAATTCTAGTAGTTTGGATAGCTAATGAAATGGCAACACTTGTCTTGTAGATCTGATGACCCCCGGCCTCGATGACTTTACAAAGAAAGCAAGAGTATGTAAGTTTCTCTACAATAAACCACTACACTTTAAACCATTCTGAGTGAAGGTATTTAAATGATTAGAAATTCAGAAAAAATATAGGTTTACCTTTAATAACTTGTCCTGATCTGACAAGTTTTTATTTAGATGTTTTATGATTGAAATGTTCAGTTTCCTCAATACAAGCTGATGTACATAAGGGTCTATTAGTTAGACTGACTTCAGAGCTCCAGTGCAAAACTAAAGAAGGAAACTTAAGAGACCCATTACATCTTGATTTATTGGCCACATCTGGGGTTAAAAAAAAAGTATAGATTTGATTTTTCACTAAATCACTCCTTGGTGATGAACACTGACTGTGTATGACCAGCAATAGAGCCATAACCATAACAATAAGCTGTATAATCACAAGTGATGTTGCAGTAGTTTAATTCACAAATAACATTAATATTAGTCACTTGTTTGAGCAGTGATATTACATGTTATACAAAACCATTAGACATTGGTATTGCCACTGAGTTGACAAGATACTTCTTCTGCTTCTAGTTATGACTAATAACACAGACACTATGTCCAGAAATTGATGGGCAAAAAATCACTTGAGGCTGATGTTGACAAATGTAAACAATGTCCTGACTTGTTCACAAGTGGTGCTGTGCTCGAGCAGTGCTCTAGAATTCCACAAGGACAAGCACAACATGTCAGATATAATTGATCAGTCATACAATAATTGGTCCATGTAATGGTGTCATGCTCATGACACATGCCTCCACAGTTTTTCAGGTGCCTGACATGCAAACTAACGTTTCGCACACAGTTTCACTCATGACTCTTTATGGTGCTTCAGTTCTGCTAATCGAGTTCTCGCATATTTGATTCTGGCAGAGGCTGCGACACACTAGCTGAGCTCTCGAGTTACAAACTGCACACAATAAACTGCAGCCTACATTTACACTTTTGCCTGAGTGTCATTATAATCACTCACTCTCTGCTGGTTCTACTCTTTCCTTTCTTTTCCTGTAATTTTTATTTGTGTATAGTTTTATGGACTATGTTGCCTGTGGTGCATCTGTTTTTATTGTTAGGGGTCCATAAATGAGAATTTCAAACAATAGCCCAGGAGTTGATGTGCCAGTCTAGGCAAAATGTAGCTATGCTGCCCCTGGCCAATTTTCTGTACCACATAAAAATAATGATATGCCTGCTCACACATTTAATACACACATTTAATACTGTAGTGCTAGCATAGGTACTTACTTACAATCCTTAAAATAGGATAGTTAAGTTATATGTTTCATATTTCACAGACACATAGTTGTGGTGCATGGTTCAAAATAAATGAGTCTCTGCATTATCATTATCATTAAAAAGGTAGCGGGACTTACCTAAACACAGCCATCACTGCAGCACCCTACTCTGTAAAGCTCCACAGACACAACTTCTATCCAGAAAACACAACACACTAATGTTTAATCAGACAGTGAGGTGAGGAAAAACATATTTCCACTGCAAGCATGAAACATGTTTGAAACATTAAAACAGACCGCAGTGGTGACTGATATGTTTGTTTTTGTCGTTGGACTGGTAGATAACGGCATACTCCCAGGAACATAAATGCTTTTAAACACCCCCGGTGAATTTACATCTCTTAATTGCAACTGAGCTTTAAATTCAAATACTGGTGTGCTGATAAAGAACTGAATGCTCAAAGCAAATGTAATAAACTCTGTAGAGAGCTGCCTGTTGTGGCAGCCAGTATTAGATAAGATAATATTGTGGGGAAGTTCACACAGTTGCGCTAAATTCAATCCCTCAAAGCTAACGTTAGCTATTTTTTCTTATTTCCGTTTCACAATTAGACATGACTACACAGACGTTTAAATGCAACTGCTACATCATTTAAGGTGAAACAGAAAATGAGACAAAAATTATTGGAGCAGGATTGGCATGCTAAAAATTCCTCCTAATCTCCTACCTCATCAACCTCAGAGCTCCCTCAGAAATAGTAATCAGGCTTAAATCAACATCTCAGTAATGTAATAGTAATAAGTAATAGAAAGCAGATGAGGCTGAAGTTGACTTTCTTTTTACCAGCTTCTTGTTCAAATTCCACTTTTCATTGTAGCAGCATTTCAGATGGTAACTGATATCAGCACTGCAGACAATGCTGCACCACTTTATTTTCTTTTTGTGACCTGAAGATAAGGCTAACAGACTAAATGGAGTTCAATTTAACCCAATTCCATGATCCTTAAGTTCATGAAAATTGTTTTCTTTTGTTGGGCAACATTTGGTAAATTGAATGCCTAGTGATAGTCTATCTGCCATTTAGTTGTTTAGTATTGTAGCACCTGTCAATTACATGACCAACCCTCCTCTGGTAAAACAAATCCAGTTTTAATAGGTCCTAATAAACTAACTTTAACAACTAACATCTATTCTCTATCCACCGTATGAGTCTCTGTTATATGCACCTATTTTCTGGCTTCTGATTTACTCGTATTATTTGTTTTTGCTACACGTGACACTAAGTACAGCGAGACTTCATAGTTATATAGACTTGCTAGTTAGCTAACTTAGTCACAAACCAGTGTTTATTTCAAACTTTGGGATTGGGATATTGGATATCTGATTGATATGTGTGCATGCCTAGTTCCAGTAGGGCAGGTTTTAGTGAAGGGTGTTGAAGCAGGTGTAATGGTTCGGATGAAGACGAATGCATGTGGTTGAGGTTTTAATAACAAAAGGACTAAAATCATAAACCATAAACAGTCAAAGGTCAAAACCGAGCAAACAGACATGTGTAGGCTAAGAAATGACATAGTTTTAGGTCTAAGGTCAAAACAAAGGGAAAAAAAAGCACAACGAGGGACAACAAACAAAAAAAAGCACATAGAGATAACACAGCTTGGTAATGAACTGATAACAGAGACAATACTTCACAATGAAAGGACCCAAACAAACAGGTTAAATAGACAGAGCCACAGGTGAGACAGATCTCTAATCAGATGAGCTAGAGTGTCCGAGTTCATATGATCTCCCAGGGGATCCTGGGAGCTGGAGTCCATTGTGACTGGAGCTGGTGTTGACGTGACAGCAGGGTAAGAGGCAGTCTAAGCAGTGGCTGACACACTCCTTAGCCACTCAGAGAGAGCTTGGAAAATACTGCACTCTGCAAACAAGCTCCTCGTAGGTACATTCAGGTACATTCTGTGGCCCCTGCTCAAGTGCTGCTCTAGGCGAAGGCCTGGCTTGCCTATATGGACGTGCTGCCTGATAATGCTCTATATACAGTGTGTCATAATGAGCATTGAGCGACTCTTATACGTACAGTATAAGAAGAGCAGTACAGAAAGAATTGACAAAGTCTGTTCTGTACCTTAGGCAGAAGTATTGCTTCTTTGCTTTAAAGTAGGGCATAACATACTGACAAAATTAATTTTTAATCTTTTCTGGAGTTTGTAGTTTCTCACGTTTCTGCAGGGTTTGTACATGGCGAAGATTCTTGTGAAGGCTTTCTCCCTCTTCTTTTTACCATTGCACTTGTAAGTATTATGCAAAAGGGAAACGAAGATTAAAGAATCCCCCTACCAGGCATTTTTCTGCAGATTTAAGACGAACAAGGGTAGAGTCCCAACTGAAAAACTGCTTGCACAGTGGTCTCTGGGAACATACATTCGCTATATACTATAAAAGTCGTTAGAGAGAAAAAAACAGCAGTGAAAACAGGCCTAAAGTGCAAAGCACAAAAGATGCATGTGCAAATGTGCATCAATATTCCATCAGCTTTCCAGCAACCTGAAAAAAACACACAGAGGGAGAAGAGCAGTTGGTGCAGGAGGACAGAGAGAGATGGGGAGGGAGGACGTGTGGTGAAAGAGAGCATTTAATGGTAACTCCTCCTGCCTCTCAGTCGGGTCATCAAAGGCCAGGGAAGCAGCCGGGCTGGGCTGATTGGAGGGCGTCCGGCGGCGGAACTGACAGAGACGGATTCGGCACAGCCTCGCTGTGGAATTGCTTTTCCATTCCCAGTGAGCGGAGCAGGAAACACCTAAAAGCAGCCCAATCTCTCACAGCCAGAGCACCAAACAGCAGCGGAGCCGCTTGGGCTCGAAAGTACCCTGAGAGTTCAGAACTCTGGGCGAGAGAGAGAGAGCGAGAGAGAGAGATGGGCAGAACATAGAAATAGAGTTACCCAAATAAATAAACCGTAGCTAAGAGCAAGTATGGTCTGAAGTGTTTGCCCAGTGAGTGCTTGCTTTTTCTCTATTCACATCATGGAGCTTGCTTTAGTCCACTTCTACTGCATCCTCAGCATTTTATCCTCCTGCACTACATGTACTGCTTGTGCAAAATCCCTGTGTATTTTTGTAATGATTTCCATAGTGGAGGCCCAATGATATGATGACAAAGAGGTGCAGAGCCTGTAATTACCCAGGGCACATTGGGTGGGGAGTGAGAGGAGGTGCAATAGAGGACAAAAAGGAGAGAGCGAGAGAGAGAGAGAGAGAGATGTGGGTGGATGTTTGTCTCCTCTCATAAAACATAGCTGCACAATTAATGGAGGATTTTTCCAATTAACACTTTTGCCACATATAACCAGCCATATAACTAAATTCTGGATTCCCCAGTTTTACTGCTGGAAGGATGTATATGACTTGTATGTATGTCATAGATCATTTGGGAGGGTAAGGTGATCATAAGAGACGCAGGTAATCCTGCATGATGTATTTGCACAAGGACAAATACACAGTAAATAATTATATGCTAGATTTAGGCTGAATGCTTCTTTATGTTTTTTTCCAAGTCAAAACAAGAAATACAGTTATATAGGGTAGATTGTGTAATGTCATGGGTTACAGGTATTATTTTATTTTGTGAGAATATCAGATGGTAGTGTAAACCCAGCCCTGCGCTTACTCCACTGAGTGGAGAACGTTGTACTTTACCCACAGGGCCCTGAGTGACACAACCGGCTATATCAGCCATGTGCACATGGTACATGTGCGTGCCATTCATACGCATGTTTGAGCATTTTGTACCAATTATCTTCTATAGTCCAACTAAAAAAGACATGTGTCAGGTGAGGTACACAGCAACATCCTCTTCATCATAGCCATTTCAGCCCTGCTCATTTAGCCACATTAACATCAAACCCAGGGCTGCAGGAGCCACAGGCAGTCTCAGTCATGCTGAGGTAGACCAGGCTAGACTAAAGGTAGCAACTGCTGCACAATTGTTGGGAGGAAACTCTCTGAAATTTCTTAGTATGGGGTCACATTAGTTCAAGATATACACTTTAAGACCTTGGTTAAATGTGTCTCTGCATGATTATCTCGTTAATATACCTGGAGAGTGGTGATGATGGCAGTTTATCTAGTACTACGCGCTAAAAAAAAAAGCTTAACACTTTCAAATGAAGCAGCTTACTCGCAATTCAGCCAGAAGACATTGTCTCGTTTTCTACAACAAATGCTGGCAACTGGTAGCCTAACAGTAATCATCAAGCTTTTCAGCGTAACTTTCTATGAAATGAGAGGGCGCAAAAAATGGAGACAGCCCAGGGACACAGATGGTTGCTAAACTGTCTTGTGGATTTCATGGCATGCCTTTGCCACATTCCCAGTTCCACATGACTGACTGCTTAATTGACTCCAAGCTGCAAATCCTCCCTTCCGCTTTTGTTCAACGTGCTCTGGCGTTCCATGCCTCTCCCTCATCTTCTCTGCTCTTAGTCTAATGCCATAGCTTTAGCATTGCTGCAGATGAAGAAACAGTCCTTTTGTGCTTCTCAATGACCGGACAAAGTGCTCTCCAAATGATAAACTGGGGACTAAAGCAGAAGGCAGCAGTAGTTTCCAGGGCTTCCCTGCAAACACACTCCAGGCTTTATGCAAGACCCATTTGAGCTTAGTGATCTATAACAACTAATCTGCAGCTTGGTTAGCATTGTCTTTACCATTCATCTAGAGAGTGTTGCAACATTTAGAATATATATTAAGTGGAAGATACATTCTGCCCTGTGACACAACAAAAAACAAAGGCAGAACTACTACACCTGTGATAGAGAGTAACAGTGTCCCTCCATAGATGCTCAAAGAGATACAGAAGCAGAAAGCAGGTAATAAGTACTTTGTACTCATCAGCAGTGGGTACATGGTTTATGAGTAAATACTTGCTTATGTATTATAAAACAAGTTTGTTAGCAAGAGAGACAATTATGTCATTATTAGTTTTCATTTGTTTATCAGTTAGCCAAAATAACATAGTCTAGTTTAGTAATGTAGCACTTTAAGTGACAACTCAGTATCGACTGTAAATAAAGTGGTCTAGATTTATTTGAGAGATAGATAGATAGATAGATAGATAGATAGATAGATAGATAGATAGATAGATAGATAGAGGACAGGTGAGGGGTATTTGTGAAACTTCGATATGTTTAGAGGGAGGTTATAAAAGGAGGATGGAAAGAAAATATAAAAAATACAGAGTTATGAATTATTCCTCCTGCATACCGTCTGACAAGCATCTCTGAAGGCATCTTACAAAGCTCCTCTCTCATACAGACAAGCGTTTAGAGCAATCTGAGGAATCAAATATTAAAGCGCTCCCATTAGGGAGGGCAAGGCTTATAGTGCCCTGGTCAATACAGTCTCTCAATCTTTCACTTTCTCTCTTTCTTTTTCTCGCTCTTTTTCTCTCTCTCTTTCTCTCTTTCTCTTTCTCTCTCTCTCATTCTCTTTCTTTCTCTCTCATTCTCTCTCTCTTTTTCTCTCTCGTTCTCATTCTTTCATTCTCTCTCTCTCTCTCTCTCACACATAGACACACACACACACCCACCCACACACACACACAGACACATACACACACACACATACAACCCACATACACACACAAAGCTGAGACTCCTATCAGCCCTCTTGATGGTTCAGGGGGGTCTCGTGAGACAGCGTGTAAGCAGATGTGTGGAGCAGTATTTGGGTTCTATTTGAAAATAAAAGTGACACTGAAGGTCAGTAGGAGATGCTCAAACACACCCTTAGTGGTGTCGCACTCGCCCCTCAGCGTAAGACAATTTGCCAGAAGTCAGTCATGCTGACAGCCAGTGGAAGCAGAACAACACTGAACATGGCGTGAGGAGACAGGCAGTGTGGTGCTGGATGTAAAGAGCATACGCCTGCCTGGGGGCAAAGATGTGCTCATTTCTTTCTACAGCATCCAGCTCCAGGCTGGAAGGTCTTGTTGGATGGTGTTCAGATTATATGTTACATAATTAAGACAATGTCTCCATATGTCCGTATTATAAAGCTTAATACAGAAAATTACTGAAAATGTAAAGTTCATTTGGTTTATTTCAGTCTTCTTATTGCTGTCTAGCAAAACACCCATGTTTCCTAAATTTCCTTCAGGATCTATCTAGCTACCCTTCACACATACTAGAATAATAAACATGCTGAAAATACTTATGCTAAGTGGAAAGAATTTTATAATGTCAATAATTAATACACTTAAAAATGTTAACTTTACAGAAGAAGGAAAACACCTTTAACTTTGAATGGTTACTGGCATCATTTCAGGCAATGTTGCAGACTACAGTACATACTGGACTAACTGCAGCTTGTTTAGGCAACTCATACAAACCATTAGATTAGATTAGATTAGATTAGATTAGCTTAGATTAGATTAGATTAGATTAGATTAGATAACAGCATCCTAACCTGGAGTAGTGTCTCTGAATTGACCGAGTAATTAGTATTTCAATGATGGACAAAAGATATTTAACTGTACATCCCGATAACAACATATGAACCTCATCAAAATCACCAGAGAAGCAGAAGTTTTAAACCTGATTCAGAACTATTTTAACACCTATTCCGCTGAGAAACAGCAGATACCAAACAGCAGTAGTGCTGATTTGTCTGAAGAAAGTGCAGTAATAGGTTGTTTACTGCTATAACCGGTACTATCTCTGTATTGTCTGGGTCAAGGTCAGGGAAGTGAGGACAAGGAGGAGCTTCTTCCCGCAGGCCATTTGGATGCTGAACCAAGGCAGCATCATACATAGGGCTCCTGCTTAGTTGCACAGCACGAGTTGCACTTTCATTCCTTCCAGTCATTGATTTCATCCACTTGTTGCACATTTTGCACTTTATTCTACAATTTTATCAAACCACTGCACACTTCTGTTTCCTACAATGTAAATTTCAATATATGCATATTTTTTACTTTTATTTCTATTTATTTCCTTCTTATTATTCTCATAATATTATTATTCTGTGATTTTATTTTTGCTTAGTTTTAGTATTTTTCAGATATTCTATACTCTCTTATTGTTTTATGTACCATGTTTAATTTTGCATGTGACAAATGAACTTTGACTTTGTGATGATCTTTAAATGGTGGAGGTATAAAATAAGTTACTTGCTTTAAATAACAGACAGTGAAAGAAAGGTTTCCCTTAGAGAATAAAGCCAAGCAGATAGCAAAACAGTTATTTAATATTGATATTTAATATAGCTTGTGTGGCCCATTGTGTTTTTTTGTTGCATGTCTCAAAGACCAACACAACAATGCTTTGTATGTCCTCATGATAATTTAGTTTATAGATTGTGAAAACAATAGTTCTTCATTTCAAATAATGGTCAGTTCAGACTCCAGACTATTCTGCTGTATTTAATGTTATAATCAATACATGATGAATGTGTAGATTTTGTGTCTGTTTAATGTACTGCTTGTTCTCTTTCCAATAATTATTTTGTTTCATGAAAAGCTCTATGTACCTGAAAACAATAGGAAATCATAAGTTACAATGAGGGTAATTCACACACACACACACACACACACACACACACACACACACACACACACACACACACACACACACACACACACACACACACATACACACACACACAGGCACACACACACTTAAGTAGCTAAAAGTTCACCACTAGTTTAAAATTGGCCATTGCTAACTAAACAGGTTGCTTGTTTGTGTTTGCTTGCTTATTGTTTGCCACATTTAGCTTTTTAAATCTTGACTAGCAACTGAACCAGTTGTATTTATACTAGAAACATGGTTTGAATAAATTATTCTTTTAAAAAAAGTAATTTAATTCAGTTAGTTTGAATGCTTCTTACCACATGAAATCAACAAAACACTTTCTACAGTGTGGCAGGAGTTGCAGACATAACAACCACGAGCTATGATAAAATTCTTCTCTCTTTTGATCTTAACTTACTGATATAAGAGCATACCATCAGCAATGCAATAGAATTCCTCTTAGAGTTTCGATTAGAATCCCACAAGCAAGGTCACATCCTGGATCTGGTTTAAACACAGACGTGTCCCTAATCTGTGATGTTTTTACAGCAGACCATTACTGTTTATTTTTTGAAGTGTTAAGGTCAATATAGATGTGAGGAAGTTTTTTTTCTTTTTTCAGAGAAAAACAAACTCTCAGAAACTGCTGAGAAGTTTTAAATGATTTGGAATAGTACATGAAATATAGCTCTAACTCCTGCATGTAATGATCTGGTCTCTGACCTAAATGCTAGATTAAAGGAAATTCTAGACTTTCTCATGTGAGTTAAATAGAAGAAAAACTTACATACTCACAAAAATCTGTAGATGAATGAGAAAATATACCAGCTTAAAAGAAGTGGTTATAAATCACAGCACCTATAAAGTAAAACTAAACTGCAGGAACATTATGATATTCTTAAAGAGACAGCTGTATCTCTCTCTAGTGTAATCGATAAACCAAATAAAAGAAAGATAATACCAAAGTCCCTTTTTCACCATTGACTGACTAATCAACCCTGTGTCTGCTAACGTGTCTAAGATTTATATATATAAAATAAAATGGCCTCGATAAGACAGAGCAGAGCTCAACCAGCTGGCACATGTTTCAATAACTTTCCTAATAGACCAACTACATCAGTAGTGACATCTTTCTCTGTTATTAGTTACTGTTATTAGGATCTTACAACTGTTATAAACAAATCAAATTAATCCACATCTCATCCTAATCATGCTTCTACTTTTTTGATTGTGTTAACTATTGTAAACACTTTTAACTATTGTAAGCACTTTTCCAGATGCTTTTAAAAACTGCCCTGATTAACCCTCTCCTGAGAAAACATGGATCCCTCATTAATAAATTATTTGAGACCAATTTCAATTTTTTTAAAATGAATTTTTAAAGTTGTGCATGCAAGAGATAGATGTATATCTAATAGCAAACAATATTAAAGACATTAAATATTAAAGATCTTAAATGTTAAAGACATTTTAGTTAGCTTTTCAGTCTAATCAAAGTACAGAGACATCATTTATTTACATTGTCAACAGTTCTCTTCTATTATGGTGTTTTTGAATGGCATTGATCCCAGGATAGCAGCCCTGTATCTTGAATAGTGAGTGGGTCTCACTTTTAGGTGGGTTTAAATAATATTTATTAAACAGACAGATGTTTGTTTTTTTGGGAAATCATTCCTCAAAATGTTTATTGTGGAGTCCCACAAGGTCCGGTTTTAGGGCCTTTACTGGACTTCCCAAGAAAGCAATCCATCCTTTCCTCTAAAAACTCTAAAATCCTAAAGAACAGAAGTATTTTATATCTCTATTTAAACAGCTACTAGTATTAATATAATAAAGATATTATTATTATTATTATTATTATTATTATTATTATTATTATTATTATTATTATTACTATTATTGTTGTTGTTGTTGTTATTAAAGTGACATAACAACTGGATGTAGATATGGTATTGTTTTTTTATCCCACTGCTTATTCCATAAATCAGGAATAAGAAATATTTGTGATTTTAACACACATAATAGAAACTGCAGCCAGAGATCTAACTCACATAAAGCCCACTGCCTTCTATTCATGTCCCTCCTTATGAACAGTGTTGTGTGTTTTGAGAAAAGCAATATGGTGCACCATCATTCTAGCACAAGCACAGAGAGATAAGCATAAACAAATTTCTAATGTTCTGCTGCCAAAGATTCACTGTCGCAGCACACGTCAACATAATATATTACACATGCAACCCTTACACGCAAACAAATCATAAGCATCATACAGTTCTGTGCAAAATTAAGAGACCACCCTTCATTTCATTTCCACATAAAAAGTTTAGAATAGATCAATTAGTAAATAATCGGGTCAAGTGGTCTTTATTTTCAGTTTCCAGTATAAATACATACACAGATATGTATGTATGTATTAATGTATGCATGTATGTATGTATGTATGTATGTATGTATGTATGTATGTATGTATGTATGTACACAGCAACCAACCACTTTATTTGTATATCAGCTATATAGTCCACCTACCAAAAACAGCAGTCTGTAGAATCCTGTGGCCACTGATGAAGACTATGACTAAAATAAACTGTCCAGCAACAGATGAACTGTTGTCTTTGACAGCTACAAGGTGGACAAACAGAGTATATTATGGAATGTACAATGACAAAACACAGGATTAAAAAAACTCCAGCAGCACTGCTGTGTCTGATCCACTTGTAACAGGACAACACACCCAGATGCCACATCACTGGATAAGAACAGTCCCTACCCAAATAACAATCTGCTGTGGTGGTCTTGACCATTGTAGAACTTGGTAAAGAGACAAAATATGCAGAGAAACAGGAGGATACAATCTATAACTGTAGAACTACAATGTTCACATATGGTCACTGGATATAAAATACAAGGATTTTACTGCA
The DNA here is from genome assembly GCA_021613375.1 of Megaleporinus macrocephalus. Taxonomy (NCBI): domain Eukaryota; kingdom Metazoa; phylum Chordata; class Actinopteri; order Characiformes; family Anostomidae; genus Megaleporinus; species Megaleporinus macrocephalus. The sequence goes on from CM038705.1 coordinate 28,793,500, forward strand.
GGTATAATAATAATAGCAAAAAAGCAAATTCAGTCCACTTTTACAGGGAAGGTCAAGGAAAAATATGTAAAACAAAACAGTTTTCAGGAAAGGGTGTTCAGCTGTCAAGAAGCTGTTGATAATCCTAAAACAATGGACTGACCACAACTTCCCTAAATGTGTTACTTGGATAAGAAGCAGGAAAGAATACAAGATGTAATAATAAAAGGAAAAAAAACAGTAAATGGTTAAAGAAATTGGTATCATACTTAGTTGTCAAGGCTTTTTTAATAGGTTATTTCCTATTAAATATATGTTTCATGCTCTCTTCCTGATTTTGAAAGTTTTTTGAATTTATATTTAAAGACTAGTTTAACAGGAAATTAAATAAATTAAGGGTGGCCTCTGGATTTTTGCACATAAGTGTACATAAAATAAAAAGGCAAAGTAACTAAACATTTGCATATTTACAGTCTATATACTCTGGGTGATTCTCTGTAGTTGCTGTAGTAGCAAATTAAACAACTGTAGATGCTGTAGTAGCAAATTAAACAACAATTAATAGTGGTGTAGAAACTTCTTGACAATAATGTTTGTGAGCTGTTGATCAATCAACATTATCAGCTGAATGAATATGGATCATAAACACCCAGTGCATGGATAGAAAAAAGAGATAATAACTGAGCAGACAATAAAAAACAATAAAAAATACACATTAGAAAATGAAAAATAGGTCTTTCTGCAGTTTCTTAAAACATCAAGTAGCATTAAGATATCATTCATATGACCATCAGTTCCTGCTAGGCTCCAGACAAACACCAGAAGTGCACAGAAAGTACCAGCTCTACCTTTGATACTCTGAACTGTGTACAGATCTTTGTGCCTCGATGGGATTGGTGGCTGAACTAACAGGGAAAGGTCATGATGGATGGTTGTTTCATTTCTCGTGCTCAGAACTTTCTTAATTAGCAACCAACTCTTGACTGGCACAGCAGTGTGCAGGCCGCCCCATGAGATCTGTGAGCGCAACCAGCAGCACAAACAACAATCATGACCTTTTCTCCATGGTTTCAGCAGCTACACTGACCAAACTAATTTTGCTTTTTATTCATCACCCCTAGTTTCCCAAGAAAATCACTTATCTGGAGGTCTTGATCAGCTAGGCCTACGTACAAGTAGGAAAAACAAATCAGTGACTTTTTTCCAACAATCACACTCATCTGCATTTAATCCCACTCATCTGCATACAGGGAAATCAGCCAGCCCCTGGATTAGCCTACAAGACGAATGGGTTTCAACTTCAGTGAAACCATGTAGCACAAGCCAGTACTTAACGCTTAAGATTTGCACAGCCCTTCAGAGCTTTTCCCCTTTTGTATCAGTACTAATCTGAATACTGTTTGAGAGACAGAAAAACGAATGTTTGTTTAAGAAAGGTGCTTAAAGATGTCATATGTGTACAGGAGCAATATAGTTTCACCAGTTAGCATACCACACTGTGCAAAAGTCACTCTTTATCAGTCTTTGACTTTATCACAGACTCAGTACTTTTCAAAATACTTGCTTTCAGCACTGCTGTGTGAACAAAACTTTTTATCTCCAAAATAGTAATTTTACTATGTAATCCAACGTAACCAGAGTGTCATTTTGGGCCATTTCTTTTGGTTCACTCATCATGAAAATGTACATGCAATACAACAGCTACTTCAGAAGAATTCAAACCAGGTACTAAAGACTAAACACAAAAATGGAAATATGAAGTTTGTTCCAGCAGCAGCAAAATAAATCTGCAGAGATATTTTTGACCCCTTCAAAGTGGAGTTTTTAGATTATAATCCAGAGAAACCGAAACACTTTTAATGATGTTGGGGTCTGAGATCCACACTGCAAAAAATGTAAAATGTTTTCCTTCTACTTTCCTTTCTATTTTTTTTTTTTTTAAATTAAACAAAACTTTAATAATTAACTTTAAATTACTATTTGAAGTTAGCATTTTTAGGTTGAACTGATGAATAATTTTCTACAGTGCAGTACACTTTGCACACTACTGTATATATCCTATAGAATACTTACAAGACACATATATTTCATTGGTTAACGGAACTGATACATTTTTTGTTTATAGGTTTCAATATTTCTTTTTTCAATCTCATGAAAAGTTGTTAGTTTTTAGAGACTTACAGCAATCTCTGCATTCAACATGGACATATAAATAAGGTCACTGTCCCAACAGCAGGTGTTGTACCGTTTGACAGCATATGTAAAAGTAAATGTAAGATATTGAGTCGTATTTGTGCTATAGCTGTCATATTGCTCTTTTATATCTCTGAGGCAGCAGCATGTTATGGTTTTGATGTGAGTCATCCAGCTGGTTGCATATTGAGTGCATTTCACAGCACAAATATTTCTAACACAGACTAATCCTCATACTGTATCATTTCCAAATTGTTAAGAAAACTAGGATACAAGTCCAGCTGTCTTATATAGCATTCCTAATCATAGCTGAGCACATGGAGCCAATGTATAAGGAAGAGCAGGTATTCTCAAGACTGCAGGCTTCATATCTATAACAGAACCGGATTAACAAATTTCCAAAAAGTGGTTTGTGTAAATCTACACATGCGGATTCTTTAGAAAACCCATAGGCACAATATAAATCTAATATTTAAGCTGATGACTGGATCAAATATGGATTCAGATAGGAGCTTAACTATGAATCTGTGATATTTTGAAATGTAAAAATATCTGATCTGTGTTTTTGAGCTTAAATTTGTTAATACTTATCAGTTGGGTGTATGTTTTAAATCAGCTATGCTTTTTTAACCAATTAAAGACAGCTTCCTATTCATTTTGCATACAAAATGATACACGTTTTAGTAATATTAAGTTGTGCCAAGCTCCTTTCTCCTTGCCAATGGTAGCACAACCCCTAAGAGGTCATGACTTGACATTGCAAAACTTGGCATTTACTTTGCACTTCTTTCCCCAAACATCTAAATTTGTTGCTTCAATGATAATCTACAGAATCTAGCAAAAGCACATTCATATTTGAAGGCTCAAACTCCATGGCATACTCTTTCCAGGGAAACTGGCAGCTTTATACCTTTGAAAGCCTTAGATGATAAAAGGCCCTGCATATCTTGAGCAGATAAAGCAAACTGAAACAGATGGTTTAGACCTGAAGCTTACACAGTGAGTCATTTCTCTGTAACAGGTTGGGGGAAAAATACTGATAAAGGAGAAAAGAAAAAGGGAGGGATGGAATTCATCCATGCGTCCACCGCATGGCACTATCTGCAGCTAAGCCTCACCTGCTCTGTCCTGGGCTGGAACGGCGGCCCGCCCAAGCGTTTCCACGGCCCACGCACGCGCGCAGGCCCAGATAAGACGTGTGTTTGGCCAGCTGTGGGGAGCTGTCATTCCGCACAGGAACATCCAGCACCATCTGGCCGGGGCCTCTCGCGCCTGCTTTACTGTGCACCGAACCGAAGCGCCAAAAAAGCCTTCCACCTGCTCCATCCACCACCGGCTACAGATAACCGCTCAGCACCACAGGGTTTGCTCAGTGCACCGGTCTGTATGTGTATGTTTTAACAATACGTGCAGACATATGCTGTATTCAGATCATCAGCTTCACCCACATAGATAAATTCACACTTTAGAGCCCTAACAGCAAATCTTCAGTGGAGTGTGTTTATACTTCAGGGTCAGACCTGATTTTACACCAGTGGACAACTATGAGAATTTATGGGCTAAATGTGTGTGGGAGCCTAGACTTATGAGGATGGAAACAAACTGAGTGTGAAATTTATAAACCAATCCAACACTTTGTCGATGTAGCGCTCATTGTAGGGGGCAAGGCTGAGCTAGTCAACAAGCCTGTCATGGGCTCAGAGTAATGTGAGTTAGCATGGTAGGATTATTCCCCAATTAAGGATGTAGATGTGTGTAGAGAACAAATTACATGCAGTTAAATAAACTTCTTGCCACTGTTAGCTAATTATATCATTTTACATGCCAACTTTTGCTTTTGTGTGTATATTGTCTGGATGTCAAATGAGCATATACAAGAGGAATTGGGAGCAGGCTTTAGAGTGGGCATACCTTTGTGTCTGGTGGATTCCCAGCTTAACATGCTGTCCCCAGACATATTCAGATGTCTATTCTCATTACAAGAGCCCATCTGGTCCTGCAAGACTACCAAATCTGCTGCATCTGTAGCATATGGTGGCTTACTATAGACAATCATTTCTCAGTGTTTAAAAAGACTAATAGACAAATATTTTGTTGCTGTCCTATGAAAAACAAGTATCTCCAAACTTTACAGGAGAGACCAAATACATACTTTGCTTTCAATGTAAGTCAATCGCACCTGAATTTTTTCCAAGCTATTTTAGAGCATGTCTATTGGTCCATTTATCATGAAATTTTCATACAATGTAAATGACCATTGGTGTGTTCAAATGATATAGAAAATGTAAAATCAGCACAAATTGAGATGCACGTTTTTCATTGGACAGCGATGATATACAAGCCATGGAAAACCAAAACGGGCAATCTACAGAAGGAGAGACAGATAAAATGCTGGGGTTAATGTATTGTCGTTAATATCTGAGTTGACAAAGTGTTAAATCTCCATTATAAAAGAACATGCACTGGATTTTCTTTAGTTAAGTGCATTTATGTCCAATGACTTCCATTATACACCGATTAGCCATAAAGTGAAAACTACCTCCTTTTATCTGCACTTATTGTCCATTTACTTAGCAAATAGGTGCACTAACAAAGTTCTACAATTATAGACTGTAGTCCAGCAGTATCTCTGCATACTTTATTCTACTATATATTTTTCAGGACCACCACAGAGCAGGTGTTATTTGAGTGGCATGGTGGCATGATAACATGCATTGTGATGGCACACGTGCATCAGACAGAGCAGTGCTGCTGTGTCCACTCACTGTCCACTTTATTAGATACTCTTACTTCTTTTAGTCTACCTTGTTGATGTAATGTATGAGACAGTAACTCATCTGCTGTTTGTGTTGGTCATCCTCTAGTCCTTCATCAGTGGTCACAGGACGCTGCACAGAGGACACTGTTGGCTAAATGCTGCTGGTCGATGGACTATTTTCAGTCCAGCGGTGATACTGAGGCACTGCTGTGTCTGATCTGTTCGTACCAGCACAACACACACTACCACATCGGCGCCACTGCAGAGCTGAGATTGATCCACCACCCAAATAATACCTGCTCTGTGGTCGTCCTATGTGGGCTCTGTCATTGACGAACAGTGTGATAAGGGGGTAACAAATGATGCAGAGAAAGATGGTAGTTGTAGAACTATAAAGTGCTTCTATATGGTAAGAGGAGCTGACAAAATAGACAGTGTGGATACAAAGAACAGGTTTTACTGTTACGGCTGTAAGTGTGTTTTCAGTCAACAGGCATTTCTTTTTTTTTTAACTAAATATATAGAAAGGTGCCCAAATCATCGTCCATGCTACAGACGTGGTATGCATTGGTTAGATTAAAACCACTGAAGTATTCCTCTAAGAATAACAGCAGGAAAGCAGAAGCTGTATAAAGGTCAGAAGGCAACAGATGTGACCTCTCCAAGGAGAGGGGAGAGATTAGTATCTGTGAGTGATGATTAGTGCAGTTTCTGGAGGAGCAGAAAAGCAGAAAGCCAGCGTAGAAGGAGGCTGCCTGTTGATCTCTGCCACCAAGAAAATCATCAGCAGAATCAATCACAGGAAAGGATAGCAATCGGACTTCTAATTAGAAGAAAACATTTCTCGCAAGGAGTGCTTACACTGTCTTGATCTCAGCCTTGGCCATTTCAATCATAACCCAGTTTGTCAATCATCCCTTTTCAGATGCATGTGGGGGACGGCATCTTTAAACCTATCAGCAAATGAAACGCCGAGCAAGAAGGAATACTAATATGCTCTTATTGTTCATCCCTTGGTGGCAGTCACGCATTTTAATATCAAAGTGCCACTGTTTCCCACATCAGTTCAGATGTGGATAAACAAACTACAATGATACAGGATTGATATTGGCTTTGGTACTTCAAGGCTGGGGGAAAAAGAGATTCACATCCAGAGAGCCGGATCAAAGGCTCTGTCTCATCCTCCTTTATCACTTTGGGCAAATTATATCTCGAAGTGCTTCATTGGATATGAGCACAAGAAAAAAAGGAGAAACTTGTGCTGCTCTGCTTCAGTTAGTGGAAGCTGACAGAGGGAGGTCTTGTCCTCTAATTAATCTGGCAAGTCTTTCTGCTTAAACACTGGATCACTTTGCAAGCCTACTGAATTATTCACACACGCAGTGTCTACCAGCCACTGTATGCCCAGAGAGGCCACAGCAGGCGAGGACACACGAGAGAGAGAGAGAGAGAGAGAGAGAGAGAGAGAGAGAGAGAGAGAGAGAGAGAGAGAGAGAGAGAGAGAAAGAGAGAGAGAAAGAGAGAGGGAGAGAGAGAGAAAGAGAGTGAGAGAGAGAGAGAAAGAGAGAAGGAGAGAGAGAGAGAGAGTGTCCCAATGTAGCAGCTATGAATATAGCTAGGAGTCATTCTAGGTCACAGGCATATTGATAGTTCAATCACTGTCCTGCTGTTTCACTCCCTGCAGGACATGTATCACAAATGTCCTTCAGAGTTGGATTTCACACAGCATAGTATACAGAGTAGCCATCTACCTTGTGCCCACACTTACTGGCTATTTTATCAGGAACACCTACCAAGTACAAGCACCGAATGGAGCCCATCTGTTGCTGCGCAATTCATCAAGCAACTGTCACTATCACTCAAAATGGTGTAAAACTGGGTGAAGTCTCATCAGTTCCCACAATTCTCTTGACCCTAGATCAGCGTTTTTATTCTCAGAACCCAGATATTATCTGGGTGGTGGACCAATTTCAGCACAGTGGTGACACTGGCATGGTAGTGGTAGTGTTTGTCGTTACATGACCATTCAAACGATGGGATTCAATATATTCAGTAATATAAAACTAATCTGGTTCCTGTCAACTAAATAAAATTATTCCTACATGCCTGTCCTGTACAACAAGTTTCAAATAACTAGTAGGACACTACTATAGTAATATATATTTATAGAATCAGACATCAGATAACTATTCTTTTTAATTCTTTATAAATATTTTTTTTTTATTTTGAATAGTCTCGTATCTAAATCCACAAGTTATATAATTCTAAATTTGCAAAGTGCACCTACATGGTCGCTATGAGAAGGACAATGTGTCCAGGTATGAGGTGTCTAATGAGCTGGCAACTTGGTATGTACTGTTTTTTAAACTAAACAACATCATTTAAACCCTGTTGTATGTGTGTGTGTGTGTGTGTGTGTGTAAAACCACTACTTGCATTATAGGATTAATATTATTTGAATGTTTTTTTTAATCTAAAATAAAAAATAAAGTGTTTTGCTGAGCAAATAAAAGATTTTGTGTTGCCAAGTGTGTAAACCTTTTGCACAGTACTGTATTCATAGACATATTTGAATAAAGCATTCCATAAGATGCACATTCCCAGTCAAAGAACCTTTTATTTATTTTCTTTTAAGGACAGAAACCCCTCCAACCCTCAAAGCCCTGTGACATGTCTGCCTCCATGTCCCCTTCCTGCTCCACAAACACATGGTCAAAAACACAGTAGTTTTTTTTCAGTTCATTCAGTACCATACACAAACACTTACAAAACTGAAAGAAAAGAAAAGAAACAAAGAAAAAGAAAAAATGGAGGAACCAGCCTGAAGGCTGTTTCCAGGCAGGAAGATCAGAATGCATGACATAAGTCCTCTGTTCCTCCACTTTGTTTCAGCAATCTTAAAATATACCGGACCATTACAACCACATACTGTACAGAAGAACAGATGAGTTGGCGAATGCCTCTGGAATGAGTCAGGTGGGAATGACAGGCTGAAAGTCAAAAAATCTGGAGTTACATGGGCTGCGGTGACTACAAGCGGGCATCATGGAGGGGGCTTTGGAATGGCTCTTTGTGTGACATCCACAGCTGGCTGAAGATGCGTCACGACATTTGGTGGCATAGTTATGAGTCAAAAGGTCATTTACAGTACAGTACATTCAACTTTTTTTGTGGTTACTTTATAAGTTGTTAAATCTGTCCAAACATGTAGTGGTTTATTCACATACTATTCACATAACAAATATACATCTATATGTACACATACTCTCCACTTCCAAAGTGAGTGTCCAGGCACTTTCTGACAAAGTCCAAGGTTGTAAAAGAAAAGATTTTATTGAAATCAGTCAAAAGTTGCTGTTCTCTCTGTAACAGCACTCATTCCAATATCACCTCCCTATTACAAACTGCTCCATCTGTCTGGCCATTCAGTGGATTCCCTCGACTCCCTAAACCAGTTCTTTGACTTGGCAGCGTGGATCGTGCTGGATACCATTAGCTGCAGAAACTGTCACTCAACGTTACCTTAAAAGCCTGCATGACATCTGGGGTGACATATGCACAGCTGTAAATTCTGCAAGCCAGCTGTACTGAGAGCATGCGTGGCTCTCCATGACAGTAAATCTGATGGATCTCTGATATGACATTTTCAATCGCTCTGCAGGATCGTTATTTGAGAGGTGCGTACATAACAGTAAGGGACATTTGGGGATTAAAATGGTCACTATGGTCACCTGTCCCTAGTGGTCACCAGTCAGGGGTATATGGGTTTGACTTTGTAGAAACAGACTGGTGTCTATCTGTAATTTAATCGTGCATGTTTGCTCAATCCTCAAATCTTCTGCATGGCTTCAGAACATCAGTGAAACCATTCCGGCAATAAAATGTGAAATGCATGTCTTAACAGACTCATGCCGCTGGAATTCCAGACTAAAGGAACACTTTGATATTTCCTCAGCTGGATCAGAATACTGCTTCAGTGAACCGCTTACCAACTCTCCTAAAGCCAAAGGTCCACAAAGTGTTAAACAGAAACCACTCGACAAACACTAGTCAGTCTGAAGATAAATAGTTACAAATCGACAGTGGCAGACTCCCCATGCTCCATTCCACCCCCCTCTTTTCACTTGGAGTACAATTTCACCTTTGCCGCAGTCTTTGAACAAGCTTGTAAAACTCCATTAACGCTACTCTCGTGCGGCTATTGAGGAAGGGCACGGGGGTCAGGCTGTAATCCACCTCTTCCTTGACGATGCTGACCGCCCGCACCTGGCTAATGCACTCGTCTTCGCACGCACAAGATGGATTAGCTCTTCAGACTTAAGACTTCAAAGACAAAGTCTGCAGATCTTGAGTCTATATACAAGCAAGGAAAAACAAAGAGAAAAACAGACAGGATCGTGAAGCCAGGGCAGAGCTGTGTTATTTACAACAGCTCCCCTTTCAGGCAGAGAGATACTGTGTATGGCACCATGTATGAAGTCATAGACTCCGCGTCTGAGACCAATACTGATGCGTTTTCAGTGGTCCAGGTAACAGGTAAGAGTCACAAGCACAACAATTGTTATCGTGAACTCCAGACACCTATTTATAAAAGTAATGTCCAAAGCTGTTAAGTGAAAAACTCTAGCTGGCCGTAGAGACGCACTGAAGGCGCAGCGTCGTCTAAATAGGCAGTTGATGAAGAGCTGGCTGCAGATCCAGTTTTTTAGCTTGCAGTGCGTGTGTATCTGATCCTCATCCTCCTGGCTGCTCATGAAGGCTGAGGCAGATCAGGGCTCAGATGTGTGGCTCTAGTGAGCTGCACATGAAGAGAACACATCCAAGCAAACGTCTGTTTCGTTCCCTCAGTCCAGCCAGCTAGGGACATTTACAGGTGTTACGCGGCGCCAGTACAGCACAGCACAGAACACACAGCACACAGTCTCGGGAAATGAAGTCAAGTCACACTCGTGCTCTGTATTAGACTCCGGGCTTTGGGTTATTTCTGAAGGATCACTCAGAGCCCTGGGGAGAACGGGGGAAGATGCTGGAGAAAAAAAAAAAAAAAGAAAAAAAAAAGCAACACTAAACCACAAACAACTATGACATGAAGCGCCGACCAGAACTTCATATTCCAGGGCAAAAAGGCAGAAGCCTCTGCTCATATGTTGATTTTCTGTATTTTTTTTCCATCCTAAACTTGATAACAAAAGGGAAGGAGAAGGCTATGGAAGGAGGACGCAAATACAGAGAGAGAAAAATATATATAGCGAGAGAGAGAGAGAGAGAAAGAGAGAAAATGAATCTGCCAGCAGTCCTGCTCTTCACAGTGAAGCCAGTGAGAGGATATGTTGCTATCTGACCTCCATGCACTCCAAATACTCCAGCACCAGGTCATAACAGAAGCGATACTGCTCCTGTGAAAGAAATACAGAAAGAAAAAACAAAAACATCAGCATCCTTATCAATTATAAAAAAAAACAAAAAAAAAACAGCAGTGTCAAAGTTAATAACGCAACATCAACCTAGGTGTTAATAACCTGTTATTAACACTGGCTTTAATGATATGTTATTAGCATGGGCATTAATAATATGTTAACGTGACAAATGATTACCGCCACTATTAACTCCGTATTTCCCGAGTTTGACCCTTAGTAGTTCCAGTCTGAACCTGCCTGTGTGCTGTATGTTGCTATGACTGACTACCAGTGCCTGCCTGTTCAAACATAGCTTTTACAACGCAATAGGCATACGCACAGATAAACCCTGGGGTGGGGGCTTGACTCCCTACCTCTTTGGCCTAAGTACTCTCTTGGTTGGTGTATAACAGTTGTATTTCACATTGCCTCTGACATTTTTCAGGATCTGCCATCCTTCATTTGCAGCTAGATAAGTCTCGGCAGTAGAGCTCATGGGTTGGCTTGGATTTTATGACATTCATTGCTCTTGAACCCTCGCTCTGCAGCAGTGCAGACCACCTGTGGTGATTTCCACAGCATTGGAAAACCCACCAATAAATCACTAATACTCTGTGTAAGGAAGCATCACATTTTTTCAACAACAACCAAACATGATTTGGTAAGTAAATCTGTTAATAACCACACCAAATATCACCAACATCGTGGCTTTGCATGGGTGGTCATATAGGAGGTAATGTAATGTTTTTGGCTGCCTTTAGAAAAATGTTTGGCTTTATCTGAGACGTAATAACACTGTATCTTTTGAAAACAGTGATTGCAATATACTGTGAATTAAATTCAATTCAATTCAACTTCATGTTGCCTGTTTTTTTTCTTTTGAGCCCCCAAAATCTCTGTAGCCGGGCCTGCAAGGCGAGTTTCATCTCTGGCTCTCTTAATAAAACCAAGTTATTTCCAGCTACTGCAATGCTGTGAATCTGTTTACCACCAAAATAAATTGAGTCTGAAGTATCATTTACAAGCAAAACACACCACTGACACAGTAATATAAGTAATTCAGCAGACTACACTAGATGGTGCTCGCAGAAGAGAAACGAACAAAACCTGGCGATATGACAGCGAGGGGGCTACAACTGTTGTTGATGAAATCTGAGCTCAACCTATTTTCATATTCACCTTGCGTTCACGTGATAGTCATGCTCAGTCCATGTGAAGAAAAAGTTACTGAAGTTGTCCATATATATAAAACGAAAATCAAAAATCTTCTTGGGGTGAAAATTGAGCAAATCAGAAAGATGTGATTGACTACACAAATTAATGTGACTCATCTTGATTATTTATTTTTATCATCACAGCCTTAACAATGAATCATAACAAATCTGGCATTGGTACGTTTGGTAGCAAATGTTTTATGTTGTTTTCTCGTTTTGCATGTTATGAGTAAAAAGTAAAAGATTTTTAGGAGTCGGAGCAATTCTGAACCTACCAGCGTCTCCACCATGTTAGGTTTGGCATTGCGCAAGGTCTTGACAGCGTAGAAGACATCAACCACATTCTGGTACTGGATCATCTCCATCAGAATAGTGCACGCACAGAACATGCCACTACGGCCTCCGCCGTTCCTAAAATCCAAATCAGTCACAAACAATAACTGAAAATTAGCAATCATACAGTCATACGCACAGCATACGGTTCCACAAGAGCGCAGACGGTACCATAGCACATATGCACTGAGACACGGTGTTAGACGGTGGCCAGCGATGTCCACTTTTCATTTGGCATTTGGCATTTATATTCAAACAACCTAAGCAAACAGCATTCAGTGAGCTATTGGAGCAGAGTGGAGCGGCGGCTGTAGGCAGATAAGGTCATAGTGGGATAATCAATCGCAGTCAGAGTCTTGGCAGCTCCGGATGCAGAGCTGAGAGAGGCTACTGTATTCAGTATTAGAGCATAATTGATTTCATCTCCATAATCTCCTTCCCTCTGCTTGCAGGGGAATAACGCCGTGTGACAGCTCTGAGTGATGTGCTTTTCAGCGGAGAGGCTGCACATGCCTGCAGGCACAAATAAGTAGCACTGCGCATAAGTCTCCCCCTCTAGACATGTTTGTTTGTGTGGCTGAGAGTACCGTGACTGCAGGTATCTGAGTGGATAGAGTTTTAGTTTGATCCTGAGAAGGTTTATGGCCATGCCTTTGTTTTTTGTGTGTGTGTGTGTGTGTTCATTAGCAACTAATTTACATTCGGGACAAAATTAATCTCTTGCCTATTTTCACTGCTCTCTCTCAGAAGAAAGACCTAATCTGTTTTTCTGGCAAAGACTTTGGATGAAAACTAGAGCTGGAAATATATAATTTTGTTCTTGTCCAAAGAAAACCATGTATTGATTTTTATTTCTCGGCATCATTTGAACACGACAGATGTCATTTATATAATTTCTAAATTTCATTATGATTGGATTGGTAGAAATGATCCAAAATTCTTTGGAATTACATTCCTTTTCTATTAACACTCCTGTAAAGTCAGCATTTTGGAGATGTCTGTCTTTCTTTGGACAGCGATGACTTTTATAATCTGCCTACACACTCTTAAATAACAACATACTTAATTTGGGATAGCTTACAAGTAGTCCATTACAATTTCAGTACCATTGTACAGTAGGTTACATGACACTTACAAACCCAACCCCAAAAAATGACACAGTATTGTGAGATGCTAACAAACAGAAATCAGAAAGCAGTGATTGTTAAATTCTGTTTAACTGTATTTAATAAAAAAAAAAAAATAATAATAATTAATTAAAAAAAACCCCACAATACCTTATGTTTTACTTTTGAACAAAAAATATGTTAATTCTCAATTTCATGTCTGCAACATGTTCCAAAAAATGTGTCAGGGTCAAATTTACCGCCACGTTACATCACCTTTCCTTTCAACAGGTAACAGATATTTATGAACTGAAGACAAACTGATACAAAAAAACAAACTGATAATTTTTTTCTCTAATTTTGTCTTCAGGTGTGTAACTGTATAGGGCTTTTGTTCCTGTATTTTGTACTTTGTAATGTGCCACAGTTTTGTTTAAAGGAATTTAGTTCTGAACTAATAAACCTTGTACAATGACAGACCCCGGCTTTTGAACTTTAAGCTTGTGACAATCTGAATTGTCCTTTTCTTGTTTGGCCTGGAAAACCAAAGGAACCATACACAATCCAGAAGGTGGACTTGTCAGATGCCATTACACACTTCCATTGTGCGTCTGTCCGTTTCAGAAAAGTCGGCAGCATTTCTGGATGTTGTTGATTTAAGCCGTCCACTGTGCATACTACAGTCTTAACTTGCATTTATGGATGTAGCAATGGAAAATGTTTACTGACATTGGGTTGTCAAGGCATTCCCAAGCCCATGTGGTGATATCCACCACAGAAGCAAAAGAAGTAGGGCTCAGAATTTCATTGTCGATTCATAATTTGTGGCAAATTTGTACCTACAACTCAACACAGGTAGTGCTGGGGGCAGTATCTCTTTTATTCTCTGCCATGACTGCATTCAGGACTAATGAAGACGGACATACTGAATGATGGTCCAACCAAGAGAGCGTAAAGAAGACAAGGCAAGACAGAAACTTCCAAATGTATGAACTCTTTACAGCATAAATAAACCAATGAAACAGTGTTTCAGCATGTAGAGCATATGTAGTTGTCATATGGCAACACAATTTTTCCTTGCACTGTTATCAGCATTCTTTCTACATAGCAAACCTTCTTTACTTAACAGTGGCTAGTTAGTCTGTGTTGGAGTACATCAGCAATTCAGTTGTAAGATAATTGTAGTTCAAGTGTCATAACCAATACATAATCTGTGATGAGCTATGATACATTACATTTAACTTCTGATAATTAATTTAGTTTTGTTTCGCTTCTTTTCTTAATAGTACTAAGCTAAAGTGTGTAGATGATTTAGTTCTAATAAGATCATCTCATGCCCCCCTCTAACTGCAGAAATAAAACTAATTGACTGATGAGAAAAATAACCCACAGATTAGTCGACTGCCAAAATAATTAGTAGTTGTAACCGTACTAAAGTACGAAAGTCACCGTCATTCAGTTGCGATTTCACTTTGCACATTATCCACATGTATTTCACCAGATTCTCGGAATCTCCTGCTGTTATCTTGCACTGCAGAGTGTAAAATACTTACATTTCTAGCGCTTGCTTGCTGAGGAACACTATTCCTATCCTACTTTCCTTGCCTTTTCTGGATGCTCCTTTTAGGCATGACCATCTGACTATTTCACAGCATGCAGTCTTAATGTCTTAAATGACCTCTGTCCCAGCTTGTTTGGTATCACTGCAGGTATCAGTATCACAATGAGCACACGTTTACCTTTGCCCTTGTACTATTTTTGTCAAGTTAAAATAGATTTATACATCATTGCTTTCAGGTTTTATTTGCATTTTACTTATCCCAGTTTTTGTGACTGGATTTGTACATAAACCCTCTGCAACAACTAACATAGACCTACACAAGTATTTATAAACAATTATTCCAAGAAACTTTGTCATGAAGGTTGAATTCGCATTTGATGTCAAGTTGACATAACATTAAGTGGCTTTAAGTGACGCTGACTATTTTCTAACATTAGGCTCTCACAGTGTCATTTCTGGAGTGAAATGATAGCTCAGTGTATGTCACAGGGACATAATGCTGATAATATAACAAAGCTTGCCAAGCTGGGCAGATGGAATATTTTAATCAGGTTTGGAATCTAAATAGCAGATGCAGCAGAATGCTTTTTGGGGCTGCTTTGGTTTAAAATTTCAGGACTACATGAAACATACAAACAGAGTGCACGCTACTTACAAGCAGTGGACCACTGTGCGTCCCTCGCCGCATTCTCTTTGCCACTTCTGCACGTGGGCTAGCAGGTTGAGGAAGGCCTTCTTGGAGTCTGGAACGTCGCGATACGCTGACCAGCGCAGGAACTGGAATTGGCACACCACGAGCTGACCCTCCTGGAGCTTGCCATAGACAAGAGAAATGGGCAAATAATGAATCATCTGCCATAAATTTCCGAGCATGTTTATGAGCATATGCAGCAGCATGGAGTTTTTTGCCCATGTTGAGCTCTCTGTAGTGCAGACTCAGCAGGGTCTGGGTCATGATGAATGAGTCTGTGGGGAAGTACAACACTGGAGAGAGACACACAGGCTCTGGTGTGCTCTGGCCCTAAACACAAACTGCATTAATATCCAGCCCTGAGGCACACCTATAAGATTTTTCTTGGGCACCTCGCACATCAACATGGCCACAATGACCAGTGTACTGATGGGAGGAGCAGGCTCAGCAACTCTAGAGCAAGAGCAGGCTGTTTTTCAGGCCAGTACCCAAGAAAGGTATACAACCAACACTTTTTGAAGACTTTATTATCATGAAACACTACTAGCTCGATACACAGTAAGCAATATGATTTGCCAGTAATATCCATACATATTTTAAAGAGATTTCAAATACACAGTCGAGTCACATTATTATGACAGAGTAATATCCCGAGTAACTGTATTAACGAGTAATATCCCGCCTTATGCAGTACAGACAACAGCAAGACAGGCTGAGAGTGATTCACGTAGGTCCTGGTAGGTTGTCATGGGTATCCAGAACCATATTGAGTGCAGTGCATATCACAGTTGCTGGAGGGCATGTGGGCGAGGATGCATAGAGTGAACATGACAATCAAGGCGGTCCCACAGATGCTCAATTGGGTTTAAGCCAGTGCACTTAGGGGGCCAGGGTAGTACTTGGAGGCCTTGGTCATGCTATTCTAACCAATGTCCAACATTTATAGTCGTGTGACGTGTTGCACTGTCTTGCTGGAAGATCTGCCCCAGGGAAAACAATTGGCATGTATGTACGTATTGTGCAAGGATTAATTCAAATCAGTTGAAAGTGCCTTGCACATGGATGAGTGGGCCTAGAGAATGCCATGAAAACATTCCCAGACCATAACGCTGCCACCTACGCTATAACGCCAGCAACAGTAATGTATGGGAGTTTTCTACAATCCATTTATACCCAGAAATAACACATGTGAGCTTGCATGAGCTACTTATAAAACACTACTCGCCAATTATGTTACATGAGCTAACAAAGGTCCACACTGGCTGAAGATCGAGCCACTCATGAGTTCCTGTAGTGCTTGTTCATTATAATATAGACAACAAGTTTTAGTTAGAGTTTATAACTGGAACAGCTCTATCTCAACTGTTCTGTGAGTTCAGGGAGCAGTGGTCTGTTTCTAAGCTGGTATGACAGCGTAAGGTGTGGGGAGGTGTAGGGCAGGATGACAGGCAGCTAGAGATACTGTATCACATGACTAGGTCTGCTTCTGAGCTACCGCTTGTCACACAGACAAACATCAGGACTTCTCTAGACGTGGACAATGCCTGACCAACCATTCCCTCACCCCCCCCAACAGCAAAGAAACACAAACAATCGCAGAGCTCTCCCCACCAGCTAACACCCCTTTCCTCACAGATATATATGATACAGGCACACACAAGCTCGCTCACATGGCGAGGAAAAGGCAGACGTGACAGCCTTTTTTTATATTTCGTCTCATGCCCAGCACCTGCCTATGTTCTGTACATCACAGCCTCCAACAGAATAAAGCAGTATTCAGGCTTTACCTGAAAGGAGAGCACTATGATGCACCCAAAGGAAAACAGAAGAAGACAGAGTCTTTTCCAATAATGAGTTTGGTCAAATTGAAAATCACAAGCTTGACCTTTCGTGGCATGCTCATTAATGTGTATTTTATATCTGCAGGCTTATGGAAAATCATCCCTCCCACTGGACTTGTTGCCAAGCAGTGAGATAGGCTTGTCTTGGCAGGACTTAAAAGAGACATCTAGGTACCAGCTCCTTAGTTTCTGCCTATTTATGTGCATCTGGCAAACTAAATAAAGGGATGTGCACAGGAGGAACAATGCTAATGTAGCTGAAAAGTAATAGTAATATACACTGCACCAATTATCTTTGTGCAAACTACATGCTGTGCCGTGCACTTAATGTATGTGTGGATCACAAACATATAAGCCAATTTGAGTCTATTTAAGATTACTTAGCAACTTGATGCAGTTTCAGGCAAACGTGTGATGATTTAGGTATGCAGTGCACACAGTGTTAATTACTTATAGGCTCTCATTACTTTAGGCTCCATTAGCCTTATAGCTGCAGTGTATAAGTAAAGAAGCAAGCGTCAGACAACAAGCGTGTTTTGGTTAGCGATTACTTTTGGGGTTGAATTTTTGCCTAAGATGTTAAACTTGGGCTAAATTGCTTTAAACAGGCTCTACCTGGGACAGACAATGTGATCCTAATAAGCACTGGCAACAACCACAATAAGAGGAAAAGCAGTAATGATCAACATTATAAACTGCACTTCAAGCTATGAACTTTTTATGGCTAGTATTAAAGGAGGAAAAAAAGGGAAGAAACTCATCATACGAATTTGTATCTAGGCACAAATGAGATAAAGCCTGATGGAAATTACTGTGAGCTGAATCTCTGTTTTCAGGAAAACTAGAAAGGCGAATTTTATGAAATTAGATCATTGCGCTTAATTACGGTGCGAGTAATTTTCTAAAGTGGAAAGAGAAATAATGAAGTTTAGAGATCAGAGGGAAGATATGTAATTTATTACAGTAAAGGAAACGCTGCAGCGAGAGATAGTTCAGAGTTTCACACCTTGAACTATTTTTGGTGTAGCTTTCTGAAAACCTCCCAATGAATACTAATAGACTTCTCGCAATTTTAGAGGCCAAGAATATAGAACAAAGGCTGAGGACCTGTTAGAATCACATAGGAAGGTGAAGGGACACTGTGTTCTGGTACATGGCTTTCTACCTCAAATGTAGTCCACCAGCTAAGGCATGTTTAGTGTCCAATGTTTGCTTCTTTAGTTTGGCATTGAAGATGAACACAGATAAGAATTAATGGGAGCTTATACTCCACCAACCATGTTGGTAAGTAATCTCAGACAGACTTGTTTTTGTGGTTTCTGACACTGCATGACACACTGCCATAGACCAGTGCGCCCTGCATTTCTGAAAACCTTTACAGCAGCAGCCATCAATTTAAAATAAGGTGTGCAGTGTACTATGTATGCTGACTGACACTCACCCTTGTGACATTTTTGACACGGAACAGTCGAGTGATGATATCCTCATCGGCAGACATGGAGAGGAATTCCACCTGCATGGGGCCGTACTGCTGGAGCCCAGGCTCCGGCCAGTACTGCACACACGGCTGGAGACAGAAAGAGAGACAGGAATGGATAAAGGGAGGAAGAATAAAGGATAGAATGGAAGGTTAAGAAAACATATATTCAAGTCTTGACAAGCATCCGAGCTGTTTCTACAGTGAGACCGTTTCATGAAGGTCAAGTGCCTCTCAGGCAGAATGCGTTTGAGTCATCGCTCCCGGTTTAAAGCAGAACAAAGAAACAACAAAACAATGCAAGTCACCGTGAAGCAGCAGGACAGTGTATGTAGAGCTATGGGCAGTTGAGAGGGGAAAAAAATAGGGTAGTCTTTAAATGGCAACAGCATTCAGTAATAGACAGTAGTGATAAAGGCAGTGAATGAGAAAGAAAGAGAGAGGGAGAGGGAGAGATAAGTAGACGGGCCTTAATGAGACAACTGGGAAGAGAGAGCGATAATACTCCGAGACCGCTGTCTTCACGGAGAGAGCGGTATTAACGCTGCGACACAAACAAGGAGATAAATATTAATACACAAGTACTGCAGAAAGAGAGTGAGAGAGATGAAGGACAAGAAAAGAACAGAGAGAAAAGAAGAGAGAAAGGCAGGGGGAGAGAGAGAGAGATTGCGTGAGAGACAGAGAGAGAGAGGAAGGAAATAAGCCCTAATCCACTCGAGTATAAAATGAAGAGAGAGGAAGACAGAATGACACTGAGCAAATGGCTCTGTGTGAGCACACACCAAGACATGAAGGGAGGAAGACAATGGATTAGAGAGTCTGCTGAGACTACAGACTGGAGAAACAAAGAAAGCCTCCTTCTAGAGGGGTGGGGAAAAAAAGCCCTGTAGCGTTTTGGAGTGAGACAAGGACAAAAACTTTTAAAAGCCTGTGCGCATGTGTCCTGGACTCTGTACACGCACCACAGCCATATGGACTCAACTCACCCAGGCTGAGTTGGACTGGTTCAGTTGGTTGAGCATGACTATGGAGGTACAGCCATAATCGAACACCAGTCTCCAGAAATCTGCAGTGGTGCCCGGTAGAGGGTGCGGGGTCACTATAAAGGCGGCTGGCCGATGGAAGCTGTCAGTCAGCGCAGCGTTGATGTAGTTGTTGCTCTCGCCCTCAGTGGTGACCAGAAAAGCCAGGGCACGGTCCGGCGGCAGAACGTCCATACTGCGGTTCTTTTCGCGGTTCCGCGGCAACAGGGCGATGCTGCACTCCTCCACGTCCAGGTGAGGGGTCACCGAGTTCAGAGTCTGCAGAAGAAACAGGCAGTGGTGTTCACGTCAAGTACGTCTGCATATTAGAACAGATACCAATCATCAAGGAAAGCCATTGTGATAGCTTGAACAACACACATATGACTGCACACGACTGAATTTTGTATTACTGTGCATTATTCAGCTCATAGAACAATCTTAATGGATCTCTGTAAACACCCTGTTGCTAATACACTACACTGCTTGGCAGAATATCTTTTACTGAAATTATATTAGATTGTTATTACATTTAATTATTTATTGCAAAGTTGTGTATTGTATCATACTGAATTTCCTTTGGAGCAACACAGCGGCCCCCTAACCACAAGCCATGACTGTGACAAAATCTCTGTAACGCACAGCTTCTTATGGCTTATTGCTTTATTGTATTATGCATGAATTCTCTTCATTATGAGTTATTTGAATGATGTTTAAGTGATGTTATGGGCTTCTTTCTGGATGAACTTAAAAGAAAAACTGGAATATATGTCCAAAGTAAATTGTGAGAAAGAGGCAGAAATAAAAGGAAGAGAGATGAAGGTGGAGAGGAAGGCAGAGGGAAGATTGAGACAAACAGGTGGTGCAGTTGACACAGGCAGGTAGCACAAACAAAGAGCAAAGACAGAGGAGTGAGATGAAAACAAGGGGAAGCCGCAATCTGACGGGAAAAAGCAGTGAGACGGAAGGGATGTGGGTTGCCATCGGGGTGATTATGATGATTTACACTTTACACAAGCGGCATTGTGCATCTGGCAACTGCAGATGGGGCCGCACCGCTTGCTGACTGCAGCTTTTGGATTCGACTTTAAAAAGCATTTCATATCACTCGTGCACACTGCCTCTGAAATTATTGAACAAAAACTGGAAATCAGGCCAGCCTCATACATAATGAATAGGCATGTTATGATCCCATCAAAAAAAAGCGACATTAAAACAGGAATGTGGCATACCTACGGTCTTTTCTCTGATGGGCTGTGTGTGCAAATTCCTGCCTGCTGTTAGCGCTGGGAAAGCAACACACTGGTCTCAAATGAATAGTGTAAATACATAAGAGAAATGCTAATAGAAAAGCTATTGACTGTAGTAATGTGTTTTCCTTCCTGCACAGCAAAAAGCGCACGCGGTGACTTAGAACCACAAAAAAGGGATGCCGGCGTGAATGTCACAGAAATGGGTTTGCTGGATCAAAGCGTGCCAAACATCCCGCTGTCAAACAGCAATCTGCCCTCTGTAATCCAAATTCCCATGCCTCTTTTCTCCGCCTGAGCAAGACACCAGTGATAAATGTTCTATAATTCATATGGTGCATATTTTAAAGTGAGTCACAGTGTAAGAGTTAAATGGAGAGAAAGGAGAGCGGCACTGATTTAGTGCCACATTTCTTTGATATGCGAGCCTTTCCAATCGATACTGGGGCTCTTAACTGGCAGCCTGGAATTCTGCCTTGGATAAGATAACCTATAAGTGCTAGCTTTATTCTCTAAAGTGAGGCTTCTACACGTCAGCAGATACCTTACACACAGATATTTGACCAGAATATGGCGCTCTGAAATGGGCCACTATGTCTAAAAAGGGCTATATCCAATATAAATGTAAATACCCTTGAATTAAAGCTGACATTCTGCACTTTAGTCTCACAGTCACCGTATCGGTTCAAATCCAGTGTGCTAAAGCAAAGAACCAAGCATTCCATATCATGAAAAAAAGTTTTATTTTCAAATGACTTATGGACTGAACTGTATGTGTGTGTCTGTGTGCCATCGTCAGATCTGAGGGCAAAGCGAACATAGCAGTTCTTTTTTTAGGATTTAGTGAACGAGTGATCACAGCTGTTTTCCTGTTAGCTACAAGAGCCAGTGATGGACTGTAATAATTTTAGTCTTACATGGTTCATTTATTCTTTCACTGATTGATGTAAGCATCTTCGTGATTCCTCTATATGACTTTGGCGTTTGATACATAATCATGGTCTGAATAAGAATTCTCTCTCTCTCTATCCACTTCACATGAGTTTTCTTTACAGTGACCCTGAGGTCTTGTTAAATATGCTAGTGTTCCACTAACACAGTGGCATTAGCGAACAGGCAAACAGATATAATGTAGCACAGACATAGTGAAGCACATCCATACCTTGTTCTAATATGGTTATAACAACATTGTCAAATGTTCCTGTCTTAAGCACCATTGTCAGTTGGTCTGAAGACAACATCTAGCATAAAAGGTGTTTAGTGTAGGTTGGCTCACAAAGGGAATAAAGTAAGTTTCCAATAATATCTCAACAGCTGCTGTGGCGCAGTATTTTAACTACTGAAAGAACAGAGGCCAGCAAGAGAGTACTAAACAACTTTAAAGCACGCAGAGCAAATTGTGCTCTGATTTTTTGGTGGATTTATTCATTTAAATTCTTTTGCATGTTTTTAGAAAAAATCAAACCAAAAAAACATACAATTTCAAATTTTTGTTTTTGCCCCAAGAAGATACATCACCAATATACATTGCATACTGCAGCATTCCTTTTAAAATAAAGATAAAGTAAGAAAAATGCAAAAGAAATGTATGTGGAAGAAACCTGGAGAAAAGAGCTCAAAAGAAAATAAACATCCTCCTCTGGGTGCCACAGAACCATGAATTTATAGTCGCTAGCTATAGTTTTATCTCTACCAATTATATGAACTGGATCATGCAAAGCACGTGTATTGCATGATTAAGACTACTGTACGAAAGCTACCACTGTTTGAAATGCTGAAAGCACCTCCAGGGAATGTCCTCACCCATGCATTTTAATAGGAGTGGTTTTAATCTTAAACGGTTATAAGCGAGTGTGTGAATATGGTAATCCTGTATTTTCTCCATGTCCTTGCCATGCTAAGCTCAGATGACATTTGCTAACAGATGCTAGAGTTAAGGCTCTGAGGGGTGTTACACATGATCGACAAATCCCACTTTGATTGTATTTGATAAACACCATCATGTAGATTACAGCCTGAAGATGTGTGTGACTGTACACAGGTACATTAATATAAAATAGATTTCGCGGGCGAACCTTTGATGTGACAGGTTAAAGACCAGCCTGCATAACTTACTTTTTTGATTCATGCTGCTGTACATGTAGGCTGCATTTGTAATTTGCTAATAAAACTCTGCAAAAACCTCTTTTTCAGTCCTACATTCACTTCTGCTCCTTTTAGCAAGCCTGACAATGGATGGCATGATTCATCAAAACACTGACGCAACAGACATGTGGAACAACTGAGATTGATCAGGAACGAGAGAACAGTGTAAATGTCCTACTTGTTATAGACCCAATCACAGATAACAGCCTCCTGCAATAGCAGCATTGCAAAGGTCAATACTGTGCTAATGACTAACAGACAACATATTGTGCAGCTGTGTTTAGGGATGCTGTACAGTGGTCAGTTTCCCTCTATATCAGGGGTATTTAATTAGAGTTTAGTAAGGTCCAGTTAGAGGAGATTTCCTCAGGCCAAGGTCTGGACGGTCATCATTTCTAACTTGTGTTATGTTGACATATCCTGCATATTTAAGTTACCTAGTATCAGCATTTTACACCATCAGCAACCGAAAGACAAACTTGTTACAAATGTCGTTCAGTATATTTTAGTATTTTTACTGTTTCAATGCTGAACTGAATGAATTATTTATAAATCTCCAAATATATTTTTGTCCTTACTTCAAGTAAGAATAAGGGCTACATTTAAAAAAACCCTGAATGCTTTTGTGCATGAAAAAAGTGTATCTTAAAGTGTTTATATATAGAGAAAGTAAATAAAACGTGTGTCTTCTTGTTAACTCAGCTTCACAAACTGACATGTTGGTTTTACAGAGCGGTATTCTTCAAAACTAGACGAGCAGGTCCATTCCATACCCGTTCCTGGTTAAACAGTCAGTTTTCACTGTGGACTTTTCTGTTTTTTGATGTTATTCTGACTCGCTTTAGTCTCCGGCTGCTGCTCCTCGCTTCGTATCTCCCCTGTGTGCGCGCCGTACGCCCCAATCTGCACAGATCTGATTGGCTGAATAACAGCTTCGGTGATCTTACAGCGCACGCGATTGGTCTGTGAGTTCACTGCACCGTAAAGCCTGTATACCGTAAAGACAAGAAAAACTCCGCCGCTTAAAATAAACACAGTCAAAATTAAATCATACTCAATAGTTTATGGGTCTGGGTCCGGATCCGGACCGTGGTCCGCCTATTAGTGACCTTTGCTCTATATAAAATAAAATCTGATTTTATTCTTGCATTGCCTACTTTGACAGGATACACAGGCTATTTGACCTCCATGCAAAATAACCAACCACAGACGTTTAGAAAACTGTCTACAAACAGACCTACATGAAATAATGCGGTGTGCCAATCAGCGAACATGCAAGCTTTTATTTACTTGCTATTAGGTGTTCTGTGTGTCCAGTGGCTCATTTCTGTGTTGTGCAGAGTAGGAAGTGTTTACTACTAGTGACAAACTAGTATTTAATTTGATAAACAACACTGCAACAAATGATATATTGGTAAGGAAATTCAATTACATCCAATCACTATCCAATATCTCATTACAGAGATTCTCAATTTGGCATTGTTGTGATAATATAATGCGATTTTTCACTTTATTCTTAGATTTTTGTACAAGTAGTTACATAGTCAATACAGTAGCACTGGACATGTGGGCTTTTCAAGACATACAGACGATAGTTTACCTGACATACTGACACTGTTCTAATAAGTCTGTGTCCCTCTCTAGAAGGAGCATCTAAGACCGAGAATAAGGTTAGACTGATACTGTTATTTACAGTACAGTTCATAAGTGACTCTGTGTAAGTTAAGAGGCTGACCTGAAACTCTTCTCGGAGTTGTGAGGAGTTGCTCTGCGAATCAACCCTCAGCATATCTTTATAGGTGAGAGCAAACTCGTTCACCAGTATAGCTGTCTCCCCGCACAGGCACGCTTCCAAGATGGCATCGTGAATGAATATGTACTGCTCCTGCAGTAGAAGAAAGAAGAGGGAGAAAGAGAAGAGAGGCGTAAGAGGAGAGACAGGAACGAAATTGCATGCTAGATGCTGTCTGATTACACATAATAAAAGTCTGGGGCACGGAATTGGTCTAACCTGCCCTGATCTAAATTAAACATTTGCTATAACGTGCAGCGAGTTTCAAAGTGCACCATGTGTGAACATAACTAGCTCTAAACAAACAAACACTTGCAGGATAGATTTAATTAAAGCGTCTAGTAAACAATTACAAATGTAATAAACAGCCAAATGAATGTCGGATTTACATAATAAAGTTTGGATATGCAAATAGAGGGAGATCTAAAGAGAGGCACACGCCTACATGAAGCAGATGAGCTGGTGAAGATGGTTATCAGTGGGCTTGTGTACATGGCGATCTTCAAAACACACTCCCAGGCTTAAAACACTGAATATTCATATCACTCCCACCAAATATATGACTATGTAAACGATGTGAACTTTTTTTTCCCTCTCTGTTTGCTTTTTCTTCTGCTCTGAACTGTTAATGTATGCGTGTGTGCGTGCGTTCCCACCTCAGTTTGGATCATGTTGATGCGGCGGGAGCAGAGGGTCTTCACACAGTTGTAGATGTCCACCACTCCCTCGCACTCTGCCATGTCCAACATGACGTCCAGCACGATGTAGCAGCCTGTCCTGCCAGCCCCCATACTGCAGAACACAGAGGCCACAAACACACGCACGGGTGTTAATCCTGAGTTAAGCAGTCGGGTAGGTGGTGTGTAATCTCTGACCTCACACCAATTCAGTTCAATTGTGATTTGATTTAGGAAACTATTCAAAGTGCTTAATGGACAAATGATACAGTTTACAGTAAGAGATGAAATTAAAGCTTAGTATCATTTTCTTCTGTTAAAGTTAGTTTTTGGCTGGGGGGTGGGGCAACAACGCCGCAATGCCTGAACAACGCAATGATGTATAAAAAAAAGATTTAAAGACATATTTTTAAAAAATATTTCTCAAAAGTGTTCCACATTTCAGATGCATAATAACAGAAAAAGGCATCTCCATATTTTCTATTCTTTACTCTAAATGTTAATACCAAGGATGAATAATTTTATCTTTAGTTCTGAAAGAGATCTGACAAACAGCTGGTAAGCCTGGAGTCCTGACTGTCATCAGTATAGCTATGAAAATTGATATAAAATTGATATCATATCATACAAAAAGAAAAGTACCTGTCCTAAAACTGAACTGAACTGGATGATCAATTCCAACATTCCAGTATCGATGCAGTCACTAGGCACTTTTGCACTATAACACTGTGTTTACATTGTGATGGTAGAGATATTCCACCATTCTGAATTGGAGCTGTGGTGGATAATTCTGTCACTATCAACAGCGATAGCAGAGTTCTGCAGCTGTCAGTTGAATGTTTCGTCTATTGCCTAATTTAAAAACATTTTTCAAACATATTTTACAGTTGATTTTTAAACACTCTTGTACAACAAAGCCAAACTTTTGAATGTGTCTTCAGAACGCCACTGTTATTTCAGTAAAGCTATCACAATGGCTGCAGCTCTGACCACTATTAAATGCTCAGAGACTTACGCATCAAGAGGAACTGCTAGGTTCAACTCTAGTTGGCTTACATGTTGCTGCTGCTTATTAAACATGGTCTATATATACTGAATGACAGGGCTCTATGGTGGGGTAGTCGGTAAGCATATGTATGACACTAAATGTGTACTGACAGTGAGTGTTTGTGTACCTGCAGTGGACCACCACAGGTCCAGCGTCGGCAGGGGTGGAAGCTTTGACCCGGCGGATGAAGGCCAGCAGACCTGTGGCGTGGTACGGCACTCCATGCTCAGGCCACGATGTAAAGTGAAACTGCCGCACCTCATGCTTAGCTGAGTAACCCCTCTGCAAAACACACAGTAAAACTCTGCTGGAGACATACAGTAGGCAGTGCATCATTCATATTCTTTAATTAGGTTATACAACCAGAACACTAACTTCGGCTCCGAGATTTATTAGATCATTTACTGTTATGTAATAAATCTTTTAGGCTCTGGTAAGTCTGTGTGATGAAATTAGGTTGCTGTGTAGAAATAGGGACCTAACTGAAAGCACACTGTCTGATAAGCAATGTTTATAACCTTATAGTAGATAATATTGTATTAAACTCCACCTTATATTCTGCTGTTTATTACTGTTTGTTGTCATTACAATCTTGAGAACAAGCAGTAAGGCTGCCTAAACAATGATGTGCAATAAATTATGATTAAAATTGCCAGTACAATTTCACTGTCCAATCAGATGTGCAGCAAGTACAGACTCGTGTAATGAAACCAAATCACAGTGCCACAAATGAAGCTGATTTGATGTTGTCCTAAAAGTTTCTTTTGGAAACAAATATAATTTTGTTAAATAGTTTATGTGGTAATTTACAGTTTGTCCTAATACTTTCTGGATCCATTATACTTCTAGCTAATGTTGACCAGCTAAGTCCAACTCCCTCTGATATAGTATTTAAACCACAATTACTAGTATTATTGACAAACAACATGGATAAAAACATACATTCATATAAGCTATAAGTTCTAACTGATTCACAATGCTAGCGGTAGTGGGAATAAAAGACTTGCTGTACAGAATTCTTTTCTGTTAGTGTCTTAAAAGCACTGCTCAGATTTTTACTGCTCATATTCATTCTGAAGGGGACGGCTTAGGTCAAGCTTTATAGCAAAGCCGTCCTACATACAGCAACACTCATTCTGCCAGGCCAGTAGCCCTGATCTGCTTCTGCCATATTGCTCCTTCCTCTTTTATTTGGGTTTTCACGATTAGGGCTGGTCTGAAAAGCTTTTTATTGGCAAATTCAAATGGCCTGAGGTACTCATTCTCAAAATCACCCTTAAAAACCAAAATATTTATGTTTCATAACTAACCCTAATTTTTTAGATAGATTAATTATTACATGTCAGGATATGTTCAGTAGTTGGCAACATTTGTTTTTTAGTTTGTTGCTGTGGTAAAATGTGATGTGTGATTGTAGCCTTCTCATTTAAATGCAGCTTTTCTGAATCCTGGCTATCACTGCACTGTGTTTTTGAGTCATGTAGCTGTCAAAGATGTTACAAATCAAAATGATTATTTCACTCATCATCATTTTGTTCATTATTTTTATTCATTTTATTTCGTATATTATCAAATTTGTGCTACTAGCAGTTAGAGTGACACACAGGCTGAGTTAAGGTCAGCCATAGCTAAGCTACATGGAGTAAAGTGGAGTTTAATGTAATATGTAAACATTGCTAAAGTTTCAAAATGTACCATTCATTCCCCAGCTTACATACACACAGGCACACCCTACCCGCCAAACGTTTTAGATCACTACCAGTCAAACGTTTTAGATCACTACCAGTTAAACGTTTTAGATCACTACCAGCCAAACGTTTTATTACACTACCAGCCAAACGTTTTAGATCACTACCAGCCAAACGTTTTAGATCACTACCAACCAAACGTTTTAGATCACTACCAGCCAAACGTTTTAGATCACTACCAGCCAAACGTTTTAGATCACTACCAGCCAAACGTTTTATTACACTACCAGCCAAACGTTTTAGATCACTACCAGCCAAACGTTTTAGATCACTACCAGCCAAACGTTTTATTACACTACCAGCCAAACGTTTTAGATCACTACCAGCCAACGTTTTAGATCACTACCAGTCAAACGTTTTAGATCACTACCAGTCAAACGTTTTAGATCACTACCAGTCAAACGTTTTAGATCACTACCAGACAAACGTTTTAGATCACTACCAGCCAAACGTTTTAGATCACTACCAGCCAAACGTTTTAGATCACTACCAGACAAACGTTTTAGATCACTACCAGCCAAACGTTTTAGATCACTACCAGACAAACGTTTTAGATCACTACCAGCCAAACGTTTTATTACACTACCAGTCAAACGTTTTAGATCACTACCAGCCAAACGTTTTAGATCACTACCAGCCAAACGTTTTATTACACTACCAGACAAACGTTTTAGATCACTACCAGCCAAACGTTTTAGATCACTACCAGCCAAACGTTTTATTACACTACCAGCCAAACGTTTTAGATCACTACCAGCCAAACGTTTTAGATCACTACCAGCCAAACGTTTTAGATCACTACCAGCCAAACTTTTTAGATCACTACCAGCCAAACGTTTTAGATCACTACCAGCCAAACTTTTTAGATCACTACCAGCCAAACGTTTTAGATCACTACCAGCCAAACGTTTTATTACACTACCAGCCAAACGTTTTATTACACTACCAGCCAAACGTTTTGGATCACCACCAGACAAACGTTTTAGATCACTACCAGTCAAACGTTTTAGATCACTACCAGCCAAACGTTTTATTACACTACCAGCCAAACGTTTTAGATACACTACGAGCCAAACGTTTTAGATCACTACCAGTCAAACGTTTTAGATCACTACCAGCCAAACGTTTTAGATCACTACCAGACAAACGTTTGAGATCACTACCAGCCAAACGTTTTATTACACTACCAGCCAAACGTTTTAGATCACCACCAGACAAACGTTTTAGATCACTACCAGTCAAACGTTTTAGATCACTACCAGCCAAACGTTTTATTACACTACCAGCCAAACGTTTTAGATACACTACCAGCCAAACGTTTTAGATCACTACCAGTCAAACGTTTTAGATCACTACCAGCCAAACGTTTTAGATCACTACCAGACAAACGTTTGAGATCACTACCAGCCAAACGTTTTATTACACTACCAGTCAAACGTTTTAGATCACTACCAGCCAAACGTTTTAGATCACTACCAGCCAAACGTTTTATTACACTACCAGACAAACGTTTTAGATCACTACCAGCCAAACGTTTTAGATCACTACCAGACAAACGTTTTAGATCACTACCAGACAAACGTTTTAGATCACTACCAGCCAAACGTTTTATTACACTACCAGTCAAAAGTTTTAGATCACTACCAGCCAAACGTTTTATTACACTACCAGCCAAACGTTTTATTACACTACCAGCCAAACTTTTTAGATCACTACCAGCCAAACGTTTTATTACACTACCAGCCAAACGTTTTAGATCACTACCAGCCAAACGTTTTATTACACTACCAGACAAACGTTTTAGATCACTACCAGCCAAACGTTTTAGATCACTACCAGACAAACGTTTTAGATCACTACCAGCC
The DNA here is from genome assembly GCA_021613375.1 of Megaleporinus macrocephalus. NCBI lineage: Eukaryota > Metazoa > Chordata > Actinopteri > Characiformes > Anostomidae > Megaleporinus > Megaleporinus macrocephalus. The sequence continues at coordinate 28,823,599 of CM038705.1, forward strand.
AAACGTTTTATTACACTACCAGTCAAATGTTTTAGATCACTACCAGCCAAACGTTTTATTACACTACCAGCCAAACGTTTTAGATCACTACCAGCCAAACGTTTTATTACACTACCAGCCAAACGTTTTATATCACTACCAGTCAAACGTTTTAGATCACTACCAGTCAAACGCTTTATTACACTACCAGTCAAACGTTTTAGATCACTACCAGTCAAACGTTTTATTACACTACCAGCCAAACGTTTTAGATCACTACCAGCCAAACGTTTTAGATCACTACCAGCCACTACCAGCACTTTTAATGTTTCTGTACAATTGTTCCAATTCTGTACAATTGTTGTACAATTTGAAAAAGACTAGCTTCTGAATATTTAACAGAGTAAGATAATAATGCGCACTCAAGTATTAGAATTATTCTTGAAGCAGATAAACATAAGCTTCACCGCGCGGCCCTAAGAAACAGTGTAAAGAGAAGAGAGGAGGTCAAGTTCATTTGGCCATGTTTGGTCAAAAGAAATAGAAGCACAGAACAAGTACAAAACATGAAGGCAGAGAACAATTTTCTATTTCTGCTGTAAGCCTGATGCATTAGCACAAGCGGTAATGTGTCAGAGACGGCTCAGCGATTTACTGGGTGGTTCAGCTCAGGGGAGGCTTGCTTGCGTGTGTGTGTGTTGTGTGTGATTCACTACTGTCAGCAGCGGTTGCCACTGCCCGCCTATTTAAATAAGCACAGGAGTGCTCCTGCAGTGAGTGTGTCTGACAATGATGCAGTGATGCCCTGTTTGTGCTGCTGTCACACACACACACACACACATACACACACCCACACCCTCGCTGTCCCTGGCTTTGACTGACAGATGGACCCACCGCGTTGCTAAAGCACACATCAAAGCCCCCCGTGAGCACTGTAACTCCACACAGTAGAAGCAGCAGCGAGAAAAAGAAAGAGAAGGAGGGAGAGGGAGAGAAATGGAGGAAGGATAAAGCCAGTTAATTCCTTTGTATTCACTTCTATCTAGCCTATGTCTCCTGCTTTAGCCCCACAGATACAGATACAGCACGCTGAGGAGCAGGCTTGGGTTAGCAGCCTCAAAGGCTGTCCTGATATAAAAAGTGGTTTAAGTGTTCGCGTTCGTGTGTGTCTCTGTTGGGGTCTCAAATTGACGCTGCATAAACACCATAAAGATCGTACAACATTAAAGGAACAGTCAGTATTTACTGACCTTCTACACTGAATGTGTTTGAACTATATCTATTAAAGATATTGTATTGCCTATAGTACACTGTAATTACTTTATTAGTTAGACTAAAGTATTTATTCTGCAATTAATTATTGTAGCTGCAACAATACTGAATGTCAATACAATATGAATAGCATGTGTATATGATATACACTGTGTGAAAGTCTTTGATATGTAAGACGTGTTTTAAACCCTTTATCTTTTATTTATATGTATTTATATATAAATACAATACAAACTAACATAAATATCCTATTTTGAAAGAAGTAGATAATATGTTGTGCATCAGTTTAGCTACAGATTTCTCCTGAACGCCCCAGAAATTGCATGACTTTATTAAATTCCTTTACCAGCAATCTTGATTTAGCTTAATGAAGTACTGAGTACTCAAAGCAGGTATAAGTTGATATAAAGATATAGCTGTAAATAATAATAGGACTAGGACTCCTTAGTATCGCAGCAGCACTGCAGCAACACTGTATATCACAGTCAAAGGTTCCTCTTCTCCATGTTTGTGGTATCTCACTATTGTTCTTGTTCATACAGCTTGTTATAGAGCAGCCTCTCGATGGGAGCTGTAGATTTTCAATTTGCTACTGCTTTTGTTAGCTGTTGATTTATCTATAGGTCTCCCAGGAGCTCTTTTCACTGTACTCTGCCAAAGATGCTGAAAGCACTGCTTTAAAAGCCATTCAAAAAAGAAGAAAATGAGGGCTACAATCATGGATTCTGTCATTGTTAGACACAGCATGCGAGAAGTAGGCCCTCAGCCAGCATTATCTTGTTTAAGTCTGGTTAATTCTGACTTGGATAAGTTTTGTTGTGTATCTATCTATAATACAGGTCCTGCACTGTATAATATATGCATATATTTCTGCATATACATTTCAAAGAACAGAAATATTTTACTTAATGCATCAAGACAATTAGTGTCAAAAAGGATAAAGGCATATTAGGAAAGGGAGCCTGTAATTAAAAGCACACAGGCAGGGACACTGGAAACTGTTCCGACTTGCTCCTTACAGTGTTAGTTAATATATCCATAAACTTTAGGCTGTTTTCATAATATTATACATTTTTAATACTACCCCACTTTCTAGAATCACTAATGGTCTAGCAGGACTACATGGTGTTATCCTCTCAGAGAGGAAGGATGTCAAGGGTGAAGCAATTTTTTTCTCGCGTGCTATACAGAGGGTGTATCATTAGCAAGTTTCAAAGTGAAAATGTCAAAGGGCTAAGGCTGCAACAGTGACCTCATGAGACTCGGTGTAAGAGCAATGCTACAGTTTCTTACCCTCTCCAAGGAGAAGGTGCGCACCGTGTATTCCGCCAGTGTTTCTGTCTTCAGCAGGCAGATCTTGATGTCTCCGTACATCTCTGTGTCATCAGGCCAGTACTTACAGCACTTCACCTGAACACAGCACAAATACATCAGACAGTCCCCACTGCTGCCAGCAGAGGCTCATCTAATTAGAAGAGGAAATCAGAGTTCAGCTTTAACTTAACCCTTAGAAATCAAGATACACTCACCAAGCACTTTATTAGGAACAGCTCCTTGTATTTACACTCGTCCATTTTATCAGCTCCATTTGCCATATAGGAATAGTTTTTTCTACAATTACAGACTCTTGTTCCTCTGCATACTTTGAAATCCCCCTTTTAACTTGTTCAAAGGTTAGAACCCCCTACAGGACCACTACAGAGCAGGTATTATGAGCAGAGACACTTACATGGTGGTGGTGTGTTGAAGACAATAGCTTATCTGTTGTTAGTCATCCTCTATTTCTTCATCAGTGGTCTCCCGTCTGGATATTTTTGGTTGGTGAGCTGTTCTCAGTCTAGCTGTGACACTGAGGTGTTTCAAACCTCCAGCAGCACTGCTACGTCTTTTACACTTACACCAGCAAAACACACACTAACACCTCACCACCACATTAGCGTCACTGTAGTGCTGAGAATGATACAGCACTCAAATAATACCTGCTCTGTGGTGGTCCTGTGGGGGTCCTGACCTTTAAAGATCAAGGTAAAAGGAGATAAACGAAGTACACAATAGAAAAGGTAGACCATAGTCTGTAACTGCAGAGCTACAAAGTGCACCTATGTGGTGAGTGGAGCTAAAAACAATGGATTCAAGCAGATACAAGGTGTATATGAGTGTATATGATGTACTATTCTTAGTAACTGTAGTTACAAGATTAACTACATAGTTTGTTGAGGAATTAGTTACATTAACATTCAATTTTATTACGTATAGACAAGATACATATTGAGTCTGTACCTTACGCTGATTGGTTCAATGTCACAAAATGACAAATCATGGCAAAAAATAAGAATGTTTATTTCATTCTGCACATAAAGACTAAAATTAAAATCCTTTTAGACTCTTCTCATCTTCTCTTATACACAAATCTATAAACAAATTATTTAACAAATTCTCTCCTTGTTTTAATCAGTTACAAATGAGTAATACTTCACAAGAAATCATGCTTTTGTCTTCATCAGCCATAACTGTGATGTTCATTGCACGCAATGTGGATTTCTCTATTCTAACCCCTGTACTGAAGGAGTTTATATTGGGAATAAACAGATTTTAACAGATAGTGTTACAAAATTGAACATCTATAGATAATATAGTGGGAGTTATTCAAATAAAGTGAGATAAGTTTTTGTATTTTAAACCAATGCACTGCATAGTCATTACGGCCTTCTAGTCAAAGACAGATGTACAGCATTGCATAAAAAACTCAACCATTTTGTGAGAGCCGTTGTTTTTTTCTTGTGGTCATAACAGCTATAATAAGTGTCACATCTTGCATGAGGCTTCAGGCATCATCCATTTATCACAGGCTTTCACAGCTTTTATCATACCCAGCGAAGTGCATTCGGCATAACAGAACAACAATTTCATAATAACTCAGGACTAGTCTTTAAGAGCGCACTGCCGGCGGCAGATCCCGTCCTGAGCTGACTGATCTGTGTGTGCAGGAGGAAATGGAGGAACATTATGGGTGAGAAGCACTGAGACAGGCTGAATGTATCACGGAGAGAAGAGAACACAATAATAACGGCAAATGCATTGTATGAGGCTGTCTATGAACACAATAGACGCTGTTGGAACTGAAGGTGTTTATAGGCAAACAAAGGCAAAGAACAATACATACATACAGCACAACAGGGGAGAGCAGGAGCTTAGAAATGCAAGAGGGACCATACCCTGCCGACCTCCACGAGCTTGGTGATCATAACGATGCTGAAGCAGTTCTCCTGCCACACCATCCTCCAGAAATCATACACTGTCTCCTGCTTAGGCCCTGCACACATGCAAACCCACGCACAAATGGAGGAATTCAGTGCCAATCAGAGCCACAGACAGCAGGCTTCATTTCTACAGTGTCATTGTGTGTTATGGGGCAATTCTGTAATTCAGAGCTTCAGAGAGAGTAATTCAATAGCAGCCGCTTCTGCTGACTGGAGAACCCATTTAAAAATCAGCAAAGGATGTGGCCTGCTTCGAGCGAATGCAACATTTCCCCCCCTTGGAATTCAATAGGGGGAAGACACACATACGCCACCCACGGACAATGATTTATTTAAGGGAATTCTGAAATATAAGGAGAGGAGAGGGAGGGGGACCTTGAGTGACTTTGATCAAACGGCTGAGAGACCTGAGACACTTGAGGGGGGCTCGAGCAAGCCTCTCTCTCTCTCTCTCTCTCTCTCCCACTCACACACCCACATAAACACACATTTATGTTTTTATACCTTCTCAGAGCACTGCAACATGGCCATGTACAATAAGTATACAGTATACAGTGGAATGCCAAAGTGTGGGCCCCACAGGTCAGACCACATATTTTTGATTTTCCTAGAGAAAGTACATTAACACATTCAGCTGCATAGAACAAGACATGAAACCGTAGCTGTTGTCAAGAGCAGCGTGTTATAACTTTGCTGGTTCTAAAGTTTTCTCTCACTGGTCTGGCTTCATAGGTAGGACAGTTTTGCTCATTTTCTTTTCTTAAATCGTAGGAAGGCAAACACACACACACACACACACACACACACCATAGAGTCTTGTTCATTGTTCAGAGACCTCACAGGTGTTATGGTGGGTGAGATGTTGGGGGGGTCAGGTATGAAGACAGCAGGCAGTAATCCTTCGCTCTGCAGGACTACTACTCCTCACGTTGCCCTACAAACTGTTTACAGCTATAATTATCAGTGCTCACAAACCATTAGCTTCAGTTAGATTGTGTGTCCTCCCTACCTCGTTCATCTCTCTCTCTCTCTCTCTCTCTCCCTCTCTCTCTCTCTCACACACACATACACACTCTCTAATGAGGTGTTTGAGGAAGACTTACTCCGACCCCATGGGATCTCATCTTGCTGGACAGACACTAACACACACACACACACACACACTTGGCGGTGGTGCTGCAGTGCAAGGCGTGCAGAGATACTCACCCTGTGTGGCGATGAAGTGGTTGGATCGATGGTACCCCTGAAAGACAGGCAAGAGAGGACATGCTGAGTAAGCCATCTGCGCCTTGGGCACAGCCAGATGAGCATCTCTTTCTCTCTTTCTCTCTCTCTTTCTCTCTCTCTTGCGCGCTCTCTCTGTCTCTCTCTCCCCATTGCTCTGTCAGTTCCACTCTTTACTTTCTTCCCACCAGCGCTCTGTCTTTCACTCTGCTTTCATTTTTCAAACTCTCTCTATAAACCTCATTTAACTGCTAATCATTATGGGTCTAAAGAGGACTTTAGGGATCTGCCCTTTCTAATGAACGACTAGAGTTAGGGTATAAACAATTAAATAAAGTTAAATTCAATCAAAGTTGTTAAAGAAACAGAAAAAAAACCAAATAAAAGTTTAACACAATGAAACTTAGAACTGTATGGTTGATTGTAGTGGCCTCTTCTGATGGTCTTATCTTCTCTGTTTTTTGCAGAAACCACTGTTTATAATCAAAACTAGACATCTGGGAATATCGAGGACAGTGGGAGGGAAGGGGGCATGTGTGCTCAAAGCTTTTCTGAGCCCACTTCTAAAGTGTAGAGGTTGTGATTTTTGGGCCTTGTTTGTGAAAAAAGGGCAGAATGGCAGGCGATGAACAAAGTGGGTTAAGAGAAGGTTGATCATTTTCATTTGTCCGAGCCAAACCAATCAGGGCAGTGTATAATTAAGAGTTCTGGAGAATCAATATATTTTAAATAGAAAATCGAGTTCAATCTCAACCAACTGCTTAAGATCAGACCATATGTGTTTCTTTACACCCTACGCTCTGACTGGAGGCCAACAATTTTTTGACAATTTTTGGGAAAAAGTGATTATTATCAACCTGATATTAGAATTACAGCTGATAGGCAATAACATGGCGTTCTACTTTTCCTTGATCATGCACTGATGGACATAATCTCTTGTGGTGTTCATTTCCATTATTCCATTATTCACCACAGCTCCACACTGGAAGATAAAAGTTCCTTGTTTGCTGAACCTAAAAGATTGCCAGCCTCCTAATGTTACATTCACCTACCCCGGTTGGTGGATAAACATGTTTGCTAAATATATTAACTGTAATTTAGCTGTTTTAGCTGTGTCCGGCTGTGCATAATTAATGAATTGTCTCTCATCTAATGTTAACCTAGTGCTGAATGCACAATTGCACTCTGCAGTGTGCACTTATTAGCAGCAATTGGTATCAACAAAGGTGTCAAGGTGATCAATTCTCTTTATTGGCATAGAAAGTCCATATCAGTGCGTCCGTTTTGATGTTGACCACAACATTTTTGGCTAGAGCAATGCACGAGGCAACCCTAAAGTCACTGTGACATTGGCGTTCTGCAAAAACATGCCTACTGACAAATCCATTCAGACTCTGCTCTACTGTCAAATACTTCTCTCCAAACAGGCACAAGTCTCCAAAATATCTTAAAACATCTAGCTCAGGAATATCTACACCCGTATGCAGCACAGTGCTATGTTTGGCACCGGTGGAGAGGGAGACTCACTTGAGGCGTGCTGTGTATTGCAAAGCATGCAATTCATTCATCAAAGACAGCCTTTTGTCATCGAGCTATCTGGAGAGGCGGCGGCAAATTGGATCTGTTTTCATTAAACAGACAATAGCGAAAATAATGGAGACATGACTTTTATTGTTGCTGCTGCATTTACGAACACCGAAAACGCCTCCTTTATAGACCATCTCAAAGTCAAACCATTATCCGTACACATATTCAAACAGACACAGAACTGAGGCAGTGGTACAAAGGAAGCGAGATTCTTGCAGGGAGATCCCAAAGTTTTTCCCTTGGCAAAACAAACCATTAGATCAAGTTTGAGGAGCTCAGAGGTAGCAGAGCAGCTACGTGCAGCAACTTTCAGATTGTGTCTGACTGAACAGCGGGCTTTTTGTCTCGCTTTAAATGCGCACTAAGTGGCGTGGGACTATGAAGCTCTTATGTTGTGGTCGATGTTAGCGCAAACAAAGTGGTTCTGATGTAGAAGCCGTCAGCTCCTGTGGACTCTATGTGAAAGTCGACATACTGCAAGAAGAAACCAAAAACCATAGAAGGCACTTTGACACCGATTTGAGGTTCGGTCTGTTCCAAATCTCATGCTGAATTTACCTCATCCTCAATCTTTTTCATGTCAGTAAAGCTGCAAAACTCAAAACCAAGTGCTCCAGTGTTTAGAGATTTAACAGCACTAGATTTCTCCTTGACTACCACCTTTCCCTCCTAATAACTGCTTTTTACCGGCACAGCCGGAATAGCTGGGGGAAAAGAGCCATCCCCAGATTTCGACTGAATAATGCCCAGCAGCCCACAGAAGCTTTAACAGGATTCCAAGTGAAAAAGCACAACAGCCCTCTTAGAGAAGTTCAGAGTTTCTGACACACTATTAGACACAGCGCTTTATTGAACAAAGTCCTGTCTCTTGTGAATGTGCTTAATAAATGGATTAAACTTTACAGAAAATTGCTTCATATTATGAACACTACCAGTCAAAAGTTTGGACTCACTAGACTGCATTGTATACTTTTCCAGGCTTATGCTGCAATTCTACAATTGTGCTGAATTAGGAGTTATGCCTGAATTGGGTATGTATGCGAAACAGCTCCCCCTCCAAAAGTACTTTTAAGGAGCCAACAAGTGTCCAGAATATGTGCTGAAACAGCATCCCAGGAGACTGCCAACAGCGCATAAAGCTGCATTAAAGTAAAGGAGGGATATAATATGTGGTGGTCTGCAAAAATGTGTTGCTAATGTCAGAAAACTGTATCGTATTTTTTACATTTACATTTTCACATTGTACTTTCTTTGGTTTTTAATTCAAAACTCATCATTTCCGTAAAATTTTAATACAGATTCTTTACATTTTTAAGATTCTCTAGATTCTGTAAAATCATATATAACAGGTTGTAAATTTCTAGAACTTTGGATGGACGGACATTCTTAGATTTTTTATTTTGTTCCATTTAAAATTTAAGCTTGTTTCCAAAAATCCTTTAAATCTTTAGGAAAACAACTAAAGTAATTTTTTACGACTCCATGCAAAGAAGCCTGTCACTTAACTTTAAGAGTGTAAGCAAGATAATGTGTCCATCATGAGGGGACAGGGCACACAGCTAGAACAGTTCACAATATTTGAATGACTATGTTAACTAGAACATTATTTCTATCATAAATAAAGTGAAATAGTGTAAAGTGACTACTTTTGATGTGTCCTAGAAGCTAAAGTGAAGGTGTGTCTAGTTTAATGTTTACTTGTTTAATGTTTAATGTAGGCATGTATGAGTAGCAATGGAATGTATTAAGGCATTTAAAAGCATCACTGATACAATATTAGATTTTTAAAAATTGTTTTCAATTATATTATTCCTTACTCCATCCTGATATAACAGAATCTTGATAGACTCCAGTTGAATCTAGTTAAATGTGATTTAGGTTTTTCAGAGGTGATGCTGTTAAAGGTATTCTTGATGTTCTAAATGGGTTGATGCTTGTGAGAGTATTTTTTTTTTACTAAAACTAAAATGTTACCATGTGAAGTGTTTCTGATGGCAACCACACATCTAAAATATTTTGACTTATTTAACACCAGTCACTGCATTTTTTCATCGTTTTTAAGAAGACACTACTATCCTTCTCAAACAAATGGAACAGAGTTCCTTCCAGGTCACAGCTCTGAAGAATTAAGCATTCTGTTTTTACAAAATCTACCAGATCTAACTCCCCAGTTAATTAGGAAAGCATTCATGAGACCTTAAGAGGGTCAGAAAACCCTCATCTGCATAGAGCTGTGAATCCAGCTTGACATCACATGTTGGGGAAAATGTGGAAAATTAACATCTGACTTGTATTCTTTTAAATCTTTATCTACATAACAGGGCAAGAACACAAACCTGGCTACTCATTAAACATATATCTCATATCTATATACAGTGAACATATAAAACATAGACAAAACATCATTATTTAAAATTGTAAAAGAAAAGCAAATACCTTCTTTTCCCGTGCACATCTTTTGGCTATATGACTCAAGCATTTCATTCTGAATGTCTACAGCAAAAGTCCTATTTTCCAGAAAATCTGTACATAGCAAACCTAGATTATGGAGCTTATGGGACTAAGTCAATTTCCGAAGGTTATCTTCTGCTTAATTTATCCACCTTCAGAAATTCTGTAAGGAGAGCATGTAAGGAAGAGACATTTGGGGACAGTAGCATGACCTGTCTGTCCGCTTGTCACACTGTAATGGCTAGATAATATATGAGAAAGCTTGGGTGCGGAACAGATGGAGTCCTGGAGCTTGCGCTCCTCGGGAGGTGGACACAGGAGTGGAAAGACAACACGGAAAGCACAGTGTGAGCAATGTTTCACATAATTTCTTAGCATCACCTCACACAAACAGAGTGCGGTGGGTTTGAGAGGGAGAGATAGAGGGAAATGGTGGATAGGAGAAAGAGAGAAGAAAGAGCAGCGAAGTACTTACTTCCCTGTTTATCCGAATCTACAGGGTCCAAAGTCGTAGAGGTGGGAAGGGGGGTAGAAAAAGAGAAGACAGAGGCTAGTTAATGAGAAGCTGAAAGAGCTGTGGGAGCAGGAGGATTGACAGATTACACAAAGGAAGCTGAAGAACAGACAGAGACAGAAATGGGGAGAGAGAGAGAGAGAAAGAGAGAAGGAAGTGTTAGCATACGACATTAGAAATGGATGTACATACTTGTATGATTGTATAAATGGAGGTATGGGCAGGTGTGTGTGTATGTTCCGAGTGTATGTACAGTACTGTGCAAAAGTCAGAGACCAACTTTAACTGATTTACTTTCCAGCCTGAACAACCTTTAAGCACTAGATATTGATTTTTCTGTGAAGATATAATATAATTCAGTCACATACAAAAGTGAAAGTCAAAGAACAATATCTTTATAAAGGAGTTTTCAAAACTGGTCTTCAGAAAATGAGCATAAGTTGAATAAGTAAAAATGAAACTTCAAACAACCTTTCAAGACCAGGTAGATCGGATCATAAATCATAGATGTTTCTGTCCATCCTTCCACTATGAAAACACTATTCAACACTCTGAGCTGTGTAGAAGTCATAACTAAAAAAAGAAAATAACCAAAAATAGGAACATTTAAAAATCAAACAACAAAAACTGCTGGTGTTCTCAGAACGATGAACTAACTACCCAAAATCGTTGGATCTGTTTGAGATTATATGGATTTTGAGAAGCAGAAAATGCAACCAACTCAGAACTACTCTACAAAAAAAGCAGCAAATCAGAGACAGTAATACTAATAAAAGGTACTGAAACATATTCAGTTACTTCAGGTGTAAAACACTAATTAACTTCTTGGACCCCCTGAATATTCCAAGATCAAATTTGTGGGTCGTGCCTAAAAACTAAACTATTATTATGAAGTTAGGCTGTAATTGTTTAGTTGCTTCATCAACAATCAGCAAACTTTGATATACTTAACTAACCAGAAATGCAGCACTGGTCTGCTTCCAATAGAATTGTTAAAAAAATAATTTTGTTGCCATTGAAGCTAGCATCAGCTTGTTGAGCCAATATGGTACCCCTCTAAAATGTTTTCTCACACACTGATTATACTGCTATTATATTTAGTTATTCATGTTCCTGTATAATTTTCTGTTATTTTTAAATGTAGCTTTTTTCCTTTGACACCGAAAAAGAAATAACTTGTACTTAATGACAGGAAATGTAATAAACGAGGAGTGGTCTGACTTTTTCACCGTACTGTGTGTGCTTGTTTTTTGTGTGTACGTGTTTTCACACATGCGTAAATGACAATTTAACATTCTGCCTCACACTAAAAGCACCTTCTCTTAAGCCAACAGAGTGATAAAGAAGAAGCTAACAGCCAAACAAGAAAGAAATCATTTGGGGGGCGAGAGTTAATAATCTGCGAGTTGTGGCCAACTGCCATCTAACTAAACACTACTCTAACAGTTCAGGTGTTTTGTACGAACCTCATTTCGAAAACACCGGCAAAAGCCCTTAGAGTGAGAGTACATCTAACAAAGCCTGGACCTGCAAGTCCCACACCTTAATGGCCACCATCATCATGATGGGAGTCTAAATAAAGGACCTGAACTTACCTTAACACACTCCTTAAAAGCCTCTTCTTACAGCTCATTTAAGCAAGACATCAACAAGAGCAACACGAAAAACAGCAAGCAAACTGCCACCGCATCCTTTGTCCTTTCAGCCGCAGCACTTTCATTGCTCCTCCCTTAATGATACTCAGCATTTAGAGACAGGATGATGACCAAGAATAAATGTGCACTAAACTGGCTCATGTGTTCCAGGTTTTTTTTCTCTTTTTTGATGTAATTTTTGGTTTAATAAAGAAAAATAAACTCACCACTAATGGATGAAACCTGAATTCAGATTCTTCATTAAAAATGAACTAATCAGTGCTGTGGTTTTGCTTGGATGTTTTTGATGGATGTTTGCTTTTTTTTTCAAAATACAATTTTCCATGTGAATAGCCATTTATATTTATGTGTATATAATTACATATGACAAAGACAAACTAATCCAACCTTTAATTAAGAAATGCTTGTGAAAGGGGGTAAAAACCCATCTGAGACTGCATTAAATTATTGATCGCAGTACATCTTAGGGAAGTAATTACAAACCGTTTCATAAACATATGCATGTGGCTGTTTGCGTTTGGTCTTATGAAGCATGCAATACAGTCTTAATTGCACTCATATGTCTCTGGCACACTATGGAACTGAGGCAGCCAGTGAATAGATGACATAAGTAAACAAGTCCAGACATAGAGACCGGTGAGCAGGTGTCTGGAGCGGAGTACTCTGTTTTAATTCCCTATGGATTTAGCAGCCTCTGTGAAAAGAGGCTTCATCAGCCAGATATGGCATTTAGCTTTATATAATAATAATAAAGAAAATGAAGAAAATGGGGAGTAGGGGAGGGGTGGATGGGGCTATACAATGGAGGTATCATCCGTCATGATGGCCTGGATGACTTCTCATCAGAAATAAAAATGCTTTCCAGGAGAAAAAAAAAACTTAACAAACAAAAAATATATATATTTGAAATTGATAAGCCTACACAGTCTAGCTTCTTCAAAAGGGCATGCAGACAGCTCTACAGGTCTTAAGCACTCTACCAGTGCTAGCAGATAGTCTAAACGGCATATTTGACAATGATCTCAAACAAGATTTGCCAGAACCACAATCAATACAGCAGAGCATCTACGGAGCAAAACCCCAAACCACCTCTGTAGGGGAAACTCAATTGTGAGACCAAAGCTCCACTGGACAATGATGTCTGTGATCTCTCAGGTCAGAGCAAGAAGAGAGAGTACAGACGGTCGATACGGACACGGGATAAGCGGGGGGGTAATAACAGAAAACACTGTGGTTGTTTTGTGAAGAGAGGTAGGACCGAGGACTCACATCGATGTAATTGGCATTGATGTAGTCAGAGTTCGGGTCTCCAAGCAGTGGGTGCAACTTCACTCGGTGGCGGTCGTCTGAAACGGCGAAAAACACAGACATAGACACATGTAAAAACCTGTGTTTTTACAACTGGATAAAGAGTTCTGCATGCATTAGAGACCCTGATTACAAACACTCTTTTCAGGCAATGTGATTGTATATTGAATGTAGAGTTTAACATATGCTTTACACATGGTAATCAAATGTGTCTCCAGTTAATCAGGATGAAATTTCATTGCTGTATGGTGTGCAATATGCAATTGAGCTCATAGAATGACAAACAAGTGTTATTCCTCATTTCTGCTTTTTCCTGTTGATATTTTAGTCATAGCTGTCATCAGCCACTTTTGTCATGACATCATGTATTGGGAGAAGTTCTGGCTCTTAAATGAAGCTGATAGAGACACGTGTAATTACAAATGTATGCCAGGCTATAATGGATTTCAGACCACCAAGTCATTTGAGCAATAAGATTTTGCAATTAATAATACTTATTTGATTATACTGCTGATGCTCATGAAGTAACCAGATGGAAACAGGCTAACAATATTGGGGTTTCTTAACTTTCTTTAATACAAGATAAAAAGATGACTCACAACCCATTAGCGTATCATGTCTTCCCTTAGTTTTATCCTTCTTCTTTGTGACATCCCAGCCTTCAAAAAAGCTCTGGAAAAGAGACAATGCATGTGTTAATTTCTTACACACACACACACACACACACACACACACACACACACACACACACACACACACACACACACACACACACACACACACACACACATATATATGCTGTCAGGACAAAACCTCAAGACCTGTTGTCCTTTACATTGTGTGTACATTTTATAGAGAATGAATGAAAGGAAATGGTCTAAAAGTCTGCTCTGACTTTTGACTTTTATTAAAAAGTATGTTTTTCTTCCTCTTGTAAAGTTATCATGTATGACATGTGAGGTTTTGTCCCAAAAGCAGCGGTATATACATTTAGAACCCTTGTAAGCGTCAACATTTTTGTGGCCAACTAACATTTGCAATGCTGGGCAGAGCTAGTTCATCTGTGAACTCAAAATAAATTGCAAATCTCCCCCCACTGAAGTAAAACTGCTGCTTTTGACAAGCCATAGCAAGAGATAAGAGAACCCAATTCATAATGTCATAAAAATCTAAATTTTTCTTCATGCCTGTCCATGTTTCCTTTGTTGCTATGGCAACACACTAAAATAAACACTCATTAGCCATCGTCCCTCTGTGAGAGGCCTGGCAATATCTGTCGCTCTTAGAGTTCTGCAAAAAAAAACCCCAAAAAACAAAGGAAAAGCTGAGAATCTCAACAGTGAGAAATCACCACCCTGTCATTCAAGGATGAGAGAGAGCAGGAGAGAGAGAGAGAGAAATCGAGGCAGGGTAGACGTTATACCCCCAACCAGTCACGAAACCACCCTGCCAGGAAACAAAGTCTAGGATTACACACTGTCACCTTCTTTTTACAGCTAGTGCTACTCTCTAAAGGCTCCACTCCTTTCCTCAGAGCTGGCAAGTGCACGAGCACACCCCAGGAGTATTGTTTTGCAGAACTAGATGGCTGAACAAAAAGCAGGTGAGGGGGCTCACACGGAGCACTTAACCACAGAGCAAACAACAGTAATTACTGTCCATTACAGACAATGATGGCCCACTGAGGAGCTGAAGTGCCTCATAAGCTCTTGTTAGGAGTGAGTTTAGTTAGGTCTCCCAGGCATTGCTCATCATCTGCACTCTCTATTCACAATGAATAATACCGTTATTGCCCCAATTAATATTCCCCCAAAATATTTCTATTTAACTTTCCTTTTGTCAATAGAAATTCCAGGACATGACAAAAGAAATAAAAAAAAAAAAACCTACAATCTAATTTTAGTTAAATGTGGAAGACTACTAGTGACTTAAAGTGTTATGAATATTCTTGTGTGCAACTGCATACATGACTTCAGTGTATAAGCCATAAAATCCATAATTAATTATCTAAATATGATGGGGTAATCGCAGCACTTGTCAGAGCCTGTGCCTTCTGTGAGCCTGTTGGCAAACTCACACTAGCCGAAAAATTGCTTGGCAAAATATTGTTAAGCAAGCATTGCGTAGTTTAAATACTGAGGTTATAATTGGCATACAGTATAAAATTATCAAATTAAACAGACTAGTTTGCATATTACCAAATAACCAGCACAACCTCTTCTTTCATTTGGTCTGACTCTTTAGCACACCGTATAGAAGCAGCAACACAAGGCATACATGTTGCCCTTTTGTGCTCAACTCTGAAACGATCAATAAACTCTTCACACCTCTTAACCTTGACCTAGAAGGAAAAATCACTGGGGGATCTGTCTCCCTATCTCTGCCAATGCCGTCTTCATCCTTCCATCATGGTCTAGATCAATGTCCAGTGTTCTCCTTCCACTGGGAAATAAGGTTTATGAGCTGGTGTTTGGGGTTAGGCTCAAACTTTCCCCTTCTGTTTCATCTCCTCCCATTATGAGTTCCAGTGATTAACTCAGTTCTCAATCTCTCACACATACATACAAACAGTATATGTACACACACTCACAAACACACTTAGACACACAATGAGCACGTATATTGATTTTGGGCCAAGCTGTTCTACCTAAGGGGATGGGGAGTTTAATGAGTATACGAGCAGAGCTCCAGAGGGGCTGGCTTGTACCAGCACATTGATTGGGCAGAGAGATGTTTTGTCTCATAGTTTTGCTTGTGGAGAAACTGACAACAGGGGCAGAGGAGCCCACAGTACACAAGCTCACCACTGAGAAGAGGAGTTCAAGAGGCTAATGATAAGTCAGAGCTTGAGGAAAACACAGAACTGCTTGCAAAGCATGTAGGCCAAGCAAAAAATCCTGAATGACTATCTAAAAAGCATTCTTAAAATAATGTTAACTAGAAGGCAGACGTCTGATCTTGAACATGTTTCAGAAAGTCAGGTTGTGATCTATGGTGTACCCCAAGGATCTATTCTTGGCTCACTCTTATTCTTTTCTCTAACTGGTACAATTTTGAAAATTGACTTCATTGGAATAATTTGCATTTGTTCATTAATGTTTACTGGTTTTTAAAGGTAACTACAGTGTTATGTAAGTATCTAGTGTCTATTTCAAGCTTATTTTACAATGCCTTTCTTTAAAGAACACTCAAGCCCATTGGAAAAAGTATAATGAGTAATGAATAATTGTAATTGAAGTATGGTTTCAACTGAGATGATAATATTACCTGCCTTGTCAAAGAACAAACGAACATATCGAGCAAAACAAACAAAGCTCAGCATCATTCTTTCCAAGTGCAATATAGTGCATTCAAAGAGATTTCAGAGAGCCTCACCTAAAACTAGTGCACACATAATAATGGGAGTACCAACACTAGTTATTAAATATTAGAAGATTTTCCATCTCTTTTTCCAAGGCTACAGAGATATGCTTGTGAGAACGCTACAATTTAGATCACAAAATATATTTTCACTGTTCTAAACAACCCAAAATTATGATTTTTTTTTATGATTTTTTATTGTGTCTGGTATTATAATACTTGGTATTATAATTGTTGAAAACAACAAACAACTGTAATAAAAAAAAAAAAACATTAATATATAAAACTTCCACCACACTTTTCATGTGATGTTAGGCGATAAGTCCTGACTCAGAGCCGATGTTCCAGTTTATTCCAAAGGAATTCACAAACTTTTTTGTGGACCTCACTTTGTGTACTGGGGCTCACAAAGTTTGAGGCACACAGTTCTCTGGAATGTCATTAAATGTTGTAGGAGTCATGGAACTAAGGAGTCCAGCCCAGACCATAATTCCTCTTCCACAGTGCATTGGAGCAGGTAGCATTCTCCTGCGATCCTTCAAACCCCGATTTGTCTGTCAGACTGTCAGACAGCACTTTACATCACTTCAGTCAAAGCTTGGCACTGATCTTAAGCTTACGTGCAGCTGCTCGGATATAAAAACCCAATCCAAGAAGTTCCTGGTGAACAGTTCTTCCAGAAGAAGTTTGAAACTCAGTAGCAAGTGCTGTAACTAAGGAGACAGTTTTCTGCACGACAGAGCTTGATGCTACTGTTCTGTGGGCTGATATGGTCTGCCACACTAGGGCTAAGCTGTCGATGCTTCTGGATGTTTATAGTCAACCAGGGCAGCTCTAGCAGTGCAGAGATGAACTGACCTATTATACAGATGGAGTCTTATAACCATGTCATGCTGAAAGTCACTGAAGGTCATCAATGCCAGGGTTCTGATTATACTGCAGCTCTTGTGGCTGCCTGGCGAAATGGTTAGTTTTATTCACCTGCCGATGAGGCTAAAATAGCAGAAATTACGTGAGATGTTTAAATACTTTTGGCCATTTTTGATATGTTTTGGATGATAAAAATTATGAGCATGTATTTTTCATATATATGGGATATCTGGAATTTCAAATGTTTTTATGTATATATGTGAGTGTATGCAAGAATATACCGTAGTGGAATAAGCAGGGCTCTGCACAATGGTCCAGTGTGACAAATCACCCTTGCTATACAACAGACAAGCCACAGTGGGAGACCCCTGGAGACTGCAGCTCTCGCAGCATGACATCTGCTCCTATGAAAGCTGCCATCCACTCTAACAGTGACGGTTTATTAATATCCCTCAGCGTAGTTGGTGACACTACACTAAGCACAAGTGTATTTCAATTAATTGAAGCAATCTGCGGGGACAGCTGTGGGACATTTATAAATACTGGAATAAATCACTAGAAAGACTGCCCTTCTCTCCTGCTATCAGGAGACAGGAGAGTCTGAAAGGAACTGTCAGTGCAGTCATGTGGCTTTCTGATTCAAACCCCACCTCATACTCCTGTTTGAAACCATAGCCCTCTGCAGTCTTCATCTGGTTGATGTGCTGCAGCAGGTCGGCCACCCGGACGGCTGGATGAAGCTGCCCCGTGTGGTAGGGAGAGCCCTTGCGACCACACTGTCTCCGGGGCGAGCCACCGAGCAAGCTGCTGGACTCATTCATGGAGCTGCGTGGATCACCTGAGGAGAAACATTCACAAACAGACACAGACACACGCATGTGTTCAACTACTCTGAAGCATTTAATAAGGAAATTGTCTAGACACAAAAACAGAAACGACTACCATGGGTATTGTCTCTTTCAGCTCCTGTGTAATTATAAATTCATAAACGTGATTGTGGAGAACATTATAAATTCATGACTTCAGCTGTGCATGAAAGTAAATTAGCAGTCAGAAGTGAGGAAAGTAAAACGCAGCCAGCATGTATGCAGCAGAACATGCAGCAGCCTCGAGAGGGTGGACGAGACAGCTTTGAGACATGCCATTAAAGCTTCATTTTGATCAAGAGAACTCCTCCCTCAAACATCAACTATTAATCGTTCGTTGAATCAAACAGTTTTGAGCCAAATAAATTATTTTGTATTTTTGCCCCAATTTCCACAAGACAGCTCTGAATCAGAAGTCACTACATATAGATAGCCCAGACCATCTCTCTAAATATATATATATATATATATATATATATATATATATATATATATATATATATATATATAGTACAGAAATAAATGTAGGTCAAACAAAATTACTGTTATTTTAGCTATTCACATCATATTAGGGCTGAAATTATATAATGCATATGAGCTCAAACTGCAGACTTTAATTTGTAAATATTTACATCTAAATCAAGCAGTGTATGAATTACAACATTTTTTAACACTGCTAGGTCTGATGTACTGTATGTAAGTGCAAAACCTTACATACCACCACTAAATCAATATATGTCCAAACGTGGAATTCAATCATCTAGTGTAAAGCCTTCTCAGAACAATAGAGACAGCAAAGTTGGGCAGACCCCTGTTAATACTCTAAGATGAGCAGGTGTACATATGAAGAGATGTATGAACCACATGTGGGAATATAAACACACACATTTTCTGCCTACAGGTCCTTTGAGATTCTTTTCTGCAATCTTTCTGATATGTGTGTAGATGGTGCTCAGTGGACCAATGAAGGTATCGTGATTTAGCTCATGTACTCCTGCAGTAGCTCAGCTACATGTCGCAGCACTACTGCTATAGAATAGAGAGGGTGATGTAGGCGAACTGAGTCATTAATTTAACTGTGCTATGGCTTTCCAGAAAGGCTGAACAGGGTGGAAATGAACTAAACTGCAAGAAGCGTGGTATTCATTCAGGTGTGAGTCAGTGTGCTCTGGAGCTCAGCACTAAATGACTTGTAAGGTGTACCTGAGTGGAAATGGGCATGATTTTTCTTTTTCTTTCTTTTTTTTTTTTTTTTTACACATTTTGATTTCTTGGCAGTGAAGTGTTTGGAACACATCAGTAGGTGTAGAACAGTTTGCAGTAGGAGTATGGAAGCAGCATAACGATGCAGCTTGACTGTTAATTCTGGACGTGTGCAAAGAAGAGACCTAGTAAATGGGTCACATATGTTACTTGTCATTATATCTACTATATATAAATCAGTGTTATCTACTCATTCAACAGGCTGTCTGGGGGCTAACTGGATGATATTTCAAGTTGTAGTAATATTCAGGGGCAAAGTGAAATCTTTACTACAGAACTCAACATTCAAACTCTGATATCACAAGTAAAGAATATTTTAGTTGGACATTGATTTAATTTAAAGAACGGCTAATATAATGGCAAAACATTATGTAACAGGCAAATCCCCATAATCACAATTTAGCATTGCAAAAGCTGATTTCAAAGTTTAACACAGCACTACCATTTTGCTTTACTTTGTCCTTAGTGTTTAAAGTATAGAATTTTTCTTATATATATATATAAAAACGCTGTTTGTCAATGGCTTCTTTTGTTCGCTGAAAGACCCTGCCACTTTTCGGTTTGCATAATATGTGCAGGTTACACGGCATGGCGGGCCCTTTTGTACGAAACCAGAGAATGTTAAACTTACATTGTAATGTAGTCAAAATATGTAATAGCATATGGTAAAGCAAACTTCTTTCAGCAGGTGGCTTACCCAACCAGACTGCACAAATAATTATGTTTTAACATGCAACCTACAAATTTAACACCATTCATTCAATATGTCAAGCTGAGAAAGTTTAATGCATGAAACTATTTTTTAACCCATGCACTAAGAACATGTATTTTTACATCACATAGAAAACTACAGTATCAATTTGTAGACTAATAAAGTTGAGTTCTGGTTAGCAGGACAGAGATCAGGCTAGTGGGGATACAGATGCACACAAGCATGCAGAGTTTGCAGAGAATCTTGTTTTGTCTTCTGGTTTGTGGCATGAGACTAAAAAGGCAAACACGCATGTAAATTCTATGCTGAGTCCAAAAGAGCTCGGCTGATAATATTAAATTGGACAGATGATTTGTATCTCGAAAGTCAGCATCTGAAACTATATGATCTAAAATGCCACATGTGACAACTACAGAGCATTTCCCTGACTGTAATTCTAATTACCAACTAGTCTGTGCCTGCTTAAGTTAATCAAGAACATGGCAGTTTATTAATATTTTAGTTTCCAACCAAACAAATGCAGAAAATGGATATGAACAGTGTTACATGCCATCTGTGCAGAACAGATTATTAGAGGTGATAATGGTACCAAGCACATCTCAGGATACATCACCTAGCTCAGTATGCTGAACAAGATCTGCACAAGGGTCTCTCAAGTCAACCGACTGACAAAACCAACAAACTGCTATCCTTATCCTGGATATGTATCTCCTTTACTCTCTACTTGAAAGTAAATCCAAATCAATATGATCATCTTTTAAAACGGCAGAGGTGTGATTCTGGTGTGCCTGTCTTACTTGCTGCAATTCAAATGTATAATTGTGTAAACAAATGCCAAACAATGAATGTATACACATTATACACACTTATACACAACTCGAGATTCAGTCAAAGTTTTTTTTCTATGTGGTGTTGCTATAAATATTTAAGCATAATTTTGCACAAGTCAACAAACAGTAAATCAGTAAAATGCAGTAGAGTACAAGAAAAGATCCAGCGCAGGATAGTGTTTATTTCTTTTTATTTATTTTGGGTTTAATTTGAGCTTCAAACTGTAATGGACTGCTATGTAATAACAGGCTTATACCAGCTTTTTTGTAACTCAGTGTCACAACTACGGTTCTTTCCAGCACCTCTGATCTTCCTGATTCCAATTCCCAGAGTGCATCTCCCGATGACATCACATCCACATGTTCACAACACACCAATCACACATCACTTCCTCGTTCTGCCTCCCCAGAGTATTGAACACACACACCTGATACTCATTAGACACACACATTATATAAACATCACACACACACACTCTCTCCCTATGCAAAGTTTTGCCAAACCCAGTTTGCAATCCTGAGTGTTGTTTCCTTGTTTTTCTGTTTTGATTTTTGGTTCTGACTTCCTTCGATTCTGACTCTCTCTCTCGTTTATCCCTACTGGTTCTGTTTGCTTGTGTTTTTTGACTTTCCTGGCTTTGACTACTCTTCTGTTCTATCGACTGCTCTCTTGCCTATTCCTCATGTCTAGTTTGCCTGGCTTACTGATCTTCCGGTTTCGACCTCTGCCTGTATCCTGGACTACGATCTTGCATTGCTCCTTTGTGGTGTTTGTTTGCCTGTTGCTGTTTTATTGGATTGTTAATTCTGTTAATAAATCCAATCTGACTTTTAGCTCTGCGTGCCTCATGCCAAGTTCTTTGTTTTTGACACTCAGCTATATACTTTTTTACATAACTAGGCACTCCACCCCCTAAAATCTGCCCTAGTGCCAAAGCTGTAAGTATATATGTGCAGTTAATTAGCTAGTGATGTTCTGGGTGTTTGGTCTATAATTAGGTGCTGTCTTTCTCTACTGTATCATTTTTAAACCTATCCATAGCTTACAATGACTGTACAAGGGAAATAATTAAAGAAAGATAAAGGAATAACAATCATGTGGTACATAAAAGAGGATGAATTATAGATATAATTTGTACAAATTGGACTTACTTAAACTGTTGTGATATCATGCTGATTCTTTCTATTATACCCAATATGGACACGGAAGCAGCACAGCTAGTCGGGCAGTAGATTTTAATGAATTAAAGGGGTCTCTTAATGTATAGCTGCCAATATTAATTAAGATAGTATTAATCATTTTTAATAGTGTCCACTATCTGGCTTTATGCGACTGGAGTCTGCTGTGAATACCCAGCATGCTTCTTGTTATGCTAATGTGCTTTTCTTGCATGATGCATGTACATGCGTGTGGATGGATGTCTCTTACTGCGGGTGCTGCAGGTGTGGGCATCCATAAAGGACAGAGCCATTCTTTCGTCCTCCTGCAGTGTGCTCTGGTCAGCGAAGCTGCGCTCCATTGAGCCCATCATATTACTCTTCTCCTGCCTGTAGGTAATGGGAGTCTTATTCATGTTCACCGGCTTCCTACTGATAACACAGAGACAGAGAGAGTGTGAGAGAGAGAGAGAAAGAAAAAGATGGAAAGGGGTAGAGGGAGAAAGAGAAGAAAACAACAGAGACGCAGAGAGAGAAAGAGAGAGAAAGAGAGAGAGAGATTGTTACTCCACTGATGTGCTCTTCAAACAGCACTAAGCTAAAGCAATGGGAAATGATGGTGTGCAATGGAGGAAAAGCCACTTACGGATAGTAAGAGTAAGAGTAGTAGTCCCTTCTGGAGAGGAGAGGAGAAGAGAGAGAGAGAGAAAAAGAAAGAGAGAGAGAGAGAGAGAAAGAGAAAAGAATAAAGGAGAGGGGACATGAGATGCAAGCATTGCCAGTGTTCTGATTAGTGTGAAAAATGGCAGGCTGTCAGAGGCTTGCTTTGGCCACGCCAGCAGTGTGACACATGCAGAACCTAGGCAGTGACAGACACAACCGCAGCCAAAGCAGATATGGCCTAATCAAATATGTTGCCTTGTTAGCTTTTAATGAATCAACCAAATGCTTTGCTGCCAGAGAGAATTTTGCTATCACCAGCCACAGAAGCAACTTCATGGTGGCTTAGCAGCATAATCGGTCCTAATGTCTGCGACTCAGAAACACTGAAATATTCAATAAAGCATTTTCAGATACTTTTTGTGAATTTCCACTTTGAACAGAGTAACAAACATGATCCCACTTTCTTCTTATCATTTTTCTCTTTATTCGGGAGAACATTATGCTAAACCTTTTTAACCCCTCAAAATCCCAGGCTTGTTATGTACTCAGGCTTATTTTTCAGTAACTATATAAAATACAATACAAACCAACTGAATTACTCACACGATACAGAAGAGTGCAGTAAAAATTTGGAATTGCTGGTGGTCTGGGCCTCTTAAAGGGTTAACACAGAGGAAAAAAGGGAGCTGTCTACCTATTACCCTACTTTTACCCTCTCCTTTCATGATGTGACATCTTAATGCTGTGGTTGCATTTACTTTGATATAAGTACAAGATCTAAGAAAACTAAAAAATTAATAAACAGCAATTTTAAACAAGCAAATGAATGGATATGCACTTTTATACAAAGCTATACTTCTATATTTTATATTTCTACTGTATTGTTCAATATGAGTTTCTTGACACACAGGTATGGAAAAAAAACATTCAAGAGACTGTAGCAAATAAAATACTCAGTTTAAAACTGATTATGATGCATAAGGTATAATAAAAAGTAAACAAGCAAGCCCACAGTGAGGGTGACCACCCCCTCACTAAAAACATTGTTTTTTTCTTTACCTCAAGAATGAGAGCATGGAATAAAAGCACACTCCTGCCAAAAAATGAACATGCATGCAGTCCAACTAACCTAGCAACAAATTTTAATGAGAAAAGGGGACTTTATGTGTCACTGATGACACCAGTTAAGACAGCATCAATTATTTGAACCCTATGTGACTGTACTCTATCAATAGCAGGACCTTGCACAAGCTACTTCCCCAGCCTATGATGAAAATTTCACATTTTGTCAAAGGTTGTTTTCAGGAACTGCCCCATCATCAAGTTGTGAAATGTGTTTGAGCGAGAAACAGCCGACGGCTTTGCTCAGAATGCTGGTGGAGATGAAACGCTGAGCTAGATGCAGTGGATAATGGGCTGTTTCTCTCATCAGCACCTAGATCTGGAGACCTTTGGAGAAGCATGCTAATTACCTCCAAAAGCACACCTTTTCCCACCCAATTATCAGCTTGTTTCTGGGTCAGGCTGATGCCAGACCAGGCCTAATTAAGTGAGTAATTGAATTGCACCTCTCCTTAATTAAATATTTCACACCCAGGTAATCTCAGAAGATGAGAGCCCTGTGTGCCCACCCTGCTACACTGTGGGAGTCTGGAGACAGCAAACCTGAGCGACTGTTAGCTTTAGTCATAATCTATGTAACAAATAGCTGGCTGGCATTTATCCTTCGCTTTCACACCACAAGTGAGCCAATCTGCATTTAAAAACCAGAATCTGGGATTCTCTATATCTAAAGATTTAGATATAGATTTAACTATATCTAAAAAAAATACAAAACAAAAGCTAGCTCTGTGTTGCTTACAAGTTGCATACACAGTGAAGCCATTCATGGTTCATGGTAATTCATGGTAAAGCACAACATGCCATGTTAAAGGTCTAACATGGGCTACAGGTTATTCATTGCAATCCTTACCCTTTTTTAATGATGATGATGATGGCCCCCAACAGCAAAATGAGCACCACCAGGCCTCCTGCACAAACACCCAGAATCAGGCCCATCTCCTCTGAGTGCTGGGTCACTTCCAGAGCCCGCCTGTGGTCCTTACAAGCCGCTGGAGGACACACACAAATAAACAAGCATGCAAATATTTAAAAGCCTGAACAAAAATACAAGTGCTCGCACTTACACTTACACAATGGCCAAAGGTATGTGAACACCCCACCTAATTGTTATACTTTCCTTTAAAGCATCACTCATTACAGATGGCCAAACTGCCTCTGCAAGCAACATCACCACAAGAACTGTGCATGAGGAACCTCATGAAAAGAGCTGCACACAAGCTTAAGAACACTATACAATGTCAAGTGTCAGCTGGAGTGGTGTAAAGCACGCTGCCAGTGGGCTCTGGAATTCTCTGGAGTGATGACTCATGCTTTATTGATTCATCTGGCAGTCTGTGGGATGAATCTGGGTTTGGTGGATGCCAGGAAAACACTACCTAGTGGAATTCTTAGTGCCAACTGTAATATTTGTTGGAGTGACAATGGTCTGGGGTTGTTTATCAGGGTTTGGGCTCAGCCTCCTGGTTCCAGCGAAGGGCTTACAAAGACATGTTAGTCGATTAAACGCTTCCAACTTTGACGCAGCAGTTTGTGGAAAATCCTTTCTTGTTCTAGCATGACCGGGCTCCTGTATACAAAGGGAAGTCCATGGTTTGATGATTGTGGGAAGTCTAGTGGCCCACACACAGTCCTAATCTCAACCCCTCTAAACATTTTTGGGAAGAGTTACAATATTGATTGCGAGCCAGGCGTTCCAGTCTGACATCGCTTGACTTCACATCTGCTGCTTTTGTACAGACACACTGTAACATCCTGTGAAAAGCCCTCCCAGAAGAGTTACAGGCATAAAGGGGGTCTAACTCTAACCTCCGTCATAGAGGTTTAATGATCAGGTGTGCAAATACTTTTGGCCATACTGTGTATATACTCTTGCGCAAAAAGAGAAAGTCAAATATTAGTGTAAATAGTAAAAGTACTAAAAAACACACAACACGCAGAAGAACATTTTGTGGTTGTGACCCCTTCTTTGAGTGCATGAATGCAATAACTGCATACAACTATAAACTTAAAAGAAAGGATGTAAATAAAATATATACTTCTGTTATCAAATCTTTGTCAGTTGTAATGTTGATTTTGCAATTGGCATCTAAACATTGGGCCTGATTTGAGTCTGGGCAAGTGACATTAGCGCCTAAAGACATATGACGTGGCCCGAAAAGCCCCTGTCAAAACCGACCTGACGCCTCTTGACTTTTAATTATTATTTCATGCTTTACAAGGTAACTCACAGCAGCCCATGGACACAATTTATGAAAGTATTTTTTCTTTTGCCTTTGACTTAGTAATGCTTATTTTTTCACTTTTAACATAAAAAAATCTTACAAGATTGTAATTCATCAAATGTAATAGATCTATTTGTACAGTTTGGATTACACAGACATTGAGACTAGGCCAGCCCTATTCTGTGATTTCCCCACCATCCTCTAGGTACGTTAGGAGCGTCGGGGGGATAACATATCCCTTTGCGCCTCCATGCCTGGGGTATTAGGACAGAAAAAGAAACCAAGCTTTTTGTCTCTGCCAGTCTCTTATAACAGGTTATACGAGCATGGCAGGAGCACGTTTCCTCCAGCAGGAACACATCAGCTACACCCAAATGACTATTTATCCCCCACGCCTCTCTGCACTGACAGCGCAGCGGTGTGGGTCACTTCACACCGTGAATCTTCACAGGAGAGCCTAACTCTCATTCACACAGGACAATGAGGCTGCGTGATCGAAGAGTAAGCAAAGAGCATGCGCCTGCGTGCAATGAAGCCTGGAGCAAATTAACCTGACCGCAGTTCAGATGCCTGTTGTCAGCTGAACAGCAAAGATCTGTGTGTGTGTTTTATTGCTGGAAAGCGGGTGGCTAACGTACTGTCAGTAGCAGCTCTTATGCCTTATATAAAGAAGCAATATATTCTATTTTTCTCTTCTCCCAGATGTTGAGAATGAAGGTTAAAGATCTACTCTGAGAACACGCCGTTCCAAGTCACTCAAAAGCGTGTTTTCCAGGCGAGGCAGGTGGACGTGCCAATCAAAACACTTTTCAGCCTACAAGCGATTGGTTCTGCTGCACACTACTGACCTCTGTACTCAGTCTCTGCGTTTAAAGATGGCATATGGTCGTTTAATTTAGACGCTTATTATTTCCTTTGAATTATAGGCCTGTCATTTCACACACTGCAAAAGTAATGCAGAGGTCATTTTAGGGACATATTGTTTTGCCAGATGTTTGTTTTTTAAATTAAGAAAAGAACAACTGACAACAAAAGAAAATCAATGTATCTGACAATAAAATGCTACATTAAAAATATAGAATATAATTAGACATAATCCATAATTAAATAATCAAAACAATATTCCTGCAGCCACCTCAAACGAGGGGAATTAGATGCAGTGGATTAAAGGACAGCATTTTCAAAGGACATGAAGTTCTCTATATTTCTGATGAAATCCTGTTCAAATTCAGAGAGTAATCGTAAAGTAATTGTACACAGAAGTAATTATTCAACTGGAATCAGGATAATTAAGGAGAGAAAATGTAAAAATAAAAAAAGCTGATTATTCACTTATGCTGTAATGCGTGAGAAGACTGAAGAGGCGGATACACACGCAGATGAGGATGACTGGGTTTAATAAAGTCCCATAAAAAAAATAATAAATAAAAAAAATAGTGACGAAAAAGGAAATATACAGGGGTCGGACAATGAAACTGAAACACCTGGTATTAGACCACAATCATTTATTAGTATGGTGTAGGGCCTCCTTTTGCGGCCAATACAGCATCAGTTTGTCTTGGGAATGACATATACAAGTCCTGCACAGTGGTCAGAGGGATTTTAAGCCATTCTTCTTGCAGGATAGTGACCAGGTCACTATGTGATGCTGGTGGAGGAAAACGTTTCCTGACTCGCTCCTCCAAAACACCCCAAAGGGGCTCAATAATATTTAGATCTGGTGACTGTTTAGGCCATGGGAGATGTTCAACTTCACTTTCATGTTCATCAAACCAATCTTTCACCAGTCTCGCTGTGTGTATTGGTGCATTGTCATCCTGATACACGGCAAACCAAACAGCAACTACACCACAATGTGGACAACAAAATGTCGGACAACGTTAAGGGAAAACAGAGGACATATAACAAGACAAGAAACATGAAACACCTGGACACAGGAGGGGTTACAGATATGAACCGGGTGGGGGGGCGAATACACTAGGAGCACATAATCAAAACAAACACAAGCACATGGCTAACACGAAAGCGTAAACAGAAGCTCATGGGACTGAGGACGTAAACAGACAGACTAGGACAGGCAGGGCGTGACACACATACAAAATATCCCAAGACAGTATTTTATTGCAAGCTGATAATTAACTGTTTCATTTACTGTCACTTCCAAAGCAGGTGTTGATGATGACACATCGAACCAAACCGACAAATCAAAGAAAACACATCTACTCATCTCGTCCTCTGGAACATACTCCAGACAGGAAATTATACAGGGGGTGTGATTTCAGGCACCCTTTACTCTTTACTAGCCAGCTGAAAGCCTTACTACACTAACATCTGGTTCACTTACTCACTCTCTCCAAACTTCTGCACTTATGCAAACAGATCCTTTGTCATGAGGCAAGTGATCTACTTTCCCTGGCTCCTCTTAGCATTTCCTGAAGGCCACTGTGGCCTGAAAGCTTGTGGGCTGAGGGAGAGAAAGTCAGCTCGGGCCTGGGGAAAGAGGTCTGTTTCAGAGCTCTCTGTACAAGGCCAGGGCTAAAAATACAAATGTGTGGATGGAGGGATCTGGGGCAGGAGAGAAAGGAATGAAACATGGCTGCTGTCCAT
The DNA here is from genome assembly GCA_021613375.1 of Megaleporinus macrocephalus. Taxonomy (NCBI): domain Eukaryota; kingdom Metazoa; phylum Chordata; class Actinopteri; order Characiformes; family Anostomidae; genus Megaleporinus; species Megaleporinus macrocephalus. The sequence goes on from CM038705.1 coordinate 28,852,522, forward strand.
CTCTTTACGCCCAAAGCCACTTTCAACCACTTTCTTTCTTTTCCTTTTGTCCTGTGACGGCAAACAACCGGAGCAAAAGCTATTTTATTGACCACGATACAGGGGTGTCAACAAATGAAGCTCCTACCCTTTCATTTTTTTTTTACCATGGCTCAAAAAGTAGAATTTGGGAGAAACTATTTTGAAATGTCATCACTGTTCAAATAAAAACACGCAGCTCTATTTTTGTTGATTTTCATTTTTCTTTATCATTTGAACTTGACAGCCGTCCTTTACATCCTATCAATGTTTCCTGATGAATGGACCAATAATAATTCTCCAAAATCCCTTGGAGTACAAACACTTCACATTAACTTTTATTAAAAGTTAAGATGGGTTTTGGCCTTTACTGTGAAGATACTATTTTGGAGATACTGTTTGTTCTTTGGACAGGGTTGAGATATGTTGCATGCAAACCTAGCCTATATTAAATATAGGTATATTAGAATTTACACATTCCTCTCTTAAATGCATATGTATGCCAAAGAGAACTTTTTTCAGACACATGGCCCACAAAACTGCCCATGCAAACCTAGCATGCTTGCATTTTTGGGCAGAATGGATTCTACTCATGCCTGAAACTGGGTTTAGTAGATCAGGTCCTGAGGGAGCACTTGTGTTGAGAATTGCTGAACGATCTAGACCCAACCTGATAACCTTCTACGCTTTTATGCAAGCATTAACAAAGCTGCATCACACACTCACATTTGAACACAGCCAGTGCTACTCATTTAAATATGTTTGACTATTACAATAAAAGCCAATTTTCCCCAAGATTGATTAAAATAAGCAGGCTTTGTTGGAAGACTCTGAACAGGAGTTGTAATTTTGCAGCTCAGGAAGTGTGGCAACTTTCTCAATACTTTTTTTCCGCATTTGCACCCATGTGTGGATTTCACAGAAGGATTCTATATCATAACATCCGAATCATCGTGTCTTAACGGCGAATAAAGGCATTTGCTGCGTATGAAATATGGATGGGGAAACATCCATTAAAGTTGGCTGAGGGTTTGATCAGATTTTCATCGTTGTGCCACATTTCCTTTTTGAATATCAATTAAGCCAGACACGAGCATGAAATTTGTTTCAAGATTAATGCGAGCACCTGCTGAGTGCCCCCAAAATGGAAATTGGCACTTAGAGAAGAAATGAGTCTATTGTTGTGTGAAGACTGCCAAGGGACTGTTAATTAAACTGTCACCTGCAAGTTGAAACGGAGGCCGTGGCTGCTTGGTTGTGTAAGCCTGTGCAATTTTACAATGCTTTGAGCACATTACGGGGGCGACACAGAAATCGTTCTTCCCTACACTCAGTTCAGGCAGATTTACATGACAGATGGAACAAAATGACCCAGTCAGTACTTTTTTTTTTTTTTTTTTTTTTTTTACCTGTACTGAGTAGCGCATCTAAACATGATAATGCAATGTGTTACAATGCAACATGGTAAAATCCAAGGCATTACTTTTTAGAGTCTGGACTTTTAATTCTGGGTGCATGATTATTTAGCTTGAACCATAAACCTTAAACTGAGTTTAACTTCTATATGGTCAAACAGTCAGTCACACAAGCTCATTGAAGCTACATGAATGGCCATCCATCCATTATCTGCCACTTTATCCTGCCAGTCGGGGGAGCTGGAGTCAATCCCAGCATCATTGGGCAAAGGCAGGGTACACCATGGACAGTTCGCCAGTCCATCGCATGGCCAACTTTCACTCACGCACACACACCTACGGGCAATTTAGAGTGACTGATCAACCTAACATGCATGTGTTTGGACTGTGAGAGGAAAACAGAGTACCCAGAAGAAACCCACTCAAGCATGGGGAGAACATGCACACTCCACACAGAACAGCCCGGTTTAGGAATTGAACCCAGATCGTCTTGCTGAGAGATGACAGAATTTCTATTGGTCCAATTATTATGAAATGTTTGCACAATGTAAACGACTTGTGTGTTTAAATAATGTAGAAAAATAAAAATCGACAAAAGTTACATGTTTTTTTTTTGGACAGCAACGATATGTTAAATCAACTTTAATATTTTTTAATTTAGTTACAATGCCTACAGTGTTTCAGTCACAAATCTGATTGATTCTGAAAGAGTTATTAATGTGTCGGCTCCAGAATGGTAACATACTGAATTCTAAATGACATTATAGGAAGTCTTGTGTGTAAATGCACAAGTATGAAAAATGGTGAACTGAAGCTCTACAAGTCAAAACATGATAGAATAAATACGTAACTACCATATTTGGCACATATACTTTTGAAAGAGCATTGCTTATATTTTCCATAACAATGTACAGCCACATTGATATAATTCTCACAACTGGTGGGATGACACAGTGGCTCACAATTGCTGCTGATAATCCGATTTATAAATTTATTGTTCATTTCCATAGCTTGACTTTGTCTTGGATATGCTAAACCGTGCTGACCCAGTACAGATTACATGAAACATATTAAATTATATTAGTATATTACTACAGTTTTATCTACTCATTCATTATATATATATATATATATATATATATATATATATATATATATATATATATATATATATATATATATATATATATATATATGCTTATTCTGGTATATTAGCTTACAGACAATATAAAACCACACAGAAGATCAACACAGGACAGTGGAGAAGGACTTTAGACTCAGGTGCTCCAGTGAGCATATACTGTAATTCTGAGTGCAGAGTATAGCCATAAATAAACAGCTAAATTTTTTATGTGGGCAGATCAGAAACAATGTAATCATCAAATTTCATTATCTAATGTTTATGATTGTTTCCCCTGTACATTTGGCCAAATCTAAGTTAATAGCTGCAGTGACAATATTTTGGACTCGCTTTATGATTTCATGTTGATCTGAACATGCATGTAATAGCATTCCCTGTCAGTCCTCTAGTTTTCTCTTTAGTGTTTAAAATAATAATTGGCGTAGCATGTTTGTTACAGCGCTCATTTATTTAACGGTTTGTCTGTTAATGCTCTGGGTGAGAGGAGATGAGGAAAGGCATTTTTCTCATCAATATGTTAAAGTGTGATTAATCATAGTCCATCTGTAGTGTGTGTGTAAGTCCGTGTGTGTGAGTCTCTGTGTGTGTGTGTGTGTGTGTGTGTGAGTCTGTGTGTGTGTGTGTGTGTGTGTGTGTAGCAGATGGAGGGTGAGACAGTTCCAAAATGGCTGCTCTTGCCTCTTGGCATCATGCTCTGAAGGCTCCTTTCCACCTTCATTACTCAGTCAAAGAAAAGAGCCCTCCCACATACATCCCCCCTCCCCCTTCAAAGTCAATTTAGCCCCAAGGCTCAGTACACCCTAAGCGAGCGCTGAAAGCTATAAATATGGTTGCCCCAGCGCTGCACTCTGACAGCACTCAATAAGGGCCAGAGGAGGCCTTTGTTGTCATCTGGATGGGTGTTCAAGCCTCCTGATCTTTTTCATGTTTGTGAGGGGGCTGTGACAGGCCTGGGCCCTGTCTTATTGATGGGTACAGGTGTGTGTATTAGCGCTGTTTGATGTGGAGGGCTCTCTCACGAGCGAGCGGGCTTCTGAGTGCTCATGTCTCTGGCCTCTCGGCCATGTGCCTGGACGGGACTGGCCACCAACGAGCAGTGTCCTTTGATACAGCCTGATCCCCTGCCGCCAGCACCCAAAACAAACATGATGAAAGGATGACCTGTGCTCTTCCGCTACTTTCTGCCCTTTTGTTTGCTGTGTGCATGTAAGACTGAGAGACTGAAAGATAGAGAGAATGTGTGTGTGAGAGAGAGAGAGAGAGAGAGAGAGAGACAGACAGAAAGGTTCCTTTAGATGGCAGATATATACATGCTGCGCCCTGAGGGAATGTGGGTATGCACCTTGAAAATATAATACCACTAAAGGCACCAGTCTCTACCTTAATTCACACAGCTAAAATATGTAGTTAGATACAATCATTTTTAAGCATAGCTACATCTGCAAACATGCTCTTCCACAGCTGTGTTCTAGTTACCTCTAGAGTGATTTTCCAGTTTAAAGGGTAGAAAAAAAAACTTCTGATTGTGTCTCTTGAAGGTGGGAGAAGCTATATTGGCTATAATGCCAAATATCTCATTGCAGCTATGTAATCTTGGTAAAACAACATGACCATGGAAAGAATAGCTTTGTTCAAAAGCTCAAAATAACCAAGACAAATTAATTTGCCAAAACTAATTAGATAGCATGAGACAATAAATAAAAGTATTTGAAAACAATAACGTAGCATCTCAAAATATCTTAAAAATGCTTTAGTAAGTTGAATAATGAGATGAGACGTAGTATCTCTAAATGGCCTCCTTCAAATTAATAGCTTAGCATCCCAATATAATGACTTGCATCTGAAACTACTAATGCAGTATCTGAAAAACTATTCTGCACCTCAAAACAATGACTTGTTATCTCAAAATAACGACTTTATCTCAGAACAATAACTTTAGCATGTTAAATAATGAGATAGCATTTCAGTATAATGATTTATTATCCCACAATAATGACTTGGTATGTCCAATAATGAGATAACATCTGAAAATAATGATTGTGAATCTTGACATTATTACTTAGCATCCCAAAATAATGAGAAACCGTGTTAAAATAAAGACTTCGTTTCTCAAAATGACATTTTTCAAAATAACAACTTAGCATCTCAAATTAATGACATGACATAAGAAAAAAACAGCATAGTATCTGAAAATAATGAAAGAGTATCTCAAAATAACAACTCGGCATCTCAAAATAATCAGTGTATGTGTGTGTGTAATGACATCAACTGTCTGATGTATCATATACAGAATCCTTTACCAACTCGGTGACTTATGTGTGGCTAATGAAGCTTCCAAGAGTTGAGTTGAATTCACTAAATTCATTTGTAGAAACAGAAAGACAGAAGCAACCAGCACAGTCTCAGCAAGCTTTCAGATGATAGAAACAGATATTACACATTACATGGTACCTCCTGGGAAATGCTCTGCGGGTCAGAGAACTGAGTACCGTGGGAACAAGCTGGCATGTGAGATTGGCTAGTGACATATGGCAGAGTACTGCTCTAGTCCAGGCTTGGGCAGGAGATCTGCCAGAAAGGCTAGTGGTCTGCGATAGTGGATGAAGCCTAACTCAGAGCTCAGGATTAGGAGAAAACAACCACAACATCAAAACTCACCTTTACGAGCGATACGGATGCAGTTTATCCTGGTTTCCTGTACAAAGAGAGTGAGAGAGAAAACACAGAGAGAATTTAGAGGCAGTGACACGCTGCATAAAACAGGCGGCTGCAGAAGCATTACTGCTTGATACCTGATGGGACATTAAATTAGCTCACACTGATTTCAGCAGATTCAACAGCAGCAGGAAGCGGGAAACAAGAGTTAAAGCGCATTTAAAACCAGCAGTGCTGCTCGCGCTCACCACACGCAAGGCTGTTTGTGTGCACGGTGGAAATATAAAACACTGTAATGTAAAGAACAGGAGATGAAGGGAGACAATGAGCGAAAGAACCGGGAAAAACAGCTTCCCACCAGCAAACAAATATATAAAAAGGAATTAATTTGCCTGAAATCTGGGCTGATGACATTAGGGTGTTATGAAAAGGACCTTCGTCAAATAACACTAATGAGATCCAAGCCTGTAATCCAATTCCGGCCTGCCACCTCGACAAGGAGATGCATTATCAAATTAAGATTTACAGATGCTAATTCAGGCATTATAGGACAATTATGCAAATCTCCCCATGCAGAAACGAGTGAGAAGCCCCTTCTCAAACTGCGGTTCAATTGCTTTTTTTTCATTTTAATTGAAAATCCATTTCAAGCTGTCTCGTTCCTAAAGCCTCTCCTTAACCCTTCACTGGGGGGGGAGAGAGAGGGAGGGAGAGAGAGAAATATCAAGAGAATGAATGACACAGGGGAACAAAGAGAGACAGGGAGAGAAATTGAGAGAAAGAGGGAGAGAGAGTAAAGATGAGAGAAAAAGAAGGTGTGAAAGCACAGCGACAGAAAGAGAGAAAGCGAGATGTTGAGAGAAAGACCGTTTTGTCAATTTAGGATTGGGAATTCTGAAATTCCGAATCCTCGTTACTGTTATTCTTTACACAGGAGCGTCCAGTTTTTTCCACAAAGTGAAACGTCGTTGTGGTTGCAGGTTTACATTCCAAGACAGAACTCATGATCAGCTGCTGAAGACGGAGACCAACTAGTTGTGGGCTCCAGCTCACTCAGTATAAAAACCTGCAGCCGCACCAGCCCATTGTTGATAAGATTCTAAACCCTGTATAAACACTGAACTGTCTTTTTCTGCACTGAATGAAATTATTAAATTATAAGCCTAAAGTGGCCAAGTTGGCTGCTATCTTGCTTCTTAGCTGTTGCTGCTTATTGGCTGCCAACTGACGACAGGCACATCTCAAGCTCAAATCAACACGCATTACTCACTGCTGCCCTCTAAAGGAATTACAGCACTCATAAGAAGTTAGAACTTTGATTGTTTTAATGACTCACTGTGTGTCAAATATACAGTGCCTTGCAAAAGTATTCGGCCCCCTTGAACTTTTCAACCTTTTGCCACATTTCAGGCTTCAAATATAAAGATATGAAATTGTAATTTTTTGTGAAGGATCAACAACAAGTGGGACACAATCATGGAGTGGAACGAAAGAGACTGGAGACGGAGATCTGAGACAGGGATGGAGATTTATCTTCCAACAAGACAATGATCCGAAACATAAATCCAAAATCTACAATGGAACGGTTTACAAATAAACATATCCAGGTGTTAGAATGGCCAAGTCAAAGTCCAGACCTGAATCCAATCGAGAATCTGTGGAAGGAGCTGAAAACTGCTGTTCACAAACGCTCTCCATCCAACCTCACTGAGCTCGAGCTGTCTCTCGATGTGCAAAACCGATAGAGACATACCCCAAGTGACTTGCAGCTGTAATCGCAGCAAAAGGTGGCACTACAAAGTATTAACGCAAGGGGGCTGAATAATTTTGCACGCCCCACTTTTCAGTTTTTTATTTAAAAAAAAAGCAAAAAATATCCAATAAATTTCGTTTTACTTCACGATTGTGTCCCACTTGTTGCTGATTCTTCACAAAAAATTACAATTTCATATCTTTATGTTTGAAGCCTGAAATGTGGCAAAAGGTTGAAAAGTTCAAGGGGGCCAAATACTTTTGCTGTACACCCTGCTTCGTTTTATTCACATGCATTTGCCTTAATTTACAATTAACATTACGTCTTCTGTGAACATGTGATTGTGCAAGTTAGCACCTGTGCATATAGTTGTGGTTGGTCTATATAATGGTGCCAGGCCTATTCATGTCAATGATGTTTTGGCAGTACTGTATCTAAATACACTCATGCCAAGAAAGCTTACTAAGTGGAAAAGTGGAGTACTACAAACACAGTCTCGCAAACGCTCCAAGAAAAGCATGCCTGCATACATGCACGGTGCAATGACATAAACGGCAGGCCAGGCTTTCTGACCAAGTCGTCTTTATCTCCACCAGCAGCCATCATTGGGATGCAAGTGTGCCATAGCTCGCCTATTACACACTCTCCTGGAAGAGCGAAATCAAAGGGAGAGAAAGTTGATAACAGTTCACACTCCAAACACGACCAGCGGGTCCGCGCTGACCCAGCAAAGAGCCAATCCGCGTAGTCACAGCCCAGGAATATAAGTTACAGAGCGCAGCCCATCATCAGAAGCAGTCAATAAAGAAAAGGGGTTCGAGCGACAGGCGAGAGAGAGCGGGCGAGCTTTGATCACACGGGCGCAGTCACAAAGCCTAAGCCCACTTCCCTCACTTAATCAAATTCACAGGAACGGTCATGGCAGCCACTGCAAAAGCGGATCTGTCAGCAAACTCAGCCTAAGTAAATGAATTATGAGCACTATATTTAACCAGTATGGGAAAAAGAAGAACTTATTAGAAAGCACACACTTGGTTTAGTGAGGAAGGGATGAGAGAAGGAGTGAGAGGAAGAGCAAGAGAGAGAGAGGGAGCGAGAGAGAAAAACAGAGAGAGAGAGATGATAGATTTCAGCTCAGGCCATTCATCTTGACATGGCAGAGATTGCAGAGTGAAAAAGAGAGGAAGTAATTAGTGAGTGAGACATTCAGGGACAGAAGGTGCTCACTGGGAGATCAGTGAATACACACACACACACAAACACACATATACAGCAGGCTTGGTGCCCCAGAGTAGAGGTCTGCATGCCTGCGTGACTCCCGCGGGACACACGGCTCCCGCCACGATATCTTGCAGCGCTGGACTAAATTTCAGCTCCATGTGCAGGAGAGGGTGGTTAAACCAACCCAGTGCATTAAAATATGCAGAAAAATCCCACAAGTTAGTATACAAGCTATAAAATTATAATAATCACACAATAATTAGCATGCATAATTAACGTATGGGGAAATCAGCGAAACAATCATTTAAAACGGTAAAACAACAAATCACGCGAACAACACGAGTGTTACATAAACAGTGGAGCCTTTTAGGCAGTATTCTCTGTGAAACTGATATAACACAGCTCTCATATATGTGCTCACCGGGGCGAACCGGCTCAGCAAATCTTGATTCAAATTCATTGGTTTGGAATGAACCGCAGAGCATGCGGTAAACAGCAAGTTAGAAAAATTCAGAGGTGTGCCGTCACGCTCACCATCAGCACGCGGAGCCGAAAAGTGCCTCGACTGCATTATTTTTGGAATGCACACCTATGCGGCACTTACAATGTGAGTGTGAACATAACTTCAGATGATCAGTCGCGCTCAGTTGTGGGAAATGCTCCAAAGAAAGACAAATACAGCACAATTACACAGACTAAAGGCAAGTCTGACTAACAGCAGACATCATCAGTCCCAGTTATTTCAGGAGAAAAAAAATATTTTGAATAGAATTTATAAAATACTGGATGTGATTTACCCTTATAGGACTGGGTGGGCGGGCCAAGCCGTCTACGTTCAGGTGAGAGTGGGGCACGTTGCCAATTTTTATAGGGAGTGAGATTTTAAAAAAATCTGTCCTGTGCAGATCTCTACCCAGGAGGTCTTCTTAATGCTCTGAACTACAAACACAATGAAGCTTTGGTGTGTGAGTCTGTGTGTTAATGTGTGTGCGTGAGGGAGAGTCCTGATTTCGTTGTTGAGGGGTGTTCAGGGACTCAGTGACAGCCTAAAGAAAAAGAACAGTCAGAAAAATCCACGCTGTATTTTGATGAGTCTGAACCTTTAAAGTATCTCTTTAGATCTTTCAGTCAAATCTGCTGAGCGGTGTGGCAACAACAACCGGAACAGCGTTAGCAAACTATCAAGAATAACAGACAAATACTGCACACATTCCTTTCACTGGAGCAAAATAACACAAACACTTTTTAAAAGTTACAGTCTGGTTGAAGAACCAGTACAGTATTTCATGCAGGTCAACCAAGCCCCACAAGTCTGCAGCAAAGCCGATCCACATACTGCTTCTGCCAGAACAAAAACTTCTAGGAGGAGTTTTTGACATATTTAAGTTTTCTTAAATTGTGTGCAAACTTCATGTTTAATACATCTACAAAAATGACCCCAAACTACTCATAAACAGTCTGAATCCAAAGACTGACATTATAAGTATGACATATTTTTACTGTAAAGAGACTGATCAGAACAAAGAATGATCAGAACAGAGACTAATCAGAACAGAGACCAATCAGAACAGAGACCGATCAGAACAGAGACCAATCAGAACAGAGACCGATCAGAACAGAGACTGATCAGAACAGAGACTGATCAGAACAGAGACTAATCAGAACAAAACCAATCAGAACAGAGACTAAACAGAACAGAGACTGATCAGAACAGAGACCAATCAGAACAGAGACCGATCAGAACAGAGACCGATCAGAACAGAGACTGATCAGAACAGAGACCAAACAGAACAGAGACCAATCAGAACAGAGACCGATCAGAACAGAGACCGATCAGAACAGAGACCGATCAGAACAGAGACCAATCAGAACAGAGACTGATCAGAACAGAGACTGATCAGAACAGAGACTAATCAGAATAGAGACTAATCAGAACAGAGACCAATCAGAACAGAGACTGATCAGAACAGAGACTGATCAGAACAGAGACTGATCAGAACAGAGACTAATCAGAACAGAGACCAATCAGAAGAGAGACCGATCAGAACAGAGACTGATCAGAACAGAGACCGATCAGAACAGAGACCGATCAGAACAGAGACCGATCAGAACAGAGACTGATCAGAACAGAGACTTATCAGAACAGAGACTGATCAGAACAGAGACTAATCAGAACAGAGACTGATCAGAACAGACTGATCAGAACAGAGACCGATCAGAACAGAGACTGATCAGAACAGAGAATGATCAGAACAGAGACTGGTCAGAACAGAGACTGATCAGAACAGAGACCGATCAGAACAGAGACTAATCAGAACAGAGACTGATCAGAACAGAGACCGATCAGAACAGAGACTAATCAGAACAGAGACTAATCAGAACAGAGACCGATCAGAACAGAGACCGATCAGAACAGAGACTAATCAGAACAGAGACCGATCAGAACAGAGACCGATCAGAACAGAGACCGATCAGAACAGAGACTACAGGGTTAATTTCAGGTCAGAGAGAAAACAGATCTTTAATGTCATTTACTATTTGTGGTCTGAGTAGTAGAAGAAAAGACATGGCTTGGTAAGAAAAGGAAAGCTGGTGATGAAAACAGTGTTGAATGAATGAAAAATGAATGAACTGAGAACTGTGAACTGAGAAAAGTGAAAGTGTTAACCAGCGGCACTGAGAAACACAACAAAACATTTTACTATGAGTCCCATTTCTGACAAGTCGGTCCATTCCTGACAAGAATTTAAAAATGCTTATTGATCATTTAATTTATCCATCCATTATCTACCGCTTAATCTCGCTAGCGGGGGTCACGAGGGGGGCTGGAGCCAATCCCAGCATCATCGGGCGAAGGACAGTCTGCCAGCATTTAATTTATATTATATATAAATAATAATTTGATATTGTTACTTTTTTATAGATTTATTTTGTTCAGGATTTATATGATATATACAGTTATGTTTAAGTTTACATACCCTTGCAGAATTTGTGATTTTTGGCCATTTTTCAGAGAATGATAATACAAAAACTTGTGTTTGCCCTTTTTAAATCATAATGACAACAGAAACTATCCAAACGACCCGGATCAAAAGCTTACATCCCTTGGAAGTTTTGGTATGATAACAAACTCACAAGTTGACAAACATTGGTTTAAATGGCTACTAAAGGTAACCATTCTCACCTGTGATCTGTTTACTTGTAATCAGTATGTGTGTGTAAAAAAGTCAGAAGGTTAGCGGGCTCCTGACAGACCCCTGCATGTTTCATTCAGTGCTGCCACTGACGTTGTTGGATTACGAGGTGTAGGGAAAGCAAAAGAATTAGCAAAGGATCTGCAGGAGAAGACAGTAGTATTTTATAAAACAGGAAAATAGGCTATAAAAAGATGGCCAAGCTATTGAGAATAACAATCAGCCGTGTTCAAACTCTAATTAAGAAGTGGAAAATGAGAGATTCAGTTGAAACCAAGCCAAGGTCCGGTGCACCAACAAAAATTTCAGTCACCACCGCCAGGAAAATTGTTCAGAAAGCAAAAAAAAACAAAACACAAATAACATCAGCTGACACACATGACTCGAGATGTTTCGAGATGCACAATAAGGAGGCACTTGAAGAAAAATGAGCTACATGGTCGAGTCGCCAGAAGAAAGCCCTCACTACACCAATGCCACAAAGCAGCCCACTTACAATACACCAAACAGCACAGAGGCAAGCCTCAACGTTTCTGGAACAAAGTTATTTGGAGTGATGAGACCAGAATTGAACTTTTTGGCCATAACCATAAACGCTACATTTGGAAAGGAGTGAACAAGGCCTATGATGAAAAGTACACCATCCTCAGTGTGAAACATGGAGGTGGATCGCTGATGTTTTGGGGATGTTTGAGCTACACAGGCACAGGGAACTTGGTCAAAATTGATGGCAGGATGAAAGCAGCACTTTATCAGAAAATACTGGAGGAAAATTTGCATCAGCCTGGAAGCTGTGCATTGGACGCACTTGGATGTTCCAACATGACAGTGATCCAAAACAAGGCCATGTTGACCTGTCATTGGCTACAGCAGAAATAAGTGAAGGTTCTGGAGTGGCCATCTCAGTTTCCTGACCTCAATATCATATGAGCCACTTTGGGGAGATCTCAAACGTGAAGTTCGTGCAAGAGAGCCCAAGAATATACAGGAACTGGAGGCATTTTGCCATGAAGAATAAGGAACTCAACCATTTGAGAAAATGAAGTGTCTCATCCACAACTACCACAAAACACTAGGGCATGTAAACTAGTTTCTGTTAATAAGTGTCTCATAATAAATGGCTTCAAGCAACCAAGTTTTTGTATTATCATTCATTCATCATATACCTTGAAAATGGACTCATGAGCATTACTGTATATGTACTTTAGACACTAAAACTAAACAAAATACACTGATAGACTTGTCTTATTATACTGTATTACTTGCCAGGACAGCCAATAATGGCATTTAATGATAACTGTTGTTGTCATTCACTTATGTTAATTTATCCAGTCCTTTGTGAGCAATACATTTGATTTGACTGGACCTCCGCAAGTTTAGCTGAATACCCCTGACCTATATTACTGATGACATTTTTGAGAGTGACTTTTCTATTAACATTGTCGCTAAGCTAAACCAGAGTGACTGTGTGAAGAAAGATACACCATGCACACACTGAGCTGTAAGAATAACGCTAGCCTAACAGATAACTTCACTGCCTTTGATTACCAACATTATGTAATTACTGTCTATCCACACAACAAAACCTCTACAGACATAAGGTAGATAGTTGTTATTGTTTAGCTTCCTTATAGTCAGCAATGTCATGTTCTTTGTTTGGAAATCATTGTGTGTTATGTTTCCATTCCTGGCCGTCCAGGGTTTCGTAAATAAAACTGTATTTTTGGAGAGTCATGCCTCAAAACGTTTAAGAACTCTATAGCAGTAATGATTACTGTTTCATTATTTACTATTGTTTGAGCGAGACAAGAGGCAAGAAACTGATATAGATTGAACATTAAATTGCTGGTTTTACCCAAAAGCCATTGCATATACTGCCAATACTGGCAGGTGCAAGTGTAACTTTCCACCTAGCTTAAATGACTGTATGTAGACTTTAGCCTCAATGACTTGCCCAAACCACCCCCACACACAACCCCCTTTACACCCTGGTTCATTTTAATCTTATACTAATGATAAACATTTGGAAAGCTACTGCTTAATGTAGTGCTGCAATGGACCAAGAAAAAAAAGAAAGAAACTTCATATAAAACAAATCCATGCTAATAGCTCAGTTACAGCACAGTGGCAACGCTAAATGTTGGCTTAGTCTGCTGAACTCCTTCCTCTTTAGCTGGAGGTGCCGGCCTTTCCAGCGATTACTGTAGCATAAAATAGCGGCGAATAAAAATGAATATTTAGGTAAAGGTCAGGGGTGTAAATCACTGGAGCTGAGTGGAAGTGGAGCAGCGTAGTTCACCTCCAAAGTGGCTGAGCCGCAAAGTGAAAGCGATGGTGGGTGCTATTATAGTTGAGTTGTCACATGCATTTTCAATCAGGCAGCAGCGGAAGACCCCGGGGGACTCGGCGGTGGGGTCGCTGGTGAAGGTGGCCAGGAGTCTACTGTTTAATATTACTAAACTCAGTCCAATTCTGCATGTCTGAACTGCTGTCCAATAGCAGGGAATGAGCTGAGCTGTCCCAGCCAGGCTTCCAGGTGCTGAGCCCGAGCGATAACCTTCTGCTAAATGTCAGACGCATCTCTTTGAGGCCGAAAGCTCGCTGACTGGCGCTGAAACCAAATGAAGCATTAAAAAAAGCTCCTCGCTGCCATTTCTCCACAGTGCTCCAATGTGTAATGGCATATACGTATAAGTGCCAGATGAGTAAAGAGTGCAGTTTAATAATAGCAGCGACACATCAGGAGTCACATTTTACTTGGGTGGTCTCGTACGACTTGTCTCATACTGTTAATATTTTTTAACAAATCAGCTAATTGTAAAAAAAATACTTATTTAATTTTACATTTTGGTTTGAATGTTATAATGAACAGACCCACAGATATATTCTAAAATTTTTCATTTAAAGAATGTTTTCCCTTCACCTGTAAAGTTACTATTTTGGAGATATGAAATTTTGTCACAATAGCAATGATATTTTCCAACAAATTTAGTTCGGCAAATGACTTCTACTGACTTCCAAAATCATGTTCTATCTTTTCACCACCTCTTCATCACTTAATATGCAGTTTCTCTTTTTGTCCCGGGGCTGCTGAAAGCTACATTTTTTAAAATGTGTTTTTTAAAACCTCACAAGCATAGCACAGTCAGTGGGTGGCCTGTGAGTGGGTTACCAGAGATGCAATCTAGTCTAAAGTAGTAGGGATACTGTAGCAGGTATACGATTATAATAAGTATATAAGTAGGTATGACTAAAACGCTTAAGTAGCTACACAAATATGTTACATTAATATCACACATCAAGTTATACATTAACATGAATTATTCCCTTCAAACATAATTTTCAAAGCTTTACATTTAGTGCATTTTTAGTGCATGTTTACTGTTTATTATGAATCAAATGAAGACTGCATTATATCCCTTTTCTCTTCTGGTACCAATACTGAAAACTGTCCAAGTGGCTTCATTGTGGGTATACTGTGCATACTGGTGCATCATGCAGACTATACCTCTGCAGTTTGTCTGATTAGCAACAGGCCTACAAAGCTGAACCTTAAATTTCGACATATTAAGGACGCATAATATGCATATCTGGCCCTGATTGGTCGGTTTATGGTTTAGGTTAAGAAATATTTAGCCGAATATTGGTTAATGACAAGGTAAACACCAACAAAACTACAGCAGGGCTCTGGAGGGCTTGGCTCTCTCACTCTCTGCAAAGAGCCTACACGCTCAGAACAAACTTGCGTCTGGCTATTTTTATTTATTCTGCATGATAACATCCGACTGGGACATATCGTATCCTATTGCGAAGACCTTCACTATATCTCTTGCAGCTCTGTCTTTTTATGTCACTAGAACAGTGTAAAAGTTGATGCACAGAGTGATGTAGGTTTTCTGGAGCGTACCAGCTTTAGAAAACCTGGAGCGTCAGGGTTCTCTCTCGCTTTAGGGTCACTATGATGTCAGTCTAGCACATAAGTACATCATGTTCCTCAGCTCAGCCACTAATGTGCTCTTATGAGTTTAACCTCCTGTTTAGTTTAACTTCTCCTCATCATCCTATCCAGCATCATAATTACTCTCCTTCTATTAAAATCTTTATATCAGAGACCATCTACAATTCTGCATTGTCCAATATGAGAAAACCTAAGTGTAGATGAACTAGTGCTAGTCTCTTAAGCCGCATTCAGTTTATCATGGGGAAAAGGATTATGCGCGTCTTGACCACTGACCCTGGATGAGCACTGTGGGCTCGTTTATTAAACTTATTAAACTTTATTAAACTGACCCACCATGCTCTGGTGCACAGCTGCACAGCCACTGGCTGTAGACCATTTGTCAGCGGATCATATTAAGAAATGTGTAGAAATAGATTAATAGATAAATCATATTTTTTGGGGGGTGTATTTGAGCACTGGAGTAGTTAAGCACTGCGTTATGTGAGGTTTGGGAGCAGTTGAGCCTGCTGCTCACGTTGCATCACTGGCTTCCAAGCTGTGAGCTTTAGGACAATTATCTGGAGTTTATATGTACTGCATGCAGAACTGGTGCAGCAAAGCTTAATGTCTCACTCCAGTCTCATTTAAGGCACCTAACTGCAGTCACGTCACCCCAAGCTAGCAACCCTGCTTATAGTGAACTATCAATATAAAGTGTTAAAGTGTTAAAGCTACTATCTGGAGTCACGGAAGAGCTGCTTCCTGTCAGAGCTGAGAGAGTGACGGCTGCAGGGACTGTGAACCACTATGCTGCATGGCTGTGTTGTGGCACCCGGTGTCCTCTCTGAGGGTAATTAGAGGATTAGACTAATGTGAGAGAGGCAGCATGTTGTGTGTGTGTGTGTCTGGGCTGCAGACTGAGAATAAGGTCTTACAGGGGCACACAAACTCATGAGGGCAAGCTGGCACTAGCAAAGCCTCAATGAGCTGGCAGAATGGTGGGTGGGCGGATGCTAGAAGTCAAGCTGATCCAGCCTGGTGCTACTTTCACTGTGTGCCACAGGCCATGATGGCCCATCGCCAGTCACAGTAATCCCACCTGCCAGTGAAACGCTAATCTAATGTAATCTATTATATTAATCCAAATGTGGGGGCTGAGCAGCAAGCTCCAGCAGCGCGTGGGACCTGAGCTTTCATTTTATCACATTCAGAGCCTGGTGACCCACAGTCATCACGCTTCAAACTTCTCTGAAAGTTGTCTGGAAGGATTCACGGGCAGCCTGAGAAGCCCATCTGTCCAGGCCTAATTTTAGCAATGAACCGCTTATACAATAAACTGCACTCCTCTCGCCAGTGTGGGCCTGACTAATAACATAAACTGCCAATTATCTATTTCTGATCAGCTGCACCTGTGCCCAATTATGCCAGAGAAATGGCCATTGCCTGTGAACCGGGGCGCTCTGAAGATGCCGAATGTCCGCAGGGAGTGTGGGGGCTGTTGTGCTTTGTTCAAATACGGCCTGAAAATAGTGAGCTTGGCACACAGTACGCCAAAGCCTCTCTTGTTCTCGTGTTCATAACCTGCTTTGGCTTCAGCCCGCACAGCTTTTAATCACTCTTGACTTTGCGTGGATGTGGAGAGTTAAAGGGAAGAGAGGAGTTTGAGAGGATAAGATGGCTGTGAGGTAATGCCTTTGTAATTCTCAGCTTATCACAGATTTACAGCCTGCAGTAAATCTTATTCCGGGTTTCATACTGCGCTCTAACCTCTTCTTTTATAAGCGAGGGGTGGTGTGTTTTCAAGTTCTCAGAGTGAGAAAGCTGATGCAGGATCAGGGTTTGTTTTTCACATCTGTGAAAATAACCATATGGTCAATATGCACTCTTTCAGCTGAAGAAATGCTTTAAAAATAAAAACTAGTACAACACTAGTTTAGTATGCAACTTCCACCAAATTGTTTTGAACAATAATTAATCACTGGCTATTTTTTAACTGGCAAGCTTAAAACCAATGCTGCTCATAATAACAATTATAAAACGAGTGGCTCCAGTTCTGAAATATGTTTGGTGAGCCAAATTCAAGGCTGTATTAAAATACTTGCTGTACTTAGCTTAATAAGCACCCATTAACTAAAAGTAAATAGTGTTTCTTACTTGGACCCTGGACTGTTATAAAACTTTAAACTGCATATTTTGTTGATCTTTTAAAGCGAAATGAAGTAAAAACAAATTCTGCAACAAATTACACAAAGCACACATTTTTTGCAAATGTTACCTTATACTGTCTAATAAAAACAACATACAAAATGATTGAAAAAGAGAATAGTGATGACAATCCATAAAATATGTCATTTTGCAAGAAATGCCTAAATCTTTGCATACAACAGTATATAAGCAAAAATAAAAGGTTGACAAAACCTTTATATAAAAATACCATGATCAGGGCCAGCTTTGGCTCGGTGGTTCAGTGGTCCAGAACATCACTACTTCTAGCTGCATGCTTTGTTTTTAGTACACTTCTCTGCTGGAATTGTCTATTGTGTCCACATATATAGTTCGTAAATGTAACATGAACCTGAACGTTAGACCTACCTATTAAAATAATGTCTTTTCTTATATGATGGCATCTGCAATTGTTTATCTATTGGTGAACAATCATTAAGCAAAAATTTACATCACATTTTGTACAGCAATGGTTTTAACTATACACATAAGCCAGATATGGATTGTTAAGCAAAATCACTGCAGGTAGACAGAATCTCAAAAATTCTGGTAATAGCACTAAAACTAATTCAACATGTCACGCAAGTCAGGAGACACTCACCCCTCGGAAGTTGCTCATGGCCTGAAAGTAGATGAGGTAGTTCTTCCTGGGGTCCAGCGGGCTGTTCCAGTAGCCATTGTAGGTGTGATTATCCCCCACAGTGAAGGGTGTGGCCTCGGGCAGGCTGCTCGGGGGCAGTTCGGCTGTGTAGTAGTGCGGCGCCCCGCGTGCCTGTGCCTCTCCATGAGAAGTGGGCACAGGGAAACACTCCTGCATCCCTAGCTCCCTCTTCACTTTCCTCACGCTCTCCTCCTCCACCACCACCTGGTATGTACTGTAATCAAAGCAGAGCGCATCATTAGCCATGCAGTCTACAGGGATAGCTTGGTTTATTTAAATATATGGATATGCAATCTCTTAGGCTTTGTATTTGGAAATCAGGCATCCAAATATGTCATGTTTGATATGGAACATTTAATGAACTAAACTCTGTTATCTTTAGTTTTAAATCTTGTTTGTGACAAAACATGTAATGTAGAACTGCAGAAAATGTGAAGCAGCTGATACTGCATCTCTTTACTGTGACATATAAGTGGAGCCATATATGGACATACATACTGTTTTGTGCAATTTAAGTTATATAACTATGAGTTATTGATTCGAAGGTAAAGTGGCAGTATAATGCCAGTCTCTGGTAGCTGTGCTATGGAAACACACCTAAAATAAGCTTTGGCTGACTGCTTTAAGACTATGGAGACCAAGAGGTAGAAAGAACATTTGTTTTATGAGGATCACCAGCTTTATTTTACAATGAAAGCAAATGAAGATAATCAGATTACCTCACTGAGACTCTGTGATACTCAGGATTATTTTACTCGTCAGTGTTAATCATGTAATCTGCAGAGAACAAATTGCACATCCAGGTGCTGCACCAAGCATGTGCCACGTATTCCTAAAAAATGATCATTTTATAGAAACACAGATGAAACGTTGCTGTAAACAGTGCAATCATGATGTCATTCCTACCTGACTGGAGCACCACGTCCCTGGGCTGGACGCAGCAGCACAGTGATGGTGTTTTCTGTCTCACTCAGTGGAGAAGGCATGTCTCCATAGTCGAAGGTCGGTGCTTCGTACAAAAAGAAAGAGAGAGAGAGAGAAAGAGAGAGAGAGAGAGAGGAGGAGATTGAGGGAAGAAGATAAAAAGAGGACATGAGTCACAGTTAATTTGGCATCTTTTTTTTTTTTAATTGACACCACTTTATGTGTCATACTGATAAGTCATGAGTAAACACGAGCTGAACAACTTAGCGGCTATGAGATTTTTCCAACTCGTCAAGTCTCTGACTGTCTCATTAAACAAAAAGAAGTGGTGTAGCCTGTAGCCAACAGAGATAACGTTAATGATCAGCCTGTGCCACCAGCAAATAAACACTTGCAATAACCTAACACCCACTTTCGGCTCATCCCACCTGAATCCACGCTAGCTAGTTGTAGGCTATAAACAACACCTTATTCTTTCCCTTGCCTCCCTGACTCTCCTCTCCAAACACTGCCCTGCTGGTTGTCTAGGATACAGACTGCAATTAAAAGGCATGGAGTGAAGGCGAGTACGAGAATCCTTCCCCGGAGAAGTCTGGCCTCAACATGAACAGCTTTCTTTAATAATGCCAGTCAATGGGCGAAGAGGAGGAAAGGCAAACAATTACGGAGAAATCAATGATTATGGTATTAAAAGGTGCTTCGGAAAAATGGCAGCGGTGAGAGCAGGCTTCAATTAAAGTGAGGCATCTAATGGCATTGACTCATTCAGCACATCAACGTCCATTCACTCAGAAAATTACTGCAAAAAGCGCAAACCAGCAAGGAAAACACAGCACACACAGAGGTCCCACTCCCACACGCACGTCAATATGTCAAGTTTGACAAGACATGCAGGTACAATATATAAGTTCAGAAATCGTACATATGCTCAGCTAGACAGTATGCATCCAGACAAAAAAGTTTCTACACACACATCGCTCGGTGGCACACATTGTTTGGTGGCTCTCTGAAAATAGGCACAACCCACCCAACAATTCTAACTTGGTCAAGTATATTCAACTCCAGAAATAAAGGCTTCCTTCATGAAAATGAGCTAAAACAAACTAATATATTAAAAGAACATCACATGCATTTGAAATAAAGGAAATAAAGGTTTCTTTCAGTAACACAAATGTTCATAAAAATACAGATTCTGAGAATACTGGCCCCTCAAATTTTAGTATTTGGTGGAGCCTCCCCTGGCAAGAATGACAGCACTCAGCCTCTTTCTATAGTGTTAAACAAAGTTGGAGAACACTTGTAGAGGAATCTTGAACCATTCTTCATTTCAGAACATTTCCAACTCATTTAGATTCTTGGCTTTGCTGCCTCTTGTGAGCTGCCCTCTTCAATTAAGACCACAGATTTTCAATTGGGTTCAACTCTGGAGAGTCAGAGGGCCACTGCAAAAGCTTGATTTTGTGTTGCTGCAAACCAGACTGTTAATTTTAATGTGTGCTTTGGGCCATTTATTGTCTTGTTAGAAGACCCAAGCAAAGCCTAGTTTCAGCCTTTTGGCAAACAGATTTCCATCTAAAATGTTCTGCTATTGAACAGAACTCATTATGCCTCTTTAACAAGGTAGCAAGAGCTGCTGGACCACTGGCAGCAAAAACGCCCCAAAGCATCACTGACACCACCGTATTTTACTGAGTTACTGAGTATGAGGTGCCATTCTTTGTACCATGTCCCCTTTTTTAGCCCAACATGATGCAATGCATGTTGATCTCATTTGATCACAACACAACAATTTTAGTTGTAATTCCAAAGTTGCTTGGCAAATTTTAAAGGCTTGGATATGTGTCTCTGAAGGGTTTATTTCATGGAACTTGTCTAGAAAGCTCAATGGAGGTGGCCTATTTTAGCATTCTCATCCTTGTGAGTC
Source organism: Megaleporinus macrocephalus (assembly GCA_021613375.1). Classification (NCBI taxonomy): domain Eukaryota; kingdom Metazoa; phylum Chordata; class Actinopteri; order Characiformes; family Anostomidae; genus Megaleporinus; species Megaleporinus macrocephalus. The sequence goes on from CM038705.1 coordinate 28,873,591, forward strand.
CGAGCAATATCTGGATATGACCACTTCCTGGCAACTTTTCAACTGTTCCATGTTTCTGAAACTTCTTTACTGCGGTTCTGATTGTGCTTACTGGACATTTTAACTGCTGACCTATTTTTGTAGCCATTCACACTGATTTAAAAGTGCACAAAGCAAGATCCATAAAGGCTGGTTAGGTGAATTTGGTGTGGCCCACACAGAGTCCTGACCTCAACCCCATCAAACTCATTTGGGATGAACTAGAACGGAAATTGTGAGCCACTCCCTCTCGTCCAACATCAGTGTCACACAAATGCTCTTCTGGATGACATAATAGTATTAATTAAATATTAATTAAATATTGATACAAATAAGCACATATTTTGACATGCTACAGTCTTTGAAAGATATATGTTCAATACAAACTTAAAGTGATCAAATCTAATTACCATGTGATATACATACATATAGATACACGCACTGCAAAGGAATGCAAACTTTTGGGACTCCAATCATTGGATAAGTTATTCTAGATTTAAAATTTTACAGATCATGAGATTAAGACAGCAGCCATGGCCTGCCACCTTGCATTGACATCTGCCAGGTACTGTGCTGTTACACTGACAACCTCACATTAATGTGCATTGAAGACAAAGGCCCTGCTTCATTTATCCTGGAGAGCAATATTTCCTCTCCTACCAGAAACTCAGAAATAATTGATCACAATTTCTAATCAATAAAGAGTGTTGACATTACTACATCACTAGAGAAGTTGTTAAGACAAGCATTTAACCAAGCCAACTTATTAAAGACGGAATTGTTTCTTCTTGTAGTGATATTAGAGATCATATTCCTGAATACTGACAAAAGCTGCTTAACAGATTTCTTTTAAAATGACTACATATCTATCTTGCATCCTCACAGAATTTCAGCTCCACCAATTTTCAGCCCAACGATATGCCCTTGTCTCTGAGGGCTAAAGTGTGCAACAATATCTAACGTAACTCTACTTTTTCTGGTCCTGCACCAACGGCTAGACTCTAAATCCATTATTAAAGAGGCTTAAACTCTTTATAGACTAAACACACCAAAAACCTTCCTGTTTGATATTTAATTTCAGAGACTCTCAGGATGGTACCCATTATTAGTAAAGGCCTCTCGGGCATGATGGGCACAAAGACTGGGGTGGTGAAGCTCCAGTGTGCTGCTGTAGGCCACGGTGGAGTCATGGAGATTGGGCTGCAGTCTTGCCTGGCTGATGGGAGCATATGGTGTTGTTTAGTGCGCTCGGCTCTCAGGCAATGGGGAGATGACAGTGGCGTCAGTGTCTTTGAGTGGAGAGGAAACACTGTAATGATGCTTTTTTTTAGGAGCGGCTCAGTTTTGGAGCAGCTGCAGAAATTCAGCTCAGACAAAAACACCCACACACAACTGCATAATGACTCCAACACACACACACACACACACACACACTTACATACAGATAATGACTTATGAGCATCATGTGCACACACAAACACACATTCCAGTCCCCAACAGCAGCCTGCACAAACACACTCAAACAGATACTTCAGGAAAATATACAGATAGTTTCAGATTTTCCTCTCAATTAGACCTGAAAACTACTGCAACATAAATGCAATGAATATGATTAACCATTCAAGCATTGCTCCATTTTTGCCCCAAAACGACACACCCAGCGTAAAAGAAGTGCTGTTCCCACACACTCAGTTGAAAGGTAATTGAAACGTAACACTCTCACTCTCAACCTAATCTGAATAACTGATTTATGAATTACTGACAGACAGTAGCCAAGGCTAAAATAGAGGAGTTTATTTTTGCCTGACTCAGATCGCTAACCTGATCTCTTAGTCTTGTCGTGTAATCAAGACCGACCACATATTTTGGAGCATGGCTTTAAGGGGGAGGACAAAGAGATTTGCTTGGGTTTGCTCATTCGGTGCTCATGTTGCAAATGAGATAATTGTAACTGCTGAGAACAACTTGTCATAAATAATTTGTGGCAATCAAATCTGGAGATTTCAAACTTTTTGAAGAGATATTGCATCACTGTATTGCTGGACGATGTGATGCATAACAATCCTGTATAAAAATGAAAGCATGCTGGGATCCATACAGTGATCGGCAAACAGGAAAAAATCAGGAAGGGTTAAGCACACAGTTACCAAGGCTGGGGTAGTCACTGAAAAATGTAATCCTTTAAAATGACTTCTCTCAAAGTGCAATGGGATGCTTCTAGGATGGAGTCTTAATCCTAATATACATCACCTTACGTCCATGTTCTTTCTAAAAACCTACACAACTCTATACAAACTGTAAAATACAAGCAAAAAAACAAAAGCTCATTTTTAATATGTCATTTAGAAAGAAGTAGTAACCGTCAGTAACCATCACTTAAACAACCTGTCTCTTTCCCCGCCTTTACTTTGAACACACAGTCAGTTCTATTAACAACAGCTGAATACAGAACAAGTTGTTATGGAGTTTCTAAATTATGCCAGTTTGGTAATTTTGGAGATCTTAATCCATCGTATTAGTATAATTACATGCTTGTTTTGCAGAGTTTACAGCACTTATGCCTGTGCTGCAATAGTCATGTTTATAAGATAAAGTCACGTGGGTGGCTTTCACATGTAGCACATGTTTGTGCAAACTACACAAAAAAGCACAGACACTGCTAAACACTGCTTTTAAACACATAGTGCATCGTTGATATTGCTCTGTTAGATACATGTGATTAATGCAAATAAGAAAATTCTTATTAAGTCAGTGACTGCAATCAGCTGTGATGTGTTATGCAGGAAAAGGAACAACATTAGTGTAATGCATTACTTTGTACTTTGTCACTCCTGGTCACATTTACATTTGATTTACATTCTTTGTCGGCCGGTTTGAGTCTTCTCACCAAATGCTTGTGACTTCCATTTATTTCAAAGGAAAAAATGACAATTAATTTTTTCAACAATATTTTTGATGCTTTATAGACAACAATGACTTTTCATCAAGTTCCAATCACAATCAAAACTTCACTTTAAAAAAAAAAAAGTTTAAATTAAAAGTTTACAACCTATGCATTCAACACAATACATATTGCCTACTGCCACTTTAATCAGTAATTTTAAGAGATGGTGCAACAAAAAGTGTTTCTCTTGCTTTGGGAACTTAATGGCTGCCATGTTTCAAGGGAATGGTGGAGTTCTATTTGACTGCAGCTCCTGAATCACAATGCAGAGCTTACTAACCTTACCTGCATCTTGAGACTCTCACACACACACACAGGTTTTTTCTGACTTTCACTCTTATGGCTTATTCATAGCACTTTAAAAGTGTAATGTTCTCGTTGGAGCCCCTCAAATGCTTCCCAAGGCTCTCAGCCAAAACTTCAAAAACCCTTCTAAATGCCACATGGATTTCAGTTCACAGCTAAATTTAAATACTGTTTAATTCATTTAAAGTGCAGAATCCAGTTTTACTAGAGTGCTTATTATTCTCTCCACATCAAGAAGACTAGAGAAGATTGCACAAACACCAGCCAAGTCTCTCTCTCTCTCTTTCTCTTTATCACACACGCACAGACTCCTTACCTGAGATGTTGGTGGTGATTTCAGTTAGAGCCGTCTGGCCAAAGCCCTTGGCTGTTCGGGCTCGTACGGAGATGAGGTAGGTGGTGCCGGGGTGCAGATTGGAGAACATGTGGTATGTTTCATTTCTCAGCTTGGAGACGGTACGCCGCGGGCCCGGCACATTGATGCCAGGGTCAGACGACTCAATGCTCTGGTAACTAATCTGAAATGAGACACATTAAGCCTAATTAAATGATATGCAGTCTACGTGACGTTATATTTGGCATCCCAATACAGAGAAACTTCTACAGTCATGGCTCAGGGTTGAAACATATACAGAGACCTTCCTCTCAAGTGATGGCTAATATTGAGATGTGGTTATGGGGTATGTGGGGCAACCATATAACAAATACAATTTCCTTTTGATAGTTTCAAAGCATGACTGGACAGTCTAGATTAGATTCCTTATATATTGTAGACCTTAAATACGCTCACAGCTGAATAATCTTGCAATCAATTGTAGCATACTCTACTGCTAAACTAACATTACTAAAAAAAATAAAACATTATAGAACAAAAGAAAATTTAACATAACAATAAAAAGATGAAACATGTAAACTATTATTACTCTACATTGAGGCAAATATGTGATGTTTTAGACAAGCTATGCAATCTGCATAATGCTAATTGATGGCTGTAAGTGACCATTACTTGTTAGTGACATCTTGTAAATGGAGGCTCTAAGTGACCATTACATTTTAGTGGATTCTTATAGCTCTGGTGTAAAACTAAAGCAGCAACCATCACAAATGGGAAAAATATGAAACAACCCCAGTGACGTGATCAGACACAGATCTTGCCTCTTTAACCTCTACCACAGATTTTGAACTTCTTTACAATTTCCTTGTGAAAATTATGTTTGGGTTTAATCACTATTATTGTTGCAAAAACACAAGATGAACACAGTGTCTCTTATCTATTCAGTAATTCAGTTAAACAGTTCTCAGTATGGTAAAATCTTGCATTATAAGAGACGGTTGGCAATCCTATGCACCGCAACATTTGGAGTTAGAAAAAAATACATAAATTTGAGTTTTTCACCAAACAATACATTACAATACTATATACCTTTTACATTGTTTTTAATACTACGTGTACTTTTAATGCTATCATCTGCACATACAGTGAATCTTTCAAAAACAATGAGGCATGAAGACGGTTGGCATTAGGAGTGTTACTGGCATGTAAGCCATCCTTCCTCACCTCATTCATCACCTTTTTGATAGAGACCAAGGGCTGGTGGAGATTAGCCCAGAGAACCTTATAATACCTGTGCTCCTGATAACTGTGTTGGAGAGGATTTGGAAGCGCTCGATGCTTTTGCACACAGCTCCTTTTGTGCTCCCCATATAGAAGGTATGGATGATAGCAGTGGGAGGGAAACAGGAGGACCTCCCAGCCTTCCGCCCCAACCACCCCACCCCATCCCCCTGAGCCCACCGTCCCGCTCGATGGAGCTCAGAGAAAAGCGGTCAATGCCGTAATCTGAGAGCAATAAGAGAGGATTTCGCCCAGTACCATATAAAACTCTGCCCTCTCTCGTTCTCTCTCACTCGATCTCTCTCTCCTTCTTTTTTTGCCTGAAGAGATCTGGATGTTTCTGCCACAAAAAAAATCTACCCCTGCCTCCACTTTATATGTCAAGCCACAAATCCCATTTAATAACATCCTTGAGACGACATTGAAAGATGCAGGGCCTGGCAGGCTAGGGGACAGAGGGGGCGCGGCTAGCGAGGGGAGGTAAATCTGAGCGACGTGATAGGTGAAAACTTCACAGGCGGCGGACGCAATGCGCGACAGAAGAGGTGACATTCAACAAGAAGAGGTGACCAGACAACTCCGCCGACTTCATCTGGGCCATAAACAAAAGGGACCTTCACTTTAGAGGTGAGGCAGTTTAGTGTCTGACAGAGGCAGCGCTATTTTGGCGACAGACTGAAAGCGGCATGGCTGTGGAAGAGGGTGATAGTCCTGCAGCTGTGAGCAGAGTGAGGCAAGAAACGCAGAAGAACAGTGGAGCAGTAAGCAGACGATGACTGTGGAAGGCGTGCTGGATCTCCGCCAAGCTCACAACTGCAGCTGATAAACTAGGGACTAAGCTGAAAGACTGCAAGACAGTTCAAACCTCATCTCGGAAGTGTGTTTCTATTCCTGTCCTAATTTTTTTTAAATCACATCTGCTTTAACAACCAGTAGCAAACTCACTTCTCCAAACATTTGCAGACTATTAGCTAGTATTATGTTATCGTACACACAAACAAGGATCTACAAACATAAAACAGGTACTTCATATTGCTATATCTCTGTAATGAAGACTTTAGGGTTAAACTCTGTTCTGTCACTTGCAGTCAACATAGTTGGTACAGGAGGGACCAATTAGAGAAGGGCTGCTCCTCCAGCTCTAAAGCTGCAGGCAGCATGTAGGGCCAGACCCAAGTCACTGATTTGAACTTGTTGATGAACCTCAATGGGGCTGCACTCAGCAGTAAACAGGCCATAACAACTCAGCATTTACAGCTACTCGAGACAGGCCACTTAATCGGCCAAGAGTAAACCAATTCACATAGGAGCATCTGTGACAGACACCATTCATTATAATAACTCACCTGTCAGGCAAAAGCAGGGAGATCTTATTGCATCATTCTAATAAGTAGTCACATATTTATGTCTATGAGATTTTTCTTAGTGCAGGTACTCCTTCAGTGCTTGCTTTTGAGTGACTTACTTTAAAAGGCCCGATCCTGTATTTTTCTAACATTTAAAATGCTTGTGTGTGTTTATGTACCATCATTTAAAGTCTCCTTTATTCTGTATTATTCAAAAAGAAAAGTTATATAATAAATAATAAAAATGTAAAAAAAATTATAATAAAAAATATTTAAAAAAATTATTTCCACACATGGACTGTGCAGACCTGCCAGTGACTGGTATGAATAAAAGAAACAAAAAATCAATTACATGAGCCCTTTAACTTATTTTCTGCAAATATACTTCAATACCAGTGTCTCTGCAGCCCAGTGATTCATTGAATATCATGAGTAATGGCACAGGAAATGTTATGGCATTGTGGCTTGGAAGCTGTGGTGAGGGTGTGAAGCCAGGCCACCCACATGGCCAGTTCCAAAAGACTTTTACTAAAAATTTTTAGTTTGCGCTCCTGTGTTTTCTCCCCTATCGAAAAGAATGAGTATAAACCCTTGAACTCTGGCTGGTAACTCTATTCTAATAGCAGCTGAGAGCCCTGCAGCTAAACATCCCAAGTAAGCAATGAAGGAACTTCAGGGGTCCTTTGTGCTGATTTCTTTGTTTATTTGTGCTACACATTTTGAAATAAAGCATAACAGAGCAAGACATGTTTATCCTGTTTGTATGGTTAAAGGAATTGTTCACAGAGGAATCCAACTTGAATATTTTCTTCGCTCTGCAAGCATACTTGATCGGCCAAGTTATGTGAATGTTTCAGTGAACCAATCCTTTAAAGTGAACATCTACGCATTATGCTATTACAGTCAGTGACATGAAACACATACCTCATACTGAGTGATGAGACCATTGGGTTCCACTGGCTCCTCCCATTTGAGGAAGATCATGTCATCCAGAGGGGTGAAGGTTAAAGACTCCGGGGCGATTCCTCCAGGAACTGTGAGAAATTAGTGTATTAGTGAGATTACCGAGAGAGACATGTGTCAAGAAATGGGGAGTGTAGCTGCATTCTGCTGTACACAAAATAAAGCTGTGTCCTGTGTTTGTACAACTGTAAAACTAAAGCAACTCAATAAACAGTAATTTACTGTAAATTAACAGTGCAAAATAATCATACCATCCATCCATCCATCCATCCATCCATCCTTCCATCCATTCATCCATCCAACCATTCATCCATTCATCCATCCATCCATCCATCCAAACATCCATCCATCCATCCATCCATCCATCCATCCATCCATCCATCCAACCATCCATCCATCCAACCATCCATCCATCCATCCATCCAGCCAGCCAGCCAGCCATCCATCCATCAATTCCACTTTGTCACGCTAATCGGGACATGTTTGTTTTAATCATACCATATCTCTAGATATTTTAAATTAGAAATATTTAAATGTATATATATTTTAAAATATATCAGTTTAAAATACTTCATATATAAGAAAAGTAGTGTTTTTGCTGTGAAACAAAAAAACAGAGGACCAGGATCTCCAACGTTTACTGTTTTATGTCTTTCTAGACTGTGAACACTTGTGGTTTTACTGTGTGGCATATCAGTCTAAGTCCCAGAATAAGTATTTTGCTGCAAGTCAACCATCATGCCTGGGCTCATAGCTAAGTACCATGACAACATGGTCTAACATTACATGATTTTCAAATAGCTTTAGCAATAAAAGCTGTTCAATGCCAGAAGGAGACAGAGGTCAAACACAAAGCAAACACCACAGACAGCATAATGTGAAACAATGCATGACCATGCAGCCATTAAAAGAAGAGCAATAAAGAGACCTTTAATTCCATGTGGGGTGAATTTTCTCATTATGAAACTCATAGATTAACATGGACTTCCACACATCATTGAGATACAGCAAATTATATCTAATATGCTATTTTTAACAGCATAAAAGAAGTGACTGAGACGTAGACATAGAGCCTGTAAGCTTAGAAAAATAACAGAGACAGGGAAGGCAACGCTCAACAGTGGGCAAGGTTAGTTTGCACAGGAGAGAAGCAATTATGCTTTAGACAGAGCAGGCAGTGTGGCACTAGTGTCTACAGAGCATTCAACATAAAGCCACCGTGAGGATCCCATACCAGGAAAATAGTACATTTAAACAGCAGCTCTGTGGGAAAATACAGTGAACTAAGCCACAAGAAAGTAAAACAGAAATCTGAGATGATGATGATGATGATGATGATGATGATGATGATGGAGAAAGAACACGTTTCACTACAGCAGCTGTACTCAAACTGTACTGTGACTTTTTTTAAGCTTGCACTAGGATTGGGATATTTTTAAATCAGCTTCATGCATGGAAGCAAGCAGTGTGGGTTGGAGTGGGACAGCACCCAAAAAATCATCATTTAATAACTGGCATATATAAATAATATCTAATAGCAAAATAACAAAAAAACAATGAACTAGCTTTGAATCAAAGCCACCAAACACATGAACTATCACCTGAATCATGTGAACTGATTTCTTGTAGGCTACAGAAATGAGAAATGTCATCCGTCAGTCAGAGCTGTGGAAGGTGCTCTTAATAAAGTTAAATACACAACAATAAAGCCGACTAAAGGCAAGTCTACAGGGTGGCATTCACTTTCAGATGTGACTAACGCAGGTCTATAGACGTATGGACGAAAGCGGGACAAAACGTTTAGGTTGCAGACAGATATAGAACACACAACGCTGATTTTCTGTAGGAGGGGGTGGCCAATCAGAGTGTTGGTATGACACAAATCAACCAATAGTATCACACCTATTGTCTAAGCTGCACACTGATATTTAACACCATAGTAAACACTCAGTAAGTGATTTAATGGTTAAAGAAAAAACTACTGTACAAATGTCTATAAAATTGGAACACTGTTTAAAACCATGAGTGTGATTTTGTTTGTAAAAACAACATATATAATTAGAGGAGATGAAAGTAAACTTAAATACAGTAAAACACATAAACTTTTGGAAAAAGAAAACAAAGTAGATATGTTGTAAGCTAATCAAAGTCCAGATGTCTCCTGGATGGCCCCAGCTCTCACACTGGGTTTGTTAAATTCTATCAATAGCACACTTGCTTTAACATAATTAACCAAACTTAGTGTTAGATGATAATCAGTATCCGTGCTGTATGTGTTAAATAAATCATGGAGTATAATAACATTAGACAAATTTTTAACATACATATTGCCTCTGTTGTGGTGAAACACCCACAAAGCAGTTGCTAACAGTTGCTAAGGGAAGTGATTTGGCTCCCCATAATAAAATTTCAGCTTTAACTTTTATAGTGCACGACCACTGCCGGCTTTGAGAATACATAAATAAAACATAAAAACACGCAGGTCTTTACTACGCTGAATTTATTTGAAAAGTGCTGTTATTTTATTATTTTTAGCAGCTGCACAGTCTCAAAATGTTCTGCGTTCACGCGTATGTGTGTGCGGGATGTGCTGGCGAGAGAAAACACTCAGACGCACTGAATCTATCACTTTCTGCTGTGACAGCCTACAAGGAAGAGTTGCTGATTGAAGCTTTTGAAAAGTGTTGATAATGGAGGCTCCTCTCTCTCTCTCTCTCTCTCTCTCCTCTCACACAGACCCACACGCCAAAAAGCTTGTGTTTTGTCTTTTATTTTCCCCATGGAAAGAAATGATTTGTCCTTCATCCAGGAATCTTCATGCTGCTATGGCCAGATATAATGCAGAAATAAGCACAAAATCTCCCGCTTCCAGCTCCTCTGCGAGCCTTTGTGAGAATAATTAATTTTTCATCCACATCCATAGAAGAGGGTATGTGTCTTTATTATGCTGATGCTGACTGGATCAGAGAGAATTGTTTTTACTCGTACTTTTCCCTAGACATGCATCAGGAGACGAATGAAGACAAGTCGAGACTGCCAAGCCTTCTCTTCTTCCGCTCGGCGCAGAAGCTTGCCAAACCACAGCAAAGTTTTATGGAGCCCGTTTTACTCACAGTACATTTGTGTGTGATAAATCAAGCTCCTAATAAATCACTGCTACTAATGATACGTTCCTTACCGTCCTCCTCCGTCTGGAAGGTGACCTCTTTGCCCTCTTTCTTGCCCTCGGTGTTGGCGAGGGCCAGGCGGACGTGGATGGTGTGATAGGGCGGCAGATCTCTGAGGGTGAAGCGTGACGTGTTGCGCTCTACAGCCAGGCACTCTCTGACCGTGGTGTTGTGCCCGCCGCCGCCTCCTGCTGTGGCGTAGCGGTAGCACAGCGAGACGGAGTAGGTGTGGCAGCGCGTCAGGTTAAAGGCCAGCGGCTCCCAAAGAAGGGTCAGCTGTCGAGCCTGGACCTCTAACGCTCTCAGGCCACGCAGGGCCCTCATAGGCTCTGACAGAGAAACAGAAAGATGTAGTGCAACTGTTATTCACTGCATTTGTCATTTCACATCAGCATTAAGTGGAGGAAATCTGTGGACAATATTCTAGGATACCCTCTCCCTGACAGAGAATCCCACCATGTTATTTTTCTTTAACGTCTGCATTCACTCAAACTTTGAGATGCCGAGTGCTTTGATCTAAAAAGCTGACACTAACACATGTCTTCTGAGTTTATATACATGATACAATATGTCTAAGGACATTATCTTTAATAAAGCTATTTTTCCACACAGGAAATTTTTATTTTGATCAGCAAAACATTCCAATTAAATATTCAAATGGTGGTGGTGTGTTTATTTAACCCTTTCCAAGCTTTTTCTTGTGGCAACCAAGTTTTTTGCAGTTTTCATCTAGCATCTGCTTTGACTACTCAGTACTTCATTAAGCTAAATCAAGACTGCTGATGAAAGTAGTTAATAAATTCATGCAATGTCTGGGGCATCCAGGAGAAATCAGAAAGTAAGATATTATCTACAACATACTATCTACATTATTTACATGTTCTAATGATATATTGTGTTCTGGCTGGTAAAAACATACGTCTGTCTATGATAAACAGTAGAGTATGTAATGTTAAAAATGGTAAAATTGTGGTATATATGGTATAAACATAAGTTTCTTTAAGGACTACTTTGCCTTACAACACCTGTTATGTATCTGTCTCTATCATTAATGGAGTTTTTTCCTTCCTCAGAGCTATTGTAAAACTGTCTCCAGCAGCGTAATTGTAACCATTTTCTATAATAGCTTTCTGTGATGTAGCTTTTAGAGGCATTAAATGCCTTGGATGTCTGGTTCCTGTCACCATTACAATGCACAAATCTAACTCAGTACGTTTCTGGATAATATATCAAACCATTCTGACTATTTGCATCCCAATGGTTTGATTTAGCGAAATAAAACACAAATGGCATTATTTTTTATTTGGGCACTATGGAAAACATGTTAAACTGAAACGCAAAACCTTTATGGCTTTGTTCTGATGCTGCTGTCGTTGTAACTGTTCTTGGAAGCTCCTGGGTGAAGACGTCTGTGAATGGTGGCTCGAGATTACAACCACATTTACCAACCGTTCATCAGAGGATTCATACACTTTTGTTTAGCACATTCCTCACTAACTTTTGATGGATAGACAGGGAAGACTATGTGCAGTATGTGAAATACCCTCTGGTATTTGGGGGGTCCCATATTGGCCTGGCAATTCTACATTCACCATTGTGGTGCTTTAATGGCAGCAAAAACAATGTTTTTGAAAGATTTGGTAAGTGTTCAGATGGACAAATAAGATACACCAGGTATAGTTAGAGTCGCTAGGCTACATAGGACCAACTGGTTAAACCGATTTGCTTCATTGCCACCATGAGGCAGACCAGTGCTGCAGCTCTAGTTAGTCAAGAAGGCAGAAGCTTGCCAACTATGGGTGAAGCAGGCTGAACAATGACATCATAACGTCACAAAGTACATTTTTTTAAAGACCCCCTAGATTTTGATTTTGAGAGATTCAGTTAATCTAAGAGGTCAATTGGGAGGTCCTAGACTCCTAAGGACCCCTTGTATTTGGCACCTCGCCTATAGGGATAATATAAAAAATGTAAATCTGATAGAAAAGTGGCATGTTGGTAACACAATGAAATGCAATGCAACTATTGTCGAGTGCTTTTCAACGTGGATTACATACTAACATCTAATATTAAATTACTATTTAATTTTTAAAAAGCAAAAAAGTGTGTTTTTTTGGAGACATCACTACTGAAACAATTGTCATTTCTGTTTTGTATCTCATGGCTTTTCCCCTTTTCTAACTTCTTTAAGATCCTGGCACATATTTATGAAGCTTGTCAGAGAAGGAATGTGGGTATAGAATTAGATTCCTGTCTTATTCATGATGACCTTACTGAAAGGTCCTAGATCAGCACTCCTAATCAAAGAAGTCTTATGAATACAGGTCCTGGTATGGAATCTTTTCCACAGTTCGTGTGCATCTACTATTCATGAGAAGACGGCTTGGTAGCCTATTGGCCACCTGTAGGGGGCACCACCATGCCCAAAACAGGCCTCCTGCTACCAAGTGTGAAACTCATGCCAGTTAAGTTAATTAATAGGACAGGCTGTTGGTTGCCCCCTCTCTCGCCCACCATTTCCTGCGTACGTGTCACTGAGCAAATGAAGTGTCTGCCTACTCCTTGCCTAGGGGCCATGCGGCGACAAAAATACAAGCCCTGACCAAGGACGTCCAATTCTGCCAGTTATGGTTACTGCTGGGTCATTGTATCTGACTGCTTATTTTTAGAATGCCGCCGCTTATGCATGGCTACTGCTGGGTTAACGCTGCTTTCATTCGACTGGAGCAAAAGGAACAGCCACCTCTCTTTTGGCCCGTCCTTAGCCTATGTAACGGCGGCTGCGGAGACAGAGAGAGCCACTGTCCTCGAGAGCACAGTCACCCCAGTGTTTCCGAGACAGGCGCGGGTGAGTAAAGGATACTATTGCAAACCATCAATGAACGCATTTGTCACGCTCCATTATTAACAAAATCAATGCATTTTTGTCAAACAATATTCCACATAATGTATTGTATTCCTTTGTTGCTTTAATGGAAGGGGGGCTGTGACTAATGGCCCTGAGCAAGAGGCAGTGACAGAGGAAAAAGTATAAGGTTACTGCCCAAGGTCTTTATTTTTCCTCCAGGAGCCTCCTCTTAAAGGACATATTACTGCACTGCAGGCATTTCACTTAAGAACCACAGTAAGACATTTAAAGGCTAATGCCCGGCAAAACACAGTGGAGGCTAGATGAAGCTGTGCAAAAGCTTCTGGAAAAGGAAACATAACTACAACCAATGCACAACATTAAACCATGTAGCACTACACAGCATGCAGCACTAAACTGTAGTGCTACAATAAAACTCTCAGAAATGCACCTAGGGCTGGGCGATAAAACGATACCGATAATTATCGCCAAATAACGTTTCCTCGATAGAACTATAAGACGTAGTCGATTTTCATCCATGTTTTGAGAGTCAAGACAAATAGCCAATGAGAATGAGGATAGCGCCTCCCCAAACCAATCAGGTGGATGAACTAGAGTTCCAGCCATTTCATGTTTGGTTGAAGCACACAGCACAGAGTGTAGGCGTAGCGGCAGCTTAACCAACGTGCTAGTAATTTGGTTACTGCAGGCGTCACAGTCGAGCAGTGAGAACAAAATAAGAGAAAATGACAACAGAAAACGTAACTACTGAAAGAAACATGTTACACGTGTTAATAATCTTAAAATAATCTGCTAAGATAATAAAAACAAGTAAACAGGTGCTGTCTCGCTGCTGTGTTGACAAGGCGCTACGGGGTGTTAGCGCTTCAAGTGCTAGTACTGTTGTGATCATCTCCACTGTGCAGAGCTGACAGAGCACCACACTGTTGTGTTTCGGTGTGAAACACTCCCACAACTTTAGATACACGCGACCGATTGTTTGTAACTGCAGCTCGCGCTTTCAGTAGACGCGGCCATCTTTGCAACGCATCAATGTATGTTATGCTAATTGATGTCATTCTGCAATCGATTAATATATATATTGTAGGAGTTCAAGTGAGAACACTGAGACAAAGTTGACTTTATAACCAAAAAACAGAAACTTTACTTTCTACCAAAAACAGAATTGCTGAACCAACTTCCCATTTGAGCAGACAGAGAGTCAACTTACCGCTATGAGTGAACATAAACATAATCCTTTCCTGTATGTATGTAATGTTCTATAGTACATTCGTCTATCTTCTTATAGAAAATCAATCAGAAGATAAAACAATTTAACAAAAATTAGAAATATCTTCACTTCTCACCTAGAGTAAAAAGGCAACAGTCATTTGATTTATATCATGATATATATCAATATCGACTGATATGGAAAAAATTATCATGATAAGATTTTTTCTCATATCGCCCAGCCCTATCTGCACACCACACATTGTAGCACGTTTACTTCATCCTCAGAGAACGCTCTGTAAATCAGAGATAACCAAGTAAAGCTTCATCATGGACATTAACTAAGAAGCCGTGTACCTAAGCGCTTTGGCTAGCATAGGTGCATCTCAGCAGGAAACACAAGTAAATAGAGTGTTGATTGTCTTAATGAAGCTATTGATTGTTAGTTAAAAGCAAACACATCGGGTGCTCCTGGCACGTGTTCTCTTGAAAACACAACCCAAGCATCTACACAGTGCTCATTGAGGGTCTCAAAGTGGGCTATTGTGCCACTCCACTTCCCTTAACCCGGTTCAGAGGCTTTGTCGGCCTGCCAGCCTGCACTGCGGGCGCCCACTCCTTGGCATCCCTCTGAAATGGGACAGAACACAGTAAGGGTAGCCAAAGGCCTAGAGCAGCGTACTGATCGCCCCAGGACAGCTGGGAGTCCAAATGGGCCAATTTCCGCCTTATTACTCCAGGTAATGTAGATGCATGGGGAAGCTTGATGGACTCCTGCTCAGATGGTGGACCGGAGGGTGTTGGTGAGGATTTGGCCATCATTGACTGAGACAGGGGCCTGAGGGGAAAGCTGTTGTGCCTTTAAGATACAGATTCACTGAGGTCGGGGAGAATTCTAGTCAAGTTCATCGTTCATGGATGAAGAACAGGCTGAGGAGGGCTTACTGTCCTTTTGCCAGCTTTCACAAACAGACACATCACTAATTTCTAAACACGAGAATCACACTGGATTTAAAGAACATAAGGAAAATGTGTGCAGAGGCATTTGGTCATAGTTGCCCTGTAAAAAGTCACTGGCATGATGAAAGGGCTCCCGAGTGTCTCCCATTCTTTTGACAGAGGAATGCTCTAGTATAGAATGGAGATGAATTATTGAAACTCAGGCAGGCTGAGATGTTCCGTAATGGTCTACAGCAGCAGCAGGAGGTCCACCTGGAAAGGGAACCTCTCTACTGCTGATGTAATCCTCAGTCAGTTATTACTGTAATTACTGTAATTTTTCTATCAGATTTACTATAATTATATATAATCACATAATTAATACCAGTTAAATGTTAAATATTACATATGCTTAGCCATTTTTTTCCTTGAATTACAGATTTATTTCCAATCTGTTTTAACAGGTTAAAGTCTGAATTTTATATTTTTGTTCCATGTGCACTACAACACCTCTTAATTATATTATCAAAACAATATAATTACAAAGCCATTTACACTAATCTGCACCTCTGCCTTCTCTTCTGATGCAAAGAAATTAAACGCAGCATCAATTAAAAGTTTAGA
Organism: Megaleporinus macrocephalus; assembly: GCA_021613375.1. NCBI lineage: Eukaryota > Metazoa > Chordata > Actinopteri > Characiformes > Anostomidae > Megaleporinus > Megaleporinus macrocephalus. The sequence continues at coordinate 28,889,591 of CM038705.1, forward strand.
ATCTGCACTTTTGACAAAATGCTTGTTTCTGATAGCTACAAGAGGAAAATAATGAAACACAGTGTAAGAAGAGATATTTGATATACACCATAGGGGATCTAGGAGGGTTAATGCTCTCTGCAACTCATCCCAGCGACGGCTCATCAAGCACACCTGGCCCTGGTCGCCCATGTTCCGCTACATGTTCTGTGCTTCTTCGACTACACCCACAGGAAGACGCGGGGTTTATGTGCTATGTAGGTCACTGCTGGGAGCTCTCCGCCAGGGAGGGGATGGAGGCGAGCCAGAAACAAGCCAGTCATGTCACACTTATTTCACTTTTCCTCCGTCTTTTTTGGGGAGGAATCACTTCGGGGTCCCAGAAGCATCCGCAGTGCTGGCAGTAAAAAACGATAACAAGGCGCTTGGAGAAGATAGACCATCTGAGCTGGATGTACATATTCCCGGCCACACAATGAAACAAACTAATAAGCTGTCTTTTGGGTGCCAGTAGGGAACATTTCACACAACTCCAATGACGTGACTGTCAGCAGTGAGGCTGGGCACAGGAGCTAATAGTGTCCCTGCGCAGATACGGTGGAGGAGGCCATTTCGAGGGGCTTGTGAGGAGAAGGGGAAGGTGATTACAGTTTCCCTGTGCGCCACAGAAGCCAAGGCTCACAGAGTTTATAAAGAGAGATGATGCAGCGCAGAGCTCTCTCTATAAAAACCATTCAGGAGGACTGTGACAATGGAGACCCCATGAAGACAAAAGGGTAAAACTTCACCTGCCTGGCTCCAAGATGAATTTAGGACATGATAGAGTGCCTTTCACACACTGTATAGGTAACTCTGCTTCTCCTACAGTACATGTGATGAATCTGTATTTGAGCGAATAAATGCATTTAATGGTATCATAAAGCCTGACTTACTAGGCCTTCCACTGAAAATAGTAATGCAATGATTTATAGTCATAAATAAAGCAAACTGAAAGAGAAATATGTTGACATAATGAATTTTGGTCACTTGGTAATAATGTACAAGTTAGAACAGGAATGTAATAAATGTATAAATATGCAATGGTATATGTCCACTGCATTTCGCTTCTACTCATTTCTACTCATGTCAGCTGTGTAACGCTGAGCATACTGGCATTTCTCTATTGTCCACACTGTCAGTACACAATGAGGGTAGAGCCACATACTGTTGTCTGGATGAAATAGAGGAAAAATTACTGCCACAGCCCTCATCATTTGTTAAATGACATGGTTTATTTTGTGTGTTTACACATTGGAACATTAAAACATGAGAAAGGCTGGAATTCCATAATTACTAAAATGGCCACAGGCATCAGTTTGAATTTTGTGATGTAATTTTTACACTAGCAAAGAAAAAATAAAAAATAAATACTTTATATTGCTGAGATATGTCAAGAGAAATGTTGACAACTATTATTTGCTAAGCCCCAGCAATAGATTACATAGGCTATACAAATAACTTGCATTATATTTTTCTGTAAGAAAACGTTTACATTGAATTACTGTCACATGGTAACACAAGGAACAAAGCATGCAATGCTTTATCAATGCAGCCTGTTACGTCCCTAGGATGTATGTTGTGTTCTCATTGTGTTTTTCTCTTTCCTGTACTGATTAGGGGCCCTGCCTACCTTGGATGTGATTGGCTGTGGATTAAGCATCTGATTGGCTGACCCTGCATGCTGGACTACTTAATCCCCAGGACCACTGTCTTCAGGGAGGCTTTATAGCTTAGGATCGGTGTACTTGAAATTCATTATTTAATGTAGCAGCGTAGACATGTTTGTATCTAGCGACTCTGTATTTTATATTACTTATCTCTAGCACACATATAATAAAGTACCTGAACTATCCAGTACAATAGTCATTCTCATCTAGTTGGAGACCAGGGTGTAGGAGTGGGTGCCTTTTCTTTTACGTTGTCTGTTTTTCTCTTGTTTTTCTTTATTTTTGGTGTTAGGTAAGGTGGAGTTCTGAATTCATTAGTTACTTAGGTTTTGTTTGTTACTTTGCCATGGCCCACTCCGACGCTTGTCCTGTGTCCTGTAGCTATTTGTTATATTGTGAATTAAAGAAATACAATGTTGCTTGTTAATTTGGTCTCCGTTCATCTTTTATGTTACGACTGTGATTGAACCCCTAGACGGGTCGTAACAAGCCTTTATGGGCAAATCTGGCAAAATACCCAAAAACTGACAAAAAAATCACAAGAAATTAGACAAAATGTTCCAACGTTCAACAACTGCTTGAAATGAAGTGCGCTCTATTCATCAAACTAACATACTTATATCATTTACCTATTTAAGAATATGTAAATATGATTTAATATATATTTATAGCGCAATTAATGCATCACAGATCTTAGAGTGCCAAACTGCACGATGTGAGAGCTGACACATGTCTAGAGGCTAGAAAATACAGTACTGAGCAAAAGTCTTAAGCACCCAAGTTCATTGTTAAAAAGCCTTTTTTTAAGCAGTGAGTATGTGTTCATCAGTAAGAACAGCATATATCATAAGAAGAGATGTAAATAAGCATAAATAAAACAAAGTAGCATAAATATCTTACTTAAAAAGAAGTAAATAATATATTGTGTGCCAGTTTGCAGAACTAAGTTTAGTTCCACATTTCGCCTGGATGCCCCAGACACTGTATGAATTTATTAAATTTCTTCACCAACAATCTTAATATAGCTTAATGAAGTACTGAGTAGTCAAAGCAGGATGATAACTCCAAATAATACTCGGTGACACAAGGAAAGCCTGGAAAGAGTTAAATAAACACATGACATGTAAAATCACTACTTAGCTTTTTAAATATAATGCCCCCAAATGCCTAAAACCTTTGCACAGCACTGTTTAAAAATGAATGCAATGGACATCTGATGATACTGATGTTCCAGAAAAAAGTGATGATTCTTGTCTTCTTCAAACTGGGCACAATCATCTTTAGCACTGCAGTGTCTCAACTTCTCCTGATATAGCAACTTACTCACAGCTAACCAAAGCTTTACAACAAATTATTATTTCATAGCCTGTTCTGTCAGATAGATTCCATTCTGTTATAAACTATCAGGTACACTGTTGGCCAGTTCTTTCCAGATTAAACCAGATGAAGTTAACAAGTGAATATCTAAACAACTACTGCTAAAATAACATCAGACAATGGAACAGACAGTAAAAAGTGATTCATAGAGATGAAAAGCAGTCTGAGGTATAAACATGGAAATACTGAGAACTTTACTGCTAACATTCAGTTAATGTTTCTTCTGAAATTTGGTATTTATAGAAAGTTTGTCCTCTCTTTGCTGCAGAAACAGCCTCTACTCTTCTGGGAAGACTTCTGGCTTTATACTAGATGTTGGAATGCTGGGGATTTGATTGAATTCAGATACAAGAGAGTTAGTGAGGTCAGGTACTTATGTTGTATGATTAGTTCAGGAACACAAACACCACTCCAACTCATCCGAAAGGTATTAGATGGTGCTCCATCAATCCAGAGAACACAGTTCCACAGGTCAGTGCTGAGGGGCTTATATGCCTCTAGCTGACACGTGGCACTATGCAAGGTGACTTTAGACTCACGTGCTGCTGCTCCAGAGCGTCCCATTCTACTACAATGGTTTACTGTGGAGATTATATAAGAGGTGTTGTATTGCTGCTGTTTTATTCTATTCTGGATTGTGTTATGTAAAGTATTTCCAGTAGTTCTTTCCAGATATTTGGCATGTGGGTATGTAGGCTACTTTATAACCACTGCTAAAATGACTCACTGGAATAGAGGGTAAAAGAGTGATTCACAAAGATGAAACACAATCTAAGGTCAAAATGACCACTAACGGCCTTCCAAGGTACAAATCCTCAGAACAGTAGTGAAGAAACACTAGATATTTTATATTAGAGGTAATATTTTGTCAAAATGATCTCAACATTTTAAAACAGTCATATTGATGTCTCGGGCTTTCTAGTAATAATCTAAATATATATGACTTGTATATTTTTTGTGTTTATTTGCATACATTATGTGTACATTTCATAATTTCATGCTGAACGGATCAAAATAAATTCAAAATGACTCAAAAAGTCTGGTTTCATTGACATATTGAAAGTAATGTTTTTTTCTTCTCTCTTCTTCTCTTCTCCTTTTTTTGCAGAATGAATGGGTGTCAAAACTGATTAGGAATGGTTGAGGAACTCCACCGATTTATCAAAAAATTCCCATAATTCAATGTTTGAGAAAACAAAGTCATTCAGTGTTGTTTGATGTGTAATGGTTCTTTTGCAGAGAAACCAAGTCACCACTTATGTATAGCTGTGGTGACAGAAAGCATGTCTAAAATGCAAATACAGACATTCTATTTACTAACCGAGACTATGAGTGAACCTATATGTGTCTTTTGGGTTTTTATGTAACGCTAATGTTGGTAAAATAATGATCTGTCTAAAAAAAAAAAGATATCAGGCTGTGTATTCATAACCATTTACTGTAAAACCTTTTTGTTTCCCATCACCACCACTGTGCACAATTCTGAGTTTCTCTAGAGCGGTTAACCATTTAATTTTAGAAAAAAAACAAAAAAAACGTGTGTAGTTCCATTTTAACTGCAAATCTATTATACTTCATAAACTCGGAAATTCAGTAAAACGGCCTACTAACTACTTAAATAATAAAAAAACATTTACTTTTAATCCAAACATTTTTTACTGTCAGGTTTGTTTGCATTCTGCGGTATAGACAGACACTCCCCCACAGTACATCCTCCTCACCCTTCAAAGGGCAAGTGACTGGTGAACAGCACTATTTGTATCATGTGCAGTGCATCATTACCAAATGACTGAATGCAGTGGATGTGCTTTTATGATGAGCAACAAAATTATTCATCACTCTTCTAAAGCATCTTAACGTGTTATGAAAAAGGCTGTCAAGAGAACTAACAAAATGGACCTCTGATTGTTTACCCTGCTTGCCTTTCAGCATTTGTTATAGGGTTATTATCAGCCGCTAAAAGCTCATACCATCCCGGGTTTGGACTGAAGATCTCTTGAGTCCACTTTCATTTCGAGGCTAATCTGAAGCTATTGAGCTGCCTGATTCTAGACTGCCTCTGAAGGATATCATTATTAATCAATAATCTGTGTGTGTTTGTGTGCATGCATGCATTCGTGTGTTTAAGGCCTGTCAAACAAATCCTCTGACGCAAGGCTGTGCTCCCAATTGCACTCTTCAGTCCTGCAGTCAATTACGCCCTCCGTACGCATTCCATAAACTGCAGAATGGCAGTGAGCCCGAGAGCACAAACAGAGTATGGAAAGCTTAATTTCACTAGCAGCTTCACTCATGTGCCTATATTGAATCTAAATAATATCTTCAACAGTCGAGCAAATATGACAGCGGCTTTAACAGCAGCAATATTCATGTGCAACCAGGCACCACTACGGATGTCACACAAATATGCTATTTCAAAAAGGGGTTTCAATCACAGCTTAATGTGAAAGCAAAAATGGGAGAACTACTGCCAAAGCAGCTCGCTCGCTCCCTTTCTCTCTCTCCCTCTCTTTCTTTTTCTGGTATTTTCCCCCACTCCTCTGCCATGTCACTTTGAAACCTTCAATTTCCACACCCTTCCTCACTTCCCAGCCTCTTCTCTTCGATCGCAGTGATGAATGGGTGATGTCTGGGAGCAGGAGCAGGCTTGCGGGGGGAGAGCAATATGTTATCAAATGTGAGGGAGAGGTAAAATGTGTGAAAACGCGGGTGGGGAATAAAACACAGGGCATGTGCCACGTAGAGAAAAGGTGGCAAGGTCATGGGCACCGTTACAAACTGGCCAGCTTCCAGCATGCCACAAACAGAGGACCCGAGCTGTATTTCAACCCCTTTAAACTGTGTGTCCAAAAGTTTGTAGACGCCTGCTCATCCAGTGTTTCCTCTAATATCAAAGGTATCGATAGTGATATTGTCCATACAATCGGGGAAGGCCTTGCAATAGGCGGTGGAACATTTCTCTGAACACGTGATTACAATTAGGCAGAACACAAAGGCATTAGTGGGGTCAGGTAATGATGTTGAGTATGGATCACAAACATCACTCCACCTCATCTCACAGATATTCAATGCCACTCAGTTACAGAGAACACTGGTCCACAGGCAAGCCTTACACTCCTCCAACAAGTGACCAAAGACACAGTGACCAAAGACTCACACAGTTAATCTTAGAGTTAGAGTTTCTGTTGGTAATGCCGTCCTATGGAGCTTCTACAAACCGGGTGTACACAAACAGGACACCTGTCTCAGCAGGTCCACCTTAACTCATTTTCACAGCAGCCATAAAATCCCTCTGGTCCCTCAGTTGTACCTCTATACATAGTTTGTGATTCAATAACACTGATTACATACATTTAGTTGGAAGTGTGTATGATTAAAAAAACTGGAAGCAAACTGGATTTTCATGTTTGTAGGTCAGCATGCAATATTTATAAAAGGGATTTTTTTTTGCACCAGTTGGAAACAAGAGCATTTGTACTTAATCACACAATTCAGATAACTGATGGAAAATCTAGGAAAATCTTTTGCAGACGAACTACTGCTAACATCACATCAGCTTTGACAAACACTTGACTGAAAAGTAAAAGCTCTTGCTTTAGTTATTTACAAACAGCGGTGGGAAGGCACTAATCAGCTGTTTTACAGTGTACGCAAATAGACTAAAATAAGAGAAGGTAAGTGCTACAGAAACTCACCAGCACACTTTGTTCTACTGATTAGTGGGGGTCCAGGGGGTCCAGTACCACCCTCTCCAGGCCGGGTGAGCAGCACACTGATGTGGTACTCTGTGTCTGGGTCCAAGTGCCAGAGCTTATAGGTCACCATGTTGACTCCATTGATTTCGGACCAGGGCGCATGGCTGGCTCGGTACTCAATTTCTCGGCGGATGATTGGGCCGTCACCCAGGATGGAGTTGGTGTTGAGTTGAATGATAAGGTAGGTGGAGCCTGCTCTCAGCAGCTGGGGTGGAGCGATGGGGGACGGGGGCACTGTGGAGACCACATGTAATATTAACAGAACTGAACCGAACAGGTTAAAAGTTTGGATACACATACTCCTTTTTTAATATCATAGAATGCTATCAAATCCAAAATAACACATTATAGATCTAGTACAATTCAAACTAACACCCTACAACCACATAGAAGACTATTTAGACCCAGCATACCTCACTTATATCCTTATATCATCAAACACATTAACTAGGACAGACCTTCTAAAAACTTTTAATGAGGTACAAAGTATTTTTTGGTTAGTTTGGAATATATTGCCACTATCCAAAGAAAATCTAAATTTTTTGTGACTTGTAGTTTTCTACATAACACAGTGTGAAAGCTTTATGATGATTGAACCAATAACACTGCTTGTAAAACTGCTTTAAACGAAACAACTTTCCATTAACTTACATGGAAAGTAAAGAACGTTTCTATTTTTTGGTGTTATAATTTTTTCACTGGACAGGAACCATATACAAGCAGCAATTTCAAAATGTGAACATTTTTGGTTAATATTTAAGCAGAAAATCTTATTAAAGTTAGTGATCTTAAAATAAGTTTGATAACCGAACAATAACCATCATGACTCATGAGCTATTCTGGAACCTCAGCAAGAATTCATAAGGCAAACCTGGTGACTTATAGAAGGTTTGCCCTTCAGGCTACAGGTTCAAATAGCACATTAGCTATGCACATTAACCCAGCATTAGGAGTCTTTACGTGTTCTCACAGAGCCAGAAGCAAAACAACAGATGTACACCGAGAGCATGTGATATCTTAAAATACAAACACGGGGCACATACGGACAGATTTGCACATCAGCTCCCCAGAGGAGCAGCACAGCAACAGGAGGAACAGTATTACTGTATCATTTTACAATGTTAAGAGTGAAAATCTGTGTTTATATTTAAAGGAAGTTGTCATCTGATTAAATCATGACAGCAGAAGAGATATTTATGAAGAATAAGTCAAGGAAATGGCAAAAGGAAAGAAACAAACAAAGAAACAAAGACAGAAACAAACAAACAAAGAAAAGAAAGAAAGAAATATTATATATGATTAAATGTAGGTTTTAAAAGTTTGTCAATTGGGTTTATCAAATCCCATAAAAAAGTAATCAATTGTATTGTGTGTCCTTAATCTATAATCTGTTTTATTGTAGTACAAACTTTTTGAAAAAAGAGATTCTTCAGGACTTATTTAATCACTTTGGAATTATACAATATAATAAATCATTTTATTTTTCCCTATTCTTGATCATGAAATGGTACCTGCGTCAGATGACGTAGTCAGTGTGATTGTGATCAGTGTGGCGAGTATGAAAAGTACAGTGAACTCTGCCAACACTGTTGAAACTAATCATGCTAATATGAAACTGGTGGACAAAAAATCTAAATCCCAGCCTCTAAACTCCAGCCTCACCTAACCAGGCCAGCCTAATGAGTAATGAGATGACTTTTTCCAGGAAGTAATAAGTAATCCCACTACAGTTTGAGAATTAATAGGTAATTTGTAAAGGATTACTTTTTGGAATATCCACCTCATCTGAATGCGTAAACGGTTCATGCAGTCCAGAAAATGGTTCTTTATTACGTATGCCTTTCTACTTCTGCTTAGGTCCCTCCTGAAAGTCACTGTGCTTATTGAAGCAATAGTGCTTATTGATCAGTTTGGACCAAGAGAAATGAAGCTAAAGGTTCTGTGAATAACCTGTTAGTTCCTTATTCAACATTTTAAAATTTTCCTTTATCAGATAAAGGTACTATGGTTGTTGTAAGTCTTCCTGGTAAACATTTTGTAAAGCAGTAACTACACTACAGCTTTAATACAGCCACTTTATGTAACTTGGGATGCTGTCTGCTCTCATATACTGTATATATATATATATATATATATATATATATATATATATATATATATATATATATATATATATATATATATATATATATATATCCCCATCTCTACATTCAAAGATCCCTAGGATACATATAGAGCTCCTCCCGGCAGAGTCGCAATATAGCACAGCTTATTTGGCCAGGCAGAGTGGCTCAGAAAATAATATTAACTCAATTCCTCTCAGAGCCGAAAGAAAAGACAGGTTCCGGAATCTTCTTCTATCCATGGTTTGTTTGCACAGGATGTGTTGTCGCAGGGGAAGGGATTTTGGTTTCATTCCTAGAGAACCTCACCCACGGAGGCCAACTTCACTGTGCTGCGTTACGTTACAGGGCAGACGATGAATATATATATATATATATATTTTTATTTATACCCATGAGCTGGGCTGAATGAGCACAATTCTCATTAGGGCTCTAGCTGCTATGCATTAGCCCTATTGGTGCATAATCTATGTCTCCATTGAGGAACAGTGAATTGTGAAATGAGTTGATCAAGCTAATTAAAGGGATGATTAAGCGCTCGTTAGCAGGGCCGAGAGGGGGCGGGAGTTTGTGAAAGGCACGCTGAGGGCTTCAGAGCGGCGTAATTTAAAGGTGAAAATAAGAGTATTGCTGTACAAGGCTGTAAAAAGAGCTAGGCTGGCTCGCGAGCATGCAGTCACAGCTTTCTGGACCTGTCCCATTGCTCTGTTTAATTGAGGTGCAGTGATGCATTTTAAATGGGACCTCCTGTCCAAATAGGCCCCATCAGAGACCAGGGCCAATAACCTGCTGCTGAGGGAAAGCAGCCACATCCTAAAACGCCTTACTCAGCACAAATGCCAGCAATGAGCGGGTTTTAAGCCACCTCTTATCATCGATACTGGTCCTACAGATGGAGGGACGAAAGGTGTGTTTGTAATAGAAATATAATGAAGAAATTTTAACAGTATGTTCAGATAGCACATTCCTTCAGTAAATATTTCTACAGAAAATATGCAGAGACCTCTAAACTGTGGAACTCAATACCAATTTGTACTAGACAGTCAAACTCACTGCTCACTTTTTAGAAACAATTAATGTACCTCTTTAATTTGGTGCTTAATTAAAATCATTATTATTATTAGTTCCAGAATAGTTTCTAGCTTACTAGCTTTCAATCTTATTTAATCAGTCTTTAGGAAATCTGCTCTCCATACCATGGAAGATTCTTTGATAAATATGAAGTCATCAATTATATCTAAATAAGAATATTCATGTTAGCAAATTAGTTGCTTGTGTTTTGGTCTTTAACCCTCTATTGCACGCTGTTGTTCTCAGGAAACAAGCCACTTTTTTGGATACCACATGGTCTCTTTTAATTAAAAAAAACTTTCAATGTTGTTTAATATAACATCACAAGGCGTCTTTATCCAATGAAATGAGAGGTAGAAGTGGGTATGACACCTGGGGGTGGAGCAATCCTTTCAGAAACCTTTTGAGGGCCTTTTCGCCCTCTGCATGTACCTTTTACCATAAATGAATTAAAAATATATTTAGTTGGTATGACGTCTCAGACTTCATGTAGCAACATTAGGCAGCTGTTACATTAGCCCATCACTGTGACCAATTCTGACATGAAACCACTCTGAATGATTTTACATCTTAACCATTTAATTATTCATAATAGTGGAGCACTACTTGGAAAATCTCAAAACAAGGTGACTTTTGATTGACAGATATTAATAACTTTCAAACAATATGCACCAAAATAGTTTCTTATACAAGGGCATGTGCTATACAGCTGCTAGCGTAAGTCAGGCAATATCAAGGGAAGGGCATTGCTTGTGATAGCTGCAGGATTTATGACAATAAAGGCCTATAATACAGCAATAATGATGGTGCACTGAACAGAGGTCAGATATGCACTTTGCTCCCTTGCTTTAGCACATTACTAGATTTCATGGCCTTCCATTTAGGGGGATTTTAATGCTACATTTATGGCAAACAGCCGGCGGGTTTAGTAAAGCCCCGTTTCCAGGCCACTTTGTCGTGCACCAAACAGCCCCCTTCGCTAAACTCGCCATAATCCTTGCTGCTACATGTATCAATGGGATTAGGCCGCCTCGCAAACTCTCTCTAAGTGTTTGCAAAGATGCAGGAGCAGCATGGAGGAGTCGGAGGAGCTCCATAGCTCCCTGTCCTTATTTCACTCTTGTCTTTTTCCTCCGGTTTAGGGATCAGAGGGTGGTTGGGGATCAGAAGTGACTGCTCGCTGAGCACTGTCATCCTGGCCTGACAGCCTGGTGTCAGGCGCTGAGGTTAGACGGCGTTATGAGAGGTTTGGCTTCTGCCGTGCATGATAAGTGGTGCGGGCGGACTGAATCACCATGATGACACGTCTAAGCAACCCTGCACTTTGGCAAAATATTGAGTTAGCTAAGCTCCAGATATCGCTTTCAAAATACAGTGGCCCCTTAACACAGGGGGCCCAGATTAGAGAAAATCTATCGGGAGAACATTAACGACTTTTGTGTGATAACAAAAGCAATTAATCAAACACAGAGTTGGCGTCTGAAATTTAAATTCAGAAGAAACTTTACAGTCTCAAGCTAATCTATACAGGCTGCCGATACTCTGGAAACTTCAAACTGCACATGCTGCTATTTAGAGGGACAAACACAATTAGTGCCAGAAGGTTCAGAGTTTATGTATCGTCGCCGTCCAAAGAAAAACAGGCTTTTCTATTTTTACAAATTTTTATTTTTCTATATCATCTGAACATGAAAGCTGCTCTTTATATCCTTTTACTGAAGTTAATATTTTGGAGATACTTGCTGGACAGCGACAATATATATCATATAATGAGAATGACCTCCACTAGCTCATGGAACTGTATGTACTTTGCACTGTAACTGGAGGACTCGCTATACTTGAATATCTCTTCTCAATACCTGCACTATAAACATTGTGAATACACATCAGCAATGCTGTTTAGAATCATTTACTTAATTTGCACATCTGATCTAGGTTACCTGAACTACCGTCCACTTCCAATTACTGCACACAATGAAACACTTAATTTGTAATGTGCTAATAATTGCATATTTAGAATAACTATAGACTGCAGGTTGATTCTAGCCCTATCTTCAGTACACTTAAGTGTATTTATTATCTATCAACCTGTTGTCTTTGTATTTTTTTAAATTATCTACCTGTTTTTTGTCACTTCTTTGAAGAAGTAGGTTGACTGTGCTTAGTTATACTGCCTACATTGCCAGAATCATCCACTGAACAAAAAAATTAAGCCAACAGTGAACTGAGGGCAGTGTCCTGTGGTCACTGATAAAGAGGACTAAAGGATGACCAACACAATCTGTACAGCAATAGATGAGCTACTGTTTCTGACTTTTCATCTACAAGGTGAATAAACAAGGTTGGAGTGTCTAAACAGAGTGGACAGTGAGTGGACACAGTGTTTAAAAACTCCAGCAGCACTGCTGTCTGATCCACTAGCACCAGCACAACACACAGTAACACACAAAACCACCCCATCAGCGTCACTGCAGTGCTGAAAATTGTCCACTAAAGGGTAAAAGGGGACTGAGGAGGTGATTATTATGGGTTTTTGTATTCTTTCTTTTTTTGCTGATTAAAGTTGATTCACTGTTATTAATCACGCTTGGCGTCCATTCACACCTCTGTTAGTGACCTGAAGAAGACTAGACTGTCTTGTTAGCTGGGATCTGAAAGATCAAAGACTGATTATGTTTCTCTGTGTACATGTTCTGTGTCTCAGTGTGGCTTTAATTTAACATAGTAATGACAAAACACTTAGTGAACTGTGCAGAGTCATCGAGCACCGTCATGTTGTTGCTCCAGACTTGAGAACTTAAACTGTGTTTAAAGTGTTCTCGTTATGCTGCTGGTTATGACTGAAAGGCATTCAGTCCCCTGAGAGCTGCTCCAACGTCTTTAGTACATTAAACTAAACTAGCACACGGCAGGGATTTGCTGCTTCATCACAGATGCGAGAAAAAAAAAGTTCTACCATCACTGGCCTACCCATAATCACCCACAGGCACAGCCAGCCAACCAGATTATTAAACATTATATTTTAAACATGTTTCCATCAGGCAAACCCACAAGCACTAATTAGCCATCAATTATCAGAATTAGAATGAAGTACTGATTGGCAAAGCAATGAATAATATGATGAATATAATTGAAGATAATTTTAAGGATAAACACTACCTAATTATATACCTCAGCAATATATCCATAAATCACAATCAGCAAACATTCCGTTTTAATAAACAATTACTACTAATAATACTGCTAATCAGTTCCCTATTTGTAGATCACAGTCACCATGTAATCAACCAATATGCATATTAAATATTTTACTTGCTTTTCAAATATTTAGCATTTCATCCACAGTAATGCTTTCAGTCTATGTTCAAATTTTACGAGAAGCATAAAAACATTCCACAAATCCACAGTAAAGACAGCTCATTACCTTTGACGATGAGTTCAGCAAAGTTGGACACCCCAGAGCCCCTTGTGGACTGAGTGACACAGCGGTAGAGGTCCTGCTCTGGCTTCTGGACATCCTCCAGCTGGAAAGACACAGCAAAACGATTGCGGCCCAGGTGCTTGACCGAGCCACCCGAGGACACCTCACCGTTGTGGCGCTAGAGTAGACAGAGGGCACAGGTAAACATATTAGAACCCCAACTCATGCTGACTTTATCTATTAAAAAAACAACACTGTGTGGACAAAATGCCCTTGAAAAAAACTCCCAGTCAGTTAAGGGTTACATTGTTCCTACATTCAGGCTGGCTTAGGGTGCAGCAGAGTACGATTGGCCAGCTATAATGGAAAAAAGGCCTTAATGAAATATTCCAGCAACAAAGTTTAAATGACCCAATAAATTGACATGCATATTACCTGAGAGGAGAAGCTAACGCATGGAATGACAAAGGCAATTATGGGAGAATAATATTATTGTAGTCAGCCTTGACCTGTGTAACCATTTTAAAAGTAAATCGGGTAATAGCATCAGTTTTAGATTCACTCGGGCTTTACTCAACCTAATATCTGGCAGAAAAACCATTTCACTGTCCACGCATGGAAACTGTTTCACTCTTTATTCGATTGGGTGTTTATTCATGCAGAAGAATAATAACTCATATCTTCAGAGACACGCTTAGAAACAGATACCTTAAAGTGAAGAGTGAATAGGGCCTAGAAATGAACTCAGGACAGCAATGTCCTTTTTCCAAGCATGTGTTTAATCAAGGCCGAAAGGAGAGAGAATGAAGTGAGAAGTGAAACCCAGTGAAAGAAGCTCGCCAGACTCAGTCAAAGGGGCGGAATGGCTACGTGGAGCTTCGCGAGGCAACAGATATCCCATTAAAAAAAAAAAAAAAAACACAACAAAAGCTGTCTGTCATTTCACTGTGATTAAGGTAATTAAACTGTGGCCTGAGCATGAATAGCAGCCTTCCACGTCGTCAACACATTCCACTTTCCTCCTCCATAAATGAGAACACACAAACAGGCAGCCCAGAGCACACGCACCATTCTGGACAACTGGTCCTCAGGGAAGATGCCTGTGGCTGCTGAGCGTCTGCGTGTGTTTGCTTATTGTAGGGTTGGGGTTTTTAAGCGCTCACTCTGCCGGCAGGCCGCGGAAACCGGCCCCGAGCCCTCACAAACAAAAACGCACCAAGGTGCTGTTTACGGTCACGGCAACTGCCAAGCCCAGGCTCACATAAAAACATGCCGATGCCAATCACAGGGCTTTGTCAGCTCACCATTGGCTTTCTTTGTTTTACCCCCTCAATCACAACAATCATCGAATTAGCAAACATGAGGCTGGGTAGACAGTGTGCACAAGCTGGGGATAGATAGCACACAATCTGTTTGGACTAATTACAGTGCACATGACAGAACGATCCATTTGTCAGCATTGTTTTCATGATCAAAGCAGAAGCACAAACTAGGTTGCAGCTGGTACCCGGCTATGAAGCGATGTAAAATAATAATGATAATATGGAGCCATGTATTTCCCACTGACTGGATAAGGGGCGGCAAATGGGCAAATTCAGTGACCTTGGGCATGTTTATAGTTCCAGTTGACAGTGTGGACATGACATCATATGAACAGAGGATTTAACTCCGCACCCTGTGACTCTCAAAGAGATTTCTATCTACAGTTTCTACATAGACCCCTCCTGTATATGTTCTGCATGTTATTATTTCTCAGTTTCGTATATGTATATATTTGTTTGCAATGTTTTAGTATATATATAACCATATATGTTTTTTTTTATCTATAGTTTGTCTTACTCATATTGTAGTTCACCAGTAAATTGACGTCTAAAGTTTGCCTCTTTGGTTTTGTGCTGGAGCTACAAGGCTAATAAAGCAAACGAGTAATGATATATTATAGCTACTAAAGAGCACTGTGCAAAATGCACATCTTGTTGGTCCACCCTGTAGCCATCTGCTGCTCCACAGTTTGTGTTTCTCTAGTCCTTCATCTGTGATCAGAGGACCCTGGCCACAGGACACTGTTGGCTGGATAGTTTCGGTTACTGAACTATTCCCAGTCTTGAGGTGTTTAAAACCTCCAGCAGCACTGCTGTGTCTGATCCACTCGTAACAGCACAACACACACTAACACACCACCACGTCAGTGTCACCTTAGTGCTAAGAATGATCCATCACCCAAATAATACCTTCTCTGTGGAGGTCCTGACTGAAGACCAAGGTGGAAAAGGGCTAACAAAGTATGCTGAGAAACAGATCTGTAATCAGAGAGCTACAAAGTGTACTTATCTGGTAAGTAGAGTTGTTATTCATGACCAGTAAATATAGAAACAGGGAAATGTCTCTAATAAAGTGCTTATGAGGGTATGTTGTATGCATGATGCATAACACATGTGCATCAGTTTGAATGTATGTTTGATTCAGTAGTTCAGTACATTAAGTCCAGAGTCCATTAAGTTTGAAAGTGGATTATTAAGGGATATATATTTCAAAGATTACACAACAATATGAATGTTGTAAGAAATCAGGTTTCTCATAAACCTGAGAAAATGAAAATATATCGTGATATGCTGGGATATTGCAAGCAAAGTGATATATTGTGATTTTTCAGATCTTACTATTAAAACACACCACAACACAAACAGGTTTGCCAATGATTACAATTGCATTGCGCTCTTGTTCTGCTTGTTAATGTTGGAGTGGAGCTGAAAATAGATTACAACACTGCCATCTAGTGGTCAGAGGTTTAAACACAACACGCAATGATTCACTGTCTGCCAGGAATCTGTGTATCAATACTGTGTTTTTGAGAATCGATAAAGTATCATGAGACAAAACATCCCGATATTCAATATTTCGATATTTTCTTACACCCCTACAATTTATAGGGCAACTCAGGCCTTCCACATAGAGGTGTAAACATGAAAACATGGTTATAAAGAATCCCGGGAATATAGGAATGTCTCCAAAAATACAAAAGGAAACACAGGGCCCAGGGCAGAACACAGTGCTTTAGAAACATATAGTTGTTTTCGAGACATTTCAATAAAGAAACAAAGGGCCTATAGGGGACACCAGGACGACCCAATTTCTGACACTGCATTAAGAATTCTTATCTATACATATGGACAAAAAGTATTCACAAAATTCAGGCTTAAAATATCTGCTTCTAAAGACTGCTTTAGCTGTGGTGTCACAGTACTTCAGAAGCATGAATAATATTGGATATTATATTATAGCATGTCACATTACAGAAAGCCATGACTATAGACTGTGTGCTAGAGCTGCAGTTTTTAATCTTAGGAAGTGCATTTAACCATTCAATATTATACAGAAATAAAAAAGAAATATGGACAGTTTCAAGCTCTCAAACCATCTCTGAAAAAAAATCGATAAGCATAAGGCACATGGAATTAAACCAGCAACTCTCTGCTTCCTAGTTTGAAGCTTTTATTGGCCAAGCCACTGTCACAATTTCAACTTCAAAAATACCTTCATATAACAGGAGTACACACAAACCTTTAGTAGCCACAGAAATCAATCTCTGCTCACATAAAGCAGCACTCACCTCTAGTAAAAACTTCTCTGCCTCCGACGCCCGTCCTGATGCCACACACTGGAAAGTGGCGTTCTGTCCGGCGTTGACCTCCACATCCCCCAGGCGAGAGAAATGGGGAGCTTTATCTAAAGAGATGAAGAGAGAAAACAGAGCATGTATGTCCATACTAAGCAGAACCTATTACAGTGGTTTTGTCTAAGTGGTGTATGTACACAGGTCTATTTTTCTGCTATGCCATATTTAAGATCCTGTCAAAGTAATTATACAGCGTTCAGTTCAATTCAAAGCTTTGTATGGGTTCACTGCAGTTTTATCTCCTATCAATGTTAATTTGGCAAAACACATTATTTGGACAAAAGTATTGGGACACCTAAAAATGACACCTATAGCAGTTTAATGACATCCCATTCTAAATCCATAGGCATTAATATGTAGTCAGTTCCCTCCTTGCAGCTACAACAGGTCGCACTTTTTTGGAAAAAAATTTCACAAGTTTTCAAAGTGTGAAATATTTGCCAATTCGTTCAAAAGAGCATTTGTAAGGTGAGACACTGATGTTGGACAAGATGGCGTGGCTCGCAATCTCCATTCTAATTCATCCCAAAAGAGTTTGAAGGGGTTGAGGTCAGGGCTTTGTGTGCACTAGTTGAGTTCTTTCACACCAAACACATCTAACCAACCATTATGGGGCTTGCTTTGTACACTGGGATACAATCATGCTGGAACTTACTCAAACTATTCCCACAAAGTTGGACGCCAACAGATGTCCAAAACATCTTGCTATGCTGAAGCATTAAGATTTACCATCACTGGAGGGGTTCTTTGCCAGCCCCTGGAAAACAATCCAATAGCATTATCCTTCCTCCACCAAACTTTACAGTTGGCATATTGCAGTCAGTGATTCATCATCCAATAGAACAGGTTTCCACTGCTACAGAGCCTAGTGTCAGGGTGCTTTACACCACTCCAGCCAATGCTTGGCATTGTGCTCAGCGATGTAAGCCTTGCATGCAGCTGCTTGACTTTGGAAACTCATGCCATTAAGCTACTGGTGCATATACGGTGCTAGTGTTAATGCCAGAGGAGATTTGTAACTCTGCAGTTACTGGGTCAGCGAAACGTTGGTGACTATTAAGCACTGCATCTAGTATTCGGCGACCCCACTCTTTGTGTGGCTTCTGAACGCTTCCACTTTTTAATAATACCACTAACATGATCATGGAATATCTAGGAGGGAAGAAGTTTCATGAACTGACATAATTCAACAGTGGCGTCTTATTACAGTACCACATTCAAATTCAGTGAGCTCTTTAGAATGACCCATTCTGATTTTATGCACCTCTGGAAATGAGAAGGAATGAAACACCTAAATTTGATGATTAAGAGGTGTAGCCCAATACCTTTGTCCATATAGTGTATCAGTAACTGGGGGATGAGTTGTAGAAAAATGGACCTTATTCACATCTTTCCAACTTTTGTTTTATATTTGTCCTTGAGAAAGGTCAGAACTGTTCACACCTTTGTACTGTAGATGTACCTTTGTACTGTAGAAGTGTGTGTAGATTCCGTTATTACCTAAGAACAGATCCTAAATAAGAAACCAGTGGTGAAAGTCAGAATGTTCATGAAAACTGCATAAGTGGGTTTGAAGATTTTTTTTTCTTCTGAAGCACAGTTTAACTCGTGCAGCCGAGCAGTGGTCAACTTAGAACATAGTCTCAGGACACTATCTGAATTCTACTTATGTCTTGTTTATTTATTACTTTCTCAGCTAAAATTATTATTTATTCCTTTTTATCCATCAGAGAAGTTCCAGTAAGTTCCTGAAAACTTTAGGCAAGTATAAGTACTTAAACATTAGTGGGACACACATTAGTCTCTTTTTTATGTGGGTTACTGTTTAGAATTTAGGCTGTTTTTGTAGCACAGTCCTTCCTTTGGATTACAGCTAGAAGTTTTTTTTTGCAGAGCTGATTCTCAGCCAGGCTTGTTGGATTTTCTCTTTTGGATAGCCAGGACATGAACGGTTTTGAACATTTCCTGACTCCTAATTCCCCTCACTTTAGTACCTTTATACTTGATTTTGGAATTTGATTTTGGATTTTGGTATCTGTAATTTTTTTCAGATGTTTTTGTAATCAAACAACATTTATTTTAACAGAGTCAGATATTTTCAGCTTAATAAGTTTTCAGGCCAGGTGTGTTGAATGGAGGCTCTCCAGGAGTAATGCTGGAGATGTACATTTCAATTAGTTTCCCAACATTTGTTTTAAAACAAAATAATGGGATTGAGTGAAAGTTTTACAGCACCCTCATTAAGATGTTTATTGCAGAAGCATAGTCCTATACAAAAAATCGCTGAAAAATGACTCAAATTGAAATTGAAAAATAAAAGTAATTGAAGCATTTCTGTTGTTTCTGCTGTAGTTTATGAAGTTGATCAAAGTATTTAAGAACCTTTAATTACAAATTCTTCATTTCCTGTTCCCCTGGGGTATAAATATGATGTGACACAGAAGCCTATTTCTCTTATCCACTTTTAAACAGGGGAAAGACAAGAAAACACAACATTCATGTAAGGCAGATGTGTGTCGACCTTCATAAGTCAGGCAATGGCTACAAGAAAATAGCTACTCGGCTACACTGGCCCATATCTACAGTCAGAGGAATCATCAAGAAGTTTAAAACAACTGAAACAGCGACAAACAAGCCTGGACGAGGACGCAAGTCCTCTTATCTTGCCACCACATACGGTGAGGAGGAATGTAAGAGAAGTAAAACGTTCTCCACAGCTCACTGTTAGAGAACTGCATCAAAGAGTAGCATCCTGAGGTCACAAAGTCTCCATAACAACCATCAGGTGCTATCTACATGCCAAAAAGCTGTTCGGGAGGCAGGCATGGAAAATGCCTTTTTTTCACTTACAAGCATAAACGAAAATGTCTGAATGTCAGATGAAACCAAGATAGAGCTTTTTGGCTACAAACACTGTAAGTGGGTCTGGCGTAACACAAATGATAAGGATGTGAAAAAGCACCTCATGCTCACTGAGAAGTATGAGAGAGGATTGGCATCATGAACTCCAGATAATACCAGGACTTTTTAAAACTAAATCTGGTGGCCTCTGCCCAAAAGCTGGAGATGGGTCGTCACTGAGTCTTTTAGCAAGATAATGACTCTAAACATGTTGCCAAATCTACAAAAAAATCATTAACCAGACACAAAATCAAGCTCCTCCCATGGCCATCGCAGTTCCTCAGACCTCAACCCAATTGAAAACCTGTGGGGTGAGCTGACGAGGATAGGAGATGACCTAGGACTCAGAACGATTTAGAGTGATTGTGCAAAGAGGAAGGGTCGAAGATCCATCTCTCTCTGTATTCTCTCTTTGGAAATGTTCTAGGAGAAGATTAAGTGTTGTCTTGTTGGCAAAAGGGGGTTATGCAAAGTACTAACATCAGGGGTGCCAAGAACTGTGGCACAGATGATTTTATGTAAAATAATTTTTTTTTTTTAAATGCAAATGAATTAAATGTAGGATTCTAATATATACACATTCTAAACCCCAAAAAACAGAAAGCTAAATAATTTTATGCGAGGCACTTTAATGGGCTACTACATCCAGGCTCATATATACTGATGAAATGTAGCCACTTGTGCAACCTAACCTAATTTCATATAGAGGGATAGGTCTGGAGAAGTAGATGAACTTGCCACAGTATGAGATGTTCACTTTTTCTTTGAGACAGCATGAAATATTGCTTCTGAAATCAGGGTCTTTTTTTTACTTAATCAATTCTTGTATTAAATAAAACTCCTGTTAATAAATTTAAACACATACTGACTTCGATCGAGTTCCCCTGAAATGCTTTTCTAACACAAAGAAAGTTGTACACCTTTAATCGATATGGAGTAGTATGAAAGACAATTGGGAGCCACAGAGATCTTTATCAAGTTTCCTCTACATCTGCTTACTTTGTAAGCATCGAAATTAATTTCAGCTATGAGTATCAATCTATATGTTCATATTGTAAACTGAATCTCCTAGAATATCCTAGAATATGATGTGGTAGCACAGCTTCCTAAGCCTTTCAGTAGGACTGAGGCTGCTAGCTATTGAACAGCGTTGAGTATCCCTGCATGGGACTTGCCTTTGTACTCTTAACTATGTGATTACCTCTGGCACCGCTCTTCTCACCACCTACGCGATCAAATGCATTGAGTAAGTTCAACCGCTGAAGCGAGTCTTAGCGAACGTGCATAGGAAGTATGTTAAATCAATCAGTCATAGGAGGAGAGAACTGGCCGGGGATACAGAGGAGGTACAGAAGAAAGAGCGGCTTGTTTATGCACAGCCGTTCACTGGTTGCTGCTTTCTGGCAGTGTATGAAGACGATTTGTCAAACTTGTTTGCACAAACAGGCGGACAACATGGTTGCAGCATTTGTAATCGGCAGGGGGCCCTGTATCCTGTGGACATGCTGGTATATTATGCTTAATTCATAATTCATGTGCCTTTATATGCTCACACAAAGTACACACAAAAAAACAAAAGTAAAGCCAAATGTCTGAACTGAGGGAAAAAAAAACAATGGCCATCTTTAGGACTAGTATACATTCAGCTTCTTGGCGTAGGGATTAGGTAGAGAACAGCAGAAACATCTCATCCTACTGGCATATGAATGCTGAATATGATTATTTTGTAAAGGAGCAGTGTCTAAGATTTATGGAGGTGTATTAGCAGAAATGTGATGTTTTCATTAGTGTATAATTTAATCTGTAACTACGAAGAGTTGAGCTTCATTAGCTAAGACTGAGTATACATAGGAGCTGTAGTGTTGCTACGGTAGCCCAGAATGGACAAACCACTGGCTGTTAAGGGGGTCATGGACATTTTGCATTTTACATTTAAATGGCAGCTTCTATTTGGGGACATTCTAGCACCAGCTAAATCATTTTATGCGAGGCAGTTTAATGGGCTACTACATCCAGGTTCATATATACTGATAAAATGTAGCCACTTAGGCAACCTAATACTCTTCCCTACTATTTTGAATCTTCCTTAAATCTTAAATCTCGATTTCATATAGAGGGACAGGTCTGGAGAAGTAGATGAACTTGCCACAGTATGAGATGTTCACTCTTTTCTTTGAGACAACATGAAATATTGCTTCTGAAATCAGGGTCTTTTTTTAACGTTATCAATTCTTGTATTAAATAAAACTCCTGTTAATAAATTTAAACACATACTGACTTCGATCGAGTTCCCCTGAAATGCTTTTCTTACACAAAGAAAGTTGTAAGAAATTTTTGGAGGTGTATTAGCAGAAAACTATGTATTCATTAGTGTATAATGTAATCTGTAACTGTAAAGAGTTGAGCTTCATTAGCTAAGACTGAGTATACATAGGAGCTGTAGTGTTGCTACAGTAGCCCAGAATGGACAAACCACTGGCTGTTGAGTGTCTTGGACATTTTGCATTTTTACATTTAAATCAGTGTTAATTTTGACAGCAAATTTTGATTTAGTCTTAGTTGTAGTCTTTTTACTAAAATGTCACTTAGTTTTAGTCATAATTTAGTCATCTGAATTGCTTTTAGTTTTAGTCGACTAATTATCATAAGAATATAGTCAACTTAATCTACAGTCGATTCAGTCGACTAAAATATAAAGGGTGTAAAATGTAATGCTTTTTCTTCAGTTCCCTTCAATTATTTAAGTCATTATATATACTTACACGAAATGAAACATTTATTTACCAGTTATCTCTTATTTATTTAATAATTGTTACTAGTGCTGTCAATTTAATTAAATTACATGCTCTGTGGTTAACTAATCTACAATAATTGTATTACTTTTTGCTATAAAAAATATTTTTAATTGTGCAATTCAAATAAATTTTAGCATAACAGTAAAACAATGAATGAAAAACTGCCACATCTCCAGGTCACAGTGTTTACTAGAGACACACACTGCACATTACGTACACTAATTCACTGAAGATAAAACTACCTAATCTGCTTTATGCACTTTCTAGTGTGTACGGAGAGATTTGGGACACGATCATCAAACGCAGATGGTTGGAGTTTGCAAGCTAGTCTCCCGACTCTGGCTCTGCACATACAGCGCTTCACCTGCTTCCCACATACCTGATCCAACTAATCTGACCATTAACACCACCTTACTGAGTTAATACAGCGTTTCACTCGCTTCCCACATACCTGATCTAACTAATCTGACCATTAACACCACCTTACTGAGTTAATACAGCGTTTCACCTGCTTCCCACATACCTGATCAACTAATCTGACCATTAACACCACCTTACTGAGTTAATACAGCGTTTCACCCGCTTCCCACATACCTGATCAACTAATCTGACCATTAACACCACCTTACTGAGTTAATACAGCGTTTCACCTGCTTCAACACATACCTGATCAACTAATCTGACCATTAACACCACCTTACTGAGTTAATACAGCGTTTCACCCGCTTCCCACATACCTGATCAACTAATCTGACCATTAACACCACCTTACTGAGTTAATACAGCGTTTCACCCGCTTCCCACATACCTGATCAACTAATCTGACCATTAACACCACCTTACTGAGTTAATACAGCGTTTCACCTGCTTCAACACATACCTGATCAACTAATCTGACCATTAACACCACCTTACTGAGTTAATACAGCGTTTCACCCGCTTCCCACATACCTGATCCAACTAATCTGACCATTAACACCACCTTACTGAGTTAATACAGCGCTTCACCTGCTTCCCACATACCTGATCCAACTAATCTGACCATTAACACCACCTTACTGAGTTAATACAGCGCTTCACCTGCTTCCCACATACCTGATCCAACTAATCTGACCATTAACACCACCTTACTGAGTTAATACAGCGTTTCACCTGCTTCCCACATACCTGATCCAACTAATCTGACCATTAACACCACCTTACTGAGTTAATACAGCGTTTACAGCAGGACACGCTCTAAACTGTACACGCTCTAAACTGTACAGGGCAGTGTGCTTTCAGGACTAGGATTAAGAAAGGCTAAGCTAGCGTTAGCAGCGGTAAAGCTAGCTAACGGTGGTCCTGGAGGGCTGATGTCCAACGCTAAACTCTCTTTCTCTCTACTGACGCTCTCTAGATAACTTAGTTCCATCATGAGTAGCGACAGTTCACAGGCTCGCATGGTCCTCCCGGGTTTAGACCACATTTGTGCAAGCGTGCGTTTGATTGACGGCTACTCGGGTTGTCCCGCCTCTACATATACGCCGAAAGAGTTCTGATTGGATGTTTTCCTAACTTGTCCCTGCCTTTCACAAAACTAAATCAGTTCTGATTGGATGTCGTCCCTGCCAAACATATTCGTCTCGTTTTTATTCGTTGACTAAAGTGTCAATCAATTTCGTCACAGTTTTTAATCCTTTCTGTAGATTTTAGTTAATGTCTCGTTTTTGGTTCGTTAACGAAATTAACACTGATTTAAATGACAGCTTGTATTTGGTGACATTCTAGCACCAGTTGGAAGACACAGAAAGAAGGAGAATCCCTGTTGAAATGTCCTACCATAATGGTTATCAGTAGCTCCATGCATAAAACTCCAGGTAGGATATTATCCAGGTAGGATTATTACTACTTATTAAAAACACTACTGGCATAAAAACTGAGGCAGCTTCTTTTTAACCATCTTTTTCAAATTTTCCTATTTCTCTTAAATGGTGCAGCATTTGCATTCTGGCACTAAAATCCAGCTTCTTGTTCCAATGTTCTCATTCCACCTTAAATAGTGCAGTGTTGGTTGTTTTGAAGACTCATGTGCAGCTTCTCTGAATAGAATTCCAGCCCATCTACAATGGCTGCCTCTCCACAGATCTCTTTTCAGACCTGTTACTGATGTATGTAAGCTCTTCTCGTGTGTGCAGTTATATAGGACTGGCGATAAGATGTTTAAAGTGTTTATGTGCTGAAATCTGCTGTTGTACAGTAATGAGTGTAAAACCTGTACAATGAAGTGTCCTAAGTTGTATGTGTTCTATATTATGATACAGATTTTTTAAACAGTGATTAAGGGACCAATTCAGACACAGCATGTGGCTTTGGTTACAGTCTACTTAATGCAGCCTTGCGCAGTGCAGACTTAACGTGATGCATGCTAATTAAACATTTTGTCCAACTTTCACTAGCCCTGCAGAACTCTCCATCCACTGCACAAATTTAAACACCTTACTGACATCAAAACTTCACCCTCGTTGACTGGAGGTTCTAATTTCTGGTGTGTCACATCATTTTTGTGTCAACTTCAGATCTGTCATCTCCAGGTTATCTCTGCCCAAGGGGATGCCATTCATTTTTTTTTCTTCTGCCAGCTGTTATTTTGCATACAGCCATAACATACTGTAGTTGAAATGGGAAACAGTTCAGTTCAGAAGTTTGTGGTTTTACAAGAAACATTGACTTTGTAGGTACATAATCTGACACATGGTTTACTTTATACTTAAGTATGTTAAAATAATTTTAAATTAATTAATTTCTAAAGTGCTGCAATATTGGCTATTGTAGTGAGCTCACGCTGGAGGACATAAAAAGTGTTTAACTTGATGGACACTTGAAAAAAATCCACAGATGTTTCTGTCCACTGTAAGAAGACAAGAACTACGCTAGGAGTCTGAAAGAGTGTGCAGCTGCCAAGATTAAGCTTGTCTTGAGAAAAAAAAACAGCCAAGTCAAACAAAGAAGCTGCTGATGTTCTCAGAACAACAGACTTAGTCCACCTACACATCCAACGTCATTTAATGTGTTTGAGATTACTGCAGAAAATGCAACCAACTTCGGAGTTGTGAGAACTTTTCTTTGCAAAAACTGAAAGAAATAGTAATGTTTATCTGCTGAGGCTTTAGTAAATTCTTCTTTTTAATATGTTTTCTACTGACGCTACAAATTACTTGTACTTATTGGCTGTTTTGACAGGAAATTAAACAATTACTGATGGTCTTTAATTTTTTTAGAGTACTGTATTACATTTTATTTCGCTTACATTTTTATTTATCTCTTGAGCTTAATCTGCACCATAAATTTGCTTAAATTCATCGATTTGTGCCCTGCAGTGCTGTGAGCATATAAAACATTGTATCCAGCTGCAGCACAGGCACAGAGAAAATATCTGAGTTCAGGAGGGTCCATTAGAAATGTCACTTGTGTTCAGCACTTTCTCTAGAATCACACAGCCTGATTTCATGCCTCACTTTTTTTCCCCCATCCTTTTTCTTTTTAGGCTCCTCCTCGTGCTGAATGGTGATTTCCGCAGCCTGGCTTAGTGCCATGCTGACAATGTGCCCAGGTCCTGATGAGAGTCTTAATTATTTAATGGGCACAGTGGGGCTCAAATGATGCCATCTGCTGCCCGCAGGAAGTGGAGAGGGCGGGGAGGTGGGTGGTAGGGTGGGAGGTGAGAGGCATCGCCACCAAGAGCTTGCTTGACCGCAGCATCTGCTGGTTTGCTTGTTTAGAATTGGACTTTATCGTTGCCTAAGAGCAGTTTGTCAGCCCTGTTTAAATATGAATAAATATCAGTGGCGCTTAATGAAGCCGTGAAAGTACTCGGCTGTCCCTCGGAGGCCATCAGCAGGCCTGTTTACTCCAACGAGCTGCACGCCTCCCTGATGGGCCACATAACCAGCTCTCAAAGAGCAGCCATGAGGCTTAGGCTTGGAAGCAATAGCGCAGGCCTTAGATAATCAGCCGTCCTACCATTTCCGTTGTTCTTACTCCAGCCTATTCGGTATGAGAATGTCTTTGAGGTTAAAGTGTAAATCCACATAACAGTAAAAGCCCTTGATGGCTCAGCCCCACAATTTAGGGCACCATAAGTAAGGGGTCAACTGTATGTGGCAAACGCAACAGCAGCAGTATTTCTTAAGGATATTCTTTCGGATTTCTTAACTATAGTCATTTGGAGTAAACAAGTCTACCATTTCCACTCCTTATGGTTTCTTCACAGACAGCCATTTGGCATTTTCACTCATTTCCTGGCTTCAATGTCAGCATCAAGAACAAAGCCCGTTCTTTAATCTACGTCAAGACCTCTACAAAGATTACTGGCACGCCTCCCAGATCCGTATTATCATTCTACAACCAAAAGATAATCACAAAGCTTGAAGTATTATGGATGATCACACACATCCTCTCCACACCCAGTTTGAATTGCTTCCTCTCAGCCACCACCTACACCTTCCAAGCGGCTCCACAAACTGTAAAGCTTTAAAATAAAGGAGTAAACAACAGTGCTGGTAAATGGATTGTAATTGTGATTTTGGGGACTGTAGACTTTGCAGCCTCTCTTCACGCCAACCTGCATTATTCACAAATCACTCGCTATTTCCTGCATTTTTTATCATTTGTTTATTGCATTTAAAGAATTTGCAGAACATTAAGTTTGTCTGCCCTGATCTCTTTTATGCTCCTGTGTACTGTTTTTATTCTCTATTTTGTGTGTCTGCTGTAATTGTGCGGATTGAGCAAAGATCTGTTATGTGCATCACCGTCTGTTCTATAATGAGCCGCTCCTTTGGGGAGGAATAAAGTGCTTCTGAATTTAAATTTGAATTTCAGAAGCAAAGCATCAGGGCCAGTAAAGCAAGCCGTCACCAAAATAAATCAATCAGAGATGCAGGCAAAGCATTAGGCGCGTCAAAAGCAACTACTGGGTACAACGTTTTTGACTGACCAGTCAGTCACCGGACTCGAACCCTACTGAGCATTTTCCTCACCAAAGACTGAGGCCGGCCAAATCAAGCACGGAAATGACTGCATCAGAGGTAGAGCATAAAATGTTACTGGGAGGACAGCAAACCTCAGGCCGTCATCAATTATAGATGACTACGAATTAAAGGTCTGTGATTCCTATAAGGTTTGTGATACTGAAATCTGATACCCTGCACTTCAACTTCACAAGCCTTTCATTTTAAACTTTTATGTGCTGGAGCAGCAACACAAATGTCTCACTATCTGATGACAGTCTATGCGGCTGTACTTTATTTCCAGATAATGTTGCAAGTGTTGCACTTTTTACTCCTGTTTCACTCCTTTACCGGAAAACAGAACCCGATCCCCTGTAAGTTCAAGTTTCTTTTTACTTTGTTTGTTAAGAATTTGCTGCTTAACATCAAAAGATTAAAGTGTACTTGATAAATCAAGGCCTTTCTAAAAACTTTTGGCATCTTAAAAGCCATCCAATTACTTTATAACCTTAAGTGTCTTAGATGAGTCCTAAAGGGGGTGAGGGACAAAGGGCCCCACCAAACACCAGACTTCAAATAGCAGTTGTTTTTTGGGCGGAATCTGATCGGCCTGTCATGGTTGTTATTTATAACCATAAACAGACCTTTAAATTTGGCAGGACATTACATTTTTATGACTTACATTTCAATGGTTAATACCACGGCCCTAGTGCTGCGGCAGAGCGCCAGTGTACAAACGTAATGGCCGGGGTTCGAATCTCGAATCTGAGTTTTCTATTGGGGCAGTCGAGACCTGAAGGTTAGGGATCCGGTCTTGTGACCGGAAGGTTGCTGGTTCGATCCCCGGGACCAGCAAGTGACGACTGAGGTGCCCATGAGCAAAACGTCATGGATAGGGCTGCCCACTGCTCTGGGCACGTGTGCTCACTGCCCCCTAGTGTGTATGTTCACTAGTGTGTGTGTATATGTGGGTGCTTCACTGCACGGATGGGTTAAAGGCGGAGGTCAAATTCTACTGTATGAAAATACATGTGGCTAATTCTAAACCTTGTAGCACTGATATAAAAAGCCACCATGACATTTTCTTTAGCATTATTAAATATATATATATATATATATATATATATATATATATATATATATAGTATTCTGTCATCAGAATTAAACAAACATTAATGCTGTCATAAAGTGGAACAGCGAGGCCACAGTACATAATATCTCCCGTGCTGCAGCAGACCACCTTTAGACGTTCTCCTGGAGCATCTGGCAGAAAACGCAAGAGCCGAAATAGTAAGAAACACATAACCTATTTTTAATTTGTGGTCATATTCAAATGAATCAATGTTTTATTGGTATTTCTTTATTTCAAGAGTAATTCTAAATATAATATGATATGATGAATATAACACAAGCCCATGGTTGAAATTAAGTTGAAGTCAAGTTGCTGAGAACCTGAAACAGACATCTTTTTAACACTTCTTACCCAAAACTCATGGTTGTTTTTATGTCTGGCAAAGCCACCCTTGCAACATCTTTTCAGTTTTGCTGGGTGGGAAGTGTTGACTCCAGCAGAAGAACTTATTAGGAGGTGTTATTAGGCATGTCCCTTTTCTAACTCAATATTAATAATAGAAACAGTGCTTTCTATACCAAAGCAGGACAGTAGTTTCTGTTTAACATCTAGTCAAAATCAACTTGCTGGGCTTTAAACTGCAAACCATTTCCTCTCTGGTAAGCAGTTAAAAGCTACACATATGGCAGAACAACATGAAATGCACTATACATCAAGTTTATAGGCAGATAAAGCAATTACTCTCAAATGCTATGTATGTCATGTTCATACTTCTCAAACAACGGTTTGCGCTGCAAAGTTTGCTTATCACTGTCCTCTACTCCCCTTCTACTAAAAGTGGCCACTTGAGTAACACAGACACACATCCAAGTGATAAACTGCAGCAGGTGAGGGCAAGTATAAAAAAGATAGAAAGAAAGAACTGAAATGGTGCTTTTTCTACACCTTCCCAACAAAGTTTAGTTCCAAAGTTTTCCTAGATGCTCCAGAAATTGCATGAATTTATTAAATTCCTTCACCAGCAAATCTTGATTTAGCATAATGAAGTACTGAGTAGTCAAAGCAGGTATTAGAACTGCAAACAATACTCTTGTGAATGGTTAAATAAACATACTGACATATGCACCAATGACTTCTTACTGCACTAATACTATTAAAATATAAAAAAAATAATTTTAGAATTAGACACGTGTTTGTACACAGCGGAATTTGACCTCCGCATTTAAGCCATCCGTGCAAGGAAACACCCACATATACACACACTAGTGAACATACACACAAGGGGGCAGTGCGCACACGTGCCCGGAGCGGTGGGCAGCCTTATCCACGGCGCCCGGGGAGCAGTTGGGGTTAGGTGCCTTGCTCAAGGGCACCTCAGTCGTGGCCTGCTAGTCCTGGGGATCGAACCAGTGACCTTCCGGTCACAAGTTTGGATCCCTAACTTTCAGGCCACGACTGCCCCGAAGTGCTTTGCTGAGCAAATAAAAACTATTTTAGCTTTTTTTTTTATAAAAAACTTGCATAGTACTGTATTTTTTCTTCATTTGCTGTACATTTGTTACCTTTATTCCTGATCAGTTTCATTGCAAGAGACCAACACTGAAACATTTGAAAACATTAAAATCTACTATGTGAGCTCTCTATTTTTCCTAACCATGGAACCACCCTCTGGTAACTTCCAGAAGAATAGGCCATTTTCCCCAATAGGCCGTGCCGCATCTTTCTACTCTGTACATAAAGCCTTCATGGTTCCTGTGAAGAAGACACATCACACACTCTCTCATAGCTCTGCCTCACCGCTCTGATCTTCTGCTGTATGATCTCCAAAGTCCAGCACGCTATCTTAGTCCGTTTCCCACTGTGAAACAGCAGGGCACAGGCTCCTACTAACTAGAACCCCAGCAGAATACAAATGCCCAAGCCCTGTCCATATAGGCCAACTATGCAAAAAGGCTGCATGACATGAGATGCACCAAATGCTACACAACAAACAGTGTGACCAGTTAACAGAACGCTAGTTTAAAGTGCAAGCCAGAGGGGAAACGCAATTCAAGTTCAGTTCTTGGAAATGCATCGCATAACATCAAAGAGCGCATTCCTTTATTCGGCCTAAACAGCCACGTATTAGTGTGGGCAAAAGGCCAAGAGAACCGCACAGAGACTTTAATAGGTTTGCTGCTGAGAGTATTCAACAAGGAGGGAGATTACAGCTCTTCAACTCAAAGATGTGTCTCTGTGAGCCCACAACAGTACATCAGTGAAAAGGGTGGTCTGAAAATCCACTTTAAGCATCGTACTCATCTCTGTCCTCATGCTCACCCACCCGCACTGTGCTACTTACAGCATGGGTAGTTCAGCACCAGGATGTCGTCCACAGCAATATAGCCCCAGCGGTCTACAGTTGCCTCCAGCAATACCTGAATAGAAAGAAATACATGATCATGTACTCATTTACTCATCAAACACATGTTAGAAAATAAACACTGGATAAGTCTGTAATCATTAGTTCCAGTTCTGGATGGTCAGAGTTTAATAAAACCTGGCCGAAAACATCTTTTGTTCTAAAAAGTAATATCACACACATGTTCTATTCATGTTTTAGCGTAATTTATTTTCCTTTCTTTTGTAAAACGTCTTCATGTAACATAATCTATATCCCTGACAACATCCTCACAACATCCTTTGAAGATTTTTGTCAGCTTTTATTTTGTAATCATGTTAAAGTAAACATTTAACTTTAACAAATATTAAAATTATTATAAACATCCATAATGTGCTCTAAAGATTAGATTAAAATGTTTTCTTCTACAAGAGCTTGTGGCTTAGGTCCCTGCTGACTGGGTGCAGAGTTGAATCAGATGTGCTGGAGCCAGTTTAAAAGGCCACAAGGACCAGAACTAAACACCAGTAGGATGCTAATCACAGTACTGAATCATCTTCTATGCTATGTAAGGCAACATCTTCTTAAAGTCTTTAAATTACATTCAAGATATAAACATTTTAAAGGACTTCACACCAATCCAAGCAATCTTTTTAAAAAGTCAGTGTTAGTAGATAGCTCCCTCCCTCCAAAACACTCACCAGGAGAGCATGTTTACATACACAGTTCACACACACACAGTTATAATCTGAACAGTATACAGCAGCAGTACTAATGATAATTTCATTTGAACCCACATTGCAGCAATATTTTGGTGTTAAAAGCAAATATAGAAACTCAGTAACAGCTTAAAAATGTTGGTGTTCTGGCTGTGATTTAATTTTCAGTTAAATGAATTTCAAAGAGTAATTCAATGGAACAAGACTCTGTGGTTTCCGTTCTATAAATGTATTAATTAAACCGCAAATAGCTCAAAATTTTATTGCAAGCCAGACTCTTAACTTTTTAAAGTTAAAGCCCAATTACCTGTGGTAAATTTGAACAATAATGCCTACTTATTGCACATCTTGGACAAATGTGTCAGAATCAGCAGGTTTGTACTGGAGACTTCCAGAGCAAGCACATTTCCTTGAACTCTTTGAACTAGCAAAATAAAAGTGTTCAGCTTTCAAGGTTGGTTAACTCGACTTGTTGTGCTGACCTCTGAAGGGTGCATTCCTGCAGGAGCAACGAATATAACAGAGTTTCAACTGTGTCTTTTATATATTGTCGCTGTCCAATAAAAAAAAAAAACAAGTATCTACAAAAATTTCAACTTTACAGGAGAGACCAAAAACTTACTTTATTTTTAATGTAAGTCAATGGAACCAGAATTCTTTCCAAGATATTTTGGAGCACTTCTATTGGTCCAATCATAATGAAATTTTCACACAATGTAAACAACCATTGGTTTGTTCAAGTGATGTTGAAAACTCAAAATCGCCAAAAATTGAGATGTTTTTCATGTTTGTCATTGGACAGCGACGATATATATATGTCTTCCAAATCAATAATGTAATGCATAAAAGAGAGGTGGTGTGCTACATAGTCACTCAGGAGCTTAACTAGGATGGGATACTATTTGGTTAATATTTGCTAGCTAACTCAACCACATTGGAAGTTATTTGTCAAATCCAATCTTCTGGATGAGGCCAGCTGATGTGGAGTTTGACCCAGTGTTGAGGTGATCTGCAATAGAAGCAAACGCAGAGCAGTGACCAGACAGAAGAGGCACACAGATAGCTGGTGCACAGGCTAACCTGCAGCACAAGAAGAAAGGAAAAATAGCCTTCATCTGTCTACTGCACACTGGCAAATTCTAAACCTTGACCTTCACACACTGAGACAGCTAGGGAGGAAAAGAGAGAGGGAGAGAGAGAGAGAAAATAGATGCTGACTTCTTTAAGGGCCCCTAAGGCCTGAAAGAAATAAAGAAATAATGGCTTCATCAGGAGGGCTCAGTGTGCAGTATGACGCATGGCTCTCATTCAGCTCGTGCCACACACACACAAACACACACTCGCTCATAATGTGAGTGCAAGGGACACAGGTCTCCGGGGACCAGAGAAAGGCTACTCACTATCCAGATGCACGACACGAAGAGCGGCCGTCGCTGCACAATGAAATCAAATCGATATTGCACATACGGCAGCGATGATGAGATGTTATTACAGATGGGCAGGGGGGGATTGTTGTTTGCTCTCCCTGCACTAGACTGTAAGGTTGTCCACAGTCACCATCAAAGTTATTGTTTCTCATAATCCTTGCCAGAGAGGAAAAAAAATCTATTTTCTGTCACTGTTTACTGTCTGGCAGCCGAGCAAAATGTGTGGGTCATTTTAACAGCTATTGTGACACTTTCTACTCAGCCGGAACGGCCTTCAGCCAAGTAAACACAGCAGCGCTCATAACAGAGACTGGCGCAGTTGATCATCAGTAGGACCGAAATGAATTAGGCTGAATGACTGAAGTGCACAAATTTAATAGGACATCATAAGTGTCATTGTACAACTTTTACATTTTCAAATGGCAACTTTGAAGAGTTATAAAACAAGACTTTTTATAACAAATGTTAAATTGAATCCATACATACTGGTTGATTCCTCATAAAATTTACATTTACATTTTTTATGACAGGGGCAATACATCATACAGTCCATAAGTATTTAGTTAGTTTGCCCTTTAAATCCAACCACACTGGATTATAAATGAAGCCATCAAGATCTGACTGAAGTGAAAATCTTTAATAGTTTAAGAGTTTAAGAAAAATATTTTATTAAGTGTTCAGCAATTACAGACATATTTATCTGGTCTCTCCATTAACTAATATAATTATAAACATTATGATTATTGTTAATACCTAGATGCAGTTGTGACCCAAAGCATGGACATCAACAAATGTATTGGGTCATTGTGCCTCTGTACTGTGAAGTGCTGTTGTATCAGTGTTGCAGGATTTGACAGAATCTGAGCAGAAAGTACAGCTCGGTACACTTCAGAATTCATCCTCCTACTTTATTAAACACTAGTGACCCAGTTCCACTGGCAGTCACACAAGTCCTCGTCATAACACTGACTCCACTGTGTCTCACAGATCATGAGCTCTTCCTTTCCTCCCCCAAACCTTTCCCTCCCATCATTCTAGTACAAGTTCATCTCGGTTTCATCAGTCCAAACAATCTTGCTCCATAACTGGGCACATTCTAATGTAGTCTAATCAGTTTTTAAGCATTACCCGTAGTTTGCATCTTCTGGTATATCCTCTTTATTTACATTCATGATGGCATCTCTTTGCCCATGACAAAACAATCTTCTTTAGGATGTTCTTGCCATGACTAGATGTTGTAAATGGGTTTTTGTTCACCACATAAACAATTCTGTGAGAATCCAATTAAGTTGTCTTCCTGGTATTTTGGTGTATCTGAGCTCACCAGTGCATTCCATTTTTTCAGAACGCAGCAAAATTGTTTTTCTTTTTCAGCCTAATGATGTATCACTTGCATCAACACTTTTTTGGACTGTATGTTAACAGTTTCCAGCAAGAGCTAGCAAATGCATATTCAACACATGGAACTCCAGAACTTTTATCTTCTTCATTTCTCGTGAAATAACAAGGGAACAGCCGTGCCATGAAACTGCTTTTCAGTCAACTGTCCAATTTATTTTGAGCTTGGGAAAATGGAAGGACTATACTAAAAGAATGTCTGTTATTTCTAAACATATATTTTGAAACCTCTTTAATTAAGGTTTACAAGTCAATCACAACTTGACTGCTTCATTTCAGATCCATAATGGTGGTGCATAGATGCAAAAAAAAAAATAATCATGTCACTGTCCAAATACTTATGGACCTGACTGCATGTCCAATTGTCTGTAGATATATGCACAAATGTTTCTTCTTTTCTGAAGGCCTGTGTCAGCAGTGGGCCAGGCAGGAAGCCTTAGTTTCATCACGGAGCAGGAGGACTTTTTAAGCCTGGCCAATCCAGCCCTGAACCACAGCCAGACCAACACACACCAAGATGGATGTGAACATTCCGACTGAGTTTCGGGAAATGACACAAGAAATGAAAGAAGATGGAGAGTCGAGGAGAGAGAGGAAGCTGGCTGAAGAACCCAACCTTAATCTCTACACGGCTGCCACGGCACACTGAAGCCAGAGCTGAGGACTGATTCAGTGCTGCGCTGTGTGAGGAGCACTTAAACATGTGTGATTTCATCTAATACTTTCCACTTTCAAACCACAGACAACTACATCACTGACTGCTACTTACACACTGTCAGCATGCCTGCATCTAGTATTACGTCTGGGAGGAGATACCAGTTGTAATGACATACCACAGCATACGTGCGCTAAAATCATATTGTTTCAAAGTGGAATCAGTCTGATAACAGAGTAGGACTATCATCTTTTTAAGGAAAACGTCTATTACTACAGCCTCCCTGCAAATCAGAACACATGTTTTCATAGTTAGAATCGGAACAGTAAACAGCAGTGGTACAGGGGATCATTTCATATTTATTAAAACAGCAGCAGATGTTTTGGTGTTATAAACAGATACAAGACATTGTTCAAAAATACAATCTTTTTCAACCTGTGGTGAAGTGATTTCAGCTCTGAAGCTTGCCTACCTCTAATTCCATGTCCCTGTTGTAGCTCCTCTCTTTGGTTATTATTTGAATCTGTGTCTTATTTGTTCCCATTTGCATAAATACCCCTTGTTTTGTGTTTTAAGTAAACAAGCTTAAAGGTGCCATAGAATAGAAAACTGTATTTGCACAGCCATAGCTAAACAAGGAGAGTTCAGTACACAGAACTGACATACCGTGAACCTCAAACACTGTTGTTCCTTCTTCAAATACAAATCCTGTCTTTGCAAAAGAGGGTGGTAAAATGGGCTGATTTTAAAGTCCTAGACTGTTATGTAGCAGACGCTATGCCTCCAAAATGTACATTTTGGACAGCAATGAAAATGACAGACTATGCAGAGAAATCTACCATTCCAGACTGTGAAGGGGAAGTCGTCACTTTTCACATCCTGACTGTCAATGTGGTTGATTAATCTTTAAAAGAGGCTGAAACTGCCTGCCTATTTACCAACTCTTTAAATGAATTTTGCTACAGCTTGTGCAGGCACCAAAATATAATTATGGAATTTTTTCAGGTAACAAAAATATTTAAACCATCTTTAACTAGATCCTAAAGAACTTTGAAGTTGTTAGTGCGCTCTGCATTTGCGATTTTATTAAAATCACAATCACAACCCCAACCTATGCATAGCAGTTGCGCTGTGTGTGTTTTTTTCTGATAGTTGAAGTTTCATAATGAGCTACAACTTTAGTTTTCTTTGAAATTAACAATAAATAGAGAGTATAGGTAACGTTAGACACTAGCAAGCCTAAATAAACAAACATCTGTTTCCTAGCCTGCTGTTTATTCTAGAGCCTGCTTTTTTCTAGTCAGTTCCCTATTTGACCCTAGTTCCTTCTCTGGTTTTGATTTTAGCCAGCTTATTTTTGTTTTGGGAGGCTTGGTCTCTAATGTATCTGTTTACTAGAGTTTTGAGTCTTGCTAAGTATAAAGACAACAATGCCTGAATTAAACCAGAGTCACGCATACATCTCAGATTCCTCTACGTCACAGAGCACAATGAGTCAGTGTAGAAAACAGAACACTGCAGTGATAAACTGATGCAGTGATGAAATCCAAGCAGAAACACTGCTTGTACATAATCAATGGTGACTTCTGATTAGTCAAGTTAAAGCACTAGATCTGTGATCAATAGTCAGATTTTAATTCCATCTGAAGTTATGTAATCAGCTTCTGAGGAATATCTAAAAAATCACATCTTTAAGACCCAACATTGACTTGATGTTTTGCAAAGCTCTGCTTTACCAATTAAAGTTTTCTATTCTAAGCAGGGATTACTTTGTTTCCGGAGAACACAGAGGAAATTAATGTCTGGCATATAGTGATTAACAGCAAAATAAAATGCAAGCTGAGTGAAAATTAAATTTTTGTCATGCTTCATGCATTTGGGTGTATTCAAATTGAGAGGAAATGTTTTTAAGTGCTTTTTATCCCTTCTTTTCCCCGTCTAGTTCTTAATTCTCTGTAACTTAACTCAGGACCTGTGTCTCCAATGCTTGTTAAGGAGATTTAAAGTAGGATAATGGATCCTTGAACAATTCCAGACAGAGTGTGAGAAATCCTCCAGAGCTGCTGAGGCTGGTGAGAAGGAGGAGAGACTTGGCTGGCCAGGGAAGGAGGGAGGAAGGGTGGATGATAGCAGGGCAACAGCTCAGCCAACTGGCCAGGGAAAGCTGCCCAGTGCCAGGGAGTCAAGTTTAGATTGTGTGGGTAATGAAGCACCCTGCAGGAGGCCTACACATCCAGGGATTAGAGAGAGTCCCAAGAGGGTTGCTTTAATTGCTCCAGTGTAAATTGGCCCATGATCCCACCCTCCCACTTTCTCTTGTGCACTTTGTCTCTTGCCAAAGCATGTTTAGGTCCTTAGAAAGAAGCTCTGACATGGTAAAAAACAAGAATTTTAAAAGTCCATATCTTGTGTTTTTATATAACTTCTATTCCCATAAAGTTCACTTCCACAGTTGGCTTATGTACCAAACTTTATACTGCACCAATACTGATTTCATAGGGGTATCATTTGCTATAACTGACTCATGGACGAAAGGGATACTGATACAACGAAACAATTTTCTGGCATGCTTGTGAGCTACTGTGTGACCTGTGCATGTGTGCCAGTAGATGGAACTTAACACGTTGGTGGTGTGGGTTGACAAGCAGCAGCAAAAGTGCTCAAGGCAAAATCTGCAACCAGTATTTTATAAAAAGGCAATAAGAGTGGGAGATAAAATGGCTGGAATTCTTCCTTCGGTAGTGATTTCGCTGACATTTCACTAATAAACAATATAATGCAACATACATACCACATACCACAGGAGCCCTTTACCTGAATCAGTCAGGTGTGTAGTTTCAATAATGACGCATCTCTCTTACTAAGGGAGCATCTGTACTTCCATACCATACAGTATGTGAAAGTAGTACACAATAAAAAAATAGTATATTTAAATCCATAGTGTTCATAAAACAGTGCACACAATTTTCCTAGATGATGTACTACAATAGAAGAGATTTTAAAGTATGTGATCACAGCACACTGTCCTGTCCCATGATTACACTGGAGCTGAAGAGCTGTTCGAAATGGATGGGCCTGGAAGTGGCATTCTGTACCAATGTAAATAATGTTATCTTTAAACAAACAAAAAACACCAAAAGTGGGTGATTTATGGTGAACCATCAACCCGTTTTATCTGTCATTTATAGTTTAAGTACATTTGTCTACTGCTTACCACAGTAACCAGTAGACAAAACTCTTACTGAGTTAGTGAACCAAACTTGAGAAATGTGGATGTGAAGCAACATTCAATATCAGTTCTGCAGAGCTAAAGAAGCTGCTGCATGCTTACATATACAGATCATAAGAATGGGGAAACCCTAACCCTAGATCTCAATGATTTTGATGGCTGGATCCAGATGAGCTGGTTTGGCTATTTCTATAACTGCTGATGTCCTTGGAGTTTTACACACATCTGTTTACTCATAATGGTGCAATAAGAAAAAAACAAATATCTTGTTGATGAGAGAGGTCAACAGAGTATGGCTAGACAAGTTCCAGCTGACAGAAAGGCTCCAGCAACTCAGATAAAAACTCTGTACGATTATGGTGCACAGAAAAGCAACAACAGTTGGCAGTGTAGACGAGCTGAGCCAGTCAATTAATGGTAATAGCTTGCCTCACACCAACAAGTACATGAACGCCCTTTAAGTGGTAAAGATATTACTGATAGGAGAGCAGCTAATAGGGAAACGCTGCAATCAGAAGACTTCAGTCAATATCAAATCTGCTTTGTATTGAAATGCTATGGTACCAACGGCCAACATGCTGTGACCCTTTTCCACCCTAGTAGATGATTTAAATGATCATACACTTTATTTTGAATGCAGTTTATTTTGTGCTTTCTCGACTGTCTTGTGTGATTTATGTGTTGTAGAGTATTTGTGGTGGAGCAGAAATTAGAGTGCAAGGTTATTTCCAGTCATGTGCACTGGGACATCATCAGGGTAAAAAAAATATAAGCTGCTTTTGTTGTAAAGATTACAACCATCCAACTATCTGTAAACTAGGATCCCAGTCAGACAGTGTGTACGGGATCAAATCTAGTACATACTAATCTTTGGTGATGTTCGCACTCTAAATCAACCAGTACACCTTTTGGAATGTGGTAGAATGTGGGAGACTCGCAGCATGAAAGTACACCTGGAACATCTGCACGGATTCCAAGATGCAAATATGTCAACATGGACCAGGATCTCAAAGGAATGGTTCCAACATCTTGTGGAATTCATGATGAATTGAGGCTGTTCTGAGGACAAAAAGAAACTATTCCCAGTTTGAGTATAGCAATTTTGTAAACAAAATCCAAAAGTAATGGCCAATCGTTTAAGCTTGGTTTGTTTAATTAGTGAACCAAAAAGCAATGTTTAAAAAGTGTATGTTTACACATATCAGGACATAAAAGCTAGAGTTTCAGTAACTGCCAATACTCAAGGATCAGAAGTGGAAAACACGGAATCTATGCAATCAAAAGAGATTTTTTTCATGATCATAATGTTTGGAACCAACATTTCTTTGTTTATTTATTTGCCTTTATACGCAACAGCTTCAAAATTGTATTCAAACAATTCACATGTGGCTGAAGTGCATGTTCACAGATTTTAATATATTGTAATACAGCGTCACAGCTGGTGACAGAAGAATGCTCACCATAATGAAGAAAAAACACCTGTCCAACAGATCAGCAACACTGTTCAGAAGGCAGGTGTGGATTTATCAATGACTACTGTTTGCTTCATGAACAGAAATACAGAGGCTACACAAGCTGCAAGCCACACCAAAAAGTGGAAGTAAAAAGGAACTGCTTAAGATCCACAGCATTCCCTATGTGTAAAGCATGCTAGTGGGGATGTCATACCTGGACCTAGATGGCTTGCACAGGTGCTGGCTCACTTATCTGCACTGATGCATTCAGAAACATCTTTGTCGGCTCAAGTTTATGTAAAAGCCTCTAAACCCAATGGGTGGATCTTAAAGCAAGAAAATGATCTCAAACATACGGTCAAAGCAAGAGTTCAACACTGAGAAACTACTGAGTGACCAAGTCAGTCACATGATCTGAGTCCCCGTGAGCATACCTTTACTGGGCTAGAAAAAGAAATTAATAGGATTAGGTGAAGATCAAGTATAATAAGCCTTTGCTCTAAATATTTCCGAGGGTGCCGTGTGTAAACTTCTGTTCTCTGATTGGCTGACCTGTATTGTGCTTTTTAAAGAAAGCTGCAAAAAAGGAACAAATTAATAAGTTCAAATGTAAAACCTCAGGTCAAATATACTTAATGCACCCTCTAATCCCACATCCTCACTGCTCCAATAACTCAACACTACAGACTCAACACTCCTTATCACTCAACATGAACAAACAATCTAAATGGCTGAAAGTTAAATGAGCATTCACTATTAAACATGCTGATTAAAACAGGTGAAGTAGTGAAGAGTGGACAGCAGATTTAAATTTTTATGGTTATACTGTACATCAATGTTTTATTTTTAAAAAGCAAAAATGGTTTCATAGGGGTTTATGTGATTTTTAAGACATATGTCCTGTAAAACTAGCATCAGAGCAACAGAGACTGGAGGGTTAGATCAGACTTATGAATTACTTCAGAAAAAAGAAAACAGCCAGCAACGAGCAAGGAGCCAGAGAGAGAGAAAGAGAGAGAGAAAAAATAGAAGTATGGAGTTGGATAGGTGGATAGTGGTTACAGCAGGAGAGGAAAGGATACAAAAATAAACTTTTATCTCCACCTTTACTGTCACCCCTATATATACACATTACCAGACGATTGAAGGCAGACAGAGATAGTGCAAGAGGGGAGGGAGGAGAACTATCAGGAGGAAGAGAGAGAGTATTAGCTCTGATAGCGTCCACACACTGCAACAAACAAGACAGGAGGAACAGCAGGGGAGGTGTGGAAGTGTGGTGAGAGAGAGCGAGAGAGAGAGAGAGAGAGAGAAAGAGAAAAACAAAGATACAGATACACTCATTAGGGTATGAAAGAACTCTAAAGCACTGGTTTGTTATTAAGTAGGGCTACATGATGTATTGGTTGTAGAATGAATTAGAATAATCACACTACTTAGATTAGGTTAGATTACTTTGTTTATACTCAGCATCTATTATGAAAGCATTCACAAAAACAACTGGGATAAAGCATTCTATCACTTTATATCTTTATATCACTTTCTTCTGCATTTGGGAGCACTAAAGCTTCGCTCAGGCGAAAGAGGCTGAAATTCAATATGCAAAGGGTGAGCGCTATCACCTAAAATCAAGTCAATTAGCCCCTTTAACTGTCTTTGGACAAAGCCTCCAGATTGCATAATGGCTAACCAATTAGCCTGCTAGACCATTTAATGATCTGATATAGATAGTTTCTATTCTTTAATGTCAGATTTCCAAACCATGCCACCAAAGAGAAAGATAAAACCCATCCAATAAAAAACTGATATCATAAGTTCATCACGGTTTTGTTTAGTCTCCTGAGACAATGCAAATGCTGGTGCCCCTTTTTGCACACAGCTTTACTATTAGCTTCAATTTTGAGTCATTAATTGTCCCAAAATATTTGTAAGAATGTACAAACTGACAAGCGTGGAATCATAAGTCTGAACATTGTGTCTAAAATCAATGATTAAATCTTTAGTCTTCAATAAGATTTATTTAAAATAGGACTTCTCACATCACTTACAGAGCTGCGGACCATGACTGTATCATCAGCACACAATAGGACATTACTATTTTACTCTTAAGCTGACATTCATTTGTATAGAGGTTAAATAATAAGGAAGAAAGCATACATCATGTCAAATTGTTTGAAAAGTCTTCTGATAAGAGCATGGGGTTCAATTGTGCTGAAAGCAGAAGAAAAATCTGCAAATAAATCTGAAAATTATGCTCTTTTCAAAGTGTTCAAACAGTAAATCAAGCAAAGTAACTGCAGCATCCTCTAATCTTCTATTAGGCCTATGAGTGAACAGTGCATGCTTAGTATTCCTTAGGATTTCTGACTTCACCAATTTGTTGAAAGTTTTTATTTAAACACACATGAGAGCGGCCGGTTAGCGCACCTGGATTTGGAAACAGAAACTACCATAATCTTAGGTACACGTTTTGTCTGTAAAGACTTCCTAAAGTATAGTGAAATACAGGGCTCAGTTCTATTGGACAGGACTTCAGTAGGTTCCCACAAATTTGTTGCTGTCCAAAGAAAACAAAGTATCTCCAAAATGAAAACCTTACAGCTGAATCAAGACTATTTGCTGTCATTTTATTCTCTAATTAATTATTTGTAGTTCTGTTTCGGCTTTAGGAATTTCACTTTTCAACTCCTTAGTAATGATATTCAACTCAGAGGTGGTACTTCATTTAAAAGCTCATTTCTTTTTTTCTGTATAGTAGACTTAATCACATTGGTCATCTATGGTTTTTATTAGGACCACCAGAGTGAACCTATTTACAGGGAATAATCATGACCATATAAAAGGCCATATATCAACCTGTTACATCAACAACTTCATCCAAATCATCTCCACAAGACAGTCCTTCTATGTAGCCTATGTTCCGGTGTCAGGGAGGGATTAGTTCAGGCAGTCCTGCCTTCAAAGACTTTACAGATCAAGATGGCAACACTCTACTTTTTTTTAATGGAACAATAATGGAGAATGACTCCTTATCAATAACAAATATTCTTTTTTCATCTAGTTTTAGTATGCATACTATAACTGTATTTCTTTCATCTCCATTTTAATGCATAAATTAAGAGGATCTCATAAATCTCCTCGCTTTTACATTCTGCTCCATGTTGTGCTACACTTATTCATTCCCACTATTATTGCATTCTTATTGTTTCGCCAATCAAGCCCACTTTGTTTTAACAGAATTGCCCATGTTTAATTACTCCATTGTTTTCCCTGGGCTTTGTTTATAATGCGGTGGAAACAGTCAAGGCAGTGAAGCACTGTTGATATGAGTGCTATAATAAGGGTGGGAAAACACTGATGTTGGGAGAAACAGAGAGAGAGAGAGAGAGAGAGAGAGAGAGAGGGAGAAAGAGAGAGGTAAAACGATATATAGAGAGAGAGAAAATGAATATGGGCAGAGAGGAGAAAGTAACTAAGGCAAACGTATAAGAATCCAACTCTCCTCAACAGTCTTGGCGGGCTCGATAACATCTTTAATATTTGATAACAAGGTTCCTCCTATCTCGCACACCTTCACCAATAACAGCAAAAATACAGCGCTCAGTATAGCAGACAGGCGAGATTTCAAATCAAATATTTCAAGCTCAAGGTGATCTCTCTCCCTCACTCTCTCTCTCTCTCTGTATCTCTTCTTCTCCAATTTCTCATTGTGCCCCACCCTGTCCTCTTGATGTTCTCCTATGCAGAGATAGCAGGCAACGTCACATAAATAT
Organism: Megaleporinus macrocephalus; assembly: GCA_021613375.1. Taxonomy (NCBI): domain Eukaryota; kingdom Metazoa; phylum Chordata; class Actinopteri; order Characiformes; family Anostomidae; genus Megaleporinus; species Megaleporinus macrocephalus. The sequence goes on from CM038705.1 coordinate 28,933,490, forward strand.
GGATGGAAGCCCATCTTTATCAGCACAGACAGTAAGCCCTCTCACATTCAAGCCCCTAACACACCGTGGAGTCAAAGTCACTTCAAAACTGCAGCAGGAAGCATGATCCCATTTACTGGTGCATACTCATTTACTTTGCATAGAGAGAAAAGTATGACGACACGCCGGCACTGTCTCGTTAAAACGCCTGCTTTCACACCGTGTGAACATTTCCTAAAGAATGGTCTGATTGGCGTACGAGAAGAAGAAGGGGAGCACCGATGTTAGTCACCTATAGGTGCAGGTGACCAGGCAAAAATATAACATCACAGCATCTCAAGACATTATCATGATCCACAGGACTGGAAGATTAATCATCTTTCATTTACAATTACAATTTACAAGAGTGCAATTTTCAAACTGCTAGATCTGTTATTTTAATGATATGCTTGTGAGCTGGCAGTCTGGCACACTGTTCAATTTTAAAAGTGTGAAGCTCCAAATGATGTGCTATACTACCTTGAAATAAAAAAGCCCAACAAAGTTAGATTCACTGTATGCATTGGTTGCATTTATTCAGAGTGGGCAATGAATGCAAGGAAACTTTTGTGTTTAAAGTTTGTGGTAGATGTTTGTTGGTAAGTTATTTTAGTACATTTGTACTGGAAGGAGATAAAATGTTTAAGGCATGTTCTTTAAGAGGATTTTTGGGTTTTGTTATTGATCCATTTTCCCTCTCAGTTGACTTGGACTTAGCCTCCTTAAAAGTTCTTGGCTCTGTCTCAACTAGTTATGGTCTTGGACTTGTCTAAGACTTGACAAAGGTGGTCTTGACTATAGCCCTAGCTTATTTACTAGGTTTTACGATAAAATGTTTTGTTTAAAACAGTGAGCCTCAGTAATCCACAAGCATGTTTGGGAATTCTTTTGGGATCTAAAGGGTTAAGTACTGATAAAATCCACGATACGCACAGAAAAGTGTTTTGTGATGTAGTGTGAAGCAGTCTGTCATGATAATGATGAACATCACCATATTGCCACCCACTGGTTAACAACACTATTTTTAAAGACAGTTATTATTGAGTAAACAGACTGTTCGAGCGTGTGCAGCCCTGTTTTCTCATCACACAAACACAGCCTGAGGTGAAGTGTGTATGAGAGTTGCTGATCACCTACAGACTCCCTCACACATTCCCACTGACTGCTTTCTCATTTGCTCCTGACAGTGGTAGACCTCTTTATCCTGGACTATCACTGTAGGTCCACAGAGGGACGCGCCGGCTGCCTGTGCGGATGCTGCAACCGACTCCGCTAAATATTTAAAGCCACACGCTTCAGCACTAAAAGCCTCCGGCGAGCATTGAGCATCGAGCCCAGTGCAGTGAGGCCACCTGTAGAGCCTCTGGAGAATGCCTCCTCAACCTACTCCACTGATGCTTTATTCATTTGTTAGCTGAGACATGGAGGATGATAGCAGTAGATGGCCTTCAGGGGCCATGTTTAATTCTTTATTCATTCTGCATCACCTTTTCTGATAAGTAAGCTGTGTTTTCACTTCTTTGTGCCCTTGTTCTCTCTCTCTCTCGCTGTGTCACGCTCTCTTTCCCCCCTCTTTCTGTTTCTCATGTTCTCTCGCCCCATTTTCTCTACTCTCACTTTCTCTTGCTCACTTTCTCTCTCTTTTTCTCTATATACTTGTCTGTCTCACATATCCTCTCTTCTCATCTCTTGTCTCTCTCTCCTTCTTTAATCTCTTTTTTTCTCTTTCTCTGACAGTCTCTTTCTCCTACTCTCCATCCTTTACTCTTTTTCTGTCTTTCTTCTTCAGCCCCTCTTTCTCTTTATTCTTCTCTCTCTTTCATTTTCTCTATATGGCTTTCTCTCTACATACCTTCTATCTCTCTCTCACTTACTCACTCCTTTTTTCCCTGTCCCACTGTCTCATTCTCTTTCTCTATTTTCACTCTCTCTCTCTCTGTGGAGTGGTGGCAGGATCTGTCTGTATTTCGGGGCAATGTGGGCTTTAAAGTGGCTGAGCTGAAAATACTAGCAAAAGCAGACTAAACCCCTCAAGACCCCCCAGCCCCCCTCCCCTTCCAAATTTCTCTCCCTCTCTCTGGCTGTAGTGATTAGGAGACTTTCAGACAGCTGCAGTGAATGAGAGATGATGAGAGGATGAAGCAAGACTACAGACAGACAGACAAAAATGAAAAGAAAAGATAGAAAAGAAAAGAAAAGAAAAACTAAAGTCCAACACACACTGAGGAAAGTACACTGCTCTCAGCAGATGAAAGCCAACAAAAGGTTTCTTGCCAAATTAGATTTTCCTCCTACTTCCCTGCCTACAGCGGTGTTAGATAGATCTAGCCTTTCCACTGTTACATTACACACGGCCTCTCCAACGAACAAGCTGGATGGGATTATCTTCCCTTCATCTTTGGAAGTACACTGTGGAACACTCTGAAACAGGAGCCCACCTACGCACTAAAGTAACCTTTTCATATAGCCTCACAGACGTGCGTGCATACATGCATAAACATATGGCTGAGCATCAGTAAATAGCACACAGCACACATACCCACACATATGTGCATGTACACATGTCATGCAGCACACACACACACACACACACACATGTGCATATACACATTTCACACAGCAAATGTACACACGCTTATGTACATATATACATATCACACAACATATATTCATTTGTGGGCATATACACATCACAGAGCTCACATACACACTCATATGTGCATGTACATATTTCACACAGCACACACCCCCACATATGCACATATCACACAGCACACACCCACACATATGTGCATATACACATGCCACATAGTTCACATACACACGTATATGTGCATATACACGTATCACACAGCTCACATACACACTCATATGTGCATATATACATACCACATAGTTCACATACACACATCACACAGCACACATGCACACTCATACGTGCATATACACGTATCACACAGCACACATGCACACTCATATGTGCATATACACATATCTTACATGTCACATACACACTCATATGTGGATATACACATATCACATGACACACATACTCACACATATGTGTATGTACAGGTGAAAATGAACACAGGATCAGGATCTTTCCACTGATTATGGTCCTTGTTGTACCATTTGGATGAAGCACAATGCTGCATGTAGAGTGGAGTTATTGAGTCATTCAGTTTGCTTTGATGTTACATTATACAAGCCTTTCTCAGAAGTAACACCAAGTAATGGTTGTACTAGGCACTACCTAAAATTGATGGCAACTTTTATTATCAGCATGGAAGCCTGTCTTATTCAGGGACGCAGCAACTTATCACTGCAGCACATTCATAGCTCAAAGCCCAGTCTCAGAATGCAAAGAACTAATACAACATTCAGAGGGAAAAAGACACATCTGTTTAAAGAGTTACAACTTCAATGCCTTAAACTAATTAGAAACTCTTATTTAGATAAATTTTTAAGTGCTTTTGTAAATTGCTTTCGTAAAGAACAATCCCTCATGTGTTTCATAGTAGCACTAAAGGTGTATGGTACATTACTTTGGTTACTCTTTTCTCATTTTAATGTTACTGATATCTACTTTACTAAATATTATCAAATGAGGGTACTAATTGTCCCTGTTGGTACAAAACCTCTTTTTTTGTATGTGTGTATGTCCACTAACCAGAAGAAAGCAGTTTAGATTATGAATGTATGTGGAAGAAGAATGCAGCCCAACAATTCTCAGATTTGCTGAGGATTGCTGACCCTAGAGAAGTTCCACTTCAGGTCCAAGTATTTATTATATCAGTAGTTCAGAATGCCAGTAGTTTGTAGACCTTCTATTATGCCCTAGGACATCTGTAACCTGTAATGTTATTTGACCTGTAACATTATTTGATCTTGTAACTGAGTGGGTATTGTCCCTTATGCTTTTTTGTGTCTTCTTGACTTTTTTCTTTTAGACTGATGTTCCAGCTTTGAGGAACTGTCAAGAGTGTTTCAGTTTGGTGACAGACATCACACACCCGCTTGAGTTTGGGCTTTTAAAAACACCTGCTGTTCTTTGTCCGACTAATGTCCTTGATGTTAGTGTCAGTTGCTGTCTTCTAGATATATGTTAACTGAACTATATACTATGACTGAGGGGTTGTCACAATCTGACAGATCTACCATGTAACCTTTCTATTTATATTCATATCATGGTGTAGGTGTGGGCACCAGTTATTTTTTTATCTCTGTTTTCTCCTGTTTCTACCATCTAGGGAGTCAGAGAAAGTGTTTTGCATTTCATTGTCTTTTGTTATGATAAAGGAAAGCAAGATTTGTGCATAGTCAGCAATTTTGTTTGTGGGTTTGGCCTTAGCCCCCCTTAATGTTCTAGTTCCTGCTTTAGGGGCAAAGGTTTGCGATTAACGCAACTTTTCTAGCAACTGAAATAAAAAAAGAGAGAAACTAACTCTTAAGCTGTATTCTTACTTTGTTGCCTTTGTTGTCTGTTTTATGGTATGACGTCTTGGTATGACCCTAGACTGAATAGTGGGGTTATTTTCTCCCCAGGTTGTAACACCTGTCAATTTTGTACTTCATTGTTTTTAAAAAGGTATTATTACCGGAGTCATTAAATCACTAGAATAACAGCACATATACTGGAGTTTGAGCTAAGGTCACCCTACCCCGTTTCAGCCTAGCACACAGGCGCGAACACAAAGCCAGATTCTGAGTATGTGAGCTTCGACTCCTACCAAGATCCCGTGTTTGTTTCCATCAGTGTGACTGATGCAAAGATTAAACTCATCAAGCCAATCGTATCTGCTATTACAGGCAGCGTTTATGCACTGGTGGACCCCCGGTCTGTCACATGTAATAATGTAACACCCAATCTCTTGCAGATCGCCCACACTGCCTGGTGTATCAGCTTACTCATTCAGAGTTTTAATGAGGAAACAGTGGAAACTGGTAGAAAAACTTCTCCAGCAAACAGACCAAAATGAATCACCCAGCATATATCATAAGCCAAAAAAACCAAAACTGGAAAATTTTGATTATACTGCTTTATTGCATTTCTACTTTGTTTGCGTGCGTCTACGCTGTTGGGACTCTGCTGTCAATCACAGTTTGTGTGACGCCTGGACGTGTGATCTCAATCGCTCTGAAGCTGAATTCTCATCACTGGCAGCTAATATGCTCTCTCTATATTGTCCCCACCTTCCACAGATGCGGCTTGGAGAGTGGGCTATTATTTACACATGAAGGTCATATCTTTTCACCAGCATGGGAAAGTTAATTAAGTCCAAGGGATTGACAGTTCTCGATAAAACACACACTACTCAACTTAATTGCTTTCTGACAGCTGCGCAGAGTTTGCAGAAAGGAGAAATTGAATTTATGGATGAAGCCCCCACTGGTCGCCTGCTTTCGCCCTATGAGCGCCTACAGGGCTGCCGGGGCGCCGGCCACAGGCGCCAATCAATCGGGACAGGGTGGAGGAAGGCCAGAAGCTGTCATCGTTAGAGATTTCATAATGCTTCGCTTTAATAGTAGGGCTGGGCTGCATGTGTGGTGATGTGGGACAGTCAGCTGGTCCTATGGCTGTTAAATGTGTAGTTAGTTTCCCCAAGCGGGACATAGGGAAAATCTCTCTCTGCCTGTTTATTTATTCTACGTTTGTAACATTTTTATGAATTTGTCAAGAGCCAGACTGCCGTAAAGAAGGCCAAAGACTCAAACCACAGTTGGTAGCTGCCGTAATAATTCTCATCTGTGTGCTCTGACCCCTTAATACGTTCTGAACACGAAAGTCCTAGGCTCTGCACTGAGGTAAATCAATGCCAGTGGTCACCAACCCTTATCCTGGAGATCTACATCCTTGCAGAATTTGGTCCTGTAATTCATATACAGTAATGCGCCTGATCCAGCCAATCGGGGACTTAGTTAACTTAGTCAGAACTGGACTCTTTAGGAAAGTAGATCTCCAGGACCAGGGTTGGTGACCACTAGACAATGCTAACACTGCTCACTCACTGCCCATATGATGCCTGTCCAAGCCCTGTAGCGTTAACCTACATACAGGCCCAGATCAATGCTAATTAAAGAGAGCAGGGGGTGTGATTAATAAGCGGGTCACCCTTCTACTGTATTGTGTAATTCTTAGACTGGGGGCAAAGGTGATGTTAGTTATTAGTGGCATTCTAATTGGATGCCACTGTGTTACAACCATAACATGTCATCAAAACTGGTTCAGTGGGCCTCAAGCTTCAGTGCCAATCAAATCAAAAGTCTACTAAAACTATACTGACCTCATAGTGGCAGTACAGACCTTAATTGTGTAAGCCATAGTGACCATTGTGCTCTCTACTAGCTCTGAAATACATTGGTGTTGTGTGATTTGTTCATACATAATTTGGGTTGTTAGTGACGTAGGACTTTTATCTAATACGCATTGATCTACGACAGTGCTGCTGACTGAACAGCAATCTTATATTTGTATTTCCCTCTAATACTATCTCCCTCCAGTAGTAAATCAAAGCTGAATTATTTTGTCTCTGTGTGGCTGGTATCATCATGTAATGATATAATCAATCACACGGAATGCGGTACACTAATCAGACATGTCAGAGAAACATAGCTCTGAAATTAAACACAGCAAAACAGTACTGACAAGAAAACATCACGCTTTTAATGGAAAAGCATCCTTTAGCTGCGCAGTTTAGACAAAATGAGGCCAGACATCTGCATTTTGAACCACTTACCGTTTTTCCTCCAGTTAAGTTATTTAAATTTTTTCAGGAGGCCACAATTTACACCATGAAATACCAGTCCAGGCTCAGAAACATGCTCTTACCTGATACTCATTGGGCCAGAAAGTGCTGACTGCCAGCTCCACCTGGTGCCACTGCTTGCCCTGGGAGCCGGAGACATTCCACACAGGGATGCCCAGGGGGCCGCCGTTCACTCGCACAAATGCCCGCAGCGTCCCGGGGCTGTGGCCGTCTCGGCTGTACAGGAAGTAGCTGAACTGGACACAGTGTGTGTCATTCTCGCTGAGTGTCTGCAGCAGCAGCTGTGCTCTCTGGCCTGCAGCGTGCTGAGAGGAGTTCACCATCATGTAGGAGCCTGCAGGAACAGGAGGACCACACAGCATGGTGAGAGACAATCGGAGTAAATAACATCACCGCCGTTAGTCAAGCTAATGAGACTTACGCAAATGTATACAGTAATTTATAAAACGCATCTGATGCGGTAGAAATTAGTATAGGGACAGAAAGACTGATGCCCGAACAATGTGGGCTTCTCCTTCCTCCATAAATCAAAAGCTATGAGCCTGGTTATTAGTGAAGCGCTCAGACAAAGCATATCATCCGAAACAAAAGTATCGGTTCAAGCATTTCAAATGAGATGCACTTTACTTTGGAGTGGATCTCACTTAGAAAACAGAACATTAAAAGCTGCGTGCAATTGGCTTTCACTTAGCTGTGAGAGAACAAAACAGGACAGGACGGAGGAAAAAAGAGACACTTTGAGATTTATCATTTTTTCACTGACACATTTGTGCAGATTTTGAAACAATCTGTTGTTTCCCATCCTCACTTTCTAAAGCCATTGTTTATCTGTTTGTTCAGCTTCTATAGTGCTTTTCTTTCTTAGATATGTTCAAGGGAACAACATGTCTGGCATCTCTCCGTCTCTCACAACCACAAGGACGAGAGAAGCAAAGCACATGCACAGGTCTTTCATCCGAAAGGAGTTTAAGCCTCTGGCTTGGGAAAAGACTATCAGCACATTCACGAGCAGATAAAATGCCCCCCAATGCATCCACAAAGAGAAGCGGGCGTTCGCTTTGAGTAGACAGTCCAGCAAGTTTCTGCACATTATGCATGAAGGGACAGTAGGACACTGAGGGTAGGAACTCCATCTGTAAGGAGATGAGTGACTTGCTGTTGCTGAGGGAGTTTTCCACCGAATTACTTGTTTCAGCAGTTCAAACGAAACTAAGCCCACCCCAGAGTAACCAGATTTCTTCCCAGATGTTTTTCTGTCATTGTAGGAGACATACAACAAGGTTTTCACCCACACACGTACACAAGGCCCAGAGCCTCACTGTCTCTGCCCTTACCTAATCAGGACACACTGACCCAAACACCCTTCAAACCCACACATGCTAACAAGATTAACACGAGCCTGCTGAAAGACCTTGTTTACTAGCGCAGAGCAGGAGACTTCCATCCTCTCACTCCAAGGGCTTCGGGGTGATTCATGGGAGAAATATGAGACAGTGACCAGACAGTCCTTGTTGCCTTGGTACCAGAAAGGTCTTTATTTTGTCTGATAGAGAATTATCGGTCAGAAGGACAGCAAAACCTTATTACAAGCAAGAGCAAAAACTTTCTTCAGCAAAGGTTAACCGTGTCGAATTGACTGAATGGAAACAGAGTTATTCACAAAACACTCCAGCAACCTGCCTCTTCCAGGAATAACAGATAGGTGCAAAACACAGATGCAGAGATGTACAGGGTCCGTCCAATTTACTTTCTATTCTTTGCAGGATGTTTGAGAATACTCGGTCATCTTCTGTGCTTAACATTCCATGTGAATAATGATGAGTGCATCTGCCCTTGTTCTGTGTTTGACCAATCAAGGACAAACATCTAAGAGACCACAGAAAAACAGGAACTTATTATGGGAAACATTAATTAAGCTGTTTATTTGCATGTGATCAACAAATGTAGCTTAATAATGAAACATAATGTCCTGGACATGGTTGAATATAAAACAGGATTTTTTTATGTAAAACATTCAACTCAAACGTTGCACCATGGTTGTTTCTTTTAAGGAATATTTAATGTGGAATAAAATCAGACAAATTGCTTACCACATGGTTGAACTGGCAACCCATTTTAACAATATTTTTTAACAGTATAACCATTTTTTTTTAAACCAGCATTCCGTTACATGAGAAGTAATATATTCTGAATACATTTAGGACACAGCTTGGTAAGGCATAGTGGAATAAAAACGTAATTATTTATTTTGCAGTTTTTCACTGTTACTAATTTTTTGTGTAATTATTCTGTTTTTATGTTTCATGAAATATTCACTTGTCATTACAACTTTAAACTTTCTGTCTGACCACCTGCGTCTGTTACTGCTGCTCCCACAATCTGCCAAACAGGTGTTTTTTTTTTTTTGGGGGGCAGTAAAACACCCACATATACACACAAACACTAGTGAACATACACACTAGGGGGCAGTGACCACATGTGTCCGGAGCAGTGGGCAGCCCTATCCATGGCGCCCGGGGAGCAGTTTGGGGTTGGGTGCCATGCTCAAGGGTACTTTAGTCGTGTCCTGTTGGTCCTGGGGATCGAACCGGCGACCTTCTGGTCACAAGACCGGATCCTAAATATTCTGTATAACACAGAATGTATAATACCAGTGCTTACTTATCACTTGCAAACTTTTCCACTAGAGAGGAGATCACTGATCTGATCATCTCGCAAATAGCCTAGGTTAATATCTGATCATTATTGATTTTTACATCTACTCAGGCTTTAGCAGGAACTACAGTGTATACAATGAAGCTGTTAACTGAGGTCCTCTATAGAATGCTGTGTGCTGGTTTTAAAACAGTTCATACAAAAGCACTGATGGTATTCTTTTTAAAAATGTTTTTAATTTAGTGGGTAAACATTTAAACGTTAAAGCCTTAACACTGTAAACAATATTGATGCGCATGTAGCAAAAACAAATTAACATCAGCAACATCCGCAATACACACTTTGCTAGCATGGACCACGCTCAGAAGAGAGCCGGAAAAGGTGGGTGGGGGGCGAACTCAGAGGGCTTGGGCTGGAGTTCTGCGTGGGTAGGTGCTTGTGCATGAATGGTGCCCCCCCGCCCTCCGGTCTTTGGGATAAAGATGAAATGTAGGGAGGAGATGGGAAGGTGGTGGGTGCGATGTTGTTCGGCACGGGAATGGAGCGAGAATGGTGTTATAGTAGGTAGAGGTAATTAGGGCGTGGTCCAGCTCCCAAAACTTAGTTACCTGGTAACTTCACTATCAGTCAAAAGGTAGGACACCCCTACCCAGGTTAATCTTAGTTATTTATAGTAGTAATGTTAGTGGGTAATTGTAAAGACATTAGAACTATAACACTTAAAGAATTATTCCTGGACCAGAATAAAGCACCTCACTGTGGTTTATAGGATGTCTATAATTTATTTGCATCATTTGCTCTGATGCAGTTTTATATATTGTTAGCTTTCTTGCCAACAGCTTCACAAGAAGCAACATGAGATGCTTTTCTAACAGGACTAAATACAATAGTGCACATGATGAGATCATGATGAGTTTTGGAGGTGTTCTAGGTGTAAGAAATATGCATTGTCATTTTTTATTTAAATGTTAAATGTTTGTTTCAGGAATACTGTAGTATACAGGCAACAAAGAAAACGTTCTGTTAGTTCAGTGTCCAAACTTGACTATCCCATGTAAATGGGATACATAATTTTTTTTATTTGAGGGCTGGTAGCTGCTCACTCCATGCAACTATGTGACAGTTGGACTCTCTCAGTAACTCTGACTGTCCAGGCAGCATCTGAACTGCATAAGGTCGCATGTTTCTTGTTTATTCCTCCTCTCTTAAGGCATTTTGCTGAAGTTTTGCCAGCACACCATGAAACAGTCTAAACTAAAGTTTTTTGCTGAAATGGTAAACACGACCACATGCGTCTTCACAGTGGACATTAATGTTGTTCCCTGCGCTTCACAAAACCCTTGACTAATTCTGATAATGTTGCTGTTGTGACAAGACAAAAAAAACAAGACTAAGCAAGAGTCGCTGTTGATTTTGTCTAATCGCAAATCCTCAGTGTTTGGTGGGGCATAAAGAACACTGGGACGCAGTGGGATTGCCTGACAAAAATGAAAGAAAATAAATAAATAAGAAATACCCAGTGCACTGCAGAGGTTTGGGAATGATTTCAACATCAGACACTACTGAAGCCCTCTTTGAAGAGACGCTTATTGAAGAAACAGAGAGAGACGTTGGCTTGATGAATCAAAGACAGATGTGCTGTAAGGAGAGAGCAGACTTTCTGCCTGTACAGGCAGCTGCTGGGCTTTAGTAATCTGGTTCCTGGAGACAGCAGGGCAAATGTCACTCTCCGGCACTGTGCCCATTGCCACCCATATTGTATGCTATATGCATTGAACCAGAAGGCAGAAAAAAAACACAGCAGTCCAAAAATTCCAACCAATCCTTGTAATCCTAAATGATCAAATGGCACGACTAGGTGCGCATGCAAGGAAATTGCAGGAAGATTGCTTTCCCTGAAGAACAGACAAGCACACCTTGTTGCAGGATTGAATCCAGAAAGTAAAAGTCTTGGCTATTCTGAGGCTGTCAGATCAAGTGGAGCTGATTGCGAAGTGGCACTCAAAAGCCCTGCTGCTGGAGGCTGGACTGAGCTCCTGAGCAGCTCGGACAGCTTCCGCAGACGAGCTAGATAGAGCCTGGAGAAATCGAGAAAGCTCCTCTCCTCAACGGTAAGCACTTTCTGAGCTTCTGACAGGTAGGACATCCTCACCTGTTGGATCTGTTCACAGCTGATTTAAAGCAGCCCTGCATTTAAGACTTTAAAGACACTACGTGAGCAGCCACTGCAAGGCCCGGCCCTTCAGATGCAAATAAAACACACATACGATGCATTAAGACCTCTTTGAATGGCATCTTGTAGAAGAGAATGGAAAGTAAATGCTCCTGCAGCGATGTAGAGACTGCTCAGCTGTCTTTTTTTGCACTGACAGTCAGATACAGGATATATAGAGTCATGAAAGCAAACGAAACACACTTTGACACACTTCCTTCCAGTTTGACAGGCTGTGAATTCAATTTAAACACAAGAGTAAGAATCAAAAACTCAAAATGGCAGTGCTCCCTGTGTATTTGCGAAGCATTCAGAGTCAAAGCGATCTTATAGACAAACAGAAAGAAAAGGAGGCCTGCCAGGACAACAACCTGTGTATTGTTATACGCATGTTTTTATTTCCTGCTTTTTCTTCTTTTTTCACATCTACATGTCAGCTTCATGACAGCAGGATCATAACGATTTGTCCTCAGCAAAAAAAAATATGACAGTGAAATTACAGAAATAATTCACTCTGTGTTGCAATACTATTGTAATACAGCCACATAGCACTCCCTGTAACTCGCTGCTTGTCAAAAGGCAGGTTGTGGTTAGTGGTTTAGGAAATAACAATACAAATGCTACAAATTCTGGTAAGCAACAATGATCTACATTTGCAAATGTAGAAATGGGTCTACCTCTTTATCAGTGACCTCTTAATCTTTCCAAGAATTCCTCACACCTCTGTAATGATGTTCAGTAATAAAGGCCTGAAGTGAGGCATGGACAATACACAGCACTTAATGCATTAGTGGTCATACATATTCAATTATAAGCCTTGTTTTATCACATTACATGACTGCAGAATAGACACGCAGGTGGACATGGGTTTAGTGTGCAGCGAAGTTATCTGTGCCGCTGCCTGACAGCTTCACTTTGGAGAATCTTAAAAAAAAAAAAGAAACGTGTCCTACTTCTGTTATTAATGCAGTGAACTTGTAACCTTACGTTTTTCCCTGCTGTTATTTTTTTTTCTTCCCCAAAATAAAAGTTTGAATACATTAGCTTGCAGAGCTGTGAAATACATTTAAGTTCCAAAATCTTAAAGGGGACATATTCTACTTTGTATTTTATTCTATCTGAGTTTGTTTTCCCCAGGAAAATTAGATCTCTTAAAATAAAAATGATTTTTTATTTTTTTTACTGTGCCTTTAAGATTAAAAAGACTTGCTTTCAGACTATCCACAGTGCACTGTTCAAGAAGCAGCCTGGCCTGAAGCATTCCTTAAAACACAAATGGGTGGGTCTAAATGAAAGTTGTATGAATTCAAAATAAGCTGTTTTTGCAGCTTAGTGTCCATATATGGACAGAAAGTAAAAAGTGAATAGTATTTACACATGATATCAAATATATGCTAGAAAAATTCAGTTTTCTACGATATGTCCCTTTAAATCGTAGACAGGCCGTGAGCACAGTGAACTTCTATCTAATCCACTCAGTAAGTTCAGAAGTCCCTCCTGTCCTTGTGATATTTGTGCTGGGCAATGTCTGCGTGTAACCTTTGACTAGGTCCCCTCATCAGGCGGGCTCCCTCGCTCTCCAGCACACACACGCTGTTCACACAAGCAGAAATATCAAACGTCAAGTGACCTTTGGCAAATTATGCCTTGGAGGCTGGTGAAATCTGATAAAGTCCGGCCCGTCCCGCACTGACCCTCCCAAGGGCGCGGAAACATACATAACGAGATTAGGAGCGATCACAGCCCCATCATCATTCATCCCCAGCTCTGCAGGAGCACAGCCACTCGCAGAGATGCTATCACCCACAAAACATAGCAGAGACACCAGGGGAGAGCCAGGGAGTGGAGGATTGTGGAGAGGGACAGAGAGGGAGACTGTCAATGTGCACAAGTATAGGGAGGCAAAAAAAAGTTACGGAGAACTTGTGAAGTCAGGTACAGTGGACTGGGAGAAGAACAGAGAGCAAAGGCAGAAAGGTGGGAAAGAAAGAAGAGGATACGGTTGTGGGAAAGACCCAGGAGTGTGATAACACGAGGACAGAAAAGCAAGAGGAAGACTGGAAGACAGTACAAGCAAAGAAACTTTCTTTTTTCTTCCTCTTCCTTTCAGGTTTGATTTTCTTTGTTTGACCCCATCTACAAGGCTTTGTTCCTCTCTGACATCAAGGGGCTAGAGGGGAACGCTTAAGAATAGCGAGGGAACGAAAGGAGGGAGGTGTGCAGACTGCCTCAGGATCAATCGATCCTTTTCCCCCTGCACTTTTTAAGTCCTCTTACAGTGAGCTGTGCTGTTTCTATTAGTCACGGTTGCCAGCTCCTCATCCCTAAATCCTTGTGATTTTCATCCTGATGGTCATTCACTTCCCGGCTGGGTATTTATTTGCAATGAAATTTCAGGAGTTACAAATACTACACCATTGAGAACATGACAGTGATTTTACAGGCTATTATTTTTGGAACATTGTAACAATTTTAACTCAAACTGTCTACACCTCTTGCAAATATGAGGAGCACAGAAGGGGCTGAATAATATAGTTAATAACACCAAAACTCTAGATTGCTTCCATAGAAGTGTTTAATTAAATAAAAGATAAAAAATCTTCAGTACCAAAAAAATACTTTAAGTACAAAAAACGAGATGGCACCTGCTGTGCAATCACTGAGAGAGAAAAGCCTTGATTATTTCAGTTCCCTTTACACTGAACATTTCAAACATACTTCACAATTATTACTTTACATGAAAGTTAGTATATTACATCTAGAGATGGACCAATCAGCGTTTTGGAGGCCGATTCCGATCGCCAATCACCTTTAAGCGCGATCAGCTGATAGCCAAAACCGATCAAGGGCGGGGCTGTTGGACGCGGTAGTTGGAAACTGATTTATTACCATTTTTAACGAGCCCATGTAATGAAGCATAATATTTTTAACTAAATTAGAAGTTGGTCTCCGGAAGAGCCACATCTGAAAAGTATTTCTATAGGAACAGCAGAGCGGGGATCCAGGTGGAATATTAAGCAGCAGAATGAACGTCTTCTACAGCCGAGAAGAGCTGCTTATCTAGAACTATAAACTCAATCACTCTGGCTATGGTTCCTTTAGATCTCTGGCTGTTTCTGCTGTTGTACTGTTCGTACCGGTCAGCTCTGGTCTGTACGTTTCTCTGGGTTATTAGTTTTGTGCTAGCTGTGCGTGCTAGCTCTGCTGTTTGCTGATACTCACTGTATTCTGCCGCGTACTGTATGCACCGTATCAGATTAGTAGTGTTAAATGTCTTTGTCTTGGTTCCCCCGTGAGAGACCCTGATTTAACTAATTTTACAGATGTTACAATCTGCCCTGGATGAGTCGGAGTCACATACGGTGCCAGACGGACGATGTTTTCTTTCCGCTCATGCGGTGAATGCTTAAACTGTTCTGGCGAAGCCGCTGCTTTAGTCAGTCTGTGGAAAACTAAATGGTATGTATTTCCTAAGTGGTTCAGATAGGAATTGCAGGGAGCTGGCGGGAGGGGGTTTCACGCAGGGCTGTTCTTCCTGTATGAAACGCTAGCTGTAAATACAGCTCATTTGTTTAACGGCATCAATCGGCTCTCGAGATCGGCTAAATTGGAGAAATATCGGGCAATCGCCGATCACATATTTTGATTAAAAATCGGCCGATACCTATACATGGCCGATCGATCCTTCCATCTCTAGTTACATCCAAAATTCTGATGTTTCTCAATGAAAGATCAGTTTTTAATCTATTACAGAGAGAACACACTAACTTTTAGATGGTTTTTTTTTTTTTTATCAGCAAAAACATAGTATTTCCTTTTTTTGCCCAGCATCACTCCTCGCCTCCTTCCTGGAGCTCACTGGAGGCTTATGGCGGCCATATTTCCCTGTTCGCTCAGCCCCTTATTCTCTAAAAACACACACGGTATGACAAGGAAAGGTTTTTCAGAGACCTCTACAATTGCTCAAGGAAAGCAGTTGTTTGCTGTCTTTCTCTTTTGTGTTTGTCAAGTTCTCAAAGTGTTGCCTGAGCTGGAAATGTTTAAGAGTTGTATGAAAGGCAGGCTGCCCATTACTTATCACAAAGGTTGAGCACATCTCAACTAAGCACACATCGACTAGAGAGTGCAGAACGTCTACAGGCTTGGCAAGAATAAACCCACAAACGTCCTAATACGCACCACAGCTCCGATTCACTAATTCAGCTACTAAGCCATTATTGTCCTACTGCTATATTTCCTAAGTCCTGTCTAATGGAAGTGGTGGAGTCACTCTGATTAGCACTTCACAAAGGCGTATTGAACTGCAAAATAGCAAAAAGAAGGAGCCTGTGGAGAAATGTGAGCATTTCACCAAGTCTAATGGAAGATCACAGGATGGGAGGAACTTTAATGGGGGAGAGGGGAAAAAAGCAAGAGCAGTTACTAACGGTTATACACGCACACACAGAACCATACACACCCAGAAATAGGCCTGTGCCGGTAACAGAGATCTCTACGCTACGCTGCATTGCTATTCCGCTCCCAGACTGGACACAGTTAGGGGGCAAAAAGACAAACATCCCTTACAGGATCAATAAAGTACACAGCTTTTATTCTTATCGTTTATTTGGCATTGAAGCTGTCAGTATTTTAGTGGTAAGGGACTCAGTTATGAACGGCACGCAAATTCTACCATCTACAGCGAAGCCTTATAGGCTCCAGTCCTGGGATATATTTCATCTCAAAACACTGTGTACTCTTATTTTATGGTTTCCAGCTTGAATGACACGTCTCCTCGAAACAACATCCTTTGAGGTATGTTTTCTCTATTTTGATGGACGTGTCAGAGATATCACTCAATCAGTGGTGCCATATATATATATATATATATATATATATATATATATATATATATATATATATATATATATATATATATATATATATACAGTACCGCTCAAAAGTTTAGGATCACTTTAGAATTTCATGCAATTTTCATGCAATTCATGCAATTTTCACGCAATTCACAAACAATATTGTCCATTTCACAATTAATTTAAGTGTATCAGATGATTTTTAAAGAATTAAAAAATGTTTGTATTAAAGCCTATTTTTGTATAGAGGCTTATTTTGCATATAGTCCTATTATCAGCAATTCTCAGTCCTCTGTCTAAATCTCCTGGTACGGCCGCCAATCCAAGTTAAGGATGTTATTGGGCTAATTGGTTGTTAGGACACTCTTGCTCAAAAAACATTCTACTAATAAGTGAGCATAAAAAGGAGAACAGCATTCTAGATTAGTTTAGTATCTGAAGCATCAGCAGTTGATGGCTTGCTGACAGACTTAAAATAGCCAGAAAGAAACAACTTTCTTTAGAGATAAATATATATATATATATATATATATATATATATATATATATATATATATATATATATATATATATATATAAACCGTAGCATATATAACAAAGAAAAACAGTGCACACAATGGATTCTAATAAAGTCCTCTAAACATGTTAGAAGACGAGGTTGTTGTAAGTAGTGTTGCAACCACTGGAGAGTTTAGTTCCATCCTATAAGCTGCCCGCTCCTTACATCACTCTAATATATCTGATCCAGCCAGTCAGGGACTTGGGAAGAGGTTCATTAACTGGAGCTCTCTAGAGTTTAAGATCACTGACTCCTTCCTGCTACCTTCTTCTCCAAAGCCACCTCACATGAGATTGGTAGCAACAGTTAATCCTAAAATGCAAACGCCTCACAACATCAGAATGTGCTGTCTGAACTGCTAAGTGTAGGACAAACAGCAGACATCATGCCAGGTCACGCTGAACCAAGTTTACAGGATGGAAATGTTCAAAGGGTGAACGTCTGAGCTTCTTTTAATTGTGGAAGCTGATCCAACAGAGAAAGGAAGCCGTTACTTCCCTGTCATGAAGACGTTTGCTAGTAAATAGATGCAAACCTAATATCAAAACAGGGACAGACCGCTGATCTGACTCTTCTGCTTTGCTATTTTTTTCAAACTATTCTTTGATTTTGAAGTTTGATCTGTCTCGCTGTTAAGAGTCATGCTTATTTGCTTACACCGCTCGCAAAAATGAAAGATGTGAATCATAACCATAGTGACAGGTGTTCAGACGTTGTTGATCTAAAGGTTCTGTTCTCACGTGCTGAGGTGAGAAGTAACTAGTTATGTTTGTTCAAGTACATGAAAAACGTTGATGGCTTTGTACTCTTTTGATCTTTTTTCAAAAAGTAAAACTTTCATTTCTACTCAAGTCTATATAAAAGAGTAAATTAATTTACTTTTTATTCATTTATTAACTTTTATATTATGTTGGGTGTGTCTCAAAACCTAGTGAGCTGCCTACATAGGCAGCTTTTTACGTCATAGTATGCGCTCCCGACATGTAGGCTGTCCCAATTCTTACATACCTTAAACATTCTGTCTACTGAGGAACCTTATTTTCACCTGATTTTAAGGAAGCATCAAACGCTTCGTCAGATTCTCTCTGGTGTTTTAATGTGTTTCTTGTCATATAATCACAAAAGAAAAAAGTATTTTATTTGCAACTTTTCAACAAGTCGTTGACCATTTTGCAGTTTTATTCTCGAGCCATTAGTATTTATGCTAGCGGAATTTTAAGCCTTGGGCTATTGTTTTGAATGCCGGCTGGTAACTTAGCAACCAGCTAAACCACCGGTCGCGTGCTGCAGTGGGCAGGAACAAGCCGCGACGCAGTCTCTCTCTAACTAGAGCGTCTCAGTAATCTGTTTATGAGGAGAGAGGTTAGACAGAACGCTGCCACATAGTCAGTGCCTACTTAGACACTCACTAGGTTTTGAGACACACCCATAATAGCTGTTTTATGATTAGCTTTGAAGCTTTAGCAAAAAAAAGGAAAGAAAGAAAGAAAGAAAGAAAGAAAGAAAGAAAGTCCATCGCAGTTCTATGTTATTCAGTACTTTAACTCAGTATTTTACCCAAGTATCACTACTTTTACTCTATCCACCTCTGCCCACATGCAAAATTATGTTGAGACTGAGCTGGATTAATGTAAGTCACATGACTTCCAAAGTAACTGTTCAGACAGAGGCTGCATACTTGCAGTTCAGACGTGTATCAGATTTTAGTCCAACGTATAAAAGAGGATAAATCAGAATAAAAGAATTCAATGTGTTTTTCTGTGGTTTACACTACACACATATTTAGGCCACAATTACTTGCAGTGTGAGAGCAGCCATAGACATTATCTGGAGGCAGAGGAGAACTGAGATCCCTTTCATGATTGAGATTCTGTAAGTGAACCTTTTTTTTTTACCTTCTCACATCTGAGTTGTCTGATCTTGGTGCAGTGGTTTTCACTCTACCAGTCAGACATCGCACGTCTTAGCCCAACACACACACACACACACACACACACAGATCTGCATATCTGCTGTGGAGATATGAATAAACTCTCTGTATAAATCACACTCTGTCACACACGCTCTCTCTCTCTCTTTCTCTACGCTGCTCTGCATTTTCAACGAATGCAGGTGCATTTCAGAGCAATCAATCACTCACCCTTCAGTAATTCAGTGACTTATATCCTGCACATGTAAAAGTCTGAGGAACTGAAATGATCTATAATAACATCTCACATATTTTGATGCTCAAGATTGGAATATGTTTCCAATGCAATGCGAACTACTGTGGCAAGCTGGGAGATAAGTAAATGAACATGTTATCAGGATTCAGCAGTGGAATGCAGCAGCTATGTTTCTGCCTTAATACTTTCCAGGTATAGCGTACAAGTAACGGACATATGGTAGATTATCTCTATTGGGATGCAGGTAGCGTGTTTTAAGAGCCAATATAAGCCAGATCCAAACTAAACATACAAGAGCCGCTTCTGTAATTGGCATTTGTATACCAACTGGTGCATTCATACCCAGTGGCAATCATGATGCAAATAATACAAGTAATTGCATTTTGTTCTTTTTCATCACTCTCGCCAGTTTTATTTTTCAGCCAACCAATCAAACACGCTATTGTTCCATTAGAAGAAAGCACTATTAGCATTCATTAATTTGCTATTATTCCGTAAAATGCAATTACAGGGCGTCTTAATGTGGTGATACATTGAGTGTGACAACGTGAGAAAGCTGCTCATTTAAAAACTCTGGAATGACCCCAACGTCAAATATGAAATTCATTAAATATAAAAAAAAAATCCCTGGCGATCTAGAAAATGAAGTGTTTTATGAATAGTTTAAACATTTGTGGGATTAAGAATTACCCTCTGTGTTTTTTTTTCTTCAAACCCCAACTCTCGTCTCTCATAGAATTGTAAATGTGCACAATGCCCACTCACTGCCTCTCTATCTCACTGACATTCAGCAGGGATGCTGATATTCTCTGAGTAGCTGAAATCTATCAAAAGGCTTAAATGTGTTTCACAGCCTAAAATACTATTCATTTCAAACAGCAGTTCAGAGTAACTGAAAACAGACACACACACATGCACTGCTTGTTCTTGAGCTTTTCTGAAAAACTGTGTTACTGTTACAAAATCCAGAAGTACTCAGACATCCTTTCAAATTCTACTATATAGGAGCAATATAGAAGATTTAGAGCTTGAAACATTCCAAAATAAACACAAATGTTCAACAGAATGTGAAGAAATAACCCTTTCAATGCTATGTCAAACACATCTATGTATTGTGTTGCAGAGATATCCACTGAATTTGCCAACCAGCTAGCCCGGCCCATCCTGTCTCATAATACAGCTTTGTACCTCAATAGTGACATCATTTCTTTATTTATTTACTTATTTATTTACTGTCTCTCTGTCATTCTCTGTGTGTGTTTCTCCCTCTGTATCTCTCTGTATGCATCTGCAAAGAGCTTGTCTATTAGAACTTGTCTACGAGAGCCAGTAATGGGCTTACAGAGCGAAGAGAGTTGAGGCCCACGCTGCGTGCTGTTGTCCTCCTGCTGCCTCTAAAGACAGAATACACAGGCACCGGCCTCAGACAGCCATGCGAGACTGAGGTGATTGCAGCAATGTAACAGTGAACTGTGGGTGACTTGCACATGTGGGACACACTGACACACATCACAGTAACTAAAAGTACTGCAAAGCTACTGCCAGGATAAGATCAAGAAACGAAAAGCCTCAAAACGTAGTCTACTGCCGTTACCTGCTGCACACCCTGATCTGTCCTCACCTCCTCCAGGTAAAAAACATAAGCAAGACAGCATCCTGCTGACAGGTCCTAGTGCTTTATCTCAGAAATGACACAGGCTGAACACTACTGCTGTAGCCTCAGGGGACAGTGCCACTTCTTCTGCCTAGCAAGACACTCCTCATGGTGAAAGAGACACAGAGGGAGACCGTCTTGCCTCAACTTCGTTTAGTCCCTTCACACTCATGCTTACACACAAATGGGTTTCTTTTGCCACGTTTGGTTCCCTGAAGAAATTTTAACGGATATTTTTCTACAAATTAGAAATCTAAACAGTAGTGTACAATCAGACACAGCAGTGCTACCAGAGGTTTCGAACCCCTTAGTGGCACTGCTGGACTGGGAATAGTCCACCAACCAATAATGTCTAACCAACAGCATCCTGTGTGCAGAGTCATGTGACCAGTGATGAAGGACTAGTGGGTGATAAACTCAAACTCTGCGGGAACAGAACTATACAGACCTATTGTTTCTAACACCTATCTACAAGGTGGACCAGCAACGTGGAAATGTCTAGAGTGGAGACCAAATAATAATAATAATAATACCTGCTGTGCAGTGGTCCTGTGGGTGTCCTGACCACCGAAGAACAGGATTAAAGGGGAACAACAAAGTAAGCAAAACAGATGAACCACATGCTGTAATTGTAGAATTAAAACGTGATCCTATATGATAAGTGGAAAATAAGATGGTGTTCTTAATAAAGTTCTTATTAAATGTATATAAATCCCTAAACTACGTTCCATTCTCCAGCATGAATTCAACTTCGACATGAATGGGTGGGGCTAAGCTGCTGCAGATGGACTATCTGGACATATTTAAAAATACAATATGCAAAAAGAATAATATGTTATTTGCCACAAAATAAATCTATATATGAGCCACATGTACTTAGAAATACATATATTGAGGCAGTGTTCCATGATATGTTTCTTTAAGCCCCCATAAAGCAATGGTTCTGTACCAATTACAAGCTTTGTAACCATTTAGGAATCTTTATTTTGGAAAGTGTACCACGGCATCGCTGAGAGGAAAGCAATCGGGTAGGAAGAACAAGTACGGAGAGGAGGGCTGCTGATGCAATCAAATCAAATCCTCAATAAGAAGTGAATAAAAGTGAAGATGTGACCGCCGTGTCCTCTCCAGCTGAAGGCAGATAAGCCCGTATCAGAAGCTGCTGCCTGGGCGCTCCCTGTAGCCAGAGGCAGCAAATACAAACGCTACTCTGCCACCGCAGCCCACATGCTCTGACCTTTCAGACAATCCTCATGGCTGCATGGGATTAGCTCCCAGGTTCGCTTGGCAGCAAGGAGAACAGGGCAGCAGCAAGACTACACATACACAACTGTCTCCACTGCTTTGTCTGAAGAGACCACATCAATGTGTTCCTCATACCTGAAAGACCTGGTGGACATTGCTGGCCCACAGCTTATCTACCAAGGAATATCAACATGTGCTTTTAATATGTGTAAAGGGATTTTACTGACAATGTAGTACTCTATATTTAAAGAAGCTACACTCCCTCTCAAAGATCTAGGAATGCTTTTTTAAAAAAATCCCTTCATAAAGCAAATAAAGCAAAGCTGAATTAACATCCTTTCCACATAGATAAATCATACTACATCATCACCTGGCTTTTCTGTTAACTTACTTTCTGCAATACTTGTGTTGATGTTATATTTCATATTAATGAGAAAATCATGACAGTTTTCACATGACATGGATACTTGATGCATCTGTGGTCGTTATAATGATTGTTTAACAAGAGCCATCATCGTGTCTGCCATTGGCTACCTGTCCTTGAAGGAGACCTATTATGGTAATTCTCAATGTTGGTAATTTTATTTTTGAGAATCTACTACAACAGGCTTCAATCTTCCCAACACACAATATTATTCTCATAATGTCTTATCTGTATTCACCCTCTGTCTTAAACACCTGTATTTAATTCCAGCCCCCTTTAAGGCCAGTATGCTCTGATTGGTCAGCTTACCGATTCTGTTCTGATTGGTCTACCACCAAAGCGGTTCCGCCCTTATACAGCCTCTAGTTGTTGTGTGTTGTGTGAGGGTGTGCCAAGCTTGCTGGTAGGTGAGCTATGAGGATTGTGCTATGAGATGACATCACCTTGTAACACAGAAAATGGCTGGAATAATAATAATAAGAGTGGTTTCTGCCTCTTCTGGTAAGTATTTTGGGCTTTATAATTTAGGAGACTGTTTATATATTCAGGGAGAGGAAAAAAATGGGTATGCATAGGTCCACTTTAAACGATCTCGCCAGGAGCAGGACCTTCAACATGACTGACGAGGTTAGACTATGCCTTTGAAGCAGTGCTATTTCTTCATTCAGTCATGTTGGACTGATTCGACTCGACGCTACACAGCTGCTCACTTCAGGTGCAAAGTGGTGTTACATGACAGTATGCGCCAGGGCTAGCTGGTTACCAAGATATGCTCAATAAATATCTTTCCAACACAGGTATCTTTGATGTGTGTGAAAACTGTTATTTTTCATTATCACATTCTGATGATATTCTTGGAACTACATTCTTACAAATTCCTTTAAAAGCACAGTTGTTTTTACCTCCGAGGTAGGCTAGACACAAGGTGACTCATAGCTCATATGTGGCCCATTCTATTGACAGTGCCTTTCTATGAAGGTTATACAAGCTGTATGTGCATAGCTAAACACTTGGGTTGACACGGTTACGTGTTTTTAGTTCTTGCCGTAGAACCAGAGTGGATGTTTTACTCCTTAGCTCTGGGGCTAAAGCTAACTGCTCTAGTGTAATACACACATTCATAGGCTATTGTTACACAGCGAGTCTCTCCGGAGCAGCCAGAGCTTTCCAGATATTACTCAGCTTCCAGCAGTCGAGCCAAACGGAACTAAAGAGAGAATAAAGAGAACAGTCACTACAGCATATCAGCGTTTTTGTCTCTCGCGTCGCACACGCTGTTTCTATTTCTCTCTCGCATCACGCACGCTGTTTCTATTTCTCTCTCGCATCACGCACGCTGTTTCTATTTCTCTCTCGCATCACGCGCGCTGTTTCTATTTCTCTCTCGCATCACCCGCGCTGTTTCTATTTCTCTCTCGCTTTCTCTCTCAATTTTACTACAACGTGATAAAAACCCAAGCGTGAAGTGAGCCACTCTCTGTAACTGCAGCGAACATGTCGGCTGTGTGGAAGTATTTGTTTAATATACTTCTTAATAACTCGTTAGTTTTGGGTATTAAGACATGTATGTTACACTCTTTCAGCAGTAATATGGTCATACTGTATTTTTTGGGGGGGGCAGATAAAAATATTTAGTTTTTTCTTGTTAAGTCAGTGTTCAATAAATGAGGTTAAGTTCAGAAATGTTGTGCATCCACTTGTTATTAATAGTGTGACATTTTAGCAGCAAATAAAGCGGAAAACTTCTAGATATTGGTTCTAAAAATTGTCCCAAAAAATCGGCAGCCCATATCGGACATGGGCTGACCCTGACCTCTAAACATCAGCATCGGCTATAGAAAAACCCATATCAGTCGATCTCTAGTCAGAAATGGACCCACCTTATAGTGTCTGAATTCAAAAAGAATTACCTTTGCCAACTGACAAAAAGAACATGCTAAGTTTTATAAAACATTTTCAAAAATTTGTTTGACTGAATCTGCTGAATGAGCAAGAAAGAGTTTTTTTTTTTTTAAGACCAGTAATTCTCCTATCATAGTCACATCACCTTGAACACTCCTCGTGTAATCTTGCACTATCTGGGGCATCAGCTCACTCAGACCTCCTGGGAGGACTTCACTGCAGGAGTGTCACCACGCCAAAATTGTGTCTCAACGGGTAGGATCTTTTTGCTGACCCCTCTTCATGCAAGAAGGTGTTAGTAGATCAGCTACTTCATTGTCCCATCAGTGACGCTCCCAATGCAGTGCTCCTGGAGCCCTGGGGACTCGGACCAGAGTCCAAAACATGGGCTAACTGTAGCAGCCCTGACAGAATTCTGAAGCTAGTGTATATACAACTACACAAGGGCTCTCAGTATATTTATACTATACAGATGACAAGCTTCTAAATCTTGCTGAGGCTTTGCAGGGCTACCTATGTGCTGGTAAGCATTGAATATGGTTACATAATCTAAACACTTGGTTATGTAATCTGAATGCATGCGCATTTGCAAGCTCTTTTCTCCGTATTCACTTTGTTAATTGGTTCAAGCTGTGCTCTGAGTTGCACTTCAGTGACCTACTGTGACGGCTCAAACAGTCGATAAGCTTGTGAGAAAAAAAAAACATACAGTTAAAAAAATAAACAAAATTAAGCAATTCACACCTTTTCTGTTAGTTGTGCTCAGTAAGCATTATTTATTCAAAGACAAATAAGACACTTGCTCTACAGATCTGAAAGGTATTTGCTGGTTTAAGGGACCCTGGCCAGGCACTGTAGCGCAGCATTTTAATTACATAGTTTGAGGCAAATATCCCTGGAATCAAAATCAATAGTGATAACTCAGCATAATAAGCCATTCAACAAGAAGCAGCCTTAAACAGTGGACACTTTTCTTTCCCCTCCAAAAACGAGGCTCAGAGAGTGACAGGAGAGTGTGCGTATATAGGGTTTGAAAAATCTAGTCTGTGTCACTCCCGTTAGCTCAAGCAATTAATCAACGCTACATTACAACCAGACACAAACCTGAATCAAACCCAACTACACTGTTGCTGCGCATTTACCAGTGGCTGTTCAAAAAGTGCTACCACATCAGGAAAGGCTTTCAAACAACAATGATGACATGATACACCTAGTGAAATATAAAAGTCTGCACACAATTGCAATCTAATAGAGTGGAAGAAAAGGCCATCTCCAAAGAACAAAACTATTAACGCCCTATAAACATCACATGCAAACCTTCTCCAAGATATGTTTAGATTAGGGCAACCATGGCAGGACACCCCACTTTCATACAGTCCTATCGTTCGATGCTGACAATGAATTTTGTTGGGGTTTTTTGGGGGGTTTTTTTGGGATGCAACTATTAAACCACAAATTGGCAGCTCAACCATATTGCTTATCAGCTTTCTATAATAATTAACTACCAACTGATGACAGACAAATCTTAAGCACAACTAATATTACTTTATAGCACCAGGTCAGAAACTTGACCCATAGCATGTCTCAATTAATGTGTTTCTTTAATTTACATGCATCTGTACCAATCCAACAAATGAAAACACACACAATTTACATTCTGTTTGTTGTAGCCAAACTTCTGAAAAGTTTGGGGCCAGTTGAAATTCCTCCAGTCAAATAACTCAAATAGCTCAAATAACTGTTACTAGGGCGCTGACTGACTGTTACAGCCCTAGCTGGTATTGTTCTGGGACAGTTCTTGAATGTTTTAAGCTTTATTTGGATTAGTCAATAGAATTTCATTTTTGATACAGAGTGATGCTGATGGGGTGACATTAACAGGTGAAATGGCTCATGAAAAGCCATTTTCCTCTGCTTCAGGAGAGCATTTAGAGGTGGAATTTATAGTTCTGCCCAGGGGGGCTGATTGGCACGCGCTGGCCTTGATGGCACGGTTTCAGTGCTTCCTGATTGGTAATTTTGAGATAACCCCGCAGCGGCCCGTGCGCGCTATAGCTAGCTGTTATGTCACGTGGGCGCGTAGAAGAAGCAGATCCATTGCCAAAGCACAACTAAAGAGGTTTTTAAAAGGCTGATGGATGGATGCCAAGCCGAGCCATCACAGAGATGACATAAATCTCACTCGGATGGTGACGAGGCGCAGAGGAGTGGAGGGGTGGAGGGGTGTTGGGGTTGGGGAGTCACGCCAGAACAGGAGGCGGCGGTTTCCCCTGCTCGAGACTTTAACATGGCCGTGATTAACTGTCAATCCCCAGCCTGGCCAATGCTGCTCCGTCTCAATTAGACTCACTCATCATTCTGACAGGCTCCTCGCCCGCAACCTTGAGCTCAGCCCGAAGACCAGCCACACACACTTAAGGGGGAGTTCTAGATGCACACATTACAACACACTAGCCACTAACCACACCACGCAGAGTGATGAGAGGAAAAAATTATGACGGCATTAAAATGAAGACGTAGGTGTTCGCTTTAGCCGGTAACACATGCACTTACATTACATTAAATGGAGTGAGAGAGTAATATTTTAACACCAAACCAACCTATTCCGAATGTAAAGTGTGGATATGGGCTGAGAATCAGGCTACCTAAAAGTGGAATTCTGTGGAAAACACACTGTACTAAAGCTATAATGGTGAATGTCATACTTTCCAAAAATGGAAATGCTCCCAAGTAGCACACTCACCTGGGTTTAGTTTTTTTTTCAGTTCTTCATCTTACTTCACTTTTCCAGCAGGAAACTGGAAAAATAACAATAGTTCAAAATCTTCAGCTGAAGCACTCTCCACCCAGCAAAAAGGCTCTGAAGTGCTTTTCTGCTATCGAGGCTTTCTCTCGTTGTCGTTTCTGTTTTTTTCTTCTTTTTTCTCTTTTTTTGTTCCTCTACAGAAACCGAGCCTTTCAGCCAGTGTTTTTGTTTAACCTGGAAGAGACAGTGTCTGAATCGATCGCCACTTCAGCTCAGAGTGAACACAGTGAATTATTTCTCACCTTGGCTGAAGCATGGCTGTATAAGGCTGCATGCGCTGAAGTTCAGCGTGCAGCCACACAGCAGCAGCCCTGGACACAGTAGTCCAGCCACAACCCCAGGTGGAGCCACCTGACTCCACCACAAACAATCCCACACCCTCGCGCACTCCCCGGCTGATTCTTTCTCGTTCTTTTTATGCCTACCCACTAGTCCCTGTGATCACTGCTGCCTGAGACTGCTGCACTGCCTTATGGGAATTAATTACAAGAGGCTGAGGAAAAGAAGGCTAGCTGAGTCTCCCTCTGAGAAGAAGCTCCTTCTGACAGCATGTCACAGACAGAAACAGGCTGACACAGAGGGTGGGACGCTCTGATTCAACACACCCTCCATTATTATCCACTCAATGAGGTCAAAGACAGAGCAACACATAACAGTCTGTGTATGATTTAGTCTAAGCAAAGGCCAATATGACACAGACCTGCTTCAATGCTTTACGAGAACGATGCATCTTCTAGCATAAAGGATGGATAGAGCCTCTTGGCTTTCGCTGAAAGAGTCAAAATCAAGCAACTACAAAATAGAAGATGAAACAGTTAGCCAGGGAATATGAATTGCTGTCTTTCTCTATTTTTTAGTTGAGGTATTTGCAGAGAAACTGGATGATGGCTGGAGAAAAGATGTACAGCCACCCAGCGAAAGCCTCCAGGACCACAGGATTGCGCTGTTTTCCAGCTAATGCCGTCAGCAAAACCACTGGGCAGCAGCTTTCCACTTATCAATATGAGTGGACAATAAATCTGCTCAGCGCCATCTTGCCTCCAAACCACATTATGGTGACACAATAATAATTAATAAAACCTCCTTCAGAGATGTACGTCCCTCTTTGCTTCTGTATAGACCTTCCTTTGGCAGAAACCACATAATAAGCCCTCCAGCTAAAACCTGAATTAACAAGCTGAGCTTTTGTAGAGGTACCTTTAAGAAGTACACACAGCCTTCGGTCCTCCAGTCCCCTCTCAGTCCTGTTATGCCAACAGCTAACAACTGGAAGCTGGGGGATCCTGATGCCATGCCTTCCACCAGATAAGGAGCTGGCTAATACTGGAGCGGGAAATAACTTGGGCAGGCGATTAGATGCAGGTTTCATTTTCCAGTCGAACCCAAGTCTCATGCATATTCCATTAAAAAAGTCTGGATTTATGCAAAACGTACAGAAATTTGATTTATAGATCCCCACCACCCCCCACCGGTTTGCTTGAGCACATGATATTGAGTTACTTCTGTGCCCACAGCTATGTATAATAATTGGGTCACCAAAATCCCCTATTCAATGTTCTGAAATTAAGCCTTGGAGCACTTAGGATCTGCTAACACTATTGCTGTTCCTGTGTTACGTTACTGACAACCTGCTGCATTGCTCCATGTTTCTGATGTTTCATGGGATGTTAAAGTTTGGCGCTTCAGAAGAAAGCTGACTAGTGCCAAGGGACTTAACACTTGTCTGAAAGGCAAGAAAAAAAATACAAAGACTCTTTTCACTTGCCTGTTTTTCCAGTCTTGCACATTGCACAGATAATGGAAAGTTTTAAATTAAGTGTGGGACCATTTTTAGGATATGCTTTGCACAAGTGGCTCTTTGAATTTCATTCTTATCTATGCAATGAGACTGAGACTACATCCTGCTCCTAGCGCAGCCAAGAAAGAGACAAAAGACATTGCCTAGCAGTATGGAGGGAAAAGCCTGGCCCTGAACTTCAGGTTTGAGTCCCAACTATGGAGCAGCAGGAGAAGCAGGGTGAGAAGCTCGGAAAGCCTTCATGGCTGATAGTTCAAAGAGAAGATGTGATGACCGTATTTCTACACAATAAGTGAGAGACATGATAGACTGGAATCTGTGTATGAGGGTCTTACTGATGTGATGAAGTGGGAAAAGGAGCCAAAAATGGATAATAACAGTCAATATAAAATACTGCAAAAAAAACAACAACAATATATATATATATACTACCGCTCAAAAGTTCACTTTAGAATTTCATTTCATGCAATTTTCATGCAATTTATGCAATTTTCATGTAATTCACAAATAATATCACAATTAATGTAAGTGTATCAGATGATTTTTAAAGAATAAAAATGTTTGTATTAAAGTCTCTTTTTGTATAGAGGTTTATTTTGCATATAGTCCTATTATCAGCAATTCTCAGTCCTCTGACTAAATCTCCTGGTACGGCTGCCAATCCAAGTTAAGGATGTTATTGGGCTAATTGGTTGTTAGGACACTCTTGTTTAATTGTGATGCACAGCTGAAAAACATTCTACTGATAAGTGAGCATAAAGGCAGCAAAACATTCCAGGTTAGTTTAGTATCTGAAGCCTCAGCAGCTGATGGATTGCTGACAGACTCAAAATGGCCCGAAAGAAACAACTTTCTTTAGAGACCCGTCAGTCCATTGTTGTGTTAAGGGAGGAAGAAAATTTAAAATGTAAAATTTCCATTAAAACAAGAAAATTTCACTGTGATCCCAAACTTTTGAGCGATAGCATATATATATATATATATATATATATATATATATATATATATATACAACGTATATACAATAAAACTAATAATAAAGGTGATGTACTGACAGATATATGTATCTATTTATATTAAATTTGGTTGTTTTATCAATTGGATTTTCTAAACTTACATTGTAAATGTATTAAATTGGTCAGAACCCACATTTCCTGTGGATCTACATTCGTTTATATTGCTGTCTGCAAAAGGAAAGGCATATTTTAAAAAAAGGAATAAAACTTTTCCTGACATAAATATTTGATTGAACGGCAGACATGCACTGACTACTGAACTTCCTGATTTTCTTAATGAATGCAATCTAATGGATTACTATATTATTACTACACATCATGAGCAGCTACATAAGGCTAATAAGGACATGCACAGAAACTGGTATTTCAGAGAAATCTCAACACCAGCAAATGCACACATTCACACTCCACACAGACACCCCGTCTCCCCCCCTCTCTCTCATTTTTCCCTGGCGTTTTTTCTCTCTGGGTAGAAATGTGTTCTCTATCTCCTGGATGATGAGGCACAGTAGGAGCATCAATCACAGCAGTGCATCTACGTAAATGGACCCGTCTTTGATATTACCCGAAGAGACAGAGAATTTGCTCGTGTTTCACTCCATATTACAGTCAGCCACCAAGCATGATCAGAACAGAGTCGAAAAGCTGTGAGGATGTTGCTCTGCTGCCGGCACCATTTGAGTCTACAGTGATTAGCGCAGGCACTCACAAACCTACAGATGTTTATGTACAGCTGTGGCTGCACAGCACTCACAAACACATTCTCACATAGGTATGGTGCATCTGTGGGCTTATGGGAGCGCCCACTCACCATTCTTAAAACAAACAAAACACAACACACACTCCTCACACTCCTCCTGCACATCTGCTGTTCCCCATCTCTGCTAGCTTACTGCCCATAAAGCCACACATTCATTCCACTGGCTTATAGCAGTGGGTCCCAATCTCAGCACTGCAGTCCTAACCCAGTACATGAGGGGCTAGTTAACCCTTAGAAGTTATAGCAGGTAGCACTGGCAATAAAAAAGCATGGTACAGCAAGAGAGGACATGTTTTATTCAAAAAGTTATAGTCGTCCGGTCAGTTTGGTCTGCAGAAACATCGCCTTTAACATTATTTGCCACCTTTTTTGTTACTGCTCTATAAACGTAACGACGTGAAGGCTCAAATCTGTCAGTACAAAATGCAAATGAAATGTAATTCATTGCGTGCCTATATGCGAAATTAGTGCATTTATAACTGACTAAATAATAATAATAATAACATAAACAACATGCAGCCACTATTGCAGTCACTGGACCTTAGTAATGAAATGTGAGAATGTGTGTATTAGCATTCATTTAATTTTATGGTCAGGTTAAAGCTGAATTACTGAAGGCAGTAAATATATTCAGATGAAGCTCATTTAGTCCACTCACAGCTGCAAAGCACTGCTTTTTAAATAAAAAAATAAAAAAATATCTCTCTTTACAGTTCAAATTAACCCTGATTGACAGCTATAGTAAATATATATTCAATTATATAACAACACAAAGTAAAAAAAACTCTTAACTTCTATAGTTTATTTAACTGACTAGGATAAGAAACCACTGACTTATAGTCTGTATCTGTTTCTTGAAGCCTCATGCTTCAGTCCTACCAAACACTGTAAGTGACTGAGTTTCTATGAGATTCTGGGAAACAATTTCTATGGATTTGCATGCAACATGGGAAGAGCAATCGGATATCTGTCTGTCTAACAGAGACGCGTTTACGTGGTCAGGTGTACATGGAATCTTCTAAACCTTGTAATCCAAACCAAAATCCTATATGGACATCATCTAGGTAGGCACATGAAATGACCAATGCAAAAAAAAGCTCTTAGAATGGCCGCACATAATCACAGCACTGAAGAACTCCTTCACCTGCCTGGTCTGAGACTACAGTCTGTTGAGTGCAAGTGTTTGCTGCTCCACGGAGAGCCGAGAGTGCATATCAGTGTGAGGGGGAGCAATAGCCGTCCTGCTGGGGATGACGCACAAGCAACTCGGCCATGACCAAATGTCAGTGGGACCTTTCATGTACACCCCAGCTCACCTCGGTCAGATGCCATCAACTACAATTACAACTGCTCCATCTTGGCTGGCGTGAGATGCATTGCAGACACACTGCTGAGGCAATTTAGATGAAAGTGCAATTATTTATTTATTTAATCATTTATTTATTCTTTCTATTGGAAGATATCTGGCTATATGAGACAACAAACAGAGGCTTGACTAATTAGACTTAGTCGGTATTAACTCTTTCATGCATAGTTTTCACACACACTGCTGCTCAAAAGTTTGGGATCACAGTGAAATGTTCTTGTTTTCAATGGAGTATCTTCCTTCCTTAACACAACAATGGACTGACGGGTCTCTAAAGAAAGTTGTTTCTTTCTGGTCATTTTGAGCCGGTCAGCAAGCCATCAACTGCTGATGTTTCAGATACTAAACTAACCTAGAATGTTGTTCTCCCTTTTATACTCACTTATTAGTAGAATGTTTTTCAGCTGTGCATCACAATTGAGCAAGAGTGTCCTAACAACCAATTAGCCCAATAACATCCTTAACTTGGATTGGTGGTCGTACCAGGAGATTTAGACAGAGGACTGAGAATTGCTGATAATAGGACTATATGCAAAATAAGCCTCTATACAAAAATAGGCTTTAATACAAACATTTTTATTCTTTAAAAATCATCTGATACACTTACATTAATTGTGAAATGGACAATACTGTTTGTGAACTGCATGAAAATTGCATGAAATTAAATTCTAACGTGATCTTAAACTTTTGAACGGTAGTGTATATGTTGATTTCAGGACATTTTTGGTAAACTACATTCTATGTAGCTGCTTTTGTATCTGCTGTGATGACACAATTCATCAGGCTTTCTTTGATAGCAGTCAAAGATGGGGCATGAGTTCCTGACCACCAAAGGCGGTTTTAGCGATCAGATCACAGAGCATCTCTGTGACACCCAGTTTACACCTACAGTGCTGTCAGCTTGATCAGATGCTTTCCTTCTCCGTGTAGTGGACATCTTTCAACAAGCATGCAAACAGAGTGAAGTCACTGGCGTCCCTGGCAAAATGAGCCAAGTGTGTTAAAGGCTAGAGACACATAACCTACATCTAACATGCAAAAGCGATTCCTGAACACACTGAAATATATTTTGAAATAGATGAGTTTTCACAATAACAAGACCACGTGGTAGTGAAGAGCCCCGAAATTAAGTGGAACGTCAGTTTTAACTTGGAGCTTTGCTGACAATCCCTAAAGCTTAACATCTCTTCCTGTACGCTCAGTTTAAAGCCTACAAATTGCCAAGAATGTTAAGCTTAGCAAAGACTTTAGCGGCTATGAGTTTCATATTTCTGACATGTTTTCAAAATAAACTTTGCAGCTTATCGGGATATGCATCTCGCTAAGACAGGAAGCCTCTAAGGACGAGTATTTCAGGAGAGTACAGATGTGACTTAAGGAGAGGAGCGGAAGGTGAAATCTGCTGCGCTGCTCTGCTGTGAGTGAACCAAAAAAAATTCAATCACATTATGCGGTATAACTTCAGGACTTAGTGCTTTTAAGAAAGTTGAGATCAGATGCTGGTTGAGAAAGCCAAGTGTTAAGAATTTACAGAGTGCATACAGTACTGTACAAACATCAGAGATCTTATTTATCAGAGGATTAGATATATAGTAATCCACTTGTATCCGGTGTATATAATAAGTGAAATAAAACAAAACAGGACTTTAAAAAATGCTTAAAGGAACAATTTGTAAGATGTCCAATTTATATTCCTAATAAATAAAGGACAAAAGGTTTTGTGTCATTCAACCCATGTAGTACAAAACAAGCTAATGCACAGTCCCACCTTCTCCCTCTTCACTCCTTACCGGTAAAGTTACAAGTTCAAAACTTCTTCATTCCTTTACTCGCCAAGAACATCTGCAGTGGTGGAAAAACCAACACCCATGTTACGCCTTGTTTTGCTTCTGTTTACATCCACCAGTCACTTCATTAGGTAGACCTCCCTTTATCTACACTCACCATTCACTTGATCAACTCCACTGACCATATAGCAACAATCAGTTACACAATTACAGACCGTAGTTTTTTTGTTTCTCTACATACTTTGTTGATCTGCTTTTACCCTGTTTTTCAGTGGTCAGGACCCCAACAGGACCACCACAGAGCAGGTGTTAGCTGGGTAGTGGATCATTCTCTGCAGAGAAGTTGTGTGTTAGTGTGTGTTGTGGTGGTACATGTGGATCAGATGCAGCACTGCTGACTACAGACTGTGTCTCTATAAGACAGACTAACAAGGTAGGAGTGTCTAACAGAGTGGACAGTGTGTGGACAAAACTTCAGCAGCACTGCTGTGTCCAATCCACATGTACCAGCACAGACACATTAACACGCCATCACCATGTCGGTGGCACTGCAGTGCTGACAATGATTCACCACCCTAGGGTGGTCCTGTGGGGGTGCTGGTACGTGTGGATTATATGCACTGAATCATATGAACTACAACCTGCAGTTGTAGAGCTACAAAATTCTCCTACGTGGTAAATGAAGCTGATAAAATGAGTGTAGAAACAAAGAGGTGTATCTGGTAATGTGGCCCGTGGGTCTATATCAGTTCTTTTATTTGCTGCTGACTGTGGTTTCTTACTGGAAGCAGGTGGCGGTGGTGATAACGGTCTCTTACCAAGAGCTTTAGCCGTTGATGCATAATGGTCTCTTTCATTAGCTACCTGTCCTTAAATGATCTAACTGGCAGCAGGACCTTCCGCACAATTAACAATATGTTATCATTTGCCATCAGAGCAGCAGTGCTACTTCTTCATCCTCTTATGTTGGACTGAGGGCAGGCTTGACTTGAGGTACAGAGTACTATTACAGATAGGGCAGGCGGGGGCGAGCAAGATAGCATGCTAACTTCCACATTTCTTTACATTCAGTTGATAACGTGAGTTTATTTTGTTTAAGCTAAAATCACACCCTTTAAAAAATCAAATAATGCCTTACTAGGCCACCAAAACTGCCAGCATTCAATAAACAGTTATTCACCTCTAAAGCCACTCTGAGAGAGAAAGTCAAGCTTCACTTTTGCTTCAGATGTGAAAAAAAGGTGTTTCTATCAATTCTTCCACTGTAAGAAGACAATTCAACACTATGCGTCTGTAAGGATGTAAACAAAAGAAGAAAACACGCAAACCTAAGCTGGTGGTGTTCTCAGAAGTAAAACATTCAACCAACTTCTCAGACCGAACTTTTGAGGCATGTAAATTATCCCTGCGGATTTCTTTGAAACATTCAAAGTAAGTCTCCCCAAAGAACAGAAGCCGTGCTAACAGTGTGGACAATTAAAATGATATTATATGTAGTTGCGGATGCCTCAGTGTAATTTTCTGTTAAATATTTGTTTGCTGCTCTCTTTCTTGAGTTGAAAAAACTAATAACATAATCACTGTTTTGTAAACTGTGGCATTTAAATAAATTAGGGTGTACTCTGATTTTTGCTTAGTACTGTGAGTGTGAGTGTGTGTGAAAAAGAGAAAGAGAGAGAGAGAGAGAGAGAGAGAGAGAGATATTCAGGTATATTCAGGCGGCAGCAGCAGCATTAGAGAGAAAGCCTTTGAACTGTTGAGCCAGTTAAGCCTTCAAACTCAGACACAGACAAGCCACTCTCACAGCTGCATCCCACGACAAGCCTGTGTGTGTGAGTATGTATGCATGTATGTATGAATCCCTATCAAGGTTTCCTTTATTCCCCCACTTCACATTCAAAAAGCATCCTCAAAAATTTTTCATAATATGTGGGAGTGTTTTAAGCCCCCTCGAGTTCACTTTGAAGTGCTTCACTGCAATGTCTTCACGTTTGCAGGGTTTCTTATTTCTCTGGATGGGGGGGGGTGAGGTGTAGGAGCTTGGAAGGGACGTTAGACCAGATTAAATCCAGTGGAGACAGGATGTAGAGCGCTTGCTTTCTAATTAATTGTCTGGCATGTTTGGCCAATAAATCCTGGTTATCTTCCTCTCTAATCGTGGCAGAAGACGACAGCGGAGCTTCTCAGACCCCTCCGAATGTAAAAAGGGCTGGGAGTAATGAAAGTGGAGAAATGTTTCCCTACTTCTGCTTTTCGCTGCTCCTCAACTAATTCAATTAAAGCCAAGAGACTAGCACGTTTCATTAGAGCAGCAGGGTGATGGGAAGTTGGAGCTTAATTGGTCTTCTGCAGCCCCTCCGAGAGACAACACAGTGTGTAGCCCCCGGTGCATTGTGTCCCTGGAGAAGGGTAGTGTGTGACGGGTAGGAGTTGGCTCTCTGGCCTCCCTGCAGGCTGTTCGAATAGCAGGCTGTGGCAGTGATGGGCAGCAGTCACACAGAGGCTCTGTCTAATGAGGGCTTGGGCTGGCTGGCGATGGTGGGCGCTGACCCCTGAGTGGAACAACAGGGTGCAGAAAGCCTGGAGAGGTGCGCTGGTTTGGTCTCCATTCAGCTGGGCTTGACTAAGCAGAGTTCAACAAAGGGGGAAAGTCCCGGAGCTCTGATTAGCAATGTGGAGGCTTTAAATGACCCGAAACAGAGACAGGAGACAATGCCATATCATGTCAACATCTACCTAGAGAAATGGACAGAGACAGAGGAAAAGCAAGAACTAATAGAGAAAAACTGCTAGAGGAGTCTCTTCACTGTAGTAGGTCCAGAGCTGCTCTCGTGCTAGAACACTATAGCAATGTGTAAATGCAGCAGCTCCTGGTAGCAGCACTTGTTTCTCAACACTTGAACAGAAATCCAACAGTTTTCCACACCTGGCAGAGTAAAATAAGAGGCAAAAACAGAAAAAAACATAAACCTGTTATAGGTGTTACTGGTAAATTTTCGGTCAAGCGCTTGAACACGAAAAAAGAAAAAAGAAAAACAGCACTCAATCACTTGAAAATGAAGAATGAATAGTCTGACGCATGCATGAAATTTATATTGCGCTTCATTCACGGAGCCAATTTAATAACAGAAGCACAGCTAGACTATGCTGTAAATTAACTTCGTGTGACAAAGCTTGCCAGCGACACTCTCCTCATTTTCGCTGAGATTAAACCATTGCCACATTGAGCTTGGAAGTACAAACAGCCATCCTGCAGCCTAACTAATCTCTCATGTTGAACAGCAGTGGTTATAGATAGATTATAGATTATAGATAGCCATAGATTTACCTGACTTATCCATGCTTGGCCCACAGATGTGATCCTTTTAATCTGTAGGACATAACTTTCTTTAAATACCTACAATTAAAGAGTGGTATTAATTAAAATGATATTTATTTAGCATGTGTGGTTAGAGTCCAGCATATGTGGTTATGTTAAATATGGTTTTTGTAGGGATTGTAAGATTCACCCATTCGCATCATTGCACCAAGTTGGATAAGATTATCAGGATTTAACCTTGGATACAGCTGTGGTTAGCTCCAGCAGTACCCCTAGCCAATATTACTAGCATTAGTGAGAAAAGTACTACTACATTGGCTAATAGCTCTGTTCTTTCTAAAGACCACCACACACTGGATGCGACTCATTGTTCTAAACATTCTGAACCAGATTCTAAACCATTGTGCACACACTGACACAACGCAGTAACAGAAGCTAGCGATGCTTCATTTTGCTATTGCTACATTAAACTAAAGCCACAAATAAAAAAATTACAGCCACGAGGAGACGACAGAAGGACGAATTAAAACAGACAAAGGCAGTCACTCCTTTACACAGACAGACAAAGGCTAATAGTAAACTGATACCAAGAGTGTTAAACATGATAAGACACACGCATCCCTATTAGACTATATACTTAGACTTTACAACAGTTAATAGAATATTGTTGGAAATATGCTTCTGGTAGGGCTGCAACAGATATTTGATAATATTCAATAAAAAAACTGAAAGGTTAAATAACAGAAAAGCCAGATAAGAATAACACACATTTAGGAACCCAAACGCTTCATAGAATTCACTGGAATCAATGCATTTACCTGAAATTCAATCTCGTTATGTTAACTTGTTTTTGGATTTGCATTGTACAGCAACAATTTGTTTATAAGTAAAATACCAGCTTGTACCAGAGTAAACACAGCAGGCAGGTCTGCACACTGAACTGAGACAGCAGCATCGGTCTTGAGACACTCAGTAATGGCTAGCTTTTAGAATAAAATAAATAAGTGTTTTCCCTTCAGTTATTAAAAAAAGATTCTCCAACCCACAACGGCCATTAAATTTAACTATCTTTACTGTATTGGCATGCCTACACGTAGTGGCTCCCTCCTTTTTCAGAAGGAGTTATGGTTCTGGTTAGCCAAATAGCACCTTACGTTCTGGAGATTTTTATTAGGATTTTCTTTTTCTGTCTGATGTCAGGCAGAGCGGATTCCATCGGCATATTTCCGAGAGTCAAACAGACGACAGTTAGTCATATACTCTTGCTTCTCATCCCTGACAGAAATTGGTCACCACACTTTGGTCATTCCACAGCCATGATCATCTTTTTCCAAGAGTGGGATTTGAGCACGATCTCCCAAAGCCGTACACAAATATAAGGCCTAACTTACAGCTTGGCTTTGAGTTAGCAGTGCCAGTGCATCTCTTTTTGGGCTTCAGCTCCCATCAAGGTGATGAGGAAACCGCTGCTCTATCGCAGCTTCTGCTTTAACTTTGTAGTGGAAGCTTTATCAGTGCTCGGCATACGGATTGTCATCAAACTGACAGCTTTTCCATCACAGCCACAGAGCGACACTGCTCAAAAGCCGTCAGAAGGTGTATGTGTGAATGTGTGCGGGTGCCTGTACAGCATGTTGATGTGTGCTTAACTACTGTGTACTGAAAAAATTATGCTACAAAGTGGCAGCCGATCATATGTAAAATTCTTGGGCAAATATATTCTGTGATTTTTAAAAATCTTAAGTGAAATATTCTCCCTAAAGGCAGTTCATTTCGCATCTTTTTAAGCATTTACTTGTAAGATCTCAATCCCCTCTCCCCTGTTTTTATTTATTTATTTATTTGTTTTTCATTGCAATCATGTTTTTAGCTTCGCAACTCATTAGGCTGGGTGTGCACTCTCCTTGTTAAGTGTGCCAGTTGCGCTCATGTCATTATTTCAATTCCACACTCCAGTTCACATCCCCTTGTATTCACAGCACTTCTGCCTGAGTAGATGGCTTCAGACAGATCCTGCTAGAGAATCCCCAGCAGTCATTTGGAGTAGAAGTCTGGGGGTGTTTGAGCTAGCCTCCTCCGAGAGGCCTGCTCTTCAGCTCGCACGGACCAGGCGAAAGCTCACTGCTGGCACCACACTCAATCGCTCTGGTCTGAGGCTAGTTTAAAGCTGTGGGCAACAAAACTTTTCTGAAGAGTTGTTTTTCCCCCCCTCTTTTTTTTCAGTTACAAGCCTTGGAGAGATTTCAGATGGGGCCGGGCTATTTACTGCAGAGCTCTATCAGAAACCCACAAACAAATCTCAAAAGACGAGCCACACTTTCTTTCTTTGTGGGGGAAAAAAAAAGAAAAAAAAAGAAATGCGTTTGGAACAAAGGCGACTTTGTCTACTGTGTCATCAGACTCCAAGCATTTCAATGTCGTATGACAATACATAGATGACACTCTGTAATCTCATTCCAAATGCATCAATAAAACCTCCATAATTAATGGTTTAAGCTGGTTTTAAGAGCTATGTGTGCATGTTCTTTTGTGTGTATATAAAGCAATGCCTGAATAAGTAGAGCAAAGGTTCATTTTGATTTTCTCCCATGTGTTTCACGCTCCATATGTCACTTTCTACCCAGCAAAGCGTCGCCATCTTTTCCTTTTCACAATGCCTCCAACTCCTGCGCTTCCTTAAACGGAGCTGCCTCTCTCTGAAAGCCAGATTGTGCCATCCTCTCTTCATGGCTCCTTTGTCTTTTGGCACGCACCTATCTGCTTCTGTCCCTGTCCCGCTTCTTCTCTTCCTCCTACGAGTCGCTCAAGCCTTATTATAATCCCCCCCCTCACCACCCCCTGGCTCTTTCTCGTATCTCTCTCATTTACCCTCTTACTTTATCTTTTTTACTCTTTCTCTTCCCTAATCTTTGCCTTCCTTTCTCATTCTCTCTCTCTCTCTCTCTCTCTCTTCCTGATGAAAGGCACGTTTTTAGGCTCTCCCACTTGTACAAGGATGCTTTTACTTTGTTGTTTCAGCAGAATAAGGGGATGTGGAGGATGAATGGGGGGAGGTGGTGAGGAGATGGTATGAGGGGTATGTGGGATTGTCAGAACATGGAGTAGAGGAGGCCAATTACAGGAGCACCACTCACTAGAGCTCTGAGGATATTCCCACTCACTTCCCTTTCTCTTGCCTTCTCTTCCCAAATCCACCCCTTTCTTGCCACCAGTAGGCGTCTGGATGACAGGCTGCCTTTGTGCTGTTATGAGTACACAGTCAAAGTACTGGAGTATAGTGAAGTTGTAACAATATAACAACAGCAATTCATCGTTTTGTATACTGGACTCCAGCTAAAGGCTGTGTTTTATCAAGCATAGATCAATAAAGTAAAGGGCACTGAGAGATGTGCACTGTCTGTCAAAGCCTTCTTAAAAAGTTTTATTGCCAATTATTATTATTAATGGTGTCAAAGTTAACTCACTCAGTAATTAATGCCACTAATTTAATGCTACTAAAGCTTCGGACAGTTGATAGTTCACCCTTTAGGATCACCTACTTTTATGTTGCTATGATTCAATTAGCATTAACATGGAAACATGTTCCATCAATGACTCACTTGATAAAACTATTATTATCTATTAAACTATTATTATCCAGCTACAGCGATGTTCCTGATTTTGTTAGTTACTGAAGGACCAGTAAACCAGGCAATGTTCAGCAAAGTATGTATTAGAGAATTATGGATAAATCAAAAAGTACCAAATTAACACCAGCAAAATAAGGAGTAACATAGTGGTATGAGACTGAGAGGCTACAGATAAGAACATGCAGGCATTTTATGTCCATGTGATTTCTTTAAATCCTGCATGTACACAATGAAAATAATGTTTAATTATTTTGTGAAATATTGAAAGCAATAAATGTATTCTGATAAAGTTTGATTTGTTGTGTGTGCTACTGCGAGTGTCCCTGTAAAGCCTGAAATAGTCAGATGTGTTTTGTTCTAGGTTTCTTAGACCACATCATATGTCTTTACATGTTAAAGTGACATACACAGCCTCAAAAATAAGCTCCAGCTTGATGTTGTGTTCTCAAATGCAAAATCAACATTATACAGATCAAAATACACCAATCAGCCTTATCAGTATAACTGCCTCCTCGTTTCTACGCTGCCATTGTCTATTGCATCAGCTGCACATAAAACACAGGAGCACTTTGTAGCTCTACAATTACAGACTGTTGTCCATCTGTTCCACAGCATACTTCATTAGCCCCCATTACCTTGTTTTTCAATGGTCAGGACCCCCACAGCACAACTACGGAGCAGGTATGTGGTGGATCATTCCCAGCATTGAAGTGACACTGACACTGTGGTGTTGGTGTGTTAGTGTGTGTTGCGCTGGTGTGAGTGGATCAGACACAGCAGTGCTGGTGTAGTTTTTAAATTCCTCACTGTCATCACTGGACTGGAAATAGTCCACCACCCAGAATTACCCAACCAACAGAGTCACGTAAATAACCAACACAAACTTTGCAGTAACAGATGAGTTATTGTCTCTGACTTTACATCAACAAGGAGGACCAACAGGGTAAGACTGTGTAATAGAGTGGACAGTGAGTGGACACAGGGTTTAAAAAAAGTTTGATCCACTTGCAACGCACAATACGCACCGCCACCACATTAGTACCCACCACCACCACATTAGTACCCACCACAACGACCCAAAGTAATTCCTGATCATTGAAGAACAGAGTGATTACATAAAGAAACAGATGGACTACAGTCTGATATTGTAGAACTACAAAGAGCACCTTTATGGTAAGAGGAGCTGATGAAATAGACAATGAGTATAAATACAATAAGCTGGTTTTAATGTCATGGCTGATTCACTCATATTCACTCATATCATCAGAAGACAAGGCCTTCACACAGTTCTCTCTCTGAATACTATTTCAACAAACTCACAATCATTAGATTCAGCTGCATGGGGAAGCAATCTGAGGCACAACTGGCATTACAAACTGTTCCTCTAGATCTTGTGTGCTATTACACATTTCCACTCCAAATCCTCAGATCTTACATAGTGCAGCGTCAACTGTTATCAAAATCCCACTTATTACTCTCACTCATCATCTAAAACGCTTATCCTTCGGGGTGCTGGAGCCTATCCCATCAATTTTTGGGTGTCAGGCAGGCAACACCCTGAAAACACCCTTCACCAGTCCATCTGTAAGCACCACCTCTCAGCAAACCCCCTCACACCTGAGCCCCCTCACAATCATACACCTGTAGCTCATCAGCAGGCCCATATAGGTATTGAATTGTGGCATTGGTTGTGACACACCTTACCTCTGCCTATCACTAAAGCCAGCGTCTAGCCAGCTTCCCGTTTAGTCCAGTAACGGCACTTCTCCACAGCGGGGACCTGCTGTCCTCCCTGGAGTCCTCTAGACCGCTGGAATCGCCTTAGCACCAACCTCCCGTCTTCTGAGCTCACCCCTGGCGCCTATCCCCTACGGGTCTCCACGCAGTGAGGTTTGTTAGGCCATCGCACCTTGCAGCGCGCCATCCCCCCGGCATCCACCGATCCTCAGTTGACTTTAAACTTAACCCCCACACGGATCCTCTCCTGGCAAGCCTCCGGAGCGACACAAAGGAATAAGTTTTGCACAATGTTTCACATTTCTTATCCATGTCGAGTTAATAAAGCCTTGCGTTTGGATCGTAACGCCATGTCTGAGTCTGAATCGTTATACCATCACAGGGTAGACACACATTCACATATACATTCACACACACACACTCCCTGGGGGCAATGTGTTATTTCCAACTCACCTGACTGCATGTGTTAGGACTGTGGGAAGCTTCCACACAGACTCGGGGAGAACATGCAATCTCCACACAGAAGGACTACTTGCCAGTATTATTATTTTTCTAACAAATCTCAGTTGTATGACGTGAGCATCCTGATTAACTCCAGCGAGCCCCAAACAGTCTAACCTGTCTCTGTGAGTGTGTTAATGAATCAAGTCCTCTACTGTAAAGATACTTGTTGTTCTTTCTACAGTGACTTTATATCACACGGCGTATCAGATATGGTAGAAACAGTGTTTTTCCCTAATGTGCCTTAATACAGTACCACAAAATATATCCAATCTATTAGTAACTATTGTTACTTGAACAGTAACAATGACAACATTCAAATCTCCATTGAAGCAGGGTGTCTCCAAACTTTTGATGGGCAGAGTATATTTAGTATGTCAGCTTGTCAAGCTCTTTTTGTTTGTCCTTACCTTCATCCTTCCCCTGATCTCTCAGTATTTTATCTCTGCTGCTGTTCAGCTCCTTTGCCAGGTTTAGAGGAGCGAGTAGGTGTTTCAAATGCTACTCTGCGTCTCCCAAAATATCTATGTGTGCCACGATGTAAGCCGAGGTAACCTTACTGAAAAGCCTGAATGAAAATGGAGCAGCTTTTATGGTGAAGCATAACTGACTTTGATGCGCTCTTTGATTGCTCTTTAACAACTAATTGAAAGTTTTGTTTACACGGGTAGATATCAATCATGCATGCTAAGTGAGCTGCAACAGTGTTAAACTGTAGTGGAGGAGCCAAGCTGTTGCTGCTTCGGTGACTTTAGCAAAGCCTGTGCACATACTCACAGCGCGGCTAATTAATGACGGCGTATTATTAAGTTCCTTAATTGCCGCTAGAATGCGGCAGAAAGCTCTCGGAACGTTTCAGGCTTTAAAGTGAGCGCATCGTCCGCGTACACCCTTCGGCAGTCGTGATATTAAGTGCCGTTTAGCATCAGGCACCTGCGTAAGAAGTAGAACAAACTGCAGGTGGCCATGAGCGCCGGAGACACTGACCACTCGAAAGGGACCTTGAGAAAATGTGGCCAAACCGATTATGAAGCAGAAGAAAACTTGAGTAAACAGGGAGGGCAGTGTTTATTGTACCCATGTGGCCGCTGTAAATCTCCCCAGGTGTGCTGAGCAGCGCAGTGGCTGGCAGATGCGGAGGAGCACCAGCCCCAGCAGATATAATGTATAGCTTATTGTGATGAATCCAAATGGCCATCCGTCTGCAGAGAGGCTTTCTGCTTGCATCAGGACCACCGCATTCATTATGATATCAGTTAACGCGATTATATGCAAATGACCCCACCCGGCAGCCACGTATACATATCAATTATGATGACAGCGAGTCGTGTGAGACATGGAGTATTATGGTAATTCCTCTGCAAATAGATTGCACCTGAGAAGAAGAAGAAGAGTGAGAATGTGGGAAGGAGTAAAAAAGAAGCCAAGCAAAGGAACGACAACC
Source organism: Megaleporinus macrocephalus (assembly GCA_021613375.1). NCBI lineage: Eukaryota > Metazoa > Chordata > Actinopteri > Characiformes > Anostomidae > Megaleporinus > Megaleporinus macrocephalus. The sequence continues at coordinate 28,978,107 of CM038705.1, forward strand.
AGTGTGTCTCAGATCAACTACTTATATGGCGTTCCAGCTATTTTTAGTGCAAGTGATATGTTCACATACTTTTCACGCCCAGGTGGCGTACAGAACTATGGATGGGGGGGGTATGATACGCAATTGTTGCCACGGTAAAGTATGTCATGGTACATGTTTCTGAGTCTATTGTTCTGCTACACTGAGCAACTCCACTTTCCATAAGGAAGACAGATTTAAATCAATTAAATTGAGAGCCTATGAACAACAACTGTTTTACAGAAAGTGTACAAACTGCGTTGTACCAGCTAGCTGATGGGATGCACTGTTTTGTTTTATTAAGCCATTTTCAAGTGGTGATGTTTTTTCTTCTCCTGTTCTCTCATATACAGTTTATTTTTAGACTAAATTAAAAAAAAGGATGTAGTTATACTTTGTCAGCTTGGCAGAACACTTTCAGTAATAGATTTTTGCCCATTCCAGTTTGCTTAAAGATTGTAATATGTGAAATAAATATTCTTCTCGAGTATTATTTTTGCTGCATAGCCAACGCTTTACTACCACCACAACAAATGAACTGCAGAACATTTGACAGTGCACAGTGCTCGCACTCAGAGGCTGCTGCAGTTTGAGGGTTAGATGTCTTTGTCCTTCACTAAATGTATTTGTACACAGTTATTTAATTAGGCTGAAACTGAATTACGCAGCGCATTACACTATTAGCAATATGCAGCAATGGGCTTTTAAGAGATAACTGGGTGGCCCAACTTGCTGACATTAGCTAACTCCTAACCTGGGCACCAACCCACACCACACCTACTCTGACATTTCTGTTTAACATCAAATGTTAGTGTCTGATTTAAGAGTGTAATACCTGATCAACAAAAAACTGAATATGGTTTTTTGTATGGTAATATATACTGCATAGTAGCCAATCTGAGACACAAGGAACAGCTCCACCCTCACTCTTCCTGAAAAACAAGCTACATCACTTTACTGATCCCATACAGGCCATTAGATTTAACCGTACGTCCTGTCTCGATTTGGTCAAGAAGACAGAAAACGGATTAACTGCTCAGCACTTGAATGATTCCTTTTCAGTGCTCCCTCAGTGAATAGCACATGAGAGGAGGCGTCAAATGCTAAAGACTTGTACGGAAGCAGATTCAAGTCAGGCTGATGGATGAGACTAGACTGCTGCGTTTGCTCTTACCTTCAAGACTCATTATGGTCTCTGAACGCTTCTTTTTTTTTGTGCCGTACACCTAAACAATTGGACCAACGTAGACTCAGAGATAATGAGACAGTTCGATTTCAAACACCTCAGCGGAGAGTTATGGGTTGTTGTTTCTTCTTCTTTCTTTGTGTCAAGCACTAACAAAGCTGTCGAGATGTTTGATTAAAAGCTAGAAAATTTAGCTTGAGCGTGGTTTAGAGGATAAGATGGAGAAAACCCAATAGCTCCATGCACAAACTGTGTAGGACATTTTGTGTGTGTGTGTGTTTTTACACGCCCAAGTGCTAGAGGCTGAGCGGCTCTCCGCCTACAGACTGGATGCGGTATCTGAGGGCCCAGTGTGGCGCAGTGAAGCAGGGCATTGAATCACAGCGCAGATGGCACGGGCTCTGAATAGATGGGGCTGCAGCCCCACAGTGAGAGGCTACAGCATCCCCCAGAGCAAGCAGCTCGACCTTTGATGAAAAACCCAGCCTCGGAGCTGTAAAGCAACATCATTTCCACTGCCTAAACGCAGCCCAGTCAGCAGCTTTAAGAACGAATGCCCTCGTTTCACCTGCAGCTAAAACAGAGCATTTACTAAAGTTCACAATCCTAATAAATCCAAACTGGTTTTAATGGGTTCTGCTGGATTTAAGTGTTTACAGCACCAGCCCCTACCGATATGAGTTATGAAAGCATGTGTATTATGAACGAGGAGATTAATTCAGCAAGTCATTACACAAGACATGTCTCGAATTTGCTGACATTCTATGTGTCCAACGTTTCCTTCAAATTTCACATCCAGCGGCCTGTGTTTTACTTCATGTTGTTCCGGGGGGTTCCACGCCACGACGCGCCCCAGAAGACGCCGGTTAATCCGCGACGCACTGTTAGGTCCAGCTTTTGTCAGCCTGTGGGGTTGAAGGCTCAGCTTAACACAGCGCCTCACTCTGTCTGCTTGTCTAATTCCACATCTGTGAGGGCTTTACAAGCTGCATCACTGTGAGTGGTCGAAAGTTAAGACAGAGAGAGAAAGAGAAGGAGAAAAAGAAAGAGAGAGAGAGAGAGAGAGAGAGAGAGAGAGAGAGAGAGAGAAAAGTAAAACACACTGGGGGGTATCCCACCAGAGTCCCTTGCCTCACGGAGCAGTTAAGCTAGCATGACAACACAAACACAGGCTGCAGCCATTTTGCCCGCGGATAAAGCTCAGCACTGAAGCTCAGCCATAAACACACATTCCACTTCTTTTACTTTCATCTTCTACGCTCTCTCTCTCTCCCCATCCTCCCTCCTCCACTCTTTCCCCATTAGATGGGCCATCAAAGATAAGCCGTCCGGCCGTGTTGACTCGCTGCGGTCAAGGTGACCCAGCTGGCCTGTGTGAGGGTCAGCGCTGAGCGTGCTGCTTTGTCCGCAATTATCTTGTTAAACAGACAGCCTCACTCATAAAGGTCCTTCCTGTTGCTGGCCCAAAGGGACGTTAATTACACGGAAACGGGTGCCAGAGGGAGTTGGCATTAGCCTAGTGCCTGCCTGCTCCCCTTTCTGCCTGGTTTAATGTCACGTCTCTGGATGTTTTTCTGTTTTAACTTGAAACAGTGGAAAAACAGAGGCAGGAGAAAAGCTCAACTACAGCAAAATAAGCTATACGAACACAAGAGCCGGTGTAAGACAGGCTAGCAAACGCAGACACACTGTGAACAATTACAACAGCCTGGAGTCGCAAGCGAGAACATAAGCTAAACGCCAAAAATCAAATTAAAAACATGTATTTACAAACTTGAACCCTGATTATCCACTTCTGATGAACGCAGCAGTGTATTAATAGCACTGAGAGAAACGTCTAGAGAATTGTTTATACTGTGATTAATTTGTGCTAATTAGGTTTTAATGACAGTAATGAGTGAGGAAGACTCGAAAGGAAAAAAAAAGTCCACTGTGTCACATGTCGTGACTGATCTACAAAAGCTTTTTAATGACAACCTGCAACACCATTCTTGTGGCCTGAAATAGAACTTGATCTTTATAATGTGATATATGATATATATGATATGACACTAAGTGATATGAACTAAGTGCTGTTAGATTAGTTTTTATTAAAGGTTAATAATGTTTTATTTGGAGATACATAGCTTGGATCGCTGATATATAAATATCTACTGCATGTAGCATTAAGTTCCTTCTACACCTACAAACATATCGCTGCTGTCAGAACATCATCAAAACGATCACCTTACAGAAAAAGGCAAAAACATACGCTTAATGTAAGTCAAGGTAACCAGGCATATTTCCATGTAATTACAGGGGATTGCTTCTGGTCCATTTATCATGAAATTTACACACTACGTAAAGGCCAACAGACACAAATTCTGTTGAGAAAGAAGAAAAATATTCAAAGTTTTATTTCGTCAACAGCAATATCCAGTATAAATGTTCTGCTCCATTATGGACCCTTGTTTGAAAATGTTTATAATTAATATTACTAGATGCAAACTGGATTTTCATCTTCTTAAGTGAGCAAGCAAGTCTGACTCTCATCTTTCCATTACGGAGAAAACATGCAAAGTCTGGCTGGCAGGCTTGACGGCAGCTAAAAAAATTGTTGTACAGCGGTGGAAGCCTGCACATGATATCTCAAGGACTCACTGGATTGGTTGCTTCCTGGACATTTCTTACCTGGAACTGTAATCAGCAAGAATCAATGAGACACGACCAAGTGTTGTATTTATTTGGACTGACTTGATATCTAATTTAAATTATGCTCTTTTAAAATAGGAATTCCATAATGTTGGTGAGTGGAGAGAGGGGTTGGATTGCGGGTGGTGTGGTGGTTTGGGAAGGTTGTGAACGGGGAGAAAGGGGGATGGGTGGGTGGTACTCTCTCTTATTTTCATATATTCATACTGAATGGTATTTGTAATACTGTGGTTGTTGTTTCTGCAATAAAAAAGTAATGACCAATAATAATAATAATAAATAAGTGAGCAAGCAAGTCAACGTTTTACTGATAAAATGATATACACAACTCATTAGGAAAGCTGCAGTTATGCTGTATCAGTACATCTTGTACCATATTGGTGGAGAGGTCTGAATTGTCTTTTATAGGACCCTATTATCCCTCATTGCTCACTAGCAGCTCAACACAGTCACAATATTTCACACACTGACAGGCTACACTTTCTAGTTCATCTGATAGCACAGTTATAGGAGGATAGTTTATTCAACTAGGGGCTCATAAAAATGCGGCTACTAAATGACCATGCCACTAGAATGAGTGCAAGATCTACCAGTACTGTTATGGTTCATGAGAGATCATTTGCACCGAAGTAGGAGCAAACTCATTACATTCAGCACTGCATAAATATTTAAGAGCAGGTATGGCTGTTGTATTTACAAGCGAATATAAAATAAAATCACCAAAAAAGATTGTTGTTCTACTCGCAGAAAGAGTTTTATTGCTTTTGAGTGGATGTGTACTCTTATATTTCCTCGCTGCTTATTTATCTGAAGCACCAGCACTGCATAAATATGAACCCCTGCAATTGAGCCGTTGTCCAACCTCAGCCTGCAACTTTATGCCTGCTGCCTTCTATTAGATTTGGATCTGCTCTGGCCGGCTGGATTTACACGGCCATTTATTTCCTCATTTCACCCTGCATCCCTACGGCACCCCAAAAATTTACGCACACATCAGATTTTATCTCCCCAAGTCCCTCGCAGGACAAACAAGGCGGCTTTATATTACATTCCTTCGCAGGGAAAAACAATGTGTACCCTGCATGGCCAGGTAAATCTCCAACCTGCTGCATGAGAACAGCTCATCAAACTTTTCATCCAGTGTTTACACTGTGCTCCAGGCAAGGTAGAAGACGTGATTGAAACGAGGGGCCTCCTGTAGCATGTTTACTCCCATGCTTTCTGGGTTTGCAGTACAAGAAATAACAGCTAGAGACGGCATCGATCCAATACCAGGTTTGCTGGATCGGATTTTGGGTGAAAAAAAAAGAGGTATTTGATGCGGTTCTTTAACTACCATAGCCTGAAGTAGCACATACTTTAGAGTATGACGTGATTTTGTTTGATTTTGTGATTTAAGTTTTTCTTTCTTGTGGCGTGGTAGAGCGTTTGAATAATTTTGGCATGATGGTCTATTTTTAGTGGCTCATCTTTTTTTTTGGCCCACCACTACCCCCCCTCATCAGAGGACTAATAGAACTTTATTATTTATTTACTTATTTACAGGCTGTAACATTCTCATTCTTAAGATATGTAACATTCGGGAAAGGGCTGAGGGGGAGGAATAGATGGTGGACACATACAAAATGCAAAGAGAAGAGAATATACTACTAATAATAACAAAAAAAAGGTAAATACAAATGTTATTGTAGATGTAAATTGAAACATGTACCATGCAGGAAACCAATAAAAAAAATAATTAAAAAATAAATAAAGTCTCATCTTAAACATCTAGTCTTCGCAAAGAATCCTGCCAGCAGCTCCGCATTTCATTGTAACGGCCATGGACTGTCCTAATTAAGGAGCCCAACTCTGACAGAAAACACAATAATTACAGGGATGTTAGACATGGATTTTAAATCGATATCTGATTGTTGAATAAAAAATATTCTAGTTTTTCAATTTGTAGCAAATAGTTTTACTAATTTATGACAAGGCAAGCACATTTATCACAAGGCTGAGAGATAACTTTTCAAACAGCTATGGAGATCACACTGAATTTGGTTTGGTACCAATGTGCATTCATTTACAGGGGCATTCCATACCATCTACGAATCAGCTAATCAAGCCTAATATCTCTGCATTATCCATTTGTCTCAGTCCCTCAACTACTCTGAGCAAATGAGTGAGTGAGCACAGATTCTGCTTCCTCAAGCTGAGTATCATGTATTTCCCTTTGTGTAAACATTGGTTATCTCCTAATATCCCTTGATACAGTATTCCAAAGAAATGCAGAGGCATGTGATATCTGTGAGACCTGCGGCCAGATACAGTTACATGCTAAGCATGCAGCTTTTAGCTTGTCAGGAATCCACAAGAGTCTTCTAGACTTCTATTGAGGTCTAAAGCAAAATGCTCACTTTAAAGCTCAGTGGTTTTCAAAGGAGAACGATCGGATCGTTCCGGGCATCGGCTTAAGGTTCCAATATAGGAATCAGGAAAATAAAAGAGGTATTGCGCCATCTCTAATATTAGCCAAGTCAGCCAGAAGAAGCTAGGACTGGATCTTCAGCTGGATACACACGTACTTGATTACAGTTCCGGTCAGGAGGCTTTGATCTTATACATGCTTTGATGATGGAGTTCCATGCTCGGTAATCCAGATAATACAGTCTTAAGGGTTTTTTTGAGGCACCATTGTGAAGTGCAGACTCCATTATGAAGGAGAGCAGCGTGGTTTGAGACTCCAGGGGCAGGGGCAGTAAAGACGACAACCACGTTTATCGCAGATCAGATGAAAAGATCAAAGAGAAGAGAAAGCTGGCTGTTTTAATTCAATTTCCGTTAGGCTGGATGTGAGAGAAGTATGATTAATTAATTCTCAGAGTGGGTGCAGCAGAATGCCACAGCTGTGATTTTGAAGGAACAGATTTGGCTGAGTTCGTCCTTGTCCCATGAGATATGCCATCTTTGCGGCTGAACATTGTTTGCAAGTCTGATGCGCTACTGCTGCAGAGGCATGTAACAGTGGGCCTCGTTCACTAATATCTATCCAAGTGTTGTCTTCAGCGTATTCTTGAGAAAGGTTCTAAGGTCTATGTCAGATTTGTGACGTGCTAAACTGCAGCACTGTTCACACCTTTGTCCTATTGAGTGTGTGTAGATCCTGTTCTAACCTAATAACAAGTCCTAAATAAGAAAACATGTCAGACCAAGGGTGTAGGAGCGGGTTTGACATTGAGGGGGACACATTTGCTAATATGAATCAAAGCCCACCCTATCCCTTATTACCTATAAGCTGTAGGGAAGGCAGTAAATCACAGTATGTATAGTGTCGTAGAACAACATATGTGGAATTACAGTAAATACAGTAAAATGCTAATAAATAAACAAAATACAACATTATCTGTACGTCTGTTTATTATTAGATACATCAATATAAAGGTCACTTTACAAACTAAACTAGATACTCCACATTACAGAGTACTGCTGTCAGAAAACTTTTAAATTATACATGCAATGTCTGGATTATATACATATGGAACCAAAAAATATATTTTTCTTTGGAGCATATTGCTGAAATGAAATGACAAAACAATGTATGTTAAGGTTTCCTGACTAGACAAGACTAACATTGATGTTAGACAGTAAGGCTGTGTCCCAAACAGCACCCTCTGGAACATACTGCACTACTGAAAGCACTTCTAACGCTGGTGTCCTTTTATGTATTAATTAATTAATTTATTATATTTTATGTTTTACGCATTTAGTGTAGTAGCAGTCTATGTAGAGACTTCATCCACGTGTGCAAAAATCACATGAACCTGCACACGGCAAAGCCACCCCAACCCCTTAGAATTTCTGCACTCTTCACATGATGCCCTGAATGCCGAATGATTTGCCTCTCCACCACACGAGACTATCAGCTTCCTTAAATTCATCACCAGAGGATTTTTCATTGTCTGAATGGGTTTATTCATTTCCTCGGATTGTCTTCTTTTCTGTGAGGCACAAATGAACAGGATGTGTAATTACGGAGCCTGTACAACAATCACTTCATATAATGAGAGCTTATCTGGCCAGGCTGCGGCGGAGTTGTGTAGATCCATTTGTTACAGAATTATGGAGGTAAATCCTCTGACTGGTTAACGAAAAAAATCACATTTTCAGGCTATGACTCCCGACCTGGGCGCTTTACAGGCTGAACCGGAGCAGGTGTTAACTCTTTCTCTTTTTTATCGCAGCCTGCGAATGCCGAACATAAGGGAAATGCCTGAAGTGATTCAAAATAATTGCGCCGTGCTGCCAATTGTATTACAAATGCGTAGAGTGACAAATCTTGAGGATTGCCTGGAGACCGGGAGATTGAGGGGGGCAGAGGAAGAAGCGAGCCGCAGGAAGCCTTTATTGGATCGTTCGGAGAAGCTGGCCACGTCCGATAATGACCCTACAACTCCACCAGATGTGCCTTCCTGCAGTCTCCCTCCTGTCTAGGGCTCCCTCATGTTGGAGATGAATGAGGCTGGAGAATGAGTGGGCAGCTAATGTACAGCTGGGGCACAAAGCTGTTGTTTGGAGAGGGCCAGGTGATAAAGACCTGCAGATATCGCACCAGCTCCGTGCCTCATCGCTCCTCTGACAGAGCACGCCAGTAATAAGACAACGCAGGCAGAGGACGGGGCTTTGGCACTAATAGCTGAATGAATCTTCTTACGCATGAAAAGATTAGCATGGCTATCAGGGCCTGACCCAGGGGCCTACTCCAAAAGACCATGTCCAATTAGATACCAGCCTTCACCAGCGTACAGCCTGGTGTCTCTCTGCCTCAGAAAAAAAGTCTTCACTGTTTTGATTTTTTTTTTTGCCTCGGAATGAAGTCTTTATTGTTCTGATGGTATCTGGTGTCTCTCTGCCCTTAGAATGAAGTCTTCACTGTTCTGATGGTGTCTAGTGTCTCTCTGCCTCAGAATGAAGTCTTCACTGTTCTGATGGTGTCTGGTGTCTCTCTGCCCTTAGAATGAAGTCTTCACTGTTTTGATGGTGTCTGGTGTCTCTCTGCCTCAGAATGAAATCTTCCCTGATTTGATGATGTCTGGTGTCTCTCTGCCTCAGAATGAAGTCTTCACTGTTCTGATGGTGTCTGGTGTCTCTCTGCCTCAGAATGAAGTCTTCACTGTTTTGATGGTGTCTCTCTGCCTCAGAATGAAGTCTTCACTGTTTTGATGGTGTCTGGTGTCTGGTGTATCTGTGCCTCAGAATTAAGTCTTCACTGTTCTGATGGTATCTGGTGTCTCTCTGCCTCAGAATGAAGTCTTCACTGTTTTGATGGTGTCTGGTGTCTCTCTGCCCTCAGAATGAAGTCTTCACTGTTTTGATGGTGTCTGGTTTCTCTCTGCCCTTAGAATGAAGTCTTCACTGTTTTGATGGTGTCTCTCTGCCTCAGAATGAAGTCTTCACTGTTTTGATGGTGTCTCTCTGCCTCAGAATGAAGTCTTCACTGTTCTGATGGTGTCTGGTGTCTCTCTGCCTCAGAATGAAGTCTTCACTGTTTTGATGGTGTCTCTCTGCCTCAGAATGAAGTCTTCACTGTTTTTATGGTGTCTGGTGTCTCTGTGCCTCAGAATTAAGTCTTCACTGTTCTGATGGTATCTGGTGTCTCTCTGCCTCAGAATGAAGTCTTCACTGTTTTGATGGTGTCTGGTGTCTCTCTGCCCTCAGAATGAAGTCTTCACTGTTTTGATGGTGTCTGGTTTCTCTCTGCCCTTAGAATGAAGTCTTCACTGTTTTGATGGTGTCTGGTGTCTCTCTGCCTCAGAATGAAGTCTTCACTGTTCTGATGGTGTCTCTCTGCCTCAGAATGAAGTCTTCACTGTTTTGATGGTGTCTGGTGTCTCTGTGCCTCAGAATTAAGTCTTCACTGTTCTGATGGTATCTGGTGTCTCTCTGCCTCAGAATGAAGTCTTCACTGTTTTGATGATGTCTGGTGTCTCTCTGCCTCAGAATGAAGTCTTCACTGTTTTGATGATGTCTCTCTGCCTCAGAATGAAGTCTTCACTGTTCTGATGGTGTCTGGTGTCTCTCTGCCTCAGAATGAAGTCTTCATTGTTTTGATGGTGTCTGGTGTCTCTCTGCCTCAGAATGAAGTCTTCACTGTTTTGATGATGTCTGGTGTCTCTCTGCCTCAGAATGAAGTCTTCACTGTTTTGATGATGTCTCTCTGCCTCAGAATGAAGTCTTCACTGTTCTGATGGTGTCTGGTGTCTCTCTGCCTCAGAATAAAGTCTTCACTGTTTTGATGATGTCTGGTGTCTCTCTGCCTCAGAATGAAGTCTTCACTGTTCTGATGGTGTCTGGTGTCTCTTTGCCTCAGAATGAAGTCTTCACTGTTCTGATGGTGTCTGGTGTCTTTCTGCCTCAGAATGAAGTCTTCGCTGTTTTGATGGTGTCTCTCTGCCTCAGAATGAAGTCTTCACTGTTTTGATGGTGTCTGGTGTCTTTCTGCCTTAGAATGAAGTCTTCACTGTTTTGATGGTGTCTGGTGTCTCTGTGCCTTGGAATGAAGTCTTTACTGTTCTGATGGTATCTGGTGTCTCTCTGCCTCAGAATGAAGTCTTCACTGTTTTGATGGTGTCTGGTGTCTCTCTGCCTCAGAATGAAGTCTTCACTGTTTTGATGGTGTCTGGTGTCTCTCTACCTCAGAATGAAGTCTTCACTGTTTTGATGGTGTCTCTCCTTCCTCAGGATGAAGTCCTCCCATTTTGAACCTGCAGGATGCTTGTGCACACACGTTGGACTAAAACATCAGGATGAATTATTGTGCAATCACCTTGGACAAGCATATCAAATCGATTTGCTGTTAGGACTGAGATCTGACAGTAGTAGCCAAATAAACAAAGGTGTGAAGTAAATTCTGTAGGAAACCCTTCAAGGTGGGTGCCGAGTCCTGCATTGCAACAGACTCCTGACAGCCGTGGCTCCACATCGCTAGACCTTTATTAACAACTCCGTAGACATTCAAAGACACGGACAGCGGAGCTTCTGGGCAATAAAAAGAGCTCTCTGCGCATCTGATTTTCTCCATCCTACCTGAGAGACGCCCCTCTGCTTCGCGTAGATTACTGAAACCATCCCAGACGCGCTGCAGTGTACACTTGAGAGCAGCCTCTGAGCCACAGATCTGCGCTCTGTACCGTGTTTACCATTTAGCCTCTGCTCTCATTTCAGCGTGCCCTGGGAAGCACACTCATTTCAGAGGGGAAATTGAAAAGACTGTAAACAGTGAAAGCCTAATGCTCAAGAATCCTATTAAACTCTCCTCCTCTCCCGCTACCACTCTTGCTCCCCTCCCTCGCCTCAGATAGCAAATCTTAATTTCTCTCCAGGGACGCAGATTCCGACTACCGCCGCAAAAGTTTGCCTATCTTCAGAGGCCGCAGACCAGGCAGTTAAAACAGCCCCGCTGTAAATAGCCTTATCAGCTAAGCATAAGTTATACCCACCATTGGCCACCGCTGCTAGGATGATAGTGGAGCAACAAACAGTTACAGTAGCAAAAAAGCCAGAAAACACACAGTTCCTTTCTATAGGGCTGCAGAACAATATTCACTAAAATCCATAATTTTGATTATATATGCATTTTAAAAAGGTTTTTTTTGCTGGACTAGTACATTCTCATACAAGGACTAGATTTTTTTTATATATACACAAAAGCATGCATATTTAAGTAGTGTGTATTAGGTTTGTCTAAATGTAATTTGTTGCAAAACATAAGTTTTAAACTACAAACCATTTAAATACATTGAAATTTATTGTGATTTGTGATGCACCAATACCAATTTTTTTCCTTCTGGTTCAAAAATATAGACTGATGCACAGCACTGATATTAACTCTCTGTAACCTAAATAACCCATAAATCCTAATATTCATAAAATTACGTTATTATATTTAATTATGGTCAAATCTGTCTTCTGTGTAACAAAAAAACTATTTAACCTTGATGCTTAGAAATGATTATTTCGGTTCATAATATATATATTATTTGAGATTATATAATTAATAATAACAGCATGTCAGTAGCAGCGACTTTTGCCTTTATATTTTCCCCCTCTTGGTTGAAGCCTAGTGCCACAAAGTGATACAGGTGCACCCCAGGTAGGGCTAGTGGACACATAGTGGACAGCCATTCTAACATATGCACAGTTTTTGAATGTTCAATATTTAAAAATAAAAAAATATTTGATAATGTTACCCCCCTCAATGGCCCTACACCCATGCTGCTCCATTGCAGACTTCTTCCACTTTGAACTGTAGCAGAAAAACTGAAGACAATGAAATTAACAACAGGGGAATATTGTGCTCCTCTGCAGTCCTTGCCATGACTCATGGCTGGAACCGAAAGGGAGGAAGAGAGAAGGTGATCTAAATGTCTATTTGCATTCCCATCTTTTCCTCATTGTTTCCTGACCCTCTTCTTCCTGATAAACCATCTTGTGTATGTGGAGTCCACTGATGCCCTCTGAACACAGCAATGGGCAGCCAGTTTTAATTAAACCCAAAGGGAAAGATATTAATTATTGCACAGGTTCCATCAGTGTGGATAGGAATTTACGTGAGCCACATGATTATCATTAATTATTTTTGGGGGGTTATTGAGGGTGCTGTATTGTGACAGTGCTACTTACGTGTCTTCGTCCTTCATTCGCTTCGCTATTGTTGCAGTTCTGGAGAAAAACGTGTGTGTGTGTGTGAGTGTGTGTACCTGCAAACGTTTCTCTGACACACAGTAACAATAGTAGCCGGGCTCCTGTGTACCTAAACACTGGGCTTTATTTAAACAGAGCTAGCCTTTAAGCTTTTCCGGCTATACCTCCCTATTCCCTTTAGTAGTAATTGACCTTTCGAATAATGTTGTTTTGATTCGCAGTTCCCCAGAGACACGTTTTTTCAGCGAGCCTCCATATCTCTCCAGACTGAGATCTTTTCATTGCTGAAAAGCGTAGCACATCCTTATCCATCTAATTATCTATCCCATGCTTGCCACAATCTTTTTAAAATTCCATCATATTCTAATAACATCTATTCCTGTATTACTCTATCATTCTTCTCAATAGATTACAACTGTCTCTCTCCAGAACTATCTGTCCCTCTTCAGTTTGTGTTGTTTTTGCTATTAACGTTCTTTCTCATCCACCACCACATCTTCAGGGATTCCTTTCAAAGGCAAACTCATTGATCAACAGATTGATTTGTAAAAGGAAAGACCAGTTTACTAATCAGTGCTGCCCATGATGAGCATTAGTAACATAATGAAGCGTGTGTGTGCGTGCACTGCAAAAAATACATTACCCTTCAAAAGTTTGAAACCATTTGTAATTATATGTGTAACTGCTGTTACGATATTCAGTGTCTTAATACTGTTAGTTAAACATTAGAAGGACATTCAAATATGCTTTAATTACCACTCAAGTCAGCTCTGTACGTCATTCCAGACACATCTAACATTTCCTCACTGTTTACAGTTTCCTTTAAATTAGTTGAATTTTGTAGTAGAACCATAACAGAATACCTTTATATTTAAAATCATTTAAGCCATAACCTGGTTGTATATGATTGAAAACAGCAATTCCTTTTACTTTTTAATACTTTGGTAAATGAAAACATCTGGAATGCATGTGCTATAGCTAAACTAATTTTTATTAGAAAAGTCTCTGGTAGGACTGCTGTGAAAACATGTTAAGATTGGCTGTTTGTAGATGTCATAGATTTATGACGAATGCAGTTTGTCACGTCCTGCCTGTGCTCGTCCGCCTGTTTAAGTCCTGTCAGTCTCTCGTGCTTCTGTTCATGTGGTTCTGTTTTGATCATGTGCTCCTAGTGTCTCCGCCCCCCACCTGGCCCGTATCTGTAACCCCTCCCGTGTCCAGGTGTTTCGTGTTTTCTGTCCCGTTTTATACCCTGTGAGTTCACTCTGCCTTCGTCGGTCATTGTTATATGGTTGTGATGGTGTATGTTGTCGTTGTTAGCTGTAGCGCTGTACCTGCCCGTCTGTCTATATTAAAACCTGTTTTCGTCTAAGCTTGCGTGTGTCCGATATTTCCTCTCGTCTGCTCCAGCGCCTGCCACCTCGCCTGACACAGTTATATAGAAATTGTAGTCTGATGGCAGCCAACATCTTCTGTGTATATGTCTGCTAATGCAATACATAAGCATTCCTGAAATATCTTTGTCGGGACAATATCTATGTGCTTCGGTAGAGTTACATATAAAATAAAATGCCAGATGTTCTGCCTTACCGAAGAACTATAAATCTAGAGATGGGAGTAACGATCGGCTATGTATTGGTATCGGCCGATTTTTAATCAAAATATGTGATCGGTGATAAGCCGTGATTTTTCTCCAATTTAGCCGATCCCGAGAGCCGATCAATGTCATTAAACAAATGAGCTTAATCTCTGTAATTCCAGCTAGCGTTTCATCCAGGAAGAGAAGAACCCTGCAATTCCTATTTGAACCACTAGGTGGAAATACATACTCTTTCATTTACCACAGACTGACTAAAGCAGTGGCCTTGCGATAAAGTATGCACATATAAAAAAGAAAGTTTGTCGTCCGTCTGGCAGTGTTTACCGTATGTGACGCAGACTCATCCAGGACGTTTTTAAAATGTGTAAAATTAGCGTGTCTTGTGGGAACCAAAGACATTTAACTCTACTAATCTAATACAACACTGCACGTGGCTGAATACAGTGAGTATCAGCAAACAGTAGAGCTAGCATGCGCAGCTAGCACAAAACAAACAACCCAGAACACATAGCAGACCAGATCTGACCGGTACGAACAGAACAGCAGCAACAGTTTAAGATCTACATTTAATGATTGCAGATTGTTGTTTAAAATAACCAGAGTCTGCGTTTAAGGACAGTTTTACTGCATTTATTTAATTAGCTTTTTTCGTTGAATGATTGCAGTATTGGGGATATAAGTTTGATTTACTTTGTTTATTTACTGTTAATTTTGTTAAAAATATTATGCTGTTTCACATGAGCTCGTTAAAAATGGTAATAAAAATGGTAATAAACACACAATACATACTGACAAATATTGCCACTGCATTCATTTGAGATGAGTTTTTGTTTTCACGTACTGCGGTATATGTGTTTGAGCCCAGTGTGAATGTCGTTTTCGGCACACTTTTATACTTCGCCGGTCTTACAGGCTCAGTGAACATATGCAATAGCCCCAGAGTATGGAGATGTGAGTAGTTACTGAAGGATGACTGCTTGATTACGGCTGATGAATTATGCACAACTGGCATCTCAAGGTTGATTTGTGTGAAGCCGTATATTCCTGATAAGCTGCCTGTGCCTGTGCCTATGCCAGCGGAGACATGTTCATTTCAACAGCAGGCCTTGCAAATCCACTGCACATTTTCGAAATCTCAAATGCAAAACAAAACAGAGCTGAAACAAAAGCACGGCAACAACGTACACTGCCTGTGAAAAAAAGGTAGCTGGAGCGCCTTGCACTTTCAGCCAACCGGAGCCACTAGGCATGGTTTTTCTACGACCCGAAACCTAAAAACAGCCTGCAAACAGTGCAAAGCGAGAGCAGAGAAAAGCTGGCTCCGGCGTCAGCTCCCAGCCCACTCTGACAGGGCGCTGGCCCCACATCGGCCGCCACTCAAAATGGAGGCACGCGGTGTGAAATAGTTTGCGAACAGTGTGAAATAGGCTGGTGGAATGAGAATAGGCAGCCCAGATGGATGCTGGGTAGGCTTACCACGCAGGAGATCAGAGGTGGCATGAGGCGAGGCGTGGGCGCGGAACAGCTGCCAATCAAAATCATCCTCCTCTCCTTGGCTGAACTCACATAGGTTGGGGTCGGAGTCCTCATCAAACGTACAGCCTGCTGCTAAGGGTGGGGGGGGGGGCAGAGAGAGAGAGAGAGAGAGAGTAAGAGAATGAGCATTAGACTTCATCCAAGTGGCCCCACAGTCTTGTTAAAAAAGATTGTAAGATCTTCAAAAAGGAAAGAAAAATTGGCCTATTATTGTGTTTTCTATCTAATGCCATCCCACTTCGTATTCATGAGATCAGCCAAACAGCTCCAGGGCAGAACAATTCATTTGGGATTCATTTCTCCAACAATTTGTTGACAGTAAAATGCACATTACAACATGAGGGAGTGTGCAGAGGCTCTTTGGGGGGTTTGTCTTATTGCAGGTAAGGGCAGCAGCAGGGCCCTATAACGGCAGCCTAATTGAGCATCGATATGTCTTATTCGGAGCGATATTTCATCATGCTACTCCCTTTGATTTCATTTCTGCGGCAGAAGTAGGAAAGGTGCCAGGCTGCACATCAGCAGCCAGATCCTTCAGCACCCCTTTACCCAGACACCAATTAATATCAGCTATTCACGACTCAGACTGCCCTCTTCTCCAGACACACACCCATAAACTCCTTCAAGCGGAATATACCTTCTTAGTGCTGACCAACATATTGTCTATACTGGTACTGGTACAGATTGTCTGTACTGGTAATGGAATACTAGTGTTGCTGTCATGCAACACTAGGGCTGTGTATTGGCAAAAACCTGGCAATACAATAAGTATTGAGATACAACGTTCACGATTAAATATATCACAATATGCTGCAGTATTGATATAAAGTGATATAATGCAATTTTTGCAAATCCTACTATTAAAACACACCACTATATGAACAGGATTGTCAATGCTTACAATAGCATTGCACTCTTGTGCTGCTTGTTAATGTTGGAGTGGAGCTGAAAATAGATTACAACACTAGTTGTTAGAGGTTTAAACACAACACACATTGATTCACTGTCTGCCAAGAATCTGTGTATCGATACTGTTTCTGAGAATCGATAAAGTATCACAAGACATAATATCCCGATATTTCAATATTTTCTTACACCCCATGGATGTTCTTAAGTTTTAGTGGTACTGATAAACAGAGGCACCAGGGAGAATTTGTGCCTGCTGAAAATATCCTGCCTGTGGCCCTTGTCTCAGCCCGTTCGCCTTACCAGAATGAGTCACATTAACACATTGAATTGTGCCAAAGTTTTCATATCTCTACTCTTCATTTTCGTACCTCAACCCTGCACTTAGCTCCATAATTCCACATCTTATTTTCACCATGGGGTTGTCTCTAGCATGCATGCAAGCTGTGAATGTAAGCAACGTGAACGCTATTTTAATAAACTGCATCCAACTGTCCATAATTGTTGCTTCTCCAAAGTCTTGCATCTTGGCTGTAGAAGGAAAAACTTCCAACACAGTAAAGAACAGATACATTATTCAAAGCCAACTAAATCTCCACAAATGTGCTTGTTTATGCAGCTATAGATCACAAAATTCAGTCATGGAATAGTGAAAATATGCTGTTATTCATACATTATTCATACATTACCAAGTCCAAATGATAAAATGGAAGGCTAGAGAGTGTTTCTAGTATACAGAGCTTAAATCTTTATATTAAACTTTTATGTTAAACTTTTATATTTCTGTGGTTGAGACATGACATTTTGATTTATGAAGTGAAAACTGCTTCATAAACAGTCCTTTGGACAGCTCCATCACACCAGTTCCAATTGACAACTGCACTATGGTTTATTCATCTTCATTTAAATTAAAAACTAAACTTATTCTACTTACAGACTGGGATCAAAATAAACCACTGAACATTCACAAAGAGGGACCCACTGGACAGGTGACTGAAAGCAAGATGCATGTGAAACTAGGCTTTAATTGTTATAGAATGAATTGACCCCTTCTTTTAAGAAACTTTCAGTAAGCCAATGAAACCAGCCATCCATCCTGCCTTTTGCCCCCAACATCCACACCCTCATCTGTCTTTAGGGACCACCAAAACTTCAGACTGTGTTAAATGTACAGTTAAAAAAACAAACAAAAGTGAATAGCAAGCTTGCTTTCTGGGCAGCTGCTGTCTGTCTGCTTAACATTTATGTAAGGTTTCCTTTCTGTGGTCTTATACAAACTATTCTGGGCAGTTCTGGAACTCAGAAGGTAAATAGAAAAAGAGTTCATGAATTTAATTAATGCTAACTTTAACTGTATCTGATAACATGAAATATATATTGTGGCAAGGGCGTAGGAGTGGGTTCGACATTGACGTGGGACACATTTATGAACCAAAGCCCACCTTATCCCCTAAAATATTACCTATAAGCTGATTCCACTGTAGGGAAGGTAGTCACTGTATGTATAGTGACTAAGAACAACATTTGTGGAATTAAGGTAAATTACAAATAAATAAACAAAATACAACATTATCAGTACTTCTGTTTATTATTAGATAAAGCAATTAAAGATCACTTTACAAACTAAACTAGATACTCCACATTACATGGTACTGTTGTCAGAAAACCTTTAAGTTATACATATAGAACTAATGTAAAAATGTATGTTAAGGTTTCCTGACTAGACAAGACTAACATTATGTTAGACAGTAAGGCTGTGTTCCAACAGCACCCTCTGGAATATTACATACTGTACTACTGGAAGCACTTCTAATGCTGGTGTCCTTTTATTTATTTATTTATTTACTTACTTATTTATTCATTCATTCATTGATTTTTTTTATTATGTTTTGTTTTTTTATGCATTTACCATAACACATTATATAAAAATCATTTACAGTATATATGGTCATGGTATTAATTTCTTTCATCACTGACCTCGAGTTTAAAGCTGGTGCGAGCTCCCGACGGGTATTGTGGTATTGAATTTGATCAAATTAGCTAACCGGCGCTATCTTCTCTCCATGAGACACAAAGTCCGATACTATTGCCAGAACTACAAACAAACTTTTAGATCTATAGCACCCATGGGAGCAGCTTTATTATTGTAATACATCAGGACCTGCTAGAGTGAGGCCAAAAGCTCACTTCTGTTCCAAATTACACATAATAGGCTGTGTGGATCTGACCCTGGGGTGCAGGGCTTACACTCGGCTGCCTGCGCGGCTCGCTGCATCTGGCGCAGTGCTGAACATTAGCCCAGCCGTGTATGAGCAAGCGCAAGTAGCAAGCAGATCTCGTATGAGCATATGAACCAGAGTCACGTGACTCTCGCCCGAGCCAGCGCTCATCTTCCAAATGGCAGAGAGGGGCCATTCCACCAACGACCACCACAATACTCATAACATCAAGGTGACCCTTACAGCTGACTGCCTCATTATTGCCACCTCTGGGCAAGCCATTGTTTCACAGCAGACGCTCACAGAGGAAGAACTAGCTGCTAGCACTGTGTCTGATCAAAACTTTTTATAGACAAGCATTACAATTGCCTTACAAAAACAGCTTCAAATCAGATGAACCAAAGTTGGGAGTGTTTCCTAGCTTCTAAATCAATTTCCCCAGCTATCATTTAAACAGATAGTCAAGTTCTCTGCGCTTTTACAAGAACGCTCAAGTCTAATTTTAAATAGGCTTTGCATATCTGTGATTATAAAGTATTTAAAAAAACACTCTGATCCAGATTTCACACCAGAAACAATAGACATCACACTTCCACACTGTTGTTAACCGTTTCTAATCAATGCCCACTTTCATGTATATCTCACTTCACACTAAAGAAGGAGTAATGAGCGTCAGCAGTTGCCTCAAGCATCTACAGTTTCCTCCTTCATTTTCAGCCCTATTTGAATTTGAGAAGATATTAATATAAGCATGCTATTCAAAGCACGGGTAAGTACCCTTAAGTATTAATAGAATGCTATAAGCCTTTATAATTAACCCTGGTCTGAATCGAGTTTTGCAAAGTGAGCAGTCCATTCAGCTTGTGAGAGCAACAGAGCGAGAGAACTATCCCCATAGGTTAAATTTACACCTCTCTCTCTACGCAGTTATAGCAGAGATGTACGGCAGAGGTCAGAGCTCAACAGTCCAGCTCAGGGGAGGCTCAGAGACCATGACTCAGAGTGCTACTTTATGCCTGTTCAAGAATGTAAAACTTAGGCTGCATAAAAGCCTTTTTTCTCACTTGTTTGAAGCTAAGATTGGTTACACTGGCATTATGATGAAAGCCTATGTAGCCCACACTTCATCTTCAACTTCATCTTCTCTCATAGCCCCAGTGTCAGCCTAGTCAAGACCCTCTCCAACAAGTAATTACATTTTAATTTGGCAAAGCTACGGCATGTGGCGAAACATCAGCTTTGAGTTTCTGCCAAGGTTAAAAAGCCCCCTGGCTACAGAGCACTGAGACTTTTGTGTTCACTAGTTCATCCAGTTCGCTTGTTTTGTTTATCAATGCGGACAAGACCCCTTTCAAGACGCAGGCCTTTATTGTCAGTCAATTAAATGGTGAAGAATGGTCTGCCTAAGCCCTCTAAGGAAACGGCGTTCTTCACTCTCGCGACTGAACTGATCTCATTTCTAAAGCCACACACTGACAAATGTAAATGAATCTCAGCCTTTTCTTCTAGCTCAGAAGACAGCATGTCATAAAACCCAACTTACCATTAAACAGAGACATTGTACGCTCTTTCAGCAGGCCCCCTAGTTCCCCTTGTAGCAGGCTATTTCAGCAGACCCCCTAGTTCCCATTCTGACAGCCTAATAGAACTCAACTAGGATATTTTAATGAATAAAATAAAAAAATCCTGCTTTTCCCAGATCTCTGCTCTCTCACTTTAACTAGGACACTGTGTGTTAATTGTCATACATCTGTGTAGAGCTGCTAGGGAGCAATGAGGGGTGAGGAAGGGGGTAGACAGCCATGCCAAGATGAAACAGGCAAGCTTTCTTGATCTCATAAAACAGTGTTATAAAATCCAAAATAAGAAACACTTTTATAAGCATGCTTGCCAACCCACAAAGACGAAGTTCTGGCATGCTACTGGTTTCATAACATATTTCCTTTAAAATATATCCCAGCAATGTTACAAGAAACAAGACCTCCTCCAAAAAAAGATTAAACACTTCTTCATCTTGTAAATACAATCTTGGCTGACAGTATAGATTAGTGAAAATCTTATTATCTATGCATAGCCTTCCAATAACAACAGGAAAAGTAAACTTTATGCTACATAAGATCTGATGACCAGAAAGCTTTCTCAGTTTTAAAGCATCTACATGCTTCCTTTACAACCCAGAATGTTAAGATACATATCAAAGAGCAACATCAGTTCCACGGCACTGCTGGAAATAACATGCAAACTTTACAGAGACCAAACTTTAGGGGTCCTTGGGATCCGCTGGCAAGGCCGGCAGGGAAAGAATGCAAAATGAGGAGCAGGAAGAGATAAGTAAGAAAATTGTCATGAGATCAGAAGGATGAATCATCCGTGTCTAGTAAGGTAGCAAGGAAGGGGGTGATTTGTTTAACGACTAGGGGTTAGCTCTACCATGTCAGGGGATATTTACAGAGTGTCCTACTTTGAAACTTCAGCTGTTTTTTTTTCTTTACGCCCTTACTGGCTTCCATACAGTGATCCCCACCGCCTCCACAATGTGGCTCCACAAATTAGATTCCACTCTTACGGTATATTCTTGTGTGCTTGCCTCCTGCCTTGCCATTTAATTGAGTGCTTGCATGGCACTCGGGGACTTAGGGGGCAGCATTGTTAGTGAATCCCTGGTAATCCGACATTTACATAGGCTTTATTCAGCGTTGCGTATGCTTTCTCTGGTTCAGGGATATGCTTTTCCATAAACTTTCCACTTCAAATAAACACTTCACTGAGAGCAAACAAGCTGGAGTGGAGAGGCCCAGTGCAGCACCTAAGCCTGAGTGGGATTTCCCATCCCATCCCTTCTCTACTCTTACATGCACATGTGCACTAAACAACAACACCCCATTAATTGCCTTTAAAAGCGTTTTCACTACTGCACTTCAATATGCATACATGGGTTACAAGCGCTGCTGCTCATAAAAAAAGGCACTTTGCGGTTCAAAAGCGTGTGAAAGATTTCTCATTATTAAGCCCCCCGTAATGGCCCTCTCACTGAGATAACCCGCTCCTGTCAGCCTGAGTGGCTCCTTTTTTTTTTTTTTAACCAAGCTCAGGTAATTCATGGTGTATGAAATGAATTACAGGGCCTGAAAGACACAGGGGAAATAAACCAGAGCGCAGCATCCCTCCTCCCCAGAACTAACACAACTAGGGTCAGGTTATATAGATTTTTCAAAATCACATCAGATCTTTTTTAAATATCCCAGGAGATGGTAATATCATTCATATTAGAAATAGACATCTGCTGCCTATAGATAAGGATTGCGCAGTATGGCCACAAGGTGGCGCTCAATATTTTTTTGCAGAGTCCAGTGATGGTCAAATGGCACCTGTCTTTATGGTGTGAAAGCTAAGCATACTTGTGAATACAGTGAATTTAATAATTGTATTTGTGCATTCAATGGATCTCAAACGTTTACATTTGTACCTCTCGAAAAAATACAAATACAACAAGCACATGACCACCTCCAACCAAAAATATCACGAGTCAAAACATTTGACATTGTTATGAAAACATCCAAAGGATCATAGTCATAGCATTTCAGGAACATCTGTGGACTGTGTACTGGCTGTATCATTCCCAATCTGCTTCCGATCCATTCATTTTCTTGTTTTTGTCATAGAAGAAATATAAATAGCATTACATCAAAGCTGCAGCAGTGATGTGTGTTTTCAGAACTTAATATTGTGATCTAAAACACCGCACTTTGAATCTTTTTAACAGCAAAGCTACTGTTTTGATAGCCATGTTTTATATGAACACCGACACGTAAGTTATGAGCATGTGGCTAATATTCTCAGAGTCTACATTCTACCAATTATGGTGAGTGGCACAAATTGCAGTCCACTTAAATCTGAAAGGAACAGGCAGGTTACAGCATGCAACTTAGACTAATATGAAAATATAGTGTAATCACATTTCTAAAATCAGGTGAACATAACTTATTATTGATCTTAACTTATTAATGACCTTGACTTTTTACCACTGTTAATGCATTTTCCTTGGTTTACCCTCCAAACCATGAGGAGTAACATACACTGAAGCCCAGCTGATTTCACTGTATGTTGCTAGGACTGAATCTGTGTCTTCTTCTTCAAATAAAACTTGGAAATGAAAATAATTTTTATTGATTGAAAATTATTTTAAATGAGTTCCAGCAATGTCGCTCCTACATAACTGCAATTATTTCCATCACTCAAGTCTGTTGTATCATTTACAAGCAAACACAGCCAAAAATATATGGTAAGATACATTCACACTGCAGACTATGCTAGACAGTGGGCCTCATTGACCGATATCTTCTAAGATTTTTTCTTAAAATTCTTTTCAAGAAAAGTTCTGAGAAAATGTTTGGAATTGTTTGCACCTTTGTGCTTTTGCATGTACATAGATTCTTCTCACCTACGAACAAATCTTAGGTCAGAAAACATTGTTGAATGTCAGTCTCTTTCTGAAAGCTGTGTATGTTTTAAAGAAGGAATATCTTCTTAAGAATGGCTCAATGTGCAGATAACTGTGGTTCTCCTCAACACCAGATGTGGTTTAATGGTATGAGAACGAGAAGTCTTTAGGACGTTTAGGCATCCAAACTAAACATAAAACATAAAACAAAGACTGAATTGCTATTGATCGCTACTCAGTCAGTATTTTCAGATCAGAAACGTCTGGAAAAACCCACCGTTAACATTAATGACGCTTTACGTTTGCTATTTTCTATTCAATTCATTAATTTTCCTAACAAATAATACTGTTGCTCATGACTGTTGAAATTGTAAGGACAATATCAGCAAATTGGCAAAAGCACAACTGCATCAGCTCCAAGGTTTAGAACGTGCAATGCGGAGCGGTGTAGAGGGGTCAAGCAGGGGCCGCAGTGCTCTGACTGAACCTGACTGCGGCTCCTTCAGTCCCCTGGCTGCCACCGCAGCCTCCTCCCCATAGGCCAATCAGACATTCTCTCACTGACCAGACACGCAGCTGGAAGATGCTGGGTCTCTGCATAGGTCTAGCGCTAGCCTCATTAGCATTGCTGCACACAGCAACAGCAACACACACAGACGAGCTCTGTTAGCATCGCATTGAGGGCTTCTCACTGCTCTCCCCAGCATCTTACTGCAAGGCCATCCATCCTCCCTCTCTCTCTCTCTCTTTCTTTCTCTTCACACTAACAATGAATGCAGTTCATTTCCTCCCACAAAATTAATGAGGGAGCCACAGCACCGACACACGAAGACAGAGCTCTGCCCATGCAGATGGGCTACAGAGGAACAGTCATGCTCTTTTCCATAATGCGTTTAACAATGGCCCAAAGCCAGAAAACTGGACTGCAGCACAGAACATGTAGGTTGATGGCATCCCATTATGGCACTGACTTGCAGTGTACATCTGCTACCTCGGTCAGGAACACTGCGTTCAGGACACTCTTCTATTAAAAAGAACAACAAAAAGAGCTACCCCCACCTGACTGACATCTTACAAATCGTTCCGTTCTTGCTTTCAACTGACGCGACTTGTCTTCAAAAGAAATGTCAGATTAGTAACAGAAAATTATCTCCTACAAAGCTGATTGCAAATGAACTGTGATTTCTGCATTCTGCTGCTCGTCCTGTGTGAAGGTAGGTGAAACGTGAGGACGAAGGTCCAGGAGTCCAGGAGATGACGGGCATTTCCAGGCCTGTGCGAGAAGACTGCTTGGCAGACGGTCCTGAGAGAGCAGCAGTCAGTGGGCAGGCAGGCTGCTGGAATACTAAGCAGAAGGATGTAAGGCTGAGCACACAGCGGCTGGAGTCCAGAGTGGGCCGGGCTATCCGGCACACCTGCTGCTGGAGCTGCAGTCCACACAGCTGCTGAAAGCCCGCGGCATAATCTAGGGACCTCACCCTGCCTCTGGAGCTCTGAGCATGCATGAGCGGCATAATGACACAGCCAACTTAGATAAGGCTGATCATCAAGCTTTCTGCTTCTGGAGTCAAAATATCCTAAGTTTAAGTCTATACCAAACCACATGCAGCACAAGCACTACGTTTAGTTCTTTCCTAACATAATAGCAATAAGCCAGTTTAATCATGACCAGTTTTAGCTTTGTTGCAAAGGTGGCCAGATTTCCATTTCCTATCCCCTAGTACTTCAGGAACTCTTAGAAGCCACATATTCTCTCAAGGTTGCCTACAAGGCATTGTAGGAAAAAAACAATACAGATAATCCACCATATTATCAGTGCACATGAGCTTCCTCTCTGTATAACCATCCTCCTTTTTTCACAAACCTATTTTGGCATGGTTTTAGTCCAAGTTTCAGTTGTAGCTAGCAAATGTGAGGCTTTTATGTTCATGGTGAGATGAAAGAAGAAGCTCTTGGGGACATTATAACCCCAAACTGCTACCATCTTGCTCCAATTTCAGCTGAGATACTACAAGAAATGATTGCCTCTCTAATCATCTTTCTTGCTGTGTATAGGGACAAGATACATGTAACCCCTTTTTTCAGGCAGGTTCACTAGTCATGTTCACTACTTCTTAATTACAATGGATAAGGCCATTTCCTGACTTGTGAAGCTCAACACAATATTGTTTTCAGAATCAGAATAGTTTATTTCAAACATACAAGGAATTTGTCTTGGTGAGGCACATGTGTATGACATGTAACAAGAATAATACTACACTAAGAGAAACGCACAACCCAATACAATAAATAGAATAAAGAATACGAATATTAAGAGTAATTAACCTTAACTTTCCCCATGTTAATGAATGACTGAGGGTATTCACCCTTGTGGCACCTCTAATGCAGGAAGGTCCCAAAACCTGCTCCTAGAAGATCTACCAACCTGCCAAGTTTACCAACCCTAATCTAACACACCTGAACCAGGTAATGCAGGGGCATCTCAATATTGGAGGCAGGTGTGTTGGAATCCAAACTCGCCAGGGTAGTAAATCTTCAGGACCAGAATTGGGCACGCAAGCAAAACATGGATGACTGCTCAAGAGTTCCTGAACACTTAGGTGGACTATATAAATAGAAACTTGCTTCAGCTGCATTTTGTTCATGAGAATTTCTAGGGGTGCAAATAATTGTGGCACAATGGCTTCCACCTCCTTGTATCTGCACTCACTGTTCATTCTGTAAGCCACGCCTACCATGTAAGTACACCCTGTAGTTCTACACTTACAGACTGCAGTCTATCTGATTCACTGCATACTTTGTTAGTCCCCTATCACTCTGTTCTTTATTTGTATGTGTGCTAGAAAGTGTCTGTTGTTGTGTGTACATCATTGTATTGTCCCCTTTAGCAAACAGAGTTGGCACTTTAGGTGAAACACTAGAGCAATCAACACACTAGCTAGCTGAACGCCATCTCTCACCCACTAATGAAGCTAATTCAAGGCAGGTGGAGGGGGAGGTGGAGAGTGTAGAGACGCTGAAGCAGCAGCTCACACCATGACGCCTCCTCACTTAGTCACTTTTTACTGTGTCAAAAGAGGAGCTGGGGGTACTGCAGTAGCGGGTCTGTTTGTGGGATAGAAATGGGATAGAAATGAGCTTGAAAAGATCACAGCTGATCATAGAATAAAATCAAAATACTGTCCCAAAACGTAACTGTCCTATGTACACATACATGATGCACAAGCACTTGTTAAGACTGCTAGGACACCCGTGTCTTGTCTGGGTGGCACAGCTACACAAGGAAACGTGATGTTAGATACACTGACTTGTGGAATATATATATAACAATAAAGCTTGAAAGCATTACTGTGTGGGGATGATGGGTACTGGGTGCAAGAGACCTGACTGACATGTCTAACTGATATTTGATTATGTATTTATTCAATGTATTTATTGATTTTGGGTTACTTCCCAGAAAGCACCTATCGCCTACCTTTGGATGTACAGTGTGTACATATCCCCCCGCTGTCCCATCTATTCTGTCTCTTCTCACATCCATGTCAACAATTTTGCTAGTCCTAGTTCGCAAGACTTCCAAAGGCCTTGTTAAGCAATAAACTACACTTGAACAGGGAGACTATAGACAGCCTGTCCACTTGGTGGCACTGTGCCCATCACACTGGCAGGATTTGTTCCTCTGTCAGGTTTTGACTTGGTGTAAAATCCCCTACTAATGTAGACAGCTATTAGTTCTTGCCGCCTGATAATAAATCCCTTTTGTTCTTTCTGCTTGCTTCACATTTTGGTTGACACTAATGATGCTGGTTTTTATCTGCATTCCATGTTCATGGCACTGACACCGCCACGATCAGACAGGCCACCTTGTCTTGCATCCCAAGACTGGCATATTTGGCATGGATGGTTGACTGCCCGCAGGATTATTAAACTGTGTTCGGACTTATCCTGTTTTAATTAGGCCCTCGCCTTCTCTACGAGCGCTGCAGTTAAGTGGTGCTCCAGCAATAGAGGGCCAATCCGCTATCAGCATGGAAACAGATTTAGTTGATGAGTCCGAATTACAGAAGCCGGTTAGCCCGCAGGCAACACAGCCTACATATACACACACACACGAGCATACGCACGCACACTCACGCTTTTCCACACATTTCTTCGCTGTGTAGACGCTCAAGGGACAAACACAGCTCATTCTGAATGCTAATGCCTCTCAGCCGCTGCACACTGACACAGCCATGCGCTATGGTGGGTGTCTGCTTTTCATGTAAAGAGTCCAGAGAAACACTACTCCGTCAAACTCCCAGAGATCACGAAGCCCCCCAATTCATTGATAGGACAGTGATAATGAGGGTGTGTCTCTGCTGGCTTTTATTTCTCTCTCAGTATACACCTGTCTAGACTAACTGTGTCTCACATCAGTTTGATTCAAATACAAGACCCATCTTTTCGCTCCTCCACCCTTAACAGCCCAGGGAGACATGGGTGTGAGATTGTGACTACGTTGTGTCAGTGTGTAGACATCTTTCTCTGTGCATTTCAGACTAGCTCTCTTCAGACTAGTAGAAGCTTGTGTGCATGTGCACATGTGTAAATGCACATTTGTTTGTTGGGATATTTAGGGATATTATTAGAAAACCCATAAAATATACAATTACATACCGTACCCTATATGAGTTAGAAAGCGCTTTCAATGTAACTTTTATTGAATTTTCAGTCAAAAATAGGAATTCAAAAACAGGACATGTTTATATGAAAATGACACCAAAAAACTACATCACTAAGTATATGTTAATTGATAATTATATATATATATATATATATATATATATATATATATATATATATATATATATATATATATATATATATATATACATACACTACCGTTCAAAGGTTTTGGATCACTTTAGAATTTCATTTCATGCAGTTTTCATGCAATTCCCAAACAATATTGTCCATTTCACAATTAATTTAAGTGTATCAGATGATTTTTAAAGAATAAAAATGTTTGTATTAAAGACTATTTTTGTATATTCTAGGTTTGCTGACAGACTCAAAATGTCCAGAAAGAATCGTTGCTGTCCAATGAAAAACAAATATCTCCAAAGTTGAAACTTTACAGGAGAGGCCAAAACGTTCTTCACTTTTAATGTAAGTCTATGGAACCAGAATTTTTACCAAGCTTTTTTGGAGCATTTCTATTGGTCTGTTCATCATGAATATCATCAATGTAAATGGCAGCTGTGTCATTTAAATGGAGTGGGGAAAGAAATTGAGATACAGCGATGATATAAATGTATTTGTCTATTTATTATTGTGCACCCAGCTGCCACTTTAACTCTTCTAACTTGTAAAGCCATCCAGTTCCCAACCAAAGTTCCCAAAGATGTCACTGACACTGATGGTCAAAAAAAAATGTTTCCAAATGAGGAGTATATATATTTATATAAACACATGATGACCCTAAGTCATGACAATGCATAAAAACCAGAGCATTTGTGCATTGCTGCTACTTAGTTTTCTTAAAATCCAAACACTCGCAGGCGTGGTAAGAGGTTCTCAGTAAGCAGAGGTAAGTAAAAGCATCCTTGGATAAATAAACAGAGCCCCTGCTATGGACAGCTGGAGAGATAGGAACAGACAGTCTGGAATCACACATATCTGTTTACATATGCTGCCTCACCACAGAGGCAGTCAGAGCGCAACCAAATAAGCAGCCTGCGGCTAAGCGTGCTAACATCACTTCGACTTGTTCCGTCTCTGACAACCTCTGAATCCCTCTTCGCACAACAACACCACGTAATTCAACCCATTAATCTATTTCCATATTCAATGCATCGGAAGGTCGGAGACGGGGGAAGTGGGCTGGGGAAACAGAGAGAAAACATGAAAGAAGGGAAAGAAGCCTGCAAAGAAGGAGAGGATGCCAGAGGCCCAGTGCTAGTGAGTCACTGTTGTGAGATGGCTTGTGTTGCTAGCTTTAGCTCCCATGCTAGAAGTATCCTGGAACCCGACTCGGGCAGTCTGGGACTAACGCTGAGGAGAGTGGAGCCGAGCTGGAGGCGAACGCTTCAGGCGAAAGCATGAGTTGGCTAAACTGCAGGAGCGAGAGGGATGAGCTTAGCAGAAAGGATGACACTGTTCTAGAGAACACTTGCACTCCATTTACTGAGCCACTACCGTTCGGCAAACTTGCTCTGCTCTATTACACTAGAGACATCTTTCACAAGCTGACCCGAATAAAGAATCTCTAACTGCAGCTTTCACGGAGAACACATGCTCTCGGTGCCCTCGTCGCACCCACAGCCTGGACAAGATAGCTAAACACACAGATGCAGCAGCTATTTAGTTTCCCACCATTTCTGCTGTCTAATGAATAAGTGGCTGCTCTTTGGCCAGGCTGACCTTGGAGGGCAGATTTTATTGCACCTACCCGGTATAATAAAGGTTAATTGAAAAGGAGTGGAGGACAGGTAGCAGTTCTCTAGAAGTCTCTCACCAGGGCAATTCTGACACGGCCAAGGCCACCTTTCCTTAAATGAGAGCTAGATGGGGGAGTACAGAGTTAAATGCCACCCATGAGTAAGCCGAAAGGAAAAGGAAGACTTCGGTCTCCACGTCAAGTCGAGTGCTAGCAGACTTATCAAACAGGCTCTTTTAATGTGATTTGCTATGCAGGCACTCGCGGCTCTTTGAAGTACCATTTCTAGCTCTCCTGTTCCATTTCATCCAAACAGACAGATAGGCACCTGCAAGCACTGTTTGTCAGGAAATGTTCATTTTAAAAATAAACTCTTGACAACAGAATAATATTCAGAAATATTAGAAACAATTTTGCTATGCCTAATACTCCATTTCTGCTGTTCCTTAGGATTCATATTTAAAAAATCTTACTTGTTAATATTGACATAGATTAATAATACACAATCTTATGACATACAGCTTAGAGATAAGAACAACACACACATTTTATGTTAATACAACCTAAACAGTGATACTATTCAGCAACACATTTTACATTCCAGATCTGCTGTTTAGTCAGTGTGCAGCTTTTATATATTAAATAAATATTAATTATTTGAATATTAGATATAAAATTAACTTAACCATAGCCCTACACCTGGGTAGGTTGAACCACATATCAGTTAACCCCTAAAATCAATGTGCTAAAGTTCTTACAGGAGTGTGTTTACTCTGTAGCCATCTTTGGTAGCAGTTATTTCCAGATCAGACTCCTATCTCTCTGAAGGGGAAGGAACACAATACTTGAAACTGAAGGTCAAATTACCTTTTCAAAAGATTTATTTGAAATCACTCATAAAATTTGACCAAATGCTCATAAATGGTTTGTAGTAAAATGTAATACTGTAATGTTCAGTGCTCTTGAACAGAAGAGTAAATGGTGGTCAAGAGAGCAATCCGCCATATTTGTTAGAGCTACAGACTCAGAAGTTACAGTGTAGCAGTGATGTTTAGGGATGTTTGTGCAGAAATTACAGTTTGCCTTTCTGCCTTATGTCTTTTGGTATAGGCCCCATAATTGCATGGTGTGCAGAGTTCTTCTAATCATCAGCTCAGCACTCATCATAAAAATGCTCCATTCGCTAGCTGCATGTTATGTGGAACCATCAGTGATAGCAGCATATCATTTGGAAAAAAAACAGCTTTGATGGTATACATCAAAATTTTGCATCTGCAATATCCACTAAGCAATACATTGGAAGGGAGAAAATGAGCTAGACTAGTGGAGGGGAGTCATCTGCATAGCCTGCGGGGACAAAAGTGCCACTAATACACCAAAACAGCCTGACGGGATTAGGCACAGGCATTCCTGTCTGCCAACACATCAAGGTAAGTCAGCTTCATGACATATTTTCCCATGCCAATTGCAGCGGAGAGAGAGAGAGAGAGAGACTGAAGTTAGGTAAATCAGTCAGTGAGACAGTAAGGAGGTGAGGGAGGAGAGAGAGAGAAAGGCAGAGAGACAGCCAGAGTGCAGTGGTAACAGCTGCTAAATGTCAGGCAGGCAGCAGGGGGCAGTGTTTGAGGTCTGTTGTGCCCACCCTGGAAAGTGCAGAGGGTGAGCGCAGCGCAGCCTGCTGTTCGGAAGCTAATTAGAAGTGCCTCTGGTGAGAGCAGAAACACCTAGGACTCGGGCTCGCTCCAGGACACACTTCACCACTTCAAAGGAGCCGTGTTGGAAAGGCAACTTTTCATTGATGCCGACAAACAGGGCGGCAAATCATGTCCCTCCCTTATGGTTTACTTTACCAAGCCTAAGCCCTGCTCTCTTCTATCAAAGCAGTCAAGGTCAGGCTCTGAGATGCCAGCGGGCCACCAAGACATCAGCCACAGGAGCCTTGGGGCTGTTTATGTGGCAGCAAACAAATTCTACATCAGCATGGTTAAACCAATAAAAACAACAAGAGGTCCAGGCATCAGGAGCCTGGCGTGCTGGAGCTTTTATTTCCTAGCCTTTATTGGGTAATTAAAGGTTGAAGAGTGGCCATATGCTCCATGTGACTGGCTGTGGCTTGGTTACTAAACCTTGACTGGGAACAGGTGAAAGATAACAGACTCGCTTACTGTCGGTGCTCCTTGCCATCTGTTACTGAAAAGGCTGTTCTAATGGAAGACAATTACTGGTTTATTTTTACCCGCAAAGTCTATGCCTTTGAATATACTGACAGTGTGTCTCCAATGACACGGATTTTGATTCCTTCAAGCACAAAGAAGAAGAAAAAAAATCTCCAAAGGCAAACATGAAAGTAGAATTCGGAGGTAAAAGGTGCAGGGAGACAGTTGAAAAATGAAAGGAGCCTCTAAGCACTTACTCCAATTCCTGGTTTTCATGTTCCTGTCACACAGTCTGCTTTCCTCCAAAGTCCCTGATAGCATTTGGCCCTTCGCAGCTGGTGCCTCACGGTAGTGCTGGCCAAAATAAATGATCTACACAGGTACTGTTATCACATCTCAGTGTTTTAGCTATAGGATTTTAACAGATTTAAATGGTCTCAGTGAAATTCAATATATGTAATTTCCTGGGTGCTGCGGATAGAAAATTTCCTTTCTGTCTGCTAAACATGCAATTTTAAACTCCCAGTGTGTAAAATATTAAACACAGTGTGAAAAATTAAAGATGTTTGTATGATACTAAAATTGAGCGGTGTATTAAACATTTAGTAGAACTAAAAAAAAAAAGAATGAAAAAAAGAAAAATAATAAAACATGTCACCAGTCATTAGACCTAAATGAGAACTGTTTGGGTGAGTTTGAGGATTGGAGAGAATACTGCTTAACAACTAAGATTAAAACCAGAAATGAGCATTGGCCATTGGAAATTCATTCACAAGAGCAGGATTTTTCTACACAGCAGGAAAACATAGACTTACAATGAAAGTGTGGATTTATGTTTTTTGGGTCTTTAAGAAAAGAACAAAGAACAAAACAGCCCAACTGAGCCATTCTTTTAGCATAGAGTACTTGGGCTGGTGGTTATGCTCCAACAAAATTAATAGGAACGTATCCATGTTCAAAGAGGGTTATAAGGAAAGGATAGCCAGTTAACATCTGAATGCGTTCGTCTAATGCATCTTTATATCCTGATGGCAAAGATGGGTCTTGGAATCAGTCCAATATCAGCAGAAAATGCTAGATCAGATTTTGGAAGAGCAGGTAAAAGTGGCCCCAAAGGCGATTCTTTTCTTCATTTGCCAGCATCTGACATTTCTATTCCGATAATATGTGGCACTGAACTCTGATATGTGAGAACGTGACTCAGTCTGAACAGCCAGATTAGAATTCATGCGACTTTTATGTCAATCCAACTGAACCAGACATTCATCACAATTTCACACTGCTGACACCTCATAAACATGTGGGTTGATGGTTCTGCACAAACAAAATTAGTAAGCACTTATCGCAACCGCTCCATGTTTAAAGAGTTGTATTAGAAAAGAGTTAGCCAGTTCAAATCAGAATGCTTTCATCTAATCCACCTTTGCCTGATTGTGCTATATCATGATGGCCTAGATGGGTCTTGGGACCACTCTAATATCAGTAGAAAATGCTTGCTCACATATTGGAAGAGGCTACATTTACACAGCAGGTAAAAAAGTGGCCCAAATCCATTTCTTTTCTTTATATGTGACACAGATGCGTTATCTATGTCACAGTGTGAACATCGACAGATACACATTGAATTTTCTATTAAGATCTGGGGCATTTTTGTGGGACTAAAACCCGATATTGCTCCCACATTCTATATATGGCAATGTGACTCACGCTGAACAGCCAGACTGGAATTTATGTGACTTTTCAACTTGACATTCGTTATAATTTCACACTGCTGAGACCTCATAAACATGTGGGCTGATGCTTCTGTACAAACAAAATTGGGAAGCACATCTATCTCGCCATCCCTCCATGTTCAAAGAGGTGTATAAAGAAAGGGTTAGCCAGTTAAAATCAGAATGCTTTCATCTAATCCACCTATACCTGATAGGCAAGAAGCTGGCGGGGAGCATATGAAACACATAAAGGCTACAATTACATTAAACCCAGTTGCCCCTGCATTCTGAGCCACGTCAGCTCGGTTAACGAGCCTTCTTTGGTGTCCCGGCGCTTATTTCTAACTAAATAACAGCCGAACTAGACTTTCCTTGCCTAGCAGGAGGCTGTCCCAGGCGTCCTCAGCCAGACTCAAGACATTCCAGCAAGGACGCAGCTAATCACCCGTAGACTGCACTTAACTCCCCCTCACTCCAAATCCAAACTTTCTCCGTCGCGCTGTTAATCGGGATTTCTGCGCAGCGGGATAGTGTGTCTGGCTGCCTGTGTGTTGAACAAAGGGATTTAGTGAGGCTGTTAAAAAGCTGGACCTCTTTCTGCAGCTCTTTCTCCCACAGCCGTCCTCTGAGGTACGGGGAGGAAGCCGTGATAGATGCAGAGCGTGTTATTAGCTACAAAGTGGTGAAAAGATTACATGTTCTCTTTCTTCTCCAATCCCCTGATAATTCATCTTTGCTCGTCTCCTCGTTTATGGCTGCGAGACTGCAGAGGAGCACACGCGGGACTTTAAAAAACAAGCCAAATGAATGAACAAAAGCAATGGCCTGCCACGGAGATAATGAAAAAGTCACTTCCTATTGGAAGCCGTGAGGCAGATAGTTTAATTACGTTGCCATTTTTAATTGAACATGAATTATTTACAGTCTTGAGCAGTAATGAAATACCGCAAATACCCATATCACCCAGTTAGCGCCAAACTCAGCCATTCATCCTGAGCGCACCAGATCGCGCTTGACTCTCGGGTGTAAGAAATTCTTTGATGAAATTTTCATCACAAGAATAAACTTTCAGATCAGCAGTTTGGGGGGAAAAGTTATGGGATACATTATCCATTGAAGTAGACAGTAGTCAGTTTCAGCTCAGTAGTCTTGGATTGTGGTTGGCTCCTCCAAAACATGACTTCCAGTCATGGCTGTCTGGCAGTTCAAGTCAAAGACAGCAGGGCTTGGTCCGGTGCTCAGGATAATACAATGAATTTTCCTCATCTGCATGTTAGCACAGTTAGTTGTGGACAACACCAAAAGATATTCAGAGTTTTCTGTGGCTAATGCGGGCTTTGTAACATGGGAGAAACTAAAAACTGTGGATCATCTTCATTCAACCAATTAGACAAGGAGAACTACCTATATGTCTGTCAACCAATCAAGAGCAGGAGGTATATCTCCTCGTCTGTTATTTATATTCTGTGCCAACAGCGCTGAGCAAGAAGCCGTAACTTTTATTTTGCAAAAATAATAACACCAATACTGTATTCTTCTGACTCCAGCAAACAAAAAAAAGAAAATAACTGGTATGTAATAATAAAAAGAGTGTTTTATGTTAATATGTTAACATAAATATTATTAATATTAACATAAAACAACTTAATTTATATAAATCAATGTATATAACTTATGTGTGAAATAAATCATGTATATCACATTGTTAAAATATCTGATAAATATAAATAAATATCACTGTTATTATCTGAGCCTCACCCCAAGCATTTCAATGCATGTTATGTCCTGACATGATGTGCAAATGACAAAAAAAACTTAAAACTAAAAGCTACTACTGTAGACACTTATGTTATTATATCATCATGATACAATATAATGCGCTGTGTGAAGTTGATAAGCTGTATTGTTTTCTCCATTAAATGACTTTCGTTGTGACTTTCTATATCTGGCATCTTCTAGAGCTTTATTTTGCAATGCCACATGTTTGTAAAAATCCAGGATTAGAATCAGCTGATTTTTGCTTCAAACAAGCAATCAGCCAATGTATTACTTTCATTTTAATTAATGATTTGATGAGTCAAATACTGATGTCATAAATTAATCATCCATACATCATGCATTGTGCCAGACAGACAGTTACCTCCTACTTTTGATGTAGCGCTAATTTAAAAAAGTGACTTTTTTGTTTCTGAATTTAAAATGGACGTTATGGCTGTTAAAGAACAAATATTGTTACTTGTTTAGTTAAAAATCAGAACTGGCTACAAAAATTCATGATCAGCGCACCTCTATTATTTAGAGCAGAATATCTAAAGCTAACAAAGTGCAACAATCAAACAGCTCCTTTAACGGCAGCATTTAGCCTAGGCAGCCTATATACATGTGTTTTGGAGCCAAGGCTTTGGAGAAAACCCCTAAAGTATGCATGTTAGTATGTGTTTCACGGCTGAGTCAAATCGGTTAACACCGCGGGTCAAAATAACTTGGCAAAATCGATGATTCCTTTCTTTAATTAACTCTTGCTAATTTGTCAGTTAGGGGTGCCGGCAAGAGTGATATAAACTCTGCTCTTTCAGTAACGTATCGTATCACTTCTAAATAAAACACTCATTCAACACTCTAGAAATCCAAGCCTCTATTCCCCATCGGCTGGACATGACGAAGTGATCTCTAGTGGACCCTGCATGTAGACTCATTTGACTCTGTGACTAATATCACCCCTCTGGCATCTGTTCAGTCAAATGGCTCCCAACATCACATTAACACTGAGCGACTTAATCTCTGGTATAACGTCACTTGAGTGATGGTCCATTGCCTGATATATTGTTTTTGGAAACATAAATGATTAGATGTCTGGTTAATGATGATGCTTGTGTTCAGTATTCAAGCCTTTTGCTGTGGATGTTTGTCCTTGTAAGGATAGTTTGGGGCTTTAAATTTAAAGCTTCTGTAGTACCTTGGATCTCTGAGGAACAGATCTAGGTTTTAAAAAAATGTGTCCAGTATGCAGACATAGCAGCCTTACTGCACCTTTGTCATCAAATGCTGGGGACCCTCCTTGTAAAACAACAGCTAATGTGCCCTTGTAGCATAAAACTGCAATCACGTGAACCGCTAGAAAACTCACTCAAGGGACAACTACTAGAAAATTTTGGGAGCAATTAGTTTTAGTATTCAGATAATAGATTTCATCTGAGTATCTAGAAACTCTTTCACATTCCTAATCCATGATAATAAACCAGTGATTCAGCTTTCACTGGCTACTTACAAAGTCCAAAAAGTCAGGCTTAGACATTCAATTTAAATCAACATCCCTAATCAGACGTGACTTGAGAAGCTCCTATAATATATTTCATCCAATTACAGACCCGCAGTGTGTCTTCTAACCTCATTCCACATACCTAAGGTGAACTCATCTGGAATCTGAATTTCCCTGGCTATTACAGCATGCTCCCACCACTGTCGCTACGTATTACACCTAGTGCCATCACAAAGCCCAGACTAAGTCATTTCATCTCAAGAGCAGCAATCCTCTCTGCAGCTGCATTAATGCCAGTCATGCACTCCGTATTTCTCTTAAACATTGTGGGTGTAGATAGCAGTTTATTTCTGCCCTTCGACTGATGGGTTCGGCATGACCCAGAACACTATATGTTTAAATTAAGCACAATCTTAGGAAACTAACGCTGTTAGCAGTCAATAGCATTTAGGGGATTCTAAAATTATACCATTTCATTGTCGTTGGCTCGCGAGCCACTCACTTTACCCTATCTAGAGGGACAATTAGCAATCTCTCTGAAGGGAACTGAAGAGGCTATTGAAGAGGCTATCATGATAAGAGTTGACTATAAGGAGATGGTATATGATATTAAACCTGTACTGAAGAAATTCTTGGATGATTTAACCTAATGTGCTGTATAGAAACCGTGTAACAGTTGACTGATTTTTCCCACCGTTTATCTGTTTATCTGCTATGACTTAGGCTGATTGTACACGTCAGTGCTGACACTGGTGACATTGGTAACTATTTACTTCTTTTATTATCATTAAAATCATAATGATTTTGAAATTAGACCTGTGTAATCCTTAGCCAATTTTTCAGCCTTATTCGACTAAAAAATGAAAGTGCCGACGCTCAACATGATTTACAAACGTACTGTTTGATATAAAGCATTTTCTGCTGTATATAAAGCTATTTTCAGCACGTGTAGTGGAAATACATACATACATTTTTCAAAAAACAGTTTTAGTTAGGTACCACATATATCATATCGGTGCTGTCCAATGAAAAACAAGTACCTCTAAAATGGCAACTTTACAGTAGAGGACAAAACCAGTACTTTCAATGTAAGTCAATGGAAACAGATTTTTTTCCCTAACTGTTCTGGAGCATTTTATTGGCCCATACATCATAAAATTTTCTCACAAATTATGTAGAAAAATAAAAATCTTTTCTTTAGACAGCAGCAATATAGTTCTGCATAGAGAAGGCAACACATTCTAAAAAAAAAGGGTAGGACCGATTGCTCCAACTCACCATTGGCACCTAATACTTCACAGTTCTCAAGATTTCTTTGGAATAATTAAACTCACAACAGACCAACCAGACAGAAAAAAAGAAAATATTAAATACATGAAAATCTTTGGAATCCTCCCAATTTAAGTTACATTTTTCTCAAATAACAAAACCTTACAGGCAAGCCTAGCAGTCACGGCTTATTCAACCTGAATCTGGATATTGAGGGGAATAAAGGGGAAAAAAAACAACATATATGAAAAGATTGCAGTGACATTGCACAAACAACTCACTGGATGTCTCATTCTATCACTTCTCGATCAACGGAGCAGACGCTGTTGTGCTTTGCCAACACTAGGCATTGCCGCTGCTTATGTTTTATGATGTTTATTCAACCCTGAGCTAAAATGTAACAGTACCCGCATCTATCTCAAGCATTAACACAGACATGCAATGGCCCATAATAAATACAATGCCATACGAACAGATGGTACTGCTGCCGCTAGGTAGCTAACATTTTTGGCCACTTATTATTCAACCAGACAAATTCATCTCATCTGTTTCATTTAAGGTCTTTGTAAATACAGTAACTCATGTCTAATAACACAAGCTGCTTTTTATTTTCACTCACTCCGTTTGGACGGTTCAGAGCAGAATGTGAATTGAACTGAATCAAAAAGGGTTTTTATTCATTAATGTTTTACTCTGGAGGATTTATGTTGTCCTACAGTAACTAAGTTAATGGTATACTGAATATCAAACACTGTGGATAGACAAAGATAGCCCCCTGTAGTGTAAGGATTAGTTCTTAGGAAAACTTAACACACTTATTGTATTAACAATGATAGACGCTGGTTGCCGCCTCCGTGAGCCCTAAACTACACAAAAGCCCATCCATAAACTTGGAAATGAAACAAGACGCATAAGCAATGGAGTGACAGACTAAGCATTATCAATGAAACCAAGAGAAAGGTGCAAAATAACAGGGGCCTTAGGGGTTCTGGAACCCACTAATTAACCCCTTGGACGCCTTGGAGGTGCGGCCTGGTTCCTAAACTTAAACTTAATATAAAATATACATACTGACGTTATGCTGTCTACTGGGGGGAAAAAAGTTTAAATACAAATTAAGGGAAAGGTCGTTGTTTACCTGCTTTACACACAGTTGGTGAGCATTTATCTTTCATGTGAACTAGAAATGCAGATGTGGTCCCGCCTCAGGCTGGCGCTATAGTAAACTGGTTCACCCAGTTGCTCCTTTATAGCTCAAAAAAGGTTACAATGCCTGAATACCTCTGAAAAAAACTATTTCAAATATATATGTATCTACAAAAATTACAAAACACATATACCATATATATCTATTTTGTGTCTGTTTTACTCTGCAGGATTTATGCTCTCACAGTAAGTTTGTTAACTAACATCACATGCTAAACATAGTTAACAGACTAGGAAAGACCCTTGTAGTGTAGGGATCAGTTCTTAGGGAAAGTTAACACAGTCATTTCTATTAACAAGGATCAGAAGCTGCTTACCACCACCCTGAGCACAAAATAAGACCAGCTTCAAAACACACAAAGACCTTCCCTGAGCTTACAAATGAGCCAAGATGCATCAGTGGTGGACAGACACAAAGAATTATCAATGAAGGCAAGAGAACGGTGCAAATTATAAGGGACTCTGAGAACCACAAATTAACCCACTGGACCCCCTGAAGGTCTCTGGAAAATAAACACACTGACGCTATGCTCTCTTAAAGGAAAAAAGGCCGCTTAAATAAGGACCATCAGGTGAGAGTATTTGTTTTTGTTATATTATTAAGTAACTAGAGATGCAGATCTGGTTGGCCTCAGGGTGATGCTGCAGCAAACTGGTTCACCCCCTTGCTCCTTCATAGCTTAGCAACTGTAACTAGGCCTGAATATCACTAAAAAACTATTATAATATATTACTTATCATACAGAAACATATTTGTAACCCTGAAAACTTCTTAATTTCCCAAGAGTTTGGTGTACAGAGAGAAAAGACACTCAATTCTCAAACTGAAGACAAAAAAGAAGAAAGTGCAAGATCCTGGTTCATGTGTGGAAGAGCGCTTCACCAAACTAGAAGGAGTTAAAGCCAAACATCTTGTAGCGAGCATGTTAGCAACCAGTCAACTTGGGATCACCTGAAAACCAGGGGGTATTTAGTAAACTGAGCAGGAGCACATGTAGCTCGAAGTAATTCAATTAAAAATGAGGCAGGTCTGATGAGACTTCACACAGCAATTTTGTAAACAACAGTTTTTCCTATTTTGGGGTCACACAAACCTGAGCGACCTCGGAAAGAAAGTGTAAACAATTTTCGCCTGAAAAAAGACAAAAAGAAGGGAAAAAACCCTCAAACTTGCTTAACGAATCACAAGCTGTAGTCAACAGTGAATCTGACAAGGCATGGCTTGATTTCAATAATGGTGCTCGAGAGGAAATGCGCTGCCTTGGCGCTTCGCTGGGGATGAAGGCGTCTCTCTACTGATTCACTCAGACAACGTAATTATGTCTTGTGGTTTTCATCACATTGGCCATGTCTAAGGAGGCAGGGGGCTGCCAGTGCTGCAGAGGGAGGGGGACGAAGGGGCATGCTGGGGATGGGCAGAGCCCAACTGCCCCTTCATCTCACATTAACATCAGAGCAAAAGGCACAGGCCTGAAGATACACACAGACACACACACACATGCACACAAACAAACACACACACACACACAAGTATACATATATACACATCAAAGGGTAAGAACATCTACCTGGACAAGAGAGTGTCTAACCACACACAGCTCTGGACTCTTTCCAGGTGTCCTAAAGCAGATTAATGCACAGGACAGAAGATCATGACCCTCATGAGAAACCCCTCGGCTGTTCTCAGACAGCGACAGGGCAAAAGTAATGAGAGACAGGCAATTATGTGACGCTGAGCAGGAGCAGCAGCGGAAGCATCTGGAAGATGGGCACATATTAGCTTCAAGCCAGGCATCTCATGGATGGGGAGACACTTATGTAAAGTTAGTACAGCTATGATTATGTAAATGGACCTAGGACTTCACCATGGGAGAATTATTTATTTTTTCCCAAGACGAGCATATCAGCTCTTCCTAGCTTGAGGCTTGAACATTAGATGTGCACACGTACACAACACATGCTTCTGATTGGTCTAACTCTACAGGCAGCTCACAAGCTCTATTCCTTATTATAGTTACATTTCTACACTTAAAATATAGGCTATAACACAATCACATTGCTTGCAAAAAGAAAATAAGTAATATTCCGCTTATTAACAATTCACCTTCCAGTATGTAGGGTATTCTTATTAACTATTGTATGTAAGCTATTCTTTTAACACTGAGTACCAGTACGTGGCAAGCGTGCCTTCATTCATTTTATTAATGCTAATTGAAACATAGTCATGCGATACAACTCACATCATTACATGCATAGCAAATATCTAATTATATTGCATATCATTAATACTATCTGGTTGTATAGTAATGATACAGGCTACAGTTTCCAGTATGGCTGAGTGGTGCAGCTGTCAAAGACAGAGGGATGTGATAGAAAAAATATGCCAATAAATATGTTGTACATGTTTCCTCTGTTGATACTCACTTAATACAAAGACAAGCTGGAGGGGGTGATAAAAACGTTCAGAACCATTAACCAATCATTGGGGCACTGTCTGCACAGCTCATCGCGAGGCAGAAGGTTTTGTTTTGGCATACCTTTGAAAAAACAACTTTTATTTCAGGGGATTTAATCAAACCGAGTCCCGGGCGCATTTACTTTGTGAAAAACTAAACTTTAAAACTCCAAACGCGCTCCCATGGCTCGGGGTAATGGGACTCTGACAATGAGCTGATAAGTGGTGCCAAAACGGCCAGCGTATACAGCCATCACAGGAAATAGACTACTGTTAATTATCTGCTGAACAGCAAGGAAACCACTGGGGGGTCTTTTCACAGTGGACATAATGGAGCAGTGATGTGTACACTGCAGCGACGCGTTCAAAAATGAACGCTGGTTTTATTACGTGTGCCGTTTAAACGGAATTCAGCAGCTCTCATACAAGCCGCTCCACAGTGACAACAGAGAGCCTCAAGACAGCTGCCTAGGAAAGTGAAATGTAAAACTCTGGACAGGATAGATCGTAATATAGCATCAATGTCTAACTTCTTCAGGGCTTGTTGTTTTGTTCCAGCTAGCCGTCCGTGGCTAATTACCCAGAATGCTCCATCCCCCTACCTCGCTGGGGTCAGCTTCCTGTTTAGAGCTAAACGGAGGGCAGCGGTGTGGGGTTGTGGCAGGGCACGGCGGGACTAGGGGAGCGGATGGCCACAGCGCGTGGCTCCTCAAAGCTCGGAGTCCATTAATCACACTTTGCACACCCGCGGCTTTTGCAGGCTAGTGTGACACCGACACGGCCGACAATGATTAATACTTAATGCAGCGTTTAGGAGTAAGATTTATGCCATCTGTTAGTGGACGACACAGCGCAGTCCACCCCTCGGTTTGTGGAAGGACTCTCTGTCTGGCCAGATTAAGAGGGTGATTCATAACTTCTGCAAGAGGGGGTCACCTCTAGATAAAGGGTGACTTTGGCCTGCGTGCCAGAGCAGGAAAGGGGCTGACAGTGGCAGCACTGTGCTAGAGGCTAGGCCCCGGAAACGGCTGGACACGTTACAAGAGCCCAGGTGTCCCCGTCACCACGCCACTGGGCTCTTTTACACAAGCTTCACAACAACAGATGGCAGGGGGCTCTGTGGAGCTTTAAGTGGGGGAAAAAAAAGAAAAGTATAAACAGCAGCATAAATATGTGACCCATGTCCTGAGTAAACATTCACCATCTCTCATTTCCCACGAAAACAGGAACCAGGACTAGACTGATAACACACCAAAGCCTAAATTAACTCCTCTCTGTCCGCAATCAAATGTCAGGTGGCATGAGCACAAACATATTTACATGTATTTGCCTGCTCTTTCGGTTCCATCAGGAAAAACAGCTGAGGACAGTTTCCATCCTCATAAAGCACGACATTCACACCACTGCTCAAATGCTGCAGAACCGCTTCCAAGCCTTGCTCCTTTATTAACGCCATTTCATAATCTCCAATTCATGCTTTTACTGCTACTAATTTCTAGATGCATCTTCGACTTATTAAGCCCAGTCACATGTCTGAGGGAATGTGCAAACACAGGGAAGTGAAAAGTGTGCAATCTGGCATTCGGTTTCTATTTATTCTGTTTTTGCAGAACAGTTAAATTTCGCCGGCCGTCTTTGCGAGGGCATCATTATGAAGAAGCAATTTTCATACACAGCCCATTCCTTGCTTCCTGTCATCTGCATATTCAGACAAAGTGTCAAAAATGTGTAACCATCTATTTATTATTCCTCCTTTTCGCATAAACAAGCAAGCCTATTCACCAAGGATGAACCACATTCAGACGGAGCATGACACAGCGAGGAAGGTGAATTCAAGGGTACACGCTGTTTCAGAAAACAAATGTTTCGGTTCTGTCAGCGGTGCAAGCGTCAATGCCTTTGTGACAGATAAAAGCATACAATGAGCTCTGCTTTTTCAAATAGGCAGCATAACTAAAATTTTAAGAATTTAATTATGCTGCCATTCTGAGAGATCTGGTGTGAAATGTTCCATTCTAGAGAAATTTGAACGTCAGAATTCTTCAGAATTGTGGTGTTTACTGGAACCAGACGTCCAAAGCACATTCATGCAAAAGCTAGCTTAAAGAAAACGTTAACACAACGGTTAACGGTTAACACAAGGAGCAATACGTAAGATCATGTAATCAAGTTAAATTAGTAGTTCAATTCCAAAATGAACTAAAATAATCAACTGAAAGTTCAGAAATAACATTTCTGACGGTCTATCAAATACATCTATGTAACATACTGCAGAGTTATCTACTGAAGTTAGCATGCTAACCAGCTAGCCCTGTCTTGTAATACCACTTCGTACCTGAAGAGGCAATAGTCCATACATGAGCATGAAAAAGCATGACTACTTGTCAATGTTTGGTTATAAAGAAATGATCAGCAAAACAAGAGTAAACATTGCTGCTACTATCCACCACTGGCCACGCTCTTGGTGAGTTTGATGCTAACTGTTTTAACAATTCATTAGAAAAGCTGGTACACAAACCGGGGAGAGAGGAGATAGGGGAAGAGGACAGGCTGTGTGGAATATGAAACTGACAGATTGCATCATCTTACATACTGCTTCTTTAACTATTACCAACATTAAACATAAAAACTTATATGAGGGTTTGGATATTTGCATAGACGTGGTGACCTTTATCTACAGTGAACTATTTCACATTAAACCACTGAATGACTTTATTCACATCTCCACCATTTCAAATATCAGCACAGTTAAATAACAAAGTACCAACGTCATTCCAAGTGGTGAAACATCTCGAGTCAGAATTATTTACAGTGGTGG
The DNA here is from genome assembly GCA_021613375.1 of Megaleporinus macrocephalus. Taxonomy (NCBI): domain Eukaryota; kingdom Metazoa; phylum Chordata; class Actinopteri; order Characiformes; family Anostomidae; genus Megaleporinus; species Megaleporinus macrocephalus. Next base: position 29,022,679 of record CM038705.1, read on the forward strand.
TGATAGGAACCAGACATCCAAAGCACATAATCCCTCTAAGTGCTACTTCGCAGAAAGCTATTGCGGGAAGGAGTTGTGAAAACACTGCCTGACGTCTGAGACATTGTTTGTGATAGTTATGAGATAGGGCGTTGATTCAAAATGTACTCATTAAGTGCATGTTTAAATCCAAATGGCAGGGCTACCAATGCTTTACCATACTCAACAGTACATATATACAGCTAAAAGATCCGGAGCACCTGTCACTTTAGTTAATTAATATAATGGTTACTTGCGCTGTAACAATCATAACACCTGCTTCCTATCACCACCACTATAAACAGATCAGAGTTAGTATTGTCACATTAAACAACAGTGAATGACTTGGTTTATGCAGAAATATAGAAAACTAACCTTTGAAACAAAGCTTTACATGCCTCCTATAATTTAAAATCATATTATGTTAGTAGGGCTGGACAATTTCACAATGTTATTATGATAAACTATCTCACAATTAAATATGCTTTTCTGAACACGTTGTGGATACTGTCAGTACGTGTACAGCACTATCCAACTACATGGTTCATTATAATAGAGCACAATTAGGCCAATTTAATTGAGTTTAGAGCAACACAGTATGTCAAATACTAAATAAAACTCATTGTGTTCACAGTTGTTCATAGTACTTTTTTAAAGTAGCACTACTTGTTCTACTATTTTTGGTTCCAACTGAACACATGTCTGAAAAAAAATAAATATTGTGATATATATTGTGAGATATTATTATTAATATTATATTTTTGCCCACAGTGTGAGTAAAATACAGCCGGCAACATTATTTTTCACAGTTCACCATAACTCTCCCTGCATTTCTCAGTAAGTCACTGATCGCAATCCAAATAAACTGGTAATCTCTTGTCACATCAAAACTTACATGATCTGAGAAGTGCTTGCCCCACTTCTTTCCTACATGGCTTTAGACCACGGTTTACAACCGCACTGTTTACAACCATGGTTTGTTACTGTATTACAGCAATGCTTATAGACACTTAAACAAGGCCTGACTGTCTCTAAGACTGCCTTAAGGGTTCCTATTTTAAGCGGACCCGTGGCCTCCCTGTGGGGAAAACAGTAGCTAGGGAGGTTTTCGTTTGCAGCGGGCACGAGCAGTTGTCTCAGCTGAAGGGATGAGTCTGAAAGGAGCTGTAAGATGAGACTTTCTTCCTGGAGGTTGTCGAGACTTGTTCGTATCATCGCCCTCACTGTCAACTTTGCGTATCGTGGTTCAAATCAAGACCTGACGGCAGCCTGACAAACACGAACTGTCATCAGTCCCTCCTCCAAATGAGCAGCTGCTTCAACCTTGGGCACGAAAGGAAAACAAGGCTTTCTGACATATGGCAAAGATGAAGCAACACCATGTAAAAATACCAAACGAGGAATTAGCTGACTGATCAAAGGCCTGTCTTGCTAGTCTTTAAGCGCTGGTGATTCAAACAAATCTGATGTCTGGAGCTTAATCACAAATCCTCGCAAAGAATCAGGGAAACATGCGTATGTTGATCCCACAAATGAGGGATAAAGCTAAGTTTACTTCTTATAATGCAAATGCTGTACCACCAATAGCATTAATCAACCTAGCATAATCAAGCCTCTGAGGAGCAGCCAGCTGTGGACAGACATAAAACCTCTTCTGTAGAAACGTCTTCAATCATAAAAAAAGTAATTCAAAGAGAGCCACGTTCTCTTTACCAGGCAAACGTTGTGAGAACAGAAGTAATTACTAATTTTTCATTCATTTTGGAATTAATTCCCAAAAAAGAGACGACTATACGGACAAGCATATTAAGTCAACATAAGGACACGGATTTCAGTCCAGTGCTCTAATTCCATGAGGAAAAAACAAACCCAAATTGCTGTTATACTCCAAGGCTGTGTTCGTGAGTAGCACTAGAGCTTCCTGATTAAAATTATAGACTATTAATTCTCTTTGTTATGGCGTGAGCAAGGTTGTGGCCAGCATAATGAAACAGAAAACTGACAAATTGCAGACTGGGATGGGAAAACCGAAAGCTGTCTTTGTTTGTACATGCTTTCTGCCATTGGAGAAGAACAAAAGGACAAAGAAATGGAGCAGCCTGGCTCAGAGACAGGTGTTCGGGAAGACTATGGTAGCATGTTGAAACAAGAAGCTGAAGAACACAGTGCACCTGCTAAAAGCCTGATTTGTGGCAGTTTGCAGGCTTGCTGAAAACCTGAGACCAATTTGTAAGAGAATAGCTAAAAAGGCTCAAAATATGCCACACTTCCCAGATGTGAAATACTGTACATTTCAAATACACTGTTTCTTTCCAAAATGCATCCCACAAGTTAAAATATCTGTATAGAAACATATACAAATACATGGAATACGTTTAAAACATGAGTCTCGTTATTAAAATAAGTGAAATACTTTCACTTCATATCATACATAAACATTTAATATGGCCAAAGCAAGCACTGTAAATTGTAATGTACACTGTTAAGATATATACTCTATATATTTGCATATGATTGTTCTAGCAGGGCTGGTTATGGTCTTTGTTGTGGCTCCTTTTGAAAGGCTTTTTTTCATTCAGGTGTTGTATAATAATGTTCTCCCTGAGAACTTTTCCCTGAGAGGCTCATTCAGCTTCACAATGATTGCTTTTTGTTGTGAACGGCCATGTGTTGGTATTGCCGATGATAACAGAAGCAATTTGCACATGATTGGTGCATTGTTTATTTGTTTTACAGCACTACCATGTCATTCATTTTTGCATTACTTAATTATATTTAATAATATTTTTGATTCATATTTATTTATTTGAATGTATTTTTTTCGCACACATTATATATAGTGTCTTTTGCATGACTCGATGATATATGACATAAAAAAGGTAATAAAATGTTACATTAAATAAGTAAATAAGTAATTATGTGTTCTGTACATTGGAAACTTCTCATGATTTACTTTTACCATGACAGCACAACCAATCTGGATCAATGATAACCAGCGGACTATCAATATAGGCACTACTTAGCCTCAACATGATCAGTCTTCCAACACTGTCACGCAATCAGGACAGCTGGGACACAAGCCTGAAGTCCAGTAACAGAGCATACGTCTGCCCTGTTGTGCTGTGCTTTAACAGAAGGAGCGCCTGGGTTTGTCTTCTCTTCATTAAAGAAGCACTTTAAGAACCATGTAGCCTGATGAAACAAAGAAGGAAGAAACTGCCTAAATTATGCACACCCATTTGACACTGGTCTACGTGTTCATTTAAGGTCCTTGTTTCCTCCCTCAGATGTAAGCTAATTAGCATAGTGTCTGGGACCAGCTGAGCAGGGAAACAGTGTTTGCCACATAATGAGTGGAAAAGGCCTTGGCAATTACATTAAGCCCTGCTCTGATTGAAAAGTAAACAAACAACGCCCCCTCAACACCCCATCCACCCCCCACCAAAAGCCCCACACACATACAGACGCCAAGCAAGTGACTTGCGCTCACTCAGCTGATGGAGTGTCACTAAGTTACACAGGGGAGCCTATGAGAGCTGTACAACTTCCAAAAGCCCATCAATTAAGGGGCAGAAGAAAACAACCCACAAGCCATAATTTCTGAAAGACAATTAAAGCAAAGACACACACAGAGCGTGAAGGAAGAATGCGCTGTTGCTAGTTGTGTTTTTAAGACACAACACTGCCACGTGCCATTAATTTCACAGTCTGGAGAAAGGCCGCCTCTAATGAGACAGTGATGGAGTCCAAAATGTTCACCTAAAAGGAAAAGAAAAACAGCAGCAGGAGGCCCTCCGAGCCCGCCAGCACATGAAACGCAGCGGCTGGCAGCGTCTACAGGTGCTCGCGCTTTGAGCGGTGCGTCTGCAGCGCTAAAGAGGCCCACGGGCCACAGTTCTCACAGAGAAGACGCTGCTAAATGAAAGCTGGCCGCGTGGCTCTTTTAAAGTCTGCTCCCAGCCGCGGCTCACTCGGCAGGCGTTTCCCACCTGTCAATCACACGGAGGATCAGAGCGGCCGAGGGACATAAACCGGGGAGCCGGCCTGTCGCCGCGCTTCATGTCACCTCACGCTGAGCAGCATTTGACCGGCAAAGTTGTTGAGAGAATCAAAATCAGAATCCCAAACAGAAACAGAATCAACTGCAGTGCTTTTGTTTTGGTGAGTGCACGCATGTATGACACGCAACCTACTGAACTGACCAGACAAGCACGCAGACGATTAATAATGTTTACCTACAGTGAGAATAAAACAGAAAAATCAATAGAATAAAGTATAAGAAAGAATGTGAAATGAGGAGATGTGTGAGTATCTGTACACATGAAGGTCTGAGTAAACATAGAATATAAAAACTATTATATGCTCAATATGACAGAATGATACAAAACAGTACAGCTGTGCAAACAAGCATTAGGTTACATAGCAGTTATACTGTTTTACACTAGAGTAAGTTTGTTGGTTTTAGGTAAGGTTTAAAGTGTGAGGTAATCAGGATTAAAGCTACAAGATTCCTTTATTGTCACTGCCCAGAGAATAATGAAATTAAGCAGCAATACTTACATTGCAATTTACTAACACATACCATAAAGTGCAAGTATAGGCTCTACATTGCACAATAATTACAAAATAAATAAATATAAAATATAAAAAAAAATCAAGCATCTTTGGTTTGTACATATTGCACATAACCACTGTGATTAAAGAGCAATACAGCTCTGGGGGGAAAAAACTGTTAGCAGGTCTGTTTGTGCTTAATGGCCCTGGACGTGGCTGGAGGAGCTGATGTCCAGCATGAGAGGGATAAGCTGTAATTTTGTCCTGAAGCATCATCAGACTACACACACAGTTCTCTCCACTGTTCTGATTACGCGTCGTGTCAGTTCTTGTGAGGTCACTGTGTAGAGCTGCAATATCAGACTCTCACCAGTAGAGAAATCAAATGAACATGTTTTCCTTTAAGTTAATTAAGTTAATCCAGTCTGTTTCTTTAGTCTCTCACTGTAGCTATAGTGTTAATGTAGCCAACATACCCCATCAAATAGGATAGTGTGAACTTGATGCCTAAATCATCACAGACTCACTTTTAAACCATGCAAGTTGTTGCATAAGCTCAAACAGCTAGTGTGGTTTCTGCCACTGTCTATTACCTGTTTTTATAGATAACAGTACATGGCATACAGTGTCAGACAGCATATAAGCAAGCTTATTTGAGGTGACCTAACAACGCAACACCATTGAGTGTGTGAGTGAGGATTTGGGCATTCGGTTCCCGCAAGGCTGTGAGTAGGCCTGTCACAATTGCTGCACCATCACCTAATTGGCCCCATATGAAATAAAACCGTTTGCTGTTTTGAAGGATTTTGAGAAATACTTAAAATTAATAAATTAATAAATAAATAATAACACATTTACTGTCCAGTCCATACACGGTGGTTAAGCAAATCAGTCCATGTTAACTGTACTGTTTCTGGGATGTTTTAAAAAACAACTAATTTACATATCTCCATCTAGCCAGCCTATAACAAGTTCATACCGCCCATTTACACTGAAGTTCTGGGGAGTGTTTTTTGAAAGAGGCACAATACAGGACAGCCAATCAGAACAGAGTTCCAGTATCTCTTATCAGATAGGATAAATAAAGCCAAGACCACCCATGTCAAAATATTCTCAGGTATGCAGTCACATGCTTTTGGCGAGCAGGAGTTTAATATCACCTTCAGCAGAGAAGAGAGACTCAAGCCCCCCTCAGACTAGTGGGAAAATCTGCCATTTCCACCAATTTCAGCTATTTTCTTTTCTTACTATAAGATTACAGCTAAGTTGAAGCCAGTGTGAATGTGAGGATTTTGAGCCGTAGTAACACAGTCTTTTTCTGATTTTAAGAAAACCCCTTATTTTTCAGGTGTGTTCAGCCTGTTGCCCGGTTTTCTGTACAGGCTGCTGCTGTTGATGGGGCAGGGTGAGGCAAAACTTAAGCAGACAGTAGACTTGGCTCCCCTTATATACAGTCTTTGGTTTTGTGTCTCACAGCCTGTTTAATTCTTAGGGATGAAGAGAGGTTGGAAAATCCAATAGGTGTTAGCTATGCTCATAGCTACCCTTACAAGTTTACTCAGGTGTACCATTAGTTTACTTCTTTTAAACTAAAAGATAGTGAGTATGCTTTCAGTTTACTTTTTATGTACTTCTCAGTGATATACTAAAACACTGTTATACTTAAGTATGCTGGGGTTATACTGACAAGTATAGAACAGTCTAAGTATATTTGGTCTTTACTTGTACTTAATCTTTTGACTGAGATAGTAGAAGTAAGTATTCTTGCTCTGCACAAAAACGCATCGAGTACAATATTTATTTAACATTTGATTTATAAAGATTTATAAAGATACAAATATGTTTCTTAATCTGAGTGTGTTATGTTTATGTTACGTGTGTCCACTGGTGAGTAAGTAAACGTTGTTAAGTTCTATTAAGTAGAAAAAAAATCCTTAAACCTAGTCGTATACTTTAAAGTACAACAATAATATAAGCAGTAAATTACAAGTATTAGTTTAATTTTACTTAAAGAAAACGTACAAGCTAGTAAACTAACAGTAAACACTTAAGTTTACTTTTAGTGTAGTTGCAGTACAAAAGATGTAAACTAGTTGTATACTTGGTTTACTACTCTTACACTTAAAGTGTACTTAAAAGTATACTTTTAAAAACTAAAAAAAAGTGGGCCAATTTAGTCCCAAGAAGTATTAAAATAGTATATATACAAGTGTACTACTAGTACAATGACATTAGTATAGTAACTACATAAAGTATACTTAATAAAACAAACTTTAGGTATACTTATTTTCTGTAAGGGTAAAGAAGCAAACTGTGCATACTAAACATTTTGTGTCTGACTGACTAAGAAAACTGTCATCATTTTAGTTTTTGTCAGGCTGTTCCTCTAGAGCACTACAGCGCAGTCAGGTTCAGATTCCAGAGGAGAAAATTTAGCTACAGATCTTGTAGTCCTCTGTGCATTTCGTACCCGCGTCTGTGAAGCAGTCCGTAAAAAGGACATGGTACAGTGTATCTACAAACTTTGCGACACATATTGAGTTCATTTCCTGAATCAGTGACAGCACTGTAGATCCTCAGGGTGCTCAGGGAGACGAGCAGCCCGAGAGGCATGAAGGGAATAACACAGAGTGATGCAGCAGCCCTGCGGATCGATAAGAGACAAACGCGTCTCTAATAAGCCGATGATAGAGGCTGTGCGTGTGGAGGACTCCCTGGTGCGAGGCAGAGTCGAGGCGCAGCGAGCAGGATATTGACTCGTCTGATTCATTCTACAGGCTGCAGAAATACAGTGTCCTGAGTGAGGGGGCAAGGGAAAACCTGAGATGTCACGACTCAGTGAAGGGACACTGACGCAGACACACTGTATTTAGTTTTTGTGCTTTGAACAAAACTGGCCTCCTCATTGGATTCTGTTTCTGAGCAATTACCTGATTAAGTTTTATTTTTCTCTGTTTACAGAACAAAGCTAATAAAGAATGCCCAGACTGGGTATTAACAACTGATCTGAAATATCACAATACTTTAAAATATTTCAGAGAGATCACCGTCACAACTTTTCAAAAAGTACCAGTAAGTTTTTAAAAAGGCCAGACTTAAGTACGGTCCCATCAGTGCCATTAGGTTCCTCAGTAATACAGAATAAAGAACTTAAATACTTAATACTGACAATATTTTTTTACAGCTTATAACCTGTGGTAAATTTAGCTCAATAGGAGACGAACAAAACATCATGTGACACTTTTTAAATACTGGGCTAGTTCTATTAGTGATTTGGATTTGCAACAATGTACAGAGCAGCTAGCTTTTTCAATGTAAATAAAAAAAAAGACAATCAACAAAAATGTGATGCTAGGTTTTCTTCACAGTTTTGTGACAATATGAAAGTGTATACAAGAAGCCTTACAAGAGTAACAGGCCTTTCATAGCTACTGCCATCTACAGGCAGTAAGCAGGAACTTCATCCACACTGACTCAACTAGAGCCATGGGTCTAAAAAAAGAACTAGTGCAGAGCTATGGGTCTTTTTATACTGGGCCACAAAGCGACTGTGAGCAGCAGGTGAGCTACTGCCTCTATTGCTTTAATGTAATAATATGATTAGAATAATAATTTAAAGACTTAATCCCAAACTTTAAATGTAAATGAACTAAATGTATGTGATTGTAAATATACAGGCCAAAGTTTTGTTTCTTAATGACTTCTTAATGAATGTAGATTGCACACATGCTGCTTTTAACTAGAAAGAAAGTTAAGATCACTTAATATCTCGAGCCCTAGAACTGTACTGTAGTTCTTTAGTGATCCCCTAATGGCTAGTTTGACTTTGGACGCGTGGGAGGCATGGCCCTGGGAGGAGCCCCTTGGAGAAAGACTTATATCTAGTAAATAGTTGTGACTTTTATATCAGAGCTGTATGTGTGTGTTTAATGGGCTATGTTTGGCGAGGCTGTGGTGTAGTGGTACAGAGTTGGTGTCTACCATCAAGGAGAGTTCTATGGCCGTTGATGACCTACCTGCTGTTCAGTAATGCTTAGTAACGTAAGTCTTTCTTAATACTGTGTTCAATAAAGAGCCCTCATTTAAAAAGGGCAATATTTCCTATGTCTGCTTCTTTGCCGAGTCATCACAGCCTCACTGCCACCGAATGAAGCAAATGAAGCTGCAAAGCTGTCCAATCACTTGGCCATTTGAGACAAAACATTTCTCAACAATAGCAAACCAGGTTGATCCTCTGCTCTGCGTGAGAAAATCAGAGGTTGCAGATCAGTCTGTGTTACTAAAAAGATGAGGAGCCCCTGCACTACATAGGCAAAAGTATGTGGACGCTCAAACACCACATTTATATGTGCTCATTCCAAAAAACAACGAGCATCAACGTGGAGCTGGTTCCCCGCTTTGCCGCTCTATGAAGTTTCTGAATGACGCCGAGGTTTGTGCTACATTCAGGACGGTCGAGTTCTTCTACACAAGCTCGACAAACAATCTTTTTTATAGACCTCCCTTTGTGCGCGAGGGCATTGTTGTACTGAAACAGGAAAGAGGCTTCTCCATACTGTTGACACAAAGCTGGAAGCACATAGGTTTGCCATTGTAGTCTGTAGCTTTAAGATTTCTCGTGACTGGAATGAACACAGTACTGTCGCAGTCCAGTCCAGGCCTTTCACTTAAGGTAAACCTCAAAACATACAGTAACACTGTCAGCTGGAGGAGCTCTGTCACGGCAGCTCGGCAGTCAGAGTTCAGTAGGCAGACTGGGCTGAGCTCCTCGCCCTGAGGGGTTACTACCTGTCCAGACTGTGGCTGAGAGATGTCCTGCTGGGCACTGACAGGGTGAGGTGTGATGACTGAGGGCTGATTTGAGCCTGTCTCCGGGGAGCTGAGGGTCTTCTAGGCCTCGCAATGACAAACAAGCTCAACAAACATCTCGCTCAGGCAAAGTGGGAAGGGAGGGCACAGTGACTAAGAGCACTGAGGCAGATGCCATTTGATTTGACAGATGATATGATAATAACCTCCACAGAGCACACTTAAAAGAGTTGATGAAGCAGACTTGAAGGTGTTGCAATTATGCCAATATATCAAGATATCTAACTAAAAACAGGATGGATCTTTCTGTTAGCTCACGTATACACGCGGCATGCGCTAGAGCAGCAGATAATCATTCACTGCTGTGAAGTCATACGTTTCTTGCCGATAGGCTACACAAGCATCTCTCCATTCATCTAGAAATGATGACAGCTTCCGAACAGACACCACACCCAGAGGGCAGGACAGGAAGTGAAGGATGGTGCCAGGAGAGAAAGCACAAGGGAGGAGTGAAAACATGCAGGAGCAGCAGAGACAAATGAGTTAACACACCAGGGGACAGTTATTGCAAAGTACGAGAAAAATGTACAGCGTGAAGCTAAAATTGTGCCACACGAAATATCTCCGAGTATCAGCATGCGACTGCGCTGTCTGCCTCGCCCTCGAACAGATAACGGGTACCTCGCTGCTGCAGGGCACTTAAGTAGCTTAGGACTAGTTCTATATCTGATGGCCTTCTGCAATTCTGTTGTATTGTAAAAAGAAACATCAACTTACTTTTCAGATACTTTTTGTCAAATGCAGGACTGAAACTGGACTATTGGTGGACTTGAATCTGTATCTGTAGGAAAGTAAATAAATAAATAGCATGGATTTATCACACCTGGCTGAAAATTACTCAGCTCAGTCCATTTACAGGCCAGCAGGGTGTAATAGCCAGGGTTTTGGAGGTAACTCCAATTTAGGACAGCCTTGAGCTGAATGCAAAGTAAGGTGGCTTGACTCAACACAGTGCTGCCTTAAACTGAACTCAAGTTTGGCTTGCTTACCTACACGTTCCTATTCGTTCCTATTTCACACTCCATACATCTGTGCAGTGAATATCGCATCTAATATCCGGCTTGTGTTATGTCACGTAAAACTAGGGATGCACCTAAACCACTTTTTCCTTACCGATACCAGCTTTTCAGGTATCTGCCGATACCAAGTACCGATACCGATACCAACTCTGACTTAAATGCTTATAAATCCTGATATTTCTAGTGTTCGACTTTTTATATGTTGTATTTTTATGTCTTATCCTGAATAAGATATAATAACCTTGAAAAAGCACCATTTACTGGTTGAGTAACTGCACATTAAAAAGTTTCAGAGCTATGAAAAAATTAAAATTGCCACAATGCAGAAACACGTGCAGCCATTTAGTCAATAAGCTTCATGGTATCTTATCCACTTTTTTATATGTTGTATTTTGTGCTAGCTTGCTTCTTTGTGCTTGCTTGGATGAAGTTGCTGTGTTCTATGACGCGGGCATTTTTGCTGCTGCCCGTCTCAAATGAGAAATACTCCCCGTGGACATGCTGTTGGCTTCAGTCAAGTGCCATTTAGTGGTGCGCATGCGCATCAATAAGCTTCATGGTATCGGCGTTCTCTATTGCCGATACCGATACTGTGTGTAAGTGCCAGTTTGATATACGGTATCGGTATTGGTGCAAAACTCATTTTTTTTATTTGGGGCACTTAATAAATATGCAACAAAATGATATTTCTGTCATGTAAACCACTGATGATAGACTATTTGTGTGGAAAAAGCCTAGAGAAGTATTTAACCAGACTACAGTAAGGTTACTGTAAAGCACAGAGGTCATGGTTTTCTTACAGTGGTCTCTGTAAACATGTGGTCATTGATGCAATCATGAAAGAGTGCAAAGGTGTTTTGGACTTCTCCAACAATAATATCTGAAACCCTATGTGACAGGGTTCTAATGGTCTGTTTAAACATGAAAAGGTCCAAATGTCCACCTTTTACAGCCACAGTATATGTTTGCAGCCTAAATGAATGATGACACAAGCAGCCCAAAAGATGCAACAGCATGTCAGCTTAATTTAAGATCTGATTTTAGCCTGTGCTAGATGCGGTCCTGAACTTCCAACATACCGTTCACTGCGTCATTGCTATGCTGTCATGATATGATGTCAAAGAAGTATGATAATGTGGTCAGCACTCATCAGTTTGCTATGTACTCCAATAGACCCTAATCATTTTAATTAAGTCTTGAGGCTAGTTGGTTTGCACGGTTTCAGGAGACATTAAATCAACATTTTTTTTTTTTTTAAGATAGTGAGAGGCTTGGGTGGAAGGGGAGGTATGAAGAAACAAAGAAAAACCAGAGAGAGAGGAATGAGAGATGGAGGGAGGAAGCCTTGTCCCTTCAAGTTGTCTGCAGTGTTCATGCAGTGTGTTGTGTTCGCAGCATCATCTATAACCAAGCCCCTCTAATGACACTCTGCTGTACTGTGTGGTTAGCGTGCAACATTTCACAGCAACCTGAACAGTGAGCTAAAACCCAGCATCTACACAGCTCCCTCTTCTAGCTCCCAGGATGTTATCACATTTAGTCAGCTTTAAGCAGTTTCATGTGTTTGCGATGATAATGAGCAGCCCAGCTGCACGACATACATGCTATTTGCAATCATGTAAAGTGGGTGGCCTTGTGTGATTGCATACGAAAGTATATAAGCGTGCCTGAGTGCGTGTAAGTGTTTGATCTTTTCTGGAAGTCGGATGTGGACAGACATAAGCTCCGCCAAACTGCTGCTGTCTGAAGAGATGTCAGCTTCCCCATATTAAGCAGGGAGCAGGTGTGTGTGTGTGTGTGTGTGTGTGTGTGTGTGTTCCAACACGTAGGCAGTCCTCAAAGGAGCTGTGAGATGTAGAGCTGAGATTTGCAGCACAGACCTGTCGCCTGACTGGACATGAGGCCACTTGCTCAATATGTCACCAAAACACCATCCAAATCCCTGTGGACTTGCTGCGAAAAAACAACATAAATTCAGCTTTTTAAAGCTGTGACACCGGTTCATGCCACTGATAAGACTCCCTACTTTCTTTGCAGCACATTTTTATTCAGTTAGAAGAGATGGACTGGTCATTAGGAAGATGTCTAGACCTAGACCTAGATGCTGAGGGAGGAGGTAGGACTATAGAGAAGAGTGAAGTAAAGCATTTTGAATTTTTCTTAATAATTTGAAAATATTTAAATAACATTTTTTATTTCTGCAAGCAGCCCACATATCTCTGCTGCAAAAGAAACCTTTTGGTTTCCAGCTAGGGGTGTAAGAAAATATCGAAAATATTGAATATCGGGATATTATGTTTGGGGATACTGTATCAATTCTCAAAAACACAGTATCAATACACAGATTCCTGGCAGATAGTAAATTATTGTGTGTGTTTAAACCTCTGAACACTTAGATGGCAGTGTTGTAATCCATTTTCAGCTCCACTCCAACATTACCAAGCAGCACAAGGGTGCATTGCTATTGTAAGCATTGGCAAACCTGTTCATATAGTGGTGTATTTTAATAGAAGAATGTGAAAAATCACAATATATCACTTTGCTTGCAGTATCGCAGTATATCATGATATATTGAATCATGAACCCCGTATCACAATACGTATTGTATCGCCATGTTCTTGCCAATACACAGCCCTATTTCCAGCACTTACTGTTTATGAAAAACTCAGGTAAAAGTAGAGTCCGTGCATACATTATGACCCTATAGGTGGGTTTAACTGTAATAGATGCATGGGTTAGATGTAACAGTCACTAAAAGGTCTATAGAAGATGATTAATTTAGAAAATTCCATGTTGTTTATGCCAGAAAAGCAGAAATGCAAATTTTATAGCAACAAAATTGAGATATATTTTATTTACATGACATCATATAGTATTTTTCTATATGTGACATAGTGACATTTCTGACCAGTCTGTTAAAAAAAGAGCTGTTTTAAAATTATATGTGATGATATAGATTCCCCTTACTATTTATATTTGAAGGCTCAGTAGATAAGATGAGGTTGATATGCCGAAAGATCAACAAGACAAATTACATGAAAATCAACTGAGGGCCCTTTTTTACTTACAGATGAAACCAGGTCAGAGTTAAAAGCATGCATTGCACCTGCAGTTTTCATTTCAGGGGAAAATGCAGCTGACCCTCAGAGATTCCCTTGCTGTAAAACTGCATCAATTGCTCACTCATTCGCTCAGTTAGCAGGCATAAGATCATTCACAAGGGGTGCTACTTTTAAAGCTTTACTTCAACCCCTAAAGCTTTTGGAGCTCTACATCAGTTACACTGCGTATTCATGTTTCTTTCATTCCCAACATGTTCTACAATACAGCAAATAAAAGATGCAGGTTTTGTCAATGCAACCACCCGTCTTAACATTTTCACATATTCAGTTTAATAATTAATATTATAACCAATATCTTCTCTAGATTAGCAGAGATGTGTATGTGCATATGTCTGTGTATGTTAAAGACACACTTCAATTAAAAAATAAAATTACAATGCAAAACCACCTTAACCAATGACAGTTTTGTAATATTTCCCCCAAATGTACCCCAAAGTAAAAACTTTCCAAAGAATTTCCAAAAACAATCCACAAAATCAGTTCTCAGCTTGCAGGGACTCTGAGGGTTACAGTCTGCCTGCAGTGTGGCAACGTACAGGGAGCTTGTTAGGTCCGTAGGATGACACTAGTAGTGCAGAACAAACACTACAATTAGTTTCTCCAGCGTGTATACCTCTGATCATGCTTCAAACGCTTGCATGAGCAGTGAAATCAGGGTATGCTGTACTTAGTCTGTGGTTAGCTTGCTGGATATTCACTAATGGAAAATGATAATAAGCATAACTAGCTAGTAGGCTGGGAGATATATGTAAATGGACGTGCACCACTTTTCGAATGCACCCTCAACGGTTTTGCTTTGGAAGTGACCTTGAACGAATCAGCAACAATAAAAGTGCGGGCTTCGGCTTCACTGCTCACAAAGAAAATGAGCATCTGCCTCCAAAAATGTGGAACGTGTGCCTGTTGCTACGTGGCAGTATGACATTAGGGAGTCACAGCTGAGTGTTTTCTCAAAAAGAGGAGAATCGCATGTCTTTGGCAAAAGCCAATAATTAAACACATGTTTAATGTCAGCTCCAGACCTCCCGGGGAGATATTGGACAGCTCAAGGGCTCCAACTCAGAGGCTTTAAATGAGTGTTGCCAGGCAACTTGGTTTGCATTAGTATTATTCTTATGCTTAAAAATAGAGGCTAGCTAGCTAGAACGGGGATGTGCTAAGCAGGCTCATTTTCAGCACAGCTTGAAAGGACTCTAAGTCGAGCCTGGCAATAACTTCAGGTCCTTACGTCCAGCGCTTTTCATCGACTTCATTACCCTGGAGTTTCTCTCAGACTCTCAGTGAGTGCACTGCCTCCCACCAGCGCACCAGCCCACCCCCTCCTGTCACCCACCTTTCGCGGCCCACTGCTCACCTTGCCTGGGCTGGATGGAGGGGAAGGCAGGGGGAGGTGTGACAGGTGCACGTTTTTGTAGGTCAGGCATATCACTTCATTTACAGTCAGGCGGGTGTGCGAGCAAACGTCTCGTTAGAGGCCAAAGGGCTCGCTCATGCATGCTACATAAGAGGGCTCAGCCAGACTGCTGAGTTTGTAGAAGAGATAGAAGGAGGAGAAAGAACAGAAGTAAGCATTTTAAAGGACGCGCATACACATTCAGCAAGCTGGAGAGAAGCCAAAAGTGAGGTGCATTAACATGCAGCACAAGGCCAAACGGTGAAAATGGTTGCTTTAGTGGTTCAAACTTGTCTTAAGAGCATAAAAGTGAATTTGTAATTGATGTAAAGCCCAAAAGATCAACCTGAACTTTACTCTGCTGGCCTAATAGCCTTAAAATGGCACACATGATGCCATCAGCAAAAACACTGCTTTACAAATGTTTGGATACATTCGCTCACATAAAGGTCTTCCATGTACGTTTCCTAAGCAATGTGTCCACAGTTTAGATGAACAAAGAAGAAATCTATTAAATAACACAACTGTAATTGTGTTAAAGTGACCATAAATGTCTGATTTTAAATATAAACTACACTTTATTTGCCCTATTGTAGCTTTACAAGCTCTTGCCATTCTGTCAAGCAACATGGAGCCACATGAAATTACGCTGGTGTTTCAAAAATATATACAGCACTGTGCAAAATTTTGGCACTTCATATAAAATAAGCCATTTTTTACAGACTGGAAGCTTTTATTTGCTCAGCAAAACACTTTTTTTATTATTATTTACAATTTTCATCTTATAGTTGCTTCATCTACTCCATACTTCTTTAAGCTAAATCAAGATTGCTGCTGAAGGAATTGAATAAATGTATAAAATGTCTGGGGTGTCCAGGAGAAATCTGGAACTAAACTTTGTTCTTCAAACTGGTCCACAAGATATGATCTACTTCTTTCTAAATAAGATATTCATATATATGCTTATTTACATCTGTTCTAATGATATCTGGTGTTCTTACTGGTGAATATACACTGGTGAAAATGCACCATAGTCCATTTTTAAGACTCTTTTATGATATATGTTGTTAGAACCTATTCATAAAATATCAACGCCATATTAGGATTGTTTTTCAAAAAATATTAGAGAAATAAAAATATTTATGTACATGAAACTGTATTCAACGTTGTGTTGAAGTGTGAAGGTGGATATTTGGGATGAGTAAATGAAACAGTGTGCGTTTGAGTTTGAGGACTCGTCAGTGTGACGGGATAAGGAGAATGCAGCTGAACCGATACATGCTCATTACCTGGAAATCTCTGTCTTCACTGATTATAGACATTAGCTGACCCAGGCAGAGTCACTTACCCACACACTCGTTCACACCCACACCACATATGGCACACATTCCTGCACATAATTACGCATCATCCTTCTCTCTGTATATATAATTATATGATTATGTGTCACCATTTTCTAAAAATATACTGACAATATCTCTTAGTTTAAACAATAGTGTATTTGTCAAAAAGGTTGTATGGAGACTATAGCGATATTATGTGCTGTGATACTGTATTGATTCTTAAAAACACAGAATCAGCAGTTAATTTTGTGTTGTGTTTAAACCCCTGACGTCTAAATGGCAGTGCTCTTTACTCTTCCACTCATAAACAAGTAGAATTATATAAATATAATTATTCTATATATAATATATATAACTATAATATAACTATAATATAACTAAATAATTATATTTACAAAATTGCAATATATCGCCTGACTTGCAGTATCCCAATATATTGTGATTTCAAACCATTAATCTTGTCTCATGATACATATTGCATTGCCAATTATTTGCCGATACACATTTCTTAATATATGTAATCACACATTCTTGCTGTCTCCCCAAAGTAGTATTAAATTAGACACAGCAATACATCAACACTGGACATATATCACTACATTCACGAGAAAGAAGTCCCAGCTCAGAAATAATAACTTTAAAACAGAAAGTAAACAGTGTTTGTAACTGTTTGTAAGTAACATACAAAGATGTCACAAACCAAATACTGAAGTTGTATCACTCTGACCCGGTAATGACTCTAGATAAAATATTATACTGATAGCTAGATAAAAATATTTTTCCTTTAAAGACTTTTTAGCTTTAAAATGATTTATTACTTGATTCTTTAATTTATTAATTATTTTATTAATTGAAGTATTTCACTTAAGATGAGCATCTAAAAGTAGGTCATTGCTCTTGAACTACTTAAACACTCTGCCACCCCACAGGAAAACACACACAGCACATAATGCTAGATTTGTAACAGATACATTCTCCTCTGCCAAGCTTGACATCTGCTATAAGATCGATACCATCAACATTAAAGAAAGAAGATTAGCATTTTTGGACAGGCCCTGCTATTTTTAAGTATTCACAATAATTAAAAACAAAAGCTAAATTAAAAGCTAATTAAAACATTTCTAAGAAGTTTCCTGATCTTATAAACGGGACTATAAACATTCACAGTGATACATATACCCCATATATATTTTGTTGTGGTCCAAACTAACCTAACAAGTGCGAATGTTATGATGAATTAAAAACAATGAATGTATTTAATGTATATCTAAAGGTAGCCACATGTGTAATCTCCCCCTCCACCAACAAGCTGCTCCTAACTTGCACTTGAGCAAGGCTCTCCAGTGGTCCTGACCCTGGAGCAGGAGACAATTAATGTGCTTTGGATAAACGTCTAATCTAAATGCATGATGCACGCCACAACTCCTTAATATAAATGAGCTGCCAATATCTGAAAACACATGCATTGAGTATTAAGTCCTCACAAGCTAAAGCATGAGAAATGCCCAGAGATCCAGTGTCACCAGCAGAATAACTTTGTTAGCGTAATCAAGTTAATGTGAGGCTTTAGCTTGCTAATGAAGTTATATTCTGCGCCTGCTCCAGGGAGTGAAGTGAAATTCCGGTGCTGGGTTGTTCATACACCGCAGGCTTTGTCCCTCCCTGCGGCATAACGACACAGACACAACAACTCTTACGCTATCTGTTATCCGAGGTACTAAATGACCACCCTGGGAATCAGTCTGCCAAGGGTAATCACATAAACATAAACATAAACAATGAAACACACACACACACACACACATACACAAGAATCGTGCAGTCAAGCAGTTTGTTTGTTCTCCAGTAACAGCAACAGCAGAGAGAACCTCACACAGCTTCCACCACAAAAAGAAAACCATATAACACCCCCTCCCCTCTTTCTCGCTCATACATATTAGTTAATAATGAAAAGATTAGGTGGTCTTCAGCTTTCTATTTACATGCAGCTTTCTAGGCGCCGCAACCCTACGTGAAATCCCCAGGCAGAACCTCCGGCGCCGCGCAGGTTCACTGGACCAGAATAATCCCGTCGCTCCGCTGCTGAATGAGAAACCCCTCCCCGAGACCCTAACCCTGCGGCAAAAACCTGCACAAATCCAGCAGCAATGGAGCATGCACCATCGGCTTCCTGTGCCAAGGCAAACCCGTTCAGGCTAATGCTGCCTCAGTGATGACAGCACTAAGCTGCCCTGTCTCCAATAAAGTCATTCAGACTTTTAAAGCCTTTCAGAATATCAGAACGTCTGAATACCCCACACACAAACACTGGAACTGATCTGTACATGCTCCCCACATGAAAACACTCTTTCGTAGCAACTGATACAAGGCTGGCTAAGCTTCAGAGAACACAGACATATAACCTCACATGACAAGCTTTTGTAACAATACGGAAAATCAAGTGCAGTCTTATTCATTCAATCATTCATTCATTTGAACGTGTAAAAGGCCACACTGTTATGTGCTGTATGTAGAGTTGAGCTAACATCAGGATAGTGGCTTATTCGTTATCATTTCCAACCTGTCAGGTTACAATTGACTACCACACCATAGTCTGGATCCCGTATGTAGACACACCATGCTAAGCAGGGAATTTTGCCAATATTGTGTAAAGTCTGTTCTACTTTGCCAGTGTCCTACGCAATGCTCGTTCCTGTTCAATGACTTTTGGCACATCAGTGTATTTTTCAGTTTATAATAGTATCTAATGTCATGACGTGTCACTGTGTTATTAAAGCATACAAAAACTGGCTGATAAAAAACAATATATGCTTGTTTTCATATGCATGTTATAGCTTGCAGATTCTTCACCGTGGTCTGCTGACGGCTTACAACCAATCATGGTTAATAATCACTGTTTCTAACTGCAGCTGCGCCTATGCTGAAAGAACTCTGGGTGTGTTTAAGACGTTAGACACTTACAAAAGGGATTAACTGTACTCGTATTAGTCAAAAAAATCCAAGAGATATTTTCTACAAGCAGTTCAGCCTCATAGATAGATCAGTGCTATGCTGGCCTTCCCTGGACAATGTCGAACACCACATTTCTAACTAAACCATACAAGAAACACCTTAAATATGGAAATACATTACAGAAACTGCATATCAGATCAGGAGGATCATTTTACTACCAAAACTTAACTTCTGTTAAGGGTGGAGAACGCTCATAAGCCCAGGCACAGCTGTTCTTGCTGCTACACGCAGCAGAAGAACAAAAGGCCCAACTAAGCCAGAAAGTCTGAATTTGACCTCCACATTGTCACAGCATGGAAAAGGCCTGGGGAGGGAAAGAAAAGACAAGAGAGGAGTTCTGATGTCGCACAGCCTATGGAGCTTTGATCAGCTCCAGACAGGAAATCCGGAAGCTGTCCTCCGGGACACCCCACAGTGCCATCCTAGTTCAAATTCAGTCTCAGCTCATTCACTAAATTAATGAGGATATTAATTACTTCACGGCCTAAATTTAAGTATGGATGTGTGTGCGTGTGTGTGTGTGTGTGCTTCCTTTGAAGGCGTTATACTTCACCGCTGCATTAAACAACCAAAATGTGAATATGCTGTAATTTAACAGTACAAATTTAAAAGCTTACAGGCAAACAACAAGGGAAATAAACTAAGATGAGCAGAGAGAGAGAATGTGAGCATGTAAGAAAGAGAAATAGGAACAGAGTGAGGTGAGAAAACAAAAGTCCCTGAAGAAACTAAGCTCCCTTCAGGTCACTGTCCACCAGGTTTTATTGTGCTCCTTCTTTGTGTCCCGTGACGCCTCAGAAATGCACCTAAGCGCACTAATACCCGTATTAGCCCTCTCGTCTCCCTCTAATGCCTTTTTCTCCTCGCCTCTCATCTGCCTACTTCCCTACTTAATCCTGGCTTAAGCCTCGCCGTAATTAGCCAGGATGGCCAGCTGATGGACAGCATGGACAGCCTCTCGCAGCGCTGACCTGAGCAAAAAAAAAAAAAAAGCCAGCTAGACATGCAGGATGTGTAGAATCCACACATGATCCGTGGAGCCCATCGCATTGTTTTACAAAGACCGCCAAAGCTGGAGAACCATCTTTATCTCTACAGCCATTCAACAGCCACAGCTCCTTTGTGGTTCGGAGCTATTTTACTGAGCATCTAGTCAAAATGTGACTCCATCATCTCCCTTAGGCCCGTAAACAGACACCCACAAAGGAGGAATAGAATACACAATCTCTTTTGTTGCTGGAAATTTGACCCTCCTCTGCAAAACGGAGAATGGTTTGCATGGGCGTCGCACATATAGATGGATTTTTGCTAATATGAGGCGCTAACAAACCATTGCCTCACAGCCAGGAATGAGAAACGCTGGCTCTTCTCCAGACGCTCTGTGGGAAGAAAGGCCGAGCACATACCTTTTGCTCCAAACCCCGCCCACAGCCCTCCCACTTAAACTCCATCCCGACTCTCTCATTGGCCCGACCAGAAGCCTTTTGAAGCTGATAATATTTTTAAAAAGAGAGAAAATAGCTTATGCTCAAGCTTTCTCTTCACAGACCCTCAAGGCCCAAAAATCTCAAATCTTCATTCTCATTCATCCTGCTGTGTGTGTATAAATACAGAGGCAGAGGCAGGCTACAATAACGCAGGGTAAAAACCCAACAGCCCCAGTTCTTTTGAGACCAAAGCTCAGCAACCATTGATCTACAAGTGCTTGGAGGCAGGAATTACACATGTCTCACATGGAAAGAAGCTAAAAAGGGTTTGCATTTGTCGCTGAAACTGGTTGCTTTGGAACTGATGGCTAGATAAAGCAGGAATGAAGTGCAGGATTCTCACAGACAATCAGGTTTCATTCCTGAGTGCTTAACAGAGGCAGAGAGGGAAAGAGGGTCTCAAGTGCAAGCAAAGTGACTCTGCTGGGTGTGAAGAGACGCAGACACTCCCTCCCGTGAGAACGAACAAACTTGTGCTTGTTTACCCGAACGCATGCATATGCATTATGGATGTCAGCCGAGGACCGCATGCTGACTACAGCAGCTTGGCAGAGCATGAAGGCCAATAAAGGGGGGGGGGAGTGAAGACAGAGAAACGGAGGGACAGATATGACAAGGGAACTAAGGCAGAGCAAGACACAGAGAAGCCAATTGAGAAGAAAAGGAAGAAAGGACTTCACCACTGATCGTGACCAGAGGTGTTCTGGGACCCAGGAAAGAGAGAGATGAAGAGAGGCTCTGGAGGAAGCAATAAGCTCTTTCTGACAGGCAGCAGTGGTCAGATCAATAGCCTGCTGCTCTCTGTCCCTTAGCTAACACCTGGGGCTCTGCAACTCACGGTCATTCGCCTGCCTCACTCATTCAATTACGCTCATGCTGGATGTACATAACTCAAACCCACACACTGAATCCTGTGCATCGGGTTTTGATTTGTTGGTCAACTTCTTTGGTGCGCCAAGCAAGCGTTGGCAGACTTTCCACCGATGTCACTAGGAAGGCATGCGGGAGAGATCACTCGCTAAGTGTAGAACGCTGCGTAGGAGTGGGGAGGTATTAAGAGTCAAAGAGGGAGAGTATGATGAGAAACACTGGGTTTCAAACTCAGTCTCACCTATTTTATTTTTTTTTTCTCGTTTTCAAAATGCCATCAACATCCTCTTACACTAAGTGCAGTTGAAGTGCAGGGACTGAGTACAGTAAAGAGAATTCTCTTCTAGACCAATCCCTAGGCTGGATTTTGGGTTAATGTGCTCTAATTATTGCAGAAAACGAAGGTTTTTTCACATCACATGCTCAAAAACGCTTGGCCTCTGAAATTCTTTCAACTGCTTCTTATCAGCACCCACATTAAGCAAATAAATCTCCCTTCATACCGACCACGAGGCCCTTCAGTCAGAGAGTGGACTTTTTCTATTTTCTAGGCTTATGAAAGTAACAGGGAAATAGCTTTTTATAGAAAGAAATAGGGATGTATCGATACACTGTACTCATGATTATTATTTCCTTTTATTATCTACAACAAAAATACAAAATGCTGTGTTCTGCTTAATCTTTTCTTCATCAAAGTAAACTAAAGTACATAAGAAATTGTAAATCACTATTATAAGTGAAATAAACCAAACTTTTAATCTATCTCACCTGTCGGCTCCTATTCGTCCACCATGTCTGTTGTGGATTAAGAGGCTGTTAGTGAGCGGTCAGTCATGAAACCATCAGCCAATAGCGTTCGGCCCATGTCCCGCCCCCCAAACTGTCAAACCCGCCCCCAAACTGTCAAACCCGCCCCCTCTGAAAACTCGAGCGTATTGCAGTTGCGCGCGAGGAAAAATATCAAATCGCAAGAGCAAAAAAATTAACGGATGCGCGTGCAGTTCTTCTTTGAGTGCTCGCGAGGTTCACGTTTGCGCTCACGAGTGAAAAAAATACGCGCGAGATGTTGTGTTTATATTTTTGCATCTTGCGATTTTGCGCGCCCTAGTTTTGACCCTGATGTAACGCCATCCTAACGTAATATACAGGCGTCAAACAAGAGAGGTAGACAGCGCCAGCGCCCTCTGCTGTTTCAAAAGGATATCGATTTCATCTCGATTTCAGTCATATTTGCATCGATTATTAACTGTCTACCCTAGAAAACAATAAATGGGCTGTCTGAGATATGATATCCTTCTTCATGCAAAACAAGCTGCAGACAATCAGGAGAGCACAGTTATCTTTCTTCTGCACCTTGTTTCCACCACACCGTCAGTGTGAAAAAGATCTGTTTCCTTAAATTACACTATATAGACAGTATTGGGACAGACCACCATTGGTGTTTCTTGGCATGACAAATCATGTTTCACTATCTGGCAGTCTGATGGACGAGTCTGTGTTTGGAGAAGGCCAGGAGAACATTACCTGACTGACTGCATTGTGTGTTGGGGCACAGGGCATCTCGTCCGACATCAGTGTCTGACCTCACAGACGCTCAATAAACAGCCTTCCTAGAAGACTCTTGTTCATATAGTGTATATATTTCTATCCTGGTCTCTGTCTGATGTATCTGTTTCCTACACACACTCTCTCCACAGACAATAATTTAGTGAAAAAATAGAAAAGCGGTCCACACAAAACATACTTATAATAGAAGTCAAGGGGTTGTTTCAGCCCTTCATGCTTGCTAACTGTAAGATACAGATGCACTAGACAGAGTTAAAGAACGCAGGTGTATTTAGTTGAGTATAGCTGACCCTTCAAAGCCAACGCAACAAAATGTGGCTGTTTCTGCCATTTAATCTGCTCCTCTGTGCTACGCTGCCTTTACCTCATATGTAAATATGTTCAAACTGTGTATATATTCACTATAACTCCTCTGTTCATGTACTGAGTTTAAGGAGTCACTGCCAGTTTCTCAGAACGGATTGCTGGCGAGATGCTCTGTACAAGATAGCCGACACCCTTGAACAAAACCCTATTTAGTTATTAAAAGAGTTTTATTCAGGAGCTACTATGGATTATTCAGTATTCACTATGAAACAAATATATAAGTTACACACTTATAAGATTAAGGAACAGAAGTGCCGTCCCACAACCAAGCCCTCAGGGTTTAAAGGGTTAATGCAATGTTTAGCACATCGCTTTAGGCTTTAACGGTACTTGCCCCCAAACCCCCGAGGTATTACGTACGCATAAAAGATGTTTTCTGTGAGAAAGGCTTTTCAGGATGCAGGCAGAGCCTCCAGGGCCATAGGGAAGGGGTCACTCTGCACCCCTCACACAGACAGACAGGTGACAGAGGGAGCAGCTCAGGGAGAACGGGCAGGTGTGAAGGAGAGGTGTGCTAGGGCAATGTAGTCCCAGCTGACATCTGGTGCAGTCATGCCATAACCCATCAAGAGCAGCTGTCACACCAGGGCAAAGTCAGCCACAAAGGGAGAGAGCCAGAGCGGAGGAAAAAGAGAGAAAGCAAAAGAGAGTGAGAGAACAGGAAAGTAAGACAAAGAGAAAGACAAGAGCAGAGAGGCCAAATATGTCCAAAGTGAAAGTTTTGATATCTGGGAAAAATCATGAAACATGTAAAATCACATTCAAATAAAACAACAAGATCAAAAAACTACTCAGTAACTTCTAGAACTACAGCGGAGCTTCTTAGTAAATCCAACATCTATCAGCACCCGAAAGGAAGTTTATGTTGCTTATTTTTTTTCTACTTTTTTGTCTACTTTTCGTTCTAAATCTGTCTAAAATGAAGTGCTTAAGCTCCAAAGTCAGAGATGTGACCAATTACAAAACAGTAGAGATGTAAAATAGTACATCACCACGTCCATACTAAATAGTAAAATAGTACATCACCACGTCCATACTAAATAGTAAAATAGTACATCACCATGTCTATACTAAATAGTAAAATAGTACATCACCACGTCCATACTAAATAGTAAAATAGTACATCACCACGTCCATACTAAATAGTAAAATAGTACATCACCACGTTCATCCATTAGTGCATTATGTGTAGTACAGTAGAGTCTGGTTTCGGATGCAGCTAAAGAGAGAGTGAGAGCACAAAAATAATAGAAGAGCGCTTCCTTTTATGTGACATGGCAAGAAAAAAAAGGCTGAGAAACAGAACCCAAGCGGCAGAAGGAACAGTAAATTTCCAGCTTGATGTGTGTATCTGTACAGTTTAAATTAGGCTTTTGAAGCAGGCAGCTATAATTCATTTAACGAGGAATAAGTCTGAAAGCGCAGTACACCTCCAGCTCACTCTCTCGCTCGTAAGGACTTAATGAAGGCGATGTGATAATGGGCAGAATGATGCCTGGCCGTCACAAGGACATTTGCTTAATGATGCCCATGGGAAGCAGCTAGCCTAGCTTACAATTCTACATTTCCCTTGACGTGAAAGAATGCAACTAGACTGCAGTAATAAGCTGACAAAGTCAACAACGTCGATTATGCAAAAACGTTGAGGTGGATTTTTATTGTTGGATGCTGGGGTCGTAGTGTTCCTCATCTCAAGACCGCCCTAACGATCGCAAATTAATGGTCTTGTCGCCGCTTCAACATCGTTTGATCTCGGCCTGGGGGTAAGGTGGACTCTGAAACTGTTCCTGAGATCAGCACAGTGCAATAAACTTTATAATCTTTTTTTATCGTTATTGAATATCAACAAAATCTTTAAGCAGAATTAAACAATCCTTTCTCTACAGGGTTAAATCAAATCTGTCCGCTGCCAGGTGAGGATATGATGGATCTTGTCCATGATGGTTTAACTGGGTGTTATTTGTCTGTTGATGTTCATGGTTTCCAATAATTCAATGGGATACAATTTGATGGGAGAACAGATTATTGTTATTGTTATTATTGCCAAATGTTTTCATTTAATAAGGAAAATGGCTTAATGTTTGGTTTACATGCAATTATATGCAATTGAATTTAGATGGTGACCTAAGAACAGAGCAATTCTTGCCTCAACACATCTCGACTGTAACACTCATACGTTCATATGACAGAAGTGGCTACTGTGACAGATGGCAATTACCTACAGAAACGATACACTATAATGCACTATTAAAGAAGAAATTTCTTGAGGCGCACAGCCAGAACTTGGTACAATGGCCTTGATTAGCCCCGAAATCCAACTATGAGCTTCAATTCACTACGCAGAGCACTGGAGGAGCCATTTTTGTTCATAAAATGGTTTTAGATTTCACAGCGTAAACCGAATCCAGAGAGCTGATGCAAACCAAGCTCTAACCTGAGGGCTCCTGCTGAAATAACTAGGTGGGAGCAGCGCTAACCCTTCACCTCTGTGAGCTGAGAAATATTTAAAGTTAACAAAGTCCACTGTAAAGGCTCCACTGAAATATTAACAATGCTCCAGTATGCAGAACATATCAGCAGGTCCTAAGACACAGGCTGAGGTAGAATTTGAAAAGCGGCCAAAACGAGCTAAAAATAAACACTCGCGACAGCGGCCTCTCTGAGGATGGGGTGAGGAGTAGGACTCGGAGCATCTGTCTTGCAGACCCACTTTCTGCTTGCAGAGACGGCGGCTGCTGGCGCCGTGGGGAGGGAGCAGAGGCTGCTGGGCGTCAGGATGGGAGATGGTTCATCTGCTGCAGGAGGAGCGAGTCGGCAGCTTTGACACAGCGCCAGTCGCGCATCCCAGCTTCGGGAGAGTGAGTCAAGTGGGATTCTGAAACGAAAGCATCGCTCGGCAGCGCACTGCCCCATGCCCGCCCCACAAACAACAGAACGATGTTTTAACAAAGGAGCCCAATCACTGGATCCTGCAGAACGTGCTGAGGATCCTACGGCATGTGGGAGTCTGAGTCAGACAGACAGACAGGAAGAGTGGGAGATCTGCAGGCTGGTTGGGTTTATGGTGAGCTCTAACAAGCATGACAGGCTGCATCTTTGATCCACGAAAACGCTCCTGCTTTTCCGACTGCCGAAAGCACTGTCAACGCTTTCTAGAAGTTTGCTTGCTATGCACAGCTACACATGCCTAGTTTTCTTTGAAAGCACTCGTTTATGGGGAAGAGGTTACAGATATTTTCCTTGGGTTAGACAAACATATGACCTAGACCCATCGCAGTGGTCGGTCAGGCCTGTTGGGAATTTGTATTAACAGCTTATTAGACAGAAGGCTTCAAGCTCACAGGAAGGTCAGGGCTTTTTGGGACCCCCGCCATATAGGGCCATATAACCTGCAGCGTTATCTTGGGAACTTCTATTTGAGAACAACTCTACCCAAAATAATGATGTGGCCAGGTGTACAAGGGCCATAAAAGACCAAGCAAGCAAGTCATCATTGAGACCAGGTTAGACCAGGTTGGACCAAGACAGACCAGGGCAGACCTGGGTGTGAACGTCGTTACCACAAGCCCTTTGAATAAAAAGCTTAAACCCTGGACTGGTCTACCTCTTCATTCTTACGGCAAAAAAGCCAAGATACAACAGACCCTTTACCCTAGTAACAGTCCCCTAGAACAGTGAAAGATATATATATATATAATTGCAAACTATATAAAGAGGCTTAAAGTTTCCCATGAGAAACACAAATTCTCTTTTTTAACCATGTTGGATGCTGCATACATTTGCTGTAACTAGCATAGATGCTATTTTTCTCATTCAGTAGAAAAGCAGAGCCCCGCTGTGCGGTTCAGATTACCAGAAATCAGACAAGTACAAAAAGTACTTTGTGGTTTATGTAGTCTTAGCTGTGTGCGCCATGCTGGGACAAATGGATGTGAGGATGCACAGCATTAATAAATGTACAGTGTATATTTTTGTCAGCTCACAAAATTCCTATCCTGGTAATGCGATCTATGAGTCTGTAGCGCACTGTTTCACTGGATCATTCTCAGTTATTCTGCATTCAAAACGAATAACAGTAGAGTAGTGGACAAAAGTGGACGAAATCAACTCTGTTTAATGTGGAAAAACTGACCAATCTGTGGCTACCTTTAAAATATTCACCCGCAGACGTCTATCTAGCTCAGCTTAAAGGCTTTGGCCAAATAGAACTGATCGTCAAGATAACTGTACAGACCACAGTTAATAACAACCTTCTGAGGCCCAAAGACGGTCCAACAACTCCCCATCCAGTCTCAGCATTTAGTTAGCCAAGTACGCAAATTCTGTTAGCAGCCTTTGTATGACCAAATTAATATGAGCTGACCACCCCAAGTGCCCTCCAGTTTCACTCTTATATCAAAGAGGCATTGCTCAGAGCAGACGCGGGTTTGATGAAATCTTAGTGGAATGGACTTGCCAGATTTCAAGAATCAATACGGCATTAATCTCTCCTGGACAGGGGCACTGAGAGGCAGGCTATCAGGGCACAGGGGTGTGGAGGATGAGAGCAGGCTCGCTGTAAATCCTCCAGCCTGTCAGAGACAGAGAGGGGCAGTGAGGAGGCGAGTACTCCCTGGGGCCTCTGATACAACGGGCATGACACATCCGCGGCCAGAGAGTTCACTCGTATCGCTCCTGTGCTCTTCTAACCATCACAAAGACAGACGAAGGCACAAGCGCTCTCATTCATTCTCCATCTCTCGTACGCGCGCACACAAACGCTCACCCAGAATGCTAACCAGAGACTCCATAAAGCCCTATTTCCATTTCGCTTTGCCGTAAAACATGATCCAAAAGGTCAGACAGACGCAGTTTGGCAAATTCATTTAGTCATAAATTGAACTTTATGTGCACGCGCATAACGGTTATGTACAGCCCTGTGACAGAAAGGTTCACGCTGAACGAACACTGCACACACGCACACATATATATATATATATACACACACACACACACACACAATCACAATAGGTATCTTTAACAGTGTAACCCTTTAGTGACCGCAGGTGTCTGTGGAAATGATTCACCTGAAGTAAATACACAGTTTACTTAATAAAACCACAAAAAGCAATTACACTTGATTATCAAACAGCAGGATCATCCACTGAAAACAGTAACAGACAGGAAATTCAAGAAATATTAACCCTTTAAAGCCAAATGTCCTACACCAATAAATATAGCAGGGGTATTTAATTAGAATTAGGTAAGGTCCAGTTAAAGGAGATTTCCTCAGGCCAAGGTCCGAACCATCATCATTTCTAACTTGTGTAATTGGTCTCTGAGCTCACTGTGCCATAAAGCCCATATACCTTAAAGACAAGAAAAGCTCCACCGCTTAAAATAAACACAGTCTAAATTAAATCATTCTCAATAGCTTATCGGTTTGGGTCCACATTGGACAAAGTCTGGGTCCAGATCCGGACCAATAGAATACACATAGGATACATATAGGACAGGAGTCACTATATAGAATATCATTGCTGTCCAATGAAAAACATGCATCTCCATTCCATCATTTGAACACGACAATGGTCGTTCACATTGTTTGAAAATTTCAAGATGAATGGACCAATAGAAGGGCTCCAAAATAGCTTGGAAAAAATCTGGTTCCATTGACTTACACTGAAAGTAAAGTATGTTTTTGTTCTTCTCTGTAACGTTGCTATTTTAGAGATACTTGTTTTTCATTGGACAGCGACGATATAAGTCATAAGGCCTGCACACCGGATACTACTCAGCATCTTATACTTGCTGTACTATATTAAACCCAGGCCACAAATCCATAGTAGATGATATATAGCTTGACATTTACTTATTGCTATGTGTAATACTTCTTGGGTTGGGAGAAAAAATAGATATGGCATTGTGTCACAATATTTTGTTGACAATGTTTTATCAATACACAGATGGCAAGTATAGGTAGTAAAGAGTCTATAAGCTTTCTTATATAAACATAAAGTCTTAGTCATTATGTATGCTTGACAATCTCACTCTGTTGTAATAAAAATGACTACAATAAGATTAAAAACAGAATAAAATCTTTATCTCATCAGACAAAACAGATTTTTGAAGTTTTCCTTTGGCAAAAAAAATTTGCAACTATAAAAGGCATGCAGGTAATTAATCGCAATATATCACAATTTATGTTATTGCTGTTCTGACAGAAATATTTTTACAATCGCAGTAACTGAGTATCATGATAATACTGGCATGTGGTGAGTCTCATTCTTAGATTTGTTATATTGTTAAACTGGATTCACTCTTTTTCCCCCTCCAGCAGCTGATCAAGCATTTTCTGATATTTGCCCTATCGATACAGACAGGGCATCTCTAGTTATCAACACCCTCCAAATTCCACATCAATTAGAGTAGAGTTTTCCGATCATAAGCTTGGAACTGTGACATTGCATTATCAATCTATAATTAATCTACAGAGCCTTCCTATTGCCTGCCCACTAGATGAGAGTGGATATAGATCAACAGTCAGTGACCATCCTTTTAAACTTTTTTCTTTTTTTGTCAATGCTTAGCAACCAGAAGATGAAAAATACCATCCAGCAGATCCAGTCAAAGCAATAAGTGTTCTTTTTTTCTTTTCAATACTTGGAATTAGTGAAAATCTGAGTTTGTGCTAAATCAGAAAACGTCATGATCATGTCATATTTCACCAAGTTATAGTCACAAGTTTAAGTTATAGGTCTTTAAGGACCAAGATGCACGCTGTATGCATTTAAAAGAATCACCTTGATTGTGTGTCACTTTAGATTCTAAAGCAGCAGTGAAATTCACACATAAATAAAAATCAATACATGCGAGCCAATCCAGTCAGTAGGCTGAAAGCTGGGACTATTCACTCTAAAGCATAAAGCTGAACCATGAGGATCAGCACCTGCAGGAAAATGAGGCAATTAAACAATAGATCCTTCCTACTTCGCTGCATATCTTGCCTTAATGTCACAAATTCGTAAAGTCTCAAAATGAAAAAGATTTGTGGAATGTCACTTTTGCATTCCTCACATTCTTTCAGGGCAGTATAACAAAAGCCCACTTAGGAGCTTATAAATGCAATATTTTAAGCTCATTTAACTCCTTTGTGGAATAAAAAATTCTTTTCCAGACTCTAAGCCCAAACCTCTGCTGAGCACCACTGCTTCTTGACCCCTCCTTGGCTCTTATTGGAGGAGACCACGGCACAACAAAGCATATCATGTGCAATTACCTCCTATGCCTCAGTGGCTTCACTAACAGCGGTTTCTTTTAAGGCCTCAGAGGAGTTCCTGAATATCATGCGTGCTTCTGAGATGCCGAGGCAGCCACACAAAAGACAAGACGAGGAGAAGCGGGAGGAGGGGCACAAGGGCCATGATCCTCCTGCCCTCAGACCACACCACGGAGAGCAAACCGACCTGCAGGACAGCACCAGTGTCCCAGCACACTGGAAAGAGCCATTCAAAGACAAAAAATCTGTCCTAGGTTTTGCCGCAGTGGCTGGAAGTCACTGGAAAGGTGGCTGTGTTAAGGTTGTGAGAAAAAGTAGACCCACCATTAAATACAAACAGAAGGGGGAAACATTTCATTAGACCTTGAAGGAGTCATTCTATGGAAAGAGTGCATTTGCATTCGCAACATCTGATGTAGTTTATAAGTTTCAAATTTTTTTATTAAAATAAAAATCTTTATTTTCCAGAGCACCTGTCCCATCACAGCACCTGACTTACATTGTGTACATTCACAATGAACGTACCTAAACAACACTAAAAATACTCTCTATTATACTAACTTACATTAAAAGAACGTTCTGCCTTATCATTTTAAAGAAATCCTTTTTTAAAAAGTCAAGAAATATTCCATCGAAATTCACAGTGTTGATGTTTTTTTGTAATGTTCACAGAAAAAGCACAGATTTCACTGTTAACTGACACCAGAAGGTGTAACTTTGATCATTGGGAGCATGGCAGCCAATTTTGCCAACATATAACACTTTACCAAATATTCCACCATATAACGTTTCACACTGTTACAACTCCAGTATGAAAGGTTTGGACATCTTAGTGTCATTTACCACAAAAAGAAATGTTTAAATTCAGGCAAAAAACATGGTACCATTAATGTGAATTTGAAGCTTTGGGTCCGGTCCATATATTACTGATCTTGTGGAATGACTCTCAGCTCTTCAGCTCCCAGCTGCACTGTGAAAGAAGGTGGCAAACAAGCGAACTGTCGTGCTGAATCCCTACATAGCACATACAGGATACGTTTGATTTAAAACAGCTTCTTGGGTTGTAGCACAGCCGGAGACTGGCAGTTCTCCACATCACCGCACATTAACATTGATCCGAGCTGAGGAGGCCCAGCCCAGCCCAGCTCAGCTTTAACAAAGTGTGCTGGGCTTTGAGCCCTCAACAGGAACTTCAGGATAGTCGAAACGGCCAGCTGATCTTCTGTTTGCAAAAAAATGTACCCCTTATTCGTTCAAAGGCCGTTCCTTGCACGCAGCCCCTTGAAGCAGACTTCCATCCAGGCCCCTTGAAACGGAACTGTTTTTCAAAACCACCAGTAAATCATTATATTAAGCAGTTCTTCCAGAGACAATAAAGAAAAGCCAGGTCTCCATTGCTCTCTTGTTTTTCACTCTTTTCCCATCAAATGTGACTCAGTGCTGAACTGCTGTTTGAAGAGAAGGGGGGGAAAAGGGCCCTCCGGCAGTCCCCCCCCCCCCTCCCACATCCCCATTGCCCAGAACAGTCAACAGAGAAGTCCAAAGAAAACATTGTCGACAAGAGACGGACTCCTTCAGATGTTCTAGAACAGGCACTCTCAGCTGTAGCCTTGTAACTGTGTTTGACACTGCTCATTCGTTACTTTGGCAGCCATGGCTGAACGCTAGAAGGAAAACAAAGACAAGGTCACCTTAGCTCACACCATAGAGGGAAATCCAAAGGTAACTAAAACAGACAATTTCCTGAAATTAAAGAGGGGGTTACGATTCCAGTCACCCCACCCAAATTGCTCTCATTCAAAGGTGCTCTGCAATTAGCAGAAGTCAAAGGAACACAGTGTCTGGCAGATGATTCCATTTCTCTTTGATTTCTTTGAGTCATTGGTTTGAACATCTGAGGCCTCCTACAGTCGAGTGCTTTGCACCTGGGCGTCAGTGTGTCTGTGCAGAGGTTCAGGCTTGCTCGGTTAGCATCTCGTCGTCAGCAGGGAAAAACCCACTAGCTACTTGTCTTGCGCCCACTCGCCTTCACTCTACATATACCTGCTTCATTAGCAGCCTGCATGTGACCTGTGCAAAGCAGCCTCCTTTGCAAACAATGGAAGGAGACTTATTCCTCAATTTCCACTCAGAAATATGAGTTTGTATTCAGCAGGACAGATGGTGTGTGGGTATGCATGCTATTCCCACTGATATTATGCCAAACAAGTTAAAGAAGTACGCAAACAGTACCCTTCCGTGCCCTTGACCAATCCAGCTGCTCCATCAAGAAGTTTTATCCTTGAAGATACAAAACATCAGCTGCAAAGTATGATACATTACAGTATGACAAATGCAATATTAATAAGCAGAAGGTTGAAACAAATGAAACAAATTCAAATTCCCTTCTATAAACAACAGTAAAACATAAGCCCTGTGATGAATAACATTAACTATTATTTCCCTAAGGGAGAAAAGTTTCCTTCTCAAGATGTTTTATAAATTATAAATAAATAAAACTAACCTAACTAACCACACCAGACATGTCTACTGCTTTCCTATTGGCCTAGGCTTTAAATTCTAACTGGTATCGTTCTGGTCCAGGTTTCCTGATCATAACCTTACGGTGTCTTCGTTGGGAATGTGTTTTTGTATTATATACCTATATTTACTGACTGACTATCCAAAAATGACCACATGTGTTTATGACTATAAGTGTGCACTTACAAGTTTACTACAATCTCCATTCGTGAGTCCCTCTGTGACAGTGACGAGGAGGCCTGGCGTGAATTAATGACGTGTTCTTTTATTCAGAATGTTTTCAGTACATTAACAGTAATTGGCTCTGTTTAAAGAAATGTATTTTAGGGTACAAGTTTTGTAGTTTAAAGAGAACAAAACTTCTGAATACTAAATACAGAAACGACTACCGACATAATGAGCGGCTGCTAGTGTTGAGCCAGCCCTTCTGCTCACTGTTCAAAATATCTCCTCCACATCCCTCTTTACTTTACAGATAAAATTAACTTGAGCTTTTAAAACACTTAGTTAAAGGAGCTGACTGTAACACATTTTCCCTGACGCACGGGCCGGCTCTATAAAACAGCAGTGTCACAAAAGCAGATAAAAAGCCCCACATGTTTCGAATCTCACACGACGCTTGCACAGCCTTCACACTGCCTCACCGTTCCATTTGGGCTCTTTTAATTATCTTCACGGGTTTTAATTATTTTCAAAATTCAAACTATTCGTCTTAATGATGTGCTTCATTCTCCTCATTATGGCCGACGATTTCTGCATCACTGCATGAATAAGATTATGACAGCGTCCATGGCTACAGCGAGGAGAAGCGTGAAAGAATAAAATGTCCTTCAGAAGAGAAATAAATGACGGGTCCCTCTTGTGATCACTCTGCAATTCAGAGCCATTACGGGAAAACGCTCTGTAATTGCATTTTATCCGACTATCTGGTGCGAGTTCTGCTTGCTTTATGTTAGAAATAAACCAGCTGGTGTTGCATCAGGAAAAAACCCGGAAGGTTATTTGCCTTTTTTTTCTCATTTCCTATCAGCGATACACTTTCATTCATCAATGTTTAGGAAACTACAGTCATTGCACACTAATAAACTAATTATCAAATCATTTTGATGGAAAATTTCGACATTTGATTCAATTAATTAGGAGACCAAAGCTCGGAGGCGAGTAATATTTATCTTCAAGAGAGCATATCAGTGGAAGAAATGTGTGAACTGTTACAGCAGCTGCAATCAACTCATTTCAGATGTTCACAGCTTCAGCCAACCACACAAAAAAACAAAGGCCATGACGGAAACAACAACGCCACACATTCTATACGGATTACTCCTTCAAACTCGAGCACGGGAGTGCAACGAAAGTCAGGATCTGAGTGCCAGAGATCTTAATGAGATAGGACTCTGAGGGGAGAATGGAAAGTGTCCCATCCAGCAACGCAGACCCGCAATCACACACATACCCCTGCTGCTTGACAGCTTGCTAAATGGAAGCCATTTTGTTAACTGAAAATCGATAACTTCCTCAGACGGATCATGACTGTTTGTCAAGTTGCTCAGGCAAGCCGAACTATAGGCTGTGTTTCCCAACAGACTACAGCTGACAGAGAGCACAGTGCTATCAGCAACATAGCACAGCTCTCTAAAGAAATAACACACAAAGCCTGTGAGGGAACGTATGAGTGACCGACCGACCGTGTGAGGAATAACTTAAATAACTGTTTGCTTTTGTTCTTTCCCAGTGATCATTAACCCATTAATGTCTATATCCGAAAGGTGAATTTTTCTCTTTCATCCTTTTGTACTTTGATCTTACCTGAGCACAAATCTGAGGAAATCTTACGACTGAGATTTTATCTCATCATTGTTTTTTAACAAAGCAATAAAAAACCCAAATTTAATTGTGCTTTAAAATAAATAAAAATATATATATATATTATATATATAATTGATATTTCTAAAAAATGCATAAAACGCAATATTTTTTCTATATATCATTTAGCAATTATAACAAATTTTGTGGCATTTACTCCTTTAATGGATGGACATGAATGGGTTAATTAGGCCTGAAGTAACGGTGAGCTAGGCACACAGAAAGCTAACTCGATGTTTCTGTAGATGGAGGCCTATAAGGACACTTTTGGTCTTAAATCAGATCATTTGCTCATATTTTTAGTTTTGTTTACAACGGCAACCTTTCTCTACCTCTGGACCCTCCAACACAGCCCCCTCAGTGAAACCCAGCTCTGCCCTGGAAGCTGGGATAGATTAAGTCTCAGCGCTCACCACTCAAACACTAATTCGAAGTGGGCTTCACGCACAGGACCCACCAGCCTGAGCCATGAAAGAGCTGCAGCCCAACAGAAGCTCTTTTCCAGCCACACTGCGTCATTAGAGCTCTCCCCGCGCGCTGCGTAACTTTTAAGTGTATGTTTTTTTCTTTCCCCACCCGTGTTCCTACATGACCCGCCCACGAGCGCTAGGATTGGCTGGGTGTGCTGCTCGTGAGTACCAACTATAAGCCAATCCTAGCGCAGCATTGCTTAGGAGTGTGACTGCCAGCCAATCCGTGGGGCAGGAGGGCGGGGCCTGTCAGAATGTAGGTGGGAAAAACAACGCAGAGTGATGAGCTTTTCAGTCGCACAGCGTTCTCAGTAGCGTCCAGTTCTGTAGCGCGTCTGCTCGAACTGTGACATTTAGATACACAGAAAAACTGAATACACCTGAATTTTAGATGAGGGGCAACTTTTTATCTTAATGAGGATGTAATAAAATGTGAAGTATAGATGTTAATAAAGTAAATAAGTGGTAGTCGTTTTATTTAAAGATGCGCTGTTGTTACCTGCGCAGTAAAAGTGGCGTGAAGATGCGAAACGTCTGGCCGCTGGAATCAATTTACTACAATGAATCACACGAACCAGTTTATTCAGAAAGCAGGTCCGCCTGAACACTGAAACTAAACACCCAAATGCAACACAACACTGCGTTAATTACTGCGCTGGTGAATTGAGGGCGAAGGAAAGTAAGTTCATACAGACTTATCAGCTCAAAGCCGCCTCGCCTGTGAAGTAAGTGGTATCAGAGTCTGGGTGGGTTTCAGCTGGATTTCAGTACATGTGAAAGCCAAATCCGGGACGTTTTTAGGTAAAACATTAAAAACACAGAGTTTTAGCCATTACAGGGTCACATCTTCGTCCTCCGACCAAGCCGCCCACAAACATTCCCACGCTTAGAAAGTTCGTAAACAATTCCGGGGAAAAAGGAGCTCAACCCCAAACACATTTAGGCATTAAAGGACGCCAGCCGCGCTCCTCTCGCCAAATACATGAAGAACTTTACAGAAAGTGCTCAGGTAGACAAACGGCACTTTACCTGTTGGCCCCTCGACGCTGTCGGCGCGAATCTGAACAGCCAGCAGCAAAAGAATGGCGCAGGTATTCATGTTACGCTTTTAGTCCAGTCTGGGAAAAACAGACGGGGATCATGTCATTGGCTCCAGGTCTGTAGGTTATGGACTCCAAGTCCATCGGTCCCCGAAATCCCGGGCGAAGCAGAGTTGAGTTGAGAGAGGAGAGAAGTGTGTGTGAGAGAGGGAGCGAAGCTGCGAGCCGTGCGGACTGACGTCAGGGTAAACAGTTCAAAACGGGATTAGGATTTTTTTCTTTCCCAGGCATACTTTCTGGTGTTGCTGGACGTGGGTGCAGGCTTAAGTGTGCGACGGACGCCCCCATGCGGTGCAATGCGGGATTTATGCATGCGCGCGGAGAGCCCACCCTGCTACACCAGTCACACGAAGCAGCTCAGAAAGAATGCATCTCCTGGCACTGCTGTGGAGAGCTCTCATATACGGAGCAGTGTGTGTCTGAAAATACAGTAATCCAGTAAGTCTGCTTATAATTAGTGAATCCAGTTACGCTTAGGTGCTGAAACAGCTATACAATGAGGCAAAGGTCACCATGACCAATGCCAAGCATCAGCTAGAGCAGTGTTTCTCAACCTTGGGTCTGGAGCCCCACTGTCCTGCACATATGAATGTTTTCCTTGCTTTTGTAAGGGCTTGTTAATGAGTCAATTAGTTGGAGCAGGTGTGTTGGAAACAGGAAAAACACTAAAATGTGCAGAGCAGGAGGCCTCTAGGGCCGGAGTTAAGAAACACAGGGCTACAGAGGTATAAGCTCTCCAGCACTGTGAAACTGCATGTGCTTTCTGGTGTGATGGACCTTCGTTTGGTACCATTGGGATGAGCTGGAGTGGTGTTTGTAATGCAACTCATCTGTAATCATCTGACATCAGTACCTGACCACAGTAATGCTCTTGTGGCTGAATGCAATCCAAGGAAACACTGAGGCGTCCACAAACATTTGGACATGTAATGCATGTAACGAGCAGATTTCATTGTAGCTTTAATAAGGAGCTGAAAGGAAGCAGGTGTAGTGTTTCAGAAACTGAGTTGAAGGTTCTCCCGGGGACAGACTGAGGAAAAGAAAAGTAGGCTTTCTACAGATTGAAACTTAGTGCCGGTTTGCAGTGATTTTGTGGAAGCATACAGTCCCCAATGTTTTGTGTGCACCAGCAGAGCTTATTTAAGGTAAGCTAGATGTAAATGAGGAGCTGGGAGGAAGCAGGTGTGGTCTTTCTGAAACTGGGCTCAAAGTGTCCAGGGGACTGGAGGAACCGCAGTAGGAGACTTTCTCTAGAAGTGAGTGCTCATTTGTAGTGATTTTGCAACAGCACAAACGCACAGCGAAGTCCCCAGCGCTGAATGAACACCTGCTGAACAACCCTTTATATAAGCCCAGCTAGACACAAATGAATACCGTAAGACTTAATACAACACCGTTCCAGCGCTGGGGATTTTCCTGTGTGATTTGTTAACTTGTCTAGGCTGCTGATGCCTGTACCTTTTTACATGATTGTTTGGAAACTGTTGGCCTATTATCAGTTACCTTCACACTTATTATTATTCAGTAAGCATGGTGAATAACATGGCAGCTACTGTGAAACTAATTTGCAGGTTATGCAGTAATGAATGATGTAGTAAACTCAGTAGGGAACTGAAGTGTTTAAGTGTGCCTACATATAGGACCCTAGGGTTTGAGAGTAAACCCCAAGGGTCTATTTCAGAGGTCACTAATAGGTGGACCGCGGTCCGGTTCCGGACCCAGACCTTGTCCAATGCAGACCCAAACCAATAAACTATTGAGAACGATTTAATAATAACAGTTTGTTTTAAGCGGCAGAGCTTTACTTGTCTTTACAGTAAACAGGCTTTATGGTGCAGTAAACTCACAGACCAATCACAGGCACTTTAAAATCACCAAAGACACCCCTCAGCCAATCAGATCTGTGCAAATTTGGGAGTGTGGCAAGAAGCAGCAGTTGGAGAATAAAGTGAGAAAGCAGAATGGCTTATTCGGACGACATGCTCTAAAAAAGTTTTATTACATTTTTCTAGTAATAAGCATTTCATGATGCACTTTTTCAAAAGCATTCTTTTTTTTAAACGTAGCCCTTGTTTTTACTTGAAGTGAGAATTTTTTAAAGTTTTATAAATAATTTATTCAGTTCAGCCTTTAAAACAGTAAATATTGTTGAAATACATTGAGCGATATTCATAATTTGTTTGTCTTTCAGTTGCTGATGGTATAAGATGCTGATACTAGGCTACTTCAGTATACAGGATATGACACATAAATAACACAATGTAGAAATTATGATGGTCCAGACCTTGGCCGGGGGATTTTTTTTTTTACTGGACCTTACTGAATTCTAATTAAATACCCCTGACCTATATGTTTCATTTATATGAAATAATGTTGTTGGTGATCTTGTGTCTACAAAATGGCAAAAAATGAAAAT
This sequence comes from Megaleporinus macrocephalus, assembly GCA_021613375.1. Classification (NCBI taxonomy): domain Eukaryota; kingdom Metazoa; phylum Chordata; class Actinopteri; order Characiformes; family Anostomidae; genus Megaleporinus; species Megaleporinus macrocephalus. The sequence continues at coordinate 29,061,925 of CM038705.1, forward strand.
GGAAGAAAAATGATATTCTTATAATTTCAGCTAACATACATGTAAAGTATATTTTGCATCATTTCTACTGGTCCATGCATCATTAAATGCAGCTGGTGTTTTCAAATGTTGTCAAAAAAGAATAAGTAGGAAATATTTTAGAAATGTTTGGTCCGGCAGCAATGATTCACAACTATGACAACCCACAGTCAGCCACCAGCTTCTTAAATATTTTGTTCTATATGTTAACTTGAAAATGTAGTGCCTACAAAGAGGATGTATTCAATTCAATGCATTCAATACCTCTTCAAAACCTCCTCACACTCTGGCTCTATACAGTGCTATTCACCTCTGTCTTATGATGTGGTGCACCATTCCGGAACACTTGAGCAGCTCTGCATCCAGAAGATCTTCAGTCTAGGAAAAAATGAGCTTTAGTCAGCCAGGTCTGGAACTCGGACCCGCAGCATCACTTTATCTGAGCAGGCCCACAGGTTGCCTGGATTTGAGTTAATCTTTTTAGAACATGGCAAAAGAGAGGCCGTCTATTGATTTATGAGCAGTAGAAGCAGCGAAAGGTTACAGCAGGAGCTCAGCTCAGCTCAGCCACCTATTGTACTGCCATGTCATACAGCCAGGAGGGATGGCAGTTGCAGATAGTCCAACGTTAATCCATTCACATTTCTCATATCAATTTAATTTTACACAATGGCTTAGAGACTTTTCTCCCCCTCATTCGTCCCCTGGCCTGACCTATTTTCACAGCTGGGATCCTGGTGGAAGAGTTTTAAGGTGAGTATGATGATGCTCAGTTGTTCAGTATGACTCAAATCCTAATCATAAAAGATTATTTCAGGCTAATGACACACATGCACACGCATACACACACACACACACCTGTCTACATCCGGATGGCAGCTCTGACAAGCAAAGACTAAAGGAAGAGACTTAGCTTGAACGTCAAATTGAATGTGTTTTGGGGTTTTGCTGCTTGCTGGGCTTTGTGAGTCATCTGTCACTAGAGCAGTCTGCAGTGTTACAGCATAGGTTCATCATAGTTGTTTACATGAAGGATGTCAAATGATGGTACTGCTGTTGCAAGAAAAGTATGTAATTTTCTCTGGATCAGGCATTCATTACTTATAAATATGGTCTGGTCATTGGCTGAGTCACAATTATAGACAAACACAATCTAACTAAACTAACAACACACACACAGTTGTATTTGATGTGTTTAGTTAAGTACATTGAGAAAACATTCATAATCCATAAAAAAAAGGAAATGAATCCTCAAACCCGACTTGTAGATCCCCCTTTAGCACCAATCACTTCCACCAAACCTTTACTATAGCTGCAGATAAGATTTGCATAACACTGAGGAGGAATTTTGGATATCCCCCACTGTGTTTCAATTCCGCGTTATTTCTGGGATGCCTTGCTTACACAGCCTTCTTCAGGTCATACTTTCTCAACTAGTCTTTAGTTAATTTACTTGTGTGCTTTGGGTCATTATCTTGGTGCTCATCCAATGTCTCTTCCTGTAAATGCATTGATGCATCTTTGAACTCATTATTCCTTCAATGTTTACAAGGTATCCAGCCCCTGAGGCAACACAGCAGCCCTAAACCATGATCCTCCCTCCACCATGCTTCACAGTTGGGATGATGTTTTGTTGTTGTGTCCTTTACATTTTTAAAGCCAAAGCATTTATTAATACAGTAAAAAGCTAAATATACACAAAATCATTATTTATAGGGTGCTTTCTACCGGGAGTAAAATAATGTGATTTAGATTTTTTGATTCAAAAAATGAACTGTTCAAAGCTGGGATTGCTAGTGATATGCTGGCTAGTGTTTTTAAGTTTTGTTCCAAATGAGCCAAACTACTAAAATACTTGGTATAGTTTCAGAGATAATATTATTGTTTTGGTAGTAGCAAAATGTTCAACCATTCCGTTTTTTCTGGTTTTAAAAAATTGTGTTGTAATAAAATAACATAATTAATAATTATAGGGTTACTTTTGATTTTAGTGTTTTAAACCAGTCCATTCAGATCCATATTTTATTATAAACTTGAGTTTGCCAGTCATAACATAGTAAACCTTTTGTTTGGCTGTTTTGTTTGACCTGTTGCACCCATAAACAATGTAGCTATAGCCATACTATCTATAATACAAAAGTTTAGTTTATTAAAAAAATATAAGTGCAATAGCTCATGGTGCTTTCATATTTGAGCCTAAAGTGTTGCATATTTAAAAGCAAGTACTTTTGTACTTCACCTCAAGCAGGAATACAAGTAGAAGGGCTCTCTCTGCTCAAACTCGAGTACAGGCTTTGTCTTTTCACCACTGCTGCTTAACAACAGTGTAGATACATACCTAATCTATTTACACAGTTATCCAAACATGAATTATATTTACAATGCACGTTTCATGCTTCAGCAATAGAGCTACAGAGCAGCATGTTTTTATGCTGACGCTGCTCTGTTATCCAAACATATGATCTCGGGGGGGCACGGAGCAGAGGCCCAGAGCAGAAGATTTCACAGCAGCCAACATTTCCTCTGACAGCCAATTCAATCGCCACTTTTGTGGGGTATCAAGCTGTGGTTTATCATTTGTTTAGGTTCCTCATGTGACCACTGGAGTGTCTGGATTAGATTAAATTGAGAAAGAGAGAGAGAGACAGATGCACTCTCTTGCAGAAACACATTTGAGGCCTGTTATGGTAGTCCCTATTACACGCTAACTTATTTAGCCACACATGACAAATGAGTGATGGATCGCACCCTATTTTATTCAATTTAGGAAGGGCAAAGATTGTGTTGAGCAGCCCTCCAACTCAAATCCAATTTTTTTGTGAGTGTGTGTGTGTGTGTGTGTGTGACAAAACAAGGACATGGTGTAACTGATTATAAACAGTACTCTGTCAGAGGCTTCTAACGCTATCTGCAGTTCTACTGTTTGGACTTCTCTCTAACAACAATAAGGATTCAGGATATTAGCACAAACACATCAAAGGAAATGTTTCACACAAATCTAATTTGGTCAATTATCCTCTCAACCCAGCCAAGACGTGTCTGGTGTTTGAAGTTCGCCTCTTAAATTTTTTATTTAGGTACAAAACTACTGTAACTAAGAGGTAATGGAAACTAACGTTACACTGAGTTATTAAGTTATTATCTCTATATAAACGTGCTTATGTCGTTTCTGACTCTGTATGACAAAAAAAGTCCTCAAGAACCTTAAAGTTACCATTTTTAAAATGCAAGGCTTTGTTCCAGCGACGTCATAAAAACCTCCATTTAAAACCTTTACCAATAGAATGGAAAGCTATATTTGTAAATGCGTGCCATGCATGTGTGCATACACCAAGACAAATTCCTTACCGAAATAAAGTGACCCTGATTCTGGAGTAGCCGAGCTTCAGCTTATGCCTAATGCTCAGCTCTGTGCTGTGGAGCAGTGGAACTGCTGTCTGTGAAGTTATAGACCTCCATCCAGTCTTACTGAGATAAGTTGGAGCTGCATGTTTGATCCAGTGCTAATCATCATAAACACCAATATCAGACCTCACCAATGCTCTTGTGGCTGAATGCCATCTAACCCTCACAGAAAAGTGCCAACATCTAGCAGCAGTCGTCACCAACCCTGGTCCTGGAGATCTACCTTATTGCAGAGTCTAGTTCCAGTCTCAGTCTGCCCCAACTGCTCCAGTTAATTCACTTCCTCAGACATCACTGACTGGCCGGATAAGACGCTTGAGTTTTATGTATGCAGAGAAGCACAATGTCAGATACTGGCTGATACCAAACTCTGCAGGAAAGCAAATCTCCTGGAGGAGAGTCAGTAAGCACTGGTCTGGTGTACAGCTTTCCCAGAAGACTATAGACTGAGAGTGCAGACTCCATATTAACAGTGATTGGTTGATTATAGAAGAAATATTGGATTAACAGGCGTAAACACACAATGCATGCAATGGTTTAGGCATACAGTTTCCACAATATTAATCTACTAGCCAGATTAGCATAATAAATGCTGTGCAAAATTTTAAAAAAATAATTCTTGCGGTTCATACATTCAGCGCAACAGGGAAATTATGTGAATAAGACTACAGAACTGCTCCTCAGAAATTAATACTAAGACAAAGCAGTTCAGGCATAATAGTCACAAACAAGTATATTAAAATATAGTATTTTGCTGAATAGAAAAGGGCATGTATCAATATATATAAAACAGACAGCACAGACAACGTGCTGTGTTTTCACCAACTCCCACTGCCTCCTTCTAATGCACCATCACCACCTAGAGGCTAGAATGTAGACCTAGATGCCTCTAGAATTACAATCAGAGCTGTAGACGACATGACTCTGAAAGCTATATAGTATTAAGAATAAAGTTATAATAATAATGAATATCCAGAATTACTTTTTTCAAGAGGGTTGTCAAATTTGACTGACAAACCTGACAAATATTACTGTCATTTAAGTCAAGCATGGAGTATAAACACATTCTGTTAATTCAAATAAATCCCCTCAAAATATGTAATAATATTTTTTGGTGTTTAGTTATATAATAAAAACACTACAGTATGTGTATATGTGGTATTGTTGCATATAAATGTTAATGTAATAAGTGTTTTCAAACCTTTGCACAGTAGTGTAATAGTTTTGAGTAGGAGGCAGACTATAAAGGAAAGAAAAGCAAATGTACATGAACTACAGTGGCATAGTAGGCATTCACACAAGGAGCATTTCAAATGTTTTAAACTGTTTTCCTAATAAGAAATGTATTTAATGACTGATCACTGTGTTTAACCATAACTGCTTACATTGTTTCTTATATCGATATTAAAAACTTGACCTGTAACCTCTAGAACATTTTAAAGAGAACCAATTATACTTATTTTTAAAGTTCATAATTTTAAAATCTACTAGAATAAATGTACATGCTTCAATTGTCCAAAAAAAACTCCTATTCTACATCTTTATTCACCCTTTTTTTAGCTCCCGGTGTGTTGTGTGTGAGAGTGTGCCAAGCTTGCTTGTAGGTGGGCAATAAGAACTGTGTTGTGATGATGTCACCTTGTAACAAAGAAAAGGGCTGGGATTCCAACTCGGTGTTTCAGGTGGCTTAGAAAAGTGGTTCTTGTGGTAGAGGGATTCTTTCTGATTCTCTCTAACTTTACACATACACAAAGGCTACTTAACACATTAAAGCCAGAAAGCCATAATAGGTCCACTTTGAGGATGATAATTTAAAAGTTATTATACAGATTTGAAAAACAGTGCTCAAGTCAGTTCATGATTGTCATTATTGGTGCATTTAAAGTGTATGAGGTATTTTTAGCACCCGTTAGATGTATTAGATACTAGAGTAGACATTACATACTACAGATGCACATGAGATGTCACCTATTCTCATCTCAAGCTACTCAGGATTACAAATCCATCATGTCTGTTCACAGAAACCATACTACACAAAACTGTATGTGATAATTATCATATAATTACATTTGTGTGATATGTGCAGACAGAATGTCACAGTAATAAATAAAAAGAATAAAAAAGTAGGAGAGACTCTAGCAGAGAGAGTGATTTTCACTTTCTCCTTCCTCGGGACTGGCAGAATCATTGCATACTCTAAACACTAAACTGGGTCGGTTAGATAAAACCTGACGTTTATGCAAAACAATGTAAACTATTGCCACAATCCTAATGAGAAGTCTGGATTAAAGGCTGCTATACCATTCATGCCTTTTAAAAATGTGAAAAGGCCATAGGATCACAACAAAGACATTTCAATATAAGGTAACAGAGTAAACAAAAATAAGGGTGCAGCCTGTAAAAATGCAAAACTAAACTTACTGTGAAAAGGTCAGAGACCCCCCTCAATATATTAAACCACCAGTCAAAACGGTCATTAGGTAACTCACTTTTCAGAAGATATTTCTGCTGAGATTAGATGTAAGATCGTCATGCATAAGAAACAGGGCAGTCAAAGTAAAGTAAATAAAAAGAGTTTACAAAATTGGTCAAAAATGCAAGGGCATAGATTTGCTCTTGACATTGGTGGGGACCTATGAATCAAATCCCCCACCCGCTCCTCCAACATTAGAAATGTTAACTTAACATCACATGTAGGCTAATAATATCCCTGCACAAGGCTGCAGTTTTCTCTGACAGAGAGTTTCAACTGAAGTTAGACATGCTACTCTGGGAGACTCTAAGAGAACTGACAGTTGGCAGGTTGTTGTGCAGTTATTTTCCAAACAATGTTATTCATAGCTACAGACAATGTTAGCTGCGTGCTGTGCGCTAAAGCCTAGCATCGCCATTTATCAGGATGACTTTTCTTTGAAAAATAACTTCTTATCTCAGCCTTCTTTTTTGCTGCCATCCTTAGATACCCATGTGTCACCCACGTTGCAGTCTTGCACAGTGAGTCCTGCATATGACTGGAAAGTTCTTCTTCCAGTTTTGGCGCTGCAAGCAACCAAAGGTAGCTGCAGAGTGTTACGTGACAGCAGCTAAAAGCACAGCCATTCACACTGGCCATATGTGTTACGGGGAGGTAGGACTCGAGTAGAGAACGTGATTTAACTCTTTCTGCACCTCTTGGTTAATGAGGCGTTGACAGATCGGGGTTTTTTTTGGAGAGGATCAAATTATTGACGGGGACAGTTCAGTAATCGCTGGATATTGGTGAGACATGTCACCTGCGTCCGTGCTAATTCTACACCCTTGTAAAAATGTGAATTCTATCAATCAAGAGCTGGTAGACCACCAAAACTGTTCCCTTCAGATAAGCAGTAGTTAGATCTTCCATCTTTAAGAAATTGGAGAAAATCGACCAATCCACAAATGGTAATGCGTGTGTTTCCACGATGAGAAGACAACTCAGCATTATAGATCTGAAAGGACGTGTAGATGTCAAGAAACTGCTACTGAAAAAGGAAACACAGAAAAGATGAAAATTTGCACTAGGAGCCTAACACTAGGTGTCTGGGATGTGGAGTAAGGTTTAATGGACAATGAGTTATACCTGGGACTATACTTTCTGAACAGAAAGTGAACTTTAAAAGGATATAAATATCTCTATACAGGTTTCTTTGAGAAACTGAAAAAAAATTGGAAGCTGCTAGAAAGGCAATAAATACTAATATAATTTTTATTAAGGTGCAACATTTTCTGTATGTAAATTTTCTATATTTTTTTTAAAAAAATTTCCCTGATGCTGAGAAATTAATGACCTGAACTTAATGACCTCACAGAAAATTAAACAAATGAAAGGTGGTCCTGACTTTTAAACTGGACTGTATGCAGCCTTTTAAATGTATGTAACATATTATGTCAACTGCTATTTTATTTTTTTACCATCATTTGAACACAACAGCTGTCCTTTATATTGAGTGAAAAATCCATGATGAATCGATCAATTGTTCTTGGAATTAAATATTAATATTATAATGACATTTTTGTCTTCTGCTGGAAAGTTATTATTTTGAAGATAGCAAGATGCATGAATGGCAAAGATATAGAAATATCTCTGCTGCCTTTCTAAAATTTGCCACTTACATATTAACAGCTTAAACATGAGCATTTATAGCTTCTGTTTTACACAGAATCACTTGCAGGTGACAGGAAAGCAAATCCCACACTCCCTTATATTTTATTGAAAAGTGTAAGGTCTCATTTTCCATCTACAGTATCTGTAACTTTCTGTAAAAAAAGGTGGGATCCTCTCTCACTTCTCTTGCTTTTTGCATGGCTTATCGCTGCCAGCAACACCCTCTGCACCACCTAACCACTCCTGCTCTGCCTTCTCTCTCCCTTTTGCCGGTATTGTCTCCAGTTTACTTATCTAATGTAGACCTCCTCTCCTCCTCTACCTCCTCCACTTCTCCACTCTGTCCTGGGCTCAGGTCAAGCACTTCAACTGTGGGTATTCTGTCCTCAAGACCTGCGCTGAGCACTGTGATCCCACTGGGGGGTCCTATAGCCATGGCCTCTGTGCTGTTGTGCTGAGGGAGAAGCTGGTTGTCGGTGGGCAGCTGGGCCAGCATGGCCACAGGCAGACCAGCGATGGTTAGAGGTTGGCTGGCTGACATCAGGGTGATGGGAGAGAGGATGGTGAATGTGGATGAGGAAGAGGTCAGCAGGCTATTTGAGCAGGGCCTCTGCAGCCGGGGCCGCTTGAGGGGCAAAGGTTTGGATACACGAACCATCATCTTCTGCTTATCCACACGGTCAGTAAAGGCTTTTAAGAAAGGCGCAAGAGAGGTCAATCAGTTTACATGAGCATCATTTACATTAGTGATATTACACTCTTCTGAAAGAAAGAGCTCAGATGAGGGACACATGCTTGGGGGTCTTTCAGATTCTCTTGTTTAAGCAGTTTTCTTTAATATTCTCCACAAACTTCATCTCACCGCTGACAGTGGTCTGATTCTGATGCTGGTTCTTGTCAATCTTGCTTCGCTGCAGGTCCAAGACTTGTCTCACAGAATCCAGCAGCCCAAACATCTGTGTCAGTGTGTTTAGAACCACTGCGTCTAGTAACAGCATCAGATTATAGTCCACAGTAAATGTCAACATTTAGCAAAAGATGTTTGCTTAAAAATTGCTTTATAATAAATAATTAGCCCATTTTCTCTGATGTCATCATGCACTTGAGCTGCGTTAGACTTCACAAGTATGTGTAAAAGCCTCTAATAAGAAGATAAAATTCCCCTGACAGTTATGTGAACACGTGGTTCTATAGAAAGGGGAAAAAATAAATAAACAATCAAATCTATTCATACAGAGGCCCTAACATTGTTAATGTCACAAAGCTAAAATTAGTGCAGAATCTTGATTATTTCTTCTTGCTTGTCACTCTTTTATTTTTTTAGCTCTAAGTTTAAATGAAAATCTTAAAGTCCTAAAGTCTTAGACTTTTGAACCTGCCTGTATATGCATATATGTATATTCCAGTCCGCACTTCCCACATTACATATGCAGCAATAATTATTCAATAATAATATATGCAACGATAATTATTCATCCAGTTACAATATTATGAAATATCTCATCTGCTTATACAGTAATGAAATATTAACCTCTATTAATCAACAGTTATCTGTATTTGAACAACTAGAATCAATCAGTCACAGTTATGATGAAATGCTTGAACTCCAGTTGCTCACCATACAGGGCTGAGTACAGCACACCCAGACCATGCTGTCAGACTGGGTGGCACATTCGAAGGCGAAGAGATTTACATTGATTTTTAGCAACTGCAGTCACAGTTTGACAAGAGATTTTGAACAAAATAAAAACAGGGATCAATTTTGATACTGCATATACACAAAGACTGGGATCAATGAATTCTTAAAGTAAAACCTTTCCAGCTGAGTCCTCACCTGCCTCCTGCAGAGACGCCTGCTCACTGCGGCGTTCCACTCCCCTCAGCATGGCCAGCAGCTCAGAGCGAATAGTGGACACTACCTCCCCCATCAGCCCCATTTCAGCAATGCCTTTCCACAGACTCATAGTTTCATCTGCAGAGTCATACATACAACATAAACTCACAATAACTGTGAGAGACTGATGGACATCTTTGTATTTTTGTCAGTTATTTTTTGCCATGCTGACCAGATGTATCCTCTATGTCCATTCTGACTTCTTCGTAGCTTGCAGTGGAGGTCACCTGAGGTGAGCAGGAGTCACTCACTGTTTCCTCAGGCCTCTCTTCTGCACTGCTCACCTGTCCCACTGCACACAAACGGTAGGTATTATACTATACTGATCTCAACTGACAGAACCTGTAACCATCTAGTCTCTTTCAAGTGATATTTATGATGGCTCCACCACTAACATGACTTTATTTAGTCAGAAAGGTGGGTTTCATCACTCATGGCATGGAAAAAAAAATCACCTGCTTTGAGAGTGAATTGTCCAACTACACATTGCTGTTTTTAGGGGAGGAGTGATGTGCTTGAGTAATGCCCTGCCTGTTCTCTCGTCTACGTCCTTTGTTTACGTTCCCTCGTCCTAGCCATGTGCTAATGTCTAAGTGTTCCCAGCTGTTCCTCCGTTTCCCCCTTGTGTTTGTCGTACATTTGTCCCTTTATCCCGCATGTTATTCTTGTTATCCAGTTCTGTCAGTTTATTTCCTGTTTTGTTTGTATTTCCTATAGTGTTTTTATACTTCGTGTTTAGTTGTTGTTTCATTTTTTGAAATTAAAATCATGTTAAAAGCTTGCATTTGTGTCCGCCCTCTGTCTGTCCTGCCTTCTCCTTCTTTGCTCCTCGCAACCCTCCTTCGTGACAGCTTGTTGATAAACATGCATGCATATCTTTACATGGCTGAGTTATTGAAACCTGCTCACACGTGAGAATATTCTTCAATCCATTAACTTTAACTTAATTTATCTTTCAAAATTTGTTTTTTTTTATTGTGTCAATCTTCGACATCAAGAAGTGATCTTGATTTCAAGTGTTTTTGAGGCATGAACTGATACTAAAAATTGAAAACTAAAACTCTGACCTGTTTATGTAATTTATTTAATAAGGCCTTTACACTGTCACTATTCTAAACATGCAGAATCACAAATATTTCTTCATCTTACTTGTCATAACTTTAGTTTTTTTAACATTTTCCTAATTCTTAAACTCTCTGTCTATCTCCAGGCTTGAAAAAAAATTATTTAATTTAAATAAATAACAACTAAAGTTATTATTAGTAAAGTTATTTAATGTAGTATGTGGTCTCAGACTTTTGGATTTGGACTTATGAGGTACTGTGCCAAAAAAAAGCCAAAGCCTTTCTGAATTGCTGTAAAATATCACTTGCTGTAAAATATCACACATAAAATGTAAAAGTATTTATAAATGTATTTATTCATTCAATTTATTAAGTTAAATAAAACATGTTAAATTACTTTTTACCACACGAAGTGACCAACTATTTTGGCTAACCATTAACTGTTTTTTTTACTAAGATCTCCTATTAAAACATGTGAAACACAGTTGATTTATTAGAACTGATTGGAGAAAGTAAAAAGATAATGAAAATTAGAAAAATACTTCTAATAAACAGTGAGGAGCAGAATGTGAAGTGGTAGTTGTAATGTTTGTGGTGTAATGTTTCAGGTGCTAAAATACAGTGTGGGAAAAATGCCTCTCATACTTTTCAATGAGCGGAAGAAACAGACTGAATAGTGGTGGACATGTCTTTCTGCATCTGATTTCAGGATTAAACCTTCCCAGATAGGTAGCCAGTGTTGTTTTAGGACTCATAAACAGCTCCCTTAAAAATAATAAATAAAATGGAGTAAACAGAATTACATATTTGTTTAATCCAACTCATTGCACTTCCTCAGCTGACGCTTACTTTCATTTCTTGCTAATTTACCTTATTTCATTTGTATGATTTAAAATCATGTTGTCCAGTAAAGTAAAACTATGCATTTACTGGAGCTGGGAAAGGTTAAGGCCACGTCCTCTTACAGAAAAGAAAATAACAATTACTTCAGTCTTTTAGTAAGATGAGTTTATTCAGTCCAGTTTATGGTGAATCATTTTGGATGACCTCATATCTAGCAAGCCTTCACACATACATGTCTGCTACAGCCCTCACTGGCAGAGACAGTGTCGAATACAATTCCTAACAATTTCTTTCAGCCCACCCTGCAGCTGTCTTTCACCAAACATGTTTTAGTTCATTCATGAGTCAAACCTACTGAAAAACAAGCTGCAAAAGGAGCAATAGCTGCCATGCACATTGAGAGAGAGGCCGTGTACCTGGTGTAGGAGAGCAGGGTGTCTGCAGCAGACTCGGGACTAGGCGTGTGTTGTTAATCAGCAAGTCAAACTTAGTGCTGCGGCACGAGTTGGTGCAGACAGTCTCGTGCTGGTAAAAGTCTATCTGACCTGAGTCCATCATCTTTCTGCAGGAAAAAAAGAGAAAAGAAAGATGTCAGAAAGTGGATGATTATAGTCCTGCAACGATTCCAACACCAGATTGGTTGAATACAAATCACATTCTGCATGCTGAGCAGATGAGTCAAGCTGTCGAGTCATGAACTGACTTACAACAGATAAATAGCCAATACTCCAGCTGCCAGTACATGGATGGATAAACATCATTGGAACATCATTGGAAGTTGAAAACCTGATTTGTACTGTATTATGACCTTACATGTAACTGTTAAAGAGATCAGATTCCCTCTACGTCCCCAAAATTATAACGATCTTAGCAGTCAGTTTGCACCACAGAGTCTGGTTGGTTGAAACATGCTTCTCTCATCTCATCTAATATTAAATAGTGTTCAGGTTCTTTCACCACCTCTGTATCATTCTACTGATGAGTAACAGCGATGGACACTTTTGGGCATGTCATTTTTGTCAAGAACTGACGTACTGTGAATTTTAAACATGGTGTCCTCTTTCAAATACAAACCCCAGAGGGCAGTACAATAGTCCACATTATTACATAACAGTCCTGACTCTCTAATATTTATGCTTTCAAAATCATACATACAGTGACAGCAGAGCAACAGCAAGTGTGCAGAAAACTACTGTTCATTTCCGAAAGCAAGCAGACACGTAACGTAGCTACTAGCAAGTCCCCTATAACTAGCATAGCTAAATAATTAAATAGTCTGAAGACCTAGTTTACTTACACAGAGGATCGTTTTATTTTCCTGTCTGTGTCTATTTTGACATGTTGCTTCTGTGTAATCGTCGTGGTGTCTCACCATAAACTAGCAAAAAGGGAAACAGCTCATTACAGCTCATGCGTGTACAATTTCATCTGGGCAATTTTCACCCTGACTTCACACACCTTCTATGTAGACATCAGAGGACAATTAAACTGCTGACTAAAATGTGCTCTATGGCACTTAACGTGGAGAGATTTTGAGAAACTAATTTTGGGAAGCTCCGTGATTAAGTTCCAGTAAGGAGCAGTCAAAGTGAGGGAGTGTTTAGAAGTGCAGAGAGAGTGGGAGCACCTGAGCATCACTCCTCCAAGCCTGATGGCCCGCTTCCAGTCCTTGAGCGTGGCTTTGCCAGCCAGGTGCACAAACTGCTTGGGGCTAATAAGCTGATCATTGAACTAGACAGCAGAGACAGAAAGAGAGACAGCGTTGTACTTCAGTGTCCAAACAAACTTTGCAGGTCTGGGAAACGTGCCATATAACACGAATTGTAAACGTCTTTGGTTCATTAAACCTCAGCTGTTGAAAATGAAAAAGAATGGCCAATTATAAATGTAAGATAACAACGCATACCACAGTTTCCAGATAATTAACTTTCAAATGTGCTGTTACATTAAATTCTGCGGGTTTGGAAAAACACAAACTTTTTCATTGATTTCCTGCTCAGTTACTCTCTGGAGCTGGAGAGTTTGGGGCAAACACTTTAAAGATCGTTATTAATATGAGAACATGAACCTTAACACATTTGACGTTGATTCCTGGACATACAAACTTCTTGAAAAGAAGTACTGCTTTGCTGTCGCCACAGGTGATTGGGTAGCCATATTCAACAACCTCTTCGTCTGAGTTGTCCTCTTTGAGAGAACCACAAAACAATTATACATTCATTACAAAGACAGGGTGGCATATCAGTTAGACACATATGCAAGAATGAAATATTTATTAAGACACAAAGTCTTCTTTTAATTGTGCTAAGGGCATAGATACACACCTTGTTGAGTCTCTACAGCCAAAATTGTTGTACCTGCTTCTTCAATATCTTCATGTGTCCTATAGAGGGCAGCAAAGGTGAATAACAAGTTAAATGAACAATTGCTGCATTCCTCTAGTCCAGAGGTCACTAATAGGTGGACCGCGGTCTGGATTCGGACTCAGACATTGTCTAATGTGGACCCAAACCGATAAATTATTAAGAATGATTTAATTTTGACTGTGTTTATTTTAAGCGGCGGAGCTTTTCTCGTCTTTACGGTATGCAGGTTTTATGCACAGTAAACTCACAGACCAATCACGTGCACTGTAAGATCCTCAGCCAATCAGATCTGTGCATATTGGGGCGTGCGGCGCGCACACACAGATGAAAATCATAGCGAGGAGCAGCAGTCGGAGACTAAAGTGAGTCAGAAAGAATAACTTAAAAACAGAAACGTCAACAGAGAAAAGTTTCGGAGAATACCGCTCTGTAAAACCAATTTGTGAAGTTAGTTAACAAGAAGACGCATGTTTTATTTACTTTCTGTATAAATAAACACTTTAAGATGCATTCTGTTTTTTATGTAGCCCTTTTATGTTTTTACTTCAAGTTAGAAAAAACATTTATTTGGAGATTTATAAATAATTCATTTAGTTCATCATTTAAACAGTAGATTTACTGAAATATAATGAACGGTATTTGTAATAAGTTTGTCTTTCAGTTGCTGATGGCATAAGATGCTGATGCTACACTACTTTGGTATACAGGATAGACCACTGAATCATAACACAAGTTAGAAATGATGACAGTTCAGACCTTGGCCTAAAGAAATCTCCTCTAACTGGACCTTACTGAATTCTAATTAAATACCCCTGCTCTAGTCCTAACCAGGTTCAGTTGTCTACAGGCAAAGGTCATAGGTAGACATTTTTGGTCTGTACATATTATATAACACTGGAATAACTACAAACGAGCTTTAGAAGTTAGAAGTGGTTAAGTTAAAACACTGATAAACATTGCATATCAATGGCATGTTTAGTTCTCTATTTGTATTTGTCCAAATGCTTCTAATGTACTTGTCCTAATTTTGCATTTTCAAATATATAAATAAACAGATAAGCATTTGTTGCCCAAATGAGCCGTTTCATACCTCTAGAATTACAAACAGCTGATACTGACAATAACATCGTTATAACAATATAAATAGCATAAATATAAAGATGCATAAAAATGTTAGCATATAAATAATACAAATATAAAATACAAGGGTAATGTAGTTTAAGTCTAAAATATAGTCTATATGCAAAACAAAAGAAAATACATCAATAAGGCGAAAAGGTTTAATCTACTGTAAATCTTACCCTTGGATGGACTGGAGGTGCAAGATAAGCTGGGTCTTCTGACTGTTACTTTGGCTCTTTTGCTTCCCTTTTACCATCATTAAGCCCCCCACTGACATGATGATCTCAAGGCCCAACACTGGGGTCACTCACAGCACTACAAGAAAAAAAAACAATCCTTTGATACCTCATGTATTACATACAGCAACTCAAAACTGTGTAAGCAAAGTAGAACTATAATGTATGATGCCAATTAGAAACATAATACATATGTATTATACAGCTGTGTTACCTGTACTGCTCTGCATGGTGTTGTAATTATTGTAGTGAAATATTTTAAAGAGGATTAATATGATGGTAATTAATAACAAACAGGGAGAACTACTAATAACTGTTATTATCAACTATCACAGTACAGTGAGAAAGTTTTGAAAAAGATTCCAGGGCAGGTTATTTACTTTTTTTGAGAACCATCACACAACAATTTTTTTATTCTACGAATTTGCACCAGTGACCATGTGCCCATTCAGTGTAGGACATATATTCACACTGTTTTATATGTTGTGGGCAGGTTAAAATGGTATAAGTTGCATACCAAATAAAATTATTCTCCATTTTTTTATTTATTACATTTTTATACATTACTTTTTTACAGACTTACAAGCAATTACATATTGAGAGCATTTGTGACAAGTTGTCTAATGGGAGGGTAGGTTGACAGCAATTAAAAACTTAATTCACTGTTGTTTTTACATTGGTGTTGGTGCTGCTGCTGCTTTTATGTTGTTTGTTTTTTATTTCATATTTCAGAAAAAATGTAATTTAATTTAATTTAACTTGATTTTAATCCTTTATTGCTGGGTGAGCCCTGGAGCACAGAACACTCTATACGAACTGGAAAATAACTTCAAACAACATTTCACATAAAACATTTCAAGCATTCTATTAAAAACAATGTTAGAATTATTAAAGTTTTTCATATGTGACAACTTGCCCCAAAATCACTGTGACTATTACCCGAGTCTGCCATATTTGCTGATGTTTACTATATTGTAAAAGTTAACTTGCATCATTTTAGCAAATGTATAATTAAATCAGTTATGTACAAATGTATCACTGTAAATATTTTAACTGAAATAAACTGTAAAAAAATTTTCAAAATGTCAAAAACAGCAAATCTGTGCTCAGCTCAGCTTACAATGTGTCTAACCTTTCCCAGATAGGATGTGACATCAGAATAAGCATATACGAATATAACACCCTTTGTTATATTAACAGTGTGACAACTTAACCCTGTGACAAGATGCCCCACTCTACAGTAAACAGGAAGAAAAAGTGGAGCTTTCTATAAAACGTGCACCATATAATATCAGGGCAGTGATATTTGTATTTGTGCTAAAACAAAATAAATTCCTAAATTTAGCTTATAATGTCTGAATGTATGAAAACACAGCCACATTATAAATCTCGGCTTCAGTCTAATGATATGAAAGAGTAAGACCCTAACTGCACAGGGGGTCGTATGTCTTTATAATACAGTTTTAAAATAAACTGGAGCGCAGAATCATGTGGGGCTTGTAGTCCACAGTGCTCGCGTGCGCGCGGCTGGGTGCTCGAGCTCAGTGAGGCTGTTTATAACGGACCGCTCTGCTCTCCGCCCCGCGGCTACAGACAGAGGCAAGAGGCGCTGAACTTTCAGCTTCAGTGTTTACTCGCTCTGTCTTCGCCATCTCAGCTGCTCTTCTCTTCTCAGCTCTTCTCTTTTATTTTGTTTGTTTTTTTTCTCCTCTCCGTATGCTGCACGCAATCCCGCGCTCGTGCGTGCGAGCGCGCCGCTCTGCCTCTTTCCGCGCTCGAGTCGCTCCGCTGCACTGAAACCACACTTCAGATAGAAAACGTGACCGGAAACAAACAGCTGTCTGTAAAGAGTTTCGTTTTCTTACCTTTTCTTCTTCTTTTTCTTTTCTTTTCTACCGTCCCGGGCGCATCGTTAGCTGGTCCGGCGCAGTGCGCGTGCGCCGTGTCGCCTCGCTCCACTTCCTGCGCGGAGGCAGCTGGAGCGCTGGCACGAGGAGCGGCGCCTCGCACGCGATCTACACACACCAGTCACACGAGCTCTGTCCGCCCGTCCAGCAGCACACACTGACCCTGCGGACAGACCATTACAACTCGCGCAGGAAAAATGTGTGTAAAACAGTCAGAAAGAGACAGAAAACTAAAGTGAGCAATAAGTTTGAATGCAGATTTTATTCAGGATTGTTTGTTCATAGTGGCACTCAAATCACTGCGCAGTTATGAATCATGCTGCTCCGGTCAGTTAGACTCATATCTGTGCTTAGAAATGCGCGCACAACTGGCTGAATAAGAGACACAGCAAGCTGAACTCCAGACAGCACCATATGGTCTCTCCAGCATAAACTGATACCTGTTTCGGCCTTTATTAGTCCTACAGAGGGCGCCAAAAGCAGATAACCTAATCATGTAATGTTCTCTTATCCCAGCCAGGGACCGCGTTTCCCCACAACGCCTTTAGCATCCATTGTGGTAACCGTGGAGAGATAGATAAATAGATAGAGAGAGAGAGAGAGAGAGAGAGAGAGGTCAAACTGACTGTCTCTCTACCAAACTATAGAAAAAGATAGGTCTCTTTATCAAACTGTGGAGAGAGAGAGATCAGAATGATAGTCTCTCTACGAAACTGGAGAGAGAGAGACAGTGAGAGAGAGAGAGAGAGAGAGAGAGAGAGAGGGGGGATCACAATAATAGAGAGGACAGAATGATTGTCTATCAAACTGGAGAGAGAGAGAGTGGGGGGTCAGAATGATAGTCTCTCTACCAAACTTGAGAGAGAGAGAGGTCAGAATGATAGTCTCTTTATCAGACTGTGGAGAGAGAGAGAAGTCAGAATGATAGTCTCTTTATCAGACTGTGGAGAGAGAGAGAAGTCAGAATGATAGTCTCTTTATCAAACTGTGGAGAGAGAGAGAAGTCAGAATGATAGTCTCTTTATCAGACTGTGGAGAGAGAGAGAGAAGTCAGAATGATAGTCTCTTTATCAAACTGTGGAGAGAGAGAGAAGTCAGAATGATAGTCTCTTTATCAAACTGTGGAGAGAGAGGACAGAATGATAGTCTAGAAATACCATGAAAATGATACCATTAATGAATTAGTTTGTATGCACTGCAGGAAACACAGCAGCAGTTTACAGAAGTAGAACAGACTGTCCTCAAGTCCTCAAGGGTTTGAGGTCCAAATAATAAATCTTTGATAGTTTGGAATTATATGGATTTAGGCATCTCAGAACTTTCAGCAAGTATATTTGTCAACATTTTCACTGTACTTGGTTGTGAGTTCTTGCATTAGAACAAGTTGGATTCTTAAGATCCTTTTCACTCAATAATTAAAATTCCTCTAAAAATAGATGCCATCATAAGATTAATCAGTATTTATCTTACTCACCAGTGCATCATTTTATTACACATAGGAACTTCAGATATTATTTAAAGATCCTGGTAGGTTGAGGGAGAAGTAGTTTCAGGACTTCAGGTGAGGATTAAAATCTTAATGCACAACAAACATACGATATTACAGATTAAACGGGGGGGGGCTTTTCACCAGAGGGTGGCAGCAGATCCTCGTGTGCCTGTGTTATTTCTCCAGATGCGAGAGCTGCACAGAAATATCTCATCCTTTTATGCTCGATTCTACAGTTATAATAATAATAATAATAATAATAATAATAATAATAATAATAATAATAATAATAATAATAATAATAATAATAATAATTTAACTTTGTTTTGTTTTTGGTAACTGGTCCATTCTAGAGCACAGAGATCACTCAGAGCGCTCCGTGTCGTTGTTTATACTTTAAGACTTATCAAGTTTATTGAAGTAAACTGGTGCAGTTGTGTTATTACACTGTTATTAACTCAATACAGTTTATCATAAAGTGTTTGTGAAAGCTGTTATTTTCAGATTTAAGCCTGTTCTGTTTGTGGATGTGTGATAATTGACACATGCCGAGACCAATGAGGGACAGCGAGGTTGGTTTAACCACGCCCATCCCCGGCACACACACACGCCCCCCTCTCTCTCGCGCTCTCTCGCTCTCTCTCTCACTCTGGTACTGTTTAACGTGGAGTACAGCTGTGGAGCAGCCTGAAGGACTTCGGTTAGGCCTGTTACTCGGACTATTATCCATGGATACCACAACATACACAGTCTGAGCGAAGAGAATCTGAGTAACTATGCGGGCGACAGCGGGAGGCAGCTGGGATGCTGTCGGCTTGTTTACTGGAGTTTGGTTTGTTTTCTGTCTTGAGACGTTGTTGCTGGTGCGCTGTCAGGAAGGTAAGACTCTTCAGTAGATCTGCCGATCAGAAAGCTTTTTTTACTCGTTTATTAAGGGCAGTAAGATGATCCCGCCTCAGGTGTTAAAGCTCTACTGCAAACTATAGACAGTACACTTTAGTGTCCATGCAGGGAGTTAAACGTTGGCGAGCTATTGCTGACACTGAATCCAATCCTGAACTACTTTTAACTATATTAGCCTCTTTTCTTTTGAGTATCATTCTGTTCTATCAATAAACCTGTGCAATTACACATATTCTGCAGAGTTCTTTAAATACATTTTTGGCTCCCTAATGGATCTTTCAGGGGATGATCATTTAAGGAATATTTTTTGTAGGATACGCACTGACTTTTTAAAGAACCTCCACGTAATGTAAAAGTTCCAGCTAGTCACAGAACCTTCCAGTCAACAACCATTCAGGAAAAGTTTAAAGTTTGAAGTTTACTGAGTGATATCCATATCAGTGGTGTATTTATTTATTTATTTATTTATTTATTTATTTATTTATTTATTTATTTATTTATTTATGTTTGTTTAACAAGTAACACAGTTTATTGGGAATAGAGGACAAGGTTCTTTCCCCAAGTGCCTTTATGTATAGAAAGTAAAATGCCCTCATATCTGATGGTACAAAAATGAGATGTATGATGAGAACCAAAGCTTATAGCTTTAACTTGGCAGAGGAAAGACAAAACTTTCTCAGCTATCAATGTAAGTAAAAGCAACAAGTTTGTTTTCCAGTTAATTTTGGGCTGTTGCTACTGCTCTTTCATTATAAATTTTAATAAAAAAACATAATATAAAAGACGTCTGAAGTTCTTAAATGAGGTTATAAGGTACAAAAAAATAAAGACACAAGGTTCTGTTCAGACAGCGACGATATCCAGGATGCTGCTGCTGGGTGCTCATGTCCACTGTACCAGTTCTGATAGATGAGAGAAGAAGAAACTCAAAGGCTGACTAGTCACAGAATAATCCTAGTGGTGTGGACTGGCCAAACCATAGATCTCATCTGTGTTTACTCTCACGCACACACATGCGCACACACACACTCCAGTTTGGACATTCGGCTTGTCAACATTTCTCAATGTGCGTGGGGTTAAGTGTGAATCACAGTGACCACAGACTGAGGAAAGACCACAGGATAAACACACTCAGTGAACTCTGGATTCCAGCAGCATCACTGGGGAAGCTGACTGATGCTGGGGTCATTACTTTATATGAATCATTTGTTTTAGCATGCCAACAAGATATAAGGAGTTAAGAAATCTAAAGAACAGGACTAAGAGCTGTTTCTTCACCTCAGCACATTTACTGTCGTCATATGCCTGACAGAGGAGTATTAGAGGGGTGACAGCCTAAACAGCTGAACATCCTGTCGGGCAATAGCTCAGGCCTGCAGGGACGTGTCTACAAAACCCTGAGGTGAAAAAAAAATTACACGTTGCCTGAAACTGTGTAAGTGATGACCAGCTGAAATCTATAGTCTTTTTTGCAGTCAGCCGTTTCCTGATCAGCTTGAAAGGAAACTCATGTGTTTGAAGTGCTAAAATCTCATTGACAGTGCTGTTGTAGCAGGTTGAGTCAAACATTTCCCTTTAAACTTAGTTTACATTCAGTGGTGTGAAATGAAATGTAAAATGTTAAATACACCACCTTCCTTTACAGTGGTTGTGATGGGAACCAGGGGACACAATGTGTACAAATAGCTGATTTATTCCATATCCTACATGAGTATTCTGAGTGTCCTGGTTTATTTCACTAGTGCTGCGAATCACTGTTTACATTTTCACCATTCATTCTGCAGAAGTTTAGCAAAAATCAGTTGAATTCCTCTTTAATGTAATCCAGAATATCTACATTCAGTACTGTCAGAGACCGTCCTTCATATATTTCTTTATCACAACGTAGCACAAAGCCAAGCTCTAAAAAACGTTTTAACCTCTGAACTTTATATTTTCTATAGACACACTCTTTCTAAAAATGATGACTGCAACAAATTTAAAAAAGTTGGGAAGACCACAATTTAAGAATATATCAAAATGTTTAAATACGTCTTAAACAGGTGATGAACTCAAGTTTCTTCATCAGGGATAGCAATGCTTTCAAGCTTTTTACATTCTACAGTACAGAAGCTCAGCAAATCAGGGAATTTTAGGAAATCAGTTTAGAGGTCTGGGAATACTTTGATAAACTGTTATCAGTAAACGCTGTACGTTAAGTGGGTACTATGCACAGTGGAAGACGTACGTCAGCGCCCAGAAACAGTCGACTTCTTTGGGATCAAGTTCATCTGTAATAGACTAATGTACAGTGGAAATGTGTTTAGAACCAAAATGTGTTTTTGAGACAAGATTTCAGGGTATTTACGGAAATAATACACATTGTGTTCTCAGGGCCAGAGAACTAAAGGACCATCATAAAGTTCAAAAGCCAGCGTCTGCCCTGGTTTTTTGGAACGTGTTGGCATCAAATTTAGAATGAGCTTATATTTACCCAAAACAGGGGATGTTGAAAAAAGGTATAGCATCATATAATGTGTTTTTGGAATTATGTAAACAGGTCAAATTAAATGTAGTCAGCACTGCTTTGATTTGATTGGCATTTCACACACTGTGTGAAATGTGCTCCAACATTTTTGGAAATGGGATTTTACAACCCATTCAGTTTTCTGAAGATATTTATGAGGAACCTAATTGCTTTTCTGACTGGTAATTAAATGCATTTCTGATTTGTGCACAGCACTCTTCATCCGTATGTGCAGTGCTGAAATGTTATTGACAGGTCTATCCAACTATTTCTTAACTCTACAACTGTTTGTTTCGGGAAAATGACGTCTGGTTTTGCTGCATGAAAACACTTGCAAATGCTGGAATGCTTGTGAAGGTTTCTGTAAAGACAGACTGCTTACCGTCACAAAACGGAACACTCCCAAATGTCTCTCTGCGTGACTGGGGACCCTCAAAGTGATTATGGCAGGAAGTTCAAGTCACGGTTATTTCCAGTTACTGGGGCATAGAAGAAATAAAAGTCCACATAATGAGACAAGGCTATAGACTCGAGGTAGGCCATGTAGGGTGAAGGTGTTAGCTTTAAACTGATAGCTTAAAAACTGATCTACAACTATAGAACTGTCCTCTCAGTCTGGATGGTGACAGACAGCCACCCTGTCGCCTGGGGTTACAACCCATAGCTCTGGTATTTCCAGGGAATCTCAGGGGAGGTGTGTCGGGGCACCAGGGGCAGGGGGGAGCAAATGAAGCTGTGCAAATGAGCAGCTAACCGGATGAGATAGACTCAGTGGTGTGCCGTGAAAGACTGTATAACACGGTTAACATCCTCAAGCCGCCACTGACCTTATCGTGGACCCTTAGGAGATGGAAAAACATTGACAATGATCCAGCATCCAGACACACTGTGAATTTTCCAGCCAAACCATACATTCAGCCCTTTGGCAACAGTGAGTCAGACTAGGCAGCTGAATTTCATCTGAGAGACTCATTAACAGTCTGGCCACAAATGTGTACTTGTTTTCCTGTTTGATGATGAAGACTTGTTCATGGCAACAAAGGTTTTGTAGATCTAGCAATGAAACTGAAATGAACCACTGAATTTTACCATGCATAGTCATAACCCCACATAAGAATGTCTGTGTGGGCTGTTTGAGAAAATAAGAACGAAGATCATAATGATGCTCTTAGACTGGCCTGTGCTTCTCAAGATCCGGTCAAGGCATTGGTGTATCCTCTCTGTCTACATCATTTGAACACGGCAGCTGTCCTTCACATTCCGGGAAAATTTCATGGTTAATGGACCAATGGAGCAATAAGGCTCTGAAATGACCAGGAATAAACCTCTTTATATATACTTACATTAAATAGTAAGAATAGTAGCTGTGAAGTTATCATATTGAAGATACATGTTTTACTTCGGACAGTAATGATATAAGGAGCAAAGAACTTGAGGTCCCCAGTTACCCGGAGCAATGCAAACCAGGGCCAGACCAGTATATTGGTTAGCTTATCAAATTAACCTGTATTAAAAAAGCAATGACCTACCTGCAAATTTTAGTGAACATTTTCTGTTTATTTGCTGGATTTAACCTAAAAAATAAAGCTTTAAATGAAAGATGTGCTATAACATTTGAACAGTTTCATTTATTCCTAGTATGTCAGTAAATTAACTGTGAATTATTATGTATGTTCTTTATAGAGGATGTGTAAAAAAATAAATAAAAATTGTCATTTGACCAGGAGTACCCAAACTTCTGATCTCTGTCAGTACTGGCTGATTTAAATTTAAGTCTGATTCAAAACAAAATTAAAAAATATAAATAAATGAGTGGAGAAGCATAATAAATTAATGCTCTGGTGGGTGTACTGCATGATATCTAAATAATTATCAAAGACCAAGGCTTTAATAGCAACAGTGACTAAAAGACGTCTGTGTTTAGATCTAGGGTTAGGGTTAGGGTTAGGGTCACTTAAACATTACTTAATAGGCTTAAAAGTTAAAAGTGTGCATTCAGTAACATTGGTGTTTGTCAGTTAATGCAGGATGCAAGTAAAAAAACAGGATCAGCTTCATTTCTTAATTTGAATCTGAGAAATTAGTTACTGAGAATCAAACTAAAACTTGTATTTGACAATTCACAGTCCACAACTGACAGCTGTATTAGTCACTGCAGCTGCTTAAAACTATTGAAATATATTGATTATTTGGTTATATACAATTCTGTTATTCGTTATCAGATGTTCATGTATTGATGCCTGTGACAAAACGTTTGTAGTGGTCGGGATCTAGGACTGAGATTTACACACTTTCTCAGGAGTTTACTAGCCCCAAAAGCTGCAGTTTATTTTTAGAGATTATCACGTCACACTGAGGAACCTGGTTAAACATGTTCTCTGGAGCTCTTCACTGCTCACCTTATCCTGAACCCAGTGATTAATAGAGCCCCAGAGTAATTAAGGCATTAATTTAATTGAACCAGAAATCCCCTTACAGTGTGACTAACAGTGGTGATATTGGCAGACCCTCTCTTCACATAGACATCAGCTGCTTCATATCCACATTCACTGGCCCTTCGCACAGTTCACCCCAGCGCACGAACGCTGTGGGCAGAGACCTGTATAGTCTGCATATGACTAACAGTGTGTGTATGTTGCACCATACTGCTTACTGTTAATGGTCTTCATTTTGTGGGAGATTATATGCACTGAACTAAGAAGTCATGCTAGCTGGAATTCATATAACTTGTTTACTATTAAGAGCCATGATTTCAAAGTTTTGTTTCTTTATTTTAATAGAAGTGCTTATTATATTTTGTCTATTGTACATACGAAGGACACATCAGCACTTCCGAGTAGCCGTGATGTAGACAATGTTTCAGTTGATCCCTCAGAAAAGCCATCCAGTAGTGATGTGTTCTTTGCTAATGAGACAGTTATTATAGGTAAACATTGTTTTTTTTCAGTGATCACAGCCTGAACTTGTTTGGTTCTGCACCCTCCTTATCCCCAGACCTGCTGCTTGTTGTGTTAGTGTGTTTCTGTATGCTTGTCTTGCAACTCCTGCCTCTCAACATTAATTCAGTAAAACCACTGTAAACTTAAATCAGTTGATTGCTTTTAAATATGTCAAGCAAATGTATTATGCCAAAATATTGAGGGTTCAAATTTAAATAACTTTCTATCTAAGTTGAAGGTACTTTCTGGTTTTTTAGTGACCCCCCTTTCTTCAGCTGTAAGGTTAAGTCAAACTGTAAATTCAGTCACACTTTCAGTATCTGACTTTTTTAGTTCTGTTTGCTCTCAGTGTTGTCAGATTAACTTGAATCAACCTAGTCGAGGTAACAACTTCATTATATTTCAAAGGATTGATTAGTAAAATAATAAACAAATGGCTGCATATGCAACCGGACTGATTTTGGGAACAGAAAGCTTTTTGGGACACTGAAGAGCTGGTTCTTATTGGTGTACTGAGGCAATTGATCTCATTTACTGAAAACAGTGTTTAAGTAAAAGAACAATTCCACACACAGTGTAGGCCAGTGTCTGCCTCAACTGGATTCATTGGATGTGTCAAAATTGTTTAAATAGATTCTCCAGTCAAATGCAATTGTTTCATGTTTAAAAGAGTGTGTGACTTTTAAAGTAAATAAGTGTGTAATTTATTTAACTTTATTATAATCAACTACAAAGGCAGCACGGTGGTGTAGTGGTTAGTATGTAGTGAGTTAGTATGTTCTCCCTGTGCTGCCCGGGATTCCTTTGGGTTCTCCAGTTTCCTCCCACAGTTCAAAGACATGCATGTTAGGTTGATTGGTCACTCTAAATTGACCGCAGGTGTGCGCGAGTGTGTGTTGTCCCAAGCCCGGGTACTTGGTGAGGGTTGTATCGTGGTCTGCACACGAGCCAGCTTACAGTCACTGATGACCACGTCAGTGTCACTGCAGTGGTGAGAGTGATCAGCCACATAAACAAAATCTTCTCTGTGGTGATAGAATGGTGGACCTGTTCAGTAGAGAAACTGATGCGCTATAATCTGTAATTGTGCACCTGTGTGTTAAGGGGATCTGGTAAAATGGCTGCTTTGTAGATAGTTGGTAGGAATACATAATTAAGTGGCCACTGAGTGTCTATCTAAAGAGAGAGGACAAAAAATCAACTTGAACTGCTCTCTGTGCTTTAGGTGGTGGGTGTGGGCACACTGTTCTGAGCTCGAGAAGTGGGACAGTGGCATCGAGGAATTATCCAGGCACCTACCCCAACCACACGCACTGCGAGTGGAGCCTGAGGGTGCCACAGGACCACACACTGCGCCTGACCTTCGGCGACTTTGACCTGGAGTGGAGCCAGGACTGCAGTGCCGGCTCGCTCACAATCATAGACAAAAGTGGAGAAACAAGGCTAGGTAAGCACTTCATCCACGGCTATGATACACATACACAGAAGAAAGAGTACTGTTTATAATGACTCCACACATTTTAATAAACTGGTCTGAACACTTTTGCTTTTTTAAAATGATAAGGTCTCTGCCCCAGGTCCCTTCAGTCCTACCTACAATTTGTCTCAAGACAGTTATAAATAATGAAGGTCATATGAATGGATTTATTTACAAAATAATGCTACCAAAACAAGTGCATTTTGGCAGACGATGAGTAAGCTGCATATCCTCACTGTCATAACAAACGCTCATCTCTACTTTTACAGGAGAAGAACACCATATTCCTAAATTTCAATATAAGTCAATGAAATTTTCACACAGAGTTAATAACAGCCAACATTTTCAAATTATAAATATAAATAAAGAACAAAATTGAGACGGTGACAGTCAGTAGAGGTTCTTCAGTCCTGCTAAATAAGCTTTGTAGGTGGAGGCCTTGTGAAGCTGCTTAATAGAATAAGTGCCCGTGAGGACAAAGAGATGGTAATTTAAAGAATTACTGGTAGCCTTGGTGGTCGGTACACAGTACATGGCAGGAGAGGTGAGTCGGAATCAATAGGTCTTTAAATCTGATTATTGACTAGGTATACCTGGCTATGCCCTTGGGCAACGTACTTAACCCCCTACTGCCACAGATGGTACTTCCATGCTGGTGATGCTGTGCTGCTGTCAGATTGGACATAGTTAGGCAGCAAAATTAAACATTTCCTTTGGGGTACCAATAAAACCCATAGCTAGGAGTTAGAAATCTAAGACCCATTTTTTTTCCATCACTGCATAATTCCACTACTTTTCTAAAATGTGGTAAACCTGTAAATAGTTCTTCCTCAAGCCCCTCTGATAACAACTATTAGAACCCACACATAGAGAAAAATACAACTCAAGACTTTCTATAATATTTAATAACACTGTGATAAAAAAAAATCATGGAGCATCAACTTTGTTCAATTGTAATGGGACAGTGGAGGATAAAAAAGGGATTATAGATGATGAATGTAAACTTGTGTTAGGATACTTATATACAATACTGTGTGTGCTAGCTTTCAGTAGTCTGTTATTCTAATATGTGCTGAAATAGTAAAGTCTTGTAGGAGGATTTGAGTCCAGTTTGTAATCTGATCAAGGTCTCTGTTATATCAGTTTCTGATCCTATAGGTACAGTCTAAGGGGTGAAATCCAGCCTGATCCGCGCTTCCAGAGAAGCACTCTGTAGTTACCTTATTATGTTGTTGTTATTGGCAAATTCCAGAGGCTCTACCTCACGCTGTTCAGCAGCACCAGCCAAGCCATGTGCCCGCACAAGCGCTCTGCATACCACTCAACTACAGCACAGCAGTTACGTGATAGCATTTCTCTTCACACTTCCCAACACACACAAACACAAATACACACACTGCATACTCGCACACCGTGCAAGGACGGGTGATGGGATGTGGCGTGAGACCTCAGGGGTCTTGCATCGCTCTGTTGAGTGTATGCGTGTGTAATGGGTAATCGTGTCTGGCGTTTTCTGCTGCGTGAGAATATGTGATTTAGTGAGTCTGTTAAGCCCTGAGGCTGCTGAATCTCTTGTGTTTCTGTGTTTCTCTGTCTGATTCTTTCTAGGACAGAAAACTTCTGTTAACAATGTTAGTGTGTCTTGTGTTGGTTGATGGGTAATTTGCCATCAGCTGGATGACATTTTAACCAATACCAGTTTGGACTGTGACTAAGACGCAGAACAATAGAAATTACAGGTGTTCAACCAAAAAAGGAAAAATATCTCACTTTTTCACTGAACAAGCAGTTTACTGGCATGCTGGCATACTGGCACACTGGCGTTGGGAGATTTGTACATGAAAAATATCAGATGTTGGCATCAGCCAAGAATTCTCTTATCTGTGCATCCCAATAAAAATAATTCACAGCAGAGATATATACAGCAAATACTCTCAGAGTCTTCCCTGTAATGGAACAAGTGGACCCAAACCATGCCAAAAAAATGCCCCCCACCGCATAACAGAGCCATCAGACCCCATCACTGTAGGGTTTAAACATTCAGTACCATCGTCTAAGTGCGTGTCACACATGCACTGTTTCACATACTGCATTACATTAAACCTAACAGGGCTAATTCTGCCCTCTCTGTAATGAAACATGTTCTACAAATTGCAAGTATATATATATATATATATATATATATATATATATATATATATATATATATACATGTTATAAATAATTTTGAATCACAGTTTTGTAATGCTGAGTGCTGACCGGTGTGTATGTCTGTGTGTTTTGCAGGACCTCTGTGTGGGCAGCTGGCTGCCTCTAGCAGGAATGTGTCTGTGAACAGTAGTGAAGTGACAGTGCGCTTTGTGTCCGGCACACACCGCTCTGGACGAGGCTTTGTGCTGTCCTATTCAACCAATCAGCAACCAGGTACCACTCTATCACAAACTACACACATAAACCACAACACCTGCTTTATATCTACACCATAGGGCACACATGCAACACTCCATCATGGTGAATTGGTCTGATCACAATTGATTATATTCAGTTTTAGTAATATTTGTTGGTTTTAATGTCTGTGTTCCACTACTGCCAAAATAATTTTTTAGAAAATTGAAATTTGAGATTTTATGACATGCTGAATCATGTTATGAAGAATTTAAATTCAGTGTGTGTAAGGTAATGATTTGTAATTTGGAAACTTTTGGAATTTTAATTAATACTAAATATTGTTTCACATTGTAAACTTCAGTGCATAGAGCTGCTGTTTGAAAAAAAAATAGCTTAAACAGCTCTTTTTGAATTCAGTGTTTATGCAGAATCTATAAAATCAACACGGTAACATATTTGCCTGTTAAGCCCATCCGCTCACTCTAAACTTATAAGGTATGGTTGATGCATAAAACCACACAAATACCATAAAGTGGACCAGAGAGGGTAAAATAAGAATGAGTAAGATATGATTTAAGTCAAGTGCATGTATCTCATAGCAGCGGCTAATATGTAAAAGGTATCTAGGAAGTAGGTGGTTTGAAGACATGAACGTTGAGAGCACCAATCCAGTTTCATGTTGAGTCATGCACTGCGCCAAGTGAAGTGTATCAGAGACCCTAGGACAAAGAACACACAGAAATTACTATTCTTTCTTACCTTCTCTGCATTCTCTGGTCAGTAAAGAAATTATCTCTCACTATGGTGGAAATTTGCTACCGATTAACATTAATAATAGTCTGTGTGAACGTTTTCAAGAGGAGTTCAAAAAGCTATGGGTGTGCAAAAGTCTTAGGTCATCTGAGAAAATGAAATAAGCATTTCCTGTCTAAAAATAAACACAAATAACCAAGTGATTTAAGAGATTTCCAGAACAATGCTTGGGGAAGTCCAGCATTTACTGTTACCATCCAATTCCTGCTTCAGCTACCTAGTCCTTTATGAAATGAAATCAGGTTTACTGCTGATAGAATTGAGCAAATCTATGCCAGTGTACAATGAGAACCAAGCCTATCTTCTTCTAACTGTGTTCTTCTAACCAAGATTTGACTAACTTGCTTCTTTTATAACCTTTTCGAATTTTAAATTATTACATTTTACTGGGATTATATTTTTATTATATATTCCCAGTTATTACATGGTGTTTTATAAGCAGTTATGTAGTGTTTTATAAGCAGAAACTGTTTTAAATAGTTGTCTTGAGCACAGAAGACTTTAACACAGTACTGTAGCCAGCAGACATCCAACTTTGGATGGCATAGACTTGGATTACTTATTAACTACATTAGCCTCAAAACCTCTGTGGAAAAAACTAAAGAAGCAAACTTTGGGCATCAAACATGTCTTGGCTGAACCTTGCATCTCCTTCCTCAGATCAAGCCCCAGGTTAGATATGGTTAACACGGTCGCTGTGAATTTTGTCATTCAAGATCAGCGCCTCCTTTAAAGCGTGTATACAGCTCAAAGAGAAGAAGAAGAACATTCCAGCAGACTAGGGGAGTGCAGTGTAAACAGTGCTTTTCCTAAAGCTGTTTATTCTTATGTTCCTCTTGAATTGTGACTCACCTTTTGGCAGGTCAGCTTGTGCTGATCCTTAAATAACTGCCTGCTTGCCATAACGGTAGCTTTGACTGGAGCAAGGTGTTGCCCCTTACCAAAGTATCCATCGACTTGCTATGTAATTAATAAAGGTCACTTTCTCCCTCCGTATTCGCAAGAGAACATTCTTCATTCAGACAGACAGGGCTATGCGCTGTGTTGTGAAAGTGTAAAAAGCCCACGGCACAGGACGTATACACTGTTTGACCGTAAAACGATCAGAGTCGCAGGGAAACACTGATATGCGTGTCTTTGTGCATGTGAGTGGGGCTGACGTATTGGAATGTGGCTGTGCTGCTTCACTGAGCTGAGGAGTGTTTGCTTGGTAAGCAGGCCAGCAGGCTGCCTCTCTTGGCCTGAATAGAGATAGAGAGAGGGAGAGAGAGGGAGAGAGAGAGAGGGAGACAGAGAGAGGCCCCAGAAGCTGACCACACACTGTGGAGTGAGAGAATAACTGTGTGCCCCCTCCTCCACTGCAGACATAGCCCCAGCATGGTATGTTAACTGTTGCATAGCCACTGTATAGTCTTGGTCTCAGGTGATTTTCTGTATGCCATTTCACAAGACATGCATTGCTGACATCACTATGCCTTGGATCTTCAAAGTGATAACTTTACAGGAGAAGGAAAAACATTGTTATCTTGTAATAAAAGTAAATAGAAAGATTATTTACAAGTACTTTTGAACTATTTTGAACTATTATGTTGGTTCATTCAGTATTAAATTTAACACCTGTGCTTTTAACACTGAGTTTATGTGCTCCATAAAATAAAAATAGGACCCATAATCTTGAGAAAAGCACACATTGCCCAAAAAAGGAGAATATATATTCTGTATGCAGTCTGGGTGAAAAGGCAGCATTTATAAAGTATATTTACATATTCAGGGAATGCTTTAAATCAATTTAAAAGATTAAATAAACATTATTGATTCTAAAGGAAACTCACTCAAGACCACAGAACAGCAACTCAATATAGAAAAGAACTCATTGTCAAATAAATTGGCGGAGCCCAAAGTACAATGGTTTGTACTGATAGTTTTGGGCTGGTCAGAGTCCAGATTTAAATTCTATAGAGAATGTTTTGTCTCATATTAAACACAACTAAGACGACTAACTTGGCAGTGTTTTTGACATCAGTGCTCAGTGGAGCAGCTTTGACTGTCAATAAGATTATATGCAAGTTTACCCATAAATCTTTACTGTTTAAAGAAATTAAAGGGGAAAACCTCCCATACTAAGTCACTTTATCTGTTAGTTTTTTGCCTGGGAGTCTAAAGTAAAAGCATACCGTCTTTAAGAGAAACACAATTAATGCTTGTCATTAAGTCAGTGAACAGAGGACAGAATAAAAAAGCCACTATACTAGAATATTGAGATTACCACACTATACTTTTGGCAAGTCCTCTCTGGATAAAAGTATTAGCTAAAACACGAATCTAAATAAAATCAGATTGAGTGAGGAAGAAAGCCTCAGCCATACTTCCTCAGAAAACAGGAAGCATGTAGCAATCCACATCTTTTTAAATAATAAACCTGTTGAGTTGGTGGGTCCTAGTAATCCTTTGTAAATGTATTTGCTATAAGCTTAAGGCATAGTCTCACTTTAGCATGCAAACCGCTCCACTTTTCCTGACAATATTTAGGAAACTACTAACAAAAATGCTAAACAAATAAGTGTATTGTTTAATGATACATATAAGAAACTACCAAACAGTGAACAATGTGATTTAAATAAAAATTACAACATATACACTTCATTTACAACACTTTTGGCTTTTAGGGCAGTGCATTCACTATTTAGCCATCGCTAACCATTCTATCTGATGTCACACCGACATGCTTTCCTTATTTCTAATAATGAATATGAAGGGTTAATATGTGAAGACCCTCTAGAGGTATATCTGAAGTGCTTTATTTCGTAATGTACAAAAACTGCATTAGCTTCTTCAGAAGTTCCTAGCGTTACAAAACAGCATTCAGCTAAACACAGAACTCCTATTACAAATTAGAAGTGGCTGTTTACCTAGAAAACGCCTAATGAAGTTTACATTCTGAGGAATACTCTAGAGAGTCACTCATGTGTTCTCTGATGCAAGCTTTTTGTTTCCTGTTATTTGTTTGCCTGGTCAAGCTGTGTCAGACCATCCGGACAGCTCTATCAGACCACGTCATAAGTTCAGACTCAGGGGACACGCTGCCAGTCCCATGTACGCCTTTTAGACTATACACAGAGGTCATGCTTTAGAGCTTGAAGGAAGTGTGGGCGGCGTGAAGTCTGTGTACGTGTGACCAACTGTGTGGGAGTTTGGTATGGTATTTATACTGATCCGTTCCGTTAGCCTGCGGCTGATGGCGCTGCTGATTTCTTTTCCCAGACCTCATCTCATGTCTTCACCGAGGAAGCCACTTCACCTCCCAGCAGATCAGGTAGGAAGCCAACCTCAGTGACTGAAGTAAATACAGTAGCTCTAATACCAAAGGTGAAAGAGCACCATAATACACTGGAATGCCAGTTTATTAGGTACATATACATTGTACTGATACACTGGATACATGCAGCGGTGTTCAGATGTCCTCAGTCCAATTACATGTTGAAGTAAATTTACATACACATCCTATACAGAGAACACACCATTTCTGTTTATTTGCTGGATTTTTAATAAGTTATTGCACATGGAATATTTCATGTTTTATTATTTACCAATATTTTAAGCTCTGCAAATACATAGCTGTGCACTCATCTTTGCAGTAAAATACCACATTTAATGTCTTGTTGGGGAGTAAAATATCTGTTTTACAGTTTGAGCCTGATGTTAAAGGATTGGTATTAGTATCGGCAGATAGTTAAATTTGTAGTATTGTTTGTTAGTGAACAAGTTTGTTGACTGTGTAAGATTTGTTGAAGGTGCCATAGAATGTATTTATGCAGCATTTTTCTTTTACATCTTGCGTAGAAGGAATGTAACTAGAAGGTGAAAAAATGTACACGCCCATTTACAACTCCATGATTTTGAATTTGGCCCTAGAATAAAACAAGCTGCTTTGCCTTATATGGTCGTCACATTAATGCTTTGATACGTTTGCTCTGATAATAAAATGAACCTCGACATCAACAAAAAGTGAACATAAGCTGTTACTCTCTATAAAAAGATGATCTGACGTCCGCAATTCAAAAATGGATAAAATCCTTCAACGTGGCTGCTGCTTACAGGTTGCTGTTGGGGTTGTGCTGGTAGTCATGGTAGGATTGCGGCTGTTATCCCCTCTCTGCGCCATACTGTCCAAGATTTTGGAAACTGTCAAATGCGAAGAACTTAAAAGTTGCACCATTTAGGATGGAATAGAAAATTCACAAAAAAAACCAAGCTGGTGAAGAGGCTGTCAGGACTTTTTATACATACAGCCTCCTTTAAAGATAAACATCAACTACGCCCGTGCAGAATTCCTTAAAAATGGGTGTGAAAATTGGCAACCCCCCCTTTAGAGACCCAAAGGTACATTTCTATGCAGTCTGCTGACGCCTGTACAAGCTGTGTGTATAAACAGTACTGACATCACCTTCACAACCTGGAAAGGTGGATTTCTGCACGCCATTGCCCTTAATCCATTCACTTTGTTTCTGCTGGGCTGAAATTTGAGCTGGTAGAAATAAATTTCAGGGGTATCATTTTTGGGTCAAGATGTAAGGAGTCTAGGATTTTGGAAACAGCTTGTTTTATTGCCCCCTTTTACAAATGCGGGCTTTGTATTCGAAGGAGGAGACAACAGTGTTTGAGCCTCTTCGTCTGTCATTTGGATGTACTGAGCTCTCATTATTCGAGGATGATGATGTAAATACAGTTTTCTATTCTATGGCCCCTTTAACAAAACATGTAATTTGGCAGGCGGTATTCAGACTTGATGCATATGACTGTAATGAACTTTTGACCCACTGTTCTCAGTGTTTTCTGTCCTGGTGGCTGCAAGGATGTGGCAGGAGAAATCTGGGGTCAGCATGAGCAAGGCTACCGAGATGTAAGCCCTTAATTTTGTACAAAAAAATCTTAATTTCAGATGTTTTAATATGTTTGTTTGCACTTCAGCTTTTTTCAATATTGTTGGTTTATGACAACATTTATGGGTGCAAGCTCAAAATTTGGCTGCATGCAATCTAATGTGTGTTTTGTAGACCTCAGTGCTCTGCAAAGCTGCTGTCCATGCAGGGCTCATTTCAGACAGCCAGGGAGGAATGATCAATGTGAGCCAACAGAGGAGCATCACACTGTATGAGTCAAGCTTTGCCAATGGAATTCTGTCCAAAACG
Organism: Megaleporinus macrocephalus; assembly: GCA_021613375.1. Classification (NCBI taxonomy): domain Eukaryota; kingdom Metazoa; phylum Chordata; class Actinopteri; order Characiformes; family Anostomidae; genus Megaleporinus; species Megaleporinus macrocephalus. The sequence goes on from CM038705.1 coordinate 29,096,607, forward strand.
TGAGTGTACTAGTCTGTGGGCTGTTCTGCTGGACATGAATTATACATAGTATTGGACTAAACAGGAAGGTCATTGATGTTTCAACAATCAACTCATTACTAGTTTAGGCTTAGACTTAATCTATGTTTGGGAAGTGGCCAGATATCAGATAAACATACTAACATTGCTCTATGCAGGAGGCCTAGCAGAATTAGTAATGCTAAATGACCTCCCACAAATGGAAATTTACATCTGTGCTCATTTGATTGAATTCAGCTCTGTGGTGGCTAATGCCAGAATAATGACTAAACTGTTTGTGTGTGACTTGAGTAATTGAAGCAGACTGCTTTCTCACAGTCCCTTTTTCTCTCTCACAGTGGTTCATTGTCAGATAAAAGGCTTGTCTTCAGCAGAGGTAATATTAGTGTTTACTAAATCCCCTTGCAACAGTTAAAAAAGCTGTAAATATATAAAACCATTAATAAGCAGGTCATTCTCTAACAGCTGATTCTGTTAATTTAGTGAAAGTAAAGTAGTTATTTCCTTCTTTAGTTTGGCACCACTGTGGTGTGCAGATGGCTTTACAGTATGTATAATGACATGAATGGTATATACATAATTATAGTGTAACTAATATGTACTTACAACTACTGCTTAGTACTTACCTTGAATATGGTATCATCATTACCCCAAGGGACAATTACACATTGCCAGTGTCTAAAGATGATGTACAAACAGCAGCAAAAGTTACTATTTTCTTGCTCGGCCCATAATGTGAGAGCTGACAGACCACAATTGTTTCGCTCCCTTCTTATACATGACAGCCTGTGACAGTCCACTACCTGTGATGAGCTATAATGTTTCCTCTCTATGGGAAGAGGAGGATAGGGTCGACTGGTCTCTGGAACACTCCAAAGGCCTGTCGATGCACTTGTCAGCCAGCCCCCAGGATCAGCAGCCATGGCTGGAGCTGGAATTATGGAACCGGAGTAGCGTCACAGGTCAGGGGCCCAATGTATCTCCATCTTTTGAGCCGCAGCCCTTTAATATCACTAAATTCATGTGATGCTTCATTTCTACTGAGTTGAAGACTGATACACTAAACCAGACAGGTGTGTTTGCTGAGGAGATGATATGAAAACATTCTTGTCTTTCTAGGGATAATAACAAAGGGACTTCCAAATTTTTACATCGAGACTTATAGCCTAATGTTCAGCAAAGACCGCAAAAACTGGAAAGTTTATAAGGAGTCATCAAGCAAAGAGAAAAAGGTAAGCGGCTTCTCCACATACAGTTATTTTTGTATTCAGTGCCATACAGTATTGATGCAGTGACTATTTTACATTCAGTACTATACAATATAAACACAACACCAATTTAGCAGCCACTGAATGATGGATGTGCATCTCTGATGTCCTCCTTTCTGTGCAGGTGTTTGAGGCATATTCTGATGGCCACATGATCGCTTTCAATAGCCTAGTTCCTCCAGTAGCAGCACGCTACCTTCAGCTACGGCCACAGCACTGGCATGGCAGGGCATATGCACAGGTACAGGTGCTGGGCTGCCCCATGCCCGCTTTACGACCCCGCTCCAGCGGTGCTGGTGAGAATTTATCTCTCTTATCAGCTTTAGTCATTGCTATGTATCTTTCTTGGTCCTTTATGAAATTTATAAATACTGAACAAATTACAAGTTCTTATGATACCGCCTTTACTTTTCGGTTACTGATATTGTCATTGGCCAATACGAGTCCAGTGGATTTTTTTAAATTGAAGCAGATCACTTAAGATGATCATCTAAAAGTGGGCTATCATGCTCAATCTGCTCAAACATTCTATTATCCCACAGAAGCAAACAACATTACATCACATCACACATGAGAGTGTATGCTATTTCATAATAGATTTGTTACAGGATTTAATTTCTCTGATGTCCAGTTTAGTGTTTTCTGCTAATGTTGGCCTTATACTGGCACCTCTGATATCTCTGGGCATTTCTCAGAAGGCTAATATTTATGTAGTGCCCACTATTCTGTTGAGATCTGTTGTTTTCTTGATGACATGGCTGTTAACTCAATCAGTCGTCTCTCCAGGATCAACCGTGATGAAGCCAGTTCCTACAAAAACAGTTACCACAGAGAGTCCTGTAATCACCAAATCCTTAAATGAAAGTGAGTGTACAGATTTTCTATTCAGATTTCTACTGCAGTGAAGCACTCTGAAATTCAGAAAGGTTGAAAACTTGAAAATGTATTTGTCCTGTGACACTTGTGTGTTGATTTTCAGAGAAGATGCATACAGTAGACAAATGCCTCTACGAGAACTAAAAACCTATCAAGTTCATAAAGAAGTGTTTAGTTAATCATATCCATTAACAGGGCACATGTGCTGGGTAATGTGTACCACAGCAGACAGGCAATGTCAGGTAACAGAAACTAAAATAAGATTTCTGCAATTGTTTATCAGATTATTTTGGGCATAGTCGCTCTCTGTAGCTGTATCTGTAATATTTTAAGAAGTCATATTGTCACTACACTGTTCGTTTGAAAGCTTAGCTTACCCACTTACACCTCTTAATGTTATTGTTGTTGTTATGTACATATAATAAAATCACGTTTAGATAGCAGCTCACAACTCCTAATAATTCGATAACATCTCTTAGAGTGTATAAACATGTTTTTCCCCAGCGTTAATTTTGATTCATACACGTGTGGAGACATGAAGAATGGCATGCAAAGCCTCACTGTCTATGCTCGTAATGGTTCTTTTCATTGACTAGGTATTTAAAGTTGAGGATGGTAACAAATAAGGCTTGTCTCGTTTATTTACAGGCTCCAGCCAGCCAATGATGTTGGTGGTGGGTGTGGTTCTGGGAGTGGCTCTGTGCGTGGGTTGCTTGTTAGCTGGGCTTTTATGGAGAAGAAGGTAATTTTCTAAATACCCACATTACATGCCATCTGTTCTCACATGTTATGTTACTCTATTTATCGAGTACTGCCCGGCATGTCCAGTTAATACTTGCATCTCTTGTTTCAGGAAAAAGGCTGTGCACATGAAGAAGTGTTGCCTTGACTCAGGTAAGCCTAGAATAGTGTGTTTGGTATTTCAGCCTCTAGGCTCTATTTCTGGGCTTTTTTCCTCCTGTGGTTTGTGATTAGGGTGTTACCTGGCTAAGTGGTGTTGTCTCCTGTGATTCAGGCTCACAGGGTTTTAACGGGAAGAAGCTGCCTTATACAGACTCTGAGCTCATAACCTACCCTCTGGCCAGGAGTGTCCATGACAGCCTTCCAAACCCTCCACTTAACGGTGAGTCCTCAGTAATGGCCCAGTGTTTTTTTCTAAGTGGGTTATGAACCCTACAGAGATGTACCTGGTTATGTCACCAGTTCAGTGAGACACATCTTACCGAGACAAAAACAAGATAGCGAGAGGCAATTTAGTTTGGTTTCTAATTAGCTCAGCAGCTTACTGGGGATTATGTGAGAATCAGAAGAGAACCCAGGTGCTCAAAAATCTTCAAGACTAAGCTAAGACTAAGCAGTCGTCATGTAGTCAAATGACACGTTTAGCTTATTTTCTGAGTGGAAATAAGTTAGCTCATGTAAAGAGCACATTTCTGCACATTTCAGTGTACAGTTATTGTTTATTTGCTAAAATACTGGGACACGGGGGGCAGGGGTGAGATAAAACATAACATCCAGCCTGTGCTAATGTGGCTGATTTCTGTCACGCATACTCGTACCCAATCGGCCTCCCCAGAGTACTAGCCCTGGCTCCGCCCCGCTCACTCACCTGTTGCCATTTCCCTCAACTGCAAAGACTATTTAAACCTTGTCCAGTCCCTTGCCTCTTTGTGAGGTATTACCTTTTTCTAGTGTTATTACTAAGCTGTTTATATATATATATATATATCTAGTCTGTCTTCGTTTTTTGTCTCTTTTGTCTCTTTTGGATTTTCCCTGATTGGCTTTTGTTTGTGTGAATTACTCCTGACATCTATTAAACTCTGTCTCCATGTTACAATATGTTAATATAGTAAGAGAACTGTGGATTATAACTCACATCACGGCAAGTGAAATTGTCAAGTTTGTGTAAAGACATCCCCTTAGAGGAGTTTTCAAGTCCGTTTTGTGCTCTGACTTCCAGTGGTAGTCACTGAATTCTTGTTTTATGGCCTACTGCTTAAAAAGAGTCCGTTTAAAATTCATACAGTAATTCACAAAGCGATTACAGTGCAGTCATTAAATAAGCCACAAAACAGTGTTTGTTGCAATGATGCCGCGGGGTACAAAAGTTCTTACAGTAACCCCAGATAAAGAGCTTTCAGTCGTGGTGCTAATGGGAATGAGGGGGTTTGTGTGGCTCTAGTAGTGGGATAGACAGAGAGAGAGAGAGAGAGGAAGAAAGAGACAGGGAGTGAGAGTGACTCTTCTGTTCTCCTCATTCTCGCTTCATAGCTCTGCTGAGCAGCCAGTGCAACTCAAGAGAGGATTCTGATGGTTTACCCTCTGAGTGCATTCTTTCTCTTTCTTTCTTTCTTTCTTTCTTTCTTTCTTTCTTTCTATCTCTCTCTCTTTCTCTCTCTCTCTCTCTTTTCTATGTCTCCTTCTCGTTCTGTCAGTGGCTCAGCGGCAGCATAACCATGTCTTTCTTTACTTGACTGAGCCTCTCTGAAAGGGACTCTTTAATTGGTGCCCCAATGACGGGTACTCATGCTGGAGCAGCACTCACCCCCCTCCCCGCCTCAGGCCGACACATACTTCAGTGAGGCCTTCAGTCCGAAGTAGGACAGAGAATCATCAGCCAAGACAATTGAGGTCCCTTTTAGAGTTGCTCTAATTAAAACAGCTTCATCCTATTAGGATGCATGCAGCGGAATCAGAGAGAGTGGGACAGGCATAGAAGTTTAGGGCCCCTTAGAATATGGTGTGCGTTCCACCACATCATGGATTTACCCATGTGACGTTATGAGAAAGCCTGGACTCAGAGACGTTCATTGTTTTTAAACACCTTAACTATGCATGTGATGGCCGCTGACATTAGATCGGTGAATAAAAGGAGATGAAAGTGCTAGCATTAGCCAAACTTATACTCTAGTGCTAGTACTTTAGTAGTGCAGTACTGTAATTACTTATGATTTACTTTCCCTGGAACTAGCATAGTATAATTTTGTGCCATTATGGTTCATATGACTACACTGCATCACTGTACAGTTAAATAAATATATTATAAACTACCGTTGTACGCTAACATTTAAACCCTGGTCAAATTACATTGTGTTGAAGTTAAAATAAGTTAATACCTCTTCTGTGACATTTTCTGCTCATTTTTAGGGTTTTAGTTTAACATATTTGGAAAACAGTAAAACATAAAATACAGAATGTGCCAAAGGTTTTTCACAGGCCACATTTTCTTTCCAATATTAAATTATAAATAAAACAAATAAACAGAATTCTCTGTTCTCTGTAAAACATGTTACTTGACCAGGAGTGCCTAATTTTTGACATATAATTATAGTAGCATTGTAGTTAGACGTTATACACTTTACTGTTAAAACAGGTGCTCAGGATATCCAGCCTAGGTGGAGATGCACATTGGTCAACTCATAACCTGATTTTACTATTATTTAAATAGTTTGATGTGATTATTGTTGCATACTCAAAGCATACTATCCACTGCCTAGTCTACGCAGTCCACATACACTACCGCTCCAAAGTTTAGGATCACTTTAGAATTTAATTTCATGCAATTTTCATGCAATTCATTCTATGTTAATGCAATTCACAAACAATATTGTCAATTTCACAATTGATTTAGGTGTAGAATAAAAATGTTTGTATTAAAGCCTATTTTTGTATAGAGGCTTGTTTTGCATATAGTCCTATTATCAGCAATTCTCAGTCCTCTGTCTAAATCTCCTGGTACGGCCGCCAATCCAAGTTAAGGATGTTATTGGGCTAATTGGTTGTTAGGACACCCTTGATCAATTGTGATGCACAGCTGAAAAACATTCTACTAATAAGTGAGTATAAAAGGGAGAACAACATTCTAGATTAGTTTAGTATCTGAAGCATCAGCAGTTGATGGCTTGCTGACAAAATCAAAATGACCAGAAAGAAACAACTTTCTTTAGAGACCCGTCAGTCCATTGTTGTGTTAAGGAAGGAAGGCTACTCCATTGAAAACAAGAAAATTTCACTGTGATCCCAAACTTTTGAGTGGTAGTGTATATAAAGTAACTACATTAACAGTCCATTTTGAATTCACACTTTTTGTAATGGCACAAAAACATCGCCGATTATCTCTGTCCATTCGATTTGAAGTGTATTGAGCCCCTTTCTGTATCCACGTTCAGACTAGAAGTCATATTAATCACACACAACATTTACTGTAGTATTTTAATGTGTTTCATATAACTGCTTGAATTAATAGCATTGATTGATTTATAAGTAGTTTTCTGTGTTTCCAGACTACGCTGAGCCTGATGTGTCAGCAGGTGGGCAGAAGGTGGGCGTTACTTTCCGGCCGGAGCTGGAGGAGGGTTACACCACCCCTTTTGCCCTTAACCATTACGACACCCCGGGTCAACTGCCCGAGTATGCAGAACCCCTGCCTCCAGAGCCCGAATACGCCACACCCTTCAGTGACCATTGCCCAGACCCTTCACAGCTGGACACACTGCACTCGCACTCCCATCTGTTTCTGACGGGATCCGGTGCTCAGAGGGAGAGGGCTTCACCGGGCCAGCCAGCGTATGACTGCCCCGCTCACCGCGGCCTTTCTAACGGATACTGCACTCCAGTGTTCAACGGCAGTGGCCCACGCAAAGCTAGTGTGATCTATGCAGAGCCGCAGCCAGTAGAGGCACTGCTGCAGCATACCTACCACGAGCCCCTATGAGTTACCACAGCAGCCCCTAGGGGACAAATGCAGTCATGCCAAGCCTCTCTTAGTGCTGCTTCACGACCCAAGTTTGAATAACTTTTCGAACGTGTCCTCGCCAACTCTGCCTTTCCCTGACCTCGTTTAAGAACTATTTCTTTACTTTTTCCACTCGAGTGAAGTTGGTTAGATGTGTTCCAGTCTGGGAGGCCAGTCTGCCATTTGCCCTACAGCAAAAACGTCTACTGAACCTGGCAATTTACAGTAGAGTTGAATCAGGTATGTGCGCAAAAAATCCAGCAAGGAGCGAGAGGTCAAGTCAACATATATGTACGCTTGGTAGGAGTTATTGCTATCAGCCCTAATTTCTTTCTCTTACCTCAGAAAACGGTAGTCAGAACCGCGTATAAGCCAGAGCAATAAAATTCTTAATATTTTAAACATGTAACATTTGATTTGCTATATTGAAAGCAAACACATGACCACTGATGCAACTACATTTAACCTTCATTTTAGTTTTTTAGCAGTTATGGTTGCACAGCTAGCAACAGCTAAAGAAAATCAATACAACATCCCTATTATTCTAAACCTGAAGCTTAAGCCTTTCACACATATTATACACGTTAGACCAAGACATGCGCTCAGGCTAATTAGTTCATGCAGGCTGGCCTAGACAAGAGCAAGTAAGTTCCTGTTTTTTAAAAAAATCGACCTTCCCCTGTCCTGCGAGTGTCCACTTGTGTAACGTATGTGCTATGCACTTCTGAGTTGTGGGCCAAAGTTGGCCAGAGCATGTTAAAAATACTGAAACCGAGGACCAGAATATTTAGGACTGTGAATGCCTAAAGAGAGAGGGAGGTGGAGACGGAGACGATCAGTGCCATGCACTGTCGCTTCTATTCAAACTCTGATAACCTCATGCACTGCCAGTTAAACAGTTATATGTATTTTCTTCACATGGACTCATATGAGTCAGGTTTAGGCACTTATATGCATATCCTTGATTTGGTCTGTTCAGACATGAATTCTGCAAAACCATCTCTGTATGCACAAAGCACATTTAAAACTGAGTGCTAAAAGATGGATTACAAGGATTATAAGAAGAGGTGATAAATATATACTACTGCCTTTTATTCACTAATGACTGACACTGAAATGAGCCTGTTTCATATGAAGTTAGAGACCTGGCTTTGAGAGATTACTTGGTGGACCATTTGGTGACCTTCTGAATATTTATGTGAGTGTATGTGTTCATATAGCATATAAATGTGCTGAGTTATAATGTCATATTCATTTTTATTGCTGTAAAATAAAGCTGTAAGGCTTTTTATAGAAAGCAAATTCCATCAATCTTGTTTCTCTTTTTCAATATGAATGCACTCATCAGCAATACATAGACCAGTGTGCATGGAGGGGACTACTCTGAACCTTGGTAGAAAGCAGAGAAACCACAAAACCACAGAAGCTCTGTATGTATACTATATGTACAGAAGTACATATACTCTTACTTATCTACTTTACTGGTCTTCTGAATCAAGAACATTAACAGAGAGTTTACTGCAGTAACAATCTCTGCTCTTCCAAGAGGACTGTACACTAGAGGTTGTAACATTGTAACAACCTACAATCTTCCAAGAGGACAGTATACTAGAGGTTGTAACATCATACAGTCTCCACTCCACCAGGAGGCCTGTACACTAGAAGCTGTAACATTGTAACTTTGAGAACCTGATTTTCAGCTGCAAGCTCATTAGTTACTAGTAATCAGGTACTGATGGTGGATGATTTGTTCTGGATCACAAACATCACATCCCAAAGATATTGGATGGATCTCCATCATTACAGAAAATGCAGTCACATCGCTCCACAGCCCAGTGCTTGGGGGGCTTTATATCTACAGTATCTGAATTTTTGGAATTGGCCGTAATGACCTTAGGCTCATGTGTGGCTGTTAGTGTGGTGTGTACAATTGTATTTACAACTGCATCAGTAGTGGGTGCACCTTAAAGTAAGGCACTGATTAGATGTGTCTGGATACTTTTGGACATATAGTGTATCTAATGGATTATCTCAACAGAATTCTGTAGGTTTTAAGAAAAACGTAAAACAAGGTAAAACAAGAAAAGACTACAGAATGTCTATAGGAGATGTTTAACTCCACCTGGTGGTAGTTGTACAGCTAGCACAGGGTTGTGTAGGGGTCATGTGCAGAGGAGTAATTATGTATTTGGGTATAGATTTCAGTGAAATGTGATCATTTTATCCTGGAAGAGAGGAAATGACATTAAGTAAGTGATATATACTACATTATTTTTAATGTCTTCATACTTGTTTGGTTTTAGGATTTCACAATTTTGCAACCGTTCCTGTAGTAGGTTAAATTATTTGTCTCATCTTCTCACTTACACTCAATTGAAATCCATCCATCCATTATCTTCCACTTTATCCCGCTAGTTGGGTCACAATCCCAGCATCATCAGGCAAAGGCTGGATGCACCATGGACAGGTTGTCAGTCTATTGTATGGCCAATGCACACATGCACTCACACACTGACACCTATGGGCAATTTACATTTTCAATCAAATTTTGATTCAGTATGAACTGCCACTTTCACACGGGCCAGATTTGTGGATTTCTCATGATTATGTCCAGTACTGTGGCAGCGTGAGCCTAAAAGCCTGAAAACCCACCAATTATGTAACAGTACTGGCTTATTCATATTTATAGTTCCAAAATTTGCATGCAACAGAGTTGTGGAGAAATCTACCTTTCCTGACTGTGAAGGTGATGTCAGCAATTTTCATTTTCTTTCCAAGAAATGAGACTGTCAATGGACATGGTTAATGTTTATCTTCAAACAAGGCTGAACTTGGCTTCTTAATCAAATGTTCCGTGCTACAGCTCACGGACACCAGAATGTAGCTGCTGCACCATTTAAGGTGGAACAGAAAATTCACAAACCAAAGCCAGTTCAGACTTTAGCTCTGACATATTTAACAGGACCCTGGACTACTTTCATTAAGAGTTGTTAATTTGCTCTTCACCTTTCACTCTGGACAGTTTCTCGAACCTCAGTATCAAGCAGCATAACTCAGCATTTAACACTAAAGAGACTGAAGAGAGAAGTTTTTGGTGGTACAACCTGTAAAATTACTACATGTGGTAATAAGCAATTGAACTAGTTTTACTCAGACTAAAAAATGTAGTTTGAATGAACAATTCTTTAAATCAAAGTCACTTTAAGGATAAGTAAAACTAGTTTAACTGCTTGTTACCACATAAAGTATTTTTTAGTTTGTACCAATGAAGCACTTTTTTAGTGTTTGACTTTATCATCACACAAACAGAAAGTTTAATAGTAAGCTTACAACTTTTATTTACCTGATGTTGTTGAGAGCATATAGCTAGTGTAGAACAGGGCTCTGTATTGGCAAGAACTTGGAAAAACAATATGTATAATGATATAAAAGATTCAGTATATTGTGATATATTGAGATACTGTAAGTAAGGAGATGTATTGCGATTTTTACAAACATATTAGGAAAAAATGTCCATAAAAACACACCACCATATACCCTAATAGTTCTAATGTTAGTGGTGCAGTATAATGGCTAAAGAATACTGCTGACTAGCGGTTGGGGGTTCAAACACAACATAAACTGAACCACTGATTACTGAGTGTGAACTACTGATTAAAAGTAGATGTAAAAGTAGTGTACTTTTTCTGATATAGTATCACAAAACATAAAATCTATTTTGTCTATCTAAATCTATTTTCACTTTCAAGTCATTGGAGCAAGATTTTTACCAAGTGAATTTGAAGAATTTCTATTGGTCCATTCATTATAAAATGTTTACACAATGTAAATGGCAGCTGTCATATATTTAAATAATGTAAAATACTGAAAATCGTCATAAATGGAGATTGAAATGTTTTTCATTGGACAGCGACGATAACTAACTAAAGAATCTGACCAGAGACCAGATTTACACTGAGGCTCATTTTATTTTCTGGTCTGTGTGTATTTCGACATGTTCCTTCTGTAAACCAGCAAATCAGAGCAGAGATCATCTCTGAGCTCACCAAAAAAGGGAAATGTAGACATTTTAACATCCCGACCAAAGTCACATACCTTCTAGGTAGACATTAGAGAACAATTTTAAACGCTTAATAAATTTAGAAGGTTAAGCTTATTATGAAGATTGTAATGCTTCATAAACAAACTTTTTCTAAAACCCCAAAATGTAGGAATAACGTATGTAACTTTTTTCAAGTGCATGAGATTCATGGATATGAGGTGGTTAAAGGTAAACATGTTGAAAGAGGATGATTGGCCACTGTAAATCTGTCTGAGCTTTCAACCATAATACTGTCTGTGAACTTCCCATTTTCTGCCTCGGGGTAAAGCGTGAATGTTTGGCTGTACTTCTGGTGCCCACCTCTACTTCCACTGACATCCACTGAATTACTTTGACAAAAGCCAGCACAATGCGCCCGTGCCTTTTCCGCACCCGTGAGTGTATCAAAGGATTATGAGGATGAAAGTGAACAAAGAGCAACTGTAGGTCTACAACAGTTTCTGTTTAACTGAAAGTCTGTAAGCAGAAGAAAACAATGCAAAACTAAAGCAGCAGAGTTAATTTTATCCTGTGCCCCTCCTGCCTGAGTCCTAAGGGAGTGAACTCACCTCCTGTTTGGACTGACTAAATTAGATGTGGGAGGTATGAGCATTGTGCAAGCATCTGAACTGCTGCAAATTTCATTTACAGAAGAGGAGATTAACCTGAGTCATCTTACCAGCTGTTAAGCAATGACTGTTAATGGTCAGTCAGCAGACGCTGTGACTTGAGAGGGATTAAAGGTTTCATGGCTGCTGTTGTTTTGGGGGTTTTTTTTAGCTTTTTTTTAACTAACAAGGGTTCTAAATGGCATTGGTTCTCAAGCTGGTCCTCAGAGCCCCGAGACGGTCCACATTTGATCACTTTGTGTTGTTTGTTGGGATGGAGCAAGAATGTGGACTGTATCTCTGAGGACTGGTATGAAAACCTCTACTATATAATACTAGAAGTGCTAATAACTGGGGAATGCTTTTTCGTCTTAAAGCCTCTTTAAAGAAGCGTAACAGCATGTTCTCCATCGGGAAGAAGAACCATCTCAAAAGAACTTTCAAAGAAGCAGAGCATTTAAAATGTTTGTTTGAGTTTGCATGGTTCTATATATAACTGTTCCCTTAAGGGACCCTTAAGAAATCCCCTTTTTAGGCATGTAGGTGGATTTTTTTTTCTTTCCTTTTTACACGATCTGCAAGACATGCTAAACGCAAAGAGCTGGTCTTAACAGGAAATACTGGGCTTGTCCTGATATGAAATTGCTCGGGCCTTCCCTCTGGCACTGTTTGAAAAAAAAAGAAAAAAAAAAAAAAACAACTCCCCTGCTCTCTCAAACCACTCCCTGTAACAAGTATGAGCAGGCATAGATGAAATAGCAGATCAACACTGAGAAGTTCCACCCCTTCGAGAACACAGCTGAGCCTGTTGCACAAACTTCAGCAGGCTCTGAGGAACATCTAAGAATTATGGACTTAGTTCTCTTCCTGTTGTGAATGAGGATGTGTAGGACGAAGGCTTATACTAGAACCTGAGAAGACTTCTGTCAGGCACTGAGAGTGGTGAGGAACCAGCTACTAAGTTTTTCGGGCTGTTGTTTTGAGGCCTGCTCTGGCCTGAAGCAGTCATGGACCTGACGCTGTGGCAGTACCAGTTCCGGATCATCATGCTGGGCGACTCTACGGTGGGCAAGTCATCCATGCTGAAGCGTTACACAGAGGATGAGTTTCTGGAGTGCATCAACCAGACGGTCGGAGTGGACTTCTATGTGTACTTCCTGGAAGTGGAGCCTGGAGTGAGGGTCAAGCTGCAGTTCTGGGACACCGCTGGTCAGGAAAGATTCAGGTACAGCACACTGACCAGATGATGTTCTGTTTGTTCTAGATTTTATTTTTGTTTATCTAAATATTCAGTCTCTCTCATAAAGCTACATGCAGGTTATACAGTGTTCAGAATTATATTTAGGATGTTAATCGTGTTGAGTAGGAAAGCTGCAGGCTTGTTTCTCAGATGGGTGTGGAGGAAAGGTTTTAAAGGTCAGTCCATACATCATGAGTGTGAAAAGCTGTCTATCTGCCTGTGTGCTGGTAGTACAGTAACCACATGTGACCAGTGTAAATGATTTGCCTAACCCTGTGTAAGCAGATATTCAAATGATTCAAATCCATGTTTTCCTTTAATAGCACAGTATGATCTTTTGTTCAAGCGATACACATTTTGAAAACTTTCCAGTTATCTAATTGATGTGATGTGAAAATTTAAACATCACTTTGTCAAATGCAGTTTTTCTAAGAAGTATAATTTCAACTGGATGGGTATTACTTTCTGAACTGCGCTGTACTCATCAGAGTTTCTTTCCTACATAAGAGCCATTAATCCGATTTTGTCTCAAAGTTTAATCCACACTAATAGAGAAACTTTCAGGAAAGACCTGCCTGAGAACTTCCCTATTCAAACCATAAACATCAGCTGATCAGTGCCAGGATTATGAGTTAAGAACATCACCCACACTAATCTGTGTCATGATGACAAAGGCCCGCTGATGTCAGGCAAGTAAGATTTTAGGAATAGCGTATTAAATACGAACAACAGAAACTCTAGATGAAGGCCATATCAGACTTTTGAACTTATATCCCAGTAATTAGAACAGAAACACCAACACTGATGACTTGTAACTGCTGAGAAAGTGCATTCCTTCACGCAGGTGAAAGGCTGAATAATGTCTAATTCAAAGACCTATATTTACTTGTGAGTGTACGAGCCAAAGATGCAATCATCTGAAGTCATACTGTGCGTTTACGATGCCACAGTAAAAAGCATGTTCTGTCCTGCTAATGGCTCAGAGCCAGAGAAACTGTCAGACCCAAGAATGTAAGAAGAACAATGAGAGGCAGCAATATATCAATCCTATATAAAGACGGATTGCTGGAGAGAAAAAGACTTCCACAAATTTCTGCATAATTCAGTCGACATTTGTCAAAAGGGTTTCTTTACAGTGGTCTTAATGGGAACCAGTGCGTGAGATGCCTACAACAAAAATACAGTCAATTAAAGTACTACCACAAATGACCAGTTAACTTCTCCCTTACTTTGTTTTAATCTATAAATGATGATAAAGTTTGACAAAAATGGGAACCAAATGTTCTTTTATGGCATCCCTCCAAACAAAAAACTTTGACTAACAGTCTATGTTCCTATAGAGTCTAAAATTATGGCATGTAAGTATAATGTTATTGCGGATGGACTAACACATTTGGAAATACATACGTAAGTTTATTATTGCCTAGTTAATACAATGAAATATGATAAGTAATGTGGTTATAATCCTAAATCTTCTAAAATTTTAACATTGTAATATATAAATAATGATAATATAAGTAATATATTGGCTAATAGAAAATGTAACATTTATTTATAGGACTTTAAAGGTCCATCAGATCCAGCAGGATTCTGTAGGCGCAGTGGTTCCCAACCTTGGTCCTTAAATCAAGTTTCTATTGTCATCCCTCAGTATAACACATCACTCTTCAGGCCTCATAGTGCAACACACAACAGCAACACAATATACAGGACTACGCAGAGTGTACCTAATAATGAATAAATAAAAGACCTCCTTTCCTGAGCATTTTAGAGTTTTTTTCCTTTCCTAACACATCCATCTAGAATGTTGTAGATACTTTAGAGCAGGAAAACATTAAAATGTACAAGGGATATTTGCCAGTCAGTTTGTCAGTTATTTGCCAATCGCAAGCCTATGCATTAGCCAATAAGATTGCAGAAATCAAATGATCAATCAATGAGCACACAATTCAAATGGCCACTCATATACCATGATTCAGTTAGCCAAGTAGATTTGCAGATTCTGCTAGATCACATGATTCTATTAGTTAACATTGCAGAATCAAACAGGCCAATCAGATTGCCGGATTCCATTATCCATTCTGTGCACAGGATTTAAGATGTTTTCCAGTTATTGTCACTATTATTTACTGCATAGACCTGTTTACAAACCTGGCAAGTGTGTTTGTACCATTTTAGTAATTCAATTAAGTGCAATGTTTGCGCTACTATCTCACTAATTTACTAATAACATTACCAAGTAACAAAAGTTTAGACTAAGCTTAATGACCTATTTCATGAAAAACTAGCTCCTAAGGTCCTGGTAGGTTGTCACAGGTACTTGGAGCCATGCTGACTGCAGTGCATCCCACAGCTGCCGGATGGTTTGTAGGGAAGGATCCATAGAGCTATATACGTGATCTGCAAAGATGGCTTTATACTCAAATTAGTTAAAAGTGTTTTCCAATTCAATTCAATTCAAGTTTATTTGTATAGCGCTTTTTACAACGATTTTGTCATAAAGCAGCTTTGCAGTTTTGAAAACAGACAGTTACAACATATATCCCCCTATGAGCAAGCCAGAGGCAACAGTGGCAAGAAAAACCTCCCTCAGACTGGAGGAAGAAACTTTGGGAGGAACCAAGACTCACAAGGGAAGACCCATCCTCCTCTGGTCAAATAGTATATACAATTTAATAAACTAAACACCAAAGAAAAGAGTCTGTTTGAAATCTGGATGGCAAAGCTTTAGTAACTGCACAGGTAGAGGCAGTGTATGACTGAGGCAGTCTCTGACTGAGGCAGTCTCTGACTGAGGCTTCTCTGACTGAGTCCTTAAGTAAAGTGGGCATGAGCATGAGCTAAAACAGTCCCATCCTATCTCACTGCTGGTGCATCAGAGTGGTTTGATGTGAAATAGTTACTAGAGAAACTTACAGACAGATGTTTGTTTGTTTGTTTGATATTTTTATAACGGTGGTTATAGGAAACAGGGGGCGCAGACATTCTCTTCAAATAAGACTATCCAGGGGGTCCTATTCCTGCCTAAACGTTCCTGTATCTCTCTCTCTCTCTCTCTCTCTCTCTCTCTCTCTCTCTCTCTCTCTCTCTCTCTCTCTCTATCTATCTCTCTCTCTCAGGTCAGTGACCCGCTCCTACTATCGGAACTCGGTGGGCGCGCTGCTGGTCTTTGATCTGGGCAACCGCGCGTCGTTTGAGCGCGTGCGGGAGTGGCACGCTGAGGTGTGCGAGCACGTGCGGCCTCACACCGTGCTCTTTGTGCTCGTGGGCCACAAGAGCGATCGCGAGGCGGACGGGGAGCGCGAGGTGAGTCGCGAGGAGGCGGAGAGACTGGCGGCGCAGCTCGGAGCGCCCTACGTGGAGGCGTCCGCCAAAACCGGCCACAACATCCAGGCGCCGTTTGAGCTGCTGAGCCGCCGCGTGTACCAGGGTCTGCTGGCCGGAGAGGTGCGGCTGAGAGAGGGCTGGGACGGAGTGAAGAGCTCAGTTTCACACAGCCCGAAGACCACCACCAAACTGCCCAACACCGAGACCGACACGCAGCGCAAACGCTGTGACTGCTAGTGGAGCTCCTCTTTCAGAGACTCACTCTGAGACAGATCTGAGCGGAGCTGAGAGAGAACAGAAAACGTGCACAGCATCAGCTGTGGTCACCCTAGTCCACTTTCAGGTCATAACATTGTGACCAAGTATTGCAGTACGTCTCTACACGACCACCAACAACATCATCCCTAAGCACAAGACCACTGGACCAACACTGTTACTGAACATCTACTCTGTGAGAAGATTATCAGAGGCAGCATCCGAGTCAGCAGTTTCACAGGGTTAAAAGAAAAAGTTTATCAAATAGCTATTCAAATTGTAAACAAACAAGATGTTCTTATAATTTATATTTCTAAATCTTCAGAGAGTTTATAATTAAGTTTTGCTTGTTTTTGAGTGTACTTAAACCGTGCGGGTCAATTTGATACAGAACTTTATGAATGTAATTTTTTGTTTAACATAATAGGAGGGTTAATAGCTGGATTTGTAAGTGGGAGTTTTCCAAAATACCCACCTGTCACTGGTCAGCCCAATGATGCTGCATGTGTCTGAGAGTATAAAACTATGTCCACTGCTAATGAATCGTTGGTACAAATTAGTAATAAACTAAGAAGTTGTTTTTAATGAGCTGACCTTGTAATAGGACTCAGTTGTCCTGTTTGTGTTATTTGGTGTCTCTGTGCTGTGATGTATTTTCAAAACATCTAATTTGGGACTTCTGTCTGGAATGCCCTGCTGATCTAAACTTCTGGTACTAAATAAGACATTTTTTACATAGTAAATGTGAAAAGTAGTAAAAACTCTATAGGAACCAGGAAAACTCTTTCCCTGAGTGTGTACGTGTTCTGAACAGTATTGTGTAAAAGTTTGAGACCACCATTTGTATTTGACTAATTTCAATTGCCATTGTGTATTACTATAATTAAGTAAGTCATAATTAAGTTGGTAAGTAATATATAAATTAATAAAAGTTTTTGCAGTCAGAAACAACAGAAACGAGAACATTACACAGAACGCTCAGCAACTAGTTATAATAGGCCTGTCAGATTTCCAGTGTGTCCACGCTTTGCATTTATCACACCTCCCAGAATTCTGCAGGGATATATTTCCTCCTCCAGAGTTCAGTTTAACTTCCCCCTTCCAAACATTCAATATACTGATCCTAGGCACCTCACCACACTCACTTCAAACATTTCTACAGAAGATAGATAGATAGATAGATAGATAGATAGATAGATAGATAGATAGATAGATAGATAGATAGATAGATAGATAGATAGATAGATAGATAGATAGATAGATAGATAGATAGATAGATAGATAGTAGCTTATACACAGTACATAACTATTTAATAGAAAGTTTTTTATTATTTAATATTGTTACAAACAAAACCAAGCATGGCAGCTTGAGAGACAGACACTCTGTAAGACCAAAGTAAACACAGATTCTGTATTTATTTCTGAAATATTTCTGTATTTGTATTATTCTAAGGTTTCTCTTGTGAATGGCTAAATGTGTATGTTTATTTCTAAATACTCAAACTCAGTGATAAAGTTGGGTGTCCAGTGATCTGGCTGTTTAGACTCAGGGTAGTAAGTTTTGCTTTGAGTGGTGTAAGTTCTTCTGAGACTGGACACACACTCCCCACTGAATAATAAGCACCATTAGTGCTTTTTTGGTATAAAACACATTCAATGTCATCATACTGTCCATTTTTTTAACTGAAGACCAACATAACAAAACACAAATCAAGCACTGAACTGCTCAGGTGCTACTGTATGTACAAAATGAGAGTATGCTGGCCTTCTAGATAAATGGTTCTGTAAATAGTAATAAAATCATAATTCTCTTAAATGATAATAATAAACCAAGAGCTGTTTGTACAAACCATATACACTGATTCACATTGCTGTATTTAAAATGACAAGAAACATTAGCATTAAATTTATAGATCATCAGATCATCAGATCATCAGAACACACTAGAATCTACTTTTAACAAAAACAGAAATCTTGAATGAGTGTTTTGTAGTAGAGAAGTATGTTGTAATAAAGACTATGCTGAAGTGAAGTGCTGTAGTTTGGTGTTATTGGGGTGGGGTTGTGAGCATATATATTGTGATTAGTGTTTTGTTGTGAAACCAACAGCAGCTTTTTTCTTTCTTTATATATTTTTGTCTGTTAATTGTCAGTAAGGGCTTCATCATCTAACGGCATCCCTTTCAGACTCACAGCGTTAATCTCTCTCCTCATGCTGGATGGATGAATGGAAACACTTTTTTAGATTTAAAGCAAAAGTGGGGAATGGTTTTCTCCTCTCTTTCAAAGATTAAGCTTTTAGGTCTGTGGGGACCATTTTGGTGGGCTTCCAGGACTTCCAGGTGACATTTTCTCTTTATATTTAAATAAATGCTCCACTTTCTCATAGTGAATTATCTCCTGATTAATGGCCATTTTGACTAGAAATTAATCAAAAATGCAGGAAATCCTAACTCCTACACAGTACCGTACATACAGCACCCATCAAAGCTTTGGACAGACTATTAGAAAGCACATTCTGAATCATGCAGAGACCAAAAATGGTCCACAAAAATTAAACTCTTCTGTAGTTCATTTGAGGAACCAGACCTCTTTCATCTTATTCCTCTTAGTGTCTCTCGAGCAGATGCTTTTCCTACGTATCTGAAGAAGATATAAACATGCAGAGTCCTTGATGTTGCCGAAACCCCTTTTTGGAGGGAAGCATAAGAAATGGAATTTGGAAATAAAATTTTGTACAGGGTCCTCAGGGTCCTCAGCTGTTTACTTTATATTCAAGTGTGAGCCAGAATATGCAGGTCAAGTCTGCAGGTAAATTTGTCTGATAAATCTTGTCCAGCTATCTTTGCTTGTTACTCATAAACATACACACCAAATATTTACATATTCAAATCCTTTTATTTAAAATAACACAAGATCTTATATAGAACAATGATTTGATTAGCCTAAACAGAAGAATTTACTAGAAACCCCATGAAAATTCTTTCCCGACCTCACTGCAGAGCGACACTACTGACCAGTTTTGACAGATGTAAGTAAGGCTCATGTCAATATTCCAGTAATTCTGGCTACATTAAGTACTGCTGGACATAAATCCTAAAACTAAACACTACAACACACACTGCAGTAACACATAGCTAGTGTTTGTGTGTCTACAAGACCACATTTGCCTGTTTGGGTCATTTTACCAAGTAAACGTTCGCATTAGGGGTAGGACTGAAGTTGACCAATGTAACTCAAGTACTCACAAAAGTACTGGGTATGTGAGTCCTCAATGAATCATATAACACAGCCCCAAAGACAAGCATCAGAACAGCATCACAACACAAGGAACTGAATAGGGGCCCAATAAAACATTCATGTGATGTTATAAGGTGTGTCTACTGTGGATACCCTCGTCTCTTGTCTTGATTAAGCAGTATATTAAGCACTGCTGCAATAAAGATCTCAACATTAAGACTTGACCACCAGTAGACCTCATCAAAAGACAAGTGTAAAGTTTACTTGTACTTGCAAGACCTAATTTGTTATTCAATAATAATAATAATAATAATAATAATAATAATGAAAACTAATTATTCTTTCTGGAATTGAAGACTGCTGAAAGAAAGACATGCATATGTGAAGCTAATCTCAAATTACCTTCCAAAAACTAACAAGGCATGAACTACTTGACAGTGACAGAACAAACACTGCCAAACACTGTAAACTTGCCTGCAGCCACATGACGCCAAACAGTGATTTAGTTTCGGTGTCTTACTGAATATTTCCTTTCCTGAAACATAACTACCATGTTGGGATCATGGGAAATTCTGTTGCATGCACAATTCAGTAACTAAAAATAAATTCTTAAATCAAACACCACCACCTTTAATTACAGATGTGTACAGTCTGAGTGAAAATTAGTTTTCAAAATTCAAAGATTACACAAAATAGTGAAGATAAAACTTACTTGAGGGAAACTGACACAATCATAAGCGCACAACCCTTAACATTCTGTGACGCACAAAATGACCAACCTAACCACGTTTCCTGTTAAAGTCATGAGCTCTGAAAAAGTGGGACTATACGTCTTTATTAGATAACAAGGGCGAGCATAACAGCGTGCCCGGTACTATTCACCACTACAGGATATTTACACCATAGATCACAAATTCATAGTCCAAAATTCTAAATTCTCCCAACAAATGATCAAACCGTCAGATTCTAAATGAACAAAATAACAGGCTGTACTGATAAATATGCAACTATATATAATTTATACATATTTTCAAAGCGGCTGCTGTAAAAAGTAAATGCCCACAGTGAGTGATCGGAACCGATCTTCATGTATTTCATGCAACATTCAAGATATTCAATTGCAGCATTTAGGCATATAATAGCACAGCATATTATAATCACAGCAAGCACAAAGCATACTAATAACAGCATCAAAGCAACAGTATGGGCAAGTCTGTAAGAGTTAAAAAAAAAAAAACACATAAAAAATGTGAAGCACCTGTTCAACAATAGTGCCTCTATCAAGCTCGATATGGAGGGCTGCTGCCCCTCAACTGCAAAACTTTCAAAAGTCACATGTTCTCCTCATAGTCAAAACCAAACATGAGTGAAAATTTTCTTGGTCTTCCGGATCTTGCTACTTTTTGGTCGTCTTGCGGATCAGTGCCATTCGCTGAAAGAACAAAAAAGTTTGAAGATTTGAAACAACATTTATTGTCTATCTGTGTTCTGAATTTTTGTATTAGTCTAAGAACATGAGGGCTGACCTGTTTGTGGGCTTCTGTGGTACACGCCTTCTTGTATGGTCGGATTTCGTCTGATCCAAAGCCAGGAATCCACATGTTCCACTGGCGTTCTGTGGAATCAACACAGTAACTCAGAAGCACTGAAAGCAAATCTTCACACAGCCAGAATAACACATCAAGAACCTGACAGTAGTGATCGCAGCATAATATACAACCTCTACATTAGGTTAACCTCAGGCATGAAAACAAACACAGGTGACATGTTTAGAGAACATCCTGAGGAATCCTGATGAGGCAGCATGTCCACTTCCGCAATGGCAACAGGTTGAAATGTAGATTTGAAGTCGTTCTCTCGTGGATTAAGAGCCTGGACACTGTATTGGTACAACACCTACAGTGCTCATTATAGAGGCATTCAAACAATGACTACAGATGTGCTAAAAATAAAGTCAGCAAACTGCTCATCCCTACAAAGACACCCACCCAGCCCCCTAAAATCTCCTCAGATCCACATGGTTCACGTGAAAAGCCTATTTACCAAAAAGTCATGTAAAACTGTCATGTATGTAACCTACCTGGGGCAGTCGTGGGCTGGAAGTTAGGGAATCACCCTTGTGACTGGAAGGTCGCCAGTTTGATGCCATAAACCGACAGGACATGACTGAAGTGCCCTTGAGCAAGGCACCTAACCGCTGACTGCTCCCCGGGCACTGTGGTAGGGCTGCCCACCACTGCGGCAAGTGTGCTGACTGCCCCCCTAGTGTGTCTGTTCACTAGTGTGCGTGTATATGCGAGTGCTTCACTGCACGGACGGGTTAAATGCGGAGGTCTTGAATTTCCCTCTGGGATCAATAAAGTATCTATTCTATTCTACTTGAAATATACATACTAGCAGCATTGAGAAACAGAATAACTACAAGAATACTCTGCATTGTTTGTTTTTAGAGCACATCTTAAACATTAACAAATCCAAAAAAATCCCATTTACAGGATACAGAAGCTGTCACAACAATAAACAAGCGATAGCTGAACAAGGCACTCACCAAGGTGCAACTGGACGTCTTTTACTTCCAATGTGTTAGACTTCCTGTGCCGAGCGAGCTGGCAGGCAGCCGTCACCACACTTTCTATGAAGTCATCAGCAACCTGCAGCAACATCTGAGACAACGAACAAATGACGAAGAGCATGTGTTAAGGGCAGATTGTTGTAAACACACCAAACTCTACACCGTATTGTAAATTTAATTCATTTGAATATGATTAATTCATTGTTTGGGAATAAAATTCAACTGAAAGACAGACTATCTGTCACAAGTTTTGCTTTTAAAGAAAGAATAATATTGCAAACTATCCACAGAAAGTATTTCTTCATAGTCATGGAAGAACAGGTTCTCTTATCTTTTATGCAGTGGTTGTGTAACATAATGTGAACTATAAATATGGTACAAAATAAAAACAGAATGTGAAAATAACAAATCCAATGCCAATCCAGTATATTTCACTGCACAAATTTTTTACACTGCTAGACACCTGACAACATCCGCATTTTTTCTTTGACATTTTTACTTTTAAACCGTTTACACCCAATAAATATTTAGCACAGAAAGTGCCACTGACTTTTAATACTTCATTAACATTAGCTAAATACTCAAATACTTTACTGTTGTCTACCCATTTTAAAATACTTCTTCTATGCCATTCCTGCTCATTTACAGAAATATATTCAAGAAGAAAATTTAGATGAACCCATTTAGATTAAAAACATTACCGCAAATTAAATAACAGGTCTGATAAAACTACCTCCTCAACATCCTCATCAAGCTGCTCATTGGGGTCAATTTCCCGCACAAGGTCTTGCAGTTTCTTCTTACTGAGCACCTACGAGATAAATTCATATTGCAGTTAAATACATGGCTTAACAACATATACAGGTGTATAAATACTTCTGACTGCTCCGAGACAACAGAATGCAATCACTGATTTTGTTGGCCATGCATGTTGACTCATATAGTTTGCTAAAAGACAATGGTGAAATTAGCCAAAACAGAACATGACACATTGATGACTACCTCAAGTGAATGCCTCAATCCATTATGGTGGAATACAAAAAACCCTTTCTTTTGGGCCATCTTGAGATGTTCCAGCACTGAAGCTTTGATACACTATGAAAGGGGAAGGATAAGAGCCTCACCTGAGTTCCCTCAGGACTCAGTCTGCCAGCAGGCCCAGGTGTACCCAACACCTTTCCCGGGACAGCAGTGCTGTTTGCCATGCTGGTGGAGACGGGGGGAGTCGAAGAGGCCTCAGCTTTGGCACCGGTGTACAGGTTGGATCTGCTGGTCTGCTGTTGATACTGGTTCATGCCAAGCAACAGACAGCAGTCATGAGCCTCCTAGAAGGCTGCAGTCACGTGTGTTCAACTGTAATTAAAAAGCAGTACACAAAGTCTTTCATATAGATAGACAGAATGCATAATAATCTGGAGCAAGACACAATCAAGAGTATAAACCACCACATACTGAACATTTCACGAGTTTGGTCAGCTATCTATTGAAGACAAAATACCGACAAAGATTTAAAGTTACATACCGATAGATAGCAAGCACAGCCCAGCTATTTGGCAAGTTAATCAACTGGACAGTTGTCAAAGTGGTAAAGAAAGTAACATCACAAATATCGCCGTGAAGTTATACAAACTCAGCTCTAAACAACAGTGTCTGAGGTGATTTGTCAAACGTCAGCTGCTACCTATCTACTCCTAGCTAGCTAAGTACCGCTAGTGAGCTGCGCAGAAAAAGGAAATCAGTGAAATACATCAGCTTCACAAACTAAAACTTTTAAAAATCAGCAATTACATCGAATAACTATATTTTATTACACCAGCTAGCTAAAATAACTTGCCCAGCAGTATTCTGCGATCAGCTATGAAGTTAACGTACAGCGCTAGTCCGCTAACTGAGACATGCTAAAGATAGCTCTGAGGGAAATGGCTGGCTGAGGTCTCTGTTTATGTTTAAGGCTATTTAAATGTATAATTTCTGCATGCAGTTCACATACGTTGGTTTAAATGTATTAGTTGTCTACACTTATGCCGCAGACTAAATTAGACAGTTATTTAGCTAACGTCAGCTGAATTCGCTATTTTAGGCTATTTAGTTAAAGCTAAAGCTAGCTAACGTCGTACAAAGCGCGCACGGAAAACACTCAAATTAACAACGAGAACAAAAGAAAATACCACACCTGACTGTATTATTCCTTCATCTTATGCGTAAAAATGCAAAAGCTGATATAAAATGTTCCTGTTTCTGGTAATTCAACTACAGCTCTTCAGTTCGCTCCCGTAGGTGAAGCAGTCTGTGTAGACAGCCGTAGAGCTTAGAGCCCGACCACAACGGAAATGCCCGTTTACAAAATAAAAGTCTCTGGTTAAAGCTTAAAGAGCACACAACCCTGTACGTTGACTGTTACATAATATAATAATGATGATGATGATGATGATGACGACAATTACAACAATAGCCATTATTATTATTATTATTATTATTTTAAAAATATAATACCTGTAATGACTGTCACTCTGAATGGACACAAATGGACACTTTGCATACATCAATATAAATATTTGACACAAAAAATAGTCAATAAATAATGTGTTTCATGACTTTATTGTACGACACAAAATCAAACAACAAAGTTGTAACAGAACTTACAGTTACATTAAGATTTGGGGATGGCTTCGGTTTACTGTCTAACCCAGTCTCTTCATGCCCTTGCAATTTCAGGGAAAATCATTTTATATTAACCATTTATTTATTTATTTTTTACTTTGCCTACATAAAATATCTACATTTTGAAGAATTCAGGGTCCAGTTCCCCACCAGATTTCACCCAGCAAAGCTGTTCACCACACAGCACTTGAAGCTGATTGTGCAGATCTTGATATTGTCAGAAAGCAGAGACTAAAAGCTTTCAAATTGTGCAATATATATGCTAGTTATGCTGCTGGTCTCTCGAATCTGCTAAATGTATAACAGCCCAAATAAAGCACTGGTGAAACGTAATGCACTGTAACATTTTTCCAACAATGCAGTAGATGCATTTCAAACCAAACGTTTAAAGATGTAAGAATTAGTGTTACCTGTTGGTTAAAGTCATATATATGGTATTTAACCCCAAACTGACTTTGACACATATTTAAACTTACATACATTCATTATTTAAATATGTATTTTCCTTTCCGGGTGCGTATATAAATAGTCATATAAATAATAAATACCGTTGAACAGCAAAAAGATAAACCTGTTCTGGGTTCTGTTGTAGGGACTGTTAAAAATTTTAAACACTTTTAAAAGGCAACAGTTCTGTTCTTCTCCTGAGCTCCAATGCAGAGCCCTCGGCACCACAATCTATAACACTGTGATTTAGCTGAGATAGTTTTCAGAGTAACATCACCTCACAAGACATTTTGTCCTCAATTAAAAAGAGGCTTTTGTGCTTTTCTGCTCATTTTCTTTTTTTCCCTTTTGTGCAGGCCCATGTTGTATCAACACATCCCTTCTATGAGACTGACGAGAATTTGAGCTCAGAAAGTTCAGAGTCTGGAGAGCTACTGCCACTGCGGTCGCTGTATGTGTCTCTGAGAAGAAAAAGATAGAAAAGATTTTAAAGTACAGTTTAAACAACAACACACTGTCCGTTATATCAAATACATCTGTATCTCAGAGTGATGGCAGATGACAAAACACATTGTAATGGCAGAATTTAGAAGACTTAAAGGATTAAAGGGAATTTGCTTGCTTAACAAAACAATGGACCAGTTAAAATATGACATTCTAGGGGGTTAAACTGTCATCATTACCGTGGTGACAGTCTGCATCCTTTGAGCAGGTAGCTCTGGAGTTTTCCTGCAGCTGCTAGAAGCAGCCCAAAATAGGGGGGTGAAGGCTTGATGGGTCGAGAGGTGAACTCTGGATGGTACTGCACTCCGACAAAATATGCATGATCTGTCAAAACAAGAAGCCTTAAATTAACCTAACCTGCATCTTTCACAGGTGTTGGTACTGAAGTACGGTACCATTACCAACCTTCAAGTTCAATGACTTCCATTCGCTGTCCATCCACGTCCTGGCCAACAAAGTGGAGCCCTTTCTTTTCAAAATGGTGTTTCAGGTCTGGATTTACCTGGAAAAGTTGGGGTGCACCATAATAATGTATGACTAAGACTTTCTGTAATACTTCACAAACACTATATCAATAGTACAACTGTAATAGGATGCTACCTTTGCAACAAGTCAGTTTATAAATTGTCTTGCCTCCTAGATATTCCATGATCAACTATGAGTGGTATTATTGAAAAGCAGAAATGTTAAAGTAACATGACATTAAGTTACAGAGTGAGATCTTAGAGTGCTGAGGCACATAGTGTGTAGAAGTCACCAGCGCTCTGCTGACTTAATGAAAGAGGAGGTCTCGAGTTCTGCAGTTTTTAACATAAGCACAAAAATGGTATGCTTGGAGCTTGAGTTGAGAATGCACAATGCCAAGCATCGGCTGAAGTAGTGTAAAGTACATTGGCACTCTTGGAACCAAATTACACTTTCTTAACAAGCAGTCTGATTGATTAGTCTGGGTTTGGCGAATGCCAGAACGTTACCTGCTTAGCTATATTGTGCCGAGTGTAAAATTCGGCGGAGGAGGGATAATGCTAGTCATTTGTTTTTCAGGGCTTGGCCTAGTGAACTTTGTGGAAACAGTTTGGGAAAGACCCTTTTCTGTTCCAGCATTACTGTGTCCCAGTGCACAAAGCAATGTCCTTGAATGTGGTGAAAAAGAACTTGACTGCCCCACACAGAGCCCTGGGATTCCTATAGAAGTAATAAACTTTGTTAAACATATATATTCATTTATTTGTTTACCTCAAAGCGGTGCCTGTGCCTTTCATCAACATGTTCAGCATCTCCATATAATTTTCCTAAAGTACAAAACAGGGAAATGTAAAAAAAACAGTGTATACAAACAGAATATATATATATATATATATATATATATATATATATATATATATATATATATATATATATATATATAAATTAAAAATAGTACAAGTCCGCATATAAACTGTTGTAACTGAGAAACTTTATACAATAGGTATTTTGTATTTTGATCATGGTGTTTTAAAAAAATGTGGATGGGCGACAAAAGAAATTATTAGCTGGGAAATGCTAGTAAAAACACCTGGTGGAACATCTTGCCTCTTATTAAGTTAACAGGTAACAGTTCAGTAACATGACTGGGTATAAAAAAAAAAATCTTCAAAAGATGGGAAGGCGTCTGCACACTGTTAAAAAGCAAGCATCTTTGACGGTATGGGGGTGCATTGGTGCACATAGCATGGGTGACTTGTGAAGACAAGATATGCTGCCATCTAGACGATGTCTTTTCCAGGGAAGGCCTTCAGACAAATGCCAAACACATTCTGCACATACTACCACAGCATGACTTTATAATAATAGAGTTTAAGTGCTAAACTGACCTGCCTGCAGTCCACACCTGTGCCCCACAAAAACATGTGGCACATTATGAAACTAAACATTTGAGACTGCTGAGCAGCTGAAATCCAATATGTAGCAAAAATGAAAATAGGTTTTGATCTCCTCAGTGCCCAAAGTCTTATACAGCACTGTTAAAAGAGACGACGTAAATATGCATCTGTCCTAACTTTTATAATGTGGCATCAAATATAAATTGGGCATACATTTCTAATTAAACATAGAGTTTAAAGGACTTACAAATAATTGTTTTCTGTGTTTTTGTATTTACATTTTGCACAGTGTCTCAACCTTTCAGAAGGTCCTGAGGGTGTAAATAAGTGCAGTACATCACATTTCTGTTTTGAACAGGAACAATAACTTACTGAGAATGCTTGAGTTGCTTTTGAAGATGGTTCGTCTTTTCCCTAACCTCATAGTGCCACCCATTTGTCCTGGATTATGTTCTGGCATGTCAATCACCTGCATTAACATATAAGAGGATTACTACAGCCCTTGTTCATAATACTGCCAGTGTTCTACTGACAGAACTGTCCAGGTTGTAACAGTAGTTGTAAGGGTGTACTTAAACATGTTTCATTACTTACTACAGGATGCTTTGTTTCAGGATCAAACTCAGTAGAGTTGGCATCTGACCAATGAGACAATTTTATAATGAGCATTAAAGCTGACTTCTGTTTAAAATATCAATGAGAAGTTTCTCAGTCTCATTACCTTGCCAGCCAAGCACATTGCGGGCAAATTCACACACAGCAAGCTGCATGCCCAGACAGACACCTGCGAACCACAACACTTTCATTTATCTTGGAATAGATGATGATAATTATAGAACAAAACAAAGCAGTCTGTCACAATATATATATAGTTTTTTTCTTGTTACCTAAAAAGGGCTTTTTCTGCTTTCTTGCCCAGTTGATAGCTTGAATTTTTCCCTCTGTGCCCCGCACACCGAAGCCCCCAGGTACCAACACACCACTAAACATATAAATAAACAGTTAATAAACAGAAAAAAAGAAAAGTACATATGTAAAAAGATTAACATGAACATATTTCCTGTAAACTTCACAAGCGCATTACACTGAAATACAATTTCTAATTATGAAATTACGAGTGCAAATTAAAACATCTGTTGATATTGTATATAAAAATGACTGATATATTCCTACCATTTTTAGTACGTTATCTAAGCGTGCTAACCTGCTTATGGAGATTAATACATGATACTGCTTCAGTGTGCTCTATAGTCTATCAGCTTATACCCTAAAAGCAGGACACATTGTGGAGCCTACTGTTGGTGTTTAGCGGTGCATTTCATGACTGTGGGCTAGGCCACTCACTCAGCGCTGCAGAGTTTCTGCCAGGCTTCATGATACTTCACTGGCTCTTCCTGTTGTGTGCTCTGCTCCAGGTCTGCCGAGTCTATGTACTGAAACAGAGAGCCATTTCTGAATGCACTGACACCGGAAAAGTAACTCAATGGCCGAAAAGCAGTAAACATGCCAAAAAGAAAAGATTTTAACAGCATCATAAAGTCATACATCAAAATCCTTGCTTACTTTGACCTCGAGCTTGTAGTTGATTGCAAGGGCAGAATGCTCTAGAGCTTTAATGACCGAGGCATAGGAGTCTGAAAACTTGGTGTACTTTCCCACCAATGCAATTGAGGTGTGCTCCAAAAGCCTGTCGGACCTATAAAAAACATATCAGTCACACTAAAGGGCAAATCGTTCTTCTCAAAAGTGGCAGAGCACTTTTTCAGGACTGATAAATGGCTTTGGAGCATAAACAGCTTCAGGACATCCTCACCTATCTGACATTTCTTTCCACTTGGTAAGCATTCTACGGGGCCTCATCTCAATGGGTAGGTCCAACCTTCTGCAAAAGTATTCCACCATGCCCTGATCCTCCAAAAGCAACGGAACTCTATAGATTGAGGACACATCGTGTATGCAGATCACCTAAAAGGGAAATAAAGTTTAGTATATGAACAACTGAAACACTTTCTTTCAAATGTTTGTGGACTTTTTGATGTTGTAGGTTCAGTTTGTCTCACCTAGTCGCCTCATTTTAACCTTTAAAATTACAATAAAAACAGCCAAACTGACCTCCAATCAGCACAGACGTTTAACAATGTTTACCTTACTCTTTATTGACAGCTCAGTGTTAATCCATGTGCAAATACCTGCTCTGGCTCCACATGACAGAACATGGAGATCTTCTCCTTTACTGCAGTGTCCAGAGGCGTGGAACAACGACAAACAATCTAAATAAAAAGAAGAAAACTTTAAAGATATCTTGTCACCAGATTTAAATCACTAGTCCAAGACTAAAAGACTGTATATAAGAAAGGGATGTGCTGGGACACGGTGTTATAGGCAGACGAGATTAATTTGACTAGAGAAAAGATGAAAATAACACGATCTACTGTATAAATTGTAAAAACTTATGTTACTATCCATAATTAAATTTTTTTGGTGTTTTGGCAGAGATTTAAATACATGATGTAAAACAAAACAACTGATTGGTTTGGACTGGTTGTTGATTTTGTATGTTGGGGATCATCACCCCTCTGAGACAACAAAGGAGGAAAGGCCATTTGACTGACCAGATCTGGAGACAGGCCCAGCCCACGAAGCTCCCGCACACTGTTCTGGGTGGGTTTAGTTTTCTGCTCTCCTGTAGTGCTGGGCTGACAACACAGTCAGAAATAGTCAGGACAAAATAATCCCACCTTATCTTAAATCTAAATCCAGGCTTCCTGTTTCATCACACCTATAAACATCAGCGTTGAACATGTTTTGAGTATAAACACTGAATGAGTCGTGGAAAACTAAAACGATCAGGGCGTTATGCTCCCTCCTACCTGAGGAACAAGGCTAACATGGATGTTGCAGAAGTTCTCCCGTTTCACCTTGAACTGAAACTGTCTGAAAGCTTCAATGAAAGGCATACTCTCAATGTCTCCAACTGTACCTCCAAGCTGTCACAGACAGACATGTTGTGAAGATAAAAGTACAGAAAATGTAAATACTGACACAGTCTTACTAAAAACCTAATGAACACCTCATACCTCAATGACACAGACTTGTGGCTCAACACCGTCATCATCCACCGAGACTTTTGCCTGACGCATCACCCACTCCTGAATGGCATCAGTGATGTGTGGCACCACTGTAAGACACAGGTCAAGCAATATAATATAATATATATATATAATATTATTATAATTGTAATCCACCAGCACTTTTGCTGCTTACATTTCTTATTTTACAAGGACATAAATGTCTGTCAAGTGCCAAATGACTCATGCAACCCAGTTCTACATACAGAGAAATAAAAACAATAATAATTAATTACAAACTACTAAAAAGAACCATTATGCAGCACTATTGTAACATATTATTGCTGTCCAAAGAAAGAGTATTTCCAAAATAGAGAACAAAAACATACTTTACTTTAATGTGAGTCCATGAAACCAGATTTTTTTCCATGTTATTGTTATTTTGGAGCATTTCTATTGGTCCATTAATCAGGACGTTTGTACACAATGTAAACAGCAGCTGCCGCGTTCAAATGATGCATAAAAATAAAAACTGACAGTGACGATACACAACAGCCAAAAAATTAAATATACATAATATAATAATACATCATGTACATACTGCATATACGTTCAAAGTCCCAAAATGACCATGTGTTCACAAATAAAGACTCACCTTGCACCGTTTTGCCGAGGTAATCTCCTCTTCTCTCTTTCGTTATAACAGACTGATAGATCTTCCCAGTAGTCAGGTTATTGTCTTTAGTAAGCCGGATGTCTAGAAAGCGTTCATAGTTTCCCAAATCCAGGTCAACTTCACCCCCATCGTCCAGCACAAACACTTCACCTGTAAGACCACGCTTTCGTTAGTATGAGTGACACATAGGTTGAGTAACATCAGCAGTCAGGCAGCCAGTATCTGTCAGATAACTCACCATGCTCATAAGGAGAGAAGGTGCCAGCATCAATATTAATGTAAGGATCAATCTTGATTGCAGTGACGTGAAGGCCACAGGATTTAAGTATCGTTCCCACACTACTGGCAATGATGCCTTTACCAATTCCAGATATGACTCCACCTGTGACCAGGATGTACTTCATTTTTGGTCAAAAAACCTGGATGTTAAAAAAAAACATGTTTATATCTTCAATAAGCCATAGTATTGCTTGACACCATAACAACACAAACATTTTTACATATGAAGGCTCCTAAATCCTACATTTTCTCTGTATTTAATTGTTTATGCTAGTGCAGTTCTGTGATTTCATGTACTAAATATTGCCACAATTAATTTTACACAGCTATTTCCAAACTTTATATTTTAGAATGAAACAGGCCATTTTAATTGTTTACTTTAAACATGTATATATGTATGACACAATCAATATGTAAAATTTAACTTGAAACATTACAAAATTAACCAAAGTTATTAAAAAAATAACTGGTATGCAACAAAGTCTATGTATTATGTTGCAGAGATTTATAGTGCAATTAAAATGCTAACCAGCCACCCCTGGTCTTCCCAGTCTTGTAATACCACTCTGTACACCAAGAGGTGAGAGCCACATTAGCGCCAGTCTGCTGTTTAGTCTGCCCTACACGTATAAAGAAGACGCACTGACAGCTCCTGGCCAAAAAATGGATAAAGTAAGTAAACAAGGGAGGAGGAGAGAAAAGGGAGGAGGGACTCTGTGGAGTATGTATTTGACAGAGTGCATCTTTTAGTCTGATCTAAGAAAAATTAGCTCTGTTCTGATCAGCTGTCCTGTAATGAGCCTTGGAAGTGAATGATAAGTGTTGAAACTTACAACATTTACATATTACTTCAGACTTCATAGTAGGTTTGTATATCCCCACCAATATTTGGAGTTGACCAATCTGATGTACCCCTTCCCGGAGGCTCCTACCCCAAACATTTGACTGGCTGAACGTGAGCCGGCTCTCTGAAGACCCTGATGACATGCAAATGTCATACAGACATGCAGCAGCTGATCACTGAGCTATGTTATCAGGGTTGTTAGTTCACATACCACTGGTGAAAAATAAATTGCTCAGATGACTTACTACCTTTCCTCTACTGCCTGCCTGGGGGTCAAGGGTGGGTTGTTGTGTCCCTACCAGTGTTGAGACCAAACTTTTGTGCCCTTGAAATTCTTTATTTAAAAAAAAAAATATATATATATATATATTCATTTTCTACATTGTTATTTTGCACTTCATGGTGAGCTTGTCATTTTACAGTGTAAACAACAAGGAATAAATAAACACCTATTTTAGTTCCCTCATCTTATATGAGGAAATATCTCAAGCCTGTTTTTGTTTGTTTGTTTTTTTGTCTGTTTTTACCTTTTTTAATTCATTTGTAAGTTATATGACTTGTTGTTTTTGTTGTTGTTGTGCAGTGTGGAGCAGCTAACCACAGGTGGCGGGAAATTAAATTATAGCTAGCTGCGCAGCTAAAGCTAAGCATGAAACGAAGCATGCAAACCAGCAAATGAAACAAATAAATGAAACAAATGAATGAAACAAATAGCAGACATGGGGGATTTAACTGATCAGACTACAGACCGTCGGACTGCGTGATAATATAGTAGCTACGTTAGAAACTAGTTGGTGAGACACCAACTTAGCATGTAAACAATTCCCGTCAAATATCACATTTCAGTGAAAGTGCAGTCCTCTACGTGGTTTCTCGGCTAATGTTACACCTGTCATTAGACTGCATCTTCGATAGCTGGACCGAAAACAGTGCGTTGTTTAATAACGTTACCCTTTAGCTACATTACATAACACTGCAGTACTTCTGAAATCCGATGTATAGACAAAACAGAACAGCGCCAGACCAGGCTAACGTTAAATACAGCGGTATCTCAGGGGTTTGTCTTTACCTGACTGAGCAGCTGTGCGGAAACGACCAATGTAGCTTTGAATGTTAAAAACTCTCCTGTTTCGCCGGTTTTTAGCAGAAACCCATCGCTGTCAGTGCTGTTTTCTCCGTGAAGTGTGTCAAAAAGCTGGTATACGACACGTGCTGTGTAACCGGAGGACAGCCAACTGTACATACTATCTGATCTCCACCGAACACCACGGCCTGATTACACCTGTTAAGATCTGTTCTCACTGTTTACAAATCAGCGGCCTCACCCGGCCTTTGACGCCCGACTTTACCATAGCGGCGCCCGTTAAAGGGGCAGTCCACCCACAATTAAAATCTACAGAGAGAGTGGATTATTCAACACACAGAAATGGCAGTCAACGACCATCTAAAAGCTAAAGTTAGTAAGGTAGCTATTACCGCGGTTTAGTGACAAATAACATACTGAAAGCTAGTTTAGCCCAGAATTTCCGACTTAAACAGTAAACAATAAAAAGTCGCTAGGTGAAAGTTTACGGTTTTAACTTATAAGATACATTTAAAAAAAAACATACAGCACACGAAATAAAAAATATGTGAGGATGTAAGCATATTTTATCTTCTATTTTATTAAATATAAAAGAAAAACATTCCAGTGACATTTGCAGCTCCGATGACAATAAACAGGCCAGCTCACTAGATGGCGCTTCAGACTTTTAAACTGGAAATGATCTGTATGTGTAATTTACAGCTTGTTTGTTTGTGTTTTTCCACAAATAGCCTCAGTTGCCTGAGAAGTCTTCAGCTCGCAAAGTCCTGCAGTTAGACAGAATGTAGAACTTAGATGTCTTACTAGAAAATAGTTCTTACCTCACTAAAAAAAAAGGCAGAGCAGACTGCAAAGATTTGTATACCAAACTAACAAAGTTAGCAAAAAAGCTTGTTGCAGGAGTTATGCAACATTTCAGACAGGGACAGAGTTGGTTCTCTGGCAGCAGCTGGCTTTAAGACTATCTGTCTAATTATAGCACCCACTCAGACTGAGCCTGGTGACTCCTGAAGAAGGTTTGCGTTGCACAGGAATTATATAACTGCCAGGAGATAATGATTATAGACACAAGACTGCTTTAAAGTCAACTCTGTAATGTAGGTAATATTCCTCCCGAGCGGTGCTGATGCATGCTATTGCAGTATTACACAACAAAATCCCCAGTGTTGAATTATCACATACAAAAGCGTCTACAGTGCTCATTTAGGTCCAGATGGGCATAAATGAGCACTGTAAGAGTATATATAACGCTTGGGGATTTTGCTCTGGCCCTAAAATGATGTGTTTAGTTCCTCTGTTCAGCGTCACTCTGAATACACAGTGTAGAAATGAGTACATGAAGTTTCAGCAGCTTAAAACTGAAGGCGACAGACAGTGTCATGCTGTGCTTTTTGAAAGGCACGAGAGATAAGTAAGGGTCTGCATCGTGGAAAAGCCCAATGGAAAAGAAAATGTTATTACATACAGACCAGTCACTTACTGGCATGACCTAAAGTCAGTCAGCTATTCACTGTAGCAGGGCAGTGTGCTCAGAAACCACCCACAACATCCTCTTCCCAGCCAGCCATGGCCACAGCTTACTAGGAAAACAATGTGGCAGTTGCAGGGTGTAGTCTACTGTGTGTCCGTGCACAGCCAGCATCCTCCCTGCGCCTGGATAAGCCTAATTTGATTATGGGGGCGGGTAATGAGAGAGAGCGAGAGAGAGAGAGAGAGATACCATGTCCTTACTGGCTCATGTTAACCTCGTAAGCCTGATATCCGATCTAATACTAATATCAATATTAATTGATCAACCTATGTATTTGTGTCCTCTGTTTCCTCTGCTGTTTAGCAGTGGATCTAATGATGACAAGAATGTATTTGTTTTTGCTGACAGCAGTGCCACTCCGTACAGGCTGTATGGCTGGGGAAGGGTCTGGAATTAGCAGGGATTGTGTAATTAAATGAAAACATGTGTGTTTTGGTTTGTCCTGTGTTCAGCACCCCCTCACAACACTTTATTCATTATAATGAGGGGCAAAGCCATGTGAGCAGAAGGCCTCGCTGTACGTGCGTGTTATGTACAGTGGACTCATGCTGCTTTATGATGGCTTGGGAGATTGTTTATAAGACAGTTGTGAAGTGACTCTTGAGGCACAACATCTTATTATGAGGCAAAATAAATCTTTCTAAATGTTTCCTCACTTGGACATATGTTCAAGGAGAAACCTCAAAGGTGACCAAACTTTCTGTCGGAGTGAGCCATTGGTTACCAGCCCAAGATGACCACCCCCCACACAAAACACCCACCACTCCAAACACAATAAAACACACATAACACACAAACATACACACCTTAAACCAATACTAAAACTACATAAAATGTCCCCCCTATGAGCCTTTTCGCACAATATCTGTGCAATACAAATAAGGAAGGTAGGTATGTTTCAAATCAAGTTTTTTTTGTAATGTATTTTATGTGTACTCTATTCAGTTGAGATGTTAAAAAATATATTTAATAAAAATGTACAGTTCATATGTAAAACTGCCAACAAATAATGCCTACATTTACACTGATTGTATTGATATCATGCTTTGTTTGTGAGTGAAGGAAAATCATGACTGTAAACATGTTGTTGCACTGCTTCCTAATGACACTGGAGCCAGGAGGCTGGAGGAGTTCTGGAGTGAGGTGTTGATTGGCACTTATTATTTACAAATGTTGGTGTTTAAATGGTGCAGTTTCATTTGACGACATAATTAATAGAATTCTCTGAGATGCATTGTCACAGTTTTGCTTTGCGATATCAAACTGCATTTTATAATCCTAATTAATAATATCATCAACAGGAAGAACAATATTGTTTGCAGACTGGAGGTTCAGATTTCTTGCCTAATACACATTGTGTCATTAAAAATCTTACTCTCATCTACACACATCAAAATACCCCTTTAATGTTGAAAATGCTAATTAAGGAGAGAAATGGAGGGTCTATTAATAACTGTCATGGCATAAATCAACAATCACAGTGAAGACATGTTAAAAATGATTTCATTGACTATGACTACACAAAAGACAGATAGACAGATATATAATAATTGATATATAAGAGTTTCACATGACCCCAACCCACCAAAAGAATATTTTGTTTTTTCATAAACTCCCTGTCTGGATTAAGCACCATTGACATTATATTTTGTTATCAACTTTAAGGTGAAGTTAAGAATTGACTGGGGGTGGGATTAGGGTAAGATTTTGGCCCACCAAAATCAAACGCCCTCTTAAGCTTGAGTCTTTGCATCTCTGGCCAAGAACCTTCACATCATCTAAAGGTTCTTTTGAATTTCAATGGTTCTTCATACACATACATATTGTTTATGAAAGCAGCTCTCTAAAGAATCTTCCTCTGAAAGGGAAGTTCGGTGGTCTTGCTCCAAAGAACCCATTTTGGCATCTTTATTATTTCGAGCAGTGGGGTTTTTAGGTAATTTGCAGACTGGTACAAATGTAAAATCAGTTTAAAATCCAGTGTGAATTCCTGCAGTCACTGTGTCACTCATAGTCTGGACCTAATGAGAACCTTTGAGACGTCGTTTGTTCTTTGTTTTACAAAGGTCACATATGAAGCCCAGAATTGTGAAGAATATAGCTTTACCATGTGATAAGAGCCAGAGAACCCCTAGAATATATACTATGCTCAAGTCAGATGCCTCACCAGTGCACAACAGGCTCTTTGTCGCTAATGGTGTTATTTAATCACTCTTTGAACAAACCGTACAGTCTCCTTCAGTGCAACGGACACCAAGACACAGTTAGCATGAGGATTTCCTGGCTGTTTCACAACTCATTTCCATCTCAACTGACTGTTTTTTGCGGTCTTAACTAAATCTTATGAGTCAAGAGTAATTCAATTTTTTTAGAAAGGAATTTTCCTTCCATACAGTGCTTGGGAAATTCTCTAAACTAGTTGAGCATTTTGCTTGGAGATGGTGGGGCGGGGGTTATATTATTGATATTGATATTATTGATATTATTGATTAACATAGATTTTTTTTCAAAAATCGCATATATTTTCAAGATGGCCAAGTCTGTATTCCGTACATCCCAGTTATACTTTGTATTAGGATAGGTCAGCTAGCTGTGAAGGAAAATTTAACATTTTAGCTACATCAGACATTTTCAGTGGCAGCAAAAGTTACCCGAAATTATTGTGTTTGCATTATATTGAGTTTGTGCCCTTGCGCCAACCAGCACCAACCTTAGATTGGTACATGGACAGAATGTAAGATACAGGTTCAAACTAAATATGATCTAGATCTAGAAGTATACCTCAAGTACAGAAGTGTATATAGTGAATAATATGCTAATGGATTTGTACTCTACTAAGTGTTACTGCTCAAGTATATTATTGAGTAAATGAATCCTTTGGAGCATTAGTATTTTATAGTATTTAGACCAACATTATAAAAAATGACTCAAATTGCTGTATATGAAGGCACATTTAATGTAAATGTAACATAAACACTAATATAGTACTATGCTGTTTGTGTTATTTAGTATACAATAATTATTTTGTGACTGTAGCCCTACACCTCCGCAGGCTTACGAGGGCCACCCAACTCCACCCACACCAGGACAGATGTTTTACTTCATGTTAGAAAGCTAGTATTACTTATCCTTGGCTTTCAAATCACACATCAAATATAGCTGATTTTTTTTTCTACTGCTTTCTGATTTTTAACATCTGTCTTTAAAGACTTTTATAGTGTATATTTATAGTGTATTTTTACAGAGAAAAAGAAAAACCCAGACAGATTGTAACACACAGAAATGCGGATGAATGTTGATCAGGGTCATTTTTGTTAGAGCTCCTCCTACAGATCCAGAAGTTAACACAGTGCCACCCGGTCTTGTTCTTACACTTTGATGGAAGACTGAAAAACAATACCTTTGTCTTTAGAATGGTATGGCTATAGTGGATTTTGTTAATTATGTCAAGGGACATGAATTTAAATATCCATCCATTATCTTCCACTTTATACTGCCAATCCCAGCATCATCGGGCGAAGGCAGGGTATAACATGGACAGGTCGCCAGTCCATCACATGGCCAACACACACTCACAGGCAATGTAGAGTGACCAGTCAACATAACATGCATGTCTTTGGATTGTGGGAGGAAACCGGAGTACCCAGAGAAAACCCACTCAAGCACAGTGCGACCACCCAGACCGGGAATCGAACCCAGCTCGTCTTGTTGTGAGGCAACAGTGCTAGCTAATACACCATCGTGCTGCCTGAATCAAAATATAATAAAACATTTTAGGCTGACGTTAGCAAGTGTGACACTTCCTTTACTTTTTAAAGCCAATTTTAGGAAAAGTCTTCTATATGAACACTTTGGATAAGAACTGAGTTTTAGTATCATCTAAAATTTGTCATTCTGTTAATGAAAAACTAAGTAATGCAACTGATTATTCAAATCATTAAAGTCTTATCAAAACTCAGGTAGATGTATGTTTCTCTAGGTACAAACTATAAAAATATACCCTTAAAGACACCAACTGTGTCTTTAACTGTGTTCTGTTTATATGTTTTTTCTCAGGGGAGGTACATATTTGTACTTTTTCCACAACATTTTGTTTCAAACCAGAATAATAAAGTAACAACACTGGAAACAATACAGGGTGTACATAGTCAGAACTTTTGACTAAACGTACTGAGAAGTACCTCTAAAGGTGTGACCGCAGTGACATTTCCATATATTTTTTATTTTTATATACAAAATATACTTTAAACCATAACTGATAACAGAATAAACAACACAGTTCTGCCCAGATTCCAGTTCTGAATCTATTTCACTGAACACTCCATACTGAGTCCGCGCATGCACACGTCCACTCTCTCTCTCTCTGGCTCTCTTTGTCTCTCTCCCTCCCCCCTCACACACACTTTGTAAACAGTATGAGTCGTGGAGCACTGCTGACTCACCACCTGTCGCCCAGGTGCAAGTCCAAGTGACCGTGTCATCTCAGGTAGGAGTCAACACAGCGAGGAAAAATAACCCACAAGTCTCTGAGCAACATGCAGTCCAACACAGTGTTACTGCTCACAATGCACGTATCGCTCTGTTACCACACAAAACATTAAATATGAGCAGAAGAGTCGCTCTGGACTCAGTCCTGTGTGTCATAATGAAGTATGTCTTCATCTGTCCATCTGCGTCAATCCTTAACTGCTTCTGAGGGATCTGATATCGTTACCATCAGGAACTTAATATACCTGCATGGCTAAGTGAGTCATAAAACTATTTATAAATAAAATAAGCAAAGAGATCAAGAAACAAAGAGCAAAATCAAAAGTTTGGGTGCTCCTGGTCAAACACCATGTTGTGCTGACATGACAGAGAACACACTGCTGCACATTTTAATGCACAATAAATGCTTATTTGTTGAGTTACGTTATTTTTTTTGTATTTTGTTTTTAATTTGTTGTTTCCAATCAGTTAAATTGGCATATAGATAGAAATTTTACATTAGCAGAAAACTATGGAAATTGTTAATTTCTTACCTGATCTTCTCAGAAGATATGAACTTTTCTAAGCTTATGTCTGTTGTCAAGCCTATTGTATGTGCATATGTGTGCGTGGGTGGAGGGGGGGTAGTCGAGGGTGTGTGTGTGTCATTTGAACAGTGAGTGGACGGACCATCTGGGTTTGGTAAAGTTGGTGTGCTGTCAGTGTTTTACCGTCTGCACTCTTGTACTCACCCACGAGCAGATGCCACCAGCGTGAGGGAGGAACAGATTGGTGTGTGGATGACGGTCAGTAAGAAGGAGCTTCTGACCAGTGTTGTGCTGCAGCTGTAACAAAAGCAGAAGCACACTAAGTGATTTTAGTGATTTGCCTACACCACAAAGGCTCATGTGGTTACAGGTTTTCGTACGAAGCAAACAGGAGCCACCTTAATCCACTTGCGTAATCAATTGGTTTCTGTCAAACAATCGGTCATGTGTGCTTCTGCTTTGTTGAGATGAAAACTTGCACCCACAGAGGCCCTTTGTGGAATAGACTGGACATTCCTGATCGATGCTGTAATGCACTGAATTCACATGTACTTCTACTTTCAAATGGATAAAGTATTTTACATCAACACAAGTTTGTATTTCAGTTGATTTATTTAATTATCTTGATATAATATATTACATTTTTATGAAAGTAGTCTAATCACTTACAGTTTTAGTGCAAAAGACCACCTTCATTTGTTTAATTTTCAGCCAAAATGACCGTTAAGTGTGATCCACTTGTGAACGGGGAAAGTCCAATGAAAATAAGTGGACAAAAATAGTTTACAGTTTACTGGCTTATAAAAAATTAATTTTTACTGGCATAAAAATTAAAAATGGCACTCCTAAAAACATACAAGACCTGATAGACCACCCAGACTGTCACCCTCAGATAAACAGAACTTAAAGCTTTCATCTTTGAAATGAGAATGAGAAAATCAGCCTCCTCTCTTTCTTGAGATCTTGAGAACTCCACAAGTGTTTCTGCCTATACTTCCACTGTGAGAAGACGTGTAGAGATGTGTAGCTGTCAAGGTGTCGTTACTGAAAATAAGAAATAGACAAAAATATTCAAATCTAACAAAGAAGCTGCTGGTGGTCTCAGAACAATGGACTGACCACCCCAGAGTTAAGACCTCAATATTACTGCATGAGTTTACTTGGATAGTTCAAAGTTGGAAAATGTAACCAACCATGCTTCACTTGCAGAGTTCTTTGAAGAACTGAAAGCAAGCCTTAGAAGAATTATTGCAGTTAATATAAAGGCCAAGAATAGACCCAGCAGACACTGAAAAAATGATATGATAGTTAGCTGAGGCTTCTGTTTAATGTTCTATTTAATGTTCCCTTCTTTTTGTCCTGATCCTAAAAAAAGAAAAAAACTTTGTACATAATATCCACTTTTACTGGAAATTATATAAATAATGGGTCTCTGACTTTTGCACAGAACCATTTAAACTGTATGAGATCATTCAGTGCTATAGGAACTGGATTTTTCAATATATGTGGGTGTTAATTCGACATCTCCTGATAATTAGGCTTCTGGATTTCTGAAAGTTTGCAAGTTCAGTTTTGACCCAAATTCCGAGCTCTGGCAGCTTCACAAAGAGAACAGCTTTAGGACAGCACAGCCAGTTCTGGAGGACAGTCTGAGTTGTCTAGGTTACGCCTGATTAAGCCCTGCACTGTTCATGGTGGCTGTAACGTTACGGTGTGTTCTGAGAGTTTCACTTATCCTAAAAGCAGAAAACTCTGTGAGCGGTCTGAATGAACTGTGAACGAGCGTCCATTGAAAACATGTGGGAGTGACATGACACACTCCAGCCTTGTTTTACTGTCTTCTTGCAGTGGCCTAATTACCTGTCTCTGTGCAAACTGTCTGTGAGAGTGCTGGCTGGGCAAGCCTGTCACAGCAATGGGAGCAGCTGAAAGTGACTTCTTTGAATACATATTGAAGCCCCAATTTCTTCTTTCCATATAACAAAAGCAGGTAAGCATAGCCCAGTGAAATATTCACATAATAAAACAACCAATCAAAACTTCTTTTGTAACTGATATATGAAAATGACCTCTCCTCTGATGTCAACATGAAGGGCCCAGGCTAAAGTCCTGTAGGCTCAGTAAGGGTATATTTGTAGTAGAGGTTGGGTAGGCTTGACTTCATGTCTACTAGTTGGTGATCATGTGATTATGACACAAACAGCATGGACGCCTCAGAGAAGACAACAGGTAAGGAGCCTGCTGAGTTCAGGATCTGGCTCAGGATATTTTACTGCCCCGTGAAGTTTCATTAAATAACAGCCAATTAAAAATAACTGCTAATGAAATTCAATGAAAATCAATGAAAGTCATCAACTCCTTAAATGCTGGCATGGCATTACATTAACAAACCAATTAAAATGAACACTCTTGACTTTAACTATGTTTTCTTAATAAACTCTTTTTATTATTCTATCTTTCAATGATACAGTGATATGGTCGTCAGCTGTGAATCACGGCTCACGCGGAAGTGTCCGGTGTGACATTTAGCAGAGTGAATATTTGCTTCACGGCAGACTGCCTGTTTTAAATCTTCCACTTTTCAAGGTTAGGCCAATCAGTTCTCTGACGCAGATGTACACTCCATGACGCTGGACACTGTGTGTGTGGAGGGGGGGCCAGGGGAGGGGGGGTGGGAGACAAAAACTCTCTTAGTCATTTTCATAATCTCTTACTGTATGGCACACTTCAGCACATTGCCTGCCTGCTTTTTGTCTCCCTTTCTCTCTCTCTCTCTCTCTCTCTCTCTCTCTCTCTCTCTCTCTCTCTCTCTCTCTCTCTCTCTTTCTCTCCCCAGATTTAAAGCATCCTGCTCTTCAGCCGCCATGTGTGGAACAGGCATGGCATTAGCATGTCAAAACCAGTCTGTGGTCTGGGATGAAAGTAGGGGGAGTGACTAGAAGCGGACAAAGGCCACAGCAGAGCCAGCTGATCCACAAAAGGTGCCTGTTTAAGTGCTAAGCACTCTTCCTATACAGTCCAGCTGCTCTGCAAAACTGCTGCATCACAATGCAGAGACAACACTGACATGAGGCAACAACACAAACCCACACTAAACCCACACACACGCTCAAAGAATATTCCTACAATACAGTGTAATTCTTGCTCACAGCTCTGTTATCCGGTGTGTAATACACCTTTAGAAAAACAATCACACATTCCTGGAATTTATGTGTGTGAGTATAAAAAGGTTATGTATTTTTTTTTTTTATGAACCTACAGCAATATTTCTATCTGTCCAAGTTATTTTATCTTCATTATCTTATCAATTTATTCTATCATTGCCTCATTATTTCAACAAGAGAGAATGTTTCCACTGATAGCAAACACTGTCCAAAACTGAACTTAAAAGTGTATGGTAAGAACATGCCTAGAGTGTAGCTGTTATTCAGGAAAGTGTGGAAATGTTATTTTATTATTTTTTATTAATTAAAATATACTTTAAAGAGAATGGATGAAGGCAGGGATATCGGTGTCAGATACCCTTAAAAGCAGTAATTTAGTTGTAGTCACACTGATTTTCGAATATTAGGCCTGTAGCATGTTTTAACTTGGTTAGTTTAATGACTTTTATTGTGAAGGTAGATTACTGACTGTTTAGGAAGTACTAGTCAGTCAGAGGGAGCAAGGCGTAACTAGGTTTAGAGCAAATTGTTAGGTAAAATCCTCTATGTGTATGGTGTAGCTTTGGCCAATTACAGCCTCATATATAGCACTACAACTTGTGCATTGGTTGTATCCACCTTAACTGCAATAAATTAGGAAGCATGAAATTTAATTAAATGTCTAAACTCAATCAGTGAATCCTCATATATCACCCAGGTGTGTCCAAACATTTGTCTATTACTTTGACAGCATTCTAATCTTTTACTGAAGAATTTGTATTTATTGGCCTTATGATATAACAGATT
The DNA here is from genome assembly GCA_021613375.1 of Megaleporinus macrocephalus. Taxonomy (NCBI): domain Eukaryota; kingdom Metazoa; phylum Chordata; class Actinopteri; order Characiformes; family Anostomidae; genus Megaleporinus; species Megaleporinus macrocephalus. The sequence continues at coordinate 29,140,751 of CM038705.1, forward strand.
TAGAGAGGTACTGAAATGTGACTCAAAGTCTATGGGGTAGAAATAGATAATGTAATTGTATAGATCATGTGGCTCTTGCGGAAAACATGCCCTGTGTGAATTTATAGGATTCTAAAAAGCACCAACAGTGTGAATAATAGCTTATTAACAAAAGAAATAGAAGCCTAATTCATATTATTGGAATGTGTAGAACGAACAGAGAGGATGAAATCAAAAACAAATAATTAGGGCACAAAATAAGGCAGAACATTAACTGTATTCCCAAAGTGTATCTAGAAAAAACAGTGACAAAAACACATGAAGTATAATTGAATTTCACAAGATGTACAGTATGGTAGCTGCACTCGCAAGGTTAAGGATGGCCATCTGCCCAGCCAGCACACAGCAGCAGCAGCCGTGCTTAAACACATTACTGTGAAATTAAAAAAGATATATATATATATATGGTCTTAAATGGTCAGTTAGGGACAGAGCACAACACATTTTTTGTTATTTGGTGAATAATTAACAAAAATAATTTTGAGGGAGATTAAAAATGGCTATATACAAGCAACATATACCATATCTACCAACTATATACAATTCAGCTGGAAGTAGTAGACAGTAGTAACTGACATAAGCCTAAATAAATGCTTATTCCAAAAGAATACTCTACTGTAAAGGCTACATGTGCCAATTTTGATGAAAGGACACCTGTTGCATTAAGCATTCATAAACAATCATACAACATTATGGGCAGTACCGTACAATATAGTGTTACCATTAAACTAAGCCTATATGTAGAGCTGTAACAGTGGATGACAATAATAATAGGTTTAGATTCTATGACTTAAACAAACTTCGGTAAAAACATTTCATATGAAAAATATGTGCTTACGGTACAAAAAGAGTCCTCAGTGTCAATCACAAGAGACATTACTGTCAGAACGTACAGATGACATCACTGTGGCAATACAATAGCATGACTAAAAGCATGGTCTACTTGAACTTGTGTAACTACGTAAAACACACATTTTTACCCCACATTCATTTGTGCCCCATACTCTCCCAGTAATCATGCATTGCTTACATTAACATGCATCCCAGATTTCCACAATGTAATCGGATGCTTTTTTTATCTTCATTGACACAAGTTGATAGTTGAAAGCATCCATACACATTTATATGGTGTACTTAACCACCTTGGGAGGTGATTTAGCAGACCTGTTAATGAGGGGATTTAAATGTGTTTTGGAGCATTTGCACCTGGCCATCAACATCCGATTGTGCCCCCCATCAAATCAGGGGCACATTTGAAACCAGCTGTAAATGGAGTCGTAATGAAAGAAGCTGATTTATGCTGAAAGATTAGGTGCAACATTTTGTCATGAAGACTGTCAGAGGCAAAGCGGTGTAAATCCTTATTATCTGTTCATTAAGCATGCCTGATAGAGCGAATATCAACTTAATAAGCCGATAATTGTCAGCAAAAAATAAAAACAATTTGAAATAAATTGCCTTAAAAGGATGCTGCCTAAGAAATCAATTTTGACGACAAATCAGCTGCATAATAGACTAGTCTATCAAATTAAACGTAAGCATTTGAGGGATATAGTGTGTGGGTGGGTTCCCTGTAATTTCTCAAATAATAGCATTTCAAAAGCAGCCCAGAGTGAAGATTCACTTGTTCTCTTGATGTGCAGGCGCCGGGAGAGCTGACGAATGTGTTTCAGAGGTTTTCACTCTCTTCTAGTAGACTGGTAGAAACGGTGCTGCCTCGAGTGAAACTTTCAGGGTGTTGGTTGAGTGGAACTGTCGGCTCACCGAAATATCGCTGATAGAAAAGCTCCAGCGAGCCTTCCCACTTCCTCCAGCTCCATTGTGCTCCAAATGACAGGATGCAAGAGAATGACTTTGGGTTGCACCCAGCTTGTTTTTCTCCAAATTTCGCTCAGAGTCAAAGTGCATGCAAACAGCTTCCTACACATTTGGCCTCCAAAACTCGCTCATTATAGACAATACAATTACGTATAATCACAGAGATATAAATAGTTGCTAAGTTCCTGACAGAAAGTGATTCTTCTTTCTCAGAAAAAGACAAAGCTGGGCACGTGGGCCAGAATCAGCCACATAACATGGAATCTGAGCTCCACTTAATGTCAGATAAGATTATATAAGTGGATTTGAGGCCACAGAGATGGTGCTTGTTTTGCCGCGGTGATCTATATTTGGTGTCTGAGCTGAGAGAGACACTTGCACTGGGCTTAAAATAGCTCCAGTACCCCAGTTTGGCCACTTGTGCTATTCCACTTTTTTCCTGCTATACTGATTCTGACTGAGGAGACCCAAGGGTCCTCCATGGCCAATCAGAGCCCTGTTCTGGGAGATGGGGATTCAGAGGCGGTAGGGCAATGAAGAACAAATATGGAGAGGAAAAAGACATAAAACAGAGTCACAGAAACTAACTGGTTTCAGTCATATGGAAACTAGAAGTCCTAAAAGCCTAAAACAAGCAACACTAATGCCACGATCATATGTTTAAACTGGTTCTATGTTAATTTTCAGATTTGGTGCTTTAGCTGTGAACATGTACATACACTAATGTATCTATCTATCTATCTATCTATCTATCTATCTATCTATCTATCTATCTATCTATCTATCTATCTATCTATCTTAATTGATATGAGTGCAAAGGCAGAGTGGTAGCAAGTACTGCTAAATAAGACAGTACAACAGAAGTACACAAGCATCAATTTATTGGCATCTAATGAACTATAGCAGCTAGAATAATAACAATAATTTAGTTTATAACAAAGTTAATCATAAGCTGCCACTAAATAACTATACACAGCCTAAAACAAACACCGGTGCCACAGACATTACGCAAAATCAGTGTTCAAACTAGCATCAGTCTGATGTTCAAGCCTTGACAAACAGTGTACAGGAAAATGCCACAAATTCCATAGTCCAAAGTCTGAGGCCTTGTCATCTGCTCTACGACAGCAGGTCGTTCTGAGAAAGACAGGAGGTTTAACAGACAGAGGGGGAGAGTGTGTGGCAGTGGGCCCGAATACAAGGGGGAAACCCAATCTCCTGGCAGTAGATGCCCTTTGCTCCCCCAGAGAGGAGGGAAGGCAACAAGAGAGCCAGCTGTCTCTTACAATGGAGCAGCTCAAAGAGCCTCATTCAAACCTGCTTCGCCAAGCCTGCATCAGCGCACACTCAGCTGACAATGCTGGCACACAGGAAGACTGCAGCCCAGACAAGGGTGGGGGAGGTGCTGGACGTTGCCTTTGGAGAAAGGTACCAGGGTCTCAGCAGTATTAGTCTGCTTAGGCGTGGTTTCCACTGGGGACTGGGGGGCGTGCCGCTCACCTTTAAGAATCCAATTTTTGTGCCCCCCCAAATTTAGCAGGACGTTGGTGGAGAAATCATATACATATAAATATATATAAATAAATAAATGACATACAACAGCTTCAACAGTTAAGTGGAACTCAATATTTTTTCATGGTATCTAAGTAAATACAGCAAAGTGATCACTCCCATTGGTTAGGACTTCAGGAGCTGAACTGAGGACTTAATCTCCTGACTTTATCAGTTTAACTATTAACTTAATTAAAAACTGACAGTGTAATCATCCAATCACATTTTGACAGGGTTTGCTGGCTGGCTGTTGTAAGCCGGCTGACAAATAGAATTATAATAGGTGTTCAATAATAGAAATATCTAATATAGTTATGATAGACAAATCTGGGAAAGCTGGATCCTTTATATTCTTTATATTATAAAATATTCTGCAAGTATTCAAGGAATTATCCTACTGTTTTATTGTTAAGTTTAAATTTACAACAAATTGGTGAAATGCCCAATGGAAAATGATCCAGTTATATATTTTTTCCACAGTATATAGATAGGTACAGCAAAGTTATCTGTTAAAACCTCAGGAGCTGGACTGTGTCAGATCAACCATTACATAATTAGGAAATGACAGGAGAATTAACCCATCACAAAAAAAAACCCCACAAAAAGGTCACACCAGGCAATCTAGAAGTTGTAAAAACAAAACTGCAAGCAGAAACCTGACAAGTGTTTCAGAGAGAAATTGTTATCATTGTGAAGCACCTTTTGACTACATTGTCACATTTATGGCCTGAACAGAGGCCCATTACAGTCATGGCTTATCGTTGCACTAAACCTAATTCTAATTCTGAGAAGACCCCCCTACTGACGAAATGTTTTTTAAAAAACGAATATTGGACAAAATAACAATGAAATTCAAGGCAGTTAGCATAAATATACAAACAACAACTCTCATTTTCTGAAGATGTGTGTTGTTAAGGTGTGTGTGTGGGGGGGGGGGGGGGGTGTTATAATGTCATAGCATCCCCCATTTTTGAAACCAAAGCTCTTGTCATCCAGTGTGTCACAAGGATCCTGCAAGTGAAACTCCAGGAGGTGAACACACAACCAACACGTTACCCCACCTTCTGTTGTTTTCTCTTCTTGTCCAATTCTCTGCCATATGTCATCTCAGCTCTCTGGGACTTCACTTCCTGTTTCTTCCTTTGTTTGTGTGTTGTGTCATTAGGCATGATTTCTAGCGGGTGCTCTGGGGACAGCTCCCCGCCGAGTTAGCGTCTAGCTGCTATAATCTTGCTGCCGTCACCTGAGCACACACAGGGCCGCGCTCCCCAGGAGCCTTATCACTGATATCTGCAGGGAAGGAGACCTGATACCTCTCCGGGCAAAGGGTTACACACACTGAGCGTGTTTGTCTTGACAAATTATTTGACTACATTTGGAGACACACTTCTCAAAAATGTTGTGAAGGCAGCGATTCTATACAGAATCCTAAAACCTTAAATAAATATGTAAATCTTCTATGTGATGAAAAACAGTTATGTCCATTTATACACCTTTAAAAACCCTAAATGGTTCTATATAGCACCAAAAAGGTTTCCACTATTGTTAAGAGTAACCTTTTTAATACAATAGAGAAACTTACAAATCCATAAGCAACTAAATGAATAAAAATAGAAAAGTATTTAATTTGATATTTAAAGCCACAGGATGTCATAAAAACAAATTTGTAGGTGAGTATATTTTCCACATGTGCTAACATGTACATATGTTGTATATAGAGACACTGAAATATAAAGATACACTGTATCTTGGAGTCTGTCTGTAGGAAGATGCTATGACTCTCTCTGTAAGTCCAGCATGTAGTGGATGTTTTGATGTTTGGACACCCTGCTGTTTAGCAGTTAAGAGTCAGGGGCAGCTTGCGCTGAGAGATGGCTTTGTGTGTGTGTTTTTGTCTCTGCAGCGTCTCTGGGGAGGCTCTCTCTGATACAATAGGCAGGCGGCCCACGCCTGTGTCCTGCCTGAGGCCCACCGCTTCCCTCCCCCGTCGCAGACACCTCTCCCCGCTTTCTGTCCCACCACAATGAAGCTTTTCCTGTGTTTACCCAGCACTGCCCTGCAAGTGTCACCCATCTCATTAGATCTCAATTACACCACACACTCCCCCCTAAGTGACCCCCCTCCATGCAAACATACATACTGTCTGCTTTTAACAGCTCGGCTAAGAACAATGACATCACACAAACTGCCTGCAATTCACAGCTTTCCTTCCCTCACAGACAGCTCGCATACATTTCACATGTCATCGCTTGTACAGTGACTAAAAGCACGTGTTCACAAGTAAACACAGCACATATGATATGATCATGTGAGAACACAGTACGCCCACAAGTGGCATAATCACTATTTTATCAATACATCTTAAGTACACTAGTACACCAGTGGCATTATATGAGGTTTATGTTATACAGTATGTGCAGACTAACACATGATATTATATTTGTGTGTAAAACGGAATGAATCAAGATATAAGAATATAACATCACACATTTTTAAGACCACCTAATTAATCACTTAGTGACTGTACAACTAACACACCATCATTAAATAACATACTTATTAAGCAATGCTTGAGTGTTTATGAACAGTTTATATCATTAATCACAAGATGACATTACATTTTAGGAATTTAATGACAACATGTATTGACAATGTTGGTCTTAAGTACCACCAATATGAAGCACTATTCCTAAATAATGGAGCTAATAAGGCAGAGGAGGAGTTAGGAATACAATATACCAATATCTGTGGAAGGGTTTATGTCCTTTAATATAATTGATATTTCTATACTTATGTATACATACTTTGTTAGTCCCTTGCACCTTGTTCTTTAATGGTCAGGACCACCATAGAAGTACCACAGAGCAGATATTATGTGGGTGGTGGATCATTCTCAGGACTGCAGTGACACTGACGCAGCGGTGGTGTGTTAGTGTGTGTTGTGCTGGTATGAAGTTTTTAACGCTGAGTGTCCATGCACTGTGCACTCTATCTGACATTTCTACCTTTCTGGTCAACCTTGTAGATGTAAAGTCAGAGATGAAAGCTTATTTGTTGCTACACGATTTGTATGGGTCGTCCTCTAGTCCTTCACCAGTGGTCACAGGACTTCAGAAGAAAGAGTCAGTGTTGTTCCACTTAGCACAGAGGGCTTCATACAGTTGAAAAACATTGCTAAGTTAGTTTGTGTTTAATGTAAGACCAAATTTGCTCTATGGGATTTAAATCTGGTCTCAGTCAATTAGCAAAACCCTTATACTTTGGGCTTGGAAGGCCCAGAGGTATATTAAGGTAAACGTTTACGGTCTTTTTTACTGCTTTTCTAGTACAAAAGAGAAAAAGCAGTTTTAAGTGTATCTGTGCATCAAAGGTTGTATGAAAGTGAACTTTGTGCCCACAGAAATAAAAAACATAGCAAGTTCACATACGGAGTCAAATAAGAAATGAACTCTAGCAGGCATATATAACTCATATGGGGTGTTCTGAACTAGGTCTGTCTTTAAAGCTACATTACTTATAAATGAGGCATCATAACATGTAAAGGGAACACATATCCATCACTTTAGTTTAAAACTCCTTATGAACACATGAAGATCAGATTAGTTTAAGCCTTGTTATGTAAATTGTCCAAACAAAAAAATGTATCTCTAAAATGTCATCTTTACTGAGACCAAAAACATTCTTTACTTAGACTGTAAGTCAATGGAACAAGAAATTATTTTGAAGCATTTCTATTGGTCCATTCATCATGATATCGTGTTCAAATGATGCAGAAAAATAAAATTAGACAAAACTGGAAATACATGCTTTTCTTTAGACAGTAATGAAATCCTTATACTTTATAAATCATCTTATGTTCATTTATGGCAATGGAACTAACATCACAAGACATTCAAAGATACTCAAGCTCTTTAAATATGATATTTAATGCTTATACATTTGTAGGTAGTACATATTGTAGGTAGCCTTTATATGAATAAAATAAATAAAAGGTCTATATGTGTAAAAACAGTGTGAGTGTGTCTAGAAAACATTTTTGTGAAGTGTTTTTCTGTAAGTGCTACAAAAAAAGTTAAGACTGCATGCACAATAATTTAGAGTCTAATGTTATTAAATGGCTTTAATCAATGAAAAGGTATCTTGCCTGGTTGCTGGGGACTAGAACACGACGCAGGAGTGTGGATAACTCTGACTAATGTGTTTGTGTTTGCCAGCGTTCTATTTTTAACCAGCGGTCTACATCTCTGACCTCCTTTTCCCCACTGATCTCAATGTGCATACTTCAGGACACATTGCACTTTGAGCCATTTCTTTGAGCAAACCCACACATGCACTGAGGTCAAGCAGGAGAACTGTGTTAATATGGCTTAAGCAATATTCCAAAGTACAGGAGTGAGTGTGGAATGTTTGAATAACTTTTAAAGGATCTTCAGTTGACTCTGTCTGTATCATGAGGCAAAATACAACACTGTTAGAACAATAGAACGTGTTCCAGATAAAGAAGAGGAGGCGCTGCAATAAAATACCAAACCAAACAAAAATAACAGCATGATTTGCACTTTTAGTGTTCCGGCACTCCTCTTTAGTCTCTAGTTCTCTTATCCTTCGCCCCAGGCCTTGACTCTTCTGCTGAGGTGTCTCACTGTTCGGGAGGGAGAAAGAAGATATCATGAGGAGGCCAATTTCAGCACATATACACACACACATTAACACACATTCGTTATACAGTGTCAGGACAGAAGACCATGCATTTATATTACATATCATAACTGTCCAATGAAAAACAAGCATCTCCAAAATGAGAGCAAAAACATTCTGCAATGTAAGATAATGTAAAAAGAATATAATCGAAGCAATTCTAAAGTAAGTCATGATGAAATATTTCCACAATGTAAGGGGGAGAGCTGCCACTGAGCTCAGGTTATGCAGGTTACAGACAGTGATGATGCTCGCATGCTTCGCTCATAAATAACTCCATCATATATTGTTATACTTATAATATATTATTATACTTTGTATATTTTTGTATATATTTTTATTATTTCTTTTTTTGTTTTCTTTATCTATTGGTGAATGGAGGAACAGCAAAGTAAGAATTTCAGTGTACAGTGTAACTGTCTGTTCTGCTGTGCATATGACAATAAAACTCTTCTTGAATTATTACATTGAATATCGTTACTGTCCATTTTGGTTGATTTTATTTTTACTACATCATTTGAGCACAACGGCTGCTGTTTATGTTAAAAAGTTCATGATCGATAGACCAATGAAAATGCTCCAAAGTAACTTGGGAAAATTCTGGTTTCATTGACTTACATCGAAAGTAAAGAGAGTTTTTGTCCTCTCCTGTAAGGTGCGATTTTACATGTTTACATGTTTCCTTAACAGTGATGATATGTTTTTTTACAGGCTGGACAGATGTGAGTTGAACTGACACCATTTCTGGTCCTGCCTGCACTGCAGTCGCTATCGCATCTCCGTTTTCTCAATTTTCCAGACCAGAGAGGTTGGATTGTTGAATTGTGGGCTCAAAAGATAGTTAGTATTAAATGCACAACTGGAACACCTAATTAAGAGATATGGAGATCTTACATTTTATATAAGAATCATATTCATGTGTGTATAAAAGTAATTAAAAAGGGACGGGCCGCCATTCCATTTCCCTCAGTACCTTTGTTCTGTTTCGTATATGAAGAAGCTGTCAGAAACTGAAAAATACCAGAATCTGCTGACTCTGCTGTACAGGCTGAATATACTAGGAAGGTGGGGGGAGGGTCAAACTCGGCAGAGGGTGAGGGAAAGAAGGAGGAGACAGACAGACAGAGATAGAGACGTATAGCCATTGTTTTTTTTATTTTGTGCAGTATGGCTCTCCCTCTCCTCGGAAGAACAAGTGATTTAGAGGATAACCTCAGCTATATTACCACTGAAAACAAAACTAAGTGCTAAATACGTGCCATAAAAATAAACCTTCACCAACATTTTAGTGGCCTTCACCCAGAATTTAAAATCAGAAGCTAAGATTTTCCTCTTTGTAGTGATATCATAGGTCACTGTAAGCCACTGTAAATAATGTGTAGCATGATTATAATTCTACCAAATATTTTAGAAACTAAATTGACTGAAACTAGACTAAAATGTGACTAAACTGAAACACATTTTAGTCAAAAGACTATCACAAAAGCAAAATATTAATCAATATATAAATATGACTGATGTTAATGTTAATACAGTGATTTTTTTATCGTCTTTGCAAAATATGCTGTAGAGATTTTGGTATTTGGTGTTAATGTGTGCAGCATGGTTAGCCGAGCAGGCTATTTTGAATGACAAACTCAGTTATAATCGTCTGGTAGACAAGGCTGATGGGAATGTGCATCAGGCAAAGTCACTCAAGCATTTTTGTACAGTGGGAGTCTACAAAGAATAAGATTTCGGAAATCTGGCTTTAGAGGATCTTTAACTACAACTCAATCAACTCCCCAAAAATAACTTGAAAATGAGCTCTTCAGATGTGCTAACCTCAGTAGTCTCGGATTTCATTCCTGTTGTCGGTGAGCTACAGAGACTGCTGTTGAGACAGGTGGGGGGTCTCTTCACTTTCAGTAGATAGGTAGTAATTAATGATTAAATGCTGCTCTTCACTGTTATTGCCATCTTTATTAATGTCTTTTATATACATCATAACCTAATTCTTACATATCGTTGCTGTTGAAAAAACGATGTCTTCAACATTGTAACTTCACAGGAGAGGACAAAAACATTTTGGAACGTTTCTATTGGTCCATTCATCATAAAACCTTCACAGGATATAAAGAGCAGCTGTCATGTACAAATGATAAAGAAAAATGAAAAGGTCTGAACCTGCTGTGGGACTGCAATGTTGAATGACCCATATGTCGTTGTGTTAAGCAGCTGAGATCTACCATCTAAATCACCCTCATGAATTTCACTACACAGATGTTTTATGATCATGGCTTGAGATTAAATCAATATAGTTCTAAATAGGTGAATGCTCACTGATGAGCGAATAAAACTCTTGCTATCTAGCTATCATGATCTGTTTTACTTGCCAGCAGCTGCTAGGTGGATAGTCAATGATACAAATGCTTTTCATGTACATACTTTTGAACACCTCTGTATGTAGTGGTGTTGCATTACTCATTAACTTTTCCAGGTGACTTTGTAGAAGAAGGCTGCAGTTTCCATCTTTGCTCTCTGTACCTTCGATGCCATTGGAACGCAGCACATAGACACGATTGTTTTTTGACTTTGACTTCTGTATGTTATGTTACCAAACTGAACTATGTTGTTGTAACTAATCTATATATTTATATATATTTTATGTATATATATCAAAATTGTGCTATACAAATTTTCATTAGGGTGAGAGAGAGCTTTGTCTGGTAGTAGTTATGATATGCTTTTGTAGGCAGAGCATTCGTAGGTCACTTACTCTAACCCTTTTAGTCTATAAGCATTGAGCAGGGAGTTTCAACATACAGAAGATTTATGCAAAGGATTAGTACACCCTTGTAATGACTTAGATTTAAATTACAATTCCACTGTGTTGTGTTTCTGTCCTGGCAAATTGTTGCTATTGGACTCAGCTCTGGCAGATCAATAACAATGATCAGTCACGCACATCCTATTACGTAGTCTTCTTTTTCGCCGGATTTTTGGTTCAAGTTATGCTAAAAATAAGTCTCTATGCCTGTTCAAATATAAACTATTTATAATGACTTGCAAATGGCCGAACAGAAAAAATAAACGTCCCTCAAAATAATCAATGGGAACAGACTGTAATTCTGTGGCACATCAATGGCTTGTTTACCACTGACAGCAATTCCCCAACCTGCACCACCTAGTCCTCTACATCCTCCAAAACAAACGAATGGAGCAACAAACAAGGCCCAGAGACGCAAAGAAAAAGCCTACAAGTCCTTGAGAGGCACTCGGCGACATAAACAAACAGGCTGTTTTTGAAATGAGAAAGGATCGCTTCCCATCCCTTTCCTCCTGCACACAATGACAGGAAGCGATTAAACGAGATGGGCTTGGGAGAGGCGGGGTGCGTGGGCCACGAGCCTGTACAGCCACTGTTTTATATATCCATCATCTCCCACTTCACACAGCTCTAAAACACCAGTAAGACCAACAGCAAAGCCAGGCGATGTCATCTACTCTCTTTTGGACACAACTCAGGTCCTTGTTTAAATGAATAGAATAAATGAATAAATGGACAGATGAGGGTGGTTTTAAGTAGCAGGCAAGGCCACATAGACAAACATCTACATCACACATAGAGTGCTATAACCAATGCATGTGGCTGTGCACAGTCATCACACTTTTTCCTGTATGCTGCTGCATAAGCAAAAACCGTCTGTCATCATGATTGTTTGACACTAATATGAACTGTTATTGTTCTTCACATATAAGACATAGTTCTCTTAAAATGAGACAAATTATTTAATCAAGGGTGTAGATTTGCTCTTGATATTGGTGGGGACCTATGAATCAAGCCCCCCTATAAATCAAGCAGCCCTAAAAAAACACTGATATACTACATATGCTATTCTATGTGCTTTTAAACTATACTGAATAACAATTCATAATTTAATTAATGTTAAACGAATGACTGACAAAGAAGTAGTTTAGACTAGTGGAGCACTGCATAATCTCCACAAAACCAACAAAGTAACAATCACAGAAAATCTCTCTCAGTGTGTCACTGAAAGTACAAGACATATTTTTATTCAGATAGAGTCGCCACTCTTAACCAACAAGCAGCGAGTTTACACCTAAAGACTTATCAACTGTACTTCAGCCATAGTGCAAATGAAACAGATCTCATTCGTCAGGGTTAATACATAGAGCACTGCAGAACCTGGAGCTGTTGTTCACAAAACCAAAGTCACAATTCCAGAAAAAATGTAATCTTTCTTAATGTCTCAAATTAAACTACAAGACACAGACTCAGACTCGTTCAGCCAGTTTCAAACAAGTAAACAGTGAGCTTAATAACGTTACTTCAGCCACTTCTTAGCATTAAAAAAAATACATTAGCATTAATAAAAGTAGGAACACTGCTTGTTATTCATAGCTACAAACGGTGTTAGTCTGCTGTATGCTGCACGCCCAAGCCTAGCACTGCCATTACCGATATTATGATGGACTCATTTCTCTAGTGAACTTGACTTTAAGTGACTTACACGTTTCCCATGTGTCACAGTCTTGCACAGCAAAGTTTCACATATGACCAGAAAGTTTTCCTTCCGGTTTTGGCGCTTCTAGCAACCAAACATAGCTACAGAGTCTCACATCACAGCAGGGCAAGGCACAGCCAGCCACACTGGCCATATGTGTTATGGGAGGAAGGACTCGAGTGATTTAGCCCTTTCTGCACTCTAGGTTAATGAGACCTTGACATATCTGAGTTTTTTTTTGAAGGGAATCAAATGATGTGTTTGTGTTACTTCAAATCTATTAAGCACAACACCTGTTTCATTTTTATGCTAAATGGTTTTTTGGCAACAGCTGGCAACAGTTTGTTTAAAAGATGGTACTCTGTTGTTTCTTGGCTTGCAAAGAGCACAATTCTGGACATAATTGTCAAAATTGGGTTAAGAAATGTCCAAAGCATTATTAAAACCTGGAAGGATAGTGAAGAACCATCAACCATCAAATAATTGGAGATAACTTAAACACTTGGTGAAGTCGAATAGTATAGTATCAGCAGTAGAACTGCTATGTCTGATAGTAGGAGCATTTCCACATACACAATGCAATGAGATCTCACAGGATTGGGACTAAACAGCTTTGTGGATGTAAAAAATGTCAATGAGGCTAATGTGAAAATAATTCTAACCTTTAATTTTGCAAGGGAGCATAAAGGTAGGCCGGACAAGGGTAAGAAGAGAAGTGCATGAAGTGATGCACCAATTACAAATGAATGAATGTATACAATAATCAAAGCTAAATGGCATCTGATGAAATATTAGAGGCTGACATGTTTTGTCCAGGCAGTGTATATTATGTTCTATTCACAAATACAAATGTTGTATTGAATTTCAATTACCAAAAAAAAATAACATCTAAAAAAATAATAGTATGGTTCTGTTATTGTTGATAATAACTGCAGCTTAACATTACTGTGCAAGTGTGATCAACTGGGCAAAATCATACAGACAAAATGCTGAGTGTTTAATCACCACTACCGATAAATATGGCAACACAAACAAGTGATGAAGAGATACTGAAAGATGGAGTTCCCCTTTGACACTCATTGTGTTGATCCAGTGAAACAAACTGCTTGGAATGTGTCTTCTGTTGTGTAATATCAGCTGTGCTGTGTGCTGAATAGGCTGTCTTGGTCTCCATTGTGGTGTTTGTGCCATATAACAAAGGGGAAAGTACCCTGCCAGAGGGTCTGTGTGATGTCACACCTAGGCGGCCCCTTTCTGTCCTGCACTGCACTTTAGCTAATCATAGATTACGTCTTCGGTTCTATCAGGTCATTGCTAATAATTGTCTTTGCACAGCCAGGTGGTGAGCTGTCACAGCATGCTCGGGGGGTAGTGTAAATGTAGCTGCTTTGTCTCTCCCGTTGCTCTTTGCTTCGTGCTCTACAACCACATGATCGGGTCAGTTCATTGAACAAAGGCTGTGTTTATGCCCGTGCTTCTAGGAAGAGGGCGGTCAAGTGACCTCTGTGCTGTTTTTTATTTGAGAGTTCAGAGCATACAACTATAAGTCGGACTGTTATGGCTTGACAATGTCTCCGTTCTCTGGGAGAACAGCTATGAAGGAGTTTAGAACTTCTCAACTGAAGCCCAGTACTATTTCAGAGCACAAAGTGACCACACTGAGCACACTCTGTGTTTCCATGATAACTACCCCACATAAATAATTACCCCATAGAACGGAGGAGATATTATATTAGTCCCAGCAGCGCAGTCAGAAAGCTCTCAGTGTGGTCTGTGGAAAGGAGATAACTCCCATGAAAAAGAGAGAAGGAACAGTGCTCAAAATAAAAAACACATACTCAGTGTTACATCACACTCAACACTAATGGTTAGACATTAATGGTTAGGGCAACACGGTGTAATAGGAGAGGCCAGTGAGGTGAAAACATAGGAAAAACACAGACTCTGACCCCTATCGAAATGTTATTTAACCATTGGAAGTCACAGCTATTGCTGGCAATAACAAAAGCAGGGTATCATTGCAGTTGTGTAAAACCAATTTTGCTATGCTGCAGCTTCTATATAAATAGGTTTCAGCTAAATAGTAAGAATCTGTTAATAATAATATTAACAAAGAAATGTTGGATGTGTCCAAAATGATCAACTTAGCTGTGCATAATTCAAATTAAAATTAAGTTGAAGCCGAATAACATCCGTAATGTCTTGCGGCAGCCTATCAAAAACTTTAAATAGGTCATTATATTATTGTATTAATCATTTAAGAATGGATTGCTTTTCCTAAAGAAGAACACTTGGTTTATTGATTAATGTCAGTCTGTACTGTTTGGTGTATTATTGACTAAAACAACAGCAAATGGCTATGATGGGTGATTTCAGACTTAGTGTAGCTTATGGAAACAAGCTTTTTTTATTGATTCTTAATATTTGATTACCACAAAATTTGTGTAAATAAGTTAATGTAACATGGTTGGATTTTGAGTAAAAGTATTGCAGGTAAAACAAAAAAAACCTTTTTGTTCAACATGTATTTTTATTTAAACATTTGGAAGATATGTCCATACAGAAAATACCTAATTAATTATGCAACTGTATGACATTAAAGCAGATCTATTACGCTCATGCATTTGTTCTCTTTCTTGTATGTAGTTTTTGTGCATGTAAATGGTCTGCAAAGCTACAAAACCCAAAGTTTCTCTCTTTCACAGAGACTTTTCTCAGCTGCCTGAAACACCTCCTTGGAATCCCAGCTCTCTTCTCTGTTACAAGGTGACATCATCTCAAGATATAATCCTTATAGCCTACAAGCGAGTTTGGAACTAAAAAACTAAAACGTCCCACTCTTAAATGTTCTGCTCCAGTCTAACTTACGAAGGTGGATCAGATCTACCTGACCTTCAGGATCAGACTCTGACTCAAACTGATCTATTAGAACCAACACCATTGTAAGAATAGCCACAGCAGATAGTGGACATAAAGACAGAGGGTGAATACATATGGAACATATGAGAAAAATAATGCTGGGAAAACTGAAGCATGAAAATCTTTTCTAGTAGACCTCAAAAATAATATTATGAACACTGAAAATTATTTAAATATGTAATTTCATTTGAATAGTGTTGTAAAAGTATTAGCCCCCCTCTGAATGAATGAGGGGTAAGGACAATGGACTGGAGCACAATGTGCATTTCTAAAAGTGCTGTCAGGGTTTAACCCAATGGTCCGGCAGGATGGAAAACCACATCAGCCACAGTCCCGAGGTGCTGCCATCCCACATAAGGATGTCTGAACTGGTCAGCACGTGTAGACGGACTGCGCCTCATAGTCTAAGTGAATTATAAATACGAAGAGATGCGTGTTGGCTCTAGCGCACGCACACTCCGCTTTCTCCCCTGCTGCTTGATGAAGGAACACCCAGACCTCTAATCAAGTTTCTGCTCTCTTGTCCGTTCAGCCAGACATGAATAAGAAGCACAGACAAAGTGGCGATTCATTGTTCCGGCCAGTCATGCTGGCCCTGATTCAGCTGCACTCTCCTCAACCTTCAGCGGGCCTGCGTCGTGTTGAAGGGACAGCAAACAAACATCAGCCAGCAGCTTGCTCAAGGTTTGGAGTTCAAAGTGCAACAGACCCGCTGGCAGCAGAGAACTGGACAGCCACAAAAACACAGAAAAGCAAGAATCTGTTTTGACATGACTTATTAAAGAGCATGTTTACCTTCTTGAAAACAAAAGAGAACAAAAGTTTATTTTTTCACTGCAGTGATAGAAACCCAATAGAAAACCAATGGAAGCCCCTTAAAGAACCATTTTTGTAAATGTTGTGCGAATGTTAAGAAAGTTTTTAGGTAAAGAAAGTTTTAGGAACCTCTACATAATTTAAAGGTTGAAAGCTTTCCATAGAACTGTGTGTACAAGCTAAGAATCTATATGGAACAACACTCGTTTAAAACACTTCTGACTGTCCTCCAGGAAGAGCATTCCTAAGAGGACAGTCAGTGTGCAAGAACATAAATCAGCAGTGGGGGACCCTCAGGGCTGTCTAGGGCATCGTAGAGGGCCAAAGATTTATATGTTTGTGATTTTTGGTTCTTTTATTAAATATAATCAGCATGCTCATTGTTTAAACTCTGAGGTGTTGTAGAGATTATGGTAATTCCTTGTTTAGTTTTAGTTGGAAATGAATGTATCGAACACGCAACAGAAAATTATGCAATCTGGACTTTTTTCTCTGACAACCTAACATGTCAGATTGACTACTAACATGATAAGGAACTGAAAGTGGAATCAGCCAGTCACGTTTAGATTTTACTGCGTGGGACCAATTTATGAGAAATAAATGACTGCTGGTCTACTGGAAGTCCTAGCTACGCCACTGACTGAGAATATGAGCCTGACCGACCCATTTCATTCAGATATTACAAATGGAAAACTGTGGTCTACACCAGCTTTTAAGTACATTCAGTAGCTCATCACTGTATATTTGAGCAATTTCATTAACTTTTTAATATGTAATCACTTTTCAAAAAACACGATATATTCACTAGATAACTACTGTTATCTCTGAAATAGCAACTTTACAGTAGAGGACAAAAACATTCTTTACTTTCAATGGAAGTCAATGGAACCAGAAATGTTTTCTAAGTTATTCTGGAGAATTTCTATTGCTCTGCTCAATTTTTTTTACACAATGTTAACGACAGCTGCTGCATTCAAATCATGCAGAAAACTAAAAATCCACAAAAATGGAGATCAACAATATAACATTGGACAGCAACAATATAACATTGAGCTGTGCTAGTCTTGAATGAATGTCACAAGAAAATTAGCCTAAATATATTTTCACTTTTGTTTGTTAACGCTAACAGTGCTATACATAACAGTGGCATGTTGTATATATTGTACACTACAGTTTTCTTGCGAGTTCTTCACTACACTGTTATAATTAAAGCCAATAAATATCAATAGATGACTTTGTTAGCCTTTAGACTTGAAAAAAGGAAACTTTCCTTTCACATTTCAAAGAACAGGAGAAAGACAGGGAGGGAATTGAATGAGAGTGAGAAGAGTGACACCATGCCCAGTCAGGAAGTGGACATGATCAAGCGTCTCCAACGAGAAGAAGGGGAAAGAGGGGGAAAGAGAAAAAGCAGAACAGCAGCTGGCCACCAGCTTTTTGCCTCAGTCTGTAGAGAGAGTGAAGAGAGCTGACCCTTTCACTGAGAGAGATTTTAAAAAGACGTACACTGCCCACTTTGTCCCCACATCTTATGCTCTGACTCCTTCTCTCGATTCGAGAGTTTTTTAGCACAGCAGGTGGAACTGAAAGTGCCACTGCAGCTTGAGGCTACAGAGGGGAAATGCGAGGTTAACACCAGCTCTCCCCTGCTCTCCCTCTCCAGTTGTTTCAAGAATAAACAGGAAATGAGTGGCAGTCTGCGTGTGCGTGTGTGTGTAGAAGGAGGAGGTTTCAGAAAGAACTGAAAGACTAGATTTATTCTTACTGTGTACATACTGAGTAACGTCCAGCTGAAATGTCTGGGGGCTTGTAACAATACACTGGCAGCTGTTGGTGGTTAGATTTAATTTTAGATTTATTGTCTCTCTGTTCAGATTATCTTCTTTACATGTTAATGCATATTTATTTTTTAAGCATATGAGCTGCCTTTTGCATTGTGGGAGCATTTCATAATGAATGGACTGTTTGAAATGCTTAAAAGTAGCTTGGAATGGAATATCTTTATCAGCGTTTTGGCCAAAAGTTCTTTTACAGAGCATGCCAGAAGTGGAGACCACCACCAGGCAGGTCATTTACAGGCAAACATCTCTACCCCACAGTGAGCGCCAACACTGCCCCAACTACCCCAACTACCCCA
This sequence comes from Megaleporinus macrocephalus, assembly GCA_021613375.1. Lineage (NCBI taxonomy): Eukaryota > Metazoa > Chordata > Actinopteri > Characiformes > Anostomidae > Megaleporinus > Megaleporinus macrocephalus. Next base: position 29,159,237 of record CM038705.1, read on the forward strand.
CAGCCCAGTACATCAGTACATATACAGCACATAAGAACACTTCTAATGTTCATGGCAACAACGTTTTATAAATTATGGTCTCTCCTACTGTGCCTGCAGCAACTCCCAACCTCCCAAGAGCCTGTTTGACTGGCCACACCTCCCACATGTCCACGGCCTTGTGCTAGCCAGTAGTGAGATACTACACTATTTATGTAGTACACCGCTCCAGGTGTGGCATGTTTCAGGTGCCCACATTTCTGGATGTTTTTTTGAATGTGCAGTTCTAAAGTAAAGAATAAATACATTTACATTAAACCTTTACAGTAAATGATTCTGTGAACCATAAGAAGTTTAGTCACAAACATCTTTCTTAATAATATAATAAATTATACATTCTGTGAGATAACCTTTACCCGGGTTTACACTCTTGACACAAGTCTGTTTTCTGGAGTAACTGGTAGATAATGACAGAAAACAAGGCATGAGATAAGAGGAGGGCGGGAGAGAGGGAATGGGAGAGAGAGAAGTAGCTGCTATGCAGTAAGAGTTTAGTGGGGGGCAGGGACAGTAACGGTGCTCTGTTGGCTAAATACATCTGACTGACACTAAGCCATTAGTGGTCTTACTGGCTGATTTGCTCATTTGTTACTGATCCGTGTCCCAGGTTCATTTGTAATGGAGGTGAATAACAAAACACCTGCGCGTCTATTAGCTTGACAAGGTGTTGAAAGAAAACATCAAAATTAAGGAACCAAAAAAGAAAAAAAAAGTTTTTTATGTTCTCCTGGACTGTTTCTATTTTTATATTTTAGCCAGATCCTTTTTAAGGTGTGAGTAGTGCTGTGTGTTTTAAACATATGATATTGTCTACTGAAATCAATCAGTGAGGCTGATCAAGGAAAACAGTGACTCATAATAAATGATAGCATGATTTGGTTACAGGCAGCTCAGACTGTGCTGATGGTGTCAGCAGTCTTCAGTCTATAGTCTGTAGGCTCCAAGTGGCTGCAGTTTCAGTAGTCTAGACCCCTCTGCACATGACTGTTTGCTAAAGAGACTTGTGTTTGAATCATTAAGCAGCAGCCTAAATGCTTCATAACGTCTCTATGGAGTCAGGCTTTTCAGGACCTGTGTGTATAGCAGTCGTGGATGCAGCAGAGCAGGCCGACTGCAGCAATAACAAAAAGAAAGCAGCCTTTGTTTTGTTTTGCTGGGTGAAGTGGTGGTGAAGTGCAGACGACAATAATGTAATGATAACAGTGCAGTGTGTGTGTGTGTGTGTGTGTATGTGTGTGTGTGTGTGCAGCTTTCCAAACACTGGAAAACAACAGACAGATATGTCTCCTCAGAGAACAGTGCTTGAAAAAGTAGTAGAAATTAAATTCCACATAAATTGTGAAAGCATTCTTGGATTCACTGAGAGATGAAAAAATAATGACTACTCTTTCTGTCTTTCTTTCTTTCTTACTGCTTGATCATACACTGTGAAAACTTAAAAAATACTTTATATGGTAACTAGCAATTTTAACTAGTTTTACTCAACTCAAAAAAAAAGATTACATTTTAATATGAATAAAACTAGTTCAATACTTGTTACCACATTAAGTATTTTTTAGGTTGTAAAGAGGAAAAGAAAGAAAGAAAGAATTAATGAAATCCTATTAAAACACACCAGCCCAAACAAAAAGTTAGGATACTGTGCAGGATGTAATGATGTGCAAATCATTTAAAGCCCATTTTTAACAGAAAATATTACAAATACAACATACTAAATGTTAAGACTGGGATTTATTTGCTTTTTGATCAGTTTACATCATTTAGAATTTGATGCCAACAATTCATTTGGGACAAGTTGGGACAGAGTAAAACAAAAACACCTGGTGGAACATCTCACAACTAAATCAGCTTACTCAGCAACAGGTCAGAAACATGGCTGTGTATATAAGGAGAGTCAGAAGATGGGGAGGGGTTCACCACCCTGTGAAAGATAAATATTGCAGCAATTCAAGAATAATATTCTCATCATAAAACATTGCATAAGTACAAAGTTAAAAACCAGTACTGAATGTTTGTGATTTTTAGGTCATCACTGCATTAAAAACAGATACTATTCTGTAGTGCAAATCACTGCATGAGCTCAGGAACACTTTCCAGAATCATTGTTTGTGAACAGTTTGTTGCTGCTTCTACAAATACAAGTTAAAACGCTTCTATGCAAAGAACAAACCAGATATAACCAGGAGCCAGAAACGTCGTCACCTCATTTATGATAGTGTAAAAGTGTCCTGAGGTCCAAAGAATAAAAAAATTCTTAAAATATATTTACATTTTACATTACATCGTCATTAGATTTCACCTTTATTGCTGGCTTTCAAAGTAACAGGTTCATATGTGAATACACCTACATGTGTTTATAGGGATCAACACATTTGTTTAGGGAGTTTTCAAGTACTTCATGTAGTTGTGATTATTTGAGCAAAAACAAACTCAGAATTATAAGCTACATCTGATTTTTGCAGTTATGAATGACAAAAGAATCTCCACCTGTAAGTGTCAAGGTGGAACGTATTCGAAGGAATTCCTGTAAGAAGTGTGCAAAAAGAAACCCGGCCGAGAGTGAGTGGTGAGAAAATGGAGCGGGCGCTATCTATATGTTGGCTGTCACTTGTCTGGCTGGTGATTTCCATATCAATATTTGAGTGGTAGTGAATAATTTATAGGTCTCAGTGATACAATGGAAGTGCCGCTGAAAGATGCCCGTCCACCGTCCTCCTGTGCTCCGCCCGCAGGGCGTGTGTGTGCGAGGGCGTGCGTCGTGCAGTATGAAGGACAGAGATTGTCCGTCGGTCAGGGGTTCATTGTTAAAGGGTCAGACTGGTCTTGGCCACTCTCTCAGAGCGCTCTCTATCACTCTGCCTTTGAGAGAAGTATGAGACGCCGCTTCTTTTAGAGAGAGGCTTCTGCAGAAAGAGACATCTGCTCTGTGAGAGAATGCCCTAATTATTCATGACCATTAAAGCATTGAGGATTTGCTCTGTGTGGCATATGTGTCTTTCTCTTTCAGCACATTGCTCACACCACACTTGTAAAAGGCTCATTCATTGTTTTGCTCTCTCTGTCTGACAGTAGTGTTAAGTATTCATGCAAGGAGCGCACGCGCCGTTCTGTCCTGCGGCCTATTTTTGGATTGACTTTCTTTCTATTTTCTTTCTTTCTTTCTTTCTTTCTTTCCTTTTTCTTTATTTCTTCCTTTCTTTTTTCTGTCTTTCTTTCTTTCTTTCTTTCTTTCTTTTTCCTTTCTTTCTTTCTTTCTTTATTTTTTCTTTCTTTCTTTCTTTCTTTTTCCTTTCTTTCTTTCTTTCTTTCTTTCTTTCTTTCTTTTTACAGGCTTACTTGTTGTAGTACTAATGAATTACAAGCCTGTTTCCCAAAACGCTCAAAGTAATGATATGCAAATTATTTAAACCCTATATTGAATTGAAAACAGTACAAAGGCAACATATTAAATGATGAAACAAAACATATATGCCTATTTTCAATTAGATGCCAGTAACACATTACAAAAAAAGTTGAGACAGGGTCACGTTTACCACTTTTAGCACTATTTTCTGACATGCTGGTGGCAGTATGTTGAATTGCAGCTCTTTCTATAGCAGTTTATCACTATTTGGTTATGTTTCTGCAAATGATGAAACAGAAATTTTGTTGTTTGTTGGAAAACATATACATCTATTTTCAATTTGATGCCAGTAACAGATTTCAAAAAAGTTGGGCCAGGGTCACATTTACCGCTTACTACCCTATTTTCTGACATGCTAATGCCAATATGTTGGATCACATTGGATTGCAGCTGTTTCTATAGCAGCTCTTCACTCTTTGGTTATGTTCCTGCAGATGTGCAATGTATACATTTATGAAGCTGTGTAAAACAAGGGTCCATGCTGATCAGACCACATGTGATCAGATTTTGATTGGATCATTCAAACCACATTCAGAGGTGGTCACAGATCTTGACCGCATTGAACACACATGCAGTTACACATCTGCAAGTCCGCACAATGATGATAAGCGGGTGAACGGATCAACAAGCAAATGAAAGATAGTTTCCAAATGCCTTCTTGCACTGAACACATAGATTGAGTGTTGTCTGAAGGTCGTCCTTGAATATTTAGAATAGAATTCACTTTAATGACTGAGTAGACTTGCATTCATGAGGAATTTGTCTTGGCAAAATTGTTGCTTCCATCCATTGTGAGTGCAGAATACAAATAAGAAACTATTCACACAAATCAATACAAACACACAGTCACAAGCTACACATTATTCTCCACAGAGCCAGGTAATGCAAGGGCCCCCGAGTCCCTCTCGATATGCGGCTAAAGCAGAACCATCCATTTGGTCAATAAATGAAAGTGAAAAAACTGTATTGTGGGAAAAGTGATCAGGTAAACTTGTGTTCTCGCCTCTCCAAGAACTCACAGAAACATTATACAAATATTAAGTTGATGTGGTAGCTGGGCAGCTTTACCACAACATACATAAGTATTAACTTGTATAAAAATATATATATAGCAGCCTCTGTGGAGAGATGCCCATGGGCTTGATGATACACTTCAAGATTATCTAGTCATGGTTTTACTTACCAATGATTATTCTGTCAGTCATTGTTTTACTTACAACTCTGGACTAATGCAAAATGAAAAGCAATGGACTAACAGAAATATTAAGTTTAAATTTTGAATTAGCTGGGCATACTAGAAAATATGAATATCTCTCCATAAAAACTATAAAATCAAACATTCAGCCAGGTCACTATATAAATAGTACTTTATATTTGAAAAGTAGAAAAGGAAATCTTGGGGAGCCCGTTTAAATGGACCTGATGCAGCTGATAAAATTAATAAAATTAATATGGGCACCCTCAGACAGCATATTAGGGAGTAGTATAAACAAGAATAGAGAATAAAAAAGAATATATTGCTGGAAACTTGCTAGCAATGTAAAAGGTTATCCTGTTATCCTGAAACCAGGAGCCTTCTTGTAATCTGGGCTAATGAAAGCATTCAAGCCAAGCTTTTAAATAATAAAGTAAAACTGGATCACAGGTTTTGTAAACCTCGGTAATGGCTTTAATCTAAATTACGAAGAATCACAGTATGTGGCTTATGACTGCTTCTATAATTGAGTAACGGCTGTGACTGTAGTATTTATGAGAATGTAAACACACTCACAGACATATCGTAATGGGATTTATTCCATTCTCTACCTTCTAAAGGAGCTCTGGTGTCAAGGAAAAAAATGATGGTCTCATGACAGCAGATGATGTTCATGTTACTGTTACATGGCAAAGCATGAACGCGCCTGAAAGGTCACAGCGACGCAGCTGAAAGAAAGGCATTCAGGCCCATGCTCATATTGATTTAACCTGCCTAGCTGCCAATGGTGAAGGGAGAAATTAGACGCAGAGCAACAGACAGAGGAACAGTCGGCCGCTTGTAGAGGTTGACAAACATGCGTTTGTGATGCAGAGCGGGCCGTCCACGTGGGCTGCAGCCTGCGCAAGGCTAATTCTCCACACCATTCAGCGGCAATGTGCGAAGGTCATCCCAGGAAAACATGTGACACTCCATACATTGATTTCACTACTCAGAATTCTTCAGTGTGCAGACAAGAGCAGTGCGGGGAAACAATGTTGGCTTAGCATTAGAGGCCAGACAATCAATTCTCTTGGATCATTTTAGCACACTTTACTTACTGATCTCTGGAATCTTGTCAGCACAATGAGTGAATGCTACATACAGTACCAGTCAAAAGTTTCACACATACACCTGAATTTACATTTGTTTTCCAGAATCAGAAGAAAATTTTGTTTTAAAAATGGCTTTAATGATAAATGCATATAATAAAAATATAATAAATGTTGTAGGTGATGCCTTTGTATGAATTAACCTCCAAAACTAAAACTATCCTCATACAATCACAGATATATTGCTTCCTAAGCCTCATTATTTATAAACTACACACAGTGTAAATTAGTCTAGAAGAAGTTTGTACCTGCCAGCAGGTGTTACCCAAGGTAGAGATTAGTTAGTTAGTGTAGTTCATAAATAATTCTGAAATTTATATTAAATTTAAAAGGCTACAGCATTTTTATGTCACCTTTTGGTATTGGCTCAGCTTGCTTGGAGTAGCAGTAGCAGGTTTGCCTAATAAAAAACTAAATGAGACAATTTTTTGGCCAGCCAACCAGAACACAGCTCATTTACAGATATCAGTCTAAAGACACAGCAATAACAGTAGCCGGTTTAATTCTAATCATTAAAGTGTGATTAATAAGATGGTCATGCGTAAATAAATCATGACTGGTTTCGAAGAGTTAAACTACACACTGTCAGTGAGCCTCAATGAACAGAATAAATACAAGACAACTTGTAGGATATGGGCCCTTTAAGTAAGGTATACCCAAAGTTTTGACTCTAGGTACTGACTACATGAAAGGAAACGGAAAGAAATGGTAGTAAAACACAAAGAAGTTTCTACTGAAACCTTTAGGATCAGAATCAGAATCACTTCAAAGGCACTTGCATGCCTGAGTATTTCACTCTGTGACATTAGCTCTTGCAGCAATAGTCTATGTGCAATGCAAATAATAAACAAATACACAAATCAGTACATAGACATGAGTGCCAAAACACTATACAGTATACACGGTATGTATAGTAAATAGTAAAAGGTACAGAGTGTGTTTTCTTCAGGATCTGGTGTAATCAGAGGGACTGAGGCCCCTGACCTGAGTCTGTCGTGGTGTAACAGTTGAATGTTTTCGTGCATGCTGCTCGGTTCCTGTCAGCGTGTTTGTGAAAAGTGAAACTTCTGCATTTCATCCCACAAACCAGTGCAGCTCGTATGACCTCGAACATTCATTTCCCTCCTGTACTAAATGAGTAATTGGGCAGCATCGCAGGAAATAAACGACTGCACCAAGTCCATGGCACACACGAACACACTGTCCTGAAGATCCAAGGTCTTCCTCTGCTGATTCAGTCATGTTACACAAGACTCTGAGGCAGTTATCAACTCGTCACTGCTACCTAAAACTCCAGTAATGCTGCAGTAGCAGCAGCAGCAGCAGGCCATTTCAATGATAACCTCATAATTGTGCTAATGAAGCGTCTCTAGTGAGAGTGGCGGTCAAATGAGGATGTCTTTGTGCTTGTTTTCATAACACAGTCAATCTGAAGTCCTCTCCTCTACAGCAATGTTTCACCATCCACTTTCTATTCCTACATAAACACACCCTCCACTTCCTCCAGTGGGCAGCAGTGCAGATGAGGACATAAAACTCTTCTGGTGAATGAGCAATGATTAGTCATATCATATGTATAGTGTAGAAAGAAATTCATGCTGTTAAATGGCTGTTTGTATACACAATGTTTGTATATTTCTGGAAATAAGTATTCTATATTCTTTTTTTGAAATTGTAAAAGGCTGCACATTGCCTGATGTTATTTAATAAAGCCTATTTTTAAATCAATAATTACTCAACTGATCAGCTAACCAATCAGTAAGAGATTCAGTTGCCAACAACAAATGAAAAGTAGAAAATGCATATTTCAGTATAAGGACTTGAGTGACTACCAGAATGCATTGCCTTCCAAAACCTTTGGGACACCTGGCTTTTCAAAATCTTTTTAACACAGGTTCTTTAGCGATAACTAACCAGGTTTGTTGTGAGGAAGATAATATTACATGTAGGTCATCCTTACAAAATTGACCTAAATAACTGAGTGCCGTGAGCACCCAACAAGTTCTTTATTCCATTTGTCGTTTTAGCTGTAAATAACTTGGTCTGACAAGAATAGACAGATTGTTAAAAGAAAAGTTGCAAAAAACATAATAACCTACACATGAAGCTTCAAATCATACTGTGCTGTGGTGATAAGAATCTAGTTATTTAAACTGGAAAATGATTTAAATTTAATTAAATTCAATAGGTCATTAATGCTTGTATGCCCAAAGAAGTTGGTCTTGTGAAAACTGTGACCACCTCAGTAATATACTATATGCCATGCCTTACACATTTTATTCACTTGTGTACTCTTCAAACCAAGGAAGACACTTGAAGAACATGAAGCTAAACTCTGTGGGCACTTTATTAGGAACACCAGAACACAGGTATTTTGGTTCTTTAGTAAACACAATGGTTCTACATGGAACCTTATGGACTCAAAGAACAGTTTGTATGCTTTAAAAGTTTGTTGTGTGGTAAAATGGTTCTTCATATAAGACATCATAACACTTATAATGTCTTCAGCATGAATGTGTGGGGCTTTTGTGCTGCATGAACAGGAGGAAATATGTAAATGTGTTGGTTTTGTGGCACGACAAAAACAATCAATTCAAAATTAATTGTACCTTTACAGCATCATTTCTATACATGTGCTATATGAACTCTGGGGTGAGCATTTTTTTCCACATTGTACTGGTTGAAATGTAAACAAAGTCCCTCAGAGTGCCATTTGAGTTACTACCTAAAACCACAAATGAACTTAAAGTGTAAGCGAAAGGTGTTTTTTGGTGGGAAGGGGGGCTGTTTTGTCTTCCAGTGCCCTGCTTGTGCCTTTCTGTCAAAAATACAGTTTAAATATATGTTTCAGTCCAAAACTTTCTCTCAAAATGCACCAGTGTCCGTATAATCATTTACTGTGATGTCGCTTTTAGAGCCAGTAAATACTTCAGACGTCTGGTTCCCATCACCAGCACTGTGAACACTGTGAACCACTCTGAATGACTATGCTCACACCTTAATGGCTTAATGATGCAGTAAGGTTGGAATTCCCCTTTAAAAATGTACAGCATCAAGAAAATGTAATTTTCAAAACAAGGCAATGTGTCCCCGGGCTTTCATCATCTCACCTCTCCCCTTTGTTACACTGTTTATATTACTGCATGATCATTTGATGTTGTGAGACATAATTCTAACATTAAAAGACAACACTGAAAATGACAGGCGGCTGCTGGATGGTTCAACTGTAGAAGACCGTTAATGGGGCTGTTTAAAATAAGCATTTCCCATTGGCCTTCATTGTGTCTGTGTGCTCTCCACCCTCCTCTCACTCTACCTTACCGGCAGTAAGAGGCTGCTGTCTCCGCCTCGTCTCCCCCACAGTTTCCTAGTGTGGATGACAACACCGCGCGGGGGAGCAGAAAAACAGGATGCAGCCTGTGCTCTGGTGGCCGGTGGGCCGGCCCGCTGTGTGTCCAACCTGCAGCTCAGCAGCACTGTGCGTTGCTCAATATAGAGTGTGTCATCACAAACACGCTCATACATACATAGAGTCAGTACACACACAATGGAGGGAGTTCCTGGTGTGTTCGTACTGCTATTGTCAGCTCTCTATGAAGTTTCACCCTCCAAGGAGATGCTGTCCACACATGTGTGTGTGTGTGTGTGTGTGTGTGTGTGTGTGTGTGTGTATGCATTAATTTGGCCTGTAGCTCTTGATCACTGCTACAATTTGCATTTCAAACCACTCCAGTGAGGTCCAGTAAAGGCCACTGCTACATAATCAAATGAGATGAATATGGACATAATAGAGAGTGCCTGACCTCCAGCAACAGAACTCACAGTCAAATACAGTCATACAGCAAAATCTCACCAAACCATTAGTATAATTATTAGTATAATAAGTCAATAATTGATATGAATTCAAATTCACATTTTTGTTAATCTTACAGGTGACATTGAACTATGTGGTACAGCTGAATATGGAGGGTTCAGTACATAGACCTTACATACCGTGAAGCTCAGATACTGCTGTCTCTACTCCTCAGAATAGGATTGGGAGTCTCTACTACTCAAATACCAGATACCGTAATATAGGCCAGTTATAAATATTAATATATTAATATATTAATATAAATTATTACACTCTTACATAACAGTCCTGACTAATATTTACACCCACAACATTTACATAGAATATTGGAGTAACCGCAACAAAAATGCTACAATATGTGGAGAAATCTACTGTTCCAGGCTGTGAAGGCAGTGTCAGCAGTTTTCATGCCCTTTCCGAGGAGCTGAACTGTCAGCGGGCATGATTGATGTTCACCTCGAAGTGAGGTGGGCTTCATGTTTTCCAGCTTTTCAAAGCAAATGTTCCTTTCCACCTTAAATGCTACACTTCATACAGACATCAGAATGTAACCATGGCACCATTTAAGGTGGAACAAAAAATGCGTAAAACAAACTGGTGAACAGGAAGCCAGCTACAACTCCCACATCTTTAACAAGATCCTGATCCTAGAGTTGTTAGTTTGCTCTGCCTTGTTTCTGAAACCTTGGACTCGATCAAGCGGGTTACAGTTAATATTTTACAATGAAGAGACTGAAAAGAGTTACAACTTTATTAGCGTCACAACCTCAAATGAAAGCTGTAAGTAGCAGCCAAGCTGTGTGATTGTGTTCCTTTTTTGAAGGCAGATCAGCTTAAACTGAAAGTTTCACAGTGAATTAAAAACGTAACTGGTGAGATTAAAAGCAAGTAGCTGGTATAGGTAACGCTAGCTACTAGCAAACTTAAGTGACTAGCCTTAATATAGCTAAAATATCTAAATAATATATCTAAATAGTGTAAAGCTATAGCCTATTTTAGACAAAGGTTCATTTTATCTTTATCTTGCTTCATCACTATGTCTCACGGCAAACCAGCCAATCAGAGCAGAGCTCATTAAGTTCATTCTAAAGCAGCGCTTATTTATTCTAGCACAAAGTTAAAGGGTTTGTAAATGGCTGTGTAAAACCACATCTGGGTATTTCCACCCAGTCACATGGCTTCTATGTAGACATACGAGAATAATTTGAAATGCTGTATATATACATGCTATGTCACATAGAAGGATATTTGTCCAAAAAAAATATTCAAATTTTTTTTATATTCAAGTGTACATGAAGTGCGCCTGACTCTCTGGATTTCTGGTTACCTGCTTAGGTATTTAGGGTGTCTACTACTGTCGTTTATTATAATTCCAATTCATTTTAATTGACTTGCTTTCAGCTATTCAAAGAAACCTGCCAGGCTATTTGTCTCCAAAGTTCAGTCTTTGACGTTGGTCTGCTTTTCACAATCTCACCAACATCACTGGGTGTATAATCCCAAACACATCCAGTGATGTTAAGGTCTGGACTATGCAGTGGGAAGTCCATTATTCTGAGACCACCAGCAGTTTATTTGTTTTGTAACTAGCATTAATATTCGTCTTTTTTGTCTTTCTTGCTATTTTCCATGACAAATTATTGACAGCCGCACAAACTTTCATAGGGTTGCAAGAGTGAAGCAAGAGTGGAGTTAGATTTTCTCCTACTGTTTATCGGATGTTGACAGTTTTTGGTGGTCTACCCGGTCTTGTAAGTTTCATTTTCTCTGTAAAATATCTTGGAACTCCAGTTTTAGAATGAATGCTAATAAATCATTCAAATTAAATAGCCGGGCGTCCTATGGCACCCTATAATCTATGACTCAGTAATTGCCAACTATACAGTTATGTATATGTATACAGGCACATACATCCAACATTCTGATTAAAGGCTTCTCATGAAGCAAACGCTCACCTACATGCACCCAGTACTTACTCTAAAAGCTCGGACTGAGTTAGCGAAGTGGGGGTGTGATTGCGTCTCACGAGGTACACTGTGTGTGTTTGGAATTGTGTGTGAAAGAGAGAGAGGGGGAGAGAGAGGGAGAGAGGAAGAGAGCACACCAGGCTGCTGAATGGATTTGTGTCATATGCTTATGCTCCAGGGAGCCTGTTTGTACCCGGGCTTTATTTTTACCAGAAGTGCCAGGAGTTTGACGTGTCTGTAACAGATCTGTAATAGAGAGAGAGAGAGAGAGAGAGAGAGAGAGAGAATGAGAAAGAGTGAAAGAGAGGCAGAGAGAGTGAGAGAGAGGCAGAGAGAGTGATAGAGAGGCAGAGAGAGTGAAAGAAGTAGAGAGAATTAAAGAAAGACAGAGAGAGAGAAAGAGAGAGAATGAAAGGCAAGAAAGATGGAGAGAGAAAAGGAAAAACAGAGAGCAAGAGAGTGACTGAGAAAGTGAGAAAGATGGAGAGAGGCAGAGAGAGGGAAAGCAGTAGAGAAATTAAAGAAAGAAAGAAAGAAAGAAAGAATGAGAAAACGAGATAGATGAAGAGGGGCAGAGAAAGGGAAAGCGGTAGAGAAATTAAAGAATGAAAGAGAAAGAATGAGAAAGTGAGAAAGATGAAGAGAGACAGAGAGAGGGAAAGCGGTGGAGAAATTAAAGATAGAAAGAGAAAGAATGAGAAAGATGAAGAGAGACAGAGAGAGGGAAAGCAGTAGAGAAATTAAAGAAGGAAAGAGAAAGAATGAGAAAGCGAGAAAGATGGAGAGAGAAAAGGAGAAACAGACAATGAGACAGAAAGAGAGGTAGAGAGAAAGAAGGAGAGGGAGAGATGAGGAGGGAAAAGGAGAAACAGTCAGAGAGAGAGAAAGAGATGAAAAGAGAAAAGGAGAAACAGAGTGAGAGAGAGAGAGAAAGAGAGAGAGAGAGAGAGAGAGAGAGAGAGAGAGAGAGAGAAGGGGGTGGATGTTTTCTCTCCAGTCAGCTAATTGACTCACAGATGTCAGGAGGAGCAGAGGGGGGCACAGCACCCACCAACACGCCTTTCAACCCCGCCACACACACACACAACAAACGAGGGCAGGCAGCCCACCACAGCGCGTGTGCGTGTGAGAGAGCAGGCCGGTGTGTGTGCTGTTGGGGGAGGGGTGAGGGGTGAGGGGGGATGGGTGTCAAGAATGTGGGTTCTTTTGTGTGTTATTTGTGAGGCAAGAATGGATACGTAGACAGTCAGGTGCGGGAGACAGTAGCTCACGGCTCATGACCAGGAGACCACACTACAGCCTGAAGTAGCGGCTTCCGAAAGGGGCAGTTCAGTGAAAAATTTAAAGAATTTGGTTTTACCTCAAATATAGTTCATCAGCCAAGACGTGTTGACTGTTTGAAGTTTACTGCTTGAGTTTAGCACTGGTGCTACAAGGCCAATGCACCTACCCAGTAAGTAACTAACCAGTGAAGCTACAGCTGCCAACTAGAAATCTGTAAACTCCCTAAATAAATTTAACCGTCACCTCAAACCCCTTCAAGTTATCAGGTAAATTCAATGAGACATTCTTATGTGGTTTCTGACACTATTATTTATAATAAACACATACAGAGCACTGCTAACAGAGTGACAGAAACTCATATGCAAGGCTGTTTAAGATGATTGAACAGTTCAGTGGTGACTTTTAATCACACAGTTTGCACAATGCTAATGAGTGGCTATCAGCTTGCATTCCTTGTTAGCTACATTAGCCAGAGACAACAGACATGTATTGGTTGATCAACCAAGGGATGCCACTTTTGGTTAACCATCATGCAAACGTGTGTGTTTTTTTTTCTTCTTTTTTCAGATTTAATGCTCACATATGGTCTTTATTCGGTTCTCTCTTTCAGGGAGGTTCTTGTTGGACTGGCTGACTTAATGGTTCTGCTCAATTTGTTTCTGCGGTGCTTCTCGCTTCCCTCACTCACCCTGAAGCCTCGAGTATCCTCAGGCCAATGCTGTGGAATATGCCTCAGTCTCAGTGCTAATTATTCAAGCGCAGCCACCTCATTATTAACTGGGCTGAGATAATAAAAGATTCATGTGCTATTCGTAGCGCCACTGTGAACACAGCCCCTCTCTCACCCAACTCTTCCAATCTCCGACAGATTACCACAGAGTCTGCCTTCGACCAGGAACAAATGAACGAAAGAAGCCCTCGCAAACAAAACAAGCAGGTAGTGCAAGATACAATGACCCCTTAAATCCACTGATGGGACAGTGAGGTGAAGTATTCCTGTCCTTGTTGGAACAAAACTTCTAGCTTCTAGTCTTCCATCTTTGGTCTAGTGAAGTTAAGCTAATCTTAAGGGAAGCCAGCAGTACTACTGTTCTCAAATGTCATCACTCACAGTGCCTGGGGTAAAACATTAACAATACACTCCACGGCAACCCATATGCAAATATACCCTGCATATACCCTACCCTGCAAATATACCCCAGCTCAAAAACTGTGCCATGGGATTCCTTAGAAAACATGTAATTCAAACAAAAGAGCAGATCCTCATGTTTTCACTGGTTGAGGAGATTATGTCTAATTTCACTGGGAGGCATTAGCAAATTTGGTTTCACTTGACTGACTGTAATGTTGGAGTTTTCTGGTAAGTTTTTCAGCCAGTCTAGTAGATTCTAGTCTAAGAAGCTTATACCTGAAAGTCATAGGGTTTTCATATTACTTTCATCACTAAAACCTATTCAGTAAGCAAGCTTACTGCTAACATCTTTAAAAGCATTAAATGCTTTCGATATCTGCTTCCTTTCATCACCAATCTCAACACTTCTGACTCTAGACAGAACATAGATAGTTTCCATCTTAAAGGTTAAAACATGCAGGGAGTCTGAAAGAAAAAGATCTTTGGAATTACGTTTTAAGTGCTTGGTCAACTTGGTCTGGTCTGTTATTACAAAACACTCATGCCAAGCATCACACTCTGTTTTCTCTCTGGTGGCCGGATGTTCAGGAGTTTGGTACTCAGAGAAGCTGCGTCTGTGTGAGGTGAGGACTTCAATGCCTCATGCAGTATTTTGAGACAGTTAGGGATAAAGGCCAATCTTTTGTGACATTGGGGGGAGGGGTATTGATCTGCTAGCTCCAGCCCTGCAGTCACTGAGAGGGGGTGATTGATAGCCTTGTCTCAGAAATCCATAAATAAAGGGGACCTGGATCTCGTTGGCGCGGAGAGCAGGGGAACACGGTGCTCAGTGTGATAGTGCAGTATGATTTAGAAAGTGAGAAGGTGGGGGTATTACACCATGAGTGAAAGTCAACACAGTGAGACGAGGAGCTGAGCGAGAAGTTGTTCAAATAATCTGTACGAAAGTGACTTTACTACAACCGGACACTTCCTGTAGTTAAGACTGTGTTTGAGGAACATATCCACTATAGTAAACGGTTGATTCAGTACTTCTGGTACAGCTCATGGTCAATTTAAAATAGTTTGGCAAAAAGTGGAATTTCTTAACGACTGTATGAAATGATGTACCGGAGCTGCGAGGCTAATGTAATAAATCATAGTAGCCCAATCATCAGTCCTGTTCACATGATTTCTAGTACTATGTGACACTGTGTTCTAGGCCATATGGAGAAAAGTATTTTGCAAAGCTATGAGGGCAATTTCACGAATGGGTGCACCAGTGATATCCAACTGATCACATCTACATTTATGTAAAAAAAAAAAAAGATAAAAGAGATTTTAAACATTGCTAAAGTGTCCTTCATACCAACTTACATTTCAGATATATATTATGGTGCTGGCATAGAAAACCATGTCAGTGTGCCATCACAGAACAGCACACACAACACATGCATATCTTAGTCTGAAGCACAGCAACTTATTTAGAAGTTAAAGCCTGTCCTGCTGCAGCCTCAATGCATCCCAAGAGCCTCTGCACGAGCCAGTGAGCAATCATTATCAAATTAATAAAAATTTATTGACAGTAATGTGTCCCAGTCCCCCATCACTGCATTTTATAATCATTAAAAACTCCATTTAACATCTCATGCTCGAAACATGCTTTTTCATGAGTCATCCATTATAGGTTATGAAATTTTTATTTGTGTCCCTCGACATTCACTCACTGGGGCACATTCGCCCAGCTGGAATATCAGGAATATTCCACAAGTCCACATGTTTAACAGGAAGTCCATCATCTGAATTTTCAGAAGATCATGGGAAGATAAGTACTCTGTCTGGATTTTCTGTGAAACTATTATTTAAAAAGTAATTAACTGACCTTAAGTGACCTTTACATCCTCATGTCATTAGCATGGATGTTAGTTTGTAACAACATTTTTTGGATTTGCTAATTCTATCCTACAAACCTCATTACTTTTAACCCAGTTATCCATTTAGGCCATTGTCAGCAAAGAAACCTTGTAAAATAGAATGCCAACTTTTCCCAGGAGGTAATGTTTACTTAAAACTAAATAAAGATTCGGACATTCACCAGCGTTTTCTGATTTGGGTAAGAACAGAATCTACGCACACACAAGACTTTTTCTTAGGACCTTCTTTAAGACAAAACTTGGGAAGATATTGGTAAGTAAGGCCAAACGTTCTTGGAATGGGTCAACACAAATTTGAGTATTTTCTTTGATTCAGTGTTGAACTGCTTTAAATACGAATTAGAAAGATAGATAGATCCAATAGTAAAAAAGAATATATACAAGAAGGTAGGTTGTGCAGTAATAAATTAGGTAATGTGTAAGAGAAAAACGGGTATCAGTAGATATATGACAGTACTGTTAAATAGTGTTAAATAGTGTCCAGGAGTGCAAATGTACAGGATGTACATCAAAGTGTCAATAGTGTCTATGAGTGCTGACATAAGATGTCCAGTAAAGTGTCATTATAACAATACAATTAAATACTAATTAAATAGTAACATTAAATACAAATCATAACAATTTAACAATTCATTTTTATTTTTAAAGGTCACAAGGGTTAAATGGCAGCACAATTATGGAATCAACCAAAAACAGAAGAAGCATCCATCCTGAAACCTATACTTTGACACTACTTGTGTCCACTTTTATAAGTGCTAGTTTAGCCAAGCAGTTTGCACAAAGCAAAACAAAAACAGGAGGCTAGCTCTTATACTTCCGAAGCCTCACAGTTCTGGTAACACGTTTAAGTAACAAGTATCTGATTGAGTGTCTGAGTGACTAGATTTGATGATTTTTCTTGCTACTCCTCAGGAAAGCTCCCATTAGTATGATACAGGCTGGAGTGAAACTTTCCCACTAGTTGACTTCCAATATGTCATCATCAGTGGTGTCACAGTATTTAGGACCTGATGGGGAAACCAGTGATGATGAAGGAAGGTTTCCTGCTCCTCACTTTAAAAAGGAAAGAGGAACTAAAACTAAAAGATTATGACAGTGATTGCTCTCCAAAGTTGAGAAGCAATGGCCTCCGTCTCTCTCCACCGAGAAATCCCCATGTGAAGCTCGAAAATTCTTCTCCTCCCACTCAGCCCCCCCTCGGCCTTCACTCAAACATCCAGCAGCCTCCACTTCCCTATCACTGGGTCTTCGCTTCGCTAAGAGGAAGCCTTCAGTGTATTTATAGAAACTCTCATTTGCCTGAACAATAACACCAACCCCCACCCTGACAAAAAAGAGTAGCGTGTAGGTCAGACTTTCGTTTCACTGCCGTGACAACAAGAAGGCCCAGTTGAATGTACTTGCCTGAGCTGAGAGTTACAGTATTACATGGTAAAGTTTATTGTGTGGTTTTGTCAGCTAACGTGGAACAGGGTGATTTCTGCGTGACCTTCATTTGGGGAAAACAGCCAGTAAACAGAGACTCACACTGAATCCACTGAGCGTGTTTCAGACAGTTTCAGGCAAAAGCAGTGTGATAAGATATTATCTGGGTTTCAGCTTCTGACCATATGTATAGCTTCTTCTAAAACAGGGTCACACCCGGCTCAAGGCACAGTTCACAAACATGCCTCTTATGACTTCTCACCAACAGATGATATTCCATAACACTCCTCAGACTCGTTCGCACCCTACACCTCAGCTAAGTGTTAGCAGCACGGTGACCCCTGACTAAGTGTGGATGAATATGGGATTGGTTTACAGTGAGGGTCATGAGCGTCCAGCAGGCTTCCTGTTTAATCTGCCCGCACTGTAAACACAGGCCGAGCCTTATACCGAGCCCCAACTACGAAAAAACACAAGGCTTTGCACGAGCGGCCTGATTCACATGGGCTGCGCAGCTGTGCCCGCCGTCTGCAGCGTAAGAGGGTAAAGATCATGCAAAATTGGTGCACATGCTGCAGATGAAACACATTGGTTTGACAGAACAAAAACAAGAGGAGCAGGTGTTGAAACATCAAACTTGTGGTGTAGAAACGCGTGTGGATGTCTGTTTATTTGACACCGTGACATGTGCAGCATAGATTTACAGCAGAACACGAGGAAAACAACATACTGGACTAACAAGAGAAAGTGTTTATCCCTGCCAGCTGTATCTATAGACTAATAGCTGCACTGCATAGGCTGTATATTCACTCTGCTGTTAAGAGACATACAGTATACAAGCTTTCTCTGTCAACAAACCCAAAAGGCCAATGAGCAAAGTCATTTCAGATCATCTGCAGCCTAAGCTTGTCACTTTATCTCATGTCCTTCGTGGAAAAGAGCTTATGCAAGTGTGCTAAGGTTACAGTCAAGGCAAGTTAAGTGTAAGTCTGAAAAGAAATCATTTGGATTGGTGAGTTTTAT
Organism: Megaleporinus macrocephalus; assembly: GCA_021613375.1. Lineage (NCBI taxonomy): Eukaryota > Metazoa > Chordata > Actinopteri > Characiformes > Anostomidae > Megaleporinus > Megaleporinus macrocephalus. Next base: position 29,177,622 of record CM038705.1, read on the forward strand.
AGTTCTGTATGCAGTAAAGAGGGCCTGTGGGCTTCATCTCCGGAAAAGAACACCAAAGAACAACAAAAGGCTTCATCAGGCTGCATGTGTGTGAAGTTTCGGCCTGATCATGAGGCGGGGAGTGAAACCTCGCTGACACTCAGCAGGTGTGCTGCTGTTTCAGTGAAGGACCAGAACACTCTGTTCCCACAATTATGAAAACGTTCACTGAATATCTACGATACATGACAAGTATAGTGGATCCTGGGTGCCTGTTCACATCCCTGCACTGAAACTAAATTGTAAAAATGTATTGAATATTTCTATTATTTTTCAAGACAAACTTTCTTTTTTTTAGATTTCACAAAATATTATTACTTGTATGTATTTTATTTTTTTTATTTTTTATTTTTTTAGTAAAATATGTATGTTTGCAGAAAGTTGTATTATTTCGGGCTAAAAATAATCTGCCAGTTTGGGTAAGACAATATTCAAGTCCAAAAATACACTGTTAAAAACAAAGATTCCAGAAAAGTTTCTTTATGCAATGCGGGAAAAACACCACTTTTGGTTCCCTAAAGAACATTTGATGGTTCACCAGTGGATGGTACTTCAGAGAACCACTTTGTAAATGAGATGTTATAAATAACTGGTTGGTTAAATAATTGTATAATATCTTTACAACACTACTCAATAACAGAAGTATGAGATATTTACTAGAGTTAAGACGTTAAAATGTTATGTTGTTTAGTAATATTGTTTAAAATGCATGCATCCAAAAAATAAGCTTAAAGCATAGTTTGAAAATATTTTATTTTCACTGAGGTAACAATATCAGAGCTTTTTCATTTGAATGAAAATGTGTGCCATAATTCAACATGTTTTCAGTGTCTACATTAAGAAAACAAAATCTATGACAGTTCAGGGGAAAGTTCCCAGAGTTTGAAACTAATGGACGTTTTCAGTGAATGGTGGTGTTGGCGGGTGGGGGTGGAGGTTAGGTGGCAGTATGAACTCGTTTACACCAGTAAATGTTTGCACTTAACAGAAAGGGAAGAGTTGTGGAGAGAAGGAGGGAGGAGGGGTGGAGTTACCAAGGTGGTTTCCAGTCCTTGGCAGAACTGCCTTGCTCCCTCGCTCCTCAAACAAATCCCACAGAGGAAGATTTCAGAGAAAATGGGTCATACAGGATAACCACAATGGCGGATTCCCTTTTCAGCCTGTATAGAAAATTAATAATAATTTTGAAGGAACTGACTTGTTCAAACAAATAAATCCAATCCTAATTGTTTTGCAAGTTTCCAAACATGTAGTGAGGTTCAAGCCAACTAAAGGATCAGACTGCCCCAAACCAATGTGACCCTGCTGCCTCTCCTTTTCTTTCCGTGCTCCTCCTGTTTGCTAAAGGCCAGCTGGGTAGAGTGCATGCCAAAGGCATGCCTGCATTCCAAACACAGAAAGGAACACAAACACGGCCCATTACTCCTAGCTCTACCATAAACACGGGCGCAGAGGCTGACAGCATTCCAGCGCTCTCCTGCTGAGCCATCCCGCTTCACAATAACACACCAGAGCGGGACACAACAGAGAGCGGGTGAGCGGGCGAACGGGCGAGGGGTCATGCAGGAGGTAAATAAACGGAGTAGGTGGACACACCGGAGTAATGAGCTCACTAAGTGGGGGATGGGAGAAGGGAAGTGTTGCTCTGGTGGATCAAACCAATCAGTCAAAACACTTTCATGGCTGGTGGGTGACAGAGGTGGTTTTGAGAGCACATCTGTAGATCGGGGGCAATTAAAGGCCTTACAGGTTTACGAAAAGATCATGCTCATAATCCAGTCCTCCACACTAGGCCTGCATCAGGACAATGCCTCTGTGAGCAGGGAAGGTCAAAGAAAAGATCGTCTTATAAATGTTACCACTGTCACGAGTCAGCATAGTAATTTTAATAATCATAAAGAAACTCCGTGTGCACGTAATTATTAGAAGTAATCAAGTTTATATAAAGTTTTCATATTACCAAGTAGAAATGAGTTTCACGTACACTCAGAGAGAGAGAGAAAAGGAGCAGAGAAAGATATATACATAGAGGGAGAAAGAAAGAAAGAAAGAAGAGGAATAGAGGAACAAAGGAGAAAGAAACAAAGAGAGAATTAAAAACGTAAAGAAAACAGAGAGTGACTAGAGAGAAAGACCTAACAAAAAAGAAGATGACTGAGACAGGGAAAGAAGAGTGAGAGAAATAGATAGAATGAGGAATAAGAGAGAACAAAGACATTGAGAGGGCATAGAGAGAGAAGAAGAGAAAAAAGCAACAACAGCAATATCAACAACAACAATAAGGCAAAGAGAAAGAGAGAGAGAGAGAGAGAGAGAGACCATCCTTGGCTGCTGTGTGGAGCGGCTCTTGATGGCAGTTGGCCGGCCCCTCCTCCACCCTCTGGTATCTTTGTTAATCAGGTGTGGGGGAGGAAAGCGCCCTGGAAAAGAGCAAGCGCTGCTCTGCCCAACTGCACATAAAGAAAGGGTTAAAGGAGAGCCTACGGCAGAGCAGACAGATACAGCACAAGCACATGCGCTGTCTCAGGCACTAAAACACTGGAGGCTACAATAGCAGGGTGTGGAAGATGTGCCTGTTTGATTAGACAATCATATGGTGAAATTATTTATACCAATACTCACTGGGCCTGTTCTCCCTTATATACACGCCTATATCCCTTTAGGGGAATCAAATGGTAAGCAAATGAAGCTTTCTTGTGGACTATGCCTTGTAGTTCTACTCTAAACCACTCAATGCTTGAGCTGGCAGTCCTGTACGAGGAGTCTTGGGGTGATAATGGTTAGAACTCAACACAGATCTAATTAAGACACAGTAAAGTATGTGACTGTGTGGACATTTGTACATGACTGCTGGGTTCAGTGGAGCTGTGTGACCACATTTCTAAAAGTTGTTGTGCAAAGCTGTCGTGCTTTAGCTTGCCTCAGCATGGTTTGAATAAGCGCTAGGGGTTAGCCTGATCTGTTTGATAATAAACCAGTGACTTCTGTTCGAGAATACACCACATGATAAGATGAGATAACATATGTTGACTATGTTAGAACATGATTCGACACCGGCAGGCCTGCTGTATGGCATGGTTTTAACCGAGGGCCAAACAGACTATCATGCAAATTAGGACACAAGCCTGCAGAATACAGATGCTAATTTGACGTAATGCACTATGGAGGTGTGCAGCACTCCTTTAACCAGTGCTGAGCTTTGCGTAAACACTAACCCATCAAGCCCACACAGAGGATGTTGATTCCTTGCAGTCCCAAACAGACGGGCCGAACAGCTTGCTAAATACTGCTGTGATGGGGGCTGATTCACTGTATTGTACCAACACACTCAAGAGCACCGGTGGGAAAGTTTATTTAGTAGTGTGTGTAGGCTAAATGAGTGTTTGTAAATCCACTTTGTTTTATGATTTACTGTCAAGGTTGGAGCACGAATTTCGGAGTTGCTGCTAAACTGCACGTGCAGCCGCTGCCTACACAGTTAGTCCTACCACTGCAGCCGGTGGCCCAGAATAGCACCAGCACTCCACCCCCCTACTCCCCCATCCCTTCCCCACATCACACACTGCACAGCACAGCAGTGGGTCACATGGACTTCCACTGAGCTGCCAAATTTCTCTCTCTCTATCTGTCTCTTTCTCAAACACACACAAATGCATGCAGCCATACCTGCTTAATGAAAAACAAAAAACAGAAACACAACCTGCCAAATATAGAGACTCCATAATGTAGACTGTCCCTCAGTGATAATCCTACAGTTCAGCAGTCTATCTATCTATCTATCTATCTATCTATCTATCTATCTATCTATCTATCTATCTATCTATCTATCTATCTATCTCTCTATCTATCTATCTATCTATCTATCTATCTATGTGTCTGTATTTCTCTATCTATCTATCTATCTATCTATCTATCTGTGTGACTGTATCTATCTATCTATCTATCTATCTATCTATCTATCTATCTATCTATCTATCTATCTATCTATCTATCTATCTATCTATCTATTTTCCTGTCCGTTTATCTATCTATCTATCTATCTATCTATCTATCTATCTATCTATCTATCTATCTATTTTCCTGTCCGTTTGTCTATCTATCTATCTATCTATCTATCTATCTATCTATCTATCTATCTATCTATTTTCCTGTCCGTTTGTCTATCTATCTATCTATCTATCTATCTATCTATCTATTTTCCTGTCCGTTTGTCTATCTATCTATCTATCTATCTATCTATCTATCTATCTATCTATCTATCTATCTATCTATTTTCCTGTCCGTTTGTCTGTCTATCTATCTATCTATCTATCTATCTATCTATCTATCTATCTATCTATCTATCTATCTATCTATTTTCCTGTCCGTTTGTCTATCTATCTATCTATCTATCTATCTATCTATCTATCTATCTATCTATCTATCTATCTATCTATCTATCTATCTATTTTCCTGTCCGTTTGTCTGTCTATCTATCTATCTATCTATCTATCTATCTCCCACTGTTCTCCAGTATTCTCGGCACACAAACACTACCCAGAGCCAATCATAATCCGCACTGGTGAACTGTGGCCCCGCCTCCTCCCCCTCCCCCGACTCGGAGCGTTGTCGTGTATAAAGCCCTGTACACTGATCCGCTCCACACTCGTTCACTCACACGGTGGTTTACGGCGGCGCGGATCCAGCATGCAGCTCATCTTTCTGGAATATAAACTGTAATCTCGCCGAGGCTCGTCGCTGCACTGCTTAAATAAACCTGCTTCTGTCCTGCTGCGGGGAAGTTGTCGAGTTTGGAGAGCCTCGGGACTCAGGGTGAGTAGGACTGTGGCTGTGAATTGCTGTGAGGCTCTGAGCTGCTGACTCCATTGTTCCTCTCACTGCTACTTTCTTATCGTTACCCGCTATCATAACACGAGCGGCGGGTATGTGGGCATTTTTGGTGGTGGAGCGTTTTAATTCGCGCCTCTGCGCTCAAGTCTGCTAACTCCGTTGTTCCCTTTGTTGCCTCGACCCTTATGGGCACAGACCATGCCTACAGCAGAGACCCTCCGAGTAATAAGACTCGGTTTTCTACTTAATCAGTGCCACTGCGAGAGGTTTGGATTTGCATCACTGATATTTGGAGAGATGGCTGTCATGGGTGGCCAGCTGGATAAGGAGAAAGAGCAAAAGGGAGAAAGACACATTGACTAACCCGCTGTTGTAGAAGTCAGTCAGTTCTTACTGAGGAGGAACCTTGCAGATCTTTGTGTTGCCACAAGCAGGCGTCTCAGAGGATTGAGTTTGTTTAACCGCAGCCCTGACTGTTAAGGCAACTGAGCAATAGCCGTCTGTCCAAACTGTAGTCTTGGATCATCCATGTTTAGAAGCCTAGCACAAGTGCTGTCAACTCTTTAACTGTGTTTGCTGGTTTATGTCTAGATGCTACCTGCTGTAGTCTGCTTGTGGTTAGTGGATTGTTTTTGTTCTGCTTGTACATTCATGGTCCCTTTTTTTTGAGTACTTTTGGTTGCTCATTCAATTGCTGGTCTGGGATGCAGATGTGGTGGCAGTGAAACACCATCTACTTTTCACTTTTTTGCCCATTTTTTTTTCTGATTCCAGTTCAGAAATCATCTAATCATCTGCTATCTTCCCTTTTTTAAATACAGGGAGAAGCCATGGCAGAGCACATGATGATGCCCATGAGCCACGGCCAGGCTAACGGCGGCCTCCACGGGTACAGGATGGGCATGAACGGCCAGCAACATGCACCCCAGCCTGGCCTTAGAGCCATGCCCAATGGACAGATGATGCACTATGGGCCTCAGGGAGCCATGGAAGCCAGCATGAGGCAACGGCCAAGCATGGTAGGTCCCATGAATGGGCAGATGAACGGAGCACCCATGGGTCACCACCAAATGCAGTCAGCCAGCATGATGTATGGCAGCCAGGGCCAGCAACAGCAACAACAACAGCAGCAGCAACATCAGCATCAGCATCCGCATCATCACCACATGCACCAGCAGCAGCAGCAGCAGCAGCAGCAGCAGGGACAGCACCAGCATCCAGGCCAGCAACAGCAGCAGTACATGGCTGGAGGCCTGACCTCTCAGCAGCTGATGGCCAGCATGCACCTGCAGAAACTCAACACCCAGTACCATGGACACCCACTCGGGGGCATGAACGGGAACCATATGGGGAATGGAGCGCAGTTCCGCATGGGTCCCGCTCAGCTGGCCAACATGCACATGGGTGGCCCGGCACTTGGCCTCAACGGCATGGACACAGACATGATCGACGAGGACTTTCTCACGTCGTTGGCCATGGAGTTAGGGCTGGACAGAGTGCAGGAGCTCCCGGAGCTGTTCCTGGGACAGAACGAGTTTGATTTTATACCAGACTTTGTCAGCAAACAGCAGCCCAGCACTGTCAGTTGCTGAGACATGGACAGCTTGACACACTGAAGGGGTGGACATGTTCACAAGGGGAGGTGATTACCCTGTTCTTTAGTCTTGGAGAGCAGAGAAGAACAGCCAGATGTATCTCTGGTTCACTGCTGAAAAGAGTGGTGGAGCTCCAGCCAGAGTTGTGTGTCTGTATGAGGATGGAGTACTAAAGAATGCTCCTAGCCCCTCCAGACATGAATGTAATACCATTGCAGAACTATGAGCTTGGTGCAATGTGAAGCACTCGAGCAGTTTTACATTCACATGCAACTTAATGATGTTCTCTCAAATACAAATGTAGATCGCAGAAACAATGTAAAAGCCTTGGTGGGAAAGATGTGTTGGAGTGCTCGTAGTGGGAGTGGATTTATCAAATTTGTAACACTGAGGGTTTGGTCTTTAGCTTGGGAAGTGTCCATTTGTAATGGATTTGTCAATAACGGTATGCCTAGATCCTTCAGCTCTGTGCTGGCCTACATAAACCAAGCAAACTCATTTAGATATCTTCTAGTATCTACTGTGGAATATGCCATCACAGCTGTTCTATTTGAGCTGTAAAACTGCCTTAAATCACACAGCTTTTATTTATTTGTTTCTATTTGTCACCCTTTCGGGGTTAAGGAGGGTTCATGTGACAAATCTTTTGTTAATAAAGATGGCCGGGTTTTAACTGTGGCCTGATTTAACGTTCATCTCTGAATTTACTGGACCAACAGAGAATGCTGCTGAAATCAACAAATGGGTCACGGGTTACCATATTGCATCATTTTTGGTAGAGACCTTCAACAGTGATCTTATCATATCGTTCTCACCCATTGGCTTTTTTCCCCCCACTTTTTTTTAAGACCAGACAAGATTTTGAAAAAGCTATAAACAACAAGAGTGAAAACAGCTCTGTCATTCTGGTAGGTGGTTACAGGTCAACACCAGCAGAGTGGCAGCCACTCCAATGTCCACTGATCCTCTTCCATGCTGGCCTCGTTCTAAAATCATAAACCTGAAGGGGTGGCCTTGTCCACTTGCTGTGGTACGCAGTTCTTCATTCAGCGGTGTTTACTCTGTGCCCAAATAGGTCTCTGCAAATGTAATACCTTTTTAACTGTTAAACAAATTGTGAGCGTGTTTGTTGGGAGGGGGTGGGATCAGTGGAAACAGTCCAGGTTAATCTGTGCTTACCTTGACAACACAGGCTCTTCAAGCCTGCAGTGTTTTGCTCCTGAGAACAGCAAGCGTGGGCTCCATTTATGGACTCGGCTTGCTTGGACTTTTGAAGGTTGTGTGTGGTGTGGGGGGTGCAATGACAAGCCGTTAACGCTTCATTGTCATTTCCTGTTTATCAGAGGCAGGAGGAAGGGCAGGGGGGACAGCAGGACAGAAGTAATGTAGATGGCTACCAAGAACATGGCTTCTTGAAGAAGAAGAACATGGTGCCTCTGAAAACTTCTGTTTGTATTTGCTCTGCCCTGGACCTGTAGGTCATCAGGGTCAGCCACTCTAAGCTGTGCTTGAAGACTGAACTTGTAGTCCTGTCATGCCGCACATGTACATATATAGTAATTTTACCAATGTATACTTTACTTTCCTGTCTTGACAATTGTTCTTTCCGCTTTGATGGCTAATGGAAGTTGAGCTGACCCTCTTGGCTGCCCAGATGTCAGGGTGGACGCAAGCGTTCCTCTCCTTGTCTCTCGCTTCTGTTTGAAGAAAATGTATTTATTTTAAGCAATAATAAACTATTTTATTTATGGAGCAAAATCCTATGAGTAATGTGTTTTATTTTTGTATTTTAGGATTAATAAAGCTCTGGTCAGTCACTTAAACCCATGAGGTTGAATGAATTGTTGTTGACAGTAGATGCTTTCCTTAATTATGCTCCTGAGTTCTTCAGCAGCCTGTCGAAGAGAAGAGCAGGGGGTTTTCTACACAAAGCTGCATCACCAATTTCAGAGCCCTCTGGGGAATTCAGCTGGCTTTCTTTTTGCCGAGCTCTGCAGTTTAAAAGTCGCAGATAGCAGTCACGCAGATTGTGGGTGTGTGTGTGTGTGTGTGGTGAAACGTGCAGCAAGGGTGTGTGAGATGACTAGGCTGGGCTGGGCCGGGCTTGGCTTGGCTTTGTAACGGCTCTTGTGTTTCTACTCCGTTCTAAGATGACCCCCCCCTTCCCCCACAAAAACACAAATTGTCTGGTAGATAGGAAATGGGCGTGAACAATTACTACACTTGGTGCCAGTCTTGGCACAGCGCAATGCTCAGATAATGCAGCATAAACAACTATGAATGCAGAACGCAGTGGCTATAATCATCGCCTATCATGGTCCATGCCTCAGAGATGTTATCTTTGTCTGACTAACTGAAAGGGTCCTGTTGCGATCACTCCTTTTGAATGCCGTTTTTCCACACAGGAGCCAGACTAGACATACGCTAAGCAGGGTGTGACAGGAGTTATTTACACTTAACCAGTGTCTGTTTTTCTCCTTCTCTCTAAGGCCACCCACAACAACCACTACACACATGCACAGCTCTTCCTGTGTGTGCTTTCTGTATTCTCAGTCTAAGTCAACAAGCTTAAACCCACCACAGTCGGAGAATGAGCCTATGATAGGCTTACAGAACAGTGAGAAAATTCTCCCTAGCCAAACAGTGAAAAAGTGAAATTACAAATGACTTAATGGCATCGAGAAGGGCTCTTCTCTGTACACTGGGGGTTTCTTCATGGGGTTTACCCAGGAGTTTCGGCAGATCCCAGAGAGACCACCCCTTAAAGGCCACTGTAGCTTTACAGGCAGACAGCAGTCACTTCCTCTCGCTGCGCTCGATTTCCAGGCAGTATAGCTGCTGCTTGTGGCAACGCACTAGATGTGATCTGCGTCTGGTAAGTGAGGTCAGCCGGCTTTCCCATTCGCCCACTCTTCTCTGCGAATAAAGGAAGACTGACCACTACCGTTACACGAACACAAAATATCCAGCCATTTACGACAATGTGATGTTGGATCCCCCTCATAAAGTCTTATATAGAAACTGATTTAAACCACGACTGAGTGAAAGTGGAAATTCTCACCACTGTGCAAAACTCACCTTTCATTCATCGATTTATTGATACCAAAGAATTCAATTTATTTGAAGTCTTAGCAGTCATTAAACACAAGTTGTTCATTTTTCAGCATACGAAAAAAAAAAAAATTTTAACAAGAAAATACCAACAAATTATAGTATTTTTATACAGTATGTTTACTGTAGCTAGTATTTTCCTTGTTACAGCTTCTGTTTAGCAGAGAAATCAGCTGGTATTTCCACAAAGTTTCCACAATTTTAATCGCAAACATAGTGTGTGATGTTTAGGTCTGGGCTCGGGGGCGGTGAGTTCATTGTTCTGAGAACACCAGCTGGTTCTTTGTTTGATTTCTGCACTTCTTATGTCTTTAGTCAGAAACATCTTCCTGACAGCCACACATTGGTAGCTTTATCTTTACACAGTGAAAGGATGGACAGAAACATCTAAAGTAAACTGCTTATCTGAGGGTGGCAGTTTTGGTCGACTACCAGGTGTGGCACGGTTGGGAGTCTCATCTTATCTATATCTTTTAATAACGTCTATGGTTGTTCTCATGAAGAATTCCACTTAATGATGCTTAGTCTGGAATGAATTGAAGTGTGGCCGCTGTACTGTGCTACATAACTGCTTGAGTTAAAGTACAAAAATGCATGTTTTAAAATGTACCAACCCTTTTCTGAAAAACACTGAGACAGCAGGCAAAATGCAACCTCTATTTGAGACAAGATGACCTACGACCTCTATTTGAGACGAGATGTGATGTAATGTTTTACATCAAATTCATTGTTTTCTTTCTTCTAAATATGGGTTCATTTTGAAATTGATGCCTGCAAAACATTGCTAAAAAGGTAGGCCAGGAACGATTTAAGACTTGGAAGACTGTGAGATGTTCAAAAAACTCTTAAACAGGTGATGCAATTATGCTCGGATATAAAAGAAACATCCAGGAAAGGCCTAATCCTTTATGAGTGGGGACGCGTCGCGGCTCGCAGCTTTACCAAAACTGCATCCGTGAAAAGATCCAACAGTTAAAAAATGATTTTACTCAGATAGGGATTGCAGGGATTTCAGGTATTTCACCCTCTGTTGTGCATAATATCATCAAATGATTGAAGTAATCTGGATAAATCCCTGAGTGTGAAGAGAAAAGCAGGCAGAAAACTACAAATGAATACCCAGAACCTTCAGCCTCTGAGATAGCAATGTATTACACTCCGGCAAATTTTATTGATGAATATCATCACACATATTTATATATATATATATATCATCTTCTGGAACATACTACAGCCATCACATAAAAGAACTGTTTTTATTAGTGCTCTCTGTTTGTTATTAACATCTCGCACACTGAGATAATTTCAACAAGTGAGTCTTTGCATTCTTTAGACATCTGGGTTGTCTACCCCAGACCCCTATGTAACAGTCACAGAGATGAATGTGACAAGCCTACACTATATAACAAATCCAGTACGCATCACTGTAACAATTGTAGCCTAAAAATTACTAAATGCACTGATATGTACTCAGATACAAGAGATTCGTTTCACTTGAAGAGCTTCACACTCACATATTGGATAAGGATTTGCTGCTAATGCATGTTTAGGCATGGACAGGATACATGCATCAACATGCTCAACCTTTTGGGTGTGAAAAATGTGTTCAACACTGGGAAATGACTGTGACTTCTGTGCCCCTCTCTCCATTCATGTGTAGATTTGAGAAATTGATTTAGAGTGATCCGCACTTCCTGATCTTTTTGCCTGAAAGCAGCGCTACATCTTCAGTCATACGGATCACTGGGCCGCTGAATGACTGACGTACACGCTCAGGTCCTGCTGCTGGCAAAAAATCCCTGCCATCAGGAAGCGTATGTTCTGGTTGCTGTTTCAAATGAACAGGAACAGTTACGTGACTAATACCTATGTTGGTCAGTATGTGCTTTTTAATACAAATATACTTCATATCTGGCACATAATGCAGGTACTGCTGAGCAAACACCCAAAGAGACCTTGCCATGCTTTTGAAATGAGATATTTCTCCTGATTACTTTTCAGCAGTAATGTTTATCTTCAACGATCTACTGACCATAAATCTTCCTAATTCGTCAGGTATATTTTGCGTCACGTGCATGGAAGTGTAGAACTCGGTATGATGAGCAGACTTGGCTTAAATAGAGACAGTTTCTGTTTCCGAAGTATTGTTAAAAGCACACATTGCCCTGGAGTACAGTCACTTCAAGGTTGTAGGCATGACAGAACTGTCACAACTACTCTGCTATAATGCTCCTCATAGTAAACCTGGTCAGGCATCCAGGAATTTGGGATGCTGAGGGTCCAGATTTCAGAATAATTAAACTGCAACCTCTAAAATAATAACAAAGCAGAGACCTGCGTGTGCTTTTTTTGTATGGTGGACTATTTTGCTCATTGTAACAACCTACTGTTGGATGCACAAACACAGCTTGACCCGGTGGGGGCAATCAGCAATATGGTTGGTCATTGCTCATATTATCCAAGCAATAAAGCAATATCCAGCCTTGATCCTAATAAAAAATAAAAAATAATATTTAATATGTTTAAAGGGCCAATATCAAAGAAAATAGACTCTGGAAACTAGGCTGCAGATGCAATCTTGAGTGAATCTTTTGTGTGATGTCCCAAATACTAGCATGTTTACATACAGTATATCCACCTATTCGACCTACATCAGTTTAGAGTCGCTTTTACGTGCTCAAGTTATAAAGAGGTTTTTTTTCAGCCCTGACTGTTTTTTAAATGAGGGCAGTAAATTGGAACACTCATCATGCTTCAGGGACATGAACAGCCTGTTTAAATCTAAAGAATAAAGAGGGGTTGGAAATGGACATGTAAAAACTAATGACACAAATCTCCAAAACAGTAAGTTTAAAGGAGAGGGAGGAACAATTCTTTACTTATAATGTAAATGCCTGTAATAGGAATTTATTTGAGGCACTTCTACGGAGCCCCTGAATGAGTGGTCTATTTTTTATAGAATAAAAAGAGTAAAAAGATACTATGTGGTGAGCACCAGACACTATCTGATGTGCACCTGATGGTATTGTCTGCTCATCACATAGTATTAGGTGCTTACCACAAAGTATCTGCTGCTCAGTTGATAGTATTGGGTGCTCATCCTGTAGAATCTGATGCGTAAGATAAGATAAACCATGACTATCTTTCAGAAAAACAAAAACATACATCTCTACTGTTTATGTTCTAATTTATTATAAAATAAAAGAGTGCTTGTGTGTTCGAATGAATTTAGAAAGATAAAAATCTGCTAACTTAAATTAAGTTAAAGGTCCCCACACTTTTGTCGGACAGCTTATGATGATGCATAACTTGTGGAGAACGGTCACGACATATGTGGGGGCCTGCTACACCAGAGAACCCCTCCTTGTCTTTGTTTCTGCAGGCCTTTGATGTTAAGGGCAATGTGTCAATTATTTATTTTCCTGTGTGAAGCACAGCCCTGGCCGGCTAGAGCAGGTCGAGGCAGGAGAGACGGTGTTTGTTGTTGTTTGTGTGTGCGTGTCACTCCACTGTGTCTTCCTGGCGTTGGCTGTAAGCTCCTGTGTGGCTTTAATCTGACCAGCACATGGCTGCAGAGAGCCGGCTCTGAGTGCGGTCAGCACTTGGCTTCTGGGTTGTGTTCTAAGAGATGTTTACTGTATGTGTCCGGAGAGCAGGAGGAATTTAAGCCAGGTCAGCAGAGAAGCAGCACACTCCAAATGTCTCCCGAGCGCTACTCTGGCAGGCTAAGGCACAGCAGATTGAGTGGGTTGGAGATCACCTGTCGGAGATAACTATCACGCTGACATATGACGTGCAGCACCATCATCGTTTCTGCAACGTCATGGCAACCTCTCTCCGACATTCACTGGGCCATCTGTAGAGGCTGAGATGAGATCTGCAGCAGGGCTGGTATGTGGGAAATGGGGCTGTCAGAGCTTATGGAAGAGGTTCTATGCAGCAGAAATGAGCCCCTTACGTTTCTACTCAGTGAATCTGCTGACCGTCAGTGCAGGAGCAGAGTTTGGAGAGGCTCATATGATCAGCCTGTATTGGTTGATTGACACTGCACCAAGCTGCTCCCTTCTGGACTCCACTGAATTCTTAGGTCATCAGAAATGGAGCTGACCATCAAGATGGTGGTATCATTAAAATGAATACACTCTCACTGTTGCTGCCAGGTAGAGGAAAGTTCTCTTATTTGTTTCTCCAAATAATTACTTAAAATATTCAGAGATTTGATTTAATATACCACAAAAAAACATGTTTTCTTAAAATACTGAATTAATATGTCAAAATAAATAGTTATTTTATTCCTTATTTCATTATTTACACAGAAATAGTGCCAATATTGTAAGAAACATCAAAAAATATGAATGTGTATAAAATTACAAAACAATAATAAATCATTACATGAAGACTCAGTTTTTTTTTTCATTTTGTTAATACAGTAAGTCATTATCTCAACATAGTTAGTCATTGTTTGACGAGGCTAACTCATTATTTCTACATATTAGTCAATATCTAGTCAAAATTCTGGGAAGACTGCTCAAATTAAACACTTATCTTATTCATTAACACATTTCTTGTTTTAAAAAAAGTTTAGTTTAATGTAGTCACTAAATATATTCAGAAAATAAGTCTGACATCAAAGGTTTTAAGACACTTTAAGTCACTATTTCAACATATTAATTAATCGTTATGAGACAGAAACAAAGAAGCTGACCATACTATTAACTGCATCGGTAATCGAGTAATCCACTGTTTGTTTTGATGCTTTAATAAATTGATTACTCAAACAATCCTCAAAAGTAATTACTTCAACCATTAAACATATAATGGTTAACACTGGATAATGTCATAAAGCGACAACCATTCATTGCTTTTTAAGAAATAATACAATATTTATAAAGATAATCTTAAAATTATATGCAAACTGTTTGTAGAGTATGAATATAAAATATCATACATTTGACACCTAATCATCAGCAATCATCAAGAAGATAAATTAGATTTTTTTTTAAATAATCAAGTTTAATAAAGTAATCACAGCAGCCCTCTACTCTATAAGCCCTCTAGTAGATACACTACTGCAGAACAAGAACTGTGCACATCACTGGGACGGCTCTAGCTAAGACGCAGGCGTGTTACCAGATGCTGCACTGTGTGATTAAGACGACTTCCCCGTTGCTCTTGATTATTTCCATTGAAAGAATTTAAATGACTCCCACAAGTCTCGGTTTTGGCGCAGACTTGACTAAGTGTTAATCTTCATCATGTGCTTATCACATCTGAAATGTGTGACAGCGGCCTTGCACCAACAGAACCAGGATTCAACACTGTGGAACGTTTTGGATCTGAGGGCTTTCCCAATGGATCCACTGCTGAAAGATGAAAGTGAACCATGTGACATTCATGCACATGAGTTACTACAGATACACACACACACACACAAGCTTTGTGGGTTAGGTCAGTTAACTGATCTCTTAGATGTTCCTTCCTGTTTGCTGTGAGGATGTGGTAAGATTTACAGTATGTTGCATCTCTCTTTGCAGTCTACGCGCACGTCTGCCAGCAAATCTTCTCAACAGCAACAAATTGCACATTAAGTCTACCAAACACAGATCTAGAAATACATGTTTATTGAAAGTGTTATTAGGTTTGATGATAAATGGTCTGAAGGACAGTCCAGTTATGAATAATTGGATCCACATGCAACCCTGACACTGAAAGATCTGATGATTAAAGCAGAAAACCTGGTTTTGGTTCTTGATGCTTTGCAGCAACTATTAAAAAATCATGTTGAATTAGGTGCCTGTTTGGTAAAAAGACTGTATGGAACCATACATGGAACCATGACTGTTTCCCCTGTGGGAGCCAGAATGTTCTCTATTAAAACCTTTAACATACTGTATCCAGACTGTAGAGGGGGCCAGTTAAGAAGTGTCTGATGGCTGCAGCACATTTCTAAACAGGCTCAAGCACACAGACCCTGCAAGACAGTCAAAGTTATTTGCTGCCCCCTTGTGTTGATTTGCTGGTACAAACAGCATTCTAATGAAAAAAAAAACCCAAACCTTTCAAAGACTTTATATTTTTTTATTTTTAGGCTTACTGAGTATAGCACTCGCAATGTATGAACTCTAACAATATAGTATAAAAAATGTAAAAACGTACAAATAACAGACACCATGTAAACATCAAGACAGTACAAAAGACAGTTTTACATGGCAGTAACTGCAAGTTAGGTGTTGTTATGTATAAAGTACAGTATTAAACATGAAAAAGTGTCTCTGGAGGAGACTTCAGTCAAAACCAATCCACCAGGTTGGGTGGGAGAGATCTAGTGTTTATCTGGAGTTTATTAAGGGAAAGTGATTTCATAGAAAAAGTCCTTGTTGACTGTAAAACACATGACAAAAATAAAGATATGTCTTAAAAATGGAGGCCCAAAAATGGCCTAAGGTACTGTCCACGCAGCTGTGATCCTGCATAACTCGAGACCTGGGCAGAGACAAGAACATACAGAACATTCAGGAGGAAACAGCACGACGAGATATGTGTGAGATATGACAGCTGGCTGGGGAGAGGTTTGCTACATATGGCGCCAAAAGATCCAAGAGGACAAATACATATGTATGCAAATGTTTAGGCACCCTTTGCCAAATCACACATTTGGTTGACACAAAAAGACAAACACAACCTGATTTTTTCCTGCAAATGTTAACCCAAATTTACTGTATGTTTGAAAACAGAATAATCCGACAAACCTTTTAGTTGTAACTTGTAACTTAATCTTAAGTAACTTGTTAGGTCTAAACTGGCTCATAAGGATTGGTTAGACAAGTCAAGAGCTGTCATTAGCAATTGCCAGCTGATTCTAGAGCAGAATAAATTCTCTGACTCTTCAAAACTTGTGCTAAAATTCAACAGCCATGGCTTCTCTAAGCAGCTGGCGGAGGGTCAGTAAATAAACCTTGCCGGGTATATCATAACACCTACAGCTTGCAATTTACACTTTTCAAACAAAATGTCATTAACAAATGACAGTGGAGGAGAATTGGCTGTGGAAGTCAAGACAAGATCTAGAAGACAAGGAAAGCATTTAGATAACTCAACTGCTCATAGGCTGGCAAACAAAGGAAAACCACCCCACTATCCCGTGTCAGCAAATGACCTGCTTAATAGTTTAGCTGATACAGGAGTGGTGCTGCATCGCTGCTTTGACAAACATGACCTGCATAAAAAGGACTTCAGAGAGAAACCTTACTTGTGACCTCATCTTGAAAGCCACTCTCTGAAGTATGCGAAAAAGCATCTAGAAAAGCCAGAGGCCTGTTGGAGACAAGTGCTGTCTGGAGAAAGAGCAGAACCTGATGTAAAGCAGCCATTAAGCATGAAGATGTATCTATTAGTTTTGGTGTGGCAGCCAGTGGCAGTGTAATCACTGCATGGGCAGATAAAGAATGGATATCAGCAAATTCTGGAAGCAAAGGTGACATCGTCAGATAAGAACCTAAAGCTAAAACAGACTGGCTTCTACAACAGGACGTTGATCTCAAACATACCGCAACATCCACAAAGAACAACTTCAAAAAATACAAGCTGAAGCCTTTGAAATGGCCCTTACAGCCCCCTGACTTAAACATCATTAAACAAAATCTGTGGACCAAGATTGCAGAGGGCTTTAAATGTTTTCCAAAAAAAATATTCCTAAAACAAGAATAGAAAAACTCCTTGCCCCCTATCTACAGCTTTTGCAGGCTGTGATATCTGCAACAGGAGGTGCTACTAAGTGCTGACTTACCAAGTGTCCAAACTTCCGCGCATGCCATAATACTCTATTAATATATTAAGTTAATGATACATAAATGAACATTTTTGATTGTTCGCTGGAGAGGTTGTACTTAATACAGTTTCCCTTTAAAATAAACAAAATATGTAATTTGGGCGCCCAAACATTTGCATACAACTGTAGGCAACAACAGACGAATGGACACAAATTCAGAAATGACCAGGCCGAAAGCCTGGTGACCACTGCTACAATATGCTTCAGTATGCTTCATTGGGCATACGCATCCAGTATGCCATGTGCTTAAAAGGGGCAGATGGGGGAGTCAGGGTTTGGAGCCTTTCGAGATCAGCGACCCTGTTTCAGTCTGTCAATGTGGAAGGTGAGCTTGAGGGCAGGACCGAGCTTCAAGCCCATGTACTTCATCATCATGTCACTGCGTAGTAAGAGTAGAGCCTTCCCATCAATCTCCTAGAACACACCAATGAAAATAATTAGAGACCAGCACAAAGCCAGGATCCACCACATGAGGACTGTAAAGAAATATGAACTGAGAAACCTCGAGGCTCTTCCTAACCCTTCTCATGCTTCTCTCAGGCATTGGGTAGTGCAGGTTCATTCCCTTACGTACATGTTTGCGGAAAAGGTCTGCATGTGGGCCAAGCTGAGGGTCTACATCTCTGATGAACTGCATGACATCCTCCACCGTCCACAGGTTTGGGTCCTGGCCACTGGGCCGAGGACTCTCTCTGGTGCTCAGGAAACGCTCTGAACCTGCACATAGTGTATACAACACACAATCACTCAACACTTCTGTGTGAAATAAACCGTGTACTGTTTTTTAACATTACAAGGGAGTATTAATCATATAATATTATCATTTCATGTAAAAATAAATCATAATTGTGTGACTCCTAACAGAGAACATTTCACTCATTTGAATCTATAAACAAAAAAACAAGAAATGCAAAATGGTAAAACCTGAAAAAAATATATAATTCAGACCTGCCAACCTTGGAAAATCTTTTTAAGTAGCAACTTACTGCAGCGGTGCAGCGCAGTTTGCTGATCAGTATTGATTGAGTTCACATGCTCACTCACAACTCAGTATTAAGTTCATAGTTCCCACTCACCATCATATCTAGTTATTCAACATACAAATAGACTACAAAGAAAACAATAACTCTTTTAATGAAAAAGCCATATATCTCTCATATATTTCTGTGCTTTGATACACTTCAAATTTTGGAACATGACATTTGACATAAGGTAACTGAAAATTGTATTGACCTATTGGCATATTATGTTTCCTAAATACATTGGACATTATAAATAACAATAGACCTCGACTTTCTAGAAGATATTAACTGTTCTTTAAGGACAATACAATAATATCACTCTAAATTACAAAATACTCCAGCATAAATCATCCTGATACCTAATTACAGAGGAAATGTACATCATTTGATTAGAAGAATCCTGCAGTCATTGTACAGACAATATTTCATATTCCATATTTCAATCTAGTTATGCACAGTCAAAAACAGTACTTGTTGCATTAACATGCATTAAGTGGCAAAAAATGTAAACAGTTTGTGATTAATATTAAATTTAACTATTGCTTGGATAAACCCTGGACTGATATCTGTTATTACTATGAATATTATGAACATTTAATGCCACAAACGGTTCAGTAGAATCACTTCATAATTCATATGTACATAGTATTATAGACTCTGAATTGATATCTGTTGACTCTATGGACTACCTATTAGAAATTTTATTAAGCTGTGAATTTTATCTGAGAACTAAAGGCTTTTTTCTCAGGTCTGCATGTGCAATCATGAGCCTGCCCCAAACTGTCAAAACCACCCCAATCCAATACTCGAGCACAAAATTTCACTTGAGCATAGAAAGTAGTCGAAGGTAATTCACATTCACATGGATGAAAACTGATTTTGTTACTTTCGTTTTAGCAGCTCCCTGGTTCGCCGCTTGTAGCCTATTAATTTTTAAAACTAGCGCTATGATTGGTCGAAGTCTTCTTTCCCAACAGGTTGCTGCCCAATGCGATTATACCCATAGACGAGTTGCCTAGTGCGTGAATGCACAGACAGTTGAACTCAAAGCCATCAATGGCTTTTTGCGTGTTCTGAAGTGACAAATCGTAGCAGTGTAGTTTGATGTCTAAACGCGTATCTGCTACGCAAAATGCGGAAATGTTGCCAGGTCTGATCACGTAAACATGTCTGGCTTGAAATGGACTACAAGTACTAAAGTGTGTGTGGGTACACACCTGCAGAGCCTAGGCGGTGTAGCCGGCTGGGGGAGCTACTACTTTGAGAGTGAGGGTGGAGACCCAAATTCTTTGTCGAGGAAAGTGAAGTTTTCTCCAAGTGATCTGATCCTCCGTTCTCCACCAGAAAAGTCTCTGGTTACACATACAAAAAATATTTCTTCAAAATGAGACACTGAGAATGTACACACTTTATACAGTACACACTGGATTAAAAGGTGAGGAGCAGCAGGCAAATCTATATGCCACCAGAGACTGACAAAACCAGCTCCATGGCAATTATGCAAACTACATAGTAGAGTACCTTCAGAGGAGAGGCGGTGGCTTTTTGAAATTTTGTGGGGCAGCGGACTGCTGTACGAGTCCTGAAGAAATCTTTTAGTACCACGACCCAGTCCTGAACTCGGACACTCTGCAAAACCCCTCCTCTCTGTGAACAGGGGAGAGGCAAAGTCACATAAAAACACAATCGTACAGGTGCAACATTTGGCGACCACTATGCTCTACAGTCTTTAGAAAGACACTGAATGAGTAATCAGTAAAAGGAGTGAGTAAAGCATGTGGAAGTGGAGTTGGAGAGTGAACAGTGTGCATGAGTGTGAAGGGCATATAATAAACATATAAGATCTGTGTACATGTTTTTATATAAGGTGTAAGTGTATACATGATAGAAGACCTGTGTAAGAGTGGCTGTCGTAGTGGACCCCTCCCAGAGGCACAGGCTGGCTGCCGAACAGTGGGTCACAGTGCAGGTTGTGGCAAAGTTTCTCCAGGAAGCGTAGTACGTACGTCACACTGTTGACTGCTGGCAAAGTCAGTGTGTGCTGCTGCTGGTCAAAGTGGGCTACAGAGCAGAAGGGCAGAAATCAAGGTTGATGCAGCGACTATAGAAGCAGACGATGAAGAATACAATTAAATGGCCCAAGCAACATCCAAATAAACAAAGTCGACAGACGTTATGTTAACTCTTCTAGAGTCTAAAGTTTATACTCTGTTTTATCATGTGATATACATTATATACATATTTACATTATTAATATTCACATAATAAATACTATACATAATTACATAATGTATTGCATGGTTATGTGATGATTTACATTCAATTTACATTTTGTTTGAACAGGTTTTAGTTCATACTGTTCAGTTTTATTTTTTGTTTCAAAATATCAAACCAAACACAAAATGTGTACTCTTCTACATATGAACACACCTGTTATCGCTTGAAAGTTTCTCTGTATGCTGAATATGAAAAATAAGGTACTAACATTTTTAAAGGCATATACACTACAGTGACCTATTAATGTTAAGGCGCACACCAAGAGTACGCATGTGCCGACCTGAGATGAGCTCTCCCCCATGGCCTGGTTTGAGGCAGGTGAAGACAGTACTCTGGTTAAGTGCACAGTCCACACAGGCCTGTACACACTGCTGCAGCACTGAAGATGCCCGGCCAGGACCGAAGTGATCAGGCAGAGCCTGTACTCGCCGTGCATCCAAGTGAGGACCGATCTTCCCATGCTTATTCAGGTAAACACACACTGGAATGCACATACACAGTCAGCATTTCACCACACACATACAAAACAACATAGGATGTGTTTGTTTACACACTAAGACTCACTTATTATATATAAAAGATAAAAGTACCTGTGGGAGCCTGCAAGGCGGCACTGGGGATGGTGGCATTATCCAAAGGCACAGAGCTGGTATCTGGCTCTGGAGTGCTGCTAGTGGGGGAGATGGGCACTGAGTCGGAAACCACCCGCGGTTTCCTCTGTTTTTATAAAAATGATTACATACACATGTATTACAATCACTTTATATTAAACTGCTACTCAATCTTACATACAATCAAACATTCACATAAGGTGACATCATTCAGTGATGCATTAAAGCCGATTCTAAAAGATAGAGACCTTGCTGCCGGGTTTAGGGCCTCTCTTTTTTGGGATCTTTACAGGCTCTGTCTCATCATGCTGTAGTCTTTGAGCCCAGCTGGCTGGCAGTCTTCCTCGGGGTCTACCAGGACCTGCCATAGCCCCTTCCAACCATGCAGCCCGCTTAGCCCAGCCCAGCTTCAGCACAAACATACACATGTAAACAAATACAAAAACAGACTGCTCAGACAAAACAGGCGGATTCGAGATAAATACTCAAAATTAGAATGTAAAAAATACCTGCTCTTGTGGAAGACCACTAAAAGCATGCCCATTGGGTATTCTTGTCTATGGTGTACCTTGTTCCCTGGCTTGGGGCCTCTCTTCTTGGGGAATTTGATTGGTCCCAGTACTTTTCCAGGCTGGTCTGCCTGAAGCTCGACAGTGGCCTCGGTGCCTTTCTGATTCCAGGGACTTGTTGACTTGCTTTTCCTGCGTCCAGGCTTCCGTCCCTTCTGGGCTGGAGGCCTGGCAGGCATGGGAGGCATGCCTTCACCCTCCACACCACTGTCAGGCAGGACACTTAGAGTGCCCAGCTGCTTCGGTAACCCCACTGAGAAGAGAGACAATAAGAAGAGCTAGACGAGTACTAGACCACAACATTACTAATGTCATCTTATTCAGATCTGTATAATGTGTCTGATACAGATCCTCGCCGATGTGCTATGAGCAGGATTTTAGGGTTCAGTAAAGAATGCTGGCCTTGAAATATTAATGCATCCTTATTTAAACTGGACCTTCACTACTGAGGCAATAATACGACACTTCAAGACCAAACTCAATGATAAGACGAGCATCACAGCCATGGTCACAACAAACACGCGGCAGCACTGCAAGGCTTTTGTTTTCAGAGCCATGGTGACCCATTTAGCTTTGAGCCGGTGAACAAAGACAAGAGTTGTGTTACACATTCCTGCTGCCAGTTGCTCCTTCAGCACAGGGTGAATGAGTTTGCGAGAGAGAGCAAGAGAAAGCGAGATAATAAGAGGAAGAACTATTCGCAAAGAAAGACCAGGTCTGACAATATAATGCAGAAGAGCTTAATACTAAAGAGTAAGGAACTGTATAGTGAGCCAGAGAAAAATGAAAAACGCTCTCTCTGTCTTAAATGCAAACACACTCTTCAGAGCGAGAGGTGTACGCACCTGTACAGGCAGCCAGTTCTGCAGTTCACTCCAAGCTGAGGAGCACTGGAGAGTTTCACATACAGCCCAGCTCACGAGTCGAAGTGAGAGTGACACGCACTTACACACACAGAGGCCGTCTTTGAAACGGCTTGACCTAAAGCTGGCGTGTATATGCGAGTGTCAGTGTGTGATTGGGGTGTTACAGGCTCTACACACTTCCTTCCTGCCCTTAGTTTCGATATACTCATAAAGACCTTGCAAAAAGACCTTGCCCTCTGGATCTGAGACAGATTCATCTGCATTCATATGCAACCATGTCCCGGCACAGGGACACAAAGCAATACTTCAACTCCTTTTTAACAGCTGGCAAAATACAGCTT
This sequence comes from Megaleporinus macrocephalus, assembly GCA_021613375.1. Lineage (NCBI taxonomy): Eukaryota > Metazoa > Chordata > Actinopteri > Characiformes > Anostomidae > Megaleporinus > Megaleporinus macrocephalus. The sequence goes on from CM038705.1 coordinate 29,200,711, forward strand.
CTTTCAACAGCTTGTGCTCTTACTCCACCATCTATCCCTCACAAGGGGCCCCTTCACTCACAAGCACAATTTGCATATGTTGCCCACGCTGAGCACACAAGTGTAAAGCTTTGGGGCCTGTGTGATCACCCAAAACGCAAACAATACACAAAGCAGTGTTTACTCTGGGCTAATCACAGTCAGATGCATGACTGAAGGAGATATTAGAGAAATCAATGTTCGCCTCGAGAGGTACACATACACTAGAGCTGTCAATGATCAATTATATGAGTAATCAAATAATCTTCCAATCATTTTGATGGCAAAAGAAGTTTAAAAAGGCAAACAACAATAACAAAATAAAGGGTTAGACATGCATATCCTTTTACAGACTTCAATTAAGCCTGTCACGAGCATTATTACAACATTGCCTCGGCACAACTGCTCACGGTAATCACAAGTGTTTTTTACACATTTAGTAGTTTCCCCAAGTCCAATGTTTACATTGCAAAACAACAGACTTTAATCAAATGTTTTTTGTCAGTTGGTTTGGGGCAAACACAATGAAATAAGCCACAGATTCATCAAGACCAGTCGTGGCTTAAGAAAACGAGAGTTTGTAACATCTGTCTGGCTATAAAACGTTTAGCAGTAAGCAATGTTTGTTTATTTGAGCTCGACCACATTTACGAAGCACGATTTTTCAAAAAAGACAAGTAAATAGTTCATTCTGACATATTCTACTGGAAAAGTAGTTTTAAGTTGTTTTAAGACAAAGCACTGAGATAAAACTGCATATCAAGCCTCGTTTCTTACTAATCCAAAGTGCTTTAATTAAATATGCGCTACCACACTGTTTCTCTTCCACATAACAAATTTAGCACGCATCTTACCACAACCTGGTCAACAGCTTTCCAGAATGACATTAACTCCCTCTCTCACTGCTCGCTTGACATGAGCCTAATGAAGTCTCTCCTTCTTTCTTTCTCTCTCCTTGATTTAACTCGATGGCCCCTTGGCCTCTCTTTCACCCTCTCATCCACAGTCCCACCCACGGAGTTACGTCACTTGTTCCCGCTATTCCTCCCTCCTCTGACATGACTACAACCCGCTCACTCGCTCTTCCTTTCATCCGCCTTTACTCCATTCTCCCAGTGTCTGGGAAGCCCCCCTGAACAGGTGCCAATGTGAGGCCACTGAGCTGGGCAGGTGCCAAGAGCTCATAAGCAAACACTCCTACAACAGCCCATTTCTTTCATGTCTTCTGTCACTACATTCCCTGGAAACTCACGTCTCTTTCACACTGTATCCTATTCACTCATCCTCCATGTTCGCTCCAGTTTCCTGTAACTGGGTCAGTTCTTTTTGCAGCATCCATGTTCTGCTGAATATTTCTACCCTAATCTCATCCAAAGTGTTACAGTTCTGTCCAAAGCAATTAAACTCACATTTGGTTCTTATATTTTTTAGTAGTTACTAGGGCTGTGTATTGGCAAGAACCTGGCGATACAATACGTATCGTGATACAGCGGTCACGATTCAATATATCGCAATATGCTGCGATACTGCAAGCAAAGTGATGTATTGCGATTTTTCAAATCCCACCATTAAAATACACCACTATATGAACAGGTTTGTCAATGCTTACTATAGCATTGCACCTTTGTGCTGCTTGTTAATGTTGGAGTAAAAGTTTCAATACAACACACACTGATTCACTTTCTGGCAGGAATCTGTGTATCGGTACTGTGTTTTTGAGAATCGATACAGTATCATGAAACATAATATCCCAATATTTGATATTTCGATATTTTCTTACATCCCTAGTAAGTACTAACTTACAAAATAATCCGCCTTACTGCTGTTTGCTCATACTGTCCACTCAACCTTTTACTCTGACATCAACAAACATACACAGCCAATTGTGTATTTAAGCATCATGCTGCTGCTCTTAGTCTGAACGCTGAGAAAAGCACCTTGAGCTCAGATGGTGGGAATTCACACAGAAACAGACTGACGGAGATAGACACCTTTAGTGCCGGGTGGCTGCAGGTTGTCCCCAGTAAGTTCGCACCAGCCCACAGGAAAGATGTCTCTGGAGTCGTAGCGGCAGTAGTAATCAAACGCGCCCCTCCAGCCGTCGAAGGTGACCAGCACCTCCACGCCTCGCAGCGCCCCTACTGTGGCAGGGCAGATGAAGTGTGGGTTCTTCCTGTCTATTGCCTCCAGCTTCATTCCCACCTGGAAACAATTCTGCTCTGGAGAGGGAGGCTCCTGCTGAGGAACCAGAGGGAAAAAGAGAATAGAAGAGAATAGAACAAGAAAAACATCATAAGAAAGAAATCGCGGGTCAGTCAGTCATAAAGAAATACACAAGATCTTCTCTAGTTTTGCTGTATTTTACTGATGCTTTGTAATCCGGTTGCTTTTACAGCCAGAGATACTCTGATAGGAATACCAATATCCGTATCAGCCCTGCATTTGCACTAAAGAATTCTATCAACACTTGTGATGCAGGAATATTAAGTTATATTAATTTCATTTGTCAAGCTCAAATGGAGGAATTCATTGATCAGCAGATCAGTGCGGCTAATGAGAGGTGTGTCTACAGTGACCTATTAATGTTAAGGCGCACACCAAGAGTGCGCATGTGCCGACCTGAGATGAGCTTAAGACTAGTTTTATTAAAGAATGCTGTGGATGTGAAAAGTGTGCAAGCTTTATGAGTTGTGGTCTGAACAGGAAGTAGTCTCTACTAGGAGTCATCCTTACAGTTCTCTTACACTCAGAACACAAAAACAACTGAGGACATTTGCCGCTGGTTCTCTTTGGGGTTAAACTAAACAGAACTCATTTAAGAAGAACTATAGATCTATGGATTAAAAAAGAACAGTGAGTGGTTCCTTGGCTGCTAAGGCAATCCCATGATACATTGCAGGCAAAACAACATAGCAGACAAAGTTATTCCAATGTTATTTTTTGGTGTTTTCATTTGTTTTTGCCATACAACCACACAAAATAGTCTTTAACCATTTTGCAGTTTTATACACAGAGAGATTAACATTTATGCTATTGGATTTTTAAGCCTCAGGCAATAGTTTTGGATAGCCGGTGGCTGAACTAAGCTAAAATACCGATCACGTGCAGTGTGTGGGAACAAGCCGTGATGCAGTTGCTCTCAACTAGAGCATCTCAATAATCTGCTTTATGAGGAAAGAACAGAGGAGAACACTGCCTACCTAAACAACTGCCTACAGAGTCATTGCCTATTGAGGCAGCTCTCTATATTTTGAGACAGACTCTAAATGTTAAAACACCCATAAATATACTGCTGGTGTGTGTGAATGTGTTCTTTGGAATCACAGATGGGTACCTTGTGAAAGATGCGTGCTGGTGCCATCTCAGCACCATTGAGCGTTTTCAGGAGGAACATGGGCCAGGATGATGCATTCAGTCGGAACCCTAGAGAACAGTAAGAAATCATTCAAACCCAATGAATAAATAATACATCTGTCAAAGGAAAAACTTAATCTGGTTAAGGGGTGTTAATACACTATAAATACTACTCACAACTGAATGCAACTTCTAAGCAACTGAATCAAATGACCATGTGGCTATATATGTGTGTATATATATATATATATATATATATATATATATATATATATATATATATATATATATATATATATATATATATATATATATAGTTATTTTTAATATATTTTCACATTTGCTCGTATGATTATTTCCATATTAAGGTCTACTACAGTATCAGTGCTGCAAAAATCATAATGGAAATTGTGCAACCCTATTTTACAACATGCAACAAGAAAAGATAACAGTAAATAGTATTTGTGGTCTAAAATATATTGGTCAGCAGTGACATCTAGAGGATTGCAAAGGGTTTACTAAAAATGTTGTAAACAGAAACAAGACAAAAGAAATCTACTGTAACTAGCATACCAGCAAAACCAGATTTGGCCTGAGATGTGTGCACTCCTCACCAAGTGGGGGCTGCAACATGCCTCCACTCTTTTCGCAGCTGCCGATGGGCTGGATCTCAACCGAGTCCACAAGACGCCAGAAGTCATTCTTGTTGTCGCTGCCATCTAGGCGCAGTCTAAGGCGTGAGCCAGTAAGCCCCACCACAGTGGCGATGCAGGTGGATGTGGTGTTTCTGGGGTCCTGGGCCTCCAGCTTCATTCCAGCCTTGAACTCGTTTACTGGGGGTGTAGTGCTCTGCAGAGCATCAACATACTGCCTCAGTATGTTACAAGTTCACCACAGTACTACTATCACTTTCACATGATGATGAGAAACCTTTTTACAAGTGCCATAATGACATGGATGTTCAAAACACACTGATGGTGCTATAAAACACTTTATAAATGAGTGGACCAGTCACTGCTTGAAATATGAATAAAAAAGCTTATGATACTCAACATGAAGTCTGTATCTGGCCCTTAGCATCTGTGCAAGCACAGTAGGCAGATAAAAAATGACAATTTAAGAGGTTTTATCCACTTTTATCACTGATTTTAAATATACTCTGAAACACTAATTCAACCTCCAGTTCAGAGTATTTTGTTCTCTACCTATTCAGAGAGACAGGACTGGTATGGCTGTCCAGTGGGGTAGTGAGATGGCCACAGAGTGAACAGACTTTCCTATAAAGACTTTGGCGCTAAGATGCTAAACTTATTCATCTAAAGTCTGTTTTGCAACCTTGTTTGTAAACAACAGAAGAACACACACCTGTTTAAAGCAGTGGGCAGGGGCAGCAGCAGCACCTGTCTCTTTCAGATACTTCTCCCAACTGAAGTGTCCTGAGGAGAAATAGTAAAGAAAACAATTCAACCACACATGCCTAACTGTGTGCTCGCCAGGCTAAACCACAGTAATATACACGCATGAATCCAATACTTTGCCCTTCAATCGAGGGTCTGCCAGTAGAGACATTACTCTTTCAGTACAGTACAGTTTCGCTTGTACGTAATACCATTTAAAATAGAAAGTCTGAGGCTCAATACAGGCACATGCAACCTAAAGGGAATCAGCTTTCACTCTCCAGAATTCTGAAACTCTTTGCAGCTTTGAGAGTCAAGGAGTTCACACTAAATCTGAAACTGTGGTGGTTTGCACACCTTGATACTGCGATGGAACTCGTGAGGGTCGCCCACTGCGAGGGTGCTTGATCCTCTTGACATCTTTCCACTCAATAGCTACCAGAGAGGATGAGCACAGTAGCAGTACAAATAAAAAAGGCTTAAACAGCACACCTAGTAAGCAAGAACCAAACTGTCTCCAATCAAGAGAACACAAGTCTGATGAAGAGTTTTACCTTACCTTTCTGTGGTACAGGTTTTTTCATGATCCTGCTGTATTTTGATCTTCTGTTCACAAGAACATAAATAAAACATTTGATATAACAGTAGAAATCAAGCTGCTAGACATTTTATATTCGCATTGAAGGAAGCTATGTTCTGGTCTAAGGATGCTCTGGTTACGTCTCCCACATTTGGGAGGTGAGAGAGAGAGAGAGCAGAAGACACACCAGCCCAAGACACAAAAGAGAAAAAAACGGTTCTTCTTGTCTGTTCGACCGTTAGTCATTATCTAAAAACAATACCCCCTTACTTTTCTCACCCCCCAAAGATCGTAGGGGCAGACGATGGTTAGAAGAAGGGAGGTCAGTGTGAAGGGCTTAGGTGCGCACTTAGAGAAGTAGCTAGTAGTAGTAGTAGTAAAAAAAACATAGAAGCTTATACTAGCCAGCCGAAACAATTGAAAAGTTTAAAAACAACTAATGACGCCCCTAAAATAACGTCTAATGTTACAGTATGTGCTGTGTTTATGTTATGATGGAGTTATGAGCAGCTCGCTACGCGTTAGTTCGATTACTGAAATGCTAGAGAAACAGTAATAACGTGCACAACTGCGAGTTACCTTAGTTCTGCATTAGTGTCTTGGAAAACGGTTCCTTCAGTTGGACTCTTGTTTTCTTCTTTCTTTCAAAAGAAGTGCGCCTTTTTGCGCCAAGAGGATGGCGTGCAAAAGCAGGCGACCAGTCCCTCCTCCTTCCTCTGCCCTCCTCGCAAAATGACAGCAGCAACGTTATTTTCCTGGGACGGGCAGCAGCGAGCTAACAGCACCAGACACACTCGGGAGAGAAGTGAAAAAGGCGTTTCTTAGCTACATACTACTAGACCCACGAAACCCACCAAACAGTAACGTTACATAACAAAACTGACCACAAAGCCGACATACGGGCAGAACAGGGACCAAGGCGGTAAAGCAGCTCTGTAAGAGCAGCGAGCTAACATACATACACACCGCCAGCGGCTGCTGTCAGACAGACTGCTGGATCTAAGACTCGGTCGCCTGACTGTTGGACCAGGTAGCTGGTTAGGTCACCACTTTCACCACGACGAGCTTTAATAAGATGCGGAGCCAGAAATACTCGGTTTAATTCATTATCGGTGTGAATGTGTGAGTGAGTGAGCTGCTCCGCGACAGGCTAGTCAGGCTAACAACAACAACAGCAGTCGCGTCTATCAGCTTAGCTTAGCAACCGAGATTAGCAACGTGGAGCCACTCCAGACACGTTTCTTTCTACGAGTTCACTAAAACCAGGACCAGAAACGGAGCTTCTCTTCAGAAATAACGGATTAATCTGAACGTAGGCGTGTAAACATGGCCGGTTACCTTGTTCGGAAAGGGTTGTGTTTATTTCTCAAACGTGATGCTAGTCCGCCATGTTTTCTAGTGCGCATGTAACATTAGTCTGCTTGTTTTTTAGTGAGGGGAGGGAGAGAGTGCAGCTCGTCTGGATGGAGGGACCCTAACTTACTCCTGTACCACAGCACAAACTCCCCCTTTTCCAAACGGACCTGCAGGAACAGCGCGTGAAACCATAAAACATTGTACAGTGATGCATAACATTGTTATAACAATGTATTTCGTAGTCTATGTACATACATGACTCCTGTATTAGCCTGTAATGCTAGTGCAGTGTCCTCTAGTGAACTGTAGTGAACTATGGGGATTCCTATAGGGATTCCTGGAACATAGATCTCTTTCTCTTAAAGGTTCAGACCCAAAGTGACACCCTTTAAATCAGAATAAGTATGAAACCATGATCATAATCAATCAATAAATAAATCAGGCTAACCCTTATAGAAGAACCACATACATTTCACTTGATGGATTACATCTGGCAACACATTTTGCTTTGAATTGTCAGTGATTGGGTTTTTCATATGGTATCACAGTTACACCTGCTGTATGTATATGTGGTCATGTTATTACTTAACATGAAAATGAATAAAATATAAATGAATGAAAATACTTTCTTAATTAATGAATGAAAAAAAATGAACATGATGCATTATGTTAGGTGCTCACATGCAAAAATATGAAAAGTAATGAAAAATAATATAACAATAATAACATTAAAGTCCAGAGTCCAGAAGTGTCTTCTGGAGAGTCCAGAAGTCCAGAAGGATCTGGCTGGTAAACTCAATTATAATCAGCCTTATGTTGTTTATTTATTTTTCACTCATTTGTTTGACATCAGTTGGCTATAATACTGTAATTAAAGAGACTGAATTATAATAATTGTATCTGAACTTTTAAATAGCATTACAGAAACAAAAAAGTTGCTACTGTTTTCTATTTTAAATAAACAAAGCTGAACTAACAATTGGGCCTGACGGTCCAGTGAGTGAAAGAGTGACCTGGCTAGACATACAATTCCTAAATTGATTTCTGCCCATATTTATATTTAAAATATAAATAATTTTCTGTCTCATTCTTAAACATCACACAGGCAAAATATTCAAATGAGATCAATGAGTTCCTGCAGTCTAGCTTAACCAATAGCCCCCAGAATTCCTAAATTGATTTCTGCACATATTTATATTTACAGAATTCTGAAAAAGGCAGGAACATAGTCTCTGTGTGTCTCTGTGATTGTACTGTGTAGTCAAAACATTTTCATTTTATGGTGGAGTAAATTGCCTATTTTTACCCAAAGGATTTTACCTGTTTTACTTTTACTGAGAACTAATGACTCTGACCAGGCCACTTAAGACAAGATAAAGCACAGGGGTGGACAATTCACATCACAGTGATGTATAGTTCAAATGCTACATTTGGTATTGAGTAATTGTGTAAAAATGTATTAGTTACAAAAATTGTTTTGTAAATGTGTGCTGACATCTACATCATAAAGCAGCATTTGTTTTTATTTTATTAAAATTAAGTAAGGTCCAGTAAGAGGAGATTTCCTCAGGCCAAGGTCCGGACTGTCATCATTTTTAACTTGTGTTATGATTCAGTGCCATATCCTGTTTACTGAAGTAGCCTAGTAGCAGCATCAGCAACTGAAGGACTATAATACCATTCAGTATATTTCAACAATATTTATTGTTTTAAATGCTGAACTGAATGAATTATTTATAACATTTCAAATAAATGCTTTTTACTCACTTTAACAAAAACAAGGACAACATAAAAAACAACACTTGAAAAAAAGTGCATCATAAAGTGTTTATTTATAGAAAAAGTAAATAAAACTTTTTAGAGCACGCCTTCTGAATGAGCCTTTCTCCGACTCGCTTTATTCTGTGACTCGCTTTATTCACTGACTTGCTTTATGCTCCAACTGCTGCTTCTTGCATCGTACCTCGCCTGTGTGCACGCCACATGCTTAAATCTGCACAGATCTGATTGGCTGAGGAGCTCATTAAATCGAATCGTTCTCGGTAGTTTATTGGTTTGGGTCTGCATCGGACAATGTCTGGGTCTGCCCACTGGACCACCATGCATGCGCTCACCCACTTGTGGAGAACATGGTGAAGGATGATGCATCTGGCCCTATCCTGTTTACACATATCTGTGGACACTGAATGTGCATCCGTTTTCTTAATGAGGGGTCTGTGCATTGCAACTCTACTGTAATATCCTTCTCTCTGTAGTCACTCAACTGTTCTTGCATACAGTCTGATCACATCCTGCTCTGATGTTCTCAGACACCTGAGGATCCACCGCTTTTCTGTCTCATCCTTAAACATCACACAGGCAAAATATTCAAATAAGATCAATGAGTTCCTGCAGTCTAGCTTAACCAATAGCCCCCTGCTGACCCCTTTAGTGGGCATCCTGGTTAAGATTATGGGGAATGTGTATATTCAAGGTCAGTCACTGTCCATCCATGTGGTGACGCTAAAATCAGTTTTTATTTCTATCCACTGTCTGAGTGTCTGACTAAACAGCAAACGCACAGCATCTGAAAACACTCGACTGTAAAACTATAGAACTTTCAGAAGCCCACCCAGCAGATGATGTTTACATCAGTTTACACACAGTGTAAAGCACAGTAGACATTGAATTTGTGTTAAATAATAAGAACTAAGGTTTTGTTCTCACTCTCACTGACTGTTTTACTGCAATGACCCCAAAGTATCCCCCCTTTTTATGCATACAAAATATTTTTTAAATTTATTTTTCTTTTTTTACTTTTGTTAGTATCAAAAAGAAAATGTCTGTTATCATCCATCCAGTGCTTAATTTGTGCCGGATCTTGCTGGAACAAGATCCGCCACCTCTCACCTGCTTTCCAGAACTTATTTATGTGGATCCACCACCTATTTGACGTCTAGGGTTAGGGTTAGGGTTAGGAGATTTTATAGTTGCAGCTCCTTACTACAGTCTTTAAAGCTAGAATTATTTATTGCATTGATTGCTACTATGTTAGATGGACACTTGAAGCACTGTTGTGCCTATGCGTTCCAGGACCTTTTCCATCACTGCCCTTACTGGATCACCCCACCTTTAATGTTCCATTACCTGATGTTTTACAAATTAAGCACTGCATCCATCCCTAGACTTCTGTCAGAAAACCAAACTAAGAATGACATTAGAGCGCCTCGCTGGCGCCACAGAGGAAGCGTCCGTGTTCCCAGCGCAGCCAGCAGTCCAGCACACGCCCACTGCCCTCACCTGGGAAATTCCTCAAGCCGAGTTTCGCCATAGCTCTTACACGCAGTCTGCACAGCGAGCTCCCAGAAGTGAGCTGCCATTGACAGAAAGGAAAAGAAGGAGGAGGCGGAGCTTCTTTTCACCACTCTTTCCACAGAGCGGCTTTAGTTCCTCCGCACTCTCCACAGAGGAAGTTTCTCCGCTCCACAGTCGCCACGGACCAAGTTTCGAGCCAGTAACGCGGGACACGATGTACACGACGGAGCGCAGGCGCATGAGCCTGCACGAAGTCCGACGGAAAGACCCTGTGCGGGTTTCGGCTGGAAGTTTGTGGCAGGACCCTCTAGCCATTGAGCTGAGCGCGACGAGTAAAAGCTCGGTTTCCCCGCGCAGCCGGAGTCGAGCCCTGTCAGTGGTGTATATCGCCGTGGAGGAGGCTTCGGTGACGCACGCCGAGGAGAACCTGTCTCTGCGCTGCCTGCGGGAAGCCTGCGCAGACTCACACGCCCTCCTCCACACGCTACCCTTCGCCTGCATGGCTCTGGGCACCACGGACACACTGGATAGTTTCTACAACGCAGGCAAGTGCAGACATGCTGGAGCTTTGGCCCTGGTAGAGCTTCTGAGAGACTCCTCAGATCATGAGTCTGTGCTCTCCTTGTGTTTTGCAGATGTTGCCGTGGTTGAGATGAGCGACTCTTTTCGACAGTCTTCACTCTTCTATCATCTCGGTGTGAGAGAGAGTTTCAGCATGACTAGTAATATTATACTGTACTGCAATAAGCATGAGAATGACCTTCAAGCACTTAAGGTGGGCGGTCTGGAGTTTTCTTTGCACTGTGCAAAATATTATTGAGTTGAATTGCAGTGTGTTTCGAAAAAGACAAACATCTCAAAGTCTTCTGCAGTGTCAGCAGCGCTTTGGGACCTGGTATGCGCGCTTGCTGAAAGGTTCTTGATTGAACAGACACAGGATTGGATTCCTGTAGAGTTCCAATCAGTCTGATGGATTAATTAACTGATTGTGTCCCAACAGGAGCAGTGTGGAAGCTATACCTTCATCCCATACATGGTGTCACCTCAAGGAAAAGTGTTTGCTTGTGATGCAAATCTAATGCGAGGGATTAAGGAGTTCCTACAGCCTAGCTTTACCCTCGAACCCCTGCTAACACCTTTAGTGGACTGCCTTTCCAGGCTGTTGGAGAACGTGCATATTCACGCAAGGTCAGTTTTTGGCCATGTGCACTCAGTCCTTCCATTCCTGTCCATTCATATAACTGGTGCTAAACAACATCTGTGTTTTGTTCATCTATGAGTGAGGAAATTAAATCAAATTTATTCGTATAACACTTTTAACCACTGATGTAGTCACAAAGCAGCTTTACAGGAAGCTAGTGATAGAAAAAAATCAATAGAGCATAAATAAGCATAAGAAGAAAATAAAAACATAGAAGAAAGCCATAAAAAATTATAGAAAAAACCCTAGAAACCCCCCTGGTGAGCAAGCCATAGGTGAGAGTGGTGAGGAAAAACTCCCTCAGAACTGGAGGAAAGAACCTTGGGACTTACAAGGGGGGGACCCATCCTCCTCTGATCAGACTACTCATACAGTACTGATAATGACGGTACCACCATATACTTCTGTTCAGCTGCTCAGGTGTGCTTATATAATCATAATATGGTATAACTAAGATGAATTGAAGTACAGTTGAAGAACAGTGAGAGTGATGATGACAGTTAATGAAGGTAAAGGATTAGTGGTTAACTAGTCAGAGTCCATGTTCTTATAAGAATGTGGTCCATCCATATCTGTCCACTGTCTTCTGTTAAAGTTATGTTAACTTGTGTTAAAGTAGAAACTGTTTTTAGTTGACCCAATGTTTTCTATTAAACAGTGAACTATAGCCCTTAAGTTATTGAGAATGTTTAATAGCACATTTGTATTATGCTGTTTAAGTGTATTTAGCAACATCATGGCTGGACTTATTTCATCGCAATCCAAAGAAAACACTTGTTTTGTAATGTTTATTGGTCCAGACATCATGAAATTAAAGAGCAGCTGTCATGTTCAAATGATATAGAAAAATGAAAGAAATGCATGTTTATTCTTTTGACAGCAGCAATTTTAGCAATTTTTGAAGTATATATTTATTAACGTCATGCATGTGCACAAATGAGAGCAGTGAGTACATCCATGAGTCCATCCGACGGGAAATCCGTATGGCCCGGGAGCGTTTCAGTGGGCAGGCCCTGAGTCAGGAGTTGGGTCGCATTCAGAAGAGATTGGACACGGTGGAGCTCCTCAGCCCAGACATCGTCATGAGTCTCCTGCTGTCCTATCGTGACATCCAGGTAAGGATTTAAAATATGGCTAAGACTGGTGTTGTGTTGTGCAATGTGGTACAAATGTATTATATGCATATACAAAATTGCAGTATTGAGCTTTTCTGAGGTTTGATAAGTTAAAACAAACACAAAACATATCAGTAGCTCCAGCTTTAAAAAACAGCATCAGAACACACTTATTTAATTCAATGTGTCATATACTACACTGCATCTAATTCCAGTTCAACAGGCCTAAGCACGCCCCTTACATCTAATCAATTGTGCAGTTCTTCAGTGTTCTTTAAATAGTAAGGATGTCCATGATATACTTGACAAATATTGTGGTGTTCCTGTTCTTGGTGAGCTCTTTCACAACAGTAACTCTTGCCATGCAGGCATGTGTCATATAATGACATGTCTTGTATACCTATCCTGACTGTGGGCTCTTATTTCAGTTTGCTGTCTAACTGGATTAGTTATAATTCAGATCGAAACTAATTTATGAATGGATGTCAAAAAGATAATCAAATAATACTCTGTTATCTTGTTATCGCAGTGGCGAACACATCTGTCACTACAGCCTTGCTTGTAAAATGTGTAAATAATTAAATGTAATTTAATCCTTTGCTTTACCGCAGGACTACGAGTCTGTAATTAATTTTGTGGAAACCCTGAATAACCTGCCTATGTGCGTGGTGGCAGCACAGCCAAACATCAAATTTCAGTACATATTTGCTTTGAACAGGTAACCGTTCCTATTGACTCATTAAACAAGTCACAGTCATGGCTGGTTTTATGGTGTGCGTTGGTTACTTTACACTGTAATTTCTGTTTGTGGAGTTGTATGCATTATTATTGTATCCTCTTAAATGTGGATATCATAAACAACATGTGATCCTGTCTCCTGTGACAGGAGGAATCTCCCTGGTGACCGGGCGAAAGCCTTATCAATCATTTTGCCTTTAGTCGAGTCTGGTGAGCAAGTGGCTTCAGACGTGTACTGCCTCTGTGGACGCATTTACAAGGACATGTTCTTGAGTTCGGGCTTCACGGACACACACAGCCGCGACCGGGCCTGTTGCTGGTGAGGCACAATACGCATACACACTCTGTGTCTCTGTCATCTATAAAGCTCTCTTCGTCTCGGTCCAGCACTAAACTATTCAAATGTTTTTTTCTCATATGCCTCTAAATGCGTCAACCAAGAGTGCAAGACGGCATTCTTTAAATTCTAGATATTGTATTCGACTTTAAAAAAAGGGCAAATGAAGAATCAAGTGGAGTCATAGCAAACATTCCATGGCGTGCTGAAAGAAAAAACACTTGTCTGGATGATCTAGTGGGTGTGTTGCTCTTCAAGGCTTGGCAGGCTGCATCAGTGGCACTTCCCTTCGCACTTTTTGTTTGTATGCCTCAAAAATTACCTCTTGTTTGGTCTGTACCGGCTGAGCCCCTATGTATGCTTGAGAGGCAGTAATGCCATAAGTAATAGGACATTCCGGGCTTATAGTTCACTAGGGTACTAAAAATTTTGCCCCTGGGGTTTGTAATTTTGAAAAGGGCCTCTTTTTGTTAGAGTAATATGCTCCAGAACATAAAATCTTCTTCCAAATATATGATAAAGCCCAAAGGATTGTAAGGAACTGAGTTGACTATCAAGAACAGGTGTGTAGAACCTTGGACTGTTTCTGTATAACTTTTGGTTTTTCCAGACAGGGAATAAGCTTAGACTACACATTCCTGTCAGTTAAATGCTGTGCAGTCTAGCATTCATCCACTTAACTCCAACTTAACCCTAAAAAGTATCATGTTATAAGAACTTTCTTCCAGACGTCATTGGAGGCATGTCTTCAACTTAGCAACCTTAACTTCACCAGTTTTTTTGGGTTTTTCTTTCATTCATGTCAAAATAAGGTGCAGAAGGGTTTACAGTGAGTCTAATCTATTGATAGATGTTGCACATGTAAGAAACTTGTCTAATTTAAATTATATATGTTTCTGGGACATACAGTATACAGTCTATAATGGAGGCTGATGAAAGGTCAGGAAAGAGAAGAAAGAAGTTTTCTGGAAAGCTTTGTGGTATAAAAACTGGAATTAGAAAACTGGAATTGTCAGCTGAGCCATGCTTTCAGTTCCTATGTCACAGTTGAGTCTTGTATCAATGTGTTTTTATGCAGGTACGGTAAAGCCTTTGAGATGGAGCCTGCGCTACACTCGGGCATTAACAATGTGGTCCTCCTCATGGCTGCTGGCCATGAATTTGACACGTCTATTGAGCTGCGCAAAATTGGTATGTTTGTGTTATTCAAGCCCTGTGCATCAGTTCTCTGCCCTATATAATTAAGAAAACAGTAACAGTGTGGGTGGATTGAGTCTGTTGCCCTTCATTTGGAAACTTTGTAAGATGAGATTTTCAGCCTTTTACACTCATTACCTTCTCTTGCAGCACACAGGACTTGGACACTATGGCAGATCCTTGTTTAATGCAATGACATTGTGGAAAAGAATAGTATCAGAGTTCTTAAGTAAAATCCAAACTGTTATGAACCTGGTTTGTTGGTTTTGACTGACGTCACCTTTATTGTCTTTGTTTGTCTTTTGGGCCAGGCGTCACTCTCAGTAGTCTGCTTGGCAGGAAAGGCAGCCTGGAGAAGATGCAGGATTACTGGGATGTAGGCTTCTACCTTGGCGCCGGGATTCTGGCCAATGAGCACAAGAAGGTCATAGAGGCTTCTGAGAAACTCTACAGACTCAATGCACCAATGTGGTCAGTGTGCCAAACGATGTCCAGTGAATGTTTATCATGCGTGCATGTAGAACATAAACATGTGAGTTTGGACCTCAGTCCTTATTCATCGTAGTCGGATAGAAAGAAGCACAGATTCAAGTGCCTGAAACGTTAAAACCACTCAGCTGGTGATTAATGAAGCTGTTAATTAACTTTTACACAAAAGTGATTTGACTGGAATTAATAAATGGGTCTACATTGCCTGAAAACAAGCCACCAGGCGCTAGTCCTCTTATTTACATATTATTTGCAAACAATATGCCCTAATTCACCCATATATGCATATTATTTCCAGTAAACATGCTCCAAGTGTTGCAACAGTGAGTGAAAGAAAGAAAAGTATATAGCAGGCTCCTGTTTGTAATGTCAGCAAAATTCCTTCTGGTGGCCACAGATGATTTTTACATGTTGACAGTATTTAGAATGAATTACATACCATAGTACTACAATGATTCCCACAATTTGGATAATTTAATAATGTTTCAAAGCATTTTTTAGAAATGTTGTAGTCTTTATTACACACTTAAAAAAAGTGGGAGGTTGGTCTTGCATATACATCAAAGATTACATTTGAGTGTCATTGTTGTTTGCATACTTTCAATTGCAGTCATTTGCAGTTTGATTACACAGACATTTGCTGAATAGATTCCACTGGAATTACAATTACAATCAGGTGGGCTCTTGAATGACACAACTCTGCTAGCTGTATTGTAGCCAGGAGCCCAAGATGGTGTAAAAGCATGATCCAAGCCAACACAGCTATCTGCTAGCTGTTGTACTGGCAGTTAGCGATCTCCTTTAAGCATGTTGGGCACTGTGGTAGCAGCAGTTTGAAAACTGATTGGCTTCATGTATCTTGCAGGAAGCACACCCTTCCAGCCTGGTTGTGTGATAGGGCAGATCTAGCTAGCGGGTGGGAGATTAGGGGTTAAATAAAAATAGTAAGGCATTTATTTTGGTTTGTTTGCTTTTGGTTTTTTGTAGGTATCTGAGTTCTGTCATGGAGACATACATACTGTATAAGCAGTTTGCTAAGCCTCCAGAGGTGAAGCACCCCAAGCAAGAGGCAGTGGACTTCTGGATGGAGCTGATGGTGCAAGCATGCAAACCTACTGTTTCCACGTCCCACTGCCCTGTAAGTATGTGTTCTGTTTATCACTTCAGGACTCAGATGAGAAGCTACAGCACCGTAATAGAGGAGTAAACCTGCACCCTGTAGAAAGTCCCCTTGCAACCCTAACCAGCGACGCCCGCTCCAACTAACCAGTGGTTATGCGCATTGTCTTTACAGGGTGTTTTCTGGAATTCTATGATGAAAAACAGGAAGAAGTTTGGTGACTACAGGCATAGAGCTTCGTTGAGTACTGGAGACAGTAATTAACTGTTTAAATATCATCTGTGATTGCAGGTCCTGATCCTGGAGCCCACTAAAGTGTTCCAGCCCAGTGTAGTGAGTGTAAACGAGGAGGACGAAAGCCGCACTGTGCGTCTAAGACACATTACTCCACTAGAGGTATTGGTGTTTTTTCCTGCTCATGTCTGCTCTGCCTTTGTCTACACTGACCAATGCCCACGAGCTGTGGTTTCAAGCTGAATGGCACTGATGTGACTGCAGGGCAGTGATGTCATGTAGTGCTGAATTAT
Source organism: Megaleporinus macrocephalus (assembly GCA_021613375.1). Classification (NCBI taxonomy): domain Eukaryota; kingdom Metazoa; phylum Chordata; class Actinopteri; order Characiformes; family Anostomidae; genus Megaleporinus; species Megaleporinus macrocephalus. The sequence goes on from CM038705.1 coordinate 29,217,434, forward strand.
TAATCTGGTGCTTATCTGTTAAATAAAAGGGAGGAGAGTTTGCCAGAGTCAGTGTGTAATGCTTGTCTGTTGATAGTGGTTACCACAGCTGGGGTCTGGTTTCACAGTGGTGTAATTTGACGCAACAGTGTGAAGTTTACACACGAAACGCTGTAACAGCACTGTGGCTGAAGAGATTGTTTGCATAGGATCAAGGCTTTATTGTTTAGAAGTGGGCTATACAGCAAAAATGCATCCTGATATGGCATTTGTATGATATGCTTGGAATAGAGAAATAAGAGCAATTAGTCTCACACAGAAAAAATAGTGTGATAAATAGCATATTGTATTGAACCTTTTTACATGCTGTAGTACATTCTGCTAATTGTGCTCTCTTTGTAATGAAACATGCAGTTAAACCATGTTCTTTAAGTACTGGCAATGTCCATGATATACTCAGAAAAGCATAATGTGACATATTTTGGCATAATTTATCGCAGTAATGAGAAATGTCATAGTATTGCCCATTTTCTATTCACAATTCAGTAGGTCTGTGTATTGGCAAGAACCTGGCGATACAATATGTATCATGATACAGCGGTCACAATTCAATATATCGCGATATACTGCGATACTGTAAATGAAGTGATATATTGTCATTTTTTTTAAATTCTACTATACACCACTAACAGGTTTGCCAAAGCTTATTGTAGCATTGCGCCCTTGTGCTGCTTGTTAATGTTGGAGTGTAGCTAAAAATGGATTACAACATGGATTAAGCACAATACACAATGATTCACTGTCTGCCAGGAATCTGTGTTTTTCAGAATCAATACAGTATCACCAAACATAACATCCCGATATTCAATATTTTCGATATTTTCTTACACCCCTAGATATCAGAGTGGTGGACATGGAGTGATGTTGATATTTTTTAATTTTGGAGCAAAATGGCATTGAAGAATCATATCAGCTTATAGTACCTGATTGGGTGATACATTGTGACAAATAATCCTAGCTGTTATTATACTGTTTTATAGACCACAGTGTTTTGGTGAATATACATGCATGTGTTTGTGTGCATTTATCATTTATTTGTGGTTGAGTTGTGTTTGAAGGTTTTGTTTCATCAATTATTAAATTGTTTACCAGTGATTTTCAGTTTGTTCATGAGGGGCATTGAAATGCTATATTAAGTTAGTACCACCTTTATTAGAGAATTTTAACATGAACTTGTAAATAAAAAATGAAGCTCTTTATTTTGTCTTGTCTCACCTCACCTAGAAAGGTCTCCATGAGTGGACCTTCCCTTCATCAGCGATTCGTGGAGTGAGGTACGTACAGTAACCCACACTGATCTCTCTCTCTCTCTCTCTCTCTTACTATGACCCAAGAGAAATGTTCTCTGCTTTATATGAAGCTTCCTTTGTGAGGTGTGGTTTGTGTCATGACCTCCGCCTTTTTGGCTCAAAGTTGCGTACTTTACTCTTGTTTTTGTCCTCACAGTCAGTTTTCAGAGCAGTGGCTGACTTGTTTTCTGAGTGAATGTTTACTATGAAACACTTGCTGGATGTGCCAACATACTGTCACAGATCAGACCAGCACTTCAGTAGAACAGGGCTGAGAGGTCATTCAGACTCTGTCATATGTTATTTCATCAGATCAATTCTTGGGAAGGAACTTTGAGTATGCTGGAGTGCAGTGTACCTGAGAGACCTGCATTTACAGCACAATTGCTGCATAGTTGAACTTGGTTGACCTTTATGCTGTGTGTTTTGGTGCTGATTGAAATAGTATATATATTTATATATATATTTATTTATTTGTTCTCTTCCTGTAGCATATGAAAGAGTACACGTCTCACTCCTTACAAAGCAATGACAGGCACGTGTACAATCAAGTTTTACCAGAAAATATTGTGTAACAATGGAAAACCTATAAAAAGGTTTGGTAGGGTGGAAGTGTGTAACGACTGAATAATAGGTGGCTGGGCTTATTTCTAATTTGTGGTAAATTTTGGTGAAATAGATGATGATAGAACATGATTATTTTAATTAGGTTGCATGTAATGCATATACCAGTAGTAACGTATGTCGACTGTACTGTTTCAGTATCTCGAAATTCGATGAGCGAAGTTGCTTCCTGTATGTTCTGTACAACTCAGATGATTTCCAGCTGTGCTTTCCCAGTGATCTACACTGCAAAGGGTGAGTGCCATACACTCATCACACACTCAGCCTACCAAAGAAGACATGGGTGTGGAAATAGTGAGGTCATTGCTGTAGCTGTGATCATAGGATTAGTTCCTTTTATTTCCCTTTTTAGCAACTATACAGTTTCAGCCAGCTTAGTGAAAAGAAATGCTCTCAGGAACTTTTTTCTCAGGAATGTTTTTGGCATGTTTGATGATCCATTAGGCTGACATTGTAAATGCCAATTCTGATGCACTGAAAAAATGGTTTGGACCTTTTATTTGTCTTGTTTTCTTGTTTTTTCCTCTTTCACACACTTCACTCATGGGAATGCTTCACTATTCCCTTAGATTCTGTGAGCTGGTGAACTCTCTGATAGGTCAGGGTGATGCTTCAGTAGATGACCATAGTCCTGTCAGTGAAGGGGTATTAGAGGTGAGCATGTTCTTCATATCCCATATTTTCATAGGTCAGCTAATAAAAAATAAAATGTGAATGATGTGTTTACTGTGTTGGAGCAACTCTTTCTCATTGACTGTGAGAAACAGGCCACAACAAACTTCATTTTGATGTATTTACTGTGTTGGAGCAACTCTTTCTCATTGACTGTGAGAAACAGGCCACAACAAACTTCACTTTGATGTATGTTTTGTTCCTTTTAATGAGTAGCTAAATCTATGTTGCCAGCTTCTTCATATTTTACTTAACTCTCATGTTTAGATCATCTACAGTTCCCATATTCTTTTTTTTTTTCTTTCAACTTTATCTTTGTTTAGTCTTGCCAAATCTCTTCCTCAGATGTGGAGATCACCACCACCACAAGACCCACTGGGATCTATTATCTAATGTTTTCTCTCTAATTCTCTCAGTATGTGTATGAAAAAGGGGAGAATGGAGAGAAGGTGGTGCTTGGAAAAGGAACCTATGGTGTGGTCTACGCTGGACGAGACCTGAGCAATCAAGTGCGCATTGCCATCAAGGAAATTCCGGAAAAGGACAGCACGTATGGACACATATAACTATTTAGTTTTCTTCTGTTGGTCGTTTTTTCGTTCATTAGCACAATGCTCCCAGCTCTAGTATCTAGTATCTGGTATCTAGGAACAGAAAGCCAGTTGTGACAGTAATGCAAATGTCTGCTAACAGGAATTAAAGCCATCAAGCTAACCGTGGTGCATTTTTTTGAACGCTAGGTTTAGTACAGTTTATCATTTACTAAATAATTAAACTTTTTAAAAAGCCTGACTCTAAATATTACTGGATTCACCTTTTAGCCTGTTAGCAGTCTGCTAAGCTGGGATGCTCAAAACTGCTATAGGATAAGGTTGATCCTTGAATGGTAGAGAAGCTGTTATGCTAAACATTCTTTCTGCCAGCTAAGATGATCTTAACTCTGAGGCTCTTTTGGAAAACTGGACCCTGCTTGTTTAACTAAACTGGGTTTTTAAGTATGCATTTTACTTTAACAGCTGCAAAGTTAGTGACTGTAAACACAAGTGAGCTATTTTTTTTCTTTTTGAGGGAAAACAGTCTCCTCCACCTTTTGCCGTTTTGTCTGTGTGCACTGTGATTGTTTACAAGATTCTGATCAGAGCAGAGGTTGCGCCACATGATCAGGGGATATAACTTTAGTTTGTACTCATGAAAGATGATGTACTTCTCAGTTATGTTTACTTGTTTCTGGAGAATGTTTTGACCTTGTTGAAGTTTTAACCTCTCCGATCTCAGAATTCCCAGCGGGGTGATAGCATTCGGCCTCCAGAGGAACAGACGCCTATTTAAACTTTTTCCACTCAGCGTTTAACCAGCCTGAGACCTTTCTGTGTTACGTTATTTCTGTCAACAAAAAATGCCATAACAACCCTGAAGCATGCAACATGAGTAACTGGGAAGTTCACTTGAGTATTGTTCCTGTGAAAAGATTTTTGTTTCACATATTTGCCTTTTCTTCATTCATGACAGATACTCCCAGCCACTGCATGAGGAGATAGCTTTACACAAGCGACTGAAACACCGGAACATTGTCCAGTATCTGGGCTCGGTCAGTGAGGGTGGCTTCATCAAGATTTTCATGGAGGAGGTGCCAGGAGGTAAGCTGCTCCACCTCTCTCCTTGACTCCACTCCATTGATTCAGCTTCACAAGCAGTACCGCATGGAAGTTGCTCGTTCAGCATGACTATTTTCTTATAATCTAGAGATGTGGGTGTAGGGGTGTGTATAGATAGATGACTGGTAGGCAAGAGTTGCTTTTGGATGGATGCCCTTTAGACTAGAAGCAATGCTTGTGAAACTTTACCTGATATGATAATGCAGTATGTAGGTTATGCTTAATTGTGCTAAAGGAACATTATGCCACTTTCCCTCATTCTCTCCACAGGAAGCCTGTCATCTCTCCTTAGGTCAAAGTGGGGTCCTTTAAAGGATAATGAGCCCACTATTGTTTTCTACACCAAACAGATCCTGGAAGGACTGAAATACCTCCATGATAATCAGATAGTTCACAGAGACATCAAGGTACAGTTCTGTCAGTGTGTCCAGCTATACTGCAGCTACGTGAACATTTGATTCTATTTGTTTATATGACTTGTATTTAATTCTCACCAGGGTGATAATGTCCTGATTAACACATACAGCGGCATCCTCAAGATATCTGACTTTGGAACATCCAAAAGGCTAGCAGGAATCAACCCATGTACTGAGACCTTTACAGGTAAATTATATCATTAAATCACTCATTGTGCCCACTGATTTGTGTGTGTATGTGTTTAATGGGAATCAAGAGCTGCTAATGTTTCTCTTGGACAAACATAGCCACATATTCACACCTCATTTGACATTGATCTGGTCTGCCAGGCATGTTTTAAGACCTTTTTTCAGTGCTTGTCTTGTGACATTAATGTGAATGGATGGATGGATGGATAGATATAAACTATATGGCCACCTGACCTTCACCCCTATATTTTGATGGGCATATTATACCGAACCAGGGGCATTCATGTAGAGTTAGCCCCACTTTGTGGCTACAACAGCTTTTCACAGGATTTTGAGGTGTTTCTATGGAAATGTTGGTCATTCTGTCGAAAAAACATTTGTGAGGTCAGGCATTGATGTTCCAGTTCCAGTTCATGCCAGAAATATTCAGTGGGGTTGAGGTCAGGGTTTTTTGCACACCAGTGGATTTCCTCTATACCAAATTTGGCAAACCATGTGCTTGTGTGTAGCTGCTTGCCCACAAACCCATTTCCTAAAGCTCCTGACGCACAGCTATTTTGCTGTTGATGCTTCCAGTTTGGAACTCTATAGTGAGTAATGCAACATGGGCATATGTTTGAATGTTTTGCATTGGTTGAGCTTTTAATTGTCTCCTAGATGCTTCCATTGCACAATAATGGTACTGACAGTGAACCCGGGCCGATCTAGCAGGGCAGACTGACTTGTAGCAAAGGTGGCCCCTATGACGTTGCCACATTTAAGGTCACTGAGCTCTTTGATATGACCATTCTGCTGGTGTTTTTTGTCTATAGAGACTTCAGGGCTATGTGCTTATATTAACCTTTTAGCAATATGTGTGGCTAAAACACCTGAACTGAGTAATTATGAGGGATGTCCACATACCTTTTGGGAATACTATATATATATATATATATAGTAAATAGTAAATAGTACATACTCAGATAAAGACACTTGCAAAAGATACCACCAACAGATACATTGACATGTGGGATGGTTCAATACTGAAAGACTTACGCAATAAAAAAAAAACTTATTTCAAGTTTAAAAGTTGTCATTGATGAATCACATGCCATACATGCATATCACAGTATTAGAGATCAAATACTAGATAGCGGACATTTAGCATATATTCTCTCCAAGTAGTGTGACGGGTGGAAGGACAGTACCATATCTAACCCTGTCTGTGTGAAAGACAGACCTCGGGGCATCAATGGACGTGCAACCTCCTCCACCTTAACACAATCAAAAGTTACATTGTGAGCAGGTGCAAGACCAAACGCTAGATTATCAAACAATCGGTGTTATCTCATTTAAGATATAATACGCACTATTAATGTATCATGTTGCATTGCTACATTTTATTCCTATGGCCAACTGAAAATCACACAAGATCACAAGTTTTATAAACAAAATATATTATATTTTATTAAAATAGATGTAACAGACCAGTACAAGAAGTATCACTGTATCGATTTTTATCCTGACCCTCTGAACTTGGCATTTGACAAGATTCAATGACAACTAGCTGTGCTTTCTCATTAGTCTACATTCTCAGTCTGCAGATTCTACCATTCTGATATAAACATAAAGTGGCACTATATTATAATCCTGAATCATAGAGAAATTTACCATGGCTTTTTTTCTAGGATCCACTGGATATAGCATATCAGCTAATATGCACATTTACAGGTGTACTGCACTTTTTGAGCATTTCCACTAGACATAGCTCTAGATTATCAAATAGTGCACTATAGCTGTACCACTAACGCTTGTTAGGACAAAAGTGAGTTTGTATTGTCACTTTTCCCAGAGTGGAAAATGCCGCCAGGGCTCTGAGTATTATTATCAAACAGACTATTATATCAAACATTTATCGTCCCTTTGTCATATCTCTATAGATAGGTCCAGTTAGAGGAAATTTCCTCAGGCCAAGGTCCAGACTGTCATAATTTCTAACTTGTGTTATGATTCAGTGCCATATCTCTTATATTAAAGTAGCCTAGTTTTAGCGTCTTATACCATCAGCTACTGAATGACAAACACATTACGCATACCGTTCAGTATATTTCAATAATATTTACTGTTAAAATGCTGAACTGAATGAATTATTTATAAAACTTCTAATAAATGATTTTTTCCTCACCTCAAAACAAGTGCTATATTTATAAAAAAAACAATGCTTTTGAGAAAAAGTGCATCTTAAAGTGTTTATTTATAGAAAAAGTAAATTAAACTTTTTAGGGCACTCGCTTCAAGTCAAGTCAAGTCAAGTTTATTTGTATAGCGCTTTTTACAACAATGTTGTCACAAAGCAGCTTTACAGGAATTTTAAAGCATGAAAAACATGAAATCACACATTTATCCCTTGTGAGCAAGCCAGAGGCAACAGTGGCAAGGAAAAACTCCCTTAACTGGAGGAAGAAACCTTGGGAGGAACCAGACTCACAAGGGGAGAACCATCCTCCTCAGGTCGAACAGCATTTACAGTTTATAAACTAAAGCTGAGTCTAAAGGTAAAAACTTTAGAGGCTGTACAGGTGCTACATCAGGTGGGTGATACAGTGATGCAGTCAAGGTGGAGCAAATGGCACAAATGGAGAGGAGAGCTGGTTGGTGCTGGGTGACAGGGGGGCCCTGGTGGTCAGTCCTTTAGAGTATTCGGCGGGACAGGTGGGCGGTTATGGGCTTCATTCTCCGACTGCTGCTTCTGCGCCATACTCCTGAATCACAGATCTGATTGGATGAGGAGACAAGAAAAGTTCCGCCGCTTAAAATCAACACTGTTGAAATTAAATCATTCTCAATAGTTTATCGCTTTGGATCAGCTTTGAACAACGGCTGGTATTTAGGTACTTCTGCTAAAAAAAATCTGTTCTGTTGCCCATTCTAAGACACTGGTGATGAGGCAGAATGCTAAAAGGAAGTCTGAAACTCTGTCAATGGATGCTGTATCTATTATATTATAGGATCATTATTATATATATAATATATGTGTGCATTTTATAAACCTCTTAAACCTTATATGATGTGTGTAGGTACTTTGCAGTACATGGCGCCAGAGATTATAGACAAGGGCCCGCGGGGCTATGGAAAGCCAGCTGATATCTGGTCCCTGGGCTGTACCATTATAGAGATGGCCACAGGGAAACCCCCCTTCCATGAGCTGGGCAGCCCACAGGCTGCCATGTTTAAGGTACTGGAATTGATGCTGTCTTTGCGGTATTACTGTGTTAAATTTAAACTTGGCTGCACTGCAAATACATTTTTGTCTGATATATGGTATGCATTCTTTTGTTTAATTTATTAGACATGTTGTGATGTGGTGGTTGAAATAACACATGCAGGATTACTAAGACAACATGCACATATTACAGGTGGGCATGTTTAAAATTCACCCCAGTGTGCCAGAGTCTATGTCAGAGGAGGCCAAAGCCTTCATCATGTGTTGCTTTGAGCCTAACCCTGACAAGAGGGCCACGGCCTCAGAGCTGCTGAAGAATCCCATCCTTAGGGGCAGCCCCAGGAAGAGAGCCAAACCCCTGCTAGACCTAGCTGAGATGGATGCCAGCTCATCCGGTAAGCTAGCAGGCTTTTTAACACTACCACATGGATGACTTTGTTAAAGTTTTTGTACGAAGCTTCTGCTGTTATGATACAGTATAGGTAACTACCCACTGAAGTTTTGATACCAATGATATTCCTCTTTACAGTTTTCTTTACTGTACAACTAGTAGTCTAATCTAGGTACTAGTATATTATCATGGATGATTATAAAAGTATAAGAGTAATTTGTACTAAATGTGCTCTGTTGGCCACAGGAGATTACCACAGGAGCATGTCTGTGCCTTTAGTCACACATGTGGATGACCTGGATACTGATAGGAATGACCTGTCCAGCTCACTTGATCTAAGGAGAACCATGCTGCACGTCAGAGGAAGTGACATCTCAGAGAGCCCCCCCAGCACCAACAGCTTCCTGGCGTGAGTTAGAGCACTGCAACACATCTATTCTTCACATGTTGAACCTGACTGTTTTGTACAAAAGCAGCAGTGGAGTTAATTGTAATCTGTTCCTGTATGCTGTGTGGGTGTGCTAGGGTGCCAGATGAGCCTCAGGGGGACTTGTCGAGTCCAGCAGTTTCTGGGGAGAACATGGGCCTGTTCCTACTGAGGAAAGACAGTGAGAGAAGGGACACTCTCCACAGAGTGCTTACTGATTACATTAGCCACGTACTGGACAACATGCAGGAGTCACTGCCACAGGTATACATACTTATGGGAATCTCTAGGAACCTCACTATTCGATTTGATAGTACCAAGACCTGATAATAAAACAGCTCACAGTGCATCTTGGTGAATTTTTGTTGTACATTCTTTTCTGTTTCTGTATTTAGTGTTAATCTGTAGTCTTTACTATAGTGCCAGCCTTTTCATTTCATATACTCTAAGTTTGTAACCAGTTTATGCCTAAACCTGAATGCATCAGCAAGTTCCTTCATTTTTTCCTTCTCCAAGCCAGGCTGGAAGTACAAAATATTTTACTTTGTATAGAGCCTGTAAAACATTTCGTGAATTAATTTGGAATCTTTCTAGAAAGAATCATCTAAGGATTACACAAGAACTGTTGGAAAATATCCCTTGGTATTTGGGGGGTCCCATGTAGGCTGGGTACTCACCAGCGGTAACAGAATGTTTGCTTTAACACTTCTTCTTCTGGAAATTCTGTTTTTTAATTTGGAAATGGAGCACGCTTGCATGTTTACAAATATGCTACGGCACACTATAAAGTTTTTGGAGGTATTCTGGGCATATTTAAACTTGCTACAAGGGCCAACCTGGGGAGTACAGTCTATAGGAGGGAACCAATTTGCTATGGCACCACCATGAGGCAGACCATTGTTGCATCTCTAATTAGTCAGAAATTCAGAACATTGCCAATTAAGTGTACATCAGATAAAGATGTGGTAGTTCAAGCACATACTGTAACCACAATCTCAATTAATCTCAAATCAATCCACACATCCAGACTACCTTCAAAAAGAGTTATTGTACAACTCAACTCTAACAGCAAGATAATTAAAGCATCAAATGATGAGTGGTGAGTAATATTTGTACAAAAGGAAAACCAGAACCATTACAGTTACCTGATGAAACTGCTGGAGTTGCTGAAACTCAGAGATAGCTATTTTATGGAGAATGAACAGAGCTGGAGAGTGAACCTGAATGTAACAACTAATCTAGTGTCCTGCTTCAAAGACCATAACTTCCTAATGAGCTTTTTTTCCGGGACCCTCTAGAATTTGAATTTTAAGACATTCCATTAGATCAATTAGGAAGCCTTTAACCCCCCCCAGGACCCCCTGTATCTCACACCTTTGCTGTTAGTCAGTATTACTCTGTATTGTGATTTTCTGATGTTGAATGTGTTCTACTCTTCCCGTGCTACAGACTGAGGAGCCGTCAATTACCTCAGAGCATATCAAGCAACTGATTGTCTGCCTGCGAGACAACATCCGCTCCCCGGATAGGAAGCAGCTCACTAACAGACTTCTGAAGCTCCGCTCCAGCCTGAGCACTGACGCAGTGCCTCTCTGCAGCCTGCAGGCAGCGCTCTTCAGCTTCCAGGATGCGGTATGTGGTGTCGTTGGTATAATGAGCACATCAGACCAAATGCACATACTTGACAAAACATGCCTTCATGTGTTCAGTCCAATGTTCAATTTGGTAATCCTGCAAACATGGGACGTCCGACCACTCAGGCTTTTGAGAGATGCGAACTGAATCTGTGCAGAGAGTTCAGTGAGGGAGTAAAACTCTTTCCCATCTAAATATTAGAGGCTGTTTTAAGAAAAAAATCAGTGCCATAGGAGTCACTCCAGAGACCCCCAGACCAGTTCTGATTTTGAATTCAAGAGTTCACGGTTAGTCTGTAAACAAATATTCCTTGTTTATACACGTTTACGGCCTGGTCCATATATACCAGAAGTCTTCAGTTTTAGCCACAGAGGGTGGCTAAAAGAGGGTTAGCCACAGAGAGTGGCAGCAGCTATTCACTCCTAGTTTGTTTTTAAACACCTGGTCATGTGAGCTTCTTCTTTGTTGGAATGAAAACCTGCACCCACATCAGCCCCTTTGCACATATAGACATTCCTGATCAACACGCTATGACCACCATTGTTAAAGTAAGACTCCCAGCAGCTTGGTATGAATATCAGTCTTAAGTGATCTGATCACAAGTGGATTTATAGTTTTACAGTTGTATAGTATAGACATATAGTGGTATACACCCGACATTCTCATGTAGTTCCATATGTTTCCAGTAGGGGGGGTTTGCTACATATGCCACAGTTTAATTACATTTATGATACTTGGTCAACAGTTTGGTAATCTTAAAACATTTTAAATGAACTATTTTCATGTTGTTGCCCAACTTTCTAATGGTACTGGGGCTGGGAGTCGGGAGCATGCTGAAGTGAGGTGTTGATTGGTGCTGATTGTTTGCGAATGTTGATGTTTAACTAGGGTAGTTACGTTATGAGGCATAATCAATAGGATGCCTCCATGATGCATATGGTCACATTTCTGTAATGCAATATCACAATTTCATGATGCACTGCGATAAGCCTATGCTCCAGTGAACCATCCTGGTTAGATTTTGTGTCCTGAGCATTTGCTGCTTTAGTCTTTGCTGTTCTGTGCGTTAAGAACTGCTGTCTCAGTAAGAACAGTGTCTCAGTCACTAAACGACTTGCATCCCAACCACCTTCAAAAGGTGGTTTGAGAGATTCGATTACAGTATCGCTCCAAGGATCAGATCACGTTGGCTGAATAATAATGCCAGGTGTAGGAAAAGTGTCAAACCGGGTACTGCAAGTTGAGTATGAATGCTATTTGAAATTGACGACATTTGCAGTTTCCCCACACATTTCGAGTGCAGTCATTCCACAATTGCATATGCATTTGAAACAGCATGCATGTGTTTAGGCTGGTTGTCCCGTTTCATTTATGACCCATCTGTTTTTTCTTCAATCAGAATGCATTGAAACCTGGTACTCTGGCTTTTGTACATCTGACCCAGTGTTAGAATATTTATTTTATCATTTAGTTTAATTTTATTTCATTTCATAACGTAGTGAGAGCCTTGCTCTTGTCCTTGTAGGTCAAGAAGGTTCTGCGACAGCGACAGGTGAAGCCTCACTGGATGTTTGCTCTGGATAACCTGCTCAGACAGGCTGTGCAAGATGCTATCACTGTGCTCCTACCAGGTATACTTCTCCGCCACTCCATTCTGACTTAATGGCCAGTCCATCACTCATTAGTCACCTCCCATTAGTTTTACACTCATTTGTTGTCTTACCCAGAGCTAAAACTGCAGCTGCAGTCATCCTTTGAGGTCGAGGAAGGCTCCACTGAATCAGAAGAGACCAAAAAGAGCAGTCAGGAACCAGAAGAGTCCCACACGGAGGATAAGGGAACACCTCAGGCCCCATTGCAACGCACAGTGGAGGCTGCTGGTCCCAGTCTGTTCAATGGTCTTCTTAGCAGCTGCAATCCTCTTGCACAGGAATTTAGCCAGTTATGCCAGGAGACTAGGAGGTACCCAGCTTAGTGATTTAATTAATAATTCATGCTAAATCAAGTTAAAATATATCGTCACTGTTCAAAGAAAAACATATATATCTGTTTTTTAAAAAAAAATATTTTAATGTTTTTGAACATCACAGTTGTTCTTTATATCCTGTTAAAGTTTTAATTTGAATAAAACCCTTTTTACATTAACTGGCATCAACAGATAAGAATGTTTTTGACCTCTCCTTTTACTAAAGTTACTATTTTGAGGATACTTGTTTTGCTCTGGACAGCAGCAATACATATATTAGGTTTGTTTCCAACCTAATTTTACCACAGACATACTTTTTGGTGTTTCCCTTTAGAAAAGAGGTTGATGTGATTTAGCACCTGCTCATTGTTTTTCATTTATAACTGTCTGTCATAATCAGCCATGACACAGATAGATAGAGACTTACCTGAAAAATAGGTCCTGTAAGTAAACAGGAGCACTCTGAGCAGTATTGCTAGTGCCTCATAAATGACCAGAAGGGGGCAGTGATTAAATATACCTAAATGGATCCGTGCTGTGTTTTTGCTTTTCAGGTTGTTGGCTCAGCTAAGTGAGAAGGAGAAGGAGTACCAGGAGCTGCTGAGGAACTCTGTGCAAAGTAAACAAAAAGAGATCGATGCCCTAAAAGTCAAGACTGCACCTGAGAGCAGTGGTAACTTCATTTCCTTCTCTCCAGTCCTACAATCCTCATTATTTTATTTAGTGATAATGTTTTGATTAAGCAGTCTGTTAAATTAATGTGTTAATATCTGAAACATCTACGTGTCGAAGAAAGCTCTTACCTGATTCACCTGAAAGGTGTGACAGAGGTGTGGTGCTTACGCCCTCACTTAGATCACCCTCACTTGCTGATGCATGTCTAGAGCACTTACTTGTACAGCTGTGGGATTTCACCATAATCATTAGTCAGTCACACCTAGCGCAGATCCAAGCCAAACCTTTAGGGTTTGTGTTTTATACCAGGAGTGTTCAGTTGTTGAAGAAGACCTGTTTCACTGTTAGCCATAACCCATGAAAGCAGGAGTGTTTTCACTTATTTGTAAGACTGACTCTTCAGCTGTTTGGGTTTCATGCCTTTGAGGACACCTGAAGCTTCTCATGGATGAACGTTACGTACCTATACACATTTTTAAGCAGGCGTTGAGTAAAGGCTTTGTCAAGGCCACTCTCCTGAGAAGCAGCACATTCAAAATATTTCCTTTTCGCTGTCTCTCACTAAACTCTCATCACTACAGTGAGTCAAAGCTTTGACTTGCTGCTATGGTGAATGGAGATGTTTTTCACTGTGTATGTTTCCAATTAACCTCCTGTTAAGCAGAGCAGAAGAAGGCCACACCTATCTGTTGAGACGGCATCAGCATGTTATGTCATGTCGTTATCCCCACAGGTAATAAGCCTGTGTGCCAGAATTCTCAGACGCTGGCTATGATGCGCTGGCTGAGGGCTGTACCGGTGGATGAGCACACCATAGACACAGTGAGTACAGCTGTCATACATTTCACTCCGCAGTGAGTTTTGAGGGCTTGCAAGTTTCCTTGTTACTGTGTGAAGGTGAATGCATGTGTCCTTTCCTGCAGCTCTTATCTCATGGGTTCACCTTGGATAGCCTGCTCCATATGGCCAGCAAAGATGATCTGAGATACTGCGGCATCAAGTAAGCACATGTTTGTGCTGTTAAGCCATATAACCATAAAACACACATATGTAGCCTGTATCATTCATGGAGATGTAAACAACATCATTAAAAAAGTTTGAAAATGCATTGTAGAGAGACAACTATGACTACTGGTTCTGATGTTTGGAACACAAGTATAGTCATCCTATTTGCTGTCTAGAATGTACATTGAACCTATCTTAAGGGTTTATGAGTGAAGATGATATTAGTAAAATAGCAGAAACCTCAGAAAACTCTCTGCCTTGAATGGATTTTGGACATCTGGTTCCTATCATCACTATTGTAAACAATTCTGGCTTAGACAATTTCTCTAGAATGGTCAGCCTGACATCAAACCACACTGACTTTGTTAGCCATCATAACATTAGAATAAAACAACCTACACTGCCTGGCCAAAAAAGCTGTGCACCACAACTTTAAATAAATATTACAACAATCATATCCATCCAGAATTGCAATTATTTTGGTGGATATCTTGTACCGATATTGGGAGAGAAACCACACTGTAATGTCCTCACCAGTACATCCCAAAGACTTTCAGTGGGGGTTAAGTGGTGGCCAATTAATGTGTGAAAAGGATTCCCCATGCTGCCTGAACCGCTCTTTCACAAGCCTGAGCCTGAGGAATCTTGACATTATCATCCCGGAATATGTCTGTGTTATTAGGGATAAAAATAAAATTGATGGGATACCCTGCTCATTGAGTACGTTCAGGTAGTCAGCTGACTTCATTTTATTATGCCATACCGTTGCTGAGCCTCCACTTGGCCAACTATAGCAACCCCAGATCTAAACGCTCCAGAGTCCAATCTTTATGCTCCTTAGCAAAATAAAGACGTCTTCATGAGTAGCTTCACTAACAGCTGTTTATTTTGTGGGCTTACAGCTGTTTAATGCCAGATCTGTGAGTTCTTGTCGCATTGTGTGTGCATGGAAGTGGTTGTTTAAGAAATGCAAAGCTACTCTCTGCATCAACAAGGGTTAAAAGAATTGTTGCCAGCTCAAATGAATGAAACACTGCAGTAATGATTCTATTACAGGCTCTTAAGAATTTACTTACTTAAATCCAACTGGCAACTTAGTGTTTGGACCAGGCGGTGCACTGAAAAGACATTTTGTCATTCAAAGAATAATCTTTAAGTATTGTATGGCTTGGTAATAAGCCTACTGTTTTATGAACTGCTTCTGTTTGGCAGAATAATGATGAAAAACATTTTTGTGTATAATTTCGTCTCTAATACTTCTCTAATAGCATCCTCCTGCCTTAACAGCCCCGATGATGTCAGAGCGAAATGGCACTTGCCACTTGAGATTTAACTTGAGCTTCTCTTCTGACAAGCAGTGTCACCAGACCTCAGTCTCAGTTCTTAGTAAGGAACAGCAGGTTAACTGCTGAACTAACCCTGAAATGTGCATCCTGTTTAAGACTGTTGTAATCCCCACCTAACAGTGGGACACGTAACCAAGTGTTGAAAAAAAGCTCATGAGATAATTGTTTTATTCTGCTGCTTTGTAACAGCACACGAGGTTGTAGGTTACAGTGATTTCACCACAGTTAAGGGGTTTCATGACTCTCTGCTTTAGTTGTCTTACAAAGACAAATTCTAAACTGATCTTTGTGAACCTTCAATTGTTTTCACAGAGGTGGGATGGTATGTCGTATATGGAGGGCCATCTCTACACAGAGGAAGACTCAGCTGAGTTCAGTGTCAGAGGAGAGTGAAGTAACTGTCCTGTAACAGCAGCAGGACACACGCTGATGGTCATTTGAGCTCAGAGAGCTTACAACATTTGTGCCCTTTTTCAGGCACATTAATTTATTTATTTAATTTCATCTGGGAAGACAGTTCATAAGAACAACTTCTGTGACTTTTTAAGAAGATAATGTTCTCTAGGTATGCTAATATTTGTTTTGTAAATCAAGCTGTGTTGCTCACATAGTTTCAGGGATCGTTTCAGAAGTTCTATTGTTATCATGTCATTATGTGAGTATGTATTTTGTAAATGGTGTTTGTGTAAAGCTTCAGTCAGGGAATGAAGCAGACTGGTTTCTGCTTCTGCAAGAGCAGAGGCTTCGTCTGATACCACAAATACAAGACCATTAAAACACCCTGTTTGTCCTGCTGTCTGTTACGGAAGAAGATTTGTTTATATTGTTTATATGTGTCTTTTTGATTAATTTAACTTTCAGCTGTCTGTAATATGAACTACTTTAAACTAAATATTTAAATACAAATGTAAATTTTACATGTTTGATAATATTTTGTCATATATATTTTTTATTCTAAAAGTGGAAAAAAAATGAACTTTTACAAAAATGATAAACATGAAAGGTGTTTCTGTGAAAAAGACAGACATGAGGTGGTGCATTGCTCTAGAGACCCTAACATGATAAATTCACTGTGTTCATTATACATTAACATGGACATATTTATTTCATATCCCCAACTTACTGTTTACTGCAAAATAAAATCATCACAAGACAGCCCTCTGTTTGCAAATGCATTCTTTACTGTAATGAATAAATTGTTCTCTCAGTATTCAGTATCTTAGTATCTCAGTATATATATTTAATATATACCTAATATATACTTGAATAGATTAATATATATGTGAGAATATCAGCAGTCAACTGACAAGGATTCATTTTATTGTGTTGTTTACCTACATTCAGAATAGTGGGTGTGTATATGTGCGTGTGTGTGTGTGTGTGTGTGTGTGTGTGTGGGTGGGTGTGGGTGTGTGTTTGGTGGTCAGGGTGTCAGGTTTATGCCACATTGTGGGGACCTGTTCATATACTCATGTTGTGAGAACATTTTGTGGAGCTCATGTAAATCAATACATTTTTAGTCTAAAGTTATTGTTAGAGTGAGCTTAGAGTTAAGGTTTTGGTAAATGTAAGGTTAAGGTTAGGGTTTAGGTCAGGGTAAGGTTCTGGTTAGGTTTAGGTTTAGGCTAGTATTAAAGTTGAGTTCTAGTTAAGGTAGGTCTTCAGGAAATGAATAAATGAATGGATGCTCCCCACAGTTCACAGAAACAATTCAATTCAGAGGCAAGATTGGCATTGCAGAGTGTGTGTTTCTGTCAATGTGTGTGTGTTAGAGAGTTCACACGTCTGTGGAAGAAGTGATGCTGTTCTGAACATTCCTACCGTGCTTCCTCATGTTTTCATTGTGTTGACATCACCATAGCAACAGCTGTTTGTCTCCCCTATCCCAGACTGCCCTTCTTTATAGAGCTCCCTCTCTGTCTCTCTCTCCTACTCTCTCTCTCCTTTATCTTTCTTTCTCTTTTGTCTCTCTGTCTGTCTTTTCTGTTTTTCTCTTTTTTTCTCTCACACCATTTCTCACTTGATGTTTATACTGCCTCTGTCTTGTGTACATGTTCTCTTACTTTCTTTCTCACTTTATATTTCTTCACCCTCTTCCCTCTTTCTCTTTTATCTTTCTTTCCTCTCCTCTATTTTTGTCTTCTTTCACTCATGTTGTCTGTCTTTCTTACTTTCCTTTTCTCTCCCCTCTTTATCCGTCTCTGTCTGCAGTCTCTCTTGTTTTATCTCTGTGTTTCTCTCTCTCTCTGATGTTCTGTGTGTGTGTCCTATATGCGTATGTTTTATATCATTATAAAGGACTCTGGGTTTTTATGGGAAGATGAAATTTCCATTAGTTCAGTATACAACGGTTTAGTCACTCTTACCTCATTTCCTGTTGGAGTGTGATGTAATTGCGAGAGTGGGTATGTCTGTTCTTGTCTGTTGTCTGAAGAAAAGAGCAGTGATGTTAAGAGAAGGTCTGGCAGCTTCTCCAGCTTCTGTAGACACATTACACACTGGCCTTCTGTGCTTGTTTACCTCTTTCTCTGTTTGTTATGGATTTTACTGTGTTCTACCTTGAGTCCACCAGGTGAGGGCACACGGTGACACATGATAACTGTGAGAGGCTCATCAAAGCTGGCCCGTGTCTCCTCTCATTCCGGTGGGCTGAAGAATGCAGTCTCTGTTTCTGGCTTGTCTGCATTCTTGCTGTTCAGCTCCGCTCAGTAGCGTCATCACTCATCTGACAGTATGTGGGAAGGTGTTGCAAAACCTCAGGAGAAGGAGGGTGGGCGAGTTTGGGATGGGAGAGAGCAGCTCTGTCATGTGACAGAAATGAGACATAGTGCTGTGTACCTGCTGGAATGTGTGAGCTGGGTTTGGCCGCTGAGTCAGCTC
The DNA here is from genome assembly GCA_021613375.1 of Megaleporinus macrocephalus. NCBI lineage: Eukaryota > Metazoa > Chordata > Actinopteri > Characiformes > Anostomidae > Megaleporinus > Megaleporinus macrocephalus. Next base: position 29,235,845 of record CM038705.1, read on the forward strand.
CCTGCTTACAGGCCACCTGCAGAGACGCCCACTGTAGCTGTCTGCGTGAATGATTAGGCATGGTGTTTTGGATTGGGCACACTTATTTATATATAAGGTTATTTGAAAATATGAGATATGACGACGGCCATGATTATCTACAGAAGCAGAACTATGCTGGGAGCAAATCTGTTTCAGACACTTAGCCTGGAACCTTCTGGTTGTCTGCTCTGTTACCATATAGGCCAGTGTTGTATACATTAACATAAGCAGAAGGTGTAGAGACTCTCAGGGGATCTGATTTAGCTTTCCTGATAATTTATCATGACCCAAACACTCGTCTTTCGTACTCGTACTCTTTCGTAATCATATACAGCAATTGTAGCATTTGACCCTTTGCTGATGTTTCTATTACTGCATATGTATTACAGTGAATGCTTTGAGACTTTTAAACAGAACTGAAGTATCCTGTCACAGGATCTCTATTGGGCTCGAGTCAGAACTTTGATGAAGCTATTCCTGAACATTCCTGCTTCATTTCAGCCAGTGTGGATTTGGTTCTCTATTTAGGCTTATCGCTTCAATTTACAGACAGATGAGCAGACACTCTCCTTAAGAATTCTCTGATATAGAACAGAATTCAGGTGTGCTATCCTAAAATGTGCTCTTTAAACCAGGTGTTCATTTTTCCTAGTGTGAGACAAGCATTAATATTTCCTTTTCTTTAGTTTGCTGTTTAGCAGGGTTTGCTGTTTAGCAGGGTTTGCTGTTTAGCAGGGTTTGCTATTTAGTAGGGTTTGCTGTTTAGCAGGGTTTGCTGTTTAGCAGGGTTTGCTGTTTAGTAGGGTTTGCTGTTTAGCAGGGTTTGCTGATTAGCAGGGTTTGCTGTTTAGTAGGGTTTGCTGTTTAGCAGGGTTTGCTGTTTAGCAGGGTTTGCTGATTAGCAGGGTTTGCTGTTTAGTAGGGTTTGCTGTTTAGCAGGGTTTGCTGTTTAGCAGGGTTTGCTGATTAGCAGGGTTTGCTGTTTAGCAGGGTTTGCTGTCTAGTAGGGTTTGCTGTTTAGCAGGGTTTGCTGTCTAGTAGGGTTTGCTGTTTAGCAGGGTTTGCTGTTTAGCAGGGTTTGCTGTTTAGTAGGGTTTGCTGTTTAGTAGGGTTTGCTGTCTAGTAGGGTTTGCTGTCTAGTAGGGTTTGCTGTTTAGCAGGGTTTGCTGTTTAGTAGGGTTTGCTGATTAGCAGGGTTTGCTGTTGAGCAGGGTTTGCTGATTAGCAGGGTTTGCTGTTTAGCAGGGTTTGCTGTTTAGCAGGGTTTGCTGTTTAGCAGGGTTTGCTGATTAGCAGGGTTTGCTGTTTAGCAGGGTTTGCTGTTTAGCAGGGTTTGCTGTCTAGTAGTGTTTGCTGTTTAGTAGGGTTTGCTGTTTAGTATGGTTTGCTGTTTAGCAGGGTTTGCTGTTTAGCAGGGTTTGCTGTTTAGCAGGGTTTGCTGTTTAGTAGGGTTTGCTGTCTAGTAGGGTTTGCTGTTTAGTAGGGTTTGCTGTTTAGCAGGGTTTGCTGTTTAGCAGGGTTTGCTGTTTAGCAGGATTTGCTGTCTAGTAGGGTTTGCTGTCTAGTAGGGTTTGCTGTTTAGCAGGGTTTGCTGTCTAGTAGGGTTTGCTGTTTAGCAGGGTTTGCTGTTTAGCAGGGTTTGCTGTTTAGTAGGGTTTGCTGTTTAGCAGGGTTTGCTGTTTAGCAGGGTTTGCTGTTTAGTAGGGTTTGCTGTTTAGCAGGGTTTGCTGTCTAGTAGGGTTTGCTGTTTAGTAGGGTTTGCTGTTTAGCAGGGTTTGCTGTTTAGCAGGGTTTGCTGTTTAGCAGGGTTTGCTGTCTAGTAGGGTTTGCTGTTTAGTAGGGTTTGCTGTTTAGCAGGGTTTGCTGTTTAGTAGGGTTTGCTGTTTAGTAGGGTTTGCTGTTTAGCAGGGTTTGCTGTTTAGTAGGGTTTGCTGTTTAGCAGGGTTTGCTGTTTAGCAGGGTTTGCTGTCTAGTAGGGTTTGCTGTTTAGTAGGGTTTGCTGTTTAGCAGGGTTTGCTGTTTAGTAGGGTTTGCTGTTTAGCAGGGTTTGCTGTTTAGTAGGGTTTGCTGTCTAGTAGGGTTTGCTGTTTAGTAGGGTTTGCTGTTTAGTAGGGTTTGCTGTTTAGCAGGGTTTGCTGTTTAGTAGGGTTTGCTGTCTAGTAGGGTTGCTCAGCCTCTCTTTCTTCCAAGTTGTGAACGCTGAACTTGTCTGGCGAGAGAGCCGAGCAGTTCTGTGCTTGTTTTACTGGAATCTTTGGTGAACACCTGGATGGTTCTCTGTGCCTTTGGGGACAATTTGGCAGGCCAGTCAGTCTTGAGAGGATTCACCAGTGTTCCCATGGTTCTATGCTGTTCTACAACTTGTTTTTGTAACTCTTTCCAGGTGGACACATTTTAGTATATGACATCTTTTTACCTTTTCTTTTTCATTTTTTTTCTTTTGATCATGGTTTAGTGTCCTTGTGTGTGTATATCACACTAACGGTAAACTTCATCGTTACATTCAACAGGCCGGGAAATCTGCTAAATCTCATGATCAGTTAATTTGGGTGTTCTTTGTTGGCTGGGAAACTGGGAAGGTGGGGCGGGGGGGCAGTTCTTATGAACAAATATTGTGTTTTGTCTTTAGATCTATAAGCATTTGCTGTGGCAAATATGCAACAATACAGACCATCAAGAAAGGGTGAACATTTTTATAGCACTGTAATGTAAAACCTTTTAAAGCAGTCAATTATTTGATTTTATGCCTCTAAGTGAAGTTTGTGGTTGTTTTGCAAAGCAGACTTTGTTGAAGCTTGTGTATTAATGGGAGGAGACTCCGAGAGATGACTGAGAGACTGGTTGTGGCCTGTTTGAAGAAGCTTGTTGGTGCATCATTTTTCATTCAGGTTAATTTAAAAAAATCCAAATTGAAAAATTCTATTCACATGCTCTTAAAAGTTGGTGTCTTTTGGGCTGTGGAAGTGTTTCTTCCTTCTATCTGGTCAGTGCTATCAGAGGTGATCCTATTTCGACTGAATTTCTTGGAGGGTTGGGTCTCGCAGTATGGCTTTTCTTTGTGGTACACTGTGTGTAGTGAAAGGGCTCCATGCAGGGAAATCAGAGAGTCTTGAGCGCTTCATTGATTGTGTCTGCCTGAGAAAATGGCAATTTAAAGACATTGCACATTTAATACCTACTTGAGCGTTTCTTGCGCTGCAAGTTTGGCACTGGTCCAAATGGGCTTTCCAGGAACAGTATTGCTAAATATTGATGCTGATACACTCACTGGATGCTTGGACAGGTAAACACATCATTTTGACCTGCATATGTCCTGCTATTTGCCTTTGGGGCACTTCTGTGAGCCCTCTTACTCCCTGTGTAGGCTCGAGGTATATTTAATCCATTAAGTGAGGAATAATGCGGATTTCTGTCTAAGGGGCTCTGCGGGTAGGGGATTTTCCCCCATTTGGAGGTCCACTAGCATGAGGATTAATCCTACTCTGGTGCAGCATGGGCACAGAATGGTCTGTCACAGTGTGTAAAAGTGGATAGGCTGTTGCTGTAGTTGCATTGACAGTGCTGTTTTTTATGATTGCGAATGTTCATTTAAACACCTGATTTCCACGGCATGTGGTCTTCGTAAGGGCTTTGTGCATTCATTGTGTGAAGCTGATATTCGGCTGACATAAAAGATTTCTCTTAAATGTTGTGAGCAGTGGTTGTGTGGCCTGTTCAAATATGTATGCTTGTGAATTGTGTAGCAGGCATAGGCTTAGAATTTTTTTTTATTAACTGAATCAAAGAAATAGCATATGTTGTGGATGTTGTACTTCTCAAGCTGGCAGTGCTCATAACTGTGCTTCCTGACAGGATGCTAACAGAACTAAGTTGTGCACTTTTCAACAGCTATGACTTACTTTGAGATGGGCAATATAAAAATGTGATATCTTTATTATTATTATTATTAAAACTATGCACATTATGTGCATCAACAGTGGAGAACAGCAGAACACTTCTTGGAGACATACACAACTACTTTCAAACAGATTCTATTTAGAATCATAACCCATTCTCCATCAATCTGAAGAATTATGTCACCATGCAAAGAAGCTTTACTAAGGAATCTATGAGGAACCATCATTTCTAAGTGTGTAATACTGCAGAATAGGTGAGACCTAAACTGGGGTCAATTGTAAGGCTCAAAAATCAGAAATCAGCTGCAGAGGTGATGTCATTACTCAGTTACCCAGGTGAAAGTAAGCTAATGATGTTCTGACTGCATGTTTTTCTCCATAGAGTCACAAAGAAGTCTAGAGCAGCTGAGCTGACCACTGCATTTGCTGTTTGAGGATATTCAGCATGCTATTAAGTGCATGTATGACCATGCTTACATGACTAAGAGTGTCTTAGCATTAGCTGTATAAGACAGAAAGAGTGATGAAGCAGAACTGATACTTGACCTCTTCACCCAGGATTATCTTAACCCGCTGAGCCTGTGTGTGTGTTTCCTGCTGCCACTCCTTCATCCGTCTAATGTCAAATAAAAGCAAACTTTCTTAGCTCTGTAACACCCACCATTCACATGTAATGCCAGTCCACCGCACAACAGTGTCTGCTACAAAAGCTCAAGTTCTCACATGCTCTGAACGACCATGTTTCACTGCCGCCTGCAGCCGCAGAGTCATTAACGAAGATACACTTTCGACTGGAATAGTCGTCTTTACGTCTGATTGTAAAAATGTTTAAAGTTAGAAAAAAATGGAAAAGTTTGAGGGGTGTTGAGACCCCCCATGTCCAGAGGTTGCCAGAGGGGGGTTTCATTTGTCCTATTCCCTCTCTCTCTCTCTTTCTCTGCCCTCCGTTTATCATGGTAATGAATGAGGTTAGAAGGGGTGGATCTTAAGCTGGAGGAGGACAGGGTGGGGGCCTGAACACAGGACGTTAGCTCTGCTCAAAGCTCCCCTATGTGGGGCCTCAAGCACATCAAGGCTCCCTCAATAGAAAAGAGAAAATGTGTGTAAGTGTGAGTATGAGAAGAGAGAGAGGAAGAGGAAAATGGGGGAGAAAGCACTTGAATTAATGGCCAGTCTAGTTTTTAAGGTTAGTATTATGTATTGTGTTTTAATAATGGAACTAAAGCTATGACTGGGATTCTCACTTACTGTAGCAATATCCATGATTTCATACCTTCTTTAAGAACAATTCCATATTATGAAGCCAACCCTGCAGTTGTATGATGTTGACTGAAGTCTTACATTCTATCTACACATTTACGTATATACACATATTACATATATACACAGATACAAATCATATTCTGTAAGGAAAATATCCTTCCAGTCTTTCATCATTAAGTACAACTGCACTGTATGTCCACATCGAAAAACACTCTGCTGTGGACTGGGATCTGCGAGGGAGCACATGTAGGGACATTCTGGCATTCCTGCCATTGTGTTTTCATTAAGAGGCCATGGATGACCCTGGTCAGTCTGAAAAGCTGACCCTCAGACTCAGGGACAATAGGCAGGCTTCTTCAGCTAGACCATGTTGAACCTGGGCATTAGCGCTTCTCTTCAAGCTTTAAGCTCTTCCATAATTCTTTGCACAAATACATTTGAAATGTTTTCGACTTTCAAGCTAATCATGGCAGACAAACATTAACATCATGTGTAAGCATACAGAAGCTTCTGAGATCTACTGTTTTTATATAACAAACTGAACACCACTCAAAGCAGCTTAAACCTCAGAATGTTCCCCTTCAAACTACATGAGAACCCTTTTTCTCTGCACTGGTAAATGATAGTCTTTAAGCAGGGGTGTTTTCAGGACGCATGCCTGCTTTCCTGCTCTTGTATGGTGTGAGCTGTCCACTGAATCACTTGTGGCCGCTCCACTGCTGATGTGATTACATCAGTGCTCTATTGTGCGTGTGTTTACTCCCAGCCCAGTTCTCTCTTCCTCAGTATTCAGCTTCAGGCTTGTACACTTACTTTGCTGAGTTCCCGAAAAAGAATGAGTTTATGTTTGTGAACGTGCACATACATCAGGGTGTGTACACATACACGTGTGCTCGCTCTGTGTGTCTGAGAAGGAGACAGAGTGAGAGAGAGAGAGAGAGTGCTTGAAGAGGAGTGGCACAGCTGCCGCTTGTAAATGAAGCCTCTTTCTCTCACCGTCAGACAGAGGGGTACTCTTTCCCTGCGCCCCCGCGTTCGGATGGACGCTTAATGGACTCTCTCGTCTCTTTCTCACTTACCCATGTCTTCTAACACTTTTAAAGCATTTCCATTTTTCTGATGTTCTTCTTGTTTTTGTACATAAGATGAGATAATCCTTTATTAGTCTCACTCAAGTGTATACTATTGTACACAGTGCTGTGCAAAAGTCAGAGACCACCTTTCCATTAATTCTCACTCCAAATGGCCTATAGATACAACTTCTTCATTTTTAGAACATATGTCTGAGGAGGTATGAGATAACCAATGTGGTTTAAGAAGTGGACAGCAGTTTACAAAACTAGAGTTTTGGAATAACAAATACACTGAAAATGAGACTTTTTCTCTTTAGAGGTTTAGAAGAAGCTAAAAGTTGATCTTTTTCTTTGTTTACTTTGTAATAAAAATGTTACAAAACACAGCAGCTCCAAAAACTCTTAGTACTCTTTCCAAACGATGCTGCATGGACACCAATTCAATCACCCTATGCATTAAGAAAGAATTCCACCTAGGAAGACAAAGATACCGCAAGGAATATAGTATACTAGAGTATACTTTATCATCATCTGCAAGCTGTGTTTACACTCCTACGTATGCCTAGTACTACCTCCGTAACTGCATGTTTAATATCTCTGCACTTTATTCCACTACCTCATGTCCAGAAACGAGTGTTGTGTCAGTGCTGCGCTGTCTAATGTCTGTTTAGTTTATCATATTTATTGTTTCTAGTTAGATTTTCTGTTGCACGCTTAATGTCTGCACGTTTGTACTTTGTCCTCTTGTTCCATGCTGCACCATGTTGTTCCTGGAGGAACGTAATTTCACTCCACTGTGTACTTGTATGTAGATGGAATGATGAGAAAAGCCTCTTGACTTGAAAAGCAACATGGTATTTCCTGCAAGCAAGGATCTGAGTGCATTTACACTTTCATTGTCCTACTCTGTAACAAGTGAACAAGACTTTTTATGAGCCGAGTGTCATGATGATGTAATAGTACACCTTTGATAAGGTTATCACTATGCAGTTCTTTTCATTTCTCACACTCTCTGATCTCACTTTCTGCAGAAAATCTAACTGTACAATTGCAGGAGATGCATTCACTACATGTGTACTAGCTTGTGTGATGCCCTTACACTCCTAAATACCTCTATGGGTGCTATACTATATACTATGCTTGCTCTGACCTGCTTGTTGTTATGAAGCATAAAATCTGTCTTCTGATGTTGGCCTCCTTTTGCAGCACTGCAGTTTATACACTGATGCTAGTGGATGTTAGATAGCGGTCACATTAAACTTTAATGTCCGGATAATTATATGTCATGTTCAGCTATTAATGAATGGAGCTAAATTTAGACAGTTATTTGTCATCTAGTGAGAATTTCATCAGCTGTAGCACAGTTCTTTCTCTTTGTGTTCCAGTTTCCTTCTTGTGATGTTCAATTACGTTTGACTTGCTATCAGACTGTCACACTGGAACAGCCTGACATTGTCTGAGTCTGTTCTATCTGCCTCTTGGTCCCAAAATGTTTACTTAGTTTGAGTGGTCTTCTCTTGTTTAGGGCTCCACTGTGCCTGCCCCCCAGCCCCCTAAGTCCTCCTTCTCTGTGTCCAGTTGCAGTGACAGGTGGCTCTTAGGGGTTCAGGCTAGCGCGGGGCCAACAGCTGCACAAAGGAGCCCCGCTGGGTCTTTTTGGGGGACGGGATGTCCCCTCTCAAGCGTGCCGTTTGCCACCCCACCCCCCATCCCATCGCATCCGTGTCCATTCTCAAGCAGATGCTAGCTGCGGCCTACAGGTGGCAAGCAGCTCAATGGTTCCATTTGATTCCTTAGAGCATCTTTTTATTCTATTGTTCTGTTTCTCAGAGCAAATCTGGTTATGTTGGAAAACCATCTAGAATTAACACTACAGCAGATGTACTTTATATAAATATTGTTATTCTTGATCATTAGATTTAAATATTTATCATCATTTGCTTTGAATAAAATACAAATACTGTGTCGAACATAAACGTTCAAAGCGCATGTTTCATGTGAAGTAAAACCAGATTAATAATATGTCCCCATATTCACTAAATCTCTCTGATGGTGCTTAGTATGTTTGTAAAGTGTAACAGATGACTTTGTGAGAGTTGCCCCTTGCCCAGATAGCAAATGAGTCATGGCCCCGTTCTGGCCCACCCTTATTACTTTTATCTGGGCCACATACCACCATGGAATAATGGTGGTGACTTCATCTGGATCCAGGCATTGGAACTCCGCCATAACCTAACCCGAATTAAACCACAACTCAGGGGTGATAGGGGCCAGAATTCAGCTCGATCACAGCCCCAATCCCAGATCTGTTGGAACATGTGGGCCCGATGAGTTTTTTTCTGGCTCATATGCAGGTTGCCAGTGCTGACGGTGAGCCAGCAGTGCCATATCTTTGCCAGATGTGGCCACATCTGCATGCTATCTTGGTAGCTACAAGGGTGAACTATAGTTTTACAGGTTTTAGCTGAGCAATTGACTTTGGCAACCCATGCTTTCAGATAGATACGTTTAATACAATGTCATAGGACCTGGTACCTGCAGTGCTTGAAGGAGTGGGTCCCAGAATCAGTCGTGGGGATCCCATCTTTTGCTTTTCAACACCTGACCCATGACATGAAGAGTCTGGTAATTTGTTCATAAATTAAGTGAGGACACAAATCGTGTCCAGTCTGCGGTCCCCAGGACTTACTTTGGGGCGTCCCAGGCCGCAGCGAGCCACCACTGCAATCAGCTGAGAGCACAAACAGTTTGAACGTTAGACTCACTGGAAGAGTCCATTTCAGGGGGAGAGCCGGTTCCCACTCAGAGAAAGAAAAGAATGTAAAGCACGAACTGAGCTTATTCTCAGCCCTAAATACAAAATTCAGAAATTTAGACAAGACAACTAATATATTGGTGAGGTGTAACAGGCGCCAGGAATGACTAAGCAGTTCACACAGCTTACCTCCACCCCTGTACGCGTGAAAGGTACAGTCGAGGTTTGCGGGCAAGTAGGGACTGTCCTCACGGCAGACAGTGGACTACTATCAGCTGGAGCGGCGGGGACTGTGTGCTGAGTACTGAAAGTTATCTCAGTTTTTAAAACCCACGAGGCCGGGTTAGTCTCGGTTTCATGGTCTTGGGACTAAAGTTACATTCCCTCAAGCTTCTGCGTCTCCTCCGCTAACATTGTCCTCTCCCTGCTTCCTACCGGATTTGGGATAAACGGGGCGCGAGCCGAGTTCTCTCCAGTTTTCAGTCCCGGAGGAATGAGTGAGTACACGGTCTGAGAGAAGACCACGACCATCCGCCGGACCCCGACAACAAAATGGAGTGTAAAGGTTTTGGCTCAGACATGGATACAGAAGCACTGCGTCCAGCAGGAGAAGACCGTGAGTCCGTGTTTTTGTTTCTGATGAGAAGATAACCTTCACGTTAATGGCACCGTCCCGTGTGTTGTATGAGCTGACCATAGATTCTGATGTTCACTTGGTTGTTTATCTCTAACTTTAATCATAGCCTCCTGTTTAACACATACTTAGAATTAGGCTCAGGTTGGGTTCAGGCGTTCATATAAGGGTTCGTCAACTGTCATCCATGTTGCGGTGATTTATTTATTTATTTATTTATTTATTTTTTGGCTGAGCTGTGATTTCGCAGCTGAGGAGGGACTCGACAGCAAACCCGGTCACCGCACAAGCCTGTAGAGGACTATGAGATGAATGTGATAGTCTAGCGTTGCGTAGTTAAAGCAGGAAACAGGACAGGTATGTTAACTTCGTCTGGTATTTGTCTCTCTCATGATGCTCTCATAGAAAAGTCTGTACTGTCTGGCGTCATCTACAGGGGTTGTGAGGTCGATGTGTGAAAGAACATATGAGCAGACAGTGTCTGGTGTACAGTGTGGATGTATAGCCCCCTCCCCTCTCCTGACTTCACTGTCCAAGCATAAGTCTCATATTGTACAGCAGCAACCTGTAGGCTTAATATCACTCACTGCAGTGATCATGACCCAGAACCCACTAGCAACAACTTGAACTTCACTGCTATAGAATTGGTTTCAGCTCGCCAACCACAAAAACAGATGAATGCTGTGACTGCTCCTCTCCATGTATCCAAGAACTCCCACACTGGAGCAAATGACATCAGACAGACTTCTCCTGTAGATTAATCATGGAAAGTGAACACCAGAAAGCAGCAAAGTCAGATTTAATTTGTCTTACTTGACATTGCATGTCTTGCGATGTGACTAAAACGATGTATTGTGCAGCCCCAGTCTCACTGCTTCATGTAATTCTCTTCGCTGTGATGTAAAATGTTGTGTGAACTGCTCCCAGATCATCACCCTTGCTCTGAGGGGCTTGATCAATGTGTCCCCAGGCTGACTGAGTGTGGGATGGCTGATCATTTCCACTGCGCCTCTCTGAGGACTTTGGATGTGCTACCATCGCTATCTGAGACGATGATAGTCTGGTTTCAATATGTGGCTGTGATGCGAGCGAGCGTTTCTTTATCTTCGAGAGTGATGACTGTCACATTGGGAAATGCAAAACTGCTGTGTGTTTAAGCAAAAGAGCTTCTCTGAACTGCCTTGACATGCATTATCTGATTATTTGACTTCTGGACCTCCTTAATGTGGACTGTGCTATGAGGGCTGTTACCTTGTTCATGCCATAAACAGAGGGCCACTGAACCGACAGTGAGAGAGGAGCAGTCAGACCATACTTGATGGGGTAATTTGGCATTTGAATGAGATAAGCTTAGCTGAATTAATTCATTGCTGTGTGTCAGCGTCTCAGGGTCTCTCTGCAGAGCTGTGAGGAAAAGTTCCTGCGGAGGTATTTTCTGATCGGCGCCTCCTCTGCATTGTGTTTCGCCCTCCACCCCGGTTCTGTGTGAAGATTTCTATGTGAAGGTTTCTCTATGGACAACAGAAGACTGTACTTCCTTCCTTATGCTTGGGGGGCCTGTTGGGTGGGAGGTTCTGCCAAAGGCAGACTGAATTCCCCACGGTAGCTGTGGGAATTTTTTACCATGTGTATTCTATGAAGAATACAGATCTGTATAGAATAGACAATAGGCATCTTTTGGGAGGGCACCTCATTTTCAGTGTTGGTCATTTCATAGAATAATGGTTTCTGTAAGAGAGAGTTTGTCTTTCTGGCATGGTGTAGTAGTTTTAGCTACATAGATGAAGTATCCTTCTCTGCTGGAAAAGAGATTTTCAATACAATTTCGAGGCCTATATGTCACATACCCATTCTAGTACACTTCAGCATGGTCTTGATGTCTGTTGTCTAGTTTGGAAGTGGAACGAGCCAGGGTCAGTATTATATGATATATTAATGATATAGTCTATAGTCTAGGTGATGGAGTCGATATTAAATTCTGAATTGCAGATCTGCATGAATACAGGGAATATACAATGTTCAGCATAAAAAAGTCTTTCAATGCATTTTCGAATCCTCGCCCTTTGTTACAGTGACATGTTTTTCAGTTAAAATGAACCATATGTGCACTTAATTTTCTCTCTCACTAGTGACTAGTCTTTCCTCACAGTTAGCTGTTGTTTCAGTGACATACCTGCTGCATGATGAGCAGCATTCTTGACAAGTTTCAGTTCTAGCTCTGTTTGTGTTCTGCAGTTAAACAGATCCTCCTATGTGTGTATTTCTGAGGTTTTCTACCTCGAACACGTCTGGATGCTACGTTTAAAAGTTTAAGACAGTACACTGGACTGAAAGTATGAGCTCTTCTCAATTAAAACCTGAGTAATGATGTTTGTGTATGACTCAGATGTTCAGTTCTCTTTGAGAGGTCTTTGAGATTTTCTTTGTTTTGTCTGAGGACTCAGTCTGTTTGGTAAATTGACTGTATAATATATTTCTTGTCAGTGACACAGATGCAGTGTTGTGGTGGTGCTCTTAAATGGAATATAAATCATACTGTTTTAGCTCACAGCAGCCGTACTCAGGGCTGAGGCGTTCTCTTCCTACTTTGTATGGGGGGCTGAGCTTGGACTGCCTCTCTAGAATTTTGCCCCGTCAGGACTTTGGAAGAGCATCTTCTAATCTCTTTTCTTTTGGTTTGCATTAGGCATGTGCTCTGCTGAGCGCTCCCTCCCCCTGACACTCCTTTCAGGCCTGTGGAGTTGCCACTATTTTGTCCTCTCTGTTTAATCCCCCTCCGCCAACCTGAGATTCTGAGCCCAGTGAGCTGGAATCAATAAGCTCGGCCTTCTACTACTAATCACAGAGCCCTGAAATGACTCACTGGTTCACCGTGGCCTTAGACTGTTTTGACAGTTTGTAGAAATTGAATGGTCAGAGGGCTGAACTTGGCTTGCTGAGGAAAAGTACAATAGTCAAATACAAAACTGTATTGACATTTCTTTATTCATTCATTCATTCAAGCCTTATCCCTCTGTCTCGGGTTGGCTGGAGCCTATCCCAGCACTCTTTGGGCTGAAGGCAGGGCACACCCTGAACAGGCTGCTTGTCCATTGCAGGGCAGACACACACACACACACCTAGGGGCAATTAATGTCTCTGGTTCGGCTGATTGTATGTCTTTGGACTGTTGGCGGAAACCCATACAGGCATGGAGAGAATATGCAAACTCCACACAGAATCGAACCCTGCCATGAGGCGACAGCGCTACCCACTGCGCCACCCACTGTATGTGCTCATTATTTGGGGGAAAAAAACAAACAAACAAACATTTTTTGAACTGTATATCAGATAGCATGATAAAACTGCTATGGGCCAAATCACTGAATGCTTACTTTAGTATGAATACACCAATTCACATCAGTGTGTTTAAGGAAGACTTACTTGTCAACAAGTAAATCTCTGTCTTGTTCTTCATGGTATTTACAGGTTAGGTGTTTTTTCATGCTGCAAATGCTGTCATACAGATTTTAAGGTTCAATTTTAAGGTTGTTTTGGCTCGTATCATGTGTACCATACACAGTCCTTATAAGGAGATGATGCTGTAACACCAGCCCAACTTATTGGTTCTGTGATGTTACATAAACCAACTTGTTTACATGTATTTATCTCTTCAGGCTACAGCAGCTCAGTCCTGCTTATTCGTGTTGAAGCACAAATGAGTACTTTTGACTGAGGTTTAATACAGCCAATCAGAATGGAGCTAATATGTTGTATTAGGCACAGCAACAAACTGCTACAACAATGCCTGTTTAATTCGCTTTTAAAATGAATTCAGACCATTACTCAAATTCACATATGAAAAGAAGACATCAGAGAAAAAGCCAAGAAACAACGTAATATATGAAACATTGTAGAGATGGACCGATCAGCGTTTTTAAGGCCGATTCCGATCGCCGATCACCTTTCAATGAGATAGGCCGATAGCCGATACCGATAGAGGGCGGGGCTATATGCCACGGAAACAGCATAATAATTTAAACAAAATTAGCAGAAAATAAACAAAGTGAATCAAATAAATATCCCCAATACTGCAATCATTCAATTTAGACCCTTAATTTAAAATGAAAAAAGCAAATTAAATAAATGCAGTCAAAACTGCAGTCATTAAACACAGAATTATTATTTTAAACAAATGTAGATATTGAATTGTTGCTGCTGTACTCTTCATACCGGTCAGATCTGGTCTGCACGGGTTTCTGTGTTGTCTGTTTAGTGCTAGCTGCGTGTGCTAGCTCTGCTGTTTGCTGATACTCACTGTATTCAGCCGTGGGTGTACTCTGAAAACTGTATCAGATTATTAGTGTTAAATGTCTTTGTCTTGGTTCCCCTGCGAGATACGGTTATTTTACAGATTTTAAAAATGCTCTGGATGAGTCTGTGTCACATACGGCAACAAGCTGCCAGACGGACGCAACGCAAAGGAAAACTGTTCTCGCGAGGCTGCTGCTTTAGTCAGTCTGTGGAAAATGAAAGGGTATGTGTTTCTACCTAGCAGTTCAGATAGGAATTGCAAGGACCTGGCCGGAGGGGGTTTCAACAAAACGCTAGCTGGAAATACAGGAATTAGGCTCATTTGTTTAACGCCATTGATCGACTCTTGGGATCGGCTAAATTGGAGAAATATCTTCCGATCACCGATCGCATATTTTGATTAAACCAATCGGAAAATACGTAGTCGATCGATCTTTCCATCTCTAAAAAATCCTGCCTGTTGTACAAGGATCGCCCATATTTCATGATGTAGTCAAAATATTGACTACGCTTGCTTCTAGCCCATCTGCCAGTGCTGACCTATAAGTCTGTAAGTGAGCCAGAGCTTTGAATTCCTCTACACAGATCAGTTTTACAAAATATGTTATGAACGATCATATAATCAATAAGGACCACTTAGGCCTATAGTTTGAGTAATCAGTGTCCAGAATGGTGCTTTGATTAAAGGTGCTGTTATTGGCCTCCCCAAAAGTCCTGCAAGTCAGGCTCCCTAAGTCTCATGTTGCTAGCGGATGCACTGAACCGTGATCAGCTCAGGATGGTACATTGCTACAGAGTGTGTTGGTGTGTAGCCATGCTGACACTGAGATGGTAAGAGGAAGAGACAGCCTGGCGGGGTCAGCTTCTGTTGTATAACGTGTTGTGTCCCCTACCACCTTCCTTCTGTCACCCCAGTGGGACGTTAACGCTCTGCTTCACGGCCCCGGCACTGACCACAGAAATCTTGTGTACCTTGGAGGTGATGGTGACAACATTAGTGTGTTTGTAAGGTTTGACAGAAGTCTGAGGCCTTCCAAGACACAGGAGCAGTATAACTGTTCCATGTAGCCAGTAAAGGAGGTACAGCTATTTGGTTAAACACGTGTGCATTTGTTTAGAGTGGTGTGATTTAAGAGTATAAACATTACAGTTTACCATGATGCAACTGAGATACTTTACATCCATGTTTTCAGGGGAAAAAGCGTTTGAATGAAATTTGAGAAACATAAAGGGCTGAGAGCTCAGAGTTTGAGAGTTTGAACATATGTCTGTAAGCTATGGTGGATTGATTGAATTATATCTTAGCTTTTAAGACTGAAGCATCTATCAGAATTGATTTTTTACTTCTTTATGATGCAACAGACTTTGGATGATGCTTGATTGAGGTAATTATAGCACCACCATGCTGATAAAGCTTAATGTTTTATAAGTGTCATGGACAGTGTTCATTGCTGTATTGAGAACCACCTTTATTGCAAAAATCATGCAAATCATGTTTCAGTTGTGGCTTTTCACTTATTGTAAGTTAGGCCTTAAAATATCAAAATGACATACCATTACAGAGCAGTTTCTATTTATACATTTCCATTGTTTTTAATAATAAAGGATTGTTGACTAATTTTTACACATATTACACAATCAGAACGTCACCTGGATCTATGTATATCAACAGAAATAATACGAAATAATCCAATGTTTTTATTCTCTGTTTCTTTTGTTGAACTCACTAAAATGAATTTGTCCAAACTATGATATACTGCTAATGCGGCAGCGCAGTACAGCCTCCCTCTTAGGGTGCAGTTATGCAGCTTTGTTTCCTGTGGAAGCCTATGGGAGATAATGTATGGCTTTCTCGAGCTAGAATAATTGGGTTAATTCCTTCTGACAATTTCAATTTGCTGGCTGAGCCAAAAAAGAGGAAGGAAAAATGTAGTCTTTGAGCTATTTTAATGGAAGCCAGGATGGAGCCCTAAGCCTCGAATGCTGTTTAATCTCCACTTCTGTAAAAGCGTTCATATAGAGTTCTTGTTTTGAGTAAGCGGAAGCTTTGCTTCAAGTAATCCAGTTAATTCTATGCGCATAATGTCTCGTCATAAGAATATGTGGCAAATCAAATGTCTCTTCTCCACCATGTCGTATTAATCCATGTTCTGTTTCACAAGGCACATAAGTTTGCAGTAGAAAAGGATTAGATAAATCCTCTTTGCAGTAAATCTCATTCTTTGCAGTGTTGAACAAATACATAGCTTACTGTTTAGAAATTGTGCAGCATTCTAGATCAATGACTTCTCCCCCATTCCCAAAGGACTGAAGGTCCTAGCGGCATTATGGCATTAGTAGTTGGGCCAGAAATTGATTTCTTTTGGTCTCAGGCTGATTTGCTTGTCTTTGTTTAATTAAAACAACAAATATCTGAAAGTGTACCTTCTCAGTGGATTGACAGTGAGTGGCAAATAACTGGTTGGATGCTCATGATGATGCATGTTTAAAATGTTTATTTTTGACTGATATTTCAAACAGAGAGTTGATTATATGTTTATGATCTTCTTAATTAGATAATAAATTTTTATCTTGTAGATGCTGGGCTACAACACAAATCTGTGCTGTTTTTATTTTATTATTTCTTACTTTTTTTATCTTTGTCATACTTACTGAGAGGTTTCTCTAAATATTTACATTCTATAAATAAAAATAAATTACCTTTGGTATCAGCGGATATGTACCTGATGTAGGGGTGTAAGAAAATATCTAAATATCATATATCAAGATACTATGTTTTGTGATACGGTATCGTTTACCAAAAACACAGTATCTATACACAGATTCCTGGCAGACAGTGAATCAGTGGGTATTGTGTTTAAACCGCTGGCCACTAGATGGCAGTGTTTTAATCCATTTTCAGCTCCACTCCAACAATAACAAGCAGCTCAAGATGCTACTGTAATGCTACGCAATGCTACTGTAAGCATTGACAAACCTGTTCATACAGTGGTGTATTCAAATAGTAGGATTTGAAATATCGCAATATATATATCCCTTTACTTGCAGTATCGCAGTGTATTGTGATTATACTGAATCGTGACCGCTGTATCACGATACGTATTGTATCGGCAGGTTCTTGCCAATACACAGCCCTAACGTGAAACGTATTAAATATCTGCATCTGCCCACAATTCTGTTTCAAACTCTGATTACTTGAGTAATTGTCAGAAGACTTGTTAGATTACTCATATAATAAATTGTGTGTGTGTGTGTGTGTGTGTGTGTGTGTGTGTGTGTCTGAGAGAGAGAGAGAGAGTCTGCCTGATTAGGTTGAGCGATAATGAATAGATGAATTAACAGAATGCTGGAGAGGTGGAGAGGAGGAGAAGAGAGTGCTGATATGGTTCCAGGGATTGAGTGTAGAGATATCATCACACCAGCGCAGGCCTTGTCTGCAGCATGCAGATGGAATAAATCACATGCCGTCAGACACTGAGCCCTCTCTCGGTATGCAGGCCTCTTGACTGGAGAGAAAGATAAACACAGTTCAGGCTTTTTAAACCCCACACTATTTAGTGTATGCATTAACATGTGTGTGACATTAGTGCCTCCCCAGTCCAGTGCTGGAGCCCAGCTGTACTACACAGCTTTAATTGCTTCAACATACCTCATTCAGATCACACAGCTCACATAGTCCACTTTCTCTGTCCACTACTACACCTACACCTCGATTTATGTTGTTTTTAATAGACGTTTGAGTTTTTATTTGGGATTATAAAATGTCATGAAGGAGCAAATAATGTAATTTGTATTGGGGCTTGGGGTAATAGAAAGTAGAAAGTCCTGGCTAATAGAATGTGTTGGTGTAGTTCATGTGTTTGTTTATGTGTTTATTTATTTTTTTTATTATTTATTTGCATCTAATGTGTGCACCCCTATACACAATAGTAATGCGTCTGAACCAGTCTCCTAAAAAGAAGTTAATTAGCTGCAACAGGAGGACAAATTGTTGTTGGGACTAGGCTCGACAGGAGGCATGTCCATGTTTGGAGATACTGATTACAGTGTTTCTTAAACACTCTAATTTCATTAGGCAGGATTAGCACTATGAGACAAATAAAGCCAGTCACTAAATGTATTATTTTTTAATTATGTACTGAAGAGCTGGTCTGCATGTTATACATTATGGTCAAAATTATTAGGACACACCTCTTAATCATTGAAATTTAATGTTGTTTTTATTTCGCTCATTAAACTTCTTCCTGCCTGGGCGATGTTCAGACAGCAAGCAAATCGGATTTGTTCCTTAAAGCAGATCTTTTTAGATGACTGTCTGTTCTGTTACGTTATTTGAGAGTGGTCAGATCATATTTGTGTGTTTAGACATCACCAACCTATCTGCATGAGTTGCTGTGGTAACAGCATAGGCTTCAGTAAATATGTAGCCATGCTGGCGACTTGACTTTCTTTCGTGTAAGCAAGAGAGACGGAGGTGCATCATTAAACTTTCCGAACGATCGCTCTGTCAAGTCATGGTTCCCAGCGTGGCATACCACATACAGTTACAGAGCAAGGTTGTCGAGTGCTGAGGCACATCGTGTGTTGGCGTCGCTAATGCTCTGCTGACTCAGTAACTGCAGAGCTCCCAACCTCCTCTGACATTAGCATCAGCACAAAAACTGTTCTCTGGGAGCTTCATGGTGTGGGTTTTCATGGCTGAGCAACTGTATTCAAGCCTTACATCACCCAGCACAATGCCAAGCGTCAGATGGAGTGGTGTAGAGCCCTCCGACACTGGACTCGGTAGCAGTGGAGATTAGAGATGGACCGATCAGCGCTTCTGAGGCCGATTCCGATCGCCGATCACCTTTCACCGTGATCGGCCGATAGCTGATACCGATAGAGGGCGGAGCTACATATTATTAGTGCAAGCAAGTCATAAAACATGGTCAAAACTGGTTTATTACCATTTTTAAAGAGCTCATGTGAAACAGCATAACATTCATAACAAAATTAACAGTAAATAAACAAAATAAATCAAACAAATATCTCCAATACTGTAATCATTAAAGTTAGACCCTTAATTTAAAATGAAAAAAGCTAATTAAAAAAATGCAGTAATAACTGCAGTCCTTAAATGCAGACTCTGGTTATTTTAAACAACAATCTGCAATCATTAAATGTAGATCTTAAATTGTTGCTGCTGTACTGTTCGAACCGGTCAGATCTGGTCTGCACTGGGTTATTATCTGTTCTGGGTTGTTTGTTTTGTGCTAGCTTCGTGTGCTAGCTCTGCTGTTTGCTGATACTCACTGTATTCAGCCGTGTGCAGTGTCGTATCAGATTAGTGTGTTAAATGTCTTTGTCTTGGTTCCTCAACGAGACACACTAATTTTACACATTTTAAAAACGTCCTGGATGAGTCTGCGTCACATACGGTACAACACTGCCAGATGGACATGTTTTCTATCAGTGCATGCTTTTCTCGCGAGGCCGCTGCTTTAGTCAGTCTGTCGAAAATGAAAGGGTGTGTATTTCCACCTAGCGGTTCAGAATTGCAGGGAGGGGATTCTCCTCTTCCTGGAAGAAACGCTAGCTGGAAAGACAGAAATTAGACTCATTTGTTTAACGCCATCGATCAGCTCTTGGGATCGGCTAAACTGGAGAAATATCGGCCATCACATATTTTGATAAAAAACGGCCGATAACAGTACATAGCCGGTCGATCCTTCCATCTCTAGTGGAGATGTTCTGTGGAGTGACAGATGACTGGTCTATCTCTGGCAGTTTGGGTTTGGAGAAGGCCCAGAGAATGTTAAACGACTGTAAAGTTTGGTGGAGGAGCGATATTGCTATTGGATTGTTTTCCAGGGGTTGCCCTAGTACCCCTAGTTCTATTGAGGTAAACTCTTAATGCTTCAGCATAGCAACATGTTTTGGAGAACTGTATGCTTCCAACTTTGTGTGAACAGTTAGGAGAAGTCCTTTTCCTGTTCCAGCATTACTGTCTCTCTGATTATGTAAGCAAGGTCCATTAAGGCTGGTTGGGTGAGTTTGGTAAGGAAGAACTTGACTGGCGCAAACAGAGCCCTGACCTGAACCCCATCAGACACTTTTGGGACGAACTAGAATGGAGATTTAGAGCAACAGCAGTGTCTGACCTCACTAATGGTCTTCTGGATGAATGAGCAAAAATTCCCGCAGACACACTCAAGGGTCTTGTAGAGAGCCTTTATAACAGAGTAGAAGCTGTTAAAGCTGCAAAGAGGGGACCAATTCATACAAATGCCTATGGTTTTAGAATATCCTATAAGTGTAACATGTAGGTGTCTCAGTGTTTTTTCCATACGGTGTATTTATGTGTGTATGCATTATTCAGGTATTACTCAAGATAAATGAATTTGGAAAGACTATACTTGTAAAACTATAATTTCCTCCACAAATTTAAAGAAGTATGTCTGTGTTGAATCAGAGAAGGGAGCACATCACCTGACTTAGCCAGCTGGTGTCCAGCATGCTGTTCCTTACTTTCAGGATGATTTTTTAAAATAGCTCTCCCAAATGAATTATCTTCAGTTTTCAGATTGATGCCTTTGCAAGACTACTGTCCATTAATTACATAGTATCATAATCGAAAGCTTTGGTGACGTATTCTCCCTTAAAGCACATGAAGCCTGAACATCTGATTTCAAGGTTTTCCTACTTCTTCCTGATTTTTCTCTGCGTTTCTCTGTTTTCCTCTCCTCCTCCTCCTCCTTCCTCTGCGCATGTTTGAAGTTCCTTGGATGTCATGACATCATGACGTGGCCTAAGTTTAGTCTTTGGCAGCTGTACTCCACTTCTGACCTGGCTGTGTATTTTGAGGCAGGGTAAATGGAGGGGAATTCACAAGCTTGTGTATTTTAGGAGTGGTCTGGAAGAAGGAAAGTCATACCATGAAGCAGACAGACTTCAGACAGTCAGCAGACCTCTAATATTAGAGGCAGTTGGGTGCAGCTAAAGGCCACTGTTGTGATGCATGTTTGTGTGGTTGGTATCTGTAGCTACATGCACAACACTCCTACAAACACTGATGTGTTTAATCCTGTGTGGTAATTTTTGTACATTGCAAAACAGAATAGAGGGGTACTAACCTAGATTATTATTATTTTTTTCTTTTATGGGATTCTGATGGCCTGTTGCTCTGCAGATAAATACAAAATGACCTCCAGATGTTGAGTTCAATCCAGTGGATGATGTTTTCATAAACTCTCTGTAAACCCGCTCTCTCATTCGCTTGCTGAGCTCATATTCTCTAGTAGAGCGTCAGCGTCATGTCATTAGCTCCCAGTAGCCCGCTGTTGATGACTGAAGCAGATTGGTTATGTGTGTAGTGTTTTAGCTTTGCAGCTGGGCGTGTTCCTGCAGAGCCAGTAATTAAGTCTATCGTTCTGGGATGGCCGCCGGATGGCAGGGTGGGGCCGTGGACCAGAGCTCTGTATTTAGGAAGATCCCTGTGTTCCTCGCAATTGCATGTTAGGTGTTCACATAATGCATGTTGGTATTTGCATGTTTACTTGCTAAAGGGTCTGCTCACATGCACTAATCAATATCAGATATACATAATCCACATGTCATGAACAAACTATCAATACAAGCTTTGATCACAAAGATTACTTGCTATGAACACTGTGATTACTTATTTTTTAGTTTGTTATTTATTGGCTTACCTACCTGGTTGGCCTGTATGTTCCACCATTAGGATTATAACTTGTTTTTAGCATCGCAATTACTTTGCCTGTTATGATGTCCTACCAGTTATCTCCTCAGGTAAATAGGTGCCACTCACCATTAAACTAAAACTAGTAATTGTGTGTTTTAATAGACTAAAATGTTTTGTTTAAAAATTACACCTTAAATCAGTACACCTTAAACTCTGAAAAGCGTTTCCAATTCTGTAATCTATAGGTGACTTGATTACCAATATAATTAATAGTGACTGCCCTAGTCCAGCTGCTGTCACTGTTGACAGTAGTGTGCATGCACGGAATTATGGACAATATTTGAAAGTTTTTTGCTCTCTTAAATCTCTGTAAAAAGATTAAAGAGGATTTCATTTTTTTTTTACATATATACAAAATTACATTAAATTAATTGGTTAAGATGTAAAGGTATGTATGTTCAGAGTGCTGTGATATTATTTTTGTAATCTAGAGAAGCTTACCAAGTTAGAGTTGTTCACAGTGATGGTGATGAGGATATTATAGTAAATAAAATGATGTTGTGGACATTGTTACCCATGGTTTCCATCACCTGGGGAAAAAATATGACACAGTCAGTATCTCTGTAGTTAACTGTTTTATAACAAACTACTCTGAATTACTTTTGTTTACATCTCAAAAAAAAACAGCATTAAAGCCTGAAAGTATGATGATTTAAAGGGCAGAGTTTACTGCATGGCCAGAGTTGGACCAGGCTTACTGCTATATACAGAATACCTACAGAAGAACTGTTATACAAGATAATAGAATTTGCATGAAGTCTCATTGGCTGGTCATTTCACTTGCATATTCTTTTGTTGTAATATCTGTTTATGCAAGTCATCTCGCGCATGCGGTCCTTGAAACGATTGACTCTGGAAACCACTTTGAAGAAACTCATTCTTCTGTGCAGTGGAAGGTGGCAGAGTTATGAATTAAGCTGTGCACATAAAAGCCCTGGTGCATATAACGCTTGTCCCAGGCTGTTCACTGGCAGACGTCTCTGCCTCGGAGTGCCTGAAAGTTTGCAGTGGTGGTCATCACGGGTACAGCAGACCTATGACACATTCTACTCAGTCTGATTAACTAGTTGTCCAACTGCTGTGTGAAAAGACTAATGTTGACGTAGTTGAACGCAGTTGCACCGACCCTGCAGGAATTATGGGAGAAATGTAGTCTAACAGGGAAGAATAGGTTGAAGACCGTGTGTGTGTATTGTTTCCCTTTAAATAGGCTCCTCCTCTGCCTCGGACACTCCGCGTGGTCAGCATGAGCCGGGTGGTCTGAGCTGACGTTCTGTGGCTTGATTTTTCTCAACTATGCAACAGATTCACACAGTGGTCGTACAGACACACGCACCCTCTCAAACATTCCCGCACACCCAGGTCCCAGGCGCCGAACTAGTCAGCTAGTAAAGCCCTTCCCATTCTCAGACTTCTAATTCAAGTTAATGAAAAGCTTATAAGTGAGCGTGGTTGTTTCTTTTCCTTCTGTTTTTAAAATGTTTTAGAAATGGCCCGTTTGCATATGATGTAGCTTTTGAAAAACATTAGGAAAAACTGGAAAGGTAGGAGAGTAAGAGTGTTTGAAGCCATCACAGTGTTCCATCCTGACCTTTCACATTTAACCCCGTACTGCAGTTTGATTCTCTTTGATTTTAGACTATTTAACTAATATTCAGTTTTATATGGGGAGACAAATGATGCTGCATGTGTCTTTCTCTCTCTGTCTCGCTCTGCCTCTCTCACGCTCACTCTCTGACTCTCTGCCTCTCTCTCTCTGGCTCTAATCCAGTAGCTGGTGTTTACCCTGGGCCTCCAGCTAGTCTGCTCCTGTCTTTCTTTCCTCTTCCCATCCCCCCAGTTTCACGAGGGGCACCATTCCTCCTTACATCACCCATCCGGGGTGAGGGGTGTGGAAGGGGGGATGAGGTCATTCATTACCCTCTCAGCATTGCTCAAATGAGATGCAGCCTTTCTCTCTCCCTCTCCCTCTCCACCTAATCTTTGATTTCACTGACAGCACTCACTGCCATTTGCGACCCCCTTTTTGTCTCATTAGCATTTTTAAAAGTGCGTGGTTGGCCTCTGTTCATCTTTTAGAAGCAGTGCTCCGTTTGGCAGACCTGTCTGAAATCTTAATTTCACCTGTCCTGTATGTATGCCTGCTGTTTTCAGACTGTCTTTTCTAGCAATGCGCACCACCAACAAGCAAGCAAACAATTTAATAGCTGAAAAAACACTTTAAAACATATACAAAAATATGTTATTGCTACACAAGCATTTAACACTAGCCTAGCCAGGGTTTATGCGCCACCTTGGACTATTGAAATCATTAGTTAAAGATGAAGTTAAGTAGAGATGGACCAATCAGGGTTTTTGATCACCTTTCAACGCGATACGCCGATAGCTGATACCGATATAGAGGGCGGGGCTATATGCCACGGCAGGGTTACATGTAGTGATTAGTGCAAGCAAGTCATGAAATATGGTCTAAACTGGTTTATTACCATTTTTAACGAGCTCATGTGAAACAGCATAATATTTTTAACAGTAAATCAAATCAAACTTATATCCCCACTACTGCAATCATTACATTACAAAAAAAGCTAATTAAATAAATGCAGTCAAAACTGTCATTAAATGCAGACTCTTATTTTAAACAAAAAACTGCAATCATTAAATGTAGATCCTGAATTGCTGCTGCTGTTCTGTTCGTACCAGTCAGATCTGGTCTGTATGGTGTTCTGTGTTATCTGTTTTGTGCTAGCTGCGTGTGCTAGCTCTGCTGTTTGCTGATACTCACTGTATTCAGCCGTGGGTGTACTCTCAAAACTGTATCAGATTAGTAGTGTTAAATGTCTTTGTCTCCGTTTCCCAATGAGACACGGTTAATTTTACAGATTTAAAAAACGCTCTGGATGAGTCTGTGTCACATACGGCAACAAGCTTCCAGACGGCCAACGCAAAGGAAAACTGTTCTCGCGAGGCTGCTGCTTTAGTCAGTCTGTGGAAAATGAAAGGGTAGGTGTTTCTACCTAGCAGTTCAGATAGGAATTGCAGGGAGCTGGCCGGAGGGGGTTTCAACAAAATGCTAGCTGTAAAGAAATTAGGCTTATTTGTTTAACGCCATTGATCGGCTCTTGGGATCGGCTAAATTGGAGAAATATCACCGATCGCATATTTTGATGAAAAATCGGCCGATACATAGCCGATCGACCTTTTATCTCTAAAGTCAAGACGTCTGTTAAATTAATTTATTCATTAAATCAATAGTCTAATTTTATTTTGAATGTTTTTCATTTTTTTTACTGGAAACTGGAGTAACTCCTGTTCTAAAACAAAATCTTTATAGAATCAGAATTTTTATATGGAGCTTAATACATTAAAGAGATTTTATTGATGTGAGTTTTGGTGGCGTGCCTGATATTGTCAGATGCTTTCTTTTGTGGCGTATGTGGGCTTAAAGTGAGCGTACCTATTTTACCCCAGGCTGAATAAACAAAATGCTGCAGAGCTCCCTAATATAGTGAAATTCAGAAGTGGGCTGTAATGACTGTAGTCAGGTGCCCCCAAGGGTATTCCTACACCTCTTACAGCTAAACTGGAGTGGCACATGTGGTCTGCCAGGAGTGAGCCCTGTCTAACTTGGACAGATTCATTCACTCATTTTTTTGCTGGGGAAAAAAAGATTGAAACCCTTTAGTGTTTCTAGTGTTCCTCTCTACCACTTTCCTCCCTGTTCTACTCTGCCTCTCTCTATATAGTTCTCTTTGCTTTGTTCTTTGACTCTTCCACCTCATGGCTGTTGAATTGGCTTGGTAAAGATCACACAGTCCTTATGTTTCAGTAAGAATTAGAACTTGTGTTTTTGAAGAATGAGGTCATTTCTGGTCAACCGGTTATGTGACATGAAGGAATGTGAGAAATTCTGTGAGCATCAACAAGTCAGATGCATTTCAAGGGCATTCTGGTCAGAAATGTGGTTCCTCTGCGCCAAAGTAATTATAGACACACATGTTGACGAATAAATAACTACCTGAAACCAAACAAGTTTATCTGAAGAGGCAAAGTTCCATCAATGGTCTGAAAGGTTTTGCCATGGAAGAAAATGAAGGGCTTGGACTGGCATCTCCATCTTTTATAGGGAGAAGAGCTTATAAACCTGTTCTACTAAATGGAGGCACTGTAGCAATTTTGATGGCGTTTTCTTAACAGTAGCCCCAAAATAGCACCGCTTGATTTTAAGGTGACTGTAGTACAAGATGACAACCTGTAGCCCATCTTCTGTCACAGTGGTTCCCAAACCATTCTCCATGGCCTCCTGAGAACTTCTTATCAAGAGGAGCCTACTGATGATTCTGGACTTCAATGGTGGTAGAACTACATTTAGTGTAGGCTTACATTATAACTCTCTTACAAGAGAGTAAAAGAAGTTGGGCATGATTGTTTAAGAAAAGCAGGCACGTGTCTCACTCCCTTAGATAACATGATCTTTAACTGTGTGCACTCTGTATTCAAATGGTGAACCACAGGCTGATGGCATTCGAGCAAGGAACCAGATATTTTTGCATGTTCTTCTCGCATAAATGATATGATAGGTTTCAGAAGCTGGTACTCCCACAGAGTTGATACCTGCAATTACTTGTTTACCATTGGACGGATGCTTTGCCGTCTGTGATTCATTAATTTGGATGCCTTTATGAAGAGGACATCTTCATCTATCATGCCTTTCCTCTCCTGTTCTGCTGAATCAATGCCTTTTTGAAGTGTCCCGACGGAAGCCGAGCGAGCCAAGTTTGCTATTATAATCCTTCTCACTGCCAAGTAGTCATTTTAGTTGTCAATACAGCCGGAAAATAAGTTAAAATTATTTATTCAGAGCTGAGCTCTGTCAATACCGCAAACACTATGAACTAAATATTAATTCTTTTGGTTCTCCCCTGCCATGCTTCCGCACGTCCTACCAGAGTCATGACTTCCTATGAAGTGATATCCCTGTCAGACTTCAGTGTTTATATGTGTAAAATGCACCTCTTATTTTAACGTCTCTTCTTCTTTCTTTTCTCAGATCCCTCCACATCTCCGGATCCCCCTAAAGCCCACAGTGAGGAGAAAAAGACCCCCCCAAAAACAGACGCGGACACTCCTGTTAAAGGTTCCAAACACAGGTCTCTCACTTCAGCTCCAAGACCAGACGTCATTCCAAAGTCACCGACTTCACCAGCCACACCCACGCCGCGGGCTAATGCCAGTCCCCAGGCAAAGAAGGGTAGGCATGCACTATATCTGCTGCAAATTGTGGTCAGAGTGTTTGAATATCTTTATATCTTTACATTTCAGCGAATAACCGTTATGGAAATGTGCTAAGAGCAATCGCGTTGTCTTAATTCATAGATAAGCTCTGTCCACTCGGCCTGCCATACGTGCTCTTTATAAACGAGCTGTCATTACTTGCATAAGAAAAGGAAGGAATTTACTGCAACTTGCGTGGCATGGATTTCAAATTAGTTTCCCCAGCAATAGAGTTTTGGAACAGTAAAGTGTTTCCCTCCCCGACTTCCCTGCAGATACAATTAAGAATAGTGAATGCTTAATGCTAACCAGCAGACGCAGGCAGCAAGTAGCTCACAGTGTTTCAGCAAGGAGCAGCCACGAAACCTGACCGGGCATCACATTTCACTGTGCTGTGCCAACAAGTAGGATTTATGACCCTGTGCCTCAGTCACGTTTGTGATACAATAGCTTCTCTTGTTTGAACCCACGCTAATACAGAGCATTAATAAGGCTTAAGGATAAGCAACTATTTTCTTCTTTTTTTAATCCCCATCTTATTTTTACTTCCCAAGTACATTGTAGTCTGTAGTCAGGTCTTTTGAATGTGTGAGCTGAAGGAAACCTGTAGCCCAGTTTCAGAATCAGCACCAGTGTATCTTTAATTTGTGTGTGTAAAAAGGTGGTCCTTCGTTTTTAATCTCTTTATTGTATTCACTGATGTGGGTAATGTCTGTCAGAATATTATTATTGCACCATGAAATACCTAAAAATTGAAAATGTGGAATCACCTTTTCAACATTAACTGAAGGAAATGTTCTTAGGACTTCAGTGGCAGTAAGAGTAGTAAGGCCTAACCCACCTAGTATTAATTTTACCACTTTAAATAGAGGTGAAGGGCTAGGTCTTCTACGTTCCTGGAACAAATTTAGCTTAAAATATCACAGAATTGTAGGATAATGTGCAGTAGGTGACATGATGACTGGCATGTGTAGCCTAGAGTAAATGTAAGAATAAATAAGCTTGTTTTGTTCTAAATGTTTATCTTGTATAGTATGGGGACTTCTTTGTTGTGTTTGGAATTAAATAAAGGTTCTATGTCTTGTTTACTTGGTGTTGCTTATTGTAGAGTAGCAGAGTGTTCGTCAGGTTTTGTATGGCACTGATGGCTAGCTTAATTGTTCCACTAGGTAAAAGCTGGTGTGCACTTCAAGAGCCTTTTATTGTATATAGGAAATGTTTGATAAAGGATGTTGTGATGTCCGGTGCAGACCCTCATAAAACACGGTTGTGGATTAAAACGTTATACTGGAGGGAAACAAGACTGTGTGGTTGAAGAAGGCAGTGAGTGACCTTGGCTGTATGCAGCATGTCCTTGTGGTCGTGCTGAAGCCTGCATGTCCTGATGGCTGGCAGTGAGAACACATGATCTGCTGCACTTCTGCTGCCACGGAGTCGCTTACTGGTTGTTTCTCCTGTGCTCATTGAAACCAGTGATGGTTGCTATGGAGACGTGGTTAGTACTGTTGCTGGATGGCCTGGATTTCCTCTGAAAATGGCAGCTTTGTTGCACGAAATCCGCCTTCCCTTTTGTTGCGTGCCCCTGTTGAGTGTATTCTGCTTAATTACAGTAGCTGCTGTTTTGGTACTGGGTTGGCTGCCACTTAGACTCATGGTTTATGTACTGTATGTCTGTTTTCAGTCTGTCTCTTATGGTATTGAACTCGTTGCTCTCCGATGTGCCCTATAATTACCTATAATCCCATAATTGGCATCTTCAGAATCAATTGCAGTGAGTGCTTAGTAGCTCTTTAATGTATCGCCTGCACTTTTCTTGCGTGAAGATCGTACTGTTATTTTTTTTTTTTTAATCTTCTTGAATAAACAACAAGAATAAACAGAATAACAATTACATCTACACCACCACATCTCTTTTGGTCTCCAAGTCGTTGTACATGCAATATAAAAAGCAGATGATGTTTTCAGTGGTGTTAAATAAATAAATAAAACAAAACTGAAATGATAGTAAACACAGTGGTCCTCATTCATCTTTCATAGTTTTATCTTGAATTTGTTCTAGAGAAAGGGCCTAAAGTCTGCATCAGCTTCATGATGTGTTCTTGAACCAGTGAAAAAATCCCAAATAAGAAACCTTCTTAAACTGCGTAAGTGTTTTTTTAAGTTTGAAGGTTTTAAATAATGTATATAATAAGTAAATAATTAAACTGAAACAATTATAAGCCTGATGGTGTAAGTCACTCACGTGATACGGATTGTAGGTCTGCATCTATATGGAGGTGGTTACGCCACTGCAGGTGCTTCTGTAGCATAGATTCTGCTGCTTTTCACCATCCCCAAGCTGTTTCTGGGTCAGCCTGCTGCTTTTTCTGGCTTGGGCCGAGTGACTCATCAAGATGAACGCGGGCTGCTCATCAACTCCTGTGGCCCGTGGGACTCGGCACTTCAGCTTTCTGACTGCTAAAAATACCTTTGCCTGAGTGGAGCAGCGGCCACCAAGATGCAGCTTCCGATTTAATGAGTTAATGTTGTGTTTGTCATGTGAAAGTGATTTTGGAGCACATTTGAGAACTTGTGGCACTGAAGTCCATTCTTAGGGTAATGTGTTTTGTATTGTGACACTGGAGGACTGAGTTGTTTACCTGAAAAGCACATCTAACCTCTAACTTTTGTGATCTGTCTTCTTGGAGGCGTTAGCTAGTGTTAATGTGATAGTGCTTGAGTATATTTGTGTTATATTTGCGCTATCCAAATGGATTGTGTAGTTCAAGCTTGTCCAGCTGTGGTACTAGAGGGCAGGAGTCCAGCACAGTTAGGTGATTTGAATGCTGAGTTGCATGAGGTGCATTATAACTGGATAGTTATCAAGCAGGTTGAAGGCCCTCTAGCACTGGAGCTGGTCGCCCTTGGTGTAGCCCAAGGCAGGTGACCGCATTAAGTTCATGTTGGAATTTATTTGCCATATTGCCCGCCTGTGCTTTCACAGGTAAACTTGTATTAATACATTAGTTTGGTCAAATTACAGGTACAAACATGCACATTGCTCTTTAAAAGTGATGAGGTGAAGAAATACAGTATACGTTTGTAGTACATGCTGCAGTAATGAACGGAGGAGAGTTAATCTATGTAATGCAGCATGCGTTATTCTTACAAGAATTAAATGTTTTTGGCCGGGGATGTTATTTTTAACTTTAGCTGAGGTGTGTGGAGAGCATGCTCTGATGAGTCCTTATTATGGTGATTGCATGATGGGCTCCTCTGTGGAAATGTGGTCTGAACGGCCCAGAGACTCACTGCTGCCAGTTTCCAGTGCTTTATAGCGCTGCAGACGGGAGCTTGTGCTTGCAGCACAATAACTCCTCTTATGTCTCTCTCTCTTTCTCTCTTTCTCTCTCTCTGTCCCGCTCCCTCCTCCTCCAGATGCAGTGAAGTCAGAGGACAGACAAAAACTGGCGAAAGAGAGGAGAGAGGAGAAAGCTAAATATCTAGGTAAGTGAACACTGGGTTTTAAGGAAGAGAGTGCCCCCTGCTGGTCAGGCTGTAGAATTTAAAGAAAGGAAAGAAATTCCTGTCATTTGCTGGCTGTGAGCAAATGAAGCATACAGGGTCACTGCAACATTTATGAAAAGCTTACGTTATGCCTAAATACTGTATGCTCAAACTGAAACCACCTCATCATTATGGGCCACTGAGTTTGTGCATCCTTTTGTAGTCAACACATCTGAATCATGACTCTGGATCTGAGATGCTTTTATCTTAATTTGTACATAAAAATGATTACAAAAGGACGGCACACCCTCAGAGGCCTGTGTCCAGCCAGCGTCTTATGCTCTCAGCATGACTATCCTTGCCTAGACAAAACAAAAACATCAGCTGTCTGTCTTTGCTACTAAACTAACTACACTACAGCAGGTCTAGAGCACGTCTTAACTTGTTAATCTCTAACTATGAGTTTCTAGAGGGAATGCCTGTTTTTGGATTTCACCTCTTATGACACTTGTTTAGACGCCTCTCACAGCTGCCTGAATGTATTGTGTGTGTTGTGTGTCTGCTGTGCTGCTCCTGGCTGTACACATGCCTGCACTGCTTTGCATGATTGACAGGCACTCTTGTCTTCTCTCTCACTCCCTCTAGAACAGCGCAGTCATCTTCAAGGTAAGCCCTTATCTAAGTATCTGTGGTTATGGTGGTGACGTGTTGTGTTGGGTCCACAATCAAGTGACTGATCCATTTATCTTCCTTTCACCAGCTTTCAGTTACTCATTTTAACTTTCTTTTCTCCTTTCTTCCATTCCTGTAATTATGTAGTACTATGTCTGTTTTCTGTTTCTACCTCTACATCCTCCTCTCTCCTGGGGAATGAGAAATTCATAAGCGGGTCCTATCATTTCATTACTAATACATACCTTTATTTCTGGGGTACATATTCTTTGCTGCCGGGTCAGAGTACATAACCAAATGCAACTTCCTCAGTTAATAAACAAATTATTGTCTGGAAGTTGATTACATTAATTGAGCTAATTGGGAGATTGTTTGCAACCAGTATCTGCAGCAGGGCATGCCACATTGGTTGATGGGCCTAACTTTGAATTTTATTGTGACCAAAACTTTAAGGGTCTGCAATGCGTCATTTGAGCATCTGCAATCATAAAACACACAATTAAAAAATCTGTTTGTGTTAAGAAACAATAATGTTCAACAACTTTACACACACACACACACACACAAACACCTACACACACACACACAATTTCTCTTCATTAGATTTACTGAGCCATGTTATCCAACTCTGTAATGCTATGTAGTGCTATGTATTTGGTTGGTGCTTCAAATTTGTTTAAATTTAAAAATATTTATGGTTGTTGGTAAACTGCAATTTTGATTGCTTAATATTGCAAAACTTAATTTATTTTATATATATATATATATATATATATATATATATATATATATATATATATATATAAATTTACACATACATATATTACTTTTTTGTTTTTGATTTATTTCTTATCAATATTGCATTTAAACAGTTATTGGTGGACCACTGCTAAAATTAGATTTCAACTGGGTGACACCATCATGTGGCTATACCAGTCCAATTTAATGACTGTGAATTTTATGTAAGGAGGGCTTTATTTTTCCTTTGCTTTGAAGGTAGGGTCAGTTGCAGGTTAAATCTGTAAGCACACCCTATTTGAACCCCTTACCACTAAAGCTCACTGCTCATTATATTTGTTTTCATTGTTTTCATTGCAGCTATGTTAAGTTCTCTATAATTACTGGATGAATTCAATCTGGCTGTCACACCCAACTAGCTTGGCTGAAAAGAGATCTTGATATTTGTTTTGTTCTTTTTTTGTATCCTGATAGCAAAAAAAAAAATACTTGCAGGTATTCATTCCAGCCACATGAGTGCAGTGTATGCATAGTTCCAGCTTTAAACTTTGTATGTTCACATCAGCTTTGGTCAGGGGTGTCACTAGAGATTTATAGAAAGGCTTTTACTGAGTGGGTCTGGGCGCATGTCTTCTTTCTCCCACTCTTATTGTTTCAGATTAATAAGATGTTATTTTTGTTAAACAAAACTTTCAACTGGCCTTTATCAGAGCTGGCACCCCTACATATTGATGAATTCAGGGAGATAAACCTGCTTTATAATCAGGTTATATATTGTTAAAACAATGTATTGCTTATACTGATGTGATCTCTTTTCTTTCTCACACATGAATGTAAAAGTTAGCTAGCCAACATACTACTGGATATAAGTCCATAGCCAGCTAAATTGAACACACTCACACACACTCACACACACTCACACACACTCACACACACTCACACACACTCACACACACACACACACACACACACACACACACACACACACACACACACACACATATATACTATCAAAGGTGTCAAAAGTATTTATATTCATTACTCAGGTAGAAGTATAGATACTATAGTGAAAAAATGCTTCTGTACAAGTTGAAGTATCAACTGAAGCTTTTTACTCCAATAAAAGTATAAAAGTACTGCTTTCAAAACTACTTAAAGTATAAAAGTAAAAGTAATGTAAGGAACAAAAATGCCATTAGGGACAAAAGCTTAGGCCGCACCACAGGGGTCTATAGTATAATTCTTCTAAAAGCCATAATGACTATAATATTATATTAAATTGTTAATGTTGATAAATTTGGGATGCGCTAGGCTTCCTGTTTTAGCCGCATATATGCCCATTGAAAATAAATGTATTTAGTACAATGTAAATATATTAAAGAAGCATATCTGTGTACTACTGAACATTAACATGTGTTTCATGGAGCAGAAGATATGATGACTAGTTGTCTATAAGTATTGTAATGGTGCAAAAACTTCAAAGGCATGTTATTAATAACCTTTACTGGAATGTAAATGTACATGAATGAAAACAAGCTGAAATAAAATAGGAGTAACGAGGCTATGTTTAATATGTAAGGAGTAGAAAGTACTGATAATGGTGTGAAAATGTAAAGAGTAGAGATAAAAAGTCAGCTGAAAAATAATTACTCCAGTAAAGTATAAATAAGCAACATTTCTACTTAAGTAAAGTAACAAAGTATTTGTACTTCGTTACTTGACACCTCTGCATACTATATATATATATATATGATATCTTCACTGTGTAACTGATTCAGACTGTTTTATGTATGTTCTGTATTATTGATTGTCACTGCACCAGAATTATGACTTTGATATGATACCTGCCTAAATATCTCGACACTGATACTAAAGTGATACTGTGACCGAAACCTAAAACTTCAGGAAAAGTACAAGAATGATAGGACAAACATCACACTTTTTAATGACACTCTTTTAAAAACATATTTTGACAAGGTCAGTGCAAGGCCAGAGGAACCAGACTTGCAGTTGATGTCATTTATGTATTATTTTCATACTCAGTAAAGTTGTAGTGTATTATTTTATTTCATACAAGCATGTTTATGAACACACAGACATATTTATAACATTAATAACTGAAGTATAGTAAATAATTAGATGAAGGTCATGGTGTTATTAAAGTGTTTATAAGATATGCAGTAATCTGATATACTTGAGTTTATGTGAATTCTTGGATAAGTAACTTTATATTTGCAATCAGATATCACTTATAAAATAGTTTATATAAAATAGACTCAGTACGCACCCGGATCTGTCTGAGCTTTACTGAGCGCAAATGCTGACACAGATGTACAAGCCATTACCATTACCAGCCCTGATGAGAATAAATTGATCATTTATAACTGGTGGTGTTCTACACACTTGTAAATGGCTGATTTGCAGCTTGAACTTTGCGTTTGTATGTAGACTTATATTTGAAGACATGATAAGGAATTTAAAGAGTGACTTGGTGAATTTGATAAATAAGTACAAGTCAGCATGTCTGTGGGCGAGGTGCTTCGCCAAGTTAAGCGTGTTGGAACCCTCAGTCGATGTAGGTTTTATGTATTTTGCAGACTGGACTTGTTGTGTCTGTCAGCTGTCCGGACTATGAGGCATGAGAAATAACTGTGTGTGTCTGCTTGTACAAGCTGAGGACGGCCAGCAATAGGACTGCAAGTAGTGGTGAAAATAGCGCTCGACTATTCAACCTTCAAAAACACAGAATCTCAAACTATTTGAATATGTACTTCCTCCAGATTTTGTCCCCCTCTAATTCACATTCCCCTTCACAAATGAAGCCCACAGTAGAGAACAAAGTCAGCACCAAACAACGTTGCATCAACAGAAAACTCGAGATTCCACAGTTTTCCCGCCTGCTAACCTTTAAATTCCACTAATACATGTTTCCAAATGGGGGTTTTAGATTGCTCGGAGTACATATAACTCTCTCACTCTGCAGGTCAGTCTGAGCCATCATTACCACACGACTGTTATATTATTTGCTTGTTCAGCTGGAGCTAAACTTCATTTTAAATCATGACGGTGATGCTGTTACTCTTGTCCGTCGATCATTACAGCAGCTAATTATATATCAAACAAATGTCTGTGTTTTGATGAGCTTTTTTGTGAGCTGTCCTAGTCGGCAGGAGCGCTTGTATTAACAATCATTCCTCTTTTGTTGTCATCTGACACACAGAGCATGCCTGTGTTTGAATATGACTCTCATTGAAATCACTGTCATCCTTAAAGTACCTACTAATAAAATAGGGTATCGTTTTTGAAGGCAGGGTATCGCGATACTGTTCTAGTATGTGAGTGTGTGTATGTATGTGTATATATATATATATATATATATATATATATATATATATATATATATATATATATATATATATATATATATATATATACATACATACATACATACATACATACATACATACATACATATATATATATATATATATATATATATATATATATATATATATATATATATATATATATATATATATATATATATATATATAGTATGCTGTCCAACACAAATCTGAAAAAGGCATGCTTTTTTTATTATATTACATTTTTCTTTAGAATACTATCACAGCAGTTGCCAACTGGCATTACTTTGCAGAAGGTGTAGCAGTAGAGCCCCTCCCTCCTCTGATATGATTGTCATATAGCCTGTGAGGTTGGATATGATCGAATAAGCCAGTGTAACACTGTGTGTGAACATCTATAGTAGCACCTCTGCGTAACTCTGCAAGTTATTGGTTAGAGCAGCAGTGGCGCCACCTATCCGAGTTCGTCTCCTGCCATCACAGTACATTGTGGATTAATATTTAAAACTGGGTTCGCTGATGTATGCATAGTTTTGAGACTGCGTAGTTCTACAGTTACTGATAATGGCTAATTATTATTTGTTCTGTGGCTTTCCCAGAGAAAATCTGTGTTTATTTGGTTCTGGCACGGCTTTGAAACATTGTCGGTTCAGAGTCTCATGCAGGTTTTCTCAGTGTGCTGTTCTCTCTGGTGGTTTATGAATTCTTTATGCAGAGAGACACTTTGGCCAACTCAGGCCATGGCTAATTTATAGCTCTGGATTCCAGAGGCACAGCATCACGCTGGCTTGCGTGGTCCCATGCAAAGGGCCGACTGATTTTGTGTAACTGGTTGAGAGTCTCAGTTTTTTTTTTTTTGCTTTAACGTTCAAATACTCTTTGCATATTACAGAATCCAGGAGATTTGGATATGTGATCCAGATTTAAATGGCATATAAGAATAAGCCTTAAAGTTGTGGTTAGCTTACTAGCTGAGCAGCGGATGCATCCCATTTTTTACATAATAACAGAGCTTGTGAATTGCTTGTAGTGATTTAGACCAATTAGAAGTAACAAAACATTCATGGGATGCGTCAGTGAGAACACAACCATGACTAACTGCCCACCTGGTACCCTATTTTTAGCCTTCAAGCTGGGAAAAGTGGATATTCTGGCCAGAATGTGTTCTGCAGTATTTATAGAGTGGAGATAACAAAGAATTCACATTTGGGTAAGCTAATTTTGCTGCTCTGACACTGCAGTTTCCCAGTCTGCCCATAATTTCAGAAACATTACAGCACTATTAGCTTCTCCTTCCTGTGAAGCTGGTTCTAATTTGTATTCAGCATGTCATAGTGTATATGTAAATATCTCTGCAAGCTGCCCCGATCTGGACGTACAGAACTCAGAATATAAATGATCCCCCACAATGTGAAATGTAGGAGCTAGCACCGGGGTGGATCTAGAAACACGGGAAGGTAACTCTTCTGTAGGGGTGAGCAGTATAAAATAGATAACATGCAGATAAAATGCAGCTACAGAACATCTTTTTACAAATGTCTGGAGATGGAGGAGCTGAAGGTTCCTGTCTCTGCAGTCTCTGGAGAGTTGGGTGCTTAGCACCTGAAAGACTCTTGTTTATTTGAAGAGGCAGAAGTGTGTGATGGAGGTTTAAATGTTAGTCAGAAAGCATTAGAGAAACTTCAGCATGTCTTGTTGTGGAAAGCCTCTGTAATTCATTTACCTTTTTAAGAAATGGAATGCTGGTTTGCCTTGGTGAAGGTTTTACAACCACCCTCTGGCACACTGCTTTTTCAAACAGATCAGTAGGGCACGTTTTTACATCTCTGTACTGAAATGGAATTATGCCATGTAGCCTGGAACTTTTGGTTTAAGCAGCATCTTGTGTGACAGTTTTGAAAAATGATGAGTAATAAGTTGGCAAGTCAGTAACCTGGAAACAACTTAAGCACACACGGTTTGTGAGAGCAGGCAAGCAAATAAGACGTAAAAGACTGAGAATCATATGGAATGATGGATTTCAGAAACACTTGATAGACTTGAAGAACTGGTTTCACGATCTCATACTACAGTATTGTGGGAAGGTCAGAGACCACCCTTTCACTTACTTTAAATGTGTTTTTAGCAGACAGTACAGAACAGCTATGTATATTTTTCAGTACTTTCTTCTCTGAGGGCTTTTCAGGGGTGTCGCATTTTCTGTTTCTCAATATGCCAGTAATCCCAAATGCAAGTTTTCCCTCTTAAGTCCATTAAACCTTACCTCACGTCTCAGCTGTTTACTTTTCTCAGTAGTGGCTTGTTGAGCACTACACATCCTCTCAAACCCACATCACTAGGTTGTCCTCTCACATTGGAAGGATGGACAAAAGCAGAAGGTCCATAAGAGTGGAACTTAATCTTCTCCTATCTTCTAAAGATGAAAGATTGAAGTACTGTTTACAGTTTTGGCAGTTGACCAGATCTTGCACAGCTGTTAGGAATCATATGTTCCAAATATCTGTCTTGGTATGAGTGAGATATTTGGTAGCACCTTTTATTCTGATACACAGCTTAACTTTTTGGTTTTAAGACTGAACAAATGGAGGAGTAACAGCAGTAGTAGGAAGAACAGACGAGTGGACAAATAAAACACTGAGATTTGGTATCCTTGGATGTATATATATATTTTTTTAACTCAGAAATGCATAACTTAACGTACTTAATGGCAGTTTTGACTGGGGATTAAATAAAAGGGCACCCTCTGACTCTCTTTGCACTATTACTGTACACTTGGACTGAATGGAAGTGTTTTTTTATTTATTATAAATTCAGTCAGTTGCTTATTAAGATTTCCTTCTTTTATTTCTCCCCTACTTGTGGCTCCATTTGAAGCTGCTAAGAAGTCAGAGTGGCTGGAGAAAGAGGAGCGGGCGCGCCAGTTGCGGGAGCAGCAGTTGCAGGAGCGCAGGAAGAGACTGGAGGAGCAGCGACTGAAAGCAGAGAAACGCAGGGCTGCTTTGGAGGAGAGACAGAAACAGAAACTAGAGAAGAACAAGGTGAATAAGCTTTGTTTTACTGGCCAAGAGACAATCACACGTACTCGCTGAAACATCTGCAAGGCAGCTAGAAATCCCCCACACAAATAAAGGCTGCAGACAGTAATACTAACAGAAACAGCAGTACAATGACACGCTGTCATATCCAGTAATTCAGCGTCATTACAACTGGTTGATATTTGGCTATTGGCACTGTATGAAAGGATGGAGATTGTTCAGTTTCTAAGCAAGTCTGTTTGTGCTCAGGAACGCTACGCGGCTGCCATACAGAGGTCTTCAAAGAAGACATGGGCTGAGATTCGCCAACAGAGATGGTCCTGGGCCGGGGCGCTGAGTGCCAACTCCAGTCAGAGCCAAAGTGAGTAGTCCCTGTGGGCAAGGTTGGGTTAGTGAATATATAGCCTAAGTGTATTTGGCAAATGATTGTATTCACTGTAACACTTCAGGTCATAAACTCTTCATTGTGAGCTGTTGTGGCATCTAGTTGACCTCCCTGTCTTTTATGACTGAAAGCCGCAGTGTTTGTTTACCCTGGATCAGCAGTGCATGACCTGAGAACCACAGAATTGTTGTGGGTATATTTTTAGACTTTATTGATTTCTGAGACTTGATCTGTCTATAGAGTTGTTTTTGCCATAATGTGGTGTTTCACACTAGGCATGTGTTCAGCTATAGTTCTAGAGCACTATGAGTTTCTGGGTTTTCATGTACATAAATAGGATATCTATATTAAATAAGTCAGTGAGCAGAAGAACTGGGTAGTTTTCTCATACCAGTGAATCACGTAGTTAGCTGTCATGAACAGTTTCATGAACTTTAAGTTCAGTCAGAATGAGCCACTCTTGTGAGGGGAAAGTGTCCAGCAGAGTGTGATTATGCTAAATCAGTGATGCTCTGTTCTCTATGTTGAGACATTGTCTCCCGGGCCTCATGACCTCATTTGCAGATTTAGCAGTTAGAGTCAGTATGCTATTTATTTTAAAGTCATTTAAATATGTATTTACAGTATTTGCAGTTGTGCTCTGTCATAGTCGTACAGTATGAGGGTTGTTCTCTTTTAAATGACCATATGTTTGACGCTGTTTGAATATTGTCACTGTTCTCAAAAACCTTTAGGTGGAATTCACTTGTACATTGATTTTATTGTTATTTTATACAGATATCACTAGTGTGTGGATATTTCTGCAGACAGGGCCTATTTCCCCCCCTCTTGTATAGGATTCATAAACTTGGTCTCTGATTTTAAGTGTTTTTTATGAATTTGTTCTTCGTTTATATTTGTGACCCATGATCCATTGTAGCTGCTTTTTGGCACTTCGAGCCTCCGCAGTATTCTTTGGGTTTTGCAGGCCGGTGCTCTATATCAGCAGTCAACCTGCCAAAACACGTGGACTCTGTTCTAAACAAGCGACTCTCCAAATCCTCTGCCACCCTCTGGAACTCTCCCAGCAGAAGTAAGGCCACGCCCCTGGACTCGCTCCCCTTCCCTCGCCGTCTCCAGCTCCGCCCCTCACATTTTTATTTTATTTTTTACTATTATTTCCGTTTTCCTCATTCGATTCTCTTTTGGTCTCCAATCGCCCGCCTGCCCCGGCACTCGCGGCATCATCCCCCCCCCCCGCCCAACCTCTCCACCTGATTTACGTCTTGAGTTTGTCAAAACCTGATGTTCCTATGTTCATATGCAGATATGAACGTATGAATTTTGTCTCTTCATGTTTTCTTCCCTTTTTCACTGAAGGGCTGGTCACAGTGGGGTTCCATTGTCTGAATGGTTCATTTTTTGGTGGTGGCTGTTTCTGTCTTCCTTTCTTTCTTTTATGCATCATACCATTTAATCTGAGGTCTTTAAATCCAGAGCTTGAATCCTGTTTCCAGCGCTAGATTTTGTAGTGACTCGTACCGAACCCCTGATATTACTTATTAATAACCTTGTTTAATACCTGCAAGCAATGACTAGGATTCAAGGTCCAGTATCTGATGCCTCTGATCTAAATGTCTAAGTGAACCTGTTTCAATGTGATTTGGTTTGCAATTATTTTCATGGTGATTCTGTTGATGTGGGATGTCTTTTTTGTGTCAGCGTGTTTGATTATTTATTTATTTAGCTGTTAATTTTGAAGAGTTAAAGTTATTTTTCATTTGAGTGGGCCAGTCTATGCAGTGCATGCGCTGGAACTCAAGTGACTTGTAAGGCAATGTCTGTATTGCATGTTGACAAAATAATCAGCAATAATCATATAATCATGTTCCTACATACTACACGGCATGATTCAGTCACACTGCGTTTGTAAAACATTATTAAAAGGTCCAATCTAAGGATGTGTTTATCTTGATTATCAGCTGATATCCTTGCTTGCTACATAGTGCGGCCGAGTAGTCACTGTGTACGCTGTTGTGTAAACGACACATGTGGATAATAAAGTGAAAAGGAAAAAACAGAAACGAGGCCCTCCCGCTCTGTCTGACATCCTCTCGTCTTCTCCAAGTGTTAATGTTTTCCTCCTGCAGCCCGTAGGTTGGAGTTGAGTCCATGGGAGAGTAGCATTGTGGACCGGCTGATGACACCCACCCTGTCCTTCCTGGCTCGGAGCCGCAGTGCTGCCAGCGTGCTAAACAACAGCAAAGACTCTCGTGAGTAACAGCATAGATGATCTATGTTGCAATATTTTCAAGCTGTCAGACCAGACCAGAGACAGTTTAGCCATCAATGAAAACCAGAGCAGAGCCCAGGTAGAGTCTCAGGAAAGGAGGAAAACGTACACCATGATTTTAATTTCTTTCAGGAGTTTATTTCTCACATATGAAGCTTCAGAAATGAGGATAATCAACATCTTTGGATTTAAATGCTGAGTGGAATGTACCAGGATTCCAGTTCAGAATCTCTGCATTATTTGTTATATTTGTTGACTCTGGCTAGAATACAATTGAATGCGCATTTTCCTTTTTGTGATTTGAAAATCATTCTCTTTTTTAATTGTGACTTTGTTTCTATGATGTAGTCATTCAGCTTTACTCCAGAGTTACTGTATGCTCAGGCTTATAGAATAAGATAAGAATTAGTCACAAAGTAGTTACAATGTGCTAACCTGTGTGTGCGCACACATTCCTCCCCAGAATCTCTAGTGTGCCCTCGTTCAGCCTCTGCGAGTCCCCTCTCAGTGTGTTCTCACCGGCCCCACCGATGCTCTGAGCGCTGGAGGGTCACAACCAGCACCCCCGACATCGCCCAGCGCCAACGCAGGCGAGACTCCACTCCTGTAAGACTCACGTGCATCTCCAGTTGCTGCTTAAAAACAGTGTTAATATTTTTTTTTTTCCAGTAGTATCTATTCTTAGACTTTATTCTTTTCGGCAGGGAGATAAGAGGAAGAAAGAGAAGAAAGACAAGGAGCGAGAGAACGAAAAGGAAAAGAGTGCCATCACCAAAGAGAAGGTGTTGAAGAAGAGACAGTCTTTGCCGTCAATGAAAGCCAGACCAGAGCCCAGGTAGCTGCTGCATTTTATTTGCAAAGTCTTGTTTTTCAAATTCGATCCATCACAGAAAACCAAACTTGCTTTGAGTTTAATGTAGCATGTAAACATTTACACAGTTTCAGAAAAGATTATTTACTCTCTGAACAGAGTATGTGGAAACTAAGCTACAAAAATGGCAGCTGTTTTGTGAGGTCACAGAATCTGGTGTATTTGTGTATATCTGCCTATTCTGCATTATGAAGCAGTGTGCCAGTACAGGCTGCTCTTTGAGAGAGGCACAGGACAGCTAACCAGAACACACATCTTTTGCTATGTCAGTCTTATATCACGTTTGTCTAAGGCTTAAAGAGAGGTTGTGTTATGACTAGGACTGGGTATCGTCACTGATTTCCCGGATCGATTCGATCCCGATTCACAAGGTCCCAATTTGATTCGATTTCCGATTCGATTAAATTCAATATCGATTCAGTTACAATAATATGTTTTGTGTAAATATGTAAAGAGATTTTCAGAGAACAAATGTGGTAAATGTACAAGGAACACTCAACCTAGCATTACTATAAACATTAGTGTTTATATGTTTATATACCGTTTCTGAATCCAAAATGTAGCCAGACACCTGCTTTCAAGTTCTGGGGCGCCTTCACTTGTGCTCCAGCCATGCTTAACTGATGTGCACCCCCAGCCCGATCTTGTTGCGCGAAAAACAATGGCTGATCACGCGACACTGGGGGGGCTAGGGGGGGCTGGGATGCTAATTTTTAAGATCAATCTCGGGTTCAAATCAAGATCGATCGAAAAATCTATTTTTAAACCACACCCCTAGTAATAAGCATATGTAAATGAATTATGGTTGCTCTGGGCACATAACCCCTCACAATATAATCATACACATGCACCAGTTACTAGACTAAGGTCTAAGTATTATTCCTAAACATGCACTTTTTCTTATTTCCAGTCCCAGTCCCTTGTCACGGCGTGCTGCTTCTCCCATCACGCCCAAAGGCAGAGCCTCCTCTCCTAGACCTCCATCGGCCCAAGCTAGCCCCACCACCCCAAAAGCTCGGCCAAAGAGGGCACGTACGCCCGCCCGGGTGGAAGCACGCACACACTCGCCTGCTGCTGTAGAGAAAGCCCAAGATACCCACAGACCTGCCATACCTGATAACACCAAAAGTAAGTGTAGTCATCGTGCCAGCTCTGGGCCTTCTTACATTAGCTCAGCATCTTCCTTCTCAGCATCTTTATTAGTTAGTTAGTTATGACTAAGCCAGAGGCCATGGACACCATCATTCTGAAGTTGTGTATCATGCCTCTTCAATGACTTTTGTTTTGTTATTAAACAAGGAGCATTATTCTTTTCGTGTCTTTTGTCTGTTGTCCAGCCTCCTCACCTATCCCTTCGGTTGTTGTGTCTGCTGCCCCTGTGACACCGCCATCTACGAGCACACCAGTCACAGCTGCTGCTGCCGCCTCCCCTGTCCCTGAGAAAACCACAGCCAATTCCAGTATTCCATTAACTTCTCCAGCCCCCTCCCCTGCCAAGCCTATGGCTGGAACCAACAACCCAGAAGAGGCTGCTCGCATACTAGCTGAGAAGAGACGGCAGGCCAGGGAGCAGAGGGAGCGAGAGGAGCAGGAGCGGAAAGAACAGGAGGAGAAAAATAGGTCAGCTTTGAAACTGGAGATACCAGATGCTTTCCCGTCCTTTCAACAAGGGCTGGACGATAATGTCATTATGATAAATTATCCCACGGCAAGCTTCTCTAAGCATGCTGTAGGCATCGTTAGTACTTGAACACTGCCCAACTGCATGTTGCATTCAAAGAAGATTGAGATGGAGCTTCTATGTGGCATAGCTTTCTAAGCTGTTGCTCTTTTGTTGTGATCTCAAATACCCTATTGCTGGATTGCCAAAAGAGTACTATTGATCCTGTTTAATTGGGATTAGTGATGTAAGTCTCAAATGTATTGTGTATTGTATTGTGATATAATATTTTTGCCCACAAATGAGAGAGCAAGCTTGGGGAAAAATGGTTATGATGCTAAAGCTTCTAAATCGGATATAACTGCAGTAAAAGCCACACTCTGAAATATGCCAGCCGTTTCAGTTTGAAGTGGAGGTTTGGCATCTCGAGCACCCACATCTGAAATTATCAGCATACCCGTATGCAATGTACACGAGAGATGCTTAAGTTATCCGTCATCTCTGTGCATACAGTCCAATTGCCTGTAAACTGTTGACATATAAACTAACCAGTTCCATTCTTCCTGACAGACTTCATGAGCAAGGGAGGCTTTGGGCTGGAACGTAGTGAGAGTTCCAGCCTGCTGTGGCCCTGCTTTACTGGTGACTGTGGGCTATGTTATTTTAGCCATGGCACTTTTTATTTTGCAACTTGTAGTGTCTGTGATGACATATAAAGGCGACGCATTCTGAAATTCCACTTTTGTTGAGTTGAGAAGGTTTTCATATGATTCTAGA
Organism: Megaleporinus macrocephalus; assembly: GCA_021613375.1. NCBI lineage: Eukaryota > Metazoa > Chordata > Actinopteri > Characiformes > Anostomidae > Megaleporinus > Megaleporinus macrocephalus. The sequence continues at coordinate 29,280,056 of CM038705.1, forward strand.
CTGACATATATGGATGTGTTTGTTGTTATACATTTCAAGATAAAATGTCCTGCCTGTGTCAGAAAGAAGTAATCTTATCTTGGCATAAAATGCTCCTTCTTTTCACAAAGGCTGCACGTCTCATTAGACAAAAAGAGTGAAACCATTTGAAAATAATGGCATGTTCATTTCTATAAATATAAAAATACAGGGTCAAATATTATAACTCTCCAGAAAAACAAGTACCTCAAAAACATCTTTATAGGAGTGGACAAAAACCTTCCTCACTTTTAAGATGAATTAATGTAAGGAGGTTTTATTGCAAGTGATTTTGGAGCATTTCTCTTGGTCCATTCATCACACGCTTTCACAGGATATATACAGGGTAGCTGTTGGGTTTAGTTGATAGTGAAAAGTTAAAATCTATAAAAATGAAGATACAGGTTTAGTTTTTTTCCACAGTGATGATATACAGTCATAAATACATATGGAGCAAATATGACATGACATGACAAAACAAACTCCTGTATGGGTCTGAGACAGGCTGGAGCAGGAAGAGCGGTTAGCACGGGAGTTGGAGGAGAGGAAGCGCAGGGAGGAGGAGGCGCGGCTCATGGCGGAGCAGCAGAGGCAGAAGGACGAGGCCGAGCGTCTGCAGCAAGAAAAGGAGGCACAGGACAGAGTAAAGGCGGAACAGGAGGAGAACGAGCGCCTCCAGAAACAGGTACAGTTGGTAAAAAAGGCATCCTGAATCAAATACTAACTAATATGGATTTTGGAGAACTTGCCAGGATGACAGACTAACCATTAAACCATTAAACCTGGCCTTTAATTTACAACATCTTAGCAGCAGTTTACAAAGACATGACGATATTACCGAACGAGAGCCTGTGTGTGCAACCTGTTTGAGTTGTCAGTGAGATGTCAGTGTATTGCTTAGTTAACTAAATATCTTAGTGGGACTCTGGAATGAGCTTGTTTGGTGGTCAGACAGGGACAGCAACCTTTTACCATAATAACCAGACAGTTAAAGTGGTAGCATGTGTCTTTTATTTTCTGTCTCTCTGTCTGCCCCCCACATGCCAAACCTGAAGCACATGTCCTGTACAGACAAAGTCACTTGGGCCATTACTTGTGCTGACTGTTCACATTTCCCAATTTCCACTGTTACAGTGCAGCTGTGCTGTCTCAGCTTAAGTACCACAGGGACGTTTGCTTCACTTCTACATTCAGGGCAAGCAGCACAAGTGGAACTGTATCATAGCCATATTAGATTAGAGCTGTTTCTGGTGACGCTGCCACCACCTTGTGTTCAACACGTTAAACAACACGATGCATGAAACCTCTTCAGTTTTACTATAGATTTTTATGATAGACAGAGCAACTCTGGTTTTAGAGACTCCTCTGTCCTTCCCACTGGGATCCCATGCTTTATTTGACTTTTGTGCAGCTGTTTAGTTAAGCTGCTTGCTGTTCATCTGAGCACCTCATGGTTCACAGTAAGTATGCAGCGCTATCCTTTTCTGCTCATTGTGCTAGCTAGAGGATATGCCACCGTGCCTGATTTCAACTTTAGTAACAATTTACTGCATTGACATTGACTTAATGATGCCATTAACATGGCAGATATAATATTTAGTAAGAGGGTTGTTTTTGACAGTGTCATGTTACCATTATCAAAAATTTCCATTACGTATGCCATAATATTTGATGTCATTAAGGTTACAAACTGCAAACTTTTGTGTACTGCAAAATTAGTCATTGACGAACTCTCATGGCATCAAATGTAATGGTGTTGGTTTGCCAAATACCAGTAATATTAACATGACTGTATATATATATATTAGAGCTGTGTATTGGCAAGAACCTGGCGATACAATATGCATCGTGATACAGCAGTCACGATTCAGTATATCGAGATATATTGCGATCCTGCAAGCAACGTGATATACTGTGATTTTTCAAATCTTACTATTAAAACACACCACTGTATGAACAGGTTTATCAATGTTTACAATAACACTGCGCCCTTGTGCAGTTTGTTAATGTTGGAGTGGAGCTGAAAATGGATTACAACACTGCCATCTAATGGTCAGAGGTTTAAACACAACACACAATGATTCACTGTCTGCCAGGAATCTGTGTATCGATACTGTGTTTTTGAGAATCGATACAGTATCACAAAACAAAATATCCCGATATTCGATATTTTTGATATTAATATATATATATATATATATATATATATATATATATATATATATATATATATATATATACACAATCACTCAAACGTTTAGGATCCCTTTTAATTTAATTTCATGCAATTTTCATGCAATTCACAAACAATATTGTCCATTTCACAAGTGTATCAGATGATTTTTAAAGAATAAAAATGTTTGTATTAAAGTCTATTTTTGTATAGAGGCTTATTTTGCATATAGTCCTATTATCAGCAGACAAGAAAATTTCACTGTGATCCTAAACTTTTGAGCGGTGGTGTGTGTGTGTGTGTGTGTATTTTTATATATATATATATATATATTATATATATATATATATATATATAAACCTGTAAATAAATAAATACTGCTTTTACGGTAGTTTAATTTTAAACCAAAATCAGCTGGCTTCAGCTTGTTTAGAATAAAAAGCTGTAGCCATATCAGCCCTTGTGGGTAAGATCGTACTCCTCTACTTTACAGAATTAATGCAGTTGTATCATCACCATCGAATGGATGAATCTAAACAAAACCTGTTCACTGGTTACATTTCAGAATTTTCTGTGTAATGAATGAATGCAAATAAAACCATGTGGATGCAGATGCTCATTGATCACCAGTAGCCCAGCATTTTCATCTGTTCTGGCCATATGTGTTGCAGAAGGAGGAGGCAGAAGCGAAAGCCCGGGAGGAGGCAGAACGGCAGCGCCAGGAGAGAGAGAAGCACTTCCAGAAGGAGGAGCAGGAGAGGCTGGAGAGGAAGAAGGTAGGAGGGGAAACTCAGTCATGCGTTCACAGAAGCACTCCCTTGCCTTCACTCTGACGCTGACATTTTTCTTTCAGACCTCAACCACGAGCAGATGTTTTAAACTCACTCTATGTAAACATGGTGCTGTACCATCATGACACATTTATCCACTTCCTCCTGACTGAGTCGCATATGTCCTCCTTCAGTACTGGCACAACTTCGCAAAAATAGCTCTCGAAGGCCAGCTAATTGCTGGGTGTGAGCGGGAGGAGCATATCTGTGACTCCGGTGTGCCACCCACGGAGACACTCACTCACTTTCCATCCACTCTGAGTGAAAAGTGTGTTTACAAGAAAAAAAGACTGCACTCTTTCCCTTGTCATGCTGTCTTCAGTGCTATTACCTCACTACTGAGCTACAGTCTATCTTACCACAGGTTCTTGTTATTAAATCAGCTCTGTGCTCCTTTGCCACAACAGTCCTTACCTCTGAGTGGCGTTTCAGGTCTTTTCTGACACGCTTCTACTCTCCGACTGTAACGTGATGCTCAGTTTATTGCTAACACCTGCCGCCTCTCTTTAAAGAAGGCTTGTTTTCTCAGTATTTATTTTAAATGAGCTTTATGATGTATTCCACAAGCAGTACTCTTGTTGGAGAAACAGGAGAGCATAATTTGGGTCTGATTTGGTAGTAATTGTTATATGATGCAGTATGAATTTAATCCTTTTCATGCTCTTGTGTGCTCGGATTGACCGTTTTTCCTCCCCCCCCACCAGCGCCTGGAGGAGATCATGAAAAGAACACGCAAAACAGACACAGGGGAAAAGGTATGTTTCTGATTTAGAGCTGCGTTTCGGTTCAGGGTGAACATGAACTCTGAATCTGATTCAATTTCATCCTCCTTCCTCTCCACAGAAGGACACAAAATCTTCCCCTCCCTCCCAAGTCAATGGTGGAAGTCTCAAACCTGAATCTGAGAGTGATAAAGGTAAAATATTAAAGCGTAGGCTTGAAGAATATTTTTTATCCATTACCAAAAAGAGGCACCCATAACTCCCCCCCCCCACACTAGCCTGGCTTTATTGTTGTATTTAATCCTTTCTTTATTTCAAATGTTGCATAGAACATTAATTCGAGGGTTGACTGAACAGTTGTAATGCCAAGTAGCACTACTCTTTCTGACTCACCCCCTATTTCCCCCCTCCTTGCCTTCTTAACATGGTTTTCTATTCGTTGGCAGGCTAGTGTATGCGGAGAGTATTTCTTGGTGTTATGCAACCTGTAAATGGTCTGAACAAGGGCTGCTATTCTGAGGAATCAACCTTGTATGCTTTCCAAAGAAGCCAGGCCTTAGAAAATACTTCCTCTTTAGAGGCCAGGGACATTGTATCTGGGATACTGAATAGGATTGTGTTTCAGTGGTGAGTCAGATGGATTATGGTCTCACGTTACTGAGACATACATAGTACAAGATCACAATTATGCTCTCGTGCACTGTCATTTGAAATAACGTCCCTAGCAGTTTGCATGCGTCTGTGTGTTCTCCTCAAACCAGCTCCCGACACACCTCCAACAGATGTTCAGTGCTTAGCAGCTGGGTCAACCAAAATGTGGACTGTTTTGGGGCCTTAAGGACTAGTTTGAAAACTCCTGATCTATTCTATCTATGCCATCGCAAAGAATAATGTTTCCAGTGCCTCTTACAGTACCTTCAGCCAGAGCAGTAGTGGAGCCTGGCATCATTTACAAGGCACTGATGTGGTACTAGAAACCTGAATAGTTGGCCTAAGCCCTTTTCTGACAGCCAGGCTACTGGATAGGTGTTTCTAAACATGTCCACAGGTGATGTGTGAGAGATAGTTATTTGTTTCTCTCTCCAAAAAGCAGTCTTAGCCCTATGCTCATTTCTTGTTTCAGTTTGTATTTTCAGTTTTATACTAAGATCTGTCATCAAATGGCCAATAAATAGTGCTTTCAGATTTTTTTGAGAATGTAATAATTATATTTTCTCTCACAGGATCAGCTGAACACCATCCAAGCACAGAGTCGAAGCAGAATAATCAATCGCAAAGTGGCACAAAAGAGAGGTAAATCACAATATGTCTTTGTGTTTTTCATTTAAAATAAACCAAGTTAGCCCGTTTATGCGTTGTGCCCAGTGGAATGGCCATTATTCTGTGGTTGTATAGATAGATAGGACAGATAGATGTATCTGAGAAAGCAGTAAATGAGTATATATGTATGTATGCATGATATATATATATATATATATATATTTATATGATGTGTCCCATTGCCAACTCTGTATAGAGCAGAGGTGTCAAGTAACAAAGTACAAATACTTTGTTACTTTACTTAAGTAGAAATTTTGGTTATTTATTCTTTACAGGAGTAATTATTTTTTTAGCTGATTTTTACTTTAAAATAGCCTCGTTACTCATATTTCATTTCAGCTTGTTTTAATATTGATAACATGCCTTTTGAAGTTTGACTTCATTATAATACTTATAGGCAACTAGTCATCATATCTTCTGCTCCATAAAACACATGTTAATGTTCAGTAGTACACAGATATGCTTCTGTAATACATTTACATTGTACTAAAATACATTCATTTTCAATGGGTGTATATACGGCTGAAACAGGAAGCCTAGCGCATCCCAAATTTATCAACATTAACATTTTAATATACTGTTACAGTCATTATGGCTTTTATTATAATGTTTTTTTTTTGGGTGGTGGGCTAGTGCACTATAGACCCCAGTGGTGCGGCCTAAGCTTTCGTCCTTAATGGCATTTTTTCCCTCTTACATTACTTTTACTTTATACTTTAATTAGTTTTGAAACCAGTACTTTTACACTTTCACTGGAATAAAAAGCTTGAGTTTGTACTTCAACTTCTACAGAAGTATTTTTAAACCCTAGTATCTATATTTCTACTTGAGTAATAAATGTGAATACTTTTGATACCTTTGGTATAGAGTGCTTGGGGTTAGATATTATGAGGTAAGTGCAGAACTACAGAACTGGATACGCCTTGCAGAAGCATCTTGTGGGCTGTACTAATGAGCTGCACTAATGAGCCAAAATATTGATGGTGGAGTGTTAAACACTCTATTGTGTTACAAAAGTGTGTTGACACTGCATTTTTGGTGTTGTTTTTTTTGGGAGATTTTTCGGAGCCTGTTTTAAATAACTGTATAATAAAATACTTGCGACCAACATGGTGTTGTTTACACTCCCTGTTTACATTCTCTGCTCATAGAAATACAATAAATATCTAGTTTGGCTGGATAGGTTTATGTGCTATTAATTGCTTTCATAAATGTGTAGTTTTATGTGCAAGTCCTTTAACTGTCTGTCCAAATATTAACTAGTTTTCTTTCCTGTTCAGTTCTTCATTCCTCGTGATGAATGGCGTTCAGCCCTCCAAGCATGAGAATGGCCTGTCTTCAGGGGGCGAGTCATCCCACTTTGAAGAGATAATCCAGAAAAAAACAGGCTCTTTAAAGCCTCAGCATGTTGCAGGTAAGGTTGGAGGGAGCAGTACTGCTGCAGTATCCTCAGCTGTGTGTGCGTGTATAGGCAAAACCCTAGAAACACCAGTCAGTGTGTAGATATTTTGATTACAAGGCTTCTCTTCATACCAGTCCAGCTGTTGTAGACACCACCGTTTTTTAATGAGAAACTCTTCTAAAAGATGAATACCACCGTTTTAGAATAATGTGTTGGGAGTAGGCAGTGTGGGCTGAAGACTTTCTTTGGCTCCCTCAGAATTAAACTCATCCAGATGTACATAAAAAGAGTCAAAGATGAGTCATCAGGGTATATTGCTTTCTCCTGCCTGTTCCTGTGAATAGTTCTCAACTTTCAGCTGCTTTCCCTTTTTTCCTTTATGCATCTTTTCCTTCTTTTGAAGTAGCTTATTAAAATTATAGGTTTGGGTACCCTACTGTTTGTTATATTCCTTTACAATAAGGGTTGCATTCAAACTCTGAGTAGGATTAATAGCATGTTATTGGCATTAGAATTTCAACCATATGTAAACTAAAAATTTAGTTACTTCAAAACAACACTCAGTATACCAGTACTAGAAAGGTATCACGATACCCTGCCATTCAAATGGTATGATACCTTGTTTAAGTACTCTACAAATGACAGTGCTTTAAAATGGGGACAGTGTGTGCACAGAAGACGCTTCCAGTACCCACAGGCATACAGTGCATGTCAGATGCCTAAACAAGAGGCAAACAAGCGTTCTTGACGACTAGGACTATTCACAAGTATTGGGAATTTGATTATATAAATAAATTGAAATAAAAACAGACTTTTGGTATTCTTTTGATATTTTAATTGTAAGTAAGCAGAAATAACTGTCTGCTTTGCGAGGGACCATAGGGACCTGAGCCACTGCACTGAATGACCAACAGGAATAACACAGTGTCACTGTCATGATTTAAAATGAAATTGACAACCCAACCCTACCCAGAGAAAGTGATCTGCGTTCCAAGCAATCTAAAAAGCCCCATTTGGAAACACTTCGGAGCAGTGCTTAAGGTTAGTAGGCGGCGAAACTGTGGAATTAAAAAAAAAAACGGCTATACAAAGAACTATATAAACTACCTAACAGCACATAGACTATTAAGATATTTATGAAATTACGTTCATTTTTTTTCATTGGTCCAGAGAACACCAAGAATTCAAAAACTTGACCTGTTGGTGCACAAAACACTAAACCATCTTAGATGAGCTTGAGAGAAGTCAGCAGTGCTTCTGCATGTTGTTGACGCATGGCTTTTGCTGTGCACAATACAGTCATAAGGTCAATTTGTGGATGCAGCAGCAAACTGTGTTTATAGACAGTAGTTTGTCAAAGCATTCTTAAATCGATGTGGTGATTCTTGAATCTATCGTTCTGCTTTTTACTGCAGTGCTCTCTGAGGGATTACATATTATGGACATTTAGTATCAGTTTTCTGCCCTTATGCAGAGCTTTCTCTCAGTTCCATAAATCTTTTACTGATGTTATGCCTTGGAGAGATTAAAATACTTAAAAGTCCAAATATTTGAATTAGAAGTTTGACTTCTGTCAATCACTTAGTTAAATAAAAATATAAGTCTGACGCTGTTCCGTCTCTCTGACTCCACTGAAAGACTGAGCTCATCAGTGACTGGTCATCTTAAGGTTTACCGCCATCTGTCATCGGCATTATCGTCGTAGACGATAGTGTGAATAGCTGAATGATGAGAGCCGCTCCTTCTGGGACTCTCTGACTTCTCACTCAGACTTTTGCAGGGCAACCATAAAACTGGCACCGCACAGCACCACCGATTTGAAGTGTTAGTCTTGGCTCCAAGGAATTACTTGGCAATCTCCTTGCCTGTCCTGCAGCTTCTCACCAGGGGGTTGAGGGCTATCGGGTGTGGGTGTCACAGCGGGTGTACGTGTGGGGCTTAATCCTCTGAGGCACGGGGCCTAGCAGGCGCTTTCTGTGGGACCTCCGCCATGTGCCTCACTGTCGGTCAGGCAGTCGTGGCTGGAAACAGGACCCTGGCTTTGGTATGCCCCATCTGCCCCCTCTCTCTGGCATGGTCAGCATTACTACCGGCCAGCCTTCTCCCTCCTAGCAGGAAGGATCCCCACCTGCTACCCTGCAGACAGGCCTGTGCCATAAATTACCCCAAAGCAAACATGGAGAGGTCACATCACTGGCTTGCCAGCTTTCATGAACCAACGTTTTCAGTGGACTGTTGTCTTTGTGGTCTTTGTGCCATTTGCGTCATGTTGCCGGGAACATAGCGTAGATTGTTGAATGTGGTGACACTTTATTTTAACTGGTCCTTTGCACATGATTATAAAACTCTTAACAGGCTATCTATAACACATCAATAACACATCAGTAAAGTAGCAGCAGTGAATCATCTAAATACACTGAAGTAAATATCTTGAAGCTGTACTGATGATGATGATGATGATGATAGATTATTTACATTAAGTAGATGTATTGTTGATATATTACATGAAGTAGAATTTAAGTAAAACAGTAATCTCAACCCAATACTTAACCCTGTCTCTAATCCTAAACCTACCCTTAACTTTAACCTCAACCCAAAACCCAATCCTAACCCTCACCCTGGCTCTCATGCCGTCCCTAAGCATAATCAAAACCTAATCCAGTTAAACGCTGTCAGCAGCACGTCTAAAACAGCTTGTTGAGGATGTTAAGATGGTCCGTGTTATACCTGTTGCATGTTTAGTGACTTTCCAGGGTAACATCTACAGATATGGTCTTGGACCCTGTAAATAAAGTGAAAAACAACTGCATTCAACAGATGATAAACATTTGTTTACTGACTGTATTCCGATGCTTCATTGCTGCTTCATCTTTGATGTGTTGTCTAAGTTACAGAGGATCTGTTAAATATTTTTCATCTCATAGGGACCGCATTACATCAAACTCAAGTGTTTTCGATAAATGCTGTGAAGGATAACATCAGCCTTGTGATAAGCTTTACCAAAGATATGGAGCCTAATTTACGGGCAGAAATATGGCAAATACTGATTTTATAGCTCTAGACATTGGAAAGATAGGGCTTACCATATTGTGTGCTCACAAGATCAACATTTAGTGAGGTTCCATTGAGCTTTAGGCCTTGATTCTATGTGGGTTGTTGTAAATTGTGCATGTTAAAAAAAAAAAACCTTTAAAATCTGGGAGGAGAACATACCACTTTTTGTTTCACAGTACTGTCAATGATGCTTACAAAACCTCAAATACAGTTTCATTCCTAACAGTCATTTCGTCTGTTGTCTCCTTTCCAGAAGTCCTGTGAGAAACATGACGTTAGATAAAGGTAAGCCTTATCTGCCTGGCTCCGACTCGCTGCCTGAGGGTGATTGTGTGATGAAGCACAGCCTGGCCAGACCCGTGCCAGCCCAATCGCTGACTGCTGTTTAGATTGTACTAAGCATTGCCACGGTCAGAACCTCCCCTGGGTAAAAGGGTGTGATTACAAGAAGCCGCTCTGCAGTCAAGCTCAACTAAACAAACCTTCACCTCCCACCAAGGTGCATCTGTGTCACTATTTATGAAGAACCCCTTCACCAGTCTGACCTTGCACCTTATGGCAGACCGCTTCATGCGTCTTAATAATCACCAGAGAAATAAGATATATAAACACATGGAAAACATGATGTTATGGCTGTCGTTCTTCTTATCATGAGTTTAAACAAGCATTGCTTTGCCTATTTTGTTTTTAATGTTTAGTTATTTAATGTGATGAGAATTGTAACTACTGGGTACAGCTGTATGTGAATAATGTAAATTGGAGCACAAGAGGAGGCAGTTTGTGGAATAAAACTGGATGAAAAGGAGTGTCCTGTCTCTGTTCTGTTTTTCGGAGGGTGTCGAGGGTGTGTTTATGGAACCAAAAACCACAAACTGTGTTCCAGAGATGTTATTGCAGTGTTTGTAAATTTCTTTGGTGTAGGCAGAATCATTAACTGGATAATTCCAGAGCGTCCAAGTTGTCTTACATAGCCAATTATCTAAATGACTAAACCTTGGACATTTAAAATGATTTGCCTCCATTATTGCTTCTATCACATGTAGACCAAGCTTTCTTATTCAGTGTTAGGGAGCAGGTAGGGCTGGCCTAGTGCTTGTACACTGCACAGGCCTCGCTAGGCTAAACTGTTTTAGTTTTTGTTCATGTTCCTGTTTATTCTAAATACCTCAAGTCCTTTGTAGACCTGAATATATTTTTACCTTTGTTTTAGATCTTGCCTTTAAATGGGGCAACTATCTCAGTGTGGAGTTTAATGAAACATTGCTGTACCATTAGGCAAAGGCCCAATTATCCCAATTCCATCTACACTTAGTTTAATTACTGTGTTTAGGAGAAAACCAACATGTAGGCAAATAATATGCCTGAGCTACTCAATGTACCCTGATTAAAACAAAGCCCACAACACCTGAAATGAAGGTTCAGAATTGGTATCTCCCCGACCCACCTCCCTCCATACTCATGATGGGTTAGCACACATGTCAATATCAAAGACAATGACAAAAACACCTCAGGATATGCTCAGGCATTACTGAGAAACCACTCACAACAAGCAGGATAGGGTGCCCCACCACCTTCAGCCAGAATATATATCACATAGATGAAGACTTTCTCGCTGGAGAAAAGAGTGCACCCACAAAGACCCTTGTAATTCAAGTTTCTGATGCTATGGGTGTAATGTAAGTAATATATGGTTAAATTTTTATTGTTAAAGCATTGAGACAGTGTCATAATTGTATAGATAAGGATTTGGGAGTCACCACATTCAGAGTGCCTGCCCTCTATGAATTCTAAGATAGAAATGACATCCAGATCACTGTGTTCCTGAGATTCGTTCCTCCAGAAAAGTTTTGGGGTTGGTTGATCTATTACATTATAACAACATATGCATTTCTATAATGAATGCAAGATATGTTCTTCAAGAAAAGGTTTAAGAATAATTGTCCCCCCTAACTGGGTGTTGTTTTGTGCATCATTGCCCTGAACATGCTGACCCCATGCACATATGTGGTTTAGATTTACAGTACATGGTCATTGTTCAACTACTGAAAGGACTGTTGGCTGTCATGATTTTTAGTTTATAATCAATGTATGGATTAGATATATTTCCGAGTATATTTTACAAAAGCCAATAAGAGTATTAATATACAGCAGGAAGATTCTATGTAGTGATAAGCAAACTAATCCATTACAGCTTATGAGAAGTAAATAGCACTAGGATTTGGAAGTAACTGCCCCAGTATCACAGGCAAGGATGGAGATGTTATCTGTCCTTTGAGGACAGCATGAGCCAAAACATGTTCACCTTTAAATAAAAAGAAAATGGTTAAAGCAGCTGTAATCTTTTGGTTTAGCATGCTTCTGTACACTCTTTATCTAAGCACAAAGCAGAATCATTGACAACCTCAGCCCTAATTCTTTCCTCTTTCTCCTGTATATGGTTTTTCTTTCATTACAGATCATCTAGTCCTTTCTGAAACCTCCTGGTTTCCTTCTCTGGTCCCCTGATCGACTGTTTCACCTGAGCGCATGTGTGCATTAGTACTCTTTGCCAGGTGTTGTTAATGTAGTGGCACAGAAAAGAATTTCTCTTCGTTGATGAACTGCTTCTGACACTGTGTGCTTTGCCAAAACAGAACTTAAGAAAGATCAGTGTGTGTAACAGCATTTGTAATGCAATCGATCATGAAAAGTACCTGTATCTTTATTACGTCTAGTCAAAATAGACAGGGTGCAAATAAAGAATACTGTTCACTCCAACAGGTCCAACATTCCGAAGCAGTGTTTAGGCCGTCTGTTAACTTGTTTATTCTTCATAACAAAAGGTGATAATTCTACTTTGTTTATGTTGTTTATTCATGTACTACATGCAAATACAAGATGCTAACAGTGTGTTAACCAGCAGATGAGCAGCTAGCTGTTCCATAAAAAGTCCTGAAAACATCTACACCTGCTAGAGAATTGTATTTGTACCCTGTGAATAGCCGTGCGATATATATTTCAGCACTTGTTTTCTGTGTATTTTCTTTTCTTTTAGTTCTTAGTATTTGGTCTGTTTTACCTGTTTCTAAATACGAATTTGCCTTTGCTAGCATAAAGCCTGTGTGTTGACCTCAGTTATGTAACCTGAACCCGATTGGTGAGAAAAGCCCTAGAAAATTAGCTCAGCACAAGTGTAGCTCCATCTCAGGCTCCAGTTTGCTGCAGCATTGACATGTTAAACTAATTGATTAACTAAAAGCATGGTCTGGATGATGTTTTATGAAGTCCCTGTTTGATATTAAATATTTTGGGCCAAACTATTACAGTATTTGAGATTTGACATGCACTGTGTATCCTGTTTGGCTCGTTCCTAGATGCATAAAATCTACTCCCAAGTAGTGCAGCTGTAACTCAGTCTGTCCTCCTTTTTCCCCATAAAGGCATTTGGGCGACCTTTTCCCCTTCAACACCCCCCCCCACCCCACCCCACCAAAATCCCCACCGACTCCCCAGATAACTCCACGTGTTCCCCACTGGGCACCTGACAGAGCTATCGTAAGAGCATGGCCACTGTAGTGCGTCTCCTTCTCTCTCCACAAGCTTTCCTCCTGCTGAAATGACATACAACAGATCTACATTCAGATAAATCTTCTCCATTGGATTAATATGTTCGCGGTTTTCAAGAAGGAGACCCACATGGGTGCGCGGCTGTGATCGCTTCCACAGATGTCTCAAATAGATCTCGGTGATACTTGAGAGTGTGGACACATTCCAGCCTCTGTGAGTGAGTGAATCTTGTCCTATATGAAGGCTGGATGAGAGTCTTTCCCTTTTCGTAACTTGCTCTTGTTTTATGGGCTCAGACTTGTTAGGTGAGACCGAGACATCTTTAAAACCTTACCACCCTGACCTCGGTTGGATGCCATGTGCCAGAGGTTAATGTCTGTTAAAGGTCACTTATGAGTCCTCCACTGAATTGCCACACAGCAGAGGGCAGCACCACCACAACAAGTCCAGATCCCAGGTCAGGTTTCATTTCTAAGCGGCTGCCAGCATTTACTTTTCTTTACCAACTCCGTTTCAAAGAAGAACTTCGCTGAACCCTGTTTATTTTTTTAAGCATAGCATTCTTAGTGACTTCACAGAACATGGCCATGCTCAAAACTGAAGGCTAAAGTTTGTTATAGTTCAGTTGTGGAGGCCTATGGAGCCGTTACCCTGTGAAGGTAGAAGAAGAGCTAATTATAGGAGGTGAGTGTCATTGGCTGAGTGATAGTGAAGAAGTAGTGCCAAGACATTGCATTAATGCACAAAGAATGGGGGGTAAAGCAGGGCAGGATGCAATTTACGAGGCTCTGACAAATACGGAGAAGGACAAAGGTCCTGTCAATCTGGTGAGGCCCTGTCACTCAATCAGTCCAGGAGCGGTGGTGGTCCACAGCTTATTATCTCCACACGGCCGTCTTGAGACCAATAGTCTGTGGCACTATCAGTTGAGCTCATAGATCATAGTATTTATTGCAGGGTGGGGGGTTCTCAGAAGTAGCTTAGTAGTTCGTACTCCTAATGCAGCTTTATTTAGAACAGGCAAACAGATTGCAAGGAGGAAATAAATGCTCTCAGCTCCAGTTCACATCTCTCAGTGTCTCACTCTCTCTCAGCACACGCAGATATATACAGGGGTGGCTCCTTACCACACCCTCCACAATAAGAGCCCTAGCGAAATAAACCCAGTGCATAAATACTGAAGACCGAATAACCTACAATAAATATGCAAACATGTTTAAACAAACTGCACCGATCCCAGACATGCTCTGACGCCACTTTATTATGCTAGGAAGGATAACATTGCTTTTTGTTTGTTTATTTTTCCACAGGATTCGTTCCACAGGGTTCATCTCAAAGGCCAAGGTAGCATTTTTAAAATAAATTTGTAATCTTGAGTAGCCAGTGAAGTCTCATAGCTTGTTAGTCCCAAACAACCACTGCATTCTGAAACAGTTTGGTTCATAGGGGCTTGTTACACCAGCTGGGATTATGTGCTATGAAAAGGTTTTTGCCACGTCCTGATTCCTTCACATAAAATGTGAAAAAATATATTAACTTTATTAATGGAAGAAAATGTTTTGCAACACCAAGTTCACCCCAGAAATAACTGGTTGTGTCAACAAAGCTCTTGACCACTCGACATCGGTCTTCCACATTGCTGTGAAGAACAGTTAGCCCGTGCTTCTTTGGGAAATTTGCTTTGATTTAACTACTTTGTAGGGCTTTGTAGGCCCTGTGACAGAATCTCTATGGAAAGTCAAGACTTGGCCACTCCAAAACCTTAAAATTGGTTCTGATGAACTTGTACTCCCCAATCGTATCTAAAAATCAACCTTCAAAGAACTAATCGTGTGTGCTTCTGCTTTGTTGGAATAGAACCCGGCAGCCTCATTCACTCTCTGTAGATAAGATTCAACACCCCTGCTAAAAACTTGTTGGATTGTTTTCTTGCAGCATATTCCAATTGCTCTTTGGATTCAGGTCACAGACTGATGACTGGGCATTCCCCACAGGATTATTTGGTCAAATTCATGGTTTTGTGAATTATTGTGAGACACTTAAGCGTTGAAGCAGCAAAACATCCCAATACCATCAACCACACTAACAGCATGTTTGACTGTTAATGTTCTTGTTATTATTGAGATTTAACAGGGCTGATGGCAATCAAGTCTGGTTATATGTCTAGTTGAAATGAAAAATATAAAACATGTTGATAATTGTTTGACTGAGTAATGAGTCACTGAATGTTTTTTTTTCCTCTTTGGGAAAATGAAGGATGAAATTATCATTTAAAATGCTGATTGTTGTGTTTACTCTGGTCCTGGTGTTGTATTACATTTTGTTTAAAGATCTGAGCAAAAGGTTGGTCATGGTTATACATCTATATTACTATTTAGCAGTTAAAGGGGCCATAGAATGGAAAACTGTATCATCGTTGGATAAGAATAGTTTGCTACATAGAAGTGACATGACATGACTCTTCTGTTTCCTCCTTCATATACAAACACGGCATTTATAAAAGAGGACAGCAAAATGAGCCAGTTCCTAAACTCTCACATAACAGTATTGAAACCTGTTGGACATAGAAACTCATGCACTCATGGCTTCAGCAAAGAGGGAAGTGGGGGTGGGAGTGCGCTCCCCATTAAACAGTGCCTTCAAAAAATGTTTACTTGGTTTGACATTGTTTTTTTTTTTGTTGGGTTCAATCACCAGCATGCATAAGAATTCTTATTTCCTAATGTTCCGCTCCACTTTAAATGCTACAGCTCGTTCAGGCACCAGCATGTAGCTGTGACTTTCATAAAACAAACCGGCGAATGAGAAGTCAACTTCAGCTCTTTATCAAGATCCTGTACAACTTTAGTTGTAAGTTTGCTCTGCACGTTTCACTCCAGACAGTTTCTCAAACCTTGGACAATAGCGAGACTCCATGCAGCAAAAAGAAAACTCTCTCTTTACTTTAAATTTGTATACTTTTTGATAGTTGAAGCAGATCATACTGAATTGAAAATTTTATAGTAAGCTAACAACTCCACTTTTCCTGCCGGTGTCTGTTTGCCAGAAAATCAGCATAGAGCTCATCAAAATGTTCATGTTCCCAAATGAAAACATCTCTTTCTCATCCAAGGGCCAAATTATAGGGTATAAAATTGCATCCGGGCATTTTTAACCCAATCAAAGTTACATAGCTTCCATGTAGGCATCAGGAAAAAGTAAAAATGTTTTGGTTTTTTTATTTCTTTTATAGTACATTTAGTACATTTAAGACTCTTTTTGTTAGACTCTCTTCGTGCAACTAGTCCTGCAACTCCTTTTAAGTAAATCAAAGGAATTACATAGTCGAGTCACATTGTTTTGACCACCAACTAATATCCAGAGTAACCACTGTGTGCAGCACAGACAGCAGCTAGACGGGCTGGGAGACTCAATAACGGCCTGGTAGGTTGTCACAAGTATCTGGAGCCATGCTGAGTGCAGTTCATACCACATCTGCTGTAGGGTGTGTGGAGGAGGATCCATAGAGCAAACGCAGTGATCAAGGTGCTCTCACAGTTGCTCAGTTGGGAAAGTACTTGGAAGTCTTGGTGATGCTCTTTCAACCAATGTGGGATATTTCTAGTCATGTGATGTGTCACATTATCTTGCTGGAAGATCCCATCCGGCCCACGGAAGCCAATCAGCATTTATCTGTGTATATGATCTGCAAGAATGGATTCATACCCAAATGGGTTAGGAGTGCCTTCCACATGGATGTCCACAAAAATATTCCCCAGACCAGCTTGTGTCACCATCGAAAGTATAACATGGTTATGATCATTTTAATTATGAGTACATTTCTCGCTATGTGTCACATCAGGCCTGTGTTTACGTTACTTAAAAAGCAGCACAAGCTGTCTGTCTGGAACCCGGGTACTCTTTGACCTTGTGGAACCGTCAAACATTACTAGAAGGCCTTTGTTTTCATTTTCAACGAGGTATAAGCAGACAGAAAGGTCATGCTATGAGCTTGCTATGGACAGCTGGGGACAAGTGTGGAGTGGAATTGCAAGTGTCACCACCACCACCATAAAAACCAACCCCACTATTAACCCCCCCACATGCCCCACACCCCCAACCCCACTCCCCCTACAAAATCACACTCATGCTCACACTCACCCTTACTCTTATCTTCTAAACAACAGGCACCCTTCCCACAGCCGTTATCTGATGGCAGCATATTAATGGGAGCCACAGAATGGCTGGCATTCAAAATAAGCCTGCTGGACATTGTTGTTGGCTTTCTGTCTATGCTTGGTTATTTCAGATTGGGATTTTTTGTAGCTATGTTGTTGAAAGACATGTTTAAAGATCAAACACGGAACCTGCCGGCCTGTATTCCAAGTCACGAGTGTCCTATCAAGCAAGGCCGGGAGTGCAAGAAGTCATAGTTTGTAGGGGATGGCTGTGGCCAGGCAGCTGGTGCTAATTGGCCAGCAGCTGGATAATACATTGATTTGTTTTGTTGTTTGGATATTAGTGGGCCTTTTGAAGTCATACCTTGTGGGGCAATGTGGTGTGAGCCGCAGTCATTGACCAATAGCTAGATTTTGACAACAAGCCCAATGCTAATCCTGTGTGTTTAACCTTGTGCATGAAGGTGGGTTTGTTTGTTTCCCAGACGTGACCAGGAAAACGTCGCCTCTGATGCCTTTCGGTCTGCATTCCTACTTGCATACGTTGTCTGTGTGTGCAAGTGGTATGTTGTAACTTACAGTGACATATTACCCTATGGTGATAAGAGAGGGCAGTAGGGGGAGGGGCATGGAGTAAACTGGAGAAAACAAGAGAAGAATGTTACAATGAAAGAAAAGACAAATATTGGGCAGTTTAGAAATGCTGGCCAGATATGTTTTTTGGGTCACCCAGTAATATCCTAGCACCTGGGGACAGAATACTGGCCAGGCCAATGGGGACTGTGACTGCCAGGGGTCAAATACTTGGGACAGTCAACAAATGTAACCTGTTGTTTAATCTCACATTTCAGGTCTATCTACCTGTCTATTGATTTGTTTGTTTATTTATTCATTTGTTGTTTTATAGAGTTTGAGTGGCCTCTCAGGAAGCTTGTGCCCGGGGCACCAGCCAAACACAGTCATACAAATGACTGACTAATAGTTGGAAAGTGCAATCACAAGTATCTACAAAACAAATAACATTAAATATGTTCCAGTTTACACCAAAGAGATCAGCAGGAAATTCTGCTCTACTGTTTGAGTTGGAGTTTGAATGAAATAACAATGAAGGTTCAGTTCAGTTCAAGTTTGGCTTTTGTATTAAACCTATTCATAAGAAATGATTTACAAGACACACAAAAGGGTCAGCACTAAATAAACCAATTTAATGAAGAGAAACAGAAAGAACAAAGAGCAATGAAGAAAATAAGACAGAAGGCAAGAGTAGGATTAGCAGGAGGAAATTGAAGATGGGGCAGCTGGGGATTCTTCTCTTGTGAGGGGTTTCTCTCTCCTCACATCTATTTCAAACTCAGTAGTGGGTTCTCATATAACTGTGCTGCACGTCTTTGGTTTGCTGGATGTGTTTGCCTCTCAGCTTTGTGAGCTGCAGTCTTCGCCAGCTTGCAGGTTGGTTATTTACAGGGCTGGCGTCTGAACAATCTCATAGCACGCCATTAGTAGACCGGCTATGGCAGCGCTTTCACAATAAATCTTCCCTCTTTACAGTTTCCACCAGGGGAAAATGATGTATCTGGAGGAATCTCAGAGAATATGGCGAGAGCCAGATGCACAACAAAAAATACTACTTGCATGGCTTTAAATGGTTACTTTTTGACTGGGGTTGGTGGGCTCAGAGACCATTATAATACTGAGGTGGACTACTAAAACATCTTGATGAAATTCACTTGCACTCCCTATTTTTGTTGACGGTGGTTGTATCAAGAGCAGATGACTGTAAAAGAAAAGTAGCACTGTCAAATAAAGTGAAGTGTTATTTGCAAAATCTAATACTTTGTTACAAATAAAGAAAGAATCTGTGAATTTAAACAAACTATTTCCTGTGGAATGGAGAAGTGGAACCATGCTGTATACTTACTGTAAAGCATTAGTGACAACAGTCCTCTAGTGTCAGTGAGTGACTGAAAAAGTGTGAGACACTTGAGAGCAGATGCACTGAGATCCTGACAGTGAGAATGTTATGAAGCAGTGTGTGTTGGAATTCTGACTGCCACCCACAAAGTGACAGCCCTCAGATCTGACACAGCAAACAGAGAATATAATAGAGAAAGAGGCTGATGGAGTGTCCTTAAAGGACCATTTAATCATCATCAACAAATTTAACTTGAAATTATTAACTTTGTGATCCCATCCCCATTTCATCACTATTTACACTAAATTCTGATTTTTCCTCTGAGGCAGGACCAAATCAAATCCATTCCAGATTTTCTGTCACTGGAGATACAAGGTTGGATGGGGCACAGGATGTTGATATTTATCATTCGGTCTTGACTGATTCAGACTGTAATATCCTTTAAAGTCGTAAAGCCTCCACAGCTGTTGCCCTCAGGCCTTGACATGAAAGCCCTGACATATGTGCATGAATCACATAGCATCATGCTAATGTGTGTAGCATTCTATTGAGTTTTTGGAAGTAGACATGACAAAACCTGAAAGGCAAATTGGGAAAAACTGCAAATTACCTAAAAACTGAGTACCAACAAATTACTGCCCTCGAGGGGTGCCCTGTAGCAGCTAGCCATATTATTGGGGCTGATATGGCTAGTTCGAGTCCTTGGAACACAGTCAAGCCTTAATCAGAAATCCAGGCACATGTTAGAAGAGTGCAAGATACCCCTTGGTTTTCAGTGGGGTTAGCTAATCCAGAGTTTGCTGGCTCCTAACTAAATGGTTTAACAATTTTAACTATAGTTTGGTTCCACACGTTCATTGGGATTTTACACATCTCGTTTGTCTTTGGGTTGAGAAATGAGGAACAATTCAGTCTTTCTACTGATCTCTTGGATCTTCTTTTGTTTTTAAGATGGAAAATCATCTCAAATTCTCAGTATTAGATATAATACTGTGTAAAAGATCAATAGGTAATCGTGTAATATCATTAAGGAAAAGTCGTTTTGGCCAATCTGCATTTTCTTTTCACACATCATATGACTGTAATTATCTCCCTTCTCATTGAAGACGTTTGAGAACCATTGATCTGTTTTCAAAAGCATTCAAAGATCTGCCAGCATAACATTTAATCAGATGTTTTGTGTCTTTGTAAATGTGTTGTTTACTTGTTTTGTCCAGCATGTGTGTTTTTATGGATTTAGTTTTATGTGTAACTATACTATTCTTACGGTTGCTTTGTGGTTGTTGTGTGAGAAGCATCATGTACTTTAATATAAACTTCAACTTGCTCAAAGGCTGCAGATGAAAGTCAGTCTTCTGGCATGTTTATTGATGGGTACTGTGCCTGTTAGTACACAAACAAACGTAAAGTTAAAAACAGCAATGTGGTCAGTCTTGTTGTCCATGAGCCAGCATGTATGCATACACTTGCAGTATCTCACACTTATTTCTGGTTTAAACCACTTTCACTTTGTAATTTACCAAGTTTTTTTTTTTAAAACCTGTAAATTAGCAAACAAAGTCAGCATCACAGTTGATATATTGATTTCTGGCATCTACTGTATTTAACAATAGTCAACCATTAAAATTAAATGCTTGTACTCATATGCGTCCCTGTTCATGTCTATAAAATCTGGGCTTATAAACACTAACCTCTTCTGCACAGTCCCACACTGGCTGTAATAAAGTGTGCTAAAGGTCATACTCCAACAGAAATAAGTAATACAATTCCTTCAGGATGCAGCAAGACCTGTTTTAGCCCCAGACAGCAAATGTGGGTACACCGTATGGGTAAATATTGAATATAATTATATAGAACTGAGAAAATTAGCATAATTCTTCTACTTCAGCTCATGTGTCTCTTCTGAAGACTCTTTCCATCTGTTGTCACATTTGAATTTACTGTTTAATGCAGATGGTTTCAGTTCAGTAATAAAATGTGCTTTGCACATCCTTTAGTCATCCTTTGTCACTCTGCCTCACTTTAACCCACCCTCTTTCTCTTTGAGAGGAAACCAGTAAGATAATGGATCTGTCTCACAGACTGTGCTTTGGAACAACCATATGCAGTTTTTTTGCAAAGCATAATAATTTATTATATCTACATTATTGGTCCAAATGTTACATAAATGCCACTTGTATGATCTTAATGCTTTGCTGTCTGCAGCAACGTATCAGGAATCAAAACTTTCTTGAAGGATCTTTAATGGGAACATTCAGCAGCTTTATCAGTTCAATTAGTTTCCTTTCATCACCCGCTATATAATAGCTATACATCCAGTTTACATGGCACATCATGTGCGTGCCATTGAACCGGAACTGGGAGATTCAAATCGCAGTATATTTGAATAGATTATAACGTGCTGCTTATTGGATATGCACAGATGCAATGAAAGAGAGAAGTTTTATGGTGGTTTGGTCCGGTGTCTTTTTATGGCATTCTTTGTTTTCAGGCATGTGGATGGAAAGCTGATACATTTGGAAACATAAAAAATTCCCAAGTTACAGCAACCATGTATTGGGCTTAGCCAATAAGGACAAACTTGAGAAAATACAGGAAGATTTGCAGAGTGTGGCATAGTAAACCCAATGGAGCTGTGCCCATTTATCTGTCACTGAGGCTTGTGGAACATCTTCATCACGTTGGCCATGTGCGGATGCAGTAGAAAGTAGTCAGTTACGTGAGTTATAGCTAAGGGTAAAGGCTGTCCATCCTCTCCCAGGCCTTTTGGAAGCTGACAAATTTTCTTCCCCCTAGTCCTGGCATGCCACAGCTTATTATAAATAAACTGTCTTCTGAACACCCACTGTGGTAACAAGGTCCCAAGCCACGAGTCAGGTTTCAATCTCAGGGTGTAGAAATGCTAGCCTGTCTCGAATCTGTTGGTCAGCAATCAAAGTGGAGAATTTTTTTTTACGCAGTTGCCAGTTTTGCCACGTCCTTATTTTTACTGACCCACATCCATGTGCTTAAAGTGTCCTTGTGCCCTTTATCCTTTCATCAGCTTTGCACCTGTTGTCTTGGCTAACTTCACAATGCCTGTTTCTCCTCTCTGGGGATTGAGAGAGGGTGAGTTTACTATGTGGGATCATCGTGATTGCAACATTGTGCATGGCAGCCTCTCGCAGGATAGTGACCCTGTTTATCTTTAGTCCAAAAAAAAGGGACTACTTTTAGGGCTCCTATGTGTCTCTTATCTTCAATGTACCGTTCCAGGAAATAAAGACCTTTACAAGGTATAAAGCTCATTTTATGAAGTTTGTGAAGTTAGTTCTTTAAAGAACCATCCCCTAAAAACAAAAGTGATTCTTCAGTGTCATTGCTCTGAAAAACCCCTTTTGGCACCTTTAGTTTTAAGACAGCAGGCCAAGACATCTGAGCTCCAGGATTATATAAGAAAGTCCTACGCACGACATTCAGACTTTTGCATTTTTGAGCCAGTTCTGTGAGAAAATTTGCCAAGCTAATAAAACCTCGCTGATGCTTGGCATGAATGTTTGTTAAATGTGGTGGTTGGCTATAGAAAGGCATGCTGTGGGCAGAATTTTGCTGGCCTTTGTAGCTGATTTATTGAACGAGGGAGCAAGTCCCATCCACAGAAAGATCCAGCCAAGTTTCTGGCCCTTGTGAAGTGATATGGGTTACCAGTACCAAACAGAGCATGAAGTGGTGGATGGACATATCAGCATGAGACGCAAGCAGCTCAGCATAGTTTGTCCTATTTTTCTGTTTCAAAACCATGTCCCGAAACAAAGACACACTGACTTTGTGAGTCTACATGTTTTCCCTCTGGGGAAGGGTAAATTAGAACAGGCAGATCTGCACTGCAGAACAAGGACTCTGTTTACAATTACGAGATCAAAAGGTGTTTTCTTCACTGAAGGCACTTACCATTAATGAAATGCAATTTATTGCACTTAAATATTGATACTGTCCAAAGAAACGCCTCCACATTTGTCGATTCGTAGTTTTCTACATCATTTCTGACATTGCATCAACATTTCATGATTAATGGACCAATAGAAACGCTCCAAAAACACTTTGAATAAAATGCCTTCACATTAACTTCCCAAAGGTCAACAATGTTTTGCACTGTAAAGTTATTATTTTGGAGCTCTGCAGGCCTCACCTTCAAATGAATATCTGTCATCATGTTGTTGTGCTATAAAGCCTTATACTAATGTCCCAAAGAACCACCTTTTGTCCAGCCGTCTGCTTGTGGAGGAAAAGGAGCTAAAGTTAATTGGTTCTTTGGTAAGATTTGATCAAGGCCTTCCCTACAAAAGAAAACTGTTTGGCCCTCTGCTCGCTCATGCTATGGGGAAAAGAGTGAAATGAGATTCAGAGGTCCATGCCATGTGGTCCTGATCTGCTGCTTAGCATGCTGTGGTAAGCAAAGCCATGAGGGTACCTTTAGTCCTTTCTGAAGGATGTACACATCTTACTAGCACATTAATTAGAATTCAGCAGCTTCATTCCAAGGGCATCTGGACCCATAGACCATATAACTGAAACAGTCCAATTTGACAAGATGACCTAGAAGACAGCAAGGATACGCAAAAATTAGTCTAAGACCTTTAGTATGTGTTTACAATACTAAATTTTTTATATTAAATGTTCTCTGTAAAAAAAAAAGTCATTCTCGTTTTTATTAGCAATTCC
Source organism: Megaleporinus macrocephalus (assembly GCA_021613375.1). Lineage (NCBI taxonomy): Eukaryota > Metazoa > Chordata > Actinopteri > Characiformes > Anostomidae > Megaleporinus > Megaleporinus macrocephalus. The sequence goes on from CM038705.1 coordinate 29,303,891, forward strand.
ATTCCAGTTTATGTGTTTACTGGCCATGCTGCGATGAAACAGATCCATAAAGTATAATTTGCATAATTCCAGATAGGAAGTCTATTAAACGCTCTGTATAACATTGTTGGGACATCTGATCAAAGAGGCTTTTTTTCCAATTCAGTCCTGTGAAGAATTTCTTAATTAAAAAGTGATTGAGTACCGAGCACGACTGGACCGTGGGCATGCTGACGTTGGGTGGCTTGGGGTCGAGCTAAGGAGCTGATCATATGAGAATGAAGAGTGATAAGTATGGGAGAGAGGACAGATATTTGGCCTCTGATTGAACCTGGTGTCAAGTCCTCATCCACGGCTTAAGGATATTTTATGAGAGACATTCTAGAGTTCCCCTCCCTGTGCTTACAGTGGTGTCGTTTGTCTGCGCAGCTATTTTGGAAAACTGGACTCTCTGAGCTCCACATTTTCATGATGGCCACCTTCCTTTCTGCTCTGGCATGCTGCGAGTCGAGTGCAGAGTCGTCAAATGGAAATTGGAAGTGTTTGCTTTTTGAAATAGGATCTGTCAAAATATGGTGTGTGTATAGAGAGAGAGAGAGAAAGAGAGAGAGAGGGAGAGAGAGATAGTGTGTGTACTGGCCTAAAAGTTTGAATGGCTCACTGAGATGGCGTGCGGGCTGCATGAGAGAAGGTGTTAGTGTGGAATTCAGGTAACGCTGTTTTACTTAGCTTTGGAAGGCAACCAAAAGCCATAAGAGCAACTCTGAAATTAGAATCATGGAGTCGTTGTGGAACACAGAGTGAAGCAGAACAGTGGGCCTATTCAAACCAACAATTTTCCCTGGCTCCGTTTTAAAAGGGTAAAAAAATGAGATCATTCGTTTTTGCAGTTGAAAACATCATCGGATGCAAAGGAGAAGGAAAGGTGATGTCCTTTCTGTCCAGAGGGGAACATGGCCTCCGAGTTACTGTCCTTTTAAAGACGACCATTAGGTCTTTCACTGCTTTTATCAATTCCTGCTGACTTTGTTGTTCTCTAGAAATGAAAGAGCCATTAAGCACTCTGGTCTGTGACTGGGCATTTCTCTGGAGTTGCTGTACATTCCGTCTATACCTTGGCCTCCACCTCCCTCTGTCCAAGCAGTAGAGTGGGATTATCTGTAGACTCACTCAGCTTCCAAACTGCAAATCATAACTCAAAATCAAAACCCCTACGTTTAACTCAAATTACAATGTATCATTCTTCCCACCATTCTAGAAACAGACAAATGTGCTGCTAATCAACCCTGTGGTGTAAACTGATGTTTTGGGTTTTGTTTTTTTTAAGCGGATATGATAAAACACCAACTGATAGAAATGACTACCTTATGAAGCTTTGAGAACGAGCTAGAGTGAGAGGCTTTAGGGAAATGATTATTTTCGGTTAAGTAACCAAATGTGGCCAAGAATGAATTCCAGATGGGCTTTTCGGATGTTGCTGCCAGAGTCGGGTTTTGGCTATATCTGCAGGACCGAAAGAAAAAAAAGGGGGTTGGGGGGATTTGACATCTCATCTGTTGCATAACTGGGTCTAATAATGATAGTCAGTAAAGACAAACTCTTATAAAACTGTAAAATGAAATGAATTTTTTGCTTTACCATAATTTGCTCTAATGATGATTACAGACTGAAATATATTATTAACAGAAATGTTGTATTTAAACATTTTACAACCTCGTTTTCAGCAAAGCTGATGGAATGATGTGCAAATCAGCTATTGTAAACTGTAAACAGCACAAAGACAGACAAAAGATGAATCTGAAATATAAAAATAATAATGGAATACAATTTATAAGCTGCTTATCTTTCTGGATCGTGGGTGGGGCGAAAGGCAGGAAACACCCTGTATAGGCCACCAGTCCATTCCAGTTGCACATATACATTCACAGCACACTGACACCTAGAGGCAATTTAGACTGTGGGAGGAAACTGGTGGACACCCAAGCAGATACAGGGAGAACTGAATGTTGTTTCCTGAAATCTTAATATTAATTTTGAGCATTTTCAGCAACACATTTCTAAAAAGTTGTGTCAGTTTGCTTGCGTGTCTTTTAACAACACTGTGTGTGTCTGGGCACCGAGGAGACCAGTTGTTGTAGTTTAGGAAGTGAAGTGTGTTTCATTCTTGCTTGATATTGAATTTCAGCTACTTGACAATCCAGGTCTCCCTTTTTGTTTATTTCCTTTTACAATGTGCCAAATGTTTTCAATGTGTGAAACAGGTCTAGACTGCAGGCAGACCAGTTTAGCACGCAAATTCTTTTACTATAGAGCCAAGCTGTTGTAATATGTGCAGAATGTGGTTTTGGCATTGAATTGCTGAATTAAGCAAGGGCTTCCCTAAGAAAGACATTCAATGGTTTTAGAACTGAGTGATAACAAACCCTAAGGCCCCTCTCTTGTTTAGCCTGTAGGACGCAGCATCCAAGATTTTCTAAAAAACAATTTCAAATTTTGATCTGTCGGACCACAGGACACTTTTACACCTCTAGAGTACCTTTTGGTACTCAGTCATGTTAGTGACCTGCCGCCAATTAACCTAATATTCTGTGAGATTTGTTTTTTGTGAGCATTACACGGCCAGTCTTTTGTTGCCCCTGTGTTAACTCTTTTCAAAATGTGTTGCTTATATCAAATTTAAAATGCATGTATATTTAAACAAACAATTTCATTTCTGTGTTTTAATATACTGTCTTTGTACTGCTCTGTACTGTGAAATAAGGTTTAAATTATTTGTACATCACTGCATTCTCTGTTTATTTACATATGCAGAGAAAACCGGGTCGCTGTCCAATGAAAAATATTTTTTTGTCGCTAACTGCCATTTACATTGTGGCTGGGATCGTTTTCATGATGAGTGGACCAATAGAAATGCTCCAAAATAGCTTGAAAAAAATCCTCTTCCCATCAACTTACATTGAAAGTAAAGTATGTTTTTGGTCTCTCTTGTAAAGTTGCAATTTTAGAGATACTTGTTTTTCACTGGATAGTGATGATATGTTTAAGTTTCATTGTATGTACTTAGTGATTCATTAACCTTTGCTTTTATCTGTTCACTTTAAAAATACAGCACAGTGTTTGATAATTCATTTCCTCCTCCTTTTGTGTCAATATAGAGTGTCAGTACTGCATACATACAAACGCACTCCACCCTGGGCTCGGGCACATGAGTGATTGCTGAAGGCCGTGTTATCTTTATCAATGTTCTAAATAGGAACTGCTTTGATTTCACAGCATTTTGTTTGGTGGATCACAGCCTACACTGCTTTCCCCTTCATTTTAAATGAATACTGTTGGTTACTGTGAGTGGTACATGGCTGGGTTTTCCTCAGAGGCAGAAGAAAACACAGCTGGTGCCACTGTTCCTGCTTTATGATGCATGAGAGATTGTATTTCTAAGGTACTTCACGGGACAGTTTTTCAGTTTCGCCAGATCCATGTGCCTTTTTCTCAGTTTGTTGCAAACGTCTTTTGTTCTGCCTGTTTTTCAGCCTGTCAGCATGCATTCAAATTAGGGCAGTTAGTTTCACAGTGTCAATTACCGATCCACTGCCAACGCTCACAACTAATTATGTTTACAATTGCAGCACAAGGCACACAATTGTATCTGAACAGCATTGTCTCGGAAGGGGATATCTGGAAAAGATGGCTGAACTCAGTTTACCTTCACTCATTCCAAACGTAAGTATTATGCAATGTATCCAAGTTTCAGTGCCTTTTTTAAGTGTTACCTCCAAACACCATGTCCTTTTTAAAATTCCCCACTTCTTTGTTGATCAAGGTGTATTTTGGAATTCTCACTTGACATGAGCACAAGCACCTTAGGGCCAATTCCAATGGTTCCCAAGGCTACACTGCTTTTTGGAATCGCGTCCCAGATCCTGCAAACTATTCAGCAAGGCAGTTTAGCCACATGCTTTTGATTCGGCAAAGAACATAGTGCGCTCAGAAAAAAGCTGCACTAGCTAATTCCAACGAAATGACTCAGTCTAGATGTTCAACTTTTACTCTCTTCAGTGTGTTTTAGCAGTTTTAACTGCAGCCCATGTGCTTTATCTCATCATATCCTTTTAGAGCTTTGTTTTTCACTTAGTGACTGTGTGTCAAGCGCTCGTTGATAACAACTGGCATCTGACTTTGGTTACGATGAGCAATACAGTCCCTCTATTAAAGTGTGTCCAGGGAATACCAGCCTGCTTTTAGCTGGAAACTGTGACTGTTCTGAATGCCCTTCAGAGACAACACCTCTGCAGTACACATCCATGGCTGCATGGCACTTTTCCACTCAGAGCCACTGTGGAGTGTTTTAATACTCTGAGGAGCAGCCTATTTAGTAAACAAGTTTATCCGCCTGTCACTAACATCGCCGTAGTTACAGTAACAAGCAGCTCTCAAACAGTGGTGAAGACGTGACTGCTAAACATGCTATCACACTTACGTGCGTGCACTATGGGCCAGTTTCCCAGACTCGACTTAGCCTAGACTAAAAATAATTTCCACTTATTCTCCCCCGGCGCTGCAATTTCATCCAAGATTTGGCTAAATCAATGTCTGGAAACCAGAACTGTGTCGTGCTAGATTCAGGAGTGGAAAAAGTACAACGAAACCATGCTTAGGTGCAAATACGGGTACTGTGTCAAAAAGTGGAAATATGGAGCAAAAAATATATACTGTGTATCTTCATTTAAACATATTTAGGAATGCAAAAGTACAAAATTAAAGTTTCAGGCCTTTTTTAACTTTAAATTAAGCTGATCAAATTCCTTGTTAACCAGACTAGCCAAACTGGCCCAACTTAATCCTTAAATGCATTTTAAAGAGCACTTAGGCACCGATTACACATCTATGATGAAGATATATTTTGGATGAACACATATTGGGATTCTCCCATCACCAATTGTTACCATATTTCTCACTCGCTCACTCACATTCAGCAACACGCTCAGGAATGTGTGAAGGTATTTCATGTGAGGTGCTGAAATTTTAAACACAATTATGACATACGCTGTAATTTCATACTAAACTGTATACTATGTTTTCAAGTGTTGTAAATGTGAGACATTATAACATTAGATTTTTGTATTGCACTACAGTATGGCCACAGGTTGTGGTTCTAATGAAAATGCGGTGTTAAAACAGTGCAGGTTGGAAAATATATAAATAAAGTCTTAAAAAAAGACAAACTTCATCCTAATGGCATACGTCTTCATTTATTCTTTATTTATTCTTGCTCAGATCATTTTTTTCTATTATTTTTAGTGGTTGCAGTCAAACAATCCCCACTTCCTGCTTCATTGACTGGCTACAGAAATAAAGTAAATCAGAAAAATCTCATAGATTACTGATTCGTAATGATTTTATTTAAAGGTCTAATAGTTCTTGGACATGAAATGAACTAAAAGTATCAAAATCTGGAAATCTTTCAAAATAATACTTTATTATAGTAACATGGACTATGTGACTGAAGTGTTTTCCATACCTGGTTAAGTTACTACATCAATACTGATCTCTTGAGTGTTATGTTAAAAGTCCTGTTGTCCACTGTAGTATGATATATTGGTACCATTTTAAAATTTAATAAGCCCACTTTTTACTCCAACTGACCTTAACACTGTGTGATTCTTTCATAACAAATGGGCCAATAGACATGGAAAAAACATTAATTGGAATAAAATATCATTAACTTGCATAAAAGTTAAGAATGTCTTTCTTAACCGGCTAAATTGTTTCTTAGTTTTTAGTCTATGCAAACTATCAGTCTATGCACTGAAATTATACCTTAACATTGTAGTTCATGCCATCAAATCACATCCAGTCCATACAATCTCGGATTACTCTTGTGGTCTTGTGAATCTTGAAGAAGGAATCTGGACTCCTCGGTTTCATGTCTGAGGTTAGGGTCTTGGCCTCTCAGAGTTTTCTACTCTCATCAGACTCTATTTTGTGCAATTTAGCATTGATTCATAGCAGCTCTGGGTTTTTTACTCTGTGGGTCTCTCTGGCTCTAAAGGCCCAGGCAGCAGGAGCAGTCTGGAGAGGAAGCAGCTTGTGCCCAGGCCCCCACCTCACCCCGCCCCACAGCAAACGTGCTAGGAACGGCCTGTTCCTAAAGCTACACATGTCGCACCACAACTATGACAACTGGCTGGGGCCTTGGGCCGAATCGCGAGACCGGACATTGCTTTCAAAAACCACCAGCGTTAGCGACCACCCATCGTAACTTCATTCCTCCAGATTCAAACTGAGATGAAGCTGGGTTCCTGTCTTCGTTCTCAGAGCACAGAAACCCTGAGCATCGAGCTATGGTTGGGAGGACTGTTTTCATTTTTCTTTTCCTCACATCCTCTTTATTGCCCGGCTCCTAAGGCTCTGCCCGGGATGCTGCCTTTCTCAGAGAGCATGGCGACGGAGGCTGGGCTTGAGACACGACCAGGAGTGACTCATTGTGGTTTCAAACTGGATTCCTCTTTGAAGCTCCTGAATGAAACAACTGTTCTGTATCTCAGATTAAGAGCAGGAGAGAGAAAGAGAAAGGGGAAAATCCATTGCAGAACGTTTGATGTCACAAATCTATTTTCAAGCTAAATCTGCGCCAACTATAGTTAAACACATCTGCGCCCTATTTGTTTCGATTTTACAGAAAGTGGCTGGGATGGTTTATTTAATTAATTATTTGTTTATTTATTTATATACAGCTTTGTTAGATTAGTTAAAGCTTTGTTTAGTTTATTTCCTGATGTTTAATTCACATAGTAGTGATGCATCTGAAATGTTAATGAATCCAGAAAGAGAAACATTTTCCTCTTTTAAACATCTTTTTTTCCATCAAGCTTTGGTTCTGAGTTTAAATTCCACATTTGAATTTTGAAATTTCTTAAAACAATTGCTTGCTATTTACTTCATAATCTTCCCAAGTTCCCAACCTTTCCCAGATATACAATACAATGATGTATCTAGAACCTCAAAGTAAAATACACAACAGTTTTGGTGTTTATTAGACCACACTGTACATATGGTCATGACATAGGCCTTATCCAAATTGAATACTAAATCTTTCATAGTCGTGACAGCAAAACAACAACAACAACAACAACAACAACAACAACAACAAGAAATCCACTTTTTTGCAAAATTTTCCAAACCACATTTGATGGTAAGAAAGTTTGAAATGTGATTTCCATCTGATTTTTACTGTGGCCACTCAAATTGGATCTCCAAGTGTCTTTTGCCTCACTTGCATGCAACAAACAACGATATGAGTTACATAGTCACTGATGTCTAAGTCATTACCACAACAACCCATGCAGTTAGGTTGGTGATGTCTGGAAACACAAATCTGATCTAGTCACCAACAAATAACAGTGCAAAGAGTCATCCCAAAAGAAACAAATCTGATTAGCTCACAGCCTGAATATAGCCATAGATTACATGTCACTCTACAGAGACACAATTTAGACAAGACCAAAGCATATTAAAATATATACACAACATGCAACACTCGACAATAAATATAAAAACAAAACAATCACATTATTTCTGACTTCTGGAGGAACACTGTCCATGCAGACAGTCCCCGCTTCTCTTCTCACTGGCAGGTTTATGATTTCTCTGTTTGTGTCCTTTAAACATGTTGCTGTTTGTCCTCTTCCTCTTTTACCTTTGACTGTTCCAAGCTTAATTATTGTTTTCCAATCAATCTGTTGAATTTGAATTTGTTCCTCCTAGAATAAACAGAGCTTCAGTATGGTTATCTAACTGGCTTCGAGTGGGAGACAAGGTTGAATCTGGTTGGGGATCCTTTGGTATGTTTTTTTTGCTGTTCAGGGTACCATCAAAACTCTGCCCACACCAAAGTTCCAAAGCGTTTTACTGTGCTGCTTTTTTGTCCAGCTTTCTAATCAGTAACAAACCACAGAGAAGACCAAGGCTTCCTATCATAGGTCTGCCAGGTGCCAATCTGGGTTTTCTGACTGCTGGATACTGGATGGATTATTGTTAATGATCCAAGTATGTAAAAGCTGTACACACTGTCCGTATGTACAAGTAGGAGATTTCAGGAAGGCGCAAATACTTGGGGCTGAGGTTTAACTTAGAAACTATCCAAAATTTGGTCAAAAACATGAGCAAACAGAGACATATTGGCCAACCAGAATCATGAACAGACAAGGAGTCAAACACCAACAAATCAATACTATGTCAAAAAACAAATTGAAACTGAAAACCAGAAAACGGACACAGAATACAAGTAACACACAGGTAGCTGGGGCAATACTAAGAAAAGAGTGAAACAACCAGTCGAATCACATTATACACCAGAGTAACCGCCGTGTGCAGCACAGACAACAGCTAGGCCGTCATGTTAGGTCCTGGTAGGTTGTCTCAGGTATCTGGAGCCATGCTGACTGCAATGCGTCTCACAGCTGTTGGGTGTGTGTGTGTGGGGGGGTTGCATAGAGCGAACATGACGATTGAGAGGGTCTCACAGATGCTCAATTGGGTTCAAGTCTGGGGAATTAGGGGGCCCAGGGTAGTACTTGGAAGTCTTGGTCATGCTCTTCAAACCAATGATGGACATTTCTAGCAGTGTGACGTATCGCATTTTTTTGCTGGAAGATCCCATCCACCCCAGGAAAGACAACCAGCATGTATTCATGTACGTGATCCGCAAGGATGGATTCATATCCAAATCTGTTGGGAGTGCCTTCCACATAGATAAGTTGGCCCAGAGAATGCCACGAAAACATTCCCCAGACCACAATGCAGCCATCTACGCACTGCTGCCATCAAACAAACAGGTGAACAAGATCAATATTTAAGAGAAGCAGATTAGTGATAGGCTGGTGAGTCAGAGTCCATGGTCATGTTATCCCCGAGGGGCTTTTGGGAGTTTATGGTTGTCTGAGGAGCGGTAGTTCTAACCATGCCAGACAGAGTCATGACAAATAGTAAAACTAGCACATAGTTAGAACATTCATTTTCTTCATACGACTAACTTTCTAGAAATGAGAACTTGTTTACTCAAATGTTTGACCTTGTCAAAAAAGTCACCATTTTAAGAAACAAAGGAGGAGAAAAAGGTGATTTTCTTGCATCAGCATAAAAATATAGTACACTGTCCTTCTAATAAACACTCAATTAACAGACGTGCAGGCGTGTGACTGATGGGAGAAGTAAGGTTAGGTGAGGGCTTTCTAATGAGAAAGACATTACATTTGTGAGAACACATTAAGGTTACAGTAACACATGGAGTCCCACTCTAGTTAAATATGTGGAACAAGTGACCCACTGTGTTACAAACGAGGTTGATTCCTCCTTTACTAGCATCAGTGACACATGTGGCCTAAAGGCGTCCCGCTGTAAACAGACTCCAGGACCTGGAAGCTTGATCATGAAGCCAAGGTCTAGAGTTTGTGGCACTGACATAAATAACTATCTACAACTTTTAATTACTGATATAATGTTACAGCTAATCAGATAGCCTTTGGAAAACTTTAGACCAATAAATGAAATGGGAAGGGATCAACATGTAAAAATGATTTACTCAACTACTCTGACACACAAGATCAAGTCCACACGAGTGAGTTTGACGTGTTTCTCCAGCTCATTTCAGGAACTTTGCAAAAAGTTTCTCACATCTCAACTGAGATTGAACTGATGTTGGAGATGCAGCTCCACACTAAATGGAGCAACAAAACAAACTGTCTGAATTTCTTCAAGTGTAAGATCTGATTCTTTGAGCCCAGCAGAACAGTCAAAGGGTGACAGTGGGCTGCTGTCTATACAGGAAAAGTGAAAGTAGCATGAGGAGCTTCCATACAGGTTATAGTTTAGTCTGCAGTCCAGTTCGTACCTTAGTTTGAGCTGCTTTTTGAAGATAGCAGTTATAAAAAAAGTTCTATGTGCTGAAACACAGCTGTGTCTGTCATTATTTTTTAACAGGCACCTCAACACAAGCCTTAAAGGCTAACACAAGTCTAAAAGAAAGGCCTAGTGCCATCGAACAAACATAGCATAACATTTTTGGGTGGGACAGTCCCATGCGGTTCCTATGGCAGTGTGAAAAGGCACACAGCAACTTGAAGTTTCTCTTTCATTTTGAGTAATGTTCTGTTCTTTTGTTTTCTGGACGCTAATGTGAGAGCTTGTAGGAAAACAGATCCTCCCAGAGATATTGACTCATGCCAGGTTGAGTCATTTCAACCAAAAAAACCTTAATTGTAGCTGTCTACACCATAAAACCTTCTTTTTATTTATCACAAGATACATGGCCTACCACAATACAAGAGAAAACAGAGCCTGTGAGCACCCCAAATGTTTTTTTACGACGGAAACCCAATCAGCACCAAGCTCTCTCCGCTGGCCCGTGCTCACTCCTTTTCTCAAATTACCAGTGATATGCTGGAACGCTAACCGTAAGTGAGACCGTTAACAGCCTGCAATGCTGACTGACAGTGCTGTGAGAGAGGGTATGTGGGGAAGGGGGGATTTGCACAGGCACTAAATTTACCCCTCACACAGCCATGGACATTGAAGGCCACCTGTGCGAAGAGTTGAGATGTGCTTGAATGACTGCATGCAGAGGTCCATAGGGAACATGCTTGTGTGATTTCACCTCAACCATGCAGTGACTTGTTTACTGCAGCCACCTAAGAGAACCTGCTTGTAATTTTCTTTATTGAAATAACAGCCCACAAGCTCCCTGCTATGGGAGTGTGCCATAGGCTGTCTAGGGAGCAGAGAGCAGCTGCCCTCCTCGCTCAATAACACTTTCCTTTGAGCCTCCATTTCTCTCTGGGACTTCTTAGTGGAGAAGTGGCAGCTGCGTTAGCCATTTTTACATGTGTTGCCTACAGGCACATACGTTGATGCTCCAAACACTCTCCCTGCATGTCTCTACCAGGTCCATAACAACATCACATTGTGCACTAGAACAAACTCTCTTTATCGTGCTTTAAATTCATTAATATTTATCTCAAGTGTTCAAGACTGAAACAGCATGTACCACAACCAATCAGCAGTACTTTTGACTTTTGTGTGTAAGTTCAACACTCGCTCACAGGTATTTTAAGTATTGGTGTTTCTAACAAAAGACAAGAACCCCAACTTCTACCAATCAATAACATCTGAATTTAACTGGGATCAGCTGTTACTTGAGAGTGCATATCATGATGATTTTGGAGAAGAAGATAACAAAGGGGCAAATGTGATGTGTCAGCTGCTGCAAGTGCAAAATCCCTATTCACATCTGTACAGTATTATCTCTGTACTGCCTGGCTACGGGCCCCAGATAACTAAATGTGTGCTTTGAGTTGACAACCTTGCAGCTAGCAATTTCCTATCAAGCAGGTCTGCCCAGTATAGGTGACAGCCAGGACAGGAGAACGTTTGAGATCTTAAAAAAAAAATGTATAACCTGTCAGACAAATTACATTTCTCCAGAATCAGAAAGATGTTAAGAGCTAGTAGTCAAAACCTATGACGCAGTAACTGCTTCAACCTATAACTTAACCACAATATAACTAATATGTAAACTATCTAGTTATGACAGTAAGGGACTGATATGAAGAACCACATATGTTAGGATTTAAAGAAGACTGATTATGCTCATCATCAGTGTTCATCATTTTATTTTTGGGGTGCATTTACATGCTTCAATTTCCCCAAAACACAGTATTTGTCCCATACTGTACATCTGTATTCACCCTCTGTCTGAAATGCTCAATTAGAGCTCCTGAGTCTTTAAGACCCTCTCAATGTGCTCAGATTGGTTAGCTCACCCACTCTGTTCTGACTGGCCAGCTGTCAGAGCAGCATCATGCTGCAAGTTCTGCCCCCCGTACCACTTTAGCTACACTTATTCTGACGGCGTCCAATCCTGAAAATCAGGTAGAACAAGTTGGAAGACTTGATTCACCTTCACTAGCTAGACTGGAGCAGGACGTATCAGAGTGGTAAGGTTTTACCTTCTTTCGCTGTCTGTGAGTTTTTGTGAGGGTGTGCCAAGCTTGCCGGTAGGTGGGCAATCGGGATTGTGTTACGAGATGACATCACCCTGGAATTCCGACATGATGTTTCTGGCAGCTGGGAAAAGTGAGAGAGTTCTTCCCTTTGACATGTACTTTGAGCTTTATAACCATTTATGTCCATTTACATGCACACTTTCACATATAAACTACATAACACACCAAAGAACAGGGAAAATCCAGATACGTAGGTCCCCTTTAAGAGGTTAACTTCCTCTGCTGAGGTTCCATTCTTATGCGGGGGGATCAGCTAAATTCATGCTTTCAATGTTTGTCATCGGTATCTGTTCCAGAGGCTGTGCCAGGTGCTGCTGTTAGCTGCCGGAATGATATACGACCCAAACAAAGTCATAAACAACATAAATGCATTCGTATTACTGGGGAATTTTCACAGCTTGCATCCTTCCTCTTTCAAGCTGTCAGAGGTTGGGGGTCATATGCATCAAATATTTGAAATGCAATTTTAGTTCAAGGCTTCGCCATGGGAATACTATAGATACCGATTCATCAAAAGCTCCTTCGTGGAATCCCCCAACGCGGTGCTTTGACGCAAAGGCTGCTCTTTAGCAGTAACTCCACCTGACGCAGCTGCTGAGAGTGAGTCTCACAGGGACAGCTCCTCTTTTATGAGCAAACCACACTGCATTATACCAAGAGGCTATTTAGGTATACATGGTTGGCAAGGAGCTGTAAGTAGGGGCTTAGTACCTAAAGTTAGACTAAGCAAGAGGCCTAGATAGGAGAGGATAGAGGAGAAGGTTTTCTAAACAGGAAAGGCAACAGCCACTATTATTTGCCTCTTTCCTGGAGCACCCCTTTTCTTTTGCATATTGTTTTTCCTCCTGCCTGGATGATAACTAAACATACTCAGTGTTCAATGAAAGACTAGGCGGCGGCATGATGAAAGATTATTAGACACTCTTATAGAATTTTATGGAGATGGTCCTAACACAAGGGCATAGAATTAGCTTGGGCGGAAGTGACGTGTCCCCACCAATATCCAGCAATTATTGAGTTGTCCCCACCAATAATTTGATCCCCTTCAAAACATATATGGCCATTGTGATTGGCTGTGCCTTTCTGTGCTGTCTGTGAGACTCTGTAGCTACGTTTGGTGGTTAGCAGTGCCAAAACTGGAAGGAAAACTTTCCAGTCATTAAAGTTAAGAAATTTTTAGATGTAAACTCACTGCTTGTTGGTTTGAAAGTGGCGACACTATCTGGATGAAAATAAGTCTTGTACTTTCAGTGACACATTGAGAGAGTTTTTTTTGTGGTTGTTACTTTGTTTGTTTTGTGGAGATTATGCAGCTCCACCTTCTTTTATTATTGCTGATGTATGAGATCTGTTTCATTTGCACTATGGCTGAAGTAAACTGAAGTCTAAACTACTTTTTTGTTAGTTATTAGTTTAACTTTAATTTAACTTTATATAATTAATTAATTTAAATTATGAATTGTTATTCAGAATAGTTTAAACGCACATAGAATAGCATATGTAGTATATCAGTTCTTTGTCGTTTTTATCACAGAGCAAAAACAACTACAAAAGAAAAAAAAACAATGGGGGTGGGGGGTTGGTCCCCACCAGTGTCAAGAGCAAATCTATGCCCTTGCTTTAACAAACCATTTTTTATAAATGAGATGTGGTTACTAGGTTTACAGAGCCACCACATAATGCAAAGGTTGTTCACCATTTAGGGTTTTTCCCCCATTATGGTTTAAGCCAAAAAACATTAAGAATAATTTATTTTTATGAGCTTCCATAAGGTTTTGAGGTTGTTACAGTAGCAATTAACACTTAAATTAACACCCTGTGGGGATATCTGTTCTGCCAAGTATGGCAACATGCTAGAAATGTCTGATATCACGGCCTGCTTCGTTTTTTGTCTTTCCACATGTGTTTCCAGTCATTCCAAGAGAATGTATTAGCCTCATTGTGCAGGCATCATTTTTACGTTTGATTTAGTTACTTATTTAGTAATGCATGCAAATACCTCAGATATACCCAAAACAGAAGCAACATCTGTCTCAAAAAAAATGTTCCACACGAAACGTTCTCTGCTGAAACAGCCCAAAGGATCCCAGTGCTTATTTTAGCACTGCTGTGTCTAGATGACCTCAAGTTTTGTATTAACGACATGGACTGGCTTAACGGAATTACAACACTGTTCAAACATTTGTCTTGGTGGAATGTCAATGGTTCATTTTTCTGTGCAGTCATGCATCACGTCTGAGAAACCACTTAATTTCTCACACAAACATCTAATGACTGCTTATCAAACTTCCCTGTGGTTCCGAAGTTTGAGTTAAACAAGTCATGCTTGGATCACTTATATTGTACAAACTGAAGATTCAGTCATTCCAGTTAATATTTGCTCAGCGCCACCCATGCAAACTACCTGCTAAGAGGTGCACAGGTGAGGATTGGGGGAATTCAGCTTGCCTGAAAATGGAATGTTAAAAGTCTTTAGTGTACAGCACAGTCAAAACACAAAGGCTAATAACCTGTGTAGCATGAATTTAGAACATTAAAATATGTGACGAAGAAAAAGTAAACCAACCAAAGTAATAATTTGTCTGACTGCAGAATGTTGACTGTCTGGTGTTTCTTCCAACCTTTGGGAACTTGCCGGACAAGTACAGTGCAGCAAGAACAGCAACTTGGCAGTCACTCTTCTTAATAGCATTCACAGGTGAACTCTCTAATTCAGGAACAGAACAAAAGCCTACAAAGGCAGATATATTATTTTGGCATACATCAGATTCAGTTTCACTCACTGTGGCAGTGCTATTGTCCACTGCATTTGACCTTAGATGAGGATTGTGAAATTCACAGTACTAAACTGACCTAACACGATCCACACCCAGGAAGCAAACGGACGCAGTAAAGCTGAGAGAGTGCCTGTGGGGGTTGTGAAAGCCTGCAGACTGTCGAGCTTTTCCACAAGACCAAAAACTACTATGTATAATCATTTACATATGGTCTTGTTGAGGCTGTTAAAAGCAGACATTGTGTGTTGTATAAGCTTATCATACATTCACAGTCATGTTATTAGGTGCTCTTATCTTGTGACTACTTGTAGCTCATATTTTATTGCATACTTCGTCAGACCTACTTACCATATAGGTGATCTTTATAGTTTTACAATTACAGATTGCTGTTCATCTGTTCCCCTCAACCACTTATAACCTCTTCATTTACAGATATTATTTATTAGTCTTGTATATATATATATATATATATATATATATATATATATATATATATATATATATATATATATATATATATATATATATATACAAGCTGCAGAGACACTGACATCTGACATAATGACAGCTAGTGTGTGTTAAGATTGTTATTTTTCTCTGTGCTCTGTGATAATGTAATTTACTAATTGTAATTTACTACGTTTGTTTATTACAAATGATAAATAATCAGCATAACGATCATGCTGAAAAATAGAATACTGTAAATATGAATTTTGGAATTTATTAGCATGTGGTATGTCCCCCTTTATTGTTTTTTTTTTCTTTCATGTATTTATTTTTAATGTATTTTTATTCATTTATTTGAACTTTGATTTTATAAAAATCACACTTCTTCAGTTGTCATGTTAATGAATAGTTTTTCAGATTTTTAGAGTGTTCTCTGATTTGTGGACTCACTGTAAATGTATGGTGACAGTCCACAAAAGCCCTGTTGACCGATATTACAAATATAAAATATTGCTTTTTCTAGAGTGTACAGAAAGCTTGTCTCATTGTTAGTGATGCTGAAATATTTTACATCCTGCAAACAGCTACACCATATCTTCATACAGATTCAAATGTTCTTTGATTTGTTGTTATCACTGGCCATCCTAAAATATATGTGGATAAAGTCTGTATTGATACATTTAGTCATCACTGAGGTCTGATGACTCTAATTGCACTCTGATAAAGACCTCCAGATTGTGGCACCTTCTCAAGTTCCGCTCACCTGCTCAGTGCTGACGAAGCTTGGTGTGGTCAGACAAGGTTTGTGCCCTGTAAAAAAAATCTAGAAGGTGGTAATAGACTTATAGCAGCTGCGTGAAGCCTTATGGTTTCATGGGCAGCTCCTCTACACTGTAAACAATCAAATAAAAAATAAATGAACTCCACATACCTGGAGGTGTCAAATATGGCAATTAATTCTTATGGAAACTGATTCAGGTATGTTTTGTATACATTGATCAGCCATAACATTAAAACCACCTCCTTATATCTGCACACAATGTTTATCAACTTCACTTATCATATAGAAACACTTCATACTAACAGTTACAGACTGTAGTCCATCTGATTCACTGCATACATTGCTCATTCCCTTTCACTGTGCTCTTCAATGGTTAGGACCCCCACAGGACCGCTACAGAGCAGGTTCTATCAATGAGGTGGATTGTTTTCAGCAATGCAGTAACACTGATGTGGTGGTGGTGTGTTAGTGCATGTTGCACTGGTATGAATGGATCAGACACAGCGGTGCTGCTGGAGTCGTTAAACACGCCACTGTTGAAGTGTTGAAGATGACCCACCACCCAAATAATATCTGCTCTGTGGTGGTCTTTTGGGGACCTGATCATTGAAGAACTAAGGTGAAAGGGGGCTAAGAAAGTATGCAGAGAAACAGATGGAGTATAGTCTGTAATTGTAACTACAAAGTGCACCTGTACTGAAAACGGAGCTGGTGAAATGGACAATGAGTGTAGATACAAAGGGTGGTTTTAATGCTATGGCTGATCGGTGTATATTATGGGGATAATATTCTGGACACTCAGCAACTATTTACAATATAAAACTTTTGACTGAACTTTTTCTACCTGGTATATTTGATATTTGCCAGTATTCCAAGTAACCTGACAACACTGATCATAAGGATTTGCCTCTGTAATGCAAGGCATTGTCTTTGAATTTTTGAATATCTTTCATCCATTAATTATGCATGGATGACATGCAAACATATTCTGTTACCAGTAGACTAGTGAGAGGATGGCAATGCATCATATTTAAGCACTAGAAGAACTTGAGTGTAGTGTAGATTTACAGTATATTCTGTGTTCAGCCTGAGTAGATCAGTCCAGCATGTCAGATCACAACAAAAGTAAAATAAAGTGAGGAGGAAAAACTAAGACGTGGGAAATGCAGGGGGAAACGTAGGAGGCAGGCTGTGATAACCCGATTTGAACCCGACCTGAGACTAACACATGTTTGGGAACTGATGTTTGAACCTGATCAAACCTGACTTGTACGGCTGACTTCTCAGAGATGTCCCACAGACACTGTCCAAAATGAAGGACAGTCATTTGAGTGGTTGCCCTTTTGGGATCCCTAATTGCAAAATTAATTTCCACCAGCGGCCCTTTGAAGCAGCCCCGAGGAACTCTGTGGCTGTAGTTCAGGGCCGTGCATAAAGGCCTGTAATGGAATATCAGTGTCCTGTGCTGAGCAAACAGGTGCCATGGATGCTGGGCTTATGAAGGCAGACCGGCCGCAATAAGCAATGGTTACTGGGCAGGAGAGGAGATTGCATGTCTGCCCAGCCCTACATGTAGGCTGTATTGCTAGAAGACAATGCATAAATTTAGCTGGTCTCTTTCACTCTACAGTTAGAGGACAAAAGTCTGAAGTCCAGCCCATATGTTATTGTTATGTCATAAACTCCCTGTGTGTGTGTTTTTCTGTGGTTTGTTGATCTTGAGCAACACAGAATGAAAATTCTGTGAAACACAACAATGATACTACAATACATCTTATATAACAGAGTACAAGCTCGTTATTGTATGATGCATGATGCTTTAATAACATTTGTAAATACTGTATAATGATGATGATTCTGTAATAACATCTGACATTTAACATATGATGGAGAAAGATTTTATGAAACATGCTGCAGCTCTAATTCCCCTATAATGACATTGCACAACAGTACCACTATGATCGCTTTTACAACTTTGGACCTCTCTGGTTTCTTTACTCCAAAACAGCCCTCTAAAGGAGTACCGTCCAGCAAAAGACAAAATATGCCCCTAGGGGCAAGTATATGAAATGAATCAGTCCAGAAATGGAAAAAACTGCTCCAAAAGGTTCCCACAATTCTTCTTTACAATGCAGGCATCATGAATG
Organism: Megaleporinus macrocephalus; assembly: GCA_021613375.1. NCBI lineage: Eukaryota > Metazoa > Chordata > Actinopteri > Characiformes > Anostomidae > Megaleporinus > Megaleporinus macrocephalus. The sequence goes on from CM038705.1 coordinate 29,322,081, forward strand.
CACGAAATATAATGCACACAAAATACCTCACATAGACACATTTGAATGTATCATCTTAATGTACACGCAACGTACGTACAAATAACATGCACAAAATATTGCAACACGCTGGTGAATAATTAGCATAGTGTGATAAATATGTGTCACATCTTTTTTGTTGTATTTGTAATCATTATTCTGTTTTGATAAGCTCTACAGATGAGTATTAATACTGTGAATGAGAAAAATAGGAAAAGCATAAAGAAAAAAAACAATGGGACTTTGTATTGCTGTATTGGCTATTACTCCAATCTGATGTAACAGTTAACAGATGGTCAAAGACGCCATAAAACCAGATTCGTGCAAAAAAAAATCCTGGCAATGGGAAAATGCTACAAATCAAGAAATGGGTGGGAAAACAACTCTGGCTTTAAAGCTCTGTTTCCCTTGACAATGCGCTATCCATTGAAGTGTTGAGAAACCACTACTGTAGCCAACAGAATGCCCTCAATGATGGAGAACATGCTGCCATTGCATAAAGACAGAAATTAATTTGACTTCAAAAACTGTCAAGTCGGAAATTTGCTGAGACACAGGAACACATCAAGTTCCTTTTCACTGTACAAATGCCGCACAGTCTGTCTTCATCGTACAGTGTGAAATAGAACTAACTCAGCTGGGCCTGTCTGCCTTCATTTTCTAATGGTTTGGCAATGAATGTCACGCCTCCTGCTCATGACACTGTTTCCAACCATTCTCTTCCTCGTGCTGGCTCATATTAAACGTTGGATCATTGTATGAACTTCATTACCCAGGAGCCGTCTGAGAGACACGACACCCCCAACATCTGCTTCAGCCTATCAGAGCAGAATTTGTCTTTCAGCTTCACTAGCGTTCTGGACTGCACATTATTTATTTAAGTATTTAAGCGCAGGCTTTAGCTTAGCCATTTAGTGAAGTACTATTTACATACACACCTGCCCCACCAAAAGAAAACAGACAGCAAATACTTGCTAGACAACATAAGAGGTTATGACCCGTTTGACCCTAGGTGCAACAGACAATAAGAGTGGACTCTCTCCTCAGACCTCTGCCGGATCAAACACTGAACACCCTGCAGGTTGCTTTAAATGTTTAATAGATTTTGGGACAATGGCTTCAGGGACAGGCAAATGCAAAGATTTATGTTTGGTCTCAATTGTCAGCCTACCGATAACAGAAGTCTGGGTTAGCTTGCTAGTTAATGGTAGGCAATATGGTTAACTAACATCAGTTGATGTTACTGTTCACAGTGGAGGAGCTGGTGATGTTAGGTAGCTGGTGGGTTTTCATTTTTAATCAACATGGCTACTGGCTAATTACTTTCCTATTCTTTGTCACAAGTACAAAACATACTAACATGGACAAATTAAAAGAGTGGCGGACAGTGCTGGGCTGATCTGGACAGAAGTTTTTTTTCTAGGTCATGTCTGAGGGGAAAGAACACTGAATGTGTCCCAAGATGGTGGCTTAATGAACATTAATACAGGAAGGTGCCCCCAAGTGGTCAATCATGTACCTGCACCCAACTGCAACAAAAAAAGTGAAAACTGACAAAATGGCCGCAGACACACACAGAAAGGCCATTAAGACCAAGGTCCGTATTAGTTGTCATTGTGTTCTGCCTGTGTACTGACCTTATTGTGTTGTTTACGTTATTTGAATTTTTCTATTGCATTGTTACTAAATGCCTCTTTACTGGTTTTTGACTTTGGACTGCTCTTTTGTACCCTGATGCATTGCCTGCAGTTGTTGGTCTGTTCCTGTTTTATGCTTTTGAATACCAACATAGTAACGAACTTGAGTTTCTGATTTGTCTTTAAAATCTGGCAGTGAGTCTGTGTCCTGTGTGTTCAGATCTGATAAGCAATGACTAACCAGACATAATAGCTATCACTTACATTTACATTTTATGGAATTAGATTTGGTTTGACATGGTTTGTCATATATTTGAAAAGAAGTAGAATCACATATTTCTAACATCCTGGCTTGTACAAAAAGAAGCTACAACTCTAAAAACAAAAGCCAGCGCTAATAGCTGGAAAGAAAGTTAGTAAAGTATAGCATCAGTGTAGTAGATAAATACTTTATTGCTCCCGAAAGAAATTGTGGCATAATATATAATAAGCTCTTGACTTAGAGCTCACTTAAAGCAGCATTATGTGAGAATTGGTGTTTCTTTGTTCTTAGGTCCCCGGCTCTACATAGTGTAATTAATTTTACACCCTTGTTTTAAATACATATCCTGCTTTGAGCCCCATGGACAGCTGTACGGGTACATTTGTTGATGAGCTGAAGGAAATGTGCATGTCATATGGACACTACAGGACATACAGATTAATCTTGTGATTCTGGTTGTTTCTATGAGTAAATATCTGGTATTTTGAGTGTAATCTGAAGCATCCATTTGCCTGTTTGATGCCTGTGCTACTAAATGGAGTCTGGATTCTGCCGGTGTGTGGAAATGATAAACATTAGAAGCATGTCACCTTACCAGGTCAAGTAATATAATAAGACGTTGCTACCGTGAAGTTGAGCTGGGAATACTAAGATAGCTTAATCTTATAATCCTACACCTAGCTGAAGACTCATAGTGCTGTGTGTAATGTGTTGCCATAAAGTGTGGTCTCATGCCTACTCCTCCTTACATAACGCTGTAGCAGCCATTTCAGGCATAAAGTGGCAACAAAAGAGATGCCATTTTGCATATAACATAATGTAATAGGGTGTACAAGGAGATGGGACTGTGAGTGGAAGTTTGGACTTGGGCAGCAGCACAGAGAAGAGTCGTGAGGTGTCTTCCAGCCAAAGGGCTCGAAGTACAGATGGAGTGAAAACTAAAGACAAAAGGTGCTCCTGTATTCTGCATCAGTTGGGAGGGCTTGAAGGCCCACATTAAACCAGCCAGGAGCAAGTTGTAGTAAACAAGCCTTGAGATGCCTAGAGACTGAACGAGCACCTGGGTAGCCTCCCTACAGATAAAGAAAAAATCTTCCAGATGTTGTAGATTAGATACTTGTACAACCGCGCAAGTTGAGACTGATAACTGGTCATCCAGAGAGAATGATGAAGGAGATCTCTGAAGAGGTGGCAAGATCATGATGAGAACCTGTAGTTCTAGGGATAGATAGTAGCTCAGACTAGCCAGCATAAGGCTTCAGGTGGTGAGCTGTCATCCATGAAGAAATGTCGGTCAGACATGGCGAGACGCAACTGCAAAGCTGAGTATTGGGAGGTGGAAAGGAAATTGGCTGGGTGTTGTTAGCATAGATGGTAAGAACCAGGAGAAGATATTGCATCACCAAGAGATGTAATGCATTATCTGATATGCGTGACTGCCGTCAGTTTTATGTGTTACTGCACTGAAAACACAAATGGCAATAATCAGCAACTCTGATACAAAGATCTGTTCAGTGATATCTTTTTTTGTAATAGAAATATGTGATTCTTGATCTTTTCGACTATGTTACATCTCAATTAACAAACCATGTCAAATTCTCCTTCATGCATACAGTTGTGTGTACATCTTAGGAGACAGGACGTATTTTACACAGGTTATTAGATTTCACGACACCATCAGGTGCACTATTCACCTCTTCAGAGTAATTAACTAAAATCGTTAAAATGATTTTTATTATGAGGAACACAATTCACTTGACATTCAGGGCTAAAACAACATAGCACCATTGATCAGAACCCCCCCCCCCCAACCCCCCCCACCCACCAAAAAAAAAAAACCCATTACATTCACACTTTCAATTAATCACTGGGTATATGAGAATATAAGAGTCTTTTTATAAATCCACAGCATTTATCTGAAGTCCATCAGAAGCGATGACTGACACAAGCAATAACATAGCACATCGCAGCAATTTTATTTGGACAGTCTAATCACAGTCTTGTTTTTACTGGCTTTCAGTCGTTAGAGGAAAAACAATCCATTTAACACCGGAGTCACTACTTATTTGTCAAACTGCTTGAAAGTGACCTTATAAGGCACTTCATGCAGAAGGCAGGTCACGCAGTGCAATGTTTATTTTAGACTAACATTCTTTAATTATTGCACTATATAAATGTGGCATCAGCAAGCTAGTGAAACTCATAGATCTAAACAAAAGTCTATTGACTTTTAATATATATATTTCAGAAACACTGAATTAACAATATGGTCAGTATAAAAACAATTTAGGAACTGTTTGTAGGAAAAAGCAAAAAATATAAAATGCATATATATTTACACTAATCAGCCATAACATTACAACCACCTCCTTGTATCTACACACATTGCCCATTTTATCAGCTCCATTTATGATTCAGGTATATTCTGTAGTTCTATACATCCATCTGTTTCTCTGTATATCGTGTTAGCCGCCTTTCACCCTGTTTTTCAATGAACCACCACAGAGCAGATATTATTTAGTGGGTCTCAGCATTCTCAGCTCTGCAGTGACACTGAGGTGTTTTAACACTCTAGCAGGTCTGCTTTGTCTGATCCACTCATACCAGTGTAACACATACCAACACACCACCACCGTCGTGACCATTAAAGAAGAGGGAGAAAGGGGATAAACATGCATGCAGTGAATGGACGACAGTGTTCCTATATGATAAGTGGAGCTGATAAAGTATTGTTTTTTCTGTGTGACTGCATTTTGAACTGATATGGTAGAATGATCTATATACACTCTCTGCTGGCTTTATTAGTCACATATTGGGTATCTTGTAAGTCCACTTATTGCCCATTTTATCCAATTCACGTACCATACAGACGCACTGTTTAGTTCTTTAGTCTGTTCTCTCTGTTAATTTTAAAAATTGTAGAGGCATTCATTAGCGGTGGACCACACAGATAGGGAAGTGTTTTTGTATGTGTGGACGAGGTTAATTTCAAATCAAGCTATTAGATCACATGGAATGTCCTGCTCCTGCTGCAGAACCACTAAAATCATAAAGACGACCGTTCAAAGTTTTATTGGTGTTGTATTACAACAGGAAAACATTCATACCATTCAGATTTTTCTTTTTGCCTAATATTCCAGCATGTGCACCCTCATCACATAAAGACAAGAAATTAAGTACAAGTAATAATAAGAACGCTGTTGGAAGACTGACCATCAGGGCCTCTTCCTCACCTATCATCATCCAGCTCTCCTGTTCATTTATGCCAACTGCAACACCCTCAATTACATCACTGTGCCATCCAGATGTGCCAGCTTTGAAATAGGATGGGACTGTTTTAGTTAATTCCTACTTTTCTTAAAGACTCAGTCAGACACTGTCTCAGTGTCTACCAGTTTCTAAAGCTTTGCCATCCAGGTTTCTTCCTCCTGTCTGAGGGAGTTTGTCCTTGAATTGAATACGTAGAAGCGTCCATTTTCAAAATCTGTAAGGATGATCATGTAGTCACATAGCACTTAGCAAGACTTTAGACAGGTGAGGCACCCAAGAGCCTCCCTTTTGTTTCCTTTCTAAAGCATAGTTGTGTTATCTGCTCCATACTTTACATCTGCCAATTTATTTTAGTTTTGCAAATGCAAAGTGTGAGCAGGACATGATACACATCATGACACACAGACCGCTAATTGCCGTGGGGCTCTCATCTCATGTGCTGTTTAGGCCGCTTGCATATTAGGCAGGGCCTGACCTGTGCTTTCACTGTAATATGTCACAGAGACTAAAGCTTATGTTGCTGGCTTTGAACTGTTGTTACGCTGTGCACTTTAGGATGAAGCTCTAGAAGTTGGAGCTGTACATTTATGGAATCTTGTAGTAACACTGGGATTTATTACACACTTAGTAAAATGTCTTCCTTACTCACCAGCGCACATGTTTTTTTATTTCGTATTCTATGTGGGCCTTGGTTGTTGAGTGCTTCTAGGGATTTATCCTAACCAGTAGAGTGTGACTGCAGTTCTAGGCCAGAAACACAGACTCTTGCCTTTGTGAGAATCTCAGTGAGGTGAATTTTCATGCATGACACTACTAACCTGTCTCCAGCTATGGACTTGCTCTGAGGTGTTTGAGAAGTCTGAAGGAAGCTGTTCGACTAACACTTCACTGCATCCTCCATGCATTTTGAGAATACTACTTCAGTTCACCCTATATTGAGGCTAGTGTGGTGGCTATCCTACTGGGTACTGGGTACATTTTTTATTGCTCTAATATTGCGATACAAAACAGAGACATAATTCTGGACCAGACAAGAATTATAATCGTTTCTCACAGTGTCAAAACTGAGAAAGCTCTTAGCCTTGGTTCCAGTTCAGTTTCTTTCTTTAGTTCATGTGCGGAGAAGCTTATGTGTTATTATTTGGCAAATCTGAGCACAATGTGTAAGTTTGCTGAGATCTCTGCTAAACATCAGGCACATCTGATAAACCTGAACTCTTTTGCTGAGGAGAAATATCTGAGTGGCAGGAAATCAAAAGTTTAGTATGTCTTCCTATACAGGAGAAAATCTTCAGAAATATTAAAGACTTTTCTATGGGATGACTTCAGGATATTCTTACCACATCATTGTCTTTCACCAAGAAGAACATCACACCAAGACTGCCACACCAAGACTTTTAGCAAATGCAATAAACCAGGCATTTACCTCTCTGTGGCATTTATGGCGTATGGCATTTACTTCTCGGTGGATGCCTGTGTAGCCTCTCTAAAGGTTTCTTTACATGATCCTCGTCATACCAACCTACATTGACCAAGCTCAGCTAGAGAAGGAAATTACATTTGTAGGCATTTGGTTAGACTACTCTGTTACTACCCCACTCCCATCACACCACACCCACACATCCAAATGCATTCCTACATACAGTTTAATGAATTTTGGGTTAGACCCATAACCAGTTGCTGTATCATCAAGGTGTGTCCTCTTCTGCTACAGATAAAAATATATGCTTTCTTTCGTGTTGGGCATTTGTACCGGATTTGTTCAATTTAGCCAACATTGCGGCCACTTGGTCCATCAGTAGTTAAGTATTCAAGCTAGATGTAATCCAGTTAGCAAGAAAGCTACTTGGGGAAGTTGCAGTATGAAAGCTGGTAACTAGCATGTGAGGAACTATTCCCATAGGCTGTGGAGAACATAGCAAGATCCTGAAGCTCATGTTGTTTGAGTTGTTTACAAGCAATCTGAGGTCTCAAACAGTGTCGCTGCATGCAGTGGAAGAAAGACCATAGCCCTGTCCCAGATGGCAATGTCATCAGTGTGCAGGTATAGAAGGCAAGTGGTTTTAAAGCCTCCAGGTGTAAAAGCGGGCGTTTCAGACTGACTAATTAACATACAGGCTCTGCAGGTGCTGCCCCTGGGGGGCTGATGTTATCGGCCGTACCTTTTGTTTTAAATGAGCTCATTTGTTTCTTTACAGTGCCACAACTCAGGTTACAAACATAGCACAGTTTAATGACACAGTAAATTACCTGATTCATTTGACCTCATTTGAATATCTGAATATGTTCTTTCTCTACCATGCTGGTCAGACAGCTGTAAACAATCTGGTCCTCACTCATATGTTCTGGAATTCTGGGTAAGAGGTCGCCGTCAAGTCAAGTGTATCGATGGAGTCTATAGGTTACAATGAGGACACTCGTTAACTAGCCTTTAAACACCAAAATGAGAAATGGGGCTACGACCTCACAGTCATGTGCAAATTAGGACTGCAGGACCACAAGAGCACCATTTGGGACAGGGTATCTATCAACAGCTGCATCACACGCTGCCATTGTGTGATGTGTGAACTGACTTAGGCTTGCTAGGCTTCTAGGTAGGCTCTTAGTTTTACAGTGTTAAGTGTGTTTTAAAGTTTTTAACTATATTTTTACAGCTTAAAAATATAGTTTAAAAATATAGTTATAGCTGGGAAACTGTTTACTGTATACAGTATCAAACACTTTAATATATCATTGAAACAATGTTATTTTGTTAATACAATACATCATATGGTAAATATACAGTATACAAATACAGTAAATGCCATATATGCCACAGAGAGGTGAATGCCTGGTCCCATTGTGTTTGCTAACAGTCTTGGTGTGGCAGTCTTGGTGAAAGGTCCTCCGAGACAATGGATGTGGTAAGAATATCCTGAAGTCATCCCATAGAAAATTCCTTAATATTTATCTACGTTTTTACAGCTTTGTGCATCGACTTCTGGGAAACTGTTTACAGTATACTGTAAAACACCGTCTTATATAATCGAAACAATGCTATTTTGTTAATACAATACATCAAAAAAAATATTATTGACAACTTTCCTGTATGGGGCAGCAGAAGTACTTTTGAAAGCAAAAAAGTTACATTTTTGATTCACTGGAGTTCAACTTTTTTCCAGGTTTCCATTATGTTCAATGTTAAAATAGCTCTGCTGCCAATAATCAATCATAATTTATAGATTTTTATTCACTGTATGTGTTGGAAATCTAGTCACTAGAAAATTTCTGGTGTCATACTCTCAGCCTAACGTGTCCAGTATAAAAGGGCAGAGTTGGAGTTGGAGCTTCTCTGTAGTGAGGGCGCCTGTGTCTTTAAAGGTTCGAGGGGCGGGAAAGCTGTCAGCCACTTGTTTGACAGAGAGAATCCAAAAACGAAATTTGAGCTGCCTGCCTAGTAGTAGCGCTGCTGCGCACAGCTCCTGTCACACCTCAGAGGAGAGGACGGCTTTCACATCTGCGACCTTTTTGCATAATGCAGCGTTAATAGTCCAGGCTGAGACACAGTCCTGTGAACATTAGTCATTCGTTAGTTGAAGCAAACGAGGCAGTAATACTCTCTCTGCTGCGCGTCTGAGAGCTGAAGGATTCTTCGAGGTTGCCAAATTGGATTTTTTTGCTCCTGATGTCTTTGCTCAGAATAACTGCGATGATCTCAGTCGACGAACGCGCCTCCATTTGAAACGGTAGCTGTTACTAAAGAAGCCTTTAATATCCTCTGATTGCACTTCGGCATCACCAGTGCGCAGTTGCGGACGCAGCCGGTAAGTGTATTATTATTACGATCTACTGATTTTAGTTTTTGTTGTTGTTTCTTTTTGCTAATGAGTGAAAGTGACATCTGCCCCGCTGCCGTCAGTGAAGTGTTTAATTGACTGTTAATATGTTACAGTTCAGTTGTAGTTCGTGCGTAATGCGCTGTTGCCAAAGCCGTTGGCAACATTGGTTTTAAACAGGCGCTGTGAATAGAAAGCTCAGCTCTGTCGAGCTTCATAGTGATGGACCGCGGTGTAGACACGCATTGTAGATATATCTGTTATTTGGTTTTATATACTTTTTTCTTGACGGCAGCTTGAATGAAACCTTAAAGCCCAGCTGCGAATTTTAATAGCCCGATCTGATTATTACAGCCACAGATTATGTTCTGTGTACATCAGGTCATAGGCTTTTATCAAGTCAAAGCAAGGCTGTTAACATGCCTGCAGTCATATATAATTTCTTCTCTGCTACTTTCAGCCAAGATTATCGCATCTCCACCTCATTAGTGTCAACCTAAAGACAAGTGATGAATGTTTCATGCATTTCACTTGTTAAGTGGTTAACTATGAATTATAGCCTTCTGTCCACCAATGCTGGAGGTCTTTGGTTCGACACAGTAGATCCTGGCCCAGACAGAGTGGACCTGAGTGTGTGGAGGACCATGTGGTTGCCCCTGTTTATTTTCTTTCATTTAGCCCTGTGTGCTCAGAAATGTACTGAACATATAAGTCAAGATGTGCAAACAATTTTTGGCTTCTGATGTGGCTTTTGATGTCCTTGCCACCAGGCTAGCAATTTCCCCACTTTGTACAGACCAGTGCGTCTTGATCTAGGGGTGTGTGTTTGGAGGTCAGAAAGTTCAAATTAAGTTTCCCACACATAAAACGAGTCGTATCATAAATTGAAGCAAAACCAAAATCAGTTAAAAGTATGCTGGAAATGAGCAGCTAAATTGACAATACTGCAGGAGAAACGTGTGGTAAACTCCAGGGGAGGGCCCGCCTGCTGTGTGGGGATGTATCTGAGCTCTTAGCACTGCATCTGCTAAACTCTGATGGTTTCGTCAGGGGAGTCCACAGCTCAAGGTCCAATTTTAGATGTAAGTGGAAAAAAAGACAAGCAGGACCAGAGCACTTCAAGCTGCAATAGCTTTCTAAAAATAAGCTGTGATGATAACACAAAGAAAACTTGCATTAAAGAGTCACAAGTCTCTCTCTATATATATACTGATAAAGGCACAGTGGTCAGTCTTTCTTATCATTCTTATCAGCTGAATGTTTCAGAAAGTGTCAGTGAATCTGGGGGTGTGGAGATTTGTGTAATCTCTATTATGTCTCTATCTCTGATATAAGCAGCTCTGAAGATCTAGGAGGAAACCTCTGTGTGGTTCATCATGATGTTGTAGTGTTATTTATAAAATTAATGGCTTGATGTAGTGCATTCACACTCCCTTGTTAACTATAATTCATCACGGTTTCTAAAAACAAAACAAAACCAAAAAAACCCACGAAAAAATGTCTGAGAGCCTAATTCTGGCTGGCTACGCTGAAAGAACCTCATGGAGCTTCTATGTGAGTTCTATCAAGACATTTGAGGAACACCCACTACAGAGAGGTTACTTTACCTGCGTCTTAGGTTTTTTAGTTGCCTAGTGAGTAAATAACTCTTGCGTAATAACTTATATATGAGCTTATTATTGGACATTACAAGCTACAAGCTTGTCTTTGTCTTGGAGTTGTAGTAGTTCAAACATTTGAATATTAGCATATTTGACTGAACTGTTTAGCCTTAACAGCGTATTAAGAGAGGCCTAAAAAAAGATTTGACTGTGTCTAATACATGTTCGGATCAAGAATCAGTAAAAATGGCAGTTGCTTTGGCCTTTAATGAGGCATGCTGTTGCCTTATTCGTTCCTTATAGATAGGAAATGTGATTGCGCCTGCCTGTGTGGCATCGGTGGTCTTAATGATAGAGCAGTTGATTGAGTGGTGGGTGTTTAGTGATAGCATATCGGGTTACCCCACCATTGTTTGCACCAACTTTCACCCCCTCGATGCAACAGGTGATGAGGCTTGAGCCTCAGCTGCCTTTTTTGGGAGGTGTGTGTTTTAGAGAGAGAGAGTGAAGGACAGGGGAGCAAAGAGAGAGATGGAAGGAGGGAGGTTGTGCTTGTGTGGGTAATGACAGCACATGGGCATGATTGCTGGGGTGTTTGACACAGTCTTTTTTAGATGTCAAATTCTGGTGATTACGCTATGGAGCATGTCCTACATGCTGGAGACAGCTGCTCTTTACTAATCTACCGTGTGCTATTTCTATTGCCTTAAAAAAGAATCTCAATATATAACATAGACATAAAAGCAGAGGTTGTGATTTATAGTCATTTAACTGAGTGTAACTTCTTTAACTCTGAGTTTCCCTAATGCTCTCTCTCTCTCAGTGAAGAGACGGGGGGTTAATTTTAATCTCACTTTATATCCATAATGACTGCAAATGAAAAGTTCTGCTTCTAAAGTTCTTTTCCCACATGGGAGAGAGGAGCACCAGTTCAGTAAATTTGCACTGCAAGCTAAAAGCCTCCCTGTCTGGAAGCTGCAGGAAATTATGGACTGTAAGCCAAAAGCAACAGCCACCCAAAACGAGGAAAGCTGGAACTAAACAGAATCTGTTTAACTGTGCACCAAAAGAGGAGTGATGCACTACGACCACCATGTGCTGACCAAAATGTCGTGTTGGTGTTTGGTCTACAGTTTCATTTTCACTAACTGGCTGCCAAAAGGCTGTAAAGGAATCTATTTTTGTAGATAATAAAGACAAGTTATCTCATGCAGCCAGCAAATGCTATAAAATCTCTTCATGTTATTAAGCACATAAACGATGCCCCCAAAATCTTTTTATATGACCATTTCATAGACTGGTAATATTGAAATATGATCTAGTTCGATTGACTGATTTGATGATCTGGCTACCAGTAAAATCACTGAAATTGTGCAGGGTCATGATCTACTGTGAACTGATCTTATGTTTTTTGGGCTTTAACCATTTTGTGGTACTATGAATATGCTACAATTTCTCTAACGTGTGAAGCAGCCTGTTCTTTTCTATTGTCTCTGAAGAAACTGTAAATGCTAATACCAGTTTTAATAGGCACTTTGTAGAGTCAAGAAACTAACGAGTGAAGTGATTTGCTGTATGTAGTTACACAAAGAGAAATTTAGCTCTAGATGTTACTGTTTAACAAACAAAGTCTTGAGGTCTTATTAGCAATGTTTTTCTCATGCTCTTACTTTTAGGACCTCAATTAACATTTTTTCTCAGTAATGTTAGAGATTCTTCCAGTCAAGGGTGTCAGAAATACTTTGTTAATTGGTGAAATTTTGAGTAGTATCTAGGGATCAAATGTTATGACACTCGGTATCAGCTCCTGACTGATACTGGCTAAAATAGCTGTATTGGATATTGGGAAAAATGTATAATGCAGTGTGATCCATTAGCCTAAATCATAATGCTGATGCTCAACTAAACTTTTGCACAGGGTTGCACTTTAAAATGTATTTTTTTTAAATGTTCTGTGTGTCCGTTTAAATAAAAAGAAATAAAAAACAGCAGGATTGAGATTGTGTATTGTTTTTTCCTTGAGGGGAATAAAATATTAGTTTTACAGTTTGAGCACAATTGTATTTGCACAAGTAAGTTAAACTAATTTTTATCATTAATGGCTTAGTTGTTTGAGAGTGGGAAAAAGAAAATATTGAGTTGGTATCAGTATAGGCACATAGGTTGCAGTATCAGTATCGTTACAAACATGAAAAAGTGGTATCGAGCCATCCCTAGTGATAACTAGTAGCAAACTTGCAAATGGTATCATTTCATAAACTATAAATGAAAGGTGTGGGAACTGAATTGCAACTGAATATTACAATATTTTCCACCACTGCTCCCAGTAAATCAAACAGCAGCGCATCAAAAACATCAGAGTGCATTAATGGTCTGGTGGAAACTGGTGACAGACACCAGCACCAGAGGCCCTTTTCAACACCTCTGGAAATACATGCATGATAAAACTGAAGAGCCAACAAAGCACTGATGCAGCCACAGAGCAGTGTATTTCACCATGCCTTCGTCCTGCCAAACCTGTAGTGCTCTCTTAGACATGTTGGTGAGCGCCTGTCAGTGAGCCCAGGACATGGTGTTTTCAAGTTCCAACTTTCTTGAGTCATTTAGATTCACATTTGTAGTGGATGCTAAACTATGTTTTGAATGTAATGTAACAGCTCTTTCAGCTGAATGTTTGAAAGGCAATGTTACACATAAATGACTGCCAACACTGTTTACTGTTATGTAGCACTAAATTATCATAAATGCCATAGTACAAAACAAGTGCACTACCCCAGACTAATGAAAAGTTATTATTCCATGCCTGTAAGTGATTGCTAGGATACTCTAGCGTGGTTTCCCCCATTGATTAAACATTCCTAAAACTGCCAACATTGGAATGTGCAGTGAAGCTAACATTAACATAGACTTTGCCTTGTTTCAGCCTGATTAGTTTTGATAAGCTTCAACTGCATAGCTTAGCAGTATGTTATGTTCAACTAGCTACAAAAGAATGTGTTTTTGAGAGTCAGGTAAAATAATACCCCTCTGCTCTCTGGTCTATTTAGGCTAAATATATACACCGAACAAATTTCTCTCAGTTTCAGCCACAGATCTTTCAGTTGCTACATAGACAGCTCTCTTTATGGGGTATTTACATACGTTTGGTGACCGTTTTCTAAGATTTTATAGTCAAATTTTAAGAGAAAAGTAATCATTTCACCATGTTCACGCTATAGTATTTGCATTTGCTGATAAAAGTTCCTTCATCCTTCTACAACCACAAGCTAATGTTTGCTAATGGACTGACTCCTGCTGTGTACTTTGACAGGTCCCTGTTTGAAAGTTCTCCAGTGATGTCTAAAACACAGAGATCTTCCTCAAGGACACACTCGCACTCAGCCTCCAGGTCCAGATCACGCTCTGAGTCCCGCTCCCGCTCCAGATCTCGCAGCAGCTCCCGCTCCCACTCAAGGAAGCACCGCTACGGGTAATTCCTTGCTCATGCATACACCTTGCAGCTACTGGAGGGGGGGGGGAGGATTGTCTGGCCAGTTTTCACAAAGGGCCTTTTGCGGTAGTGTATGAGAACACGTCATGCACAGGTGTTCATACAGATGGTGAATGATTTTGGTTGTAATCTTTAAGATGACGTTGGTATAGGTTTATGGTTTCAGGTTTAGGTTTCAGTCATGAGGTTCAACCATGTATGTTCTGTAAAGAAGGCCCCCAGAAAACACTCACTTTTTAACACATTTCTAACAACTGTACACTTATACTTGAAAACTTGGCTTACTTGGATTTCCAAATATGGATTCTAGTGAGCGACAAAAACACTGCTCAATGGACGGAAAATCTGGGATGACCAGTTTCACAGTGTTTCATTGTGCGCCACTGGGTTGAGCATGAAATTAATGAATACCCCTTCCTAATCCTAAAAATGCCATATTGAGAGATAATTAACTGATTCAAATTGCTAAAGCTGGAGAGAAGCCCCTATGATTAAAAGAGCTCTTTATATTGGATGGAATCTTTCACTGTTCGCTCCAGAGCACTCAGAGGATGTTCAGTGGTCCAACATGTGCAAAGCTGACCTTCATTTTCCTTTAGATGAGTCATTTCATGGTAAAACTTATTTTCTATTGTAGCATAGCAAATTGCCGCTTTTGCCCCTTAGTTAGACTCCCATTTATTAACTTCCTTCAGCTGGGTTCTCCCCTTGCTGAGACTGCTGTGGAAAATGTCAGGTTTGGCTTAAGGGTGCAGCTGAGTCAGCAAGATTTATTCTCTCTATAGCAGTTCCTTCACCATGGCATTAAGACTGATACTTAGGGTTGTGGAATTGCGAGGTCTTACGAAACCTTTCATGAAAAAGGTACTTTCCTGCTTTTACTCCAAACAGGCTTTTTGCACACAATATAGTAGAGGTTTCTAGCCTGTAAATAAAATGTACATGGATCTACTGCATTTTTTCCAAACTGTGTACTGGGGTGGTTGTGACAAGGTGATGCCTTTATAGATGCCAGACAGAATTCTTTGCACATTCTTCTGGCTGACATTTTTTTTTTTTTTTTTTTTTTTTTTTAATAGAATTGTGTAGTTCTGTAAATCATGCAAATGCAACACAGCCACATGTAAAACTGTATATATCTCATTTGCAAGGGAAATTTAGATTTCAATGTGAATCTGCTGGTTGGACCATGTCCCAAATTTGTAATGCTTAGATTATGATTGAATTTCATGAGAAGGACATGCAGCTCCTTCTATGTGAACTAATTAAATTGTCCTCGATTTCCTTATTGACCTCTTGTGGTCCGGTAAAGTCAACATGTTTTGGCTACTTTGACTATGAAAAACCTGCGGAATCCTGAAGGCAGCATCTGTTTGGTAGTCACGAAAGATAGTGCCCTGCTAAACTCTCTCAAGTAATGGATCAAAGCTCTCCCTAAGGTCTTTCCTGTTAGTTTTAGCAGCGTTTTCTGGGGAGAGATAGTGTGTTATAATTGGCAGTCAGAGAGCCTCCTCTTTGCTTCCCGGGCTGAGTGGAAATCTTTCCAATATGACCCATGTGACTGGCTCTTTCCACCCGCCCTCAGTAGAAGAGACGCAGAGTCCCTCTCCTTTTCAGTGAGAGTGCAATGCCGTTCTGCGTCCTACTCTTTAACTCTATATTCCAATGAAAAAGCGTACAGGGTGAGTATATACGGGGCATTAATGGGACATATGAGTTTTAGTGTATGCGTGCATGCTTGTTATTTGTGCTCTGCGTCTGTTTAGCCATTTTTAACAGATTTATGATTATTTCATTTAGATCTCGCTTACTTGTTGTAATGAGACTAACTGGAAAATAGTGCTCATGCAGGCTTAAGGTAAAACGTGTTACTTGTTTTTTTATCTTTACCCTTAAAGTGGTTTTTCTTCAGTTTTCGCTTTTTACCAGGGTTGCAGAGGGAAAAAGTAAGGTGGATGAATGTGCTAGACTTCGAACCTCCTTCTATTGTTCCTGTGATTTCAATCAGTGTAATACATTCTCCATATGGACTGTGTCGACACACTTTCAGTTTGGGATGTGCTCATGTCGTCTGGAATTATCCACAGCTGGGATGAAAATCGTAATTATGAGAGTCCAAGGTGTGAAAAAGTAGTGTCGTTCGTTTTCCAATGCTTGTCAGGGGCAAGTAAGCGTTGGAGCAGAAACACTGCAACAGACAATGGTGACTGTGGTTTAAGTGGTACTCCAGGGCCACCTTGTGGACTAAACACACTCTGCAGCTGCACCTCTGTTCTCCTCAGACTAATTCCAGTCTTAGTGAAAAGTAAGATTAAGTCTACTGAAACACTGAACCATGTTTACAATGTTACTGTTTTTCACACAAGAAATGTAGTGCTGGATAAAAAAAAAAACATAAAAACTTGTGGTTTTGATTATTTATTATCACGTATCATAAGTATAATGCTACAGAAGGTTTTTTGCATGTCATTTGTTTTTTTTTTCCATGTAACTTTAAAGACTCAGTCGTTTCTTTTTGTTCTGCCCAAGCTCCAGGTCACGCTCTCGGTCAAGATCCCATTCTCCAGTTCACAGCCGCGAGCGAAAGCATCAACGGGACTTTCAGAACCATCGTGAGTTCCGGGGCTACCACAGAGGCTTCCGGAGGCCTTACTACTTCCGGGGCCGAGGCCGGGGTTTCTTCCGTGGCCGTTTTCAGCGTGGAGGAGGAGGAGGAGGAGGAGGAGGAGGATACAATAACAGGCCAAACAACTGGTACAATTTTCGGCAGCATCCACAGCAGAAGCAGCAACAAAAGCAGCACCAGCAGCAGCAACAGCAGCAGTATGACCACAACCCTAAGAGAGAGCGCTCCCGTTCACGCTCACCCAAGAAAAGCTCAGGCAGCCCTTCTCAGTCCCGCAGTCATTCCCGTCGCTCTGACAGGTCCTCTTCACCACATTCACACCACTCCTCCTCCTCCAGCTCCTCCAGACCACGGTCCGCTTCTGCTAAGCGCGTTTGCACAGCCACGAGAGAGGGCGTGCCTAAACCCAAGGAAAGCCAGAAAAATGGACAAGAAAATGAGATGCTCGCAGAGCAAGCAGGGTGCCCTCCAGAAACAGAGGGGGCTCCGAATGCAGACAGAGCCCCTGACACCAGCCCAAAGAGGGCCAGTCCACATGTAAACTCTGCTGTTACTGCTGGTCAAGTTGATGTGGCCACCAGTGTATCAGGCCCTATGCCTGTGAGCTCAGGTGCAACCAGCAATGGCTCCACCTGCTGGCAGACTGTGACCTCTGCACCGTCTCCCAACAGCACGTCAAAGAAAAGTCCGACTACAGTTTTCTCAAGCTTAGGGCTTTTTTCAAACACTGACCAGCCAGATGAGGATACAGTAGCCATCTCAATAGCATTTAAAAAGTAAGTTGTTGCCACAACAACAAGATGGTCATCAGTCCATGTTTTGATTAGTTTTATCTCAATTACAGTTTTATGTCACTTCAAACTACTGTTGCATGTGGAATTTGTATATGGAATTTTTAAGGAATATGTTAAAATGGTTTGTTTGGGAGAAACTGGAACGCATGCTTAGGTGAGAGACATTGAGGCTGTTTTGGTGCATGGAAAGCTCTGTGTACACACGCTCAGGATGCATTGTGATGGGATCAGTCAATTGTCGAAGTAAATAGAATTAGTTTTCTATGTACAAATATGCATATGAATATCCATCTGCAGAATGCTGAAGTGTATCCAGATACGGTTCAAAAGGAAACACGTGTTAATGATTCTCAGTAGAGAAAGAGAGGTATTGTGTTTTTATGTCACTGCAAGTTGTGGAAAGTTTCAAAAGTTGCGTAAAACTGCATTTACTGCAAGACTACTACATCCATCTGTAGAGCTGTTTTCTTCTTGAGCCTGTTATTTGAGTCAGAGCATGAAACACATTACAGGGCCCTTGTGGGTTTCTTGTGAGTCAAGAGTAAAAGTCCCCACAGTTGGATCCGGATTTAGTAGAACAGTCATGTTGAGACATGCATTTATGGCACACTATGTAATTATAGAACAACAAAGTGGCAATTTGAAGAGTGTTTTTCTCGAAAATTCATAAAAAATGGCTAGAACCAGTGATGTTTTTCAAGCACTGGAAACTCTTATCAGAGCTTAGTGACATGGTTCACACTGGGGTAAATTATTCTGTGCTTAATATATTGAGGATACATTACTGCCAGGATTGTGCCATAAGCCTACAATGATTTGTTGCATAGATATCTGTTAAGAGTGTCTGTTCTGCTTTATAAATACTCCTAGTTTCATGAAACATCTAAACAGTCTAGAGGTCTCATGGCATTCAAAAGCCTATTTTAATGTAGAGGAAAACAAGTCAGTGCTGTGCAAGTACAGACTTGTTTTCTTCTATATTGAAAATAGACCTTTAAATGCCATGAGACCACAAGACTGCAGATGTTTTTGGAGTCCACATTTGACTATTTAAAAAGTTCCAGAGCTCTGAAAGCATAATTAACAGTCTCTCTTTCTCTTTCACTGATTAGGTTCTTGGAGGAACAGAAGAGTAAAAAGCAGGCTGCTGTAGAGAATGGCATACCGAAGGTGGCGAGCAATGGGGAAGCCCTGGGTGAAAAAAAGAGCACCAAGTCCGAGATCATCTTTGATCTTCCCTCTGGTCTTGGTGCCTCTAGGCCTGCAGACCATACTGACAAAAGGGAGAGTGAGAAATACAAACATGATGACAGTGTTAAAGCTCACACTGCATCCAGCAGTTTTCTGAACAGACCTCAGTTCCTCTGTGAAGACAGAGAGGAAGATGAGGATGAGCAGACAGAGCCCCGCCTTCAGATGAGGGACATGGAGAATGCTGCTCCCAAGCGCAAAAGCAAAGCGACGCTGTCTGCTCGGGAACTGTTCGAAGAACATGTCAGCAGGCTGGAGGACATAGCATGGGATGACGAGCTCAAGGCTTTTCTGCTGAGCCGGAAGCAGGAGAGAGCCACAAGCTTTTTGGCTGCTCTGTCTAGAAGGGAGAAGCCTGCACATAAGTTCAGGGACCTCTCCCCTGAGAGACCCTCACAAGTGAAACAAAAGCAGAAAGCTACCTTGAGTCCCTCTCCCACATACGCAGCAGCTCTTCCTCGGAGAAGCCCCGAGAGCCAGGAGCAAGAGATATTTTTGAATATGTGTGACGAGTCCCCTCCCAGGCCTTCTGGGAAAAGAGGGACAGAGTTTAATCTGAGAATGGACTCCCTTAGTGATGACCTGGCAAGGTAAATAATGTTCCAGGTTTCAGAAGTAGCATAGGGCTACTGTTATACTCTGTCTAAGCTGTGCGGACGTGTGCTTATAAAGCTGCTACACAAGCCACACTGGTTGCATACTCTAAATACTTCTGATTTATCTGGATGGCTAAAAGTTATATCTGCAATTCGGGCAGAACATCAATGAACATGGTCCCTTATTGTTTATCTTAAGAAGATGGCAGAAACAGATGGAAAAAAATTTCTTGTCATTGTTTGTTCCGTTTTCCTGCTGACCGCATGTCACTTTGTAGCTTGTCCTTACTTTGTACTGGTGTTTTTATGGACAAAGCCAGTGCTGCAATGACCATAGGATACATGGAGCAGCTATTTTGTGCACGCTAAGCATAGTTCAAATAAAACAGAACTATGCCTAATTCACTGTACATGCTTCTAGTAGCATTGGCCTAGTATCTCACTGAGCAGAGAAACACATGTTGTCAGAAGCTCCTTTTCCCGTGAAGCACAACATCCTGATTGGCAGCATCTAAAAAGAAGTTTAGATGCTTGCAGGATGCCAATCGCATTGCAAAAACAGTTTAGTAATGTAGACTTAAACAAATGCTTGAACACATAGAGGACCCATTCAAGAACAAATTAGACCAGCTTGACCAACTGACTGCAAACCTGATTCACCAAACAGCAACGACCTCTGAAATCTCATGTTCTGTTTATCCTTAACATCATTCACCTTATATTCCCTCTTCTGTTTGTTTCACCACATTTAACATTCAAATTACTCACATACTTTCAAGACTGTTGCATGAAAAGATTATAATAACAGCCTTTTATACTTGTTTATATGTAGATTTTTTTCTACAGCGTGCTTAGTCTGATGCTATTTGTGGTTAAGCTTTGCTTATTTTTCTGAAATTATACAAACACTAGCCTGTAAATGCTGTAACTGTTCTCTTGTGTGTCTTACAGATCCTCTGTTTTGTCTAACGATCGGAGGAATGCTGTGGAATTTGTGCATCCTGATAAAAAGGAACAGGAGTTTCATTCAGTCTTCCAGCACCTTCCCTGTAATCATTTACGCAGAAGTCCCTCAGAGCTCTTTGCTCAGCATGTAGTTGCGATTGTCCATCATATTAAAGGTGACTGAAATCTCTCTGCTTTCACCGCAATGCAATTGCGGTTGCCAGATTGAGATTTTGAAAGCAACATTCAGCTTTACTTGTGGTCTGTCTGATAAATAATTACTACTATAAACTTCTTAAACGACCCTTTGGAGGATTAAAAGTATATTTTTCTATTAAAAAACAAACGTTTTCAAATAAAGAAAATCTAGAATGTTTATGGTTTAGATTATAGATTTAAATATTATAGATATAGATTTTATTTTGTGTTAATTGTACTAATCTCCTGCTGCTCAAAAGTTTCAGTGATCACTTGAACTGATATTGTTTGTTGTATAGCTGGTTTGTTTTAATTTATTATTCTTGTGTCCTTTGAGTTGCAGCTGTGTTAATCCTTCTCTTATATGAAGTTATGACCTAATGTATTATTATTATTATTATTATGTAATATAATGTGTTATTATTTTATTCATTTATTGCAAATAACAAAAAGATATCCTTCTCCAACTCTCACAGCTCAACATTTCCCTTCTTCCGGAATGACTCTAAACGATCGATTTGCCATGTACCAAAGAATAGCTGCTGAGAAAGAAATGATGAAGCAAAGAAAGAGTCCAGAGATACATAGGTATAACATCTGGCACATCTTCTCTTTATGCTTACTTTGGTAAACTGGCTAACTTTTATTTTCACTTCATCTGAGAGGATCCATATCCACATGAAACCTCAAGGAGCCTTGAGTTTCCTTGAAACAGATTCCAAAAACTCCTTTCTCTCTTTGATCTCTGTCTTCACAGGAGAATTGATGTTTCTCCCAGTGCTTTTAAGAGGCACTCTCTCCTGTTTGATGAGTTGAAAGGCTCCGTGGATAGCAGCTGCAAGGTGACAGAACATTTTGAAATATGACGTATGTTGGAAAAGAATGCTGCGAGAGTGAGCCAGCCAGAGCATCTTTAGCACCCCCTCTCTCTCTCTCTCTAAACCCCTGCTTTTCTCTTGCAAGAGAGACGTAAGCTCACTGCTAAATGAAAGCGAGATGTGAAAAGAGGCAGTTTATTGTGTTGTATATTCCCCCCACAACAATTGATGATTATGATTAACTGTGGGTACAAGCCTTCCTAAGGCAAGAAATGAGAGGTCATAAATGGAAGTGACCAGTTGCTCCCATGTCAAAGCCAATCAAAGGACTCTTATCAAACTTCATAGTAAGTATTTTTCTTCAAAGCCTGAAAAGAGCAATCCAAGCCAGACAAAAGCGTAACATACTTTCATTTGCACCAATGAAAGTATTTGTGCTGTGGTAACTTATTCTGTTACGTTCTGCCGATGCTTGTTCTCTACATGCTCTCAATACTGTTTAAGCTGAGGAAGGTAAAGTGAATGGAAGATGAAGTCTATAGGACCTCTGAGGTCTAAAGGCTTGTTTTGATGCATATGAAAGCTCTCTATTAGTGCCAAATAGGTTCGGACGTCCACTTGCATGACTAAATCATTCGTAGAGTCTTGGTCCCATCCCATGTGATTTTGCAGCAGGACACTGGAGCGCAGCACTAATCATTAGTCTGGCCACAACATCTTTCTGTCTCCTCAACACAGGTCGACAGTAAACAACCGAAAGGTGATACAATGGACCTTCGAGTGGATATTGAGCGGCGTAAAAAGTACTTAAGTGGAGAAAAAAATGACAAACAGGAGTGGGCAGGGGAATCAGCGGAATCTGAGTTAGGAGTGGCGAGATCCACAGAGAAGTCCTCCAAACACCACAAAAAATCTAAGTAAGTTGCTAAGTAAGAATATTCTATGTAATATGAGAGCACAAGGGAAACCTACCTAGAAGATAATAACTGTAGATCATATTTACATCTAACTATCAGATTACACATGTGGTTTAAACTCAGAGCTGTAAAATCACCATGGCACTGCCTGAGTAAAGGAGATGTTGCCTTGGCATTATGGTGAGAAATCGCATGCTGTTTCATGTAAGGTCTTTGTTTCATCTTTCAGAAAAAGCAAGAAGAAACGGGAGCGAACTCACAGCTCTTCCTCCTCCTCTTCATCCTCCCTTTCTCAAGAGGAAGAGGTTGAGTTCATGGAGGAAGACTTCAGTCAAGCCCAGCTGCAGCTAAGAGACTGTAGTGGGTCTATGGAGAGGGAGCAGATACGTGGAGGATTTGTAAGTCTACAGTAGTGCTTTGGTGTTCTCTAAAGAGGAACTATTGAGCTCATTTCTGTGTTTGCACTCTACGTAAATAGGTTTACATGCTTCAGTTATTCCAAAACACAATAGTTTTCTCACACTGTACATCTGTCTGAAACACTCTGTTAGAACTCCCATGTCTTAAAGCCCCACCTCTGATGGGTCAGCTCACCCACTCTGTTCTCTACCCACACCACTGTGACTGTTCTTACAATAGTGATGGTTCTGCCTTATCAGTTTGAGTTTGACCCTAAAAGTCAGGTAGAGCAAGTTGGTAGATCCACCTTCATAAGCTAGACTGAACAGGATGTTTTAGAGAGCTGGGTTTTTACTTTTTCAGCTCTCTGCATGTTGTATAAGGCTGTGCCAAGCTTGCCTGTAGGTGGGCAATAAGGATTGATGATGCCACTTTCTAACAGAGACAAGGGCTGGAATTCCAACAAGGCATTTCAGGCAGATGAGGAAAGTAGTTTCTGTGGGAGAGACTTTAGTACTTACTAGCTCATTTAAGTGCACCAAGGCTACATAGCACACTTGGAGAAAAGGAAAAACAGAAGAGATTAATAGGTCTCCTTGAGGAGCAAAGTCTTATGTGTTTCTGCATAAATATTTCTTACACATTTATGGCCTGATGGGTGTTACTGTGCTTTTTGCAGCAGTTCAGAATACGAGGTAGAGGATGGAACAGAGTGAATTCCCTTGGAAAAAATACTAATGCCAATAGCAATGCATATGTGCCAGTTCAGCCCAACAATGAGCACTGGGAGCCAGAGGATTTACCCAAAAGCAGGAAATTCTACCTGGTAGGTTATTATTACTACTTACAATTCTGATATCTCCCTGTGATTTAGTCTGATTTATGTTTGATATCGTTAAGGTTGTGTTTTCTAAATTAACTTTAAAGGGACCCTTGAAGCATGATTACAAAGAAAAACAGTAAAAGTAATAGTAAGAAAATAGTAATAGTAAACTATAAAATATGCATGGATTAAGTTTTGTGAGAATCATGTGAGGAGCTCTTTTTATTATCAACAACATAGCTGGCTACTATGAGTCATCTTTGGTAACAAAACATTAAACAAATAAATTAATACATCAATAAATGAATTAGTTAATAAAAACAGAAGAATTATGTAGGGTTAATCTGATACATGCCAGTCCTAAATGCCTTGATAGAAGTTTGTTACTGCATCATTGCAATGATGGAGGAATCTGATCTTAACCAGTATGTGCATATTTCTGTCCCCTGTTTGTTGTAGCAAGACAGAAAGGATGGCGAGGGTGAGAGGAAGTGGGCAGAACCCCGAGGGCGTGGCCAGGCCAATGTCCCTCGTGTGAAGGGCCGCTTTATTCTGCGGAGGCCCACTTGTTCCATCAGCACAAATAACTCTAGCTCTAACTGGAGCTATGGCAAATTCCAGGCTTGTGGTGAGGATGGTGAGCAGCCAGGAAATAATTTGGAGCAGAACCATAAAGAGCAGCACAGCGCATGAGTCATATGCAACAGGTGGTAGTAAGAATGGACCACCAGTTTTGCCCCCACTCTGTTACCCTGGGTGGACAGGACTTCCCACGCTTCCATATGCTGGTGGATAGGACCAGGGAATCGTCAAACACCAACGTCACATGCTATTACCGAGCATGTAACTTCTGTATATATTTAAGTGTGTGATACTGTCTACTTGATAGAAGACCATTAGAAGCCTAGCTCTTCTTTTACTAGGTACATTTAAATGCGTTTTGTAAAACTATGCAGTTTTAGCACTTTTTCCTCATCAAGATTTTATGCACCTGTTTATAGTAGGGTATTAAGTGACTATTGCACTCATTTACTATGCAGTGCGACGGGGGAGGATTTCGTTTTTCCTTTTTGTATGGACAGATATGCAATGTACCGACAATGGCCTTCGGGAACCTAGGAAGTAGGGTACAGTAAGTGCCTTCAGGCCTAGAGCTGATTTAGTTCAGATATTATGATTTGATACTAATTTTATAGGTGGTTTCACTGTTGATTCCTTGTTACACAGATGTGTGGCTCCATTGGAGATTTGGATCTACTAATAAAATGAAAGTCCACATCAGTTTGTACTAAATTACACAAGTTATGACTGACTTCATATGTGGTGTACCATTGTATTGAACTTACTGCTGTCAAGCATTTTCCTTTGATAATTATAAAGAGGTTCTTACATTTTAATGCTGTCATTGTCTACTAAGCATATCCAGGTTATGGAGTGTCAGGGCTGTGCATTTACCGCTAATTCATTTCTCTCAGATGTTTGCAAATTGCTTATGTAATAAATATTTGCAGTACTTTCTCACATCCACATCTTAGTTACTGTGCTGATTACATATTCTCTTGTGGTGTCCATGTGAACTGTAATTTGATAAAAATATTTGCACTTAGTTCTCATTTCTAATGATTGTTTTTACATGATGTGAAAATGGCCAGGGTTATCGGGTGAATGGGAAAGAAAAGCATTACACAGATGAATGATTCAGTCTTACCATGGGACCAAACTACTGCAGGTAGAAGTTCATGTCCCGCTGACTGATTGTGTTGAAGGTAACTGATCTGCTCTGTCTAGTGTAGACCCACCCAGCCTGCAGCTACAATGCCTGCCTGCTATGTACATTTGTGTAGTGGATTCATAAAGGACGTAATCAAGGATGTATCACCGCCCCAATAATGAATTGCCGACACTAGCAGGTCCGTTTATGATACTGTTGCCATTTCAAACAAAAACAGAACATTACATAACCACACCCACTAAAGAGTAGACTGGTTGTTTGTTATAAGAAGTTATCTTTAAGTTTAGAAGAAGTTATGTACGTCTGGCAGTTGTGGACAATATATGTGTGCATTCTATCTGCAATGTAGGCCTGGCATTTTTGGACAATATATGTGTAGTCCTTTGATGTCGTGTCACTGTGTTTCTAGATGACGGTCATTTTGAAATATGTCTGTGCCTTTTTATCATGTTTTGAGATACATGCTCATCAAATGGAGTCCTGGAACTGTTTTTTTTTCATTGATAAGAATATATTGAGAATAATAGGAAGAAAACATACACTCCCATGCAAAATAATGGGCTAAGCTCAAAATGGTAAACCACTAAGGTCATCATTACAAATAAATAAAATAACCTAGCTTTGTGCCTTGCAGACAATCATTTATGGAAAGAAGAGTCTAAATTGTTCCACTCAGCACTGATGGCAAGTTTTTATTTATAAAGTAAGACCAAATATTCTTTATAGGGTACAGCCTAAAACCGTCACAAAAACATGATACTTTGGGCTTGGCCCTTTTTTTAAGCATAGGAGTGCTCATCTATACCCAAAAAGGGTTTAATTTGCTTGGTAAAGTTGCGGTTTGCACTGTGTTGCTGTGCGTTATTGTTGTGCTTGTATGGTTTACAAATGTATTCTTAAACATGTTTCACTTTGAGAATAATAAAAAATGTTTTCACACATGAACTTTGATTTTTGTAATACTGGAGAATAGAGAATGTTTTCAGTTTGTCATTGCTATAGATTCTACCCATATATTGTTTGGTTGAATTGGAAACTACAGATCTGTGGTTTTACAGAGGAAATTTCAATATAGTTGAGGAAAACACAAGAGCATTCTGACTACTTACTTGAATAGACAGTAGTGAGACAAAAAAAATATTTTTGTTTTCAAAAATGCTTATGCACATGAAAGTACAGAACATTATAGTTTGTAGGTCAAATTTAAAGTCAATATTAAAAATAAACAAATAAGCAGATGAAGCTTAGACAGATAGCACTAAATAAAGGTAATGCTAGTGAAATACAGGGAGTCCTGGACTGTGGTGTCATGAAAACTCAGTGTGTAACCTCTCTGACTCCATGATTATTTAAAAGTCTGCAATCCCTGAAAATGAACAAAGCAGACACTTCACAGTGTATGGCTTCCATGTTATACAGGTGATCTAGAGCAAAGTGGTATGTGCCCTCTGATGGTGTGTAGTGTAGTAGGAGATACTTAAATTTGGCAAATATATATATATATATATATATATATATATATATATATATATATATATATATATATATATATATATATATATACTACCAGTCAAGCGTTTAAGAATAGTACCGGTAAAATTCTACTTTGTTTCTTAACACCTTTCCTTTTGGACAGTAGACATTGTTAGGTAGGCTTGCTTGACTAATGTTTTTTTTTGTCTTATATTCACATAGACTGAAAAGTACAGTGCATTTCAGTGCATACTTTACCCACTTTGGGAAAATCTTGTCATACGAGAGACTGTGGAGTACTTCATCGTGGTCCAAGCTTTCACATTATGTCAGTATACTATAGTTACTAATGCTGAGATACTGATATAAAACTACCTTATAAAACATCTTTTTAATTTTTTTTAAAAACATCTTTTTAAATTAAACCCTTACATTTTCTTTGTCTGTTTCATAGTAATTGTCTGAAAATGAGTTTGAATTCTGTTTGAAATATGTGCTAACAGTATTGTAACACTGACATGAAGTGTGGAACAGAATGATTTCTGGATTATAGGAATCATTCCCATGGATCAGTAGAGTAGAAGCAATCACTTTACTAGATCTTAGATAAGCTAGAATTTTACAGGAAGATCTCAAAATGCATATAAATTAGTTAGATTGGATTCAATTTGATCCTCTTTACTGTGTTCCTGACAAAATAACAGTTTTGTTTTTGCTATACTTCTACTAGAAATGTATCACTTTGATTTATACAGTTTAAGGAGGGATACAGGTCTGCTAACAGGTATCGGTATTGGGTAGCGATGTCTTTAGTATGACTGTATGACTATGTATGGGACAAATAAATACTGATTTGAATTTTGTCACTGTTTGAGTGTTTGCAGACTTGGACTGGTGGACTGTTTGAAGAGTCGGGTCGAAATAATATAAAGGGCACCTACTTAATGACATGGGGTCTTACCAGTGCAAAAAGCTATGGGATATTGCATATGATAAAATAATCTTCATTAGAGGTTGCACATGTTCGGATATTTTAAAGTTCACAGTTATGTGATGAATGTCTAGTCTGCATTGACTAAACCCTGATGACATCATTAATAAAACCACAGGAGAAGGTAATGCAGTATAACTTTAATAACATGACCTCAAATATCAGTGACAGGGCAAAACCTCTGGAGGACAGTAGTGTGTCATGTGTCCTTTCCAACAAGAAAAGCATTTCTAACCAGAGACACAGAGCACAGAATCTTGCGAAACTGGTCTCTTGCGAAGCGAGCCAGTTCTTCATTTGGCCATGTGTTATGTATATATATATATCAGAGAGGGGTATAGGGGTATTTAATAGCACCCCTATAGACTGAAGTTACTTTACCCACTTTGGGAAAATCTGGTCATACGAGAGACTGTGGAGCACTTCATCATGGTCCAAGCTTTTCCACTGGAAGAGCGTCCATAGGGAGCTTAAAAAATATGTTATGGGGGGTGGGCCTCCCCAGAGTCCTAAGTGTTTCTGACCTTACTTTGCAGCAAGAGAAATACCAGAGACCAGCCTCAGGTATTTTATGATGGGCTAACAGCTTACAAGGTTTGATATAATTGCTGACCTTCACAGTATGTTCTGTATTGGCACCGCTGGTTTCTGTTTCCACTGCTTTCTTTTTGAAATCTAACAGAAGTTTGTAATGTGCCAGGCAGCACTGGGTTTGTGCAGCAGCAGCGTCTTCCCCAGGTGACACCCTGCTATTACAACTTTTGTGAATTTGGAGACGTTATGGCATGGTTGAATAATGGCGATAAATAATAAATAACAAATGAGACAAAACTATGATAATAACCCAGGTTGTAATGGGACATGAAAAAGTATAAGTTTCTCATTACACTTACAGTAAAGAATTTAGATTACTGGGACATTATATATATATATATATATATATATATATATATATATATATATATATATATATATATATATATATATATATATAGTATAAAGATATAGTATTAAGCAGGGGTATTCAATCAGAAATCAGTACGGTCCAGTTAGAGGAAAAAATCCTTAGGCCTAGGTCCGAAACGTCAAAATGTTCTATCTTGTGTTATGATTCAATACCATATCCTGTATACTGGAGTAGCATTTTATCATCATGCTGAACTGAATTAATTATTTATAAAACTTCATTTTTCTCACTTCAAGTAAAAACAAGAGCTACATTAAAATGCTATTGTAAAAAAGTGCACCCTAATTTGCCTAATAAGAGAAAAAGTAAATTAAAACATGGGGTTTTGACATCTCCCTCTTGTATTCCTCTCTCACTCTTTTCTCTTGTTTAGTGAGTGAAGTGAGCTTTTGGTTGTCTAGTCAGAACTTTAAATCTAGGTGAAATTCTCACACACATATAGATGTATGAGTTGTTCTGTGTGGAGTGTGTATGTTCTCCCCGTGCTTGAGTGGGTTTCCTCCGGGTACTCTGGTTTCCTCCCACAGTCCAAACACATGCATGTTAGCTTGATCTGTCACTCTAAACTGACCGTAGGTGTGAGTGTGTGTTGGCCATACGACTGACTGGCGACCAGTCCATGGTAAACCCCAGCTTCGCCCGATGACGCGGGGATTGGCTCCAGCCCGTCCCCGTGAGATACACGTGGCTGCTTTAAATTAAGTCCTTTTTCGCTTTTCAGACTTTCCAGAGCACGTCATCTGAACGAGCTCTTCTCTCTGACTCGCTTTATTCTCCCGAATCTGCAGAGATCTCATTGGCTGAGGAGCGCGTTTGGGGATTTTACTACGCACGCGATTGGTCTGTGAGTTTACTGCGCCGCAAAGCCCGTATACCGTAAAGACAAGGAAAGTTCTGTCGCTTAAAATAAACACAGTCAAAATTAAATCGTTTCTCAGTAGTTTATCGCTTTGGGTCCGCATTGGACAACGTTTGGGTCCAGACCCGGACTGCAGTCCGCCTATTAGTGACCTTTGGTATAAAGTGCTCAGGGAGCTCCATTACTCAGTGCTTATTGCTCCATAAAATTTTACAATTTACTGGATATAAATCTTGTAAACACTAACCTGTCAGATTTTAATGCTCAGTTAATATTTACTTCACTTCTGAAATGTGAATAGAGTGTAAATGATTTTTGATGATTTGTTCTTCATAGATGTTTGTATGATGGAAGTAAATTCTGTTATATAATATATTTTTTTTTTTTGTAAATAGGACAATCAGCTCCCACCTAGTGTCAACACTTTAACTACAGAAAGTTAAAGCACAGCACACTAAGATGATGGCATATGCGCAGCCCAGCCTCTTAACAGATACAAATGATGGCCTTTCAGAGTTGTTATAAACTATTTATAAGTATTTTTCATGAATTTGAGCCCATTTTCACTGCTCATGAGTAACTCAAAGTCAAACAGTTCATGCTGTACAAATGTATCAACTTTATATTAGAAATATTTGTAAATAAATATGAGATCAGTGTGTGCTGGTTTGAGGGCACAATGTGACCTGCTTTTTTTCAATAGCCGGTACTTTGATATAAGTAGGATTAGCACAATAGATTTTCTGTTGAAAAAGGCTTCTTGAATGTCTTTTCTTTTGTTTAGTTACATGGCCTTAAAAATACAAGGACTTCAACCAGAGTGAAAAGCAATCTGATTTAGTTACTTCAATATAGTAGTCCTTTGGATTGGGTTACAATTACAGTAATCAGATTTTTAAAGTTATCCTTCCAACCCTGATAATAAAACAACAAACAGTAATAAAAGTGCCATAGCAGCACCACTGACATTGGACCATACTGGACTGGATATTGAAAGGAAATAGAGTAAATATAATAAAGCTTAGTTAAGCTGAATTTGTGAAGAAATAGTCTGTGTATCTGTAATATCAGCAAATGATATTATTGTAATAGTTTTAAAGAGTTTATTTAAGTCACAGCTTGTGACTTAAATGATTAGAATTCTTCATTTATAGCTTGGCTTTCAGTTTTATTCCAGTATAAATTTAAACTGCTTTGACATCATGCAGTCAGTAAATATACAACTCTCACCCTGAGGGTCATCTGGATGAAAAAGCCAGACATTCTCTCACATGGCAGTTTGTCAAAATATAAAAACATGTATTGAATTATCGCTTGAGGCTTCCTCCTTCTTATATTTCTATGTAGTTCTTGTTATTCACACTTTATGCCCTTATCTGGACACTCATTCCCACAAAAACCTGTTTCACCTGTTTCTCTCTCTCTCTCTCTATCTATCTCTCTCTCTCTCTCTCTCTCTCTCTCTCTCTCTCTATCTCACTTTGTCTTAGGCACGCACACATAAACTTTCAGCTCTGAAGTTCTGTAGCTTGTCATGACTAGCAGGGAGAGTTTCTTAGTGTTAATATTTGACTAAAGGAAGGAGGGCCCAGGCTGCTTCTGTGTTTTGAGCAACAGCATTTAATCAGACTGCGCTTTAAGCTTCAAAAGTCTGTCAGCCCAAAAGAGACTTCTGCCTTTGAAAGCGAGGAGGACTGAGCCCAGCTTTCAGCAGCGATGGGTGAGTGTCTGTTTGTGTTTTAGATGCCGGTGTTTAGGTACAGGTTTCCACAGGAATTACATTATCTCTCTCATCTGCTAGCTGGTTTCTGTTTCCACTGGTTTCTGTTGAAAATCTAAAGCAAGTTTATAATGTGCCAGTGCTGAATAGAATAGTGACTATTGAGTTATAGTCTTCTGTGTGAGTGGGAGTAATGTACGGTGTTATAGTCAATAGGTCAGTACAGTACTAAAAGGGCTAGAGAACTCTGGATTTTCCTAAACTCTGCATTTTGTAAATCATTGTTACAGATGACAATAATTGACCTGGGTCCGTTTTCTAGACACCTAATTCTAGACAAAAAATGTCTTGTTTTTCAGATACAGATTAAAGTTAGTTTTAACCATGTATTACACTTTTGTTTTTTTAGCACTGATTGCATGTGGATCAGGTACTTTCAGTTTCATACACTCCTAAAAATAAAGACCCTGAAATGATTTAGGAATGGACTTCATAGTTCTAGCCAAATTCTTTAATTGGTATAGCACCTTTACATTATGTGGAGGATCTTATTACAATTGTTCAATGAAAAGTTCTTTAGAGAATCAAATATTCTTTTATAATGTTATGACTAGGAACCATTATGATGTCTTAATTTTTAATGGGTGCAGTGTAGCTAGAATGAATAAAAACTCTTCTCCCCTCAAGTGGTAGAGTGGCTAGGTGATCAGATTTTCTCTTGGTTTTGGGACAAGCTGTAGATCAGCAGTGGAGAAGACATTTGCTATTTTGTGATGTTGATTTGTTGGTTTGTAAACATGCTGTACCTGTAGATCCACCTTCTACAACAGCTACAATACAATAAAGGCTTCAGCCACTGCAGTCAATTTAAACTCTGCCTGGAGTTATATCCTGCATACCACATACCTTCTAGCCTGTTGAAACACATTACCTGGTAGATCCTTGCTACACATGCAAGATAAAAGGCCCGCTCATCTGAGATAATAACATTTCGTTATGAAATGACAAAATGTGTAGCAGCATGCCGGTGTGTTAGCTGCTGAATACTAAGGCCAGTGTGTACTTGACAGATTAATTAATAACAGAAATTAATATATATTTTTAAGATTTTTTTTTCTAAGACAGCAAAGATTCGCTGTTTAAACTTGGCAGTAAAACTTTATATAAGGGCAGCAGTCATAAGGCTTTATGACACCTCTAGCAGCCTTACAAGACAATAGTTATAATGCTACATATTACATTTAGTAACATTTACAAGTGTCAGTTGTAATAAAAGCTGCTTATGAGGTCATTGTACTTGACATTAGATTGCCATAAAACAAGTGGGCTTCCCAGAATGCCACCTGTTCCAAATACTGTTCCTAGATTTTAAATCAAGTCTAGGTTTATTTATATAGCCCCTTTTACCACAGATATCACAAAGCAGCTTTTCAGAAAATCTGGGTCCAAGCCCCAAGTGAGCAATCAGGGGCAACAGTGGCAAGGAAATACTCCCTCAGAGCAAGAGGAAGAAACCTTGAGAGGAACCAGATTCAAAAACGGGAACCATTCTCATCTGTTTGACACTGGATAGCAAAACAAGTACAAAAGCAATACTAAAAGACTAAGAGTTACAACTTTATGCATCATTAAAAGTAGAGAAAAATGACGACTGTTAGAGTCCCATCAGAGGCAGAAACAGGAGAACGAATGACTGACTAGTTTGTGAAAGCAGGAGATTAAGTAAGCAAGCAGGATCTGTGAGAGGACCAGTGTCATGCAGGTGAAGATTTCCACAAAGCACTGGACAGCATGAAGCTCCACTGTGAGTAAACTGCTCCAGAATGCAGACAAACAAGGTCACCCAGTCAAAGCAGGTAAAGCAGCAGCAGTAAACCCCACAGGAGAGGCAGCTGTTAATCATCAGGCCATCAGATGGGCTTTATATATATATTTTTTTTTTATATATATATTTTTTTTTACACTGTGTCCACTCTATTACACACTCCTACCTTGTTGGTACACCGTGTAGGTGTAAAGCCAGAGATGATAGCAGACTGTTGCTGCCCACAGGACACTGCTGGCTGAATGTTGGTGGATTAATCTTCTCTATGTTTGTGTCCATATCAGAGGTGCTGGTGCTGATAGGCTTTGAGGGAACGATGGTGGATGAGTTAACATTGCAGCCAGGTGATGTGGTGAAGAACGTGAAGGTGGCAAGTGAAGAGGGCTGGATGGAGGGAGAGCTCAGAGGGAAAAGGGGCATTTTCCCCTCCAACTTTGTTAAGGTGCAGTTCTCGGTTTGAATTCTTGTAGTTTGTCAAAAGGCTGATTTTTCACAGCCGGATTCTCTTTCTCACAAGTTCCTCCCTGATAGCTTCTGTTTCTTTTTTCTGTACATGCAGGAAGTACCTGTTCACTTAATGGGAGACAGCAACAGAGAGCCTCGAAGCATGCGAAAACGTATGTGCATCCCTCTGTGCACAGTCCTCCATGTTCCAAATGAAATGTGTAATAAACAAAATAAAAAATGACAAAGCCGGTAGACTTATGAGCCTCCAGCTGCTGAATAACAGTGTGCTTTAGACAGCACGGTAAACAGAACCAAGTAATGAAAGACTTCTTCATCCACCCAGACCACTTCCTATCTCAAGGGCCAAGTGCTAATTATAAGTGTTGAAACGCTGCTATAAATACATATTAAAGCAGAAACGTGTGACGCTGAAGCCATTTGACTGGAGGGCTGTTTTTTTGCATAACTGTTTGCTTTAACTTTTAGACTTTCACCAGCATGTTTTTATATGAGTTCTGTGCTTGTCTTTCTCTCTAGCGAAGATGCCGTTGAAGGAACAGTGTAGAAAATGTGAAGTCACTTATGCCTACACGCCATTGAACGAGGACGAGCTGGAGCTGGCTGTTGGAGAGACTGTAGAGATTCTCAGAGAGGTAGAGAGCAAAATTCTCACAAAAGACATTCTTTGTAATGTACATTATCCATCATGCCTTAGTTTACCAGTTTGCCGCATTTAGCTGAAGTCAGTCTGCACCATGAATTAGAAATGCAAACACCTCCAAATGAGCATGTGTAGAAATTGCATGGCCTGGGAGTTCTGTTGGCACAAATGCCAAATATTTATACTTGAAGACCAGCTTTTAGCACAGACTGTTTTCCTGTGTTGATGTTCGGCCGTTCTTACTTCTCCTCATGTTTGTTATCTCAGAATCTCAGCCCCTCTCTCTCTCGCTGTCTGTTTGTATGTTTCGTCATGGTTTTCTTGACTTAATGCTTTTCTTTTGTTTGTGCTGACAGATTGAAGATGGGTGGTGGATGGGGAAGAAAAATAACAGAATAGGAGCTTTTCCATCAAATTTTGTGAAAGAAATTTTCTCCTTCCCAAAAGGTTTGGCTACTTTATAATATTGGCCTTTACTGGTATTGGTATTCCTGATGGTTGTTTTTCACATTAATAATGAGTTTCCACTCATGAGAAGTTAGTGATCCCTCTCCATTTCTTGCAGACGGAAAGCTGAATGAAAGCAAGATCCGGCCTAAAATCTCCGATGCTACCTTCAGTAAAGAGGTAGGCTGGAGCAGATCATTCCGCTGTGTAGAAAATAGTTTGGTATGATGTGGAAGGAGGTGTAATTTCATTGCTCTGTTTGTAAACAGGGAATACAACAACAGAGAACAAGTGTACGCAAAAAAACAAGTGGTGAGTACGTCAGACGCATAACAAGTTATTTTAAACCATAGTAAAGGAAGAGCATCGGCCACTGTTTGGGATTTCGAATGTGGTTTGGCCTGTTCTGATGACTTTACTGTTGAGGTATGGAAGGTCTTTGTTGAAGTGTCAGAGCAGGTCTATTTTAAGCACAGAAATGATTTTAACAATAATGAACAGTCATTAGTATGTAGTATAAGACACAGATCTTTCTTCTTAACACTGCATACCAAAAGGGTGGCAACTTGAACTATCACATACTTTCAGTAGGCCTGGTGTTACTAGCTAGAGTGGTTCAACCACTGAGCTCAGTCTGTTGTGCTGATAAGATAGAGATTAAAAAATGAATCATGATTATTCTCTTCCTGGTCAAAAAGCACGTTCCTGTCTTCCTTTTCTACTACTAATAATTAACACATCTAACTGTAATGCATTCCTTTGGTTTACTGTCATGATGCTGCTCAACTAAACGTTTCTGTTCCTGTTGTTTGATAGTGAAAGAATGCTGTCAGGTCATGTTTGATTATGCAGCCTATGCCGAGGACGAGCTGAACCTAAAGAAAGGAGACATCGTCACCATCATCAACAAGGTCTGACACTGAGTGAGATCATACTGATGCACTTTAAAAGTTCACCTAGGCTTTTCCTTGTATGACATATGAAGCTGGATTGTCAGTTGACTGTCTTACTTTCATCTGCCTTTGAGTGTAGGGACCAATAGTCTGACTTCACATCTTCTTGTTCAATATGGAATATATGCAAGACAATTTTTCACCCTTCACACTTGTATTTTTTTCAAACCCTTCAAAGATTTGGTAGGTCAATTGAACTGGGTGCTACTGATAAACTTCATAACACATAAAAAAATCGGTTTCACTATTGGATACTATTTACGTTTCCCTTAATACAGTCAATGAACCCCTTGCTCTGCTGCTTTATGCTAAAATAATGTCTTACAAACCTGACGTGTGGTCGAACGCAAAAGTTTGAACACATGTAGGGGTAACAAACTTAAATATGGCATTTACTGCTATTTTTAGTGCAAGATTTCTGTTGATTTGTACAGGCAACATTTTTTGTTGTATTTTTTTTCCCAATATGTGAATTCAGCAAAAAAAAATGTAAATAAAAAGTAATTGTGCATTAAAGTTCCAGCAAACACAGAAGAAAATCATCTGTATAATATACGTGAGTATTACAAATAACATCCAGCAAAGGGTAAAGGAAAGATACAAATATGATAAAACATAGCTTAAATACACTGATCAGACCTATCAGAGGACTGGGAGGGCGTGGCTAATAAGCAGATTGATTGACAACTCTCTGTCCAACACTGCTAGTCTGCTCCGCCGCTCATATAGAACTCAAACCGTTATCCAGCTTAATGTAACAATAACGAGACAGAGAAAGTCACGCAAACAGACAGACCTGCAGATAGACAGACAGACAGATAAACAAACAAACAAACAGGAGGACTTAGCAAGATGAATGAAGGATTGGATAAACAGATGTTCACACAGATGGACAGATGAACAAAGTGATGGATAAAGCAACGTATGAATGAAAGAATAAAAAAAAAACCCACATGAATTACATCGAAACCAGCTGTCGGTTATGCTGGTTAGATTAGCTAAGCTCTCTGACTCGCTCAGTTTCTCTGATTCTGAAACTGTATTGTATGGGTGGAGCAGGAGACATCAGTCTTTTAATTGGTTATATAATGCTTACGGAGGCATTGGGACCACCCTGGACCACCCACTGTACATGGAGTGGAGAGAAATATGGTGAAATACAGCAAACATCATTAGACTTTGGGTAGGTTTTTATGAGACATACTTTGCACAAGTATATTGTGGTCCAGAGGAACAAGATGAACTTAATTCAAAAGAAAACACAGCTCTAGGTTTCCCAGGGCTTTAAATATGCGTAGATGTGTGTCCCTATAGTTTTAACTCATTAACTCATAAACAAAACATGGCTTTTGACCGGGGTGGCCCAAACCTCCCCCATGTCTATAACCAGAAACATCATAAGTGAGTCCTATAGGACTCCTATACAGACTTTGCTGTAAACTGTTTTCTTTCTTTCTTTCTTTCTTTCGTTTTTCTGCTTTTCTTAAAACGCACTACAGGGAGTCTTACACAGTATTGTAAAAAAGGAAAAAAAGAATCCCAAAAGAGAAACTTCTTGTTTGTTTTGTTTATATGTATTTCTGTTTAAAAAGTTGAAATAATTCAGCATGACGTGTACACAGCAGTGAACTATATTTTAATTTCTACCAATATTATTATTGATACCAATATTGATGATATTTCACTCAGTTCTTTGTATATCCATGTAAACAAAGGGGCTCAAATGAAAACCCTTGTTAGGGTGATTTCTTAGTGCATCCTTATTTTTAGAGTGATTTTGTGAGTGATGTATGCCTCTGTGTTCTTAGAGTGCGCATGTGTTTTTTGCTTGGTTTTATTTTCCCTTCCTTTGTGTTCAAGGTCTCTGATGATGATGGATGGTGGGAGGGCGAGCTGAATGGTCGGAGGGGCTTCTTTCCCGATAATTTCGTCATGGTGATTCCGACAGACACTGTCCAAGTGAGTGAGGAAGAGAAATGTTCTCACACTAGCCCTGTTGCTTGAGAATAGCAGTGACCCCACAGTCGGCACTGCTCTAGGATTTTACTCTTTTTAGAGTACTTTTTAGAGACTTACTTATATGTACAACTTATTACTTATTTTCAGAGGCAGTACATTCTGTTTTAATCACTTTGCTATGTCGTAAATGAACTTGACTGGGATCGTTCTGCGAGTCCCTTTTCTTCCTGTTATTTTAAGAGGGAGTGAATCAGAGGTTCCGTTAGCCTCTGAGTAAAGGAAGGTTCAGTAACATGATGTTCCCACTATGGAAAGTGCATGGTGTTTAACCCAACTCTGTCTTTAATGCATTTTGCTCTTTTTTCTGTTAGCTTGGGGACAAAAGCCAACCGCCGCTGAGACGTGGATCTCAGAAACAATCAGGTAAGACCATAATTACATTTCTGGAAAGTAGGGCTGTTAGCACTGATAGTCAATAAGCAGGTGATAGCAGGTGATTACTTTTATGCAGAAGTGTTTGGGGGAAGTGTGCTGGATTGTTCATGCTAGAGGTTCATACTGTAGGACATCTGAAAGCTGCTGCACATTTAGCTTTGGCAAATTTTCACGATGTTGGTCTTGAATTTAAAAGTTTCCTATTCGTTGTGAGGATACCAAAAATTAGGAAGTCTAAGATGCGTTTAGACAAAAAGTGGCCCCTAAGTATTTGGACAATTACCCCATTCTTAAACTGTTCATTATGTCAGGAAACAAAATGTCAAACCAAGTGACATTTATTTTTAACAGAGAATTTTAAGACTGTTCATTTCTTTTTGGAGAAGTATTTCTTCAGCAGAGGTTGATGTGTTTCAGATCATTATCGTTTAGACAGTTTCCTTGTATAGATATGTATCTACCTGACTTCTGCAGGTTGGCATTCAAAATGTCTTTGCACGCTTCTGAGCTCATGACATCATTATAGGAAAAACAGCTCCAGTGTTTCCACCTCTGTGCTTTACAGTAGCTTTAGCGCTGTCTGGTTTGAATTCTTCTTTAGGCTTTCTTCACAGAAAGACTACCATCAGTTTTTGGGGTTGAGCTTTTGTTTTTTGATCTGAAACAAACACAGTTCTGCTCCACATTCTATGAAGTAACTACTGTATATTTATTTAGCATGTAATATAATTTTACATGTAATATGATTGTATAGAGGCCATGTGGATAAATATCAGGGGCCTCATAAGAATCACTGGAAAATAGCCACAATTTAAAACATCCTGACTATATGACAGTCTGACATACAGATAAAAAAGTTTAAGCGTACTTATCTTCAGCTAGTAAATCAACAAAATCAGTGGTATTTCAACTTTTGTGTCTGACTGCATATCTATTAATGCATTATTTGCCTGTAGTATAAACTGAACATATAAATTAACTTTGCTTCATCACTTACTCACTCTTCTGTAAAAAGCCAGGGGCAGCTGTGTCACTAATTTTAGCAACCAGTTTGCAGATAAGGTTTAATCTGAGAAATAGACTTCTTTCAGGTTACATGCAAGAGCAAACAGTTATTCTTTGTTTAATGTACTGACTCCTGATGAGTCCTGATGAGGACTCCTGATGAGCTGAGCTCCTACCTTATTTATTAGTCACGGCTACTTGTCTTGCTCTTTGGGTCTTGCATGTGTTTGTTTATGCTCGCATGCTGTTGCTATTTACTGTTAGAATATCATCAACATGAACCTTATCTTTCAAGCCTGTAGTAAAGCAAAACAGCCAGCACCGTCTAACAGCACGTTTACCCCGTGCAGCAGTCACTGTACTGTTTCTGAAAAAAAAGGATGTGAAATGTTCATTGACAGCTGTCACATCTGGAGCAGGAAGTGGGTTTTTTTTTTACACAAACAAGCTTAAAAATGCTAAGACACCTGTGGCTTCTGGCCTTGTTTGTCACTCTCTACGCGAAAAACTTCTCAAGTGCAAAGATTGTACAGTCCTCTCAAAAGCTACATGCAAATGAATTTCTTCATCTTTACCTCATAATAACTGAATTCTTAGCTGATAAAGTTCAGTAGCTGATCCGCAGGACTAGAACACATAGCTGTGTAGGAGTTCCACAGGAAGTTGTAGGCCCTGCTGACGCCACGTGAGCAGACTGCAGAGGAAAGCTGGGGCACAGAGTATTTTCTCTGACCTCTTCAGGTATCTTGATCTTTGTAGCGAATGTTAGTACTGCAGGAGCTGGAAACAAAGCTTTAATTTCTCGGAGGGGTACGTAAAGACTGATATTTATCTCTTTTTTAATTTAATGAGCTGTTCTTTGTAGAGATCGCAGATTTATTCAGATGTATCTGCTGAACAGCGTGTTCAGTAGATCTAATAACAGGCTTTTTGGATGCATCTTACTTCACGTCTGTCCATTACAGAATCAGTTACAGTCTTTTTGTGTACTCTCAGTCTAAGCTGAGTTCAATACAGACCATTATATTGTATAAATCACTGTAAGGATGTCAGTTACAATTATATAGAGGGCATGTGCAAAAGTCTTTGTTCTGGGCATATATGTTAAACCAGTAAAAGCTCTATATAGCATTAGACTAAATACTAATAAATGCAAATACTGCTAAACAGTTAAATAGAAAATACAGTGAAAGTTCTCCACATGTAAAAATGCAGCAGCAGAGCTCATCGTCTAATGTGGCTGTCCACAATATCTAATATAGTCTAATGGAGGCTAAAGTGTTGTGAGCTTTCTTCCACATGTCGGCATAAAAGCATTCCAAGAAGTTTACAGAGTTATCAATTTCCCACGTGTTTTTTTTTTTTTAAGAGGCTCGAGAGAGGTTTAAGCAGCCACAGGAAACAGCAGGCCGCTTCCTCTGTCAGGGAAACTCTCACTTTCCCATGCTTTTGCAGACCTCATGTGTTAACCCTGCCTACTTTGTGAGCTTATACAAACTGTTTGCTATTTAATGTAGGCTGACGAAAAAAAAACTCTTTCTATTTGACAGAAAAGCAAGTTTCTGGAATGGACAAGAACAGCACAGAAACAAGCCCCAAGGTGGAGGTCAAAGGTAAGAATACTACAGCATGATGTTTTTTTCAATTAATTGTGCATTAAGACAGGTGTGTCCATGAAGCTGATTGGCTAATGATCTCAATCGGGCTGCATTTGTTTTCAATTTCATCCATCAAAAAGTCATCACACCACACAAAGTACATAAACAATGTGTGAAACAAGTCAGTGAGTCTGCAAATTGCTTGATTGGGCATCTCAATGGGGGGTGGGGGTAAAAAACAGCCCTCAGATCTGCAAGGTTTGGTATTTGCATCTCTCTTCTTAAAGGCATTATATCATTTGTTTGTTTTTGCAGATGAAAAACCAGAAACCAAAGACTTTAGAAGTGACCCACCTGGTAAAATTAAACTGCCTGGCATGTTCAAAAGCCCACCTCCCCCTCCAGTTAAGGACAAACCACACAAGCCTGTAATAAAGTAGGTTATCTTTCTAATTAAACCCTATTCATACTCACAGATAATCATCTGAATGGAAGGTTGGGAATGTATATATGATGGTATGTAAAGTGAATGTAATTAGTTTAACAATTATACAAATTAAAATGAGTCAGAGTGGAGCAGTGTGTTAAATGTACCCATGTTTTCGTAGGCATCATTCTTACTTAATGAAATGTAAATAAATAAAAAAAAGTAATAAACCTGGACTTTTTGGTCAAGCAAAAACAACAACAAAAACAAATGCGAAATGGCAGCTTTAGAGGAGAAGGCAAAAACAAACTTTATTATTTTAATGTTATGAGATTTTATTTCTAGCAGTTTTTATGGTCCATTGATGCTAGAATGATCATGCAATGCATACACCTGCTCTAATTTTGAAAAAGAATCACTGTTATGCACAGTGACAATTTGTAAAGTGGGAATGTTAGACGGGGGAACAAACCAACACATGTTCATTTAAAATTAACTTCCTCTGTTACTGGGTCCTGTGTGAGTAATGTGTATTTCCACATGTTATGATCTTGTATAGTGAGAAAAATTGCACAGATATCTAAAATGTTACTTGTGTCTTATCACCTTTGGTATGTGTATGTTAACGAAATAGCATTTAAATATCTCCTGCTGATGAACTTGATGGTAGAAACACAAGCTTACAAGACAACTTTTGCTGTTAGGTCTTATAAAGCCTCTTCTAAACTGAGCTGTCTTCTTAGCATCACCGGCTTTGCACTGAGCTAAAGGTGAGAGGTGTGTGACAGCAGGATATGGAATAGGATATGAAATGCTCTGCTTTCAGGAGTTAAATGAAACTAAATTGAACCGACATGAGTCACTGTTCAGCCAAACAAGCTTAAGCTTTCTGTTTCCTTTTGCGTTTAGAGTACATATTGAACATTTCTCAAAACAGAAACGCCTGCATGATCATGCTGTAAAAAATGTTGACACACCAAACATTGACTAACTTTCAGCTCTTTGTGTTTTTACTGAATTTTACAGTTAGGTCATTTAAATATTGGACAAAACGTCTATACATAAATTGATTCATGCATTATTTAAAGGATTACTGCCATTATTTCGAGCCTTATTGGATTTGAATATAAACAATGCGGATGGATTAAGGGTTCAACAGATTGACACAGCATAAGTCAGCACAAAATGAATTACAGCACAGCTAGAAACCAAACAGTTCAGGTGACCCTGGCGTTAAAGCAATCTCCTCAGAGTTTATGTTAAGTTCAGGTGTGTCCTGTTTGACCTGTTTGTGTACACCAACA
Source organism: Megaleporinus macrocephalus (assembly GCA_021613375.1). NCBI lineage: Eukaryota > Metazoa > Chordata > Actinopteri > Characiformes > Anostomidae > Megaleporinus > Megaleporinus macrocephalus. Next base: position 29,364,344 of record CM038705.1, read on the forward strand.
ACATTACCAACATATAATAACTTTGAAGATGTAATGTCTTTGGGCTGCTTCAAATTTCACACAGTTTCTCACACAAGGATTTAATTTCCTCTTGTAGGAGCAGTGATGATCAACCTCCAGCCTCACACGCAGAGAATAAAGCCAAAGACTCTGACCAGTTCGATGGGCTAAATGTGTCTTCAGACAAACTCAGCCATCCCACAGCCAACAGGGCCAAACCCCCACAGAGGAGACCACCTACAGCCACACATGTATAAAATTTTAAAACTCAATTCTAAGCTCATCTACATCTCCATCTCTACTGAAATAAAGCATTTACATTATACCACATACCAGCAGCAAGCAAGTTAACTTTATTAGATTCCTCAGAAGTGATTGTGTGTTATTTAGTTATTTAGTGGCAGTACTGTTGCAGCAGGAGTGGGAAAAAGCAACTTATAGCAGGCTTGTAAAAATGTGATTAATCATATGTGTATATTTAAAGGCTTCCGGTGACACCAACCAGAATGAGGCATCAGCAGTAGAAGATGGAGCCCTTAAAATGCACCCAGTTCCCCCCAAGGTTCGAAAACCAAATGTTCATTCACAACACACCATTTACTGACAAAAAAAAATTATATATTTGATAAAGTAATTTAAGAAAGATAATGTGGTCGTGAGCAAAGAGAATTCTATGCATCATTAAATCTCTGTACTGTATGTGGTGGCATACAGTATTTATAGTCATCATCTTATGTGAATTTTGAATAATTAATTGAATAATATCAGTACCTGGGAAATGACATTGATAATATGCAACACTAATAATAAGCCAAGCCCAATATTGCATAAATGAAAAATGTCTTAAAAGCAAATTATTAAACAAACAGATAAAGTGACTTGATATAAGAAGCTTTTCCCTTTAATTTCTTTATATATTGACATTTTGCAGGTAAACTTGCAGCCAATCTTATATAGAAAGGAGAGTCAATGTTGTTCCACTCAGCACTTAGTTTGTTCTTATTGTGGGACTCTGACCAGCCAAAAAAAAACATTGTACCTGGCCCATTTTTATGGCCAGTGAGTGTATAAGTATAATGTGAGGTATCATATTCAATAATTTTTGATCTATTGTTGTATAATATTTGTAAAAAAATATATTGCATGTTAAAAATGAGACTTTGTTTGGTAATTGTTTCTATTGGCACATTTACTACCATATACATGAATAAAATGAAGTCTTCTAATTATAGGTCACAGAAAATCATTTACCATCAGCCAACAAAGCAGAGCAGCTTACTGCCCCAGCTAGACCCCCACCCCCTGTTCAGTCCAAACAAGTAGAGGTCAAATCCCAGGAGGGGAAACCAACACTGGATCAGGTACTAGCTGACCTGAGAGAACTACGCATGGCATTGGAACTGTTCAAAAGTCGACATGAGTGAGTATCACTACCAGATGCAGAAGCATCATAACAGCATTTCAGGCATATTTATAAATCATAATGTGCTGTAATGTGCAATGTTATTCCCAAAACAGTGCAGAGTTAAAAGAACTTAAAGACGAGCTAAGTGAGGAAAAGAGCAAACGGATGAAACTACAGGTGAGTGGGAACATATTTAAATATTACAACTTAGAATGAACATACATTACATACATTTACATACATTATTTTTATTATGTTAATGACTGACATGCCTTAAAAGTTGAGTTCTTGGAAGATTTCCAGAATGAACAGAATTTAAGATGCACTTTTTTCTTTTTTTGTTTGTTTCTGCTTTACTGTCAGAAGTCCACTTAACTTTTGCATTTGAAAAGTGACAGAATGCCTTTCTCTGTATTTTGAAGATATGTGACTTAAGTGTGACTTAAGACAGTATTTAAGGTGGATTGGAACATTCTCAGCCTGAAAAATAAATTTCTGCAAGGTCTGCAAGTGTCTGTATAAGCTTATGCATTTATGGTGGAATGGAACATTAGCTACGGGAAGCTAAGGGTGTGAAAAGCGCTGACTTCCCCTGCACGTGTAGTCTGCTGTTGCTGGTTCCTCATTGTTGTTGTTTTGTGAGCTGGTATATGAAAATATTAGAAGCTTAAATATCAATGAGACAAGATTGTTATGTAACAGTCGGATTTGAGACTTGATTTGGATTTTGGTATTAACTGGTTTAACTGCCCTATTTTGTAAATGCAGGGTTTGTACTTAAAGTAGGAAACAGCAGTGTTTGATGTTCATGATATTAGTTCCACTTACCAAACTCTCCATTGTCAATGTAAATACCTCTTTTTGTTGTTTTTTAAGCTTAAACTGCAATAATAAGCTAATATGTCTTCACTGTCCAGAGAAAAGTGTTGTAGTGTCTTTACAGGAGAGGCTTCAATATACATTTATGTAAAGAGGTTTAATGCACGTGAGTTGGGATTGATTATGAAATGTTTTGCTGTTGTGTTCAAATAATATAGAAAATCAATGAAAATCAACAAAAACGGAGAAACACGTTTTCCTTTGGACGGCAACAATATGTATAAATACACATTCTGTAATAACAAGCAATGTAAAAGGCTGACTGATCCTCATCAAAAGTAGCACTGCACGAGTTCCTCCCACAAAATACTGCACCCTCCAACCTTTACATTTGAGTCAAGATTTAGAGTTGTTTAGACTTACAGCACTTAAAGAATTCAGCTATATTTTAGATACAATCAAAATGTCTGACCAGCCTCTAAAATGATTGATGTTTGCAGGACGAGGTCCAAGTGCTGAAGAGGCAGAAGTAACTATGGAGGACTTGATGTTCGTCTGGACTCTGTCTCTTCGAGAATGTTGTTTTACTATGTGTTACTGCTCCTGCCGGAATACTGAAACAGTTTGAGATACGGCGAAGACACAGCGCACACAGAGTGTGAGAGGACACAGCAGAGACTGACTCGAACACACAGTATCTGGAACTGATCACAGAGGGACCCAGTCCTCAGTGATTAGGACTACAATGTTTTATTTGAATTTGTATTCAGAAGAAAGAGCCCTTGTTTGCAGAAAGATGCAAAACCCCTTTTATAGTAGAGTGTTGGTATGGCTGTTTGATCTTTAGTTATATGATATGTTACCATCTTTTCATTCAGATTGTTGTGTTGCATGTCCTGATGGCTGGAGTTACACTTTTCTTGAAATTGTCTTTCAGTAGATGCATCACCATCTGCTGATTTTCTTATTCTAAAAAACACACATGGCTGTACAGTGACGTGTGGCAGTACTTATGGAAAAGGCACTTGACCTCTCACCCTGAGACTTACTTTCTATACACTATTGAAGGGCACATGACCAGTGTTACTTTTTTATTATATTTCTTTACCAGTTTCACTTCTGACTGTTAATACAGTCTATCAGAATAAGCATTACGGTGTATGTGCTTACACAGAACTGCAGTTCAATCTCAGGATTTATAGCGTGACACTAGGTGAGAATCTCACATTCGTTCATCATATTAAACAAGGTGGTTGTGATGAGTTATAGTTAGAATTAGATATATTACCAGATAATGTGTAGATCAGGAGAACTCCATCTCAGTGATTGCATTGGGTTGATCGGACACTAGAGGGCACTCCTGAGTTAATCCAAAACTGAAAATGAAAATAAAAATACAGTAAAATATTCAAACACTGCCATCATACTTTAATGTGTTTCAGCTCCAGTTATATGCCTTATTTATATTGATGACGTCACTGAGCTCAAACTGCTTTGCTCCACTAGTGAGCTGGCTAGCAGACAGATTAACACTTGGATTCAGCAATGTTCATATTCTATAGCTTAAAAAACAATTGTAAAAAAATATTTATACACCCAAACCGAATAAACATTATATAGTAATTATGTAATGCATTATTTAGCTTTTCCAAGCTCCAGTGCGAACAACAAAAAATAAATGAACATCTTTAGCAATTTAGCAGTTTTATATTTGACTCTCATAACCTCCATCTCTCTGCAGCCATATATTTGGAATTGCATGTAATGGGATGTAAAGGAAGAGGATATGCTCTCTCTGGTATTATGAAAAGTGAATGTGATATGGTTTTACATCTGTGTGGTGTATTTTAACTAGCATTGTGAATAAACAGTTTATCTACCATCATTTTCTCACACATGTTAATTTTTAACTGGGCCAGACTGGGCCTTTAGAATTTAGAGTCAATTAACAGAAGCTGATCTGATCTGAACACAGCTTGACGTTGGCTACAGATGATACATGACTTCCTTATGTTCAATGTGCTGAAAATGATTCCCAGTTTTTTACAGATGCTTGGACCGGGTATGTTATGCACTTTATGGGTCCTGCAAGGGAAATTTGTCTTTTTGCTGCCTAACTATGCTCAATCTGGGAGCAGCACAGTGTTGCCAGCAGAGCAGCACCACCTGAGGCAATGTCACCTGGGGCAGTACCGCCTGAGGCAGTGGGGGGGCTAATTGTCTCGTCCAAGGCCACAACCAGTCAGTCTGATCTGGTTTGGACTACAGTAAAACACTGCTGTGTGGCCTGCTGCCAAGCACACTGGGTAAATGACAACTTCTGCTCTCAGCAGAGAGAAGAAAAAAATCACCAGCCATTCTCTTATCACCACCATTCTGGCTTGGAATGAAACAGATAGTGGAAGATAAATGCTTATGGTTCACTTAAGGTCAGTGGGCGATAAAGGGCCTCACTACTTCCCTGAATTCCTCTATGCTAGATCTTCATTCTGATGCCAGCACAAACTGTAATGGGTCCCTAGAATTAAATTGAGTGGGTGATTGTGTCTAGGCTCCTTATCTATGGTATTGCATCCTCCTACTGGATAACTGTCAGCATACAGCCTCAGTTGTGCCTTTAGGAAGGAACTTTATAACTTTTCTTTAAAGTCTTGGGGATTTAGTTTGTTAATACTTTCTTGAAAAGTACTTTACATTCAAAACGTGTATTTATTTAGTTGTATATGGGTTCATATAATGCCAGTAAAATTAAAAGAACAATCACATTGTTAAAGAAATGATTATGCATGTAAATAATGATATCATAAATATGTAAAGACAAATTATTCCAAATCATTTAGGAGCACTTCTATCAGTCTATTCATTATGACATTTTTCACAGTGTTAACAACAGCTGGCATGTTCATATAAAAAAATGACATAATTTGACAGTAACATTTATATTTTAATTATAATATTTGTGGTATTCACTACTCACCCCTTGTTCACTTTGAGAGAGCATTACTAGAACGTTATTCCAAGCGAGAACAACCTGCGACACGCAGTATGCATAATTTACTATTATCAACTTACTATCCTACTTATGTGCTTCACATTTCCAATGAAGCCAGAAGGATTTGATAAATAGTAGGTATCACGTTAGTACATATAGACATAATTTAATATTATTATCCTAATAATATTAAATTATGTCTATTTGTTCTAACACAAAAAAATCATCATAAAAAACAATCATATCATAAAAAACAATTTTGTATACATTTTCTATGATAAACAAAAAAAACAAAAATATTCAATTCTACTACCACTGTGGTACATTAACAGTTACCATTAATAATTAATATTTGTGTGGTGAGTCAGGAATATCAGCTCATTTTAGTCAAGGTCACTTAAAACTGGTCTGTTGGCACATTCATAAAGATATTTTTAGTGCTTGGTAATATATGTGCGTACCATCCCTTTAAACTGTACTGTGCATTTTAAATATATTGCTATTAATAATCAATGCTATAAAGTGTGCACAAGGCTGAACTTGTAATGCTCCTTGGTTGCATCAAGGGGGGGCCACTTACCAGTCATGTGCATCGTGTGCGTCACCGAGCGAAGGAAAAAGTAACAATGAAATTAATTGCTCTGATGATTCTGTAGAAATAACCTCTTTATGATAAAATGAACAATAGTTATACACTGCTTAAGAACTTCATTCACAGTGTTTAGTCATTTAAAATGTAATTGTTAAACATATATACGTATTATCATTACTTAGTTTATTTTAGTGTCATCTTAGTATTAAGTGTCAACTAACTAGTAGCAATGTGTAAAACAAATGAAGAAATGCTTGATCTAATCAAAATGATATGTTGTATTCTTCTTCTTATTATTATTAATATTATTATTAATATTATTATTATAACCATTTGGACAAAGTAATGGCAATCAACATTTAGTTGGTAAGCAAATAATTATTTCACATGTCCTCTAGAAATGCTGCTCAGTTCTTGATAGGCTTTGTGTCTTTATTGCAAAATACAAAACGTTACACTTTCACTTCAGAACAAAAACAGCAACAAACACTCAGCACAACACACATTAACACAACACTAACGTGTCAGTGTCATTGCTGTGCCAAGAATCATCCACCACCCAAGCGATGGTCAGGGGCAGTTGGAAGCAATATAGGAAAACCATCTGTAGAAAAGGGCATTAAGCGGAAAGAGCTTCAACTGATCCATTGTGATAGGTTGTGATGTGTTTGGCTTGCGCTGAGTTCTAGCTCAAGGACCGCATCTGGAGAACATGTGCTCATTAAAACACACCAGCCTGTGACTAAGCAATAGAGCTATTTTTAGCAACAACAGAAAATCCTTTTCAGTCTCAGGAATGAAACAAATACACAGTCTTTTTAATTGCACTGCACATACGACTGATGCTAATGATACTTCCATTTGCTTTTAGCATGACTTCTCAGTACAATACAATACAATACTATAATCCAACTAACTTACAATACAAGCATGTGCCTTTGCTTTAAAAAGATCCCTTTTTTCGGGCAGACACAGACATTTTCTCCTCCAGAGCTCTGACAGCAGTCCTCAAATTCATTTTCATAACTTTTCAAGGACTGCAATTATTCAACAAGACAAAGTATCAAATCATAACAGTAAAAGCTGAGTCGTTAACTGCAGTTGCTGCCAACGTCTCCTGCCAAAAAATATAGAGCTATTAGCACATTTCTGTCACTCGGCATTGCTGTGTTTCACTGCTGTCTAACAACAGTACAGTGACTAAATGAACTAAATCAGCTTGTATATACCATAAAACCAAGTTTTCTAATGGTCAAACTTAAAAGCAAGAAATTCAGACCTGAAAACCAAAGAAATGTTTTACTTTGCAGGCAAATTAAAATACAGTAATACAGAAAATATGAAAAAGGTTATTCCAACAGAGCAACAAGATACAGTAGCACTCCAGCAAGAGACAGTCATATAAGAAGCAGTTTAAACAAAAGTCTATGAATTGTTCCCCTGTGGAGGAAAGGGAGCAGTTATGGCACAGTGGCACTTTTTCTTGGTTTGGTTTAGCGCTCCAGTATATTTAAAATTAAACAATGTCTAATGTAAGCTTAAACTAGGAGTTCTCATCTATGCTTGTAGGAATGGTGCTCTTCTATAACCCTTTACATTGTGTCATAGACTGATAGACTCCAGACTCTCTATATCGTCCCTGGTGATCCTCTGTCAGGAAGGTGCTATAACTGTTTTCAGTTCCTGCTTTTGTTGGGAGAGTTTAGAAAGTCCTCAGGCTTTTTTTTTTCAGTAAGTGCGTCATTATCCAATTACTGCACTCTACTGGAACCTAAGAGCGTTCATTGGTCCATTCATAATGAAAAATAAGTGTCTGATTTTGGCTTATGTAAAAGGTTTACTTAAGGATTCTCTGAACTTTCTCTGAAAAGTAATTACCGACTCACCACAATCAAACAAAGTGGAGAACAAAAAAATGTTAGTGCCTTGGAGATGTAAATTCGAGGAATATACAAGAAATGATTCATATACTTCTTCATGACTTTGTTATAGAGCACTTTCACGCAAAAAGAAAACTTAAAGCTACAATTAGAACGTTATAAAAAATATCAGGATTTAGATGGAATAGTGGAAAAGTGCAAATGACTGAGCACAGTCTTGGAATCATCTGGGTCATCTGGAAATTACAAACATCAGCTTTTTACAATACAGTCAACCCGATCCTCAATCCTGAATGTAGACTCTCGGAGCCAGACGTGATCTCCAAACAGGTATACACATCTGGGGATCACTCCACCCCCAAACAAGGGTACGGCCCCTCTAAACCTGCCCTATAGTATTTTTAAACATCTGGAATATGTTCCATAACAAGCAAAACTAAATAGCTAGAAATGCTATTAATAGCTGTGCTTTCTTCAAAATATATGTTTGTGAAACACAGTGCAATTTTAGTTTTGTCAGATTGTGAATTGTGAGGCCACATATAACCACTGCTAACCTAATACTTACTTCACATGCAAGTTTTTGGGGGACTTCTCAGTCATGCTAACTTACAATACAGGCATGTGTCTGATGACCGGCTTGTTTTCCATCTGGCAGTGTTGAGAAATGCATGACATCCTCTTCAGTTAGAAGAAAATTTCATGCTTTGGTCCCACCCAAATTTAGTCCTAAATTTTTCTCACGGTTGTTCACAGATTTTCTAATTACTAGATCACGTCTGGCCCCACGAGCCTAGGCTGAATGACCCTGAGGGGGAGTCTGACTCTGTGCTTTTCATATGGCAGTAAAAACAGCAATCCTTTCCACTACGACCCTATTAACATCTGTGCAGTTCTCAATGTAACATATAGCACCAAATCATGCTCCTGTGCAGTGTGCATGCCACAGCTGTACTTGTGGACTAAAGCACTGGAGTTACATTGGTCCAAGGTTAAAGTAAAAAAAAAAAGTGCGCCTTCCAAAGAGGTTGTTTGACATTGAGAGTGCGCCTTCCGTAAAAGGTTTTTTCGGAATTGTCCTTCAAAGTCTTGTGCTACACCACTAGGTATGGCTTCGGACCTCGTCTGATAATACTGAAGGCTAATAGTAATGCACTCTTCCTATGGTGCCGGTCCCCGTGCCTAGTATGTCTGGTTGTCCATTTCTCCAGATCTCCCTGATGATCCTCTCCCTCTCTTCCAGCCTCTGCGCTCGCTCCAGTTCCTCTGCTGACGTGAACACGTTTACGTTTCCGTCCGACGTGCTGTGGTGGTTACTCATGGTGATTTCTGTGGTGCTGGGAGGGATAGGAGCCTCCACAACCCCAGCATCCTCTTCATCCTCTTCCTCCTCTTCGCTGTCTTCATCCTCCTCGTCCTCACTGAAGTCCTTCAGTTGTTTTTTCTCTGGAGTGGAGGGTGCAGTCTTGGTCCGAGGCTTGCACGAGATCCGGATGACCAGCAGGCATAATGTAAGCACCAGACCGAAGCACACACCAATGACAAAATAGAGGCCAAAGCTCTCTGGATTAGCTGAAAGGTAAAATGATATAGAAACAGCTGAGCAGACAGCATCTCTGGACCAGCAGATAGAAACCTGAAACATTTTTTCTAAACTATATATGCCAATTACGTAAAAATGATAGTCTCAGACTACAGATCCTACATATTGAATTTCAATAACTTTTAAGTTATATTTAATTTTATTTAATTTTCAAGACGTATTTATAAGGAGATAAGTTATAAGATCATTTGCATAATAAACAGTGATTTTCCAAACAGAGTTAATAAATTATTAAAGTATGTTTAAAAACCTAAGACTCCAAACAACCATGGCAAGAGAAAAACTAGTTCCACTTTTGCTTTAGATCTGAAAAAGTCCACAGGAGAGTTTCTGTCCATGTTTGCAGAAAACAACTCAACACTACAAGTCTAAAAGAGTGTCAAGAAGCTAGAATCCTTGAATATTTCTTTGAAAAAACAAACTGAAAACGTCTTTTGAAAAGAATGAAAGTTGGACACACTAAAGTCAAACGATGGACACACCAAACACCAAACATTGAGAATAAATTATGTTAAATTAAGTTGTTAAGACTTCTCTGCAAATTAATTCCCATTAATGACCAATATAAGGTTTTATTAGTTTCATCTGGGGTACAAAGTTAGACCTAGCACATTTTAGCTTCATTTAATCTGAAGAGGTAAGTTTTGAAAGCATCTTAGAGCCAGTCGTGTCAGTGCAGTCAGTGCAGCCAGTGTAGACAGAGCAACTAATGCAGTCAGCACAAGCAGAAGAGTCTGCACAGCCAGTGCAGTCAGCATAGTCAGAGTAGCAGGTACAGTCAGAGCGGCAGGTACAGCCAGTGCAGTCAGCATAGTCAGAGTAGCAGGTACAGTCAGAGCGGCAGGTACAGCCAGTGCAGTCAGCATAGTCAGAGTAGCAGGTACAGTCAGAGCAGCAGGTACAGCCAGTGCAGTCAGCATAGTCAGAGCGGCAGGTACAGTCAGAGCGGCAGGTACAGTCAGAGCAGCAGGTACAGCCAGTGCAGTCAGCATAGTCAGAGTAGCAGGTACAGTCAGAGCAGCAGGTACAGCCAGTGCAGTCAGCATAGTCAGAGCGGCAGGTACAGTCAGAGCGGCAGGTACAGTCAGAGCAGCAGGTACAGTCAGAGCGGCAGGTACAGTCAGAGCGGCAGGTACAGTCAGAGCGGCCAAAACTGTCAGTGCAGTCAATGCAGTCTGAGCATTCAGTGCAATACAATCAGTGAAGTCAGCTCAGTCAGTACTGTCAGTGCATTCAATGCAGCAAGTGCAGTCAAAGTTAGGACATTAACAGAAATATCAAGTTTCATAGAGAGAAAGTACATCTTGGGAGAGATAAATAATTAAAAAATAATCCTCTTTTTTGTAGGAGACTTACTTTTGATTTTATTATTATTCTTAATTGTTAACCTTTATTGTTTAAAATGTAATAGTCCTTGTCACTCTCTACAAATTTTAAGTACCAATAGTTATGTATAACAACTCGAATAACCTAAATAGTTTTTGTGTGGTTACATGGCTCCTCTCTACAATGAAAAACCTGTTGTATTTGGTTCTTTAAGGAACCTATTTTAAAGGTTTTCACAATTCTTAGTACAACGTTATTTGGTACTGTTTGGAACTTCGTTTGGAAGGACTGCATGAGCATGTGTTCGTGAAGAACTTTCAGGAATATTGGTGTTTTCCTGCTTATGATTTCATACTTTGGAAGAACATGATTCAAAATCTCTGGTCATAGCAGCTAGTAAAGAAATTCTTAATTACTGATATGACTGTAGCTTTAAAAACACAAACCTTTTATGTGAGCATAAGCAGCAATGCTGTTACTCAAAAGGTCCATCTCTTTCCTTTTCACATCCATCCTGTTTTCACACCTGCTGAGGCAACATAATGATTAGAAAGAAGCATCTTTTGCTGATTTTAACAGTACTTGTGTGATTTGTATAGGTTTTTACAACGTAATCACTGCAGGCACACTGAACATAACAACCAAGCATAAGAAACAAAACTCAAATGAGCTTCCACATTTGAAATACAACTGCACTATTTAACTGTTTATTGGAGCCAAAAGAGCCACATACCATCATAACTTCACCATATGTTTGTGGGTGTGGAAGAGGAGGATTAGCCAGTTGGAGACAAAACTGACTCTGTGTCATTTCTGACGTCTGTCACAATTACACAGAGGCACATGGCAGCCTTTTTTGTGAGGTCATGGGGTCACTTTCGCTAGTTGACGAGGAAGCCCATTTCCTCTCCCTATTTCAGTGAAAAGTGACTGGTATCTGACAGACAAGTGCATGTTTGATAGTGGACGAATGCTTGTTGGCCGGATGAATCTCTATCTTTGTTGGCAATCAGATGGCTCATCCTCTGTGACGTCTGGAGGTATTGTTTGTGTCTATTGTATTTCAATCTATCTATTCAATCTACCCAGACAATGACTTAATATCTATCCTACTGTAAATTCCCCAGGAAGTCTCAAGTTTCCTATTTAAGAGAGCGAAAGAAAAACAACTGCATGGGTGCGTGAGTGGCTGGAGATGGTTTTTTGCTTAATGGAGTCAGCATGTCCTAATTCCTCTCCCAGCTCTTCGAAGGGAATCCTGTTTCCAATCTGAGAACGCCGCTAGGAAGACTGCATCACAGGAAAATGCAACAGCCTCAGGTCATGTGCTCTTTCTGGCAGAGCCTTTGATAGGAGGGATATCAAGGACTCTCCTTGCTGGGCCTTACCAGATTTCCTGTACACCCACCCCCAACACCACTCCCATCCATCAGCGTCACATAGTGCTTCCTGCTGACTTTGGCCTTTCTTACCACACTCAGTATTGTTTTCAACACATGACATCATTGCATTGAGTAGCCAGAGAGGCATTAGTGGGCTTAGTAGAGGCTCCCTCTTTGAAATTATACTACAATATTTAAAGTGGAAAACTGTGTGAAAGGTTCTAAAAACATGTATGATACAAAATTGTTTGATTTAATAATCATTCAGTTTGAAAGAAAAAGAAGTAGAAATATAATAAACCATGGCTTAAAAGCTGCTGATCAGAGAACCCTCTGGGCGTAGTCATAATATGCTGATAATCAACTATGACTGTAATCCCTCAGTCCTAGTCTCCCAGTCTGAAGCACTGAAGCAAAAGCAGCCAGTGAAACACAACTAACAGCGCAAGTCGGAAACTATGAGATGAACAGGCTCTAAACATGCAGGTGGTGTTGTAGGCTCACCAAAAACATTTTCCAGCTTTTATATGATGACATCTTAAAGAAGGTAAGGCTCTTTTTCACTTTTCTGCTGGATGTGCATCCATGGAATGCTGGCGTGGCATTCTATGAATGCACAAATGCACTAATGCATGAAAGAACGAATAGATGGACAAACAGACAAGTGAACGAATGGATAACAGACTAAGAGACAAGACAATCTGATAGGTCAATTATGTTTACAAAGTCAGCTTTTGTGTTGGTCTTTAACTTTCGCTGAGTGAGTCTCTCTGAGAAGTGCAGAGAAACACAAGTTCTGTGTGTGGGAGGAACTACATCATCCTTGTGACTGGTGAGGGTACTGCTCATGTAAGCACTACCAGATTAGGACTGCACCACTACACGAGCCTTTTAGTGTACATTGAAAAGTTATTCACAGCATATACTTTATACACATATATTGAGTAACATGATTAACCTGCTTTAACCCGAGTTAATGAGTCATTGACAACAAAGTAATGATGAAAATGATACATACTTACCATTCAAAAATGAGCCTTCAGAGTACGTACACAATACATTGGTAGCTTTCGTCGAACTTAGCCTTTCACACTGTCTGGATCTGCCCCTCTAGCCTTTGACTGGCTCAGTTCTTTGGCTGGTCAAAGATAAGAGCAAACATGCACACACAGATGTCAAACCACATCACATCTAAATCCAGTGAGACATCTGCAATGCAAACAAATGACAGGCAGTGTGTTGGAGCTGTGGACACAGGAGGTCAGGATAAGGCTGAGTAAACTTTCACTGAGCTCGATCACATTATTTCTCTCCAGGGATATGAATGTAAAATTTAGACTGGATGCCTATTTTAGATTACATAGAAGGATTTAAGTCAACGGAGGCTCATTAAGTACTTTCTAATGCATGGGATTATTAATAGGGATTATTAATTTATTTAAAGCGCTGTAGCTTTGACACAATTAACAGACACGCTTCAAAAACAGTGCCTCTGAACTGCTGCCCAGTTACCAGAAGCTTGGACAGAATCTCAAATCATGGTTCTCTGAAGAATGAACCACAGTGGGAATTGTCTTTCAGGGCCTGCGTGGGAGCTGCCAGGATAAGTTGGTTTAGCAGAGTCCTTTCGCTGCCCTCGGGGGATCTGAATCTTGCTGACTCCTGGCAGGCCCTTTGCTCCAGATCACTGCGTGGAAGACTGAACCAGAGGTGACCACCGTAGCACTTTTTACCATACGTCCAGGACAATGTATGGGGAGGACGTGGGCTCTGATCTGGCTGGAAGTGCCAAATATAAGAGAATATACCCATTTATATTTAATCAGGGTTGATCATATATACCATACATAATATATATGAGGTTTTGTTATATGTATGTATGTCATTGTCTCAGTCAAGTCTTAGTACCAAATGCTTTGTGTACTGCAAGCTTGATTTACTGTGGAAATTATATGAATGTAGGATTGTTAGCGATCTCTTGTCTTTCAGCAGAAACTCCAACCTAACTTCTAACAGTCATTTACCATTCAAACATGTGTCTCTGATTGGATCCCTGACTCATTTTTCCATTATTATAACCAGAAGTTGCTCATTTAGCATTAGTAACTCTATTAATTCAGATAATATTGTATTGGCTAATGCTTGTCAGTGCTTAGGCATCTGTAAATGGAAGATAATGGCGGTTGGAGACTTGTTTAAAGCCTGTATAAACACTCATTAACCTGCTCTGTTGTTTTGTTTGTTTTGTTTTTTCCCTGGGGAGGAAATTATTAACAGACCCCCTGCTGTCTAACCTTCAGCTCCGCAATTCAAGTGAAGTTGTGCATTTTTCTGGACATGACCTCATTTTCTTTTCCACAGCAGATGTTGCCACGAGCTTTGACAAAAACTAGAGGATGTAAGCACATTCTTTTGCTCTGGTGCTAGAGGTTGCCATCGTCTTGTCCACCAGCCTCTTTTAAATTCTAAAAGACGGAGGAGTATATGCTCAATGTCCACTTACTACTGGGGACTCAACTATGGGCAGCTCGTTCATTAGAATAATTGAAGCCTAAATTGTTTTCAACATCTGTTTGGAATTATACATTACATGTACAAGACCATCTTTAAAACATACATATATAAAAATAAATTAATTAACTTTTCAAAACATTCTATTTTAGTGTTGACCAGCGGAGACCAGGGCACTATCACTATTCAATTTCCTGCCAAGACAAACCCCACATGAGACTGGGAAACGGCTGGTCTCTATTTTGGATGCTGGGTTGTTTGCTTTGTGTTGGAGAGGAGGAGCAGCAGGGGAAGTCCAGGGCCTGTCATATCAGGTGATATTTCTGTTCCTGGCCACAATAAGACAAGAAGACCACAATAGCATATCCTTCCACCGGATTTACTTCTATATAGGACTTAAAATAAGCCTAGAGTCCCAAATTTTTCTTTATTCTTCAGACGTTGGAATCCTGGGTTGCTTATTAAGCTGTCTATTCCAAAATGGAAATGAAGTACATGATTTATGATGATTTATGATTTAGCCATAAAAAGTGAGTATGGCCAGTCTTATAAGCAAACCTCCCTCCTGGAAACCACAGGACAGTAGCTTCTCTTCTTCTCAAGCTGGAGCACAAGGGACAAATCATTCATAAGCAATTTGACCACACGACTCTTCAGAAGCATTGCAAAACATAACAATAGTAGACGAGTAGAATTTACTCAGCGAGTCAGGGCTATAATTAAATTTCAGAAAAAGGAGAAAAAAGCTCCTTTTGAGCAGACAGCTGAGAGATGCAAATGAATATGGATATGACTGTTATGTAAAAAGTCACCTTGCAACTACACCACTGCAGGAATTGTTTGACTCATTTGAGGTGTTCCTTGAATAGGATCTGGTAGCTGAAGCATCTTTTAAACCTTAAACTGACTGCCAATTCTACCTTCCTTACTCCACTGCAGGGAGGTCTGACCAGTAGCACCAGCATAAATGTGGTCACCTATAATACATTTGGCAGAACATTTGGTGGAAATGCTGACAGTTCAGAATTTAAGCCAGTATGTAGTCTCTGATGCCTCACACGAGCCAATCAAGATCACCTGAACACCAACAAAGTCCAGAAGCGCTCCAGTCTAAACAAAAGCGTTGGCCTAATGGAAGTTCAAGCTTTTCCCTGAAACCGCGGGTGGAAAGGTTACTTTCCACCCGATAAATTCAGACACATTTCTGGAATGGAGGCACAGGCAGCCTTGCCTGCAAAAGCATTCAGCATCCATGGCAAAGACATTTGCTGTATGACTTTCGTTTGAGCTCTTTTACAGCTCTGGACCTTGTAAGGTCATTTTATAGAGAAAGGTCTTTCTGCCATGCTAATCTTCACTGGAGAGCTCAGATCACGCTGCGCCCAACTCTTGCACTTGTTCCCCTGGTGCGTGCTCTGGCAGTGGCTAGTTTATAAGGGCGATATTTCACTTGGACGCAAGTCAGACATGCGGCTTCCATCAGATCCTTGACCCTACACATGAGGTGGAGCTGACCATGAAACTGCATGCCAGTTAAGCAAGAATACACTAAACTACTACAATCCCGTTCTTTTATATCATCCTTTCTTACAAAAAGCTGTGTATTATTGTCACCTTTTATATTAACGAAATACCCTAAAGTCTAAATACCCTATAGTCTAATCTTATATCATGCATTGGGTTTTTTTGTTTTATGATCAAATAGCCTAAAATACAGTGTGGTTAACACTGTAATAGAAATAAAGCAAAATTATGGGTCCATTCATCACAAAATAAATCTCACAATGGGCCCCCAAAAAATGCAATCCAGTCATTTTTCATCACCTCCTCACTATGAGTTTCAAATGCTGTTTATGATCAATAAAAAAACAGCACTTGTTTATTAATATAGCTTAATCAGAGGTTTTTATCTAGCATAAGTAATTGTACGATAGGTTCTTTTGAAAAATGTAAATATCATATTGCCTCCTTAGTACAGCCTTTTGTCATTGCCTATAACAATGATTACAAATCAATAACTTCACCAACTGACGGCCATTCTGTCATTGTTAGCTTAAAGGAAACTCTGTTTACTGTGTCCGGAGTAAAAAATTGATGCAGACTTCTAGACTAGTCCTGAGCTCTTAAGAAATACATATTAAAAAACAGGTCTATTAAAAACGTCAGTGTAATTTGAATTTAGACGTGACAAAAACCCACCCTACCGTACTTTTCGAAAATCTGAAAGGTGCTGCTATTTAAATGCTGCTTAATGTCCAGCCATCTTCCACTGGGGTGGCGATAGTAGCAGTGTTGTTGTGTAGAGGAGAGTGTAGAGGAGGATAGATGAGATAAAGGCTAAGTTGTGGGGTTAAGGGTTAATATTGCCCAGGTGTGTGCTTGGTGGGAGACAGAGCCCCTGTGCTTTCTGTGTTCATCCTGAGGCGAAACATAATCCCATGAGGCCCATATGCCTAATCACAATGTGCCTCATCATTCAACTCCAATATCTTCTACCCTATGACTGTTCCAGGACAATAATCCCATCCAAACTCATGAGAACACCCACCCACGTCTCCTTCCATGGGGATTGCTAAAGATATCAAGTCATCAGTCACAGTTCTCTACACTATTGAAGTCTTGGATTCCCTTAGAATTCCAGCCCTTTTACAGCCCTATAGAGATTTGTTATCCAAACATGACCTTGAGTGATTTAAGCTTTTTCATCAGCTACATAAATATTTTCTTGTGCACTTTTTATGCAGGACACACGGTGCTAACGGCTACAGCATTAACAAAGTTGCTCTCAAAGGCTGTGCAAGGTAACCTCCAGGTGATCCCTGCTCTCAAGCTCCACAGATAGAGCATGATCTCATCCATAGATTGACCTGAGCCAGTGGGAGCCTGCAGACCCACAGCAACATACTGGATCTATTATGCAGAACTTCATATTACTGTACAATGCAAAAACGTGGTCTGTCTTCCCTACGGGTGGGTTGGAATCATTAACTCCTGTTCTGTTCTGGGAGATATGCACATGCGGTATATAAGAAGATTTTAGCTAGGTACGCACTCATAAAGGCAAGACGGAGCGTAAGGAAGAATGTTTGGGACGTGTCAGAAAGCAGACTCTCCTTTAGCCTCAGAAAAAAACCCTCGAGGGTAGAAGAGGGTCAGGGCCCAAGGTCGCACTAAATCAATCAAATGTTGATAAGGCAGAGTGGAGGAGTGGCTTCTTATCCTCTTTAAAGCAACATGCACGCTGAGAAACAGACAGCTTGGAGTCAAACGAGATTTAGCAGACGTCAACGTCTCTGCTGGTGCCATCTATGGTCTGTCATGCCATTGCAGGAGCTCATTACGTCTGACAATACAAACATCTTGTGTGTGTACATGCCAGCAAGTCGAGTGCTGCTAGCAGACATTTACACAAGCGGTCAAAGACGAAGGATTGACCTCTGCCCCCCCTAAATCCACAGGGAATGTTAACTACCAGCACAGGAGACAGGAGATAAGGTAGGCACAGTGAAAGACACCAGCGTGGGGGTGAGTTTTTTTTTTTAAGGAATAGAGCTGGTTCTAAGTCAGCCATCACAAAACAAAAAGCAGATGTTGCGCTTATCTTGTCGTTCTATCAAGCAATTAATCAGACAAACATAGCGTGTCAAAATAAACATGCTCACTCAATCGGATGAAAAAGCGTCCCATCTGGCTTTGAGTTTTAAAAGACAAAGACCGATGTATGAAAATGTCAATTAAAAAAAAGAAGCACAGGGGAGGGGCTGCTCTAACTTGGCCTGTGCACAGGAAACCCCTATAAGCTACTAAGTATGGGATGCACGTTTCAAAGCATGAAGCCCTCACCTCAGCCCTCTGCATTATATTACCTTACTATAGACCCCTCCAGTGAATAAATTCTAAAAGGCCATGATTTTTTCAAAACTTGAACTTGAATTTAACTGCACTGAGCTAGCCTTGGTAAACATTGATACAAACGCTGATACTTTGCTCTGATTGGTAAGAAGAAAATCACAAAACAAACATATTTCTATTTCTGCCAGTTTTGATGAGGTGCAGTGATACAGTGAATAATTTTATATTCTGCGCCTAGGAGAAGTAATAAAAGCATGAATAAAAATGCTGTAATCAGTGACTCGTCTCAACACTGGATATAGGAAGAACACTGTTTATGTACTGCCGGACCTCTACAGCATGTACTTTAATGAATGCAGAGCAATGTGTAACCAACACTTGCCCATTATGATGCTCTTCCCTAGACAATTTTAGCAAAAGCACGCAACATTCACAATACATTACAGTTAATTCAGGCTACTTTTACATTGGAACATATTAAAAGCCATTATCAGACTAAATCACATGGTTTTTACTCACCACTGAGTGATGTCAAAGTTGTGCTCATTGAACATCATTGAGAAACATTCTGAGGTCCAGATCTGATTCCACTCATATATCCTTCAACTCCAAACAGCAGAGTTTCATCAAACTCCAAGCAGCAACTGTTACTGGATACACTCCCAGATGATCGTACAGTCCACAGTCTTCTCAGCGCTGTACAAGTACCGTACTAAAAGTACCAGATTGTACTTCAAGAGCCCAGGAAAGAGGTGGTGACTTTCTCCAGCGGCTACAGTGTAACAGACCTCTCTGCTTCCAAACCGTGCCTTACAAACAGCAGGAAGCGTTGTCACACAGCCCTCTCAGTGAGGCAGCAAACGGGAGAGGGGAAAAAAAGGAGGAACAGCCTAAAATGGGCAGGGTTTGGGAAGAGGGGGGAAGGAAAGAAGGGAGGGGGGAGTCTTTCCCGTGTTGTTAAGGAAACAGCCAGGAAAAGTCATCCCGAAACCAATTAACTAAGATTTTCCACACTGAATAAAGCATGACAGTACAAGGGAAAGAAATATCCACTCACTGAAGCACTGACTGAAATGGGTGTGTTCTCTTTGAACTGTAATGTTGACTCTAAAATGAAAAGCACAAATGGTTTCTTTGTTTGTGTGTGCTTGAACAGATATTTGCATGAATCAAAATCAGTCAATTACAGCAACAACAAGCGAAAGCTATGAATAACAATTAAAAGCAAGAATAAAGACATTACACTTTAGGTGGAGAACTGAAGATGCTTCTGAAACCAACCAACAATCTTTCTTGAAACTTGAATCAATAGGATTTTCTTTTAGAAAGCAAAGGCAATCTGAAAATTTAAGCCTTTAACTTTAAGATTGGATTCTCAGGCTATAAACCCATTTAATCAGTTAAGATTCTCTATAGTATCCATCTGGCTGGGACATCTACTTTATAAGATCTTCACAATGTAAAAGCACCTTCACAGGCTATTAAGATTATCCAGGACTAATTCTGATTAGATCCATGTTAAGCATCCAGACGGTTCCCATGAAAGCTATTGCTGGTTGGGGGAAAACACCCATGGAGGATGTGTTTGTTGTAGGGCTAAAGGCTTATCATGTTTATATCAAACTTAAATCAAACTTAAATTTAATAGAATGCAATTTTAAGAACACATTAGAATATACAATACATTATCAATGTTGTCTTAACAAGTTTTAAATGAAGATGATGTAACCTGATGGCAAAGAGCTTGTGACCTGCCAGTGGATGAGTTAGACCAATCAGAAGCAACAAGACACCCATCTTTTTACATGTGACAACTCAGACATCACATGTAAAACAGTGAATATTCTGGTCTGCTTGGCCAAAAAGCATGCCTGCAAATTCATTTTTAGAGAGTAATTGCATTTAATTGCAGTGTTGGTCAGAAAAATCCCAATTAGATATTCCCCCCCAATCGCTCAGTCCTAATTTACTGGTGCTAAGAAACATTCCATTAGAAAAAACAAAAAAAAAGTGATGGCAAAATCTGAATGCTTTGGCAAAGTCACATGTATTTCTTGGTTGAAACTTTAAAAAAAGCATGTTAGGGGATTAATAGAACGCTCCAACTCAAACATTCTGAAATTTCCATCAAAACTTTATGTTCCCTGTTCTTCGGTCATACTATCAAAGACAAAAATGTAGAAAGAGCACACTGAATAACTCCAGCTTCCTCCCATTGCTATGAGGGGTGGGCCAGAGGGGAGGAAAGAAGAGCCATGAACTAAAAAAAATAAAAGAAATTGGGAGAAATGCTTCTCTGGATTGCTCAGTTCCCCGTGGCACTGTGGGCTGAATCTACTCAGGGGCTGGCAGATGTCCACCTGTCCCCAAGGCTGATTTACTCTCCCAAAACTAGAGGGGAGCGTGAGGTAAGGGAGAAAGGAGAGAGGCTGGGGGATGCGGGGGGCTGTCAGGCCTGACTTATCTGGACCCGTTCAGCATAAACCCAATGCACCCTTTTAGCGCAACAGAGCATTCCTTTCACTAAGACTCAGCAGCTGAACATGCTGATGAGCGTTCATCACCAGAAAGTGCTTTTTAAAAGGATGGAGATAAAAAGGAGAACGTTCTGTTTGAGGACTGCATATCTGTCTCTGTGAGAAATAGCACTAAAAGATATAATGAGCAGTGGAGGTGATAGAACGCTGAAGACAAGACAGCACTTGTCCGCAACCAAAGGCGAAATGAGGTGATAAAAGTTAACAGGTGTAAATAAGCGTGCAGGGCCCTCAGCTAACACTGGGTAGCATGACGCAACATCAGATAGAGTGCCTCTTTTATAATCTATAATAATACAGAAATAGTCAGACACGTTACTCTCTGTATCCTCGAAGGCTACAGTACATTAATAGAGAGTGCAGCTAAAGCACTTGTGTAGATGCTTTGTGCTTAAACCCATCAGGCGTTCACTGCTTAGAGCAAGCCAGAACACACGCTGCGTGATTGCTTTAATTGGGGGTGGTTTCAAGTATAGCAGTTACTATTTCTCAAGCCCACCACTAATCTGATAATTGACAAGGAAAATTGCATCTGCCAAGCATCAGCTGCCCACTTGACTCAGGAAAGACAGAGTATACTGGGCTCGCATTGAAAGTCGTCTAACACCTTCGGATTAGTAGTCAGAATAAAAATGTCATATGCTCAAGTAAATGCCAGGAGGACATTCTTGGGAGGAATTCATGTTGCTCTATTCAATCAAGAACACATGAGAATTTCAGAACGTAAACACATGCTCTGCAGGGCTCTCATGGCTCACCTCAGCTGACACCGTAATTTCAGCTCTAGCAAGAACGATGTGGGAGTTACAAAGACTTGTGCTCCAACACCTATTAGTATACTGGAGGATTCCTGGCTCTTCAAAGCAACTTATTAAAACCACACGCCTGAAGAATACATCTCCCTGCAGGTACAGCCCAAAACCTCTTACATAAAGAAGAATATGTCTGCCAGCCAGTCTTTCCGTCTCTAGTGAAGCCTCCAAATAGAAGCTTCAAGATGCTTGGTGTGGAACACATGTTCTCAACTATGCAGAACAGTTCTTGACAGAGTAAGTAACATATCGTAGAGTGGCAGTCCTAGTGTAGTTAACTTTGCAGCACATAAATATACTCTACTCACCAGGATCCCTCGCATCTGTTATCATATAAGGAGAATGTACTCCATGCTGATCTTTTCTCTGATGCTGCTGCTTTTTTTGGTGAGTATGGAAAGAGTTCCCGCATGCCTGCTGGCGAGGTTGTAAGGGGAACCCGTGCAAAAGGAGAGGTCTGTTTGGTATTAGATGGGAGGGCTAAGACAGGAAATGGCTCAGGGGGGATTGACGCGGTCCCTCCATGGTCGGCACCACTCCCGGAGCTCCAAGCCTGGACCAGTAAAAGGCCTTCAGTGTTCCTCCCTTCACCAAGGGAGGGGAGGAATGGGGGATGAGGTTTAAACTTGAGCAAGTGTGACGAGAGGATGGGGAGGGGTGGGGGTAAAGGGTAAGGGGTAGTGGGATTACATAAACAGTTCAACACCCTGCCAGGCAAGCATCTTCCAACCTTCTTTGTGGACCAAATGCACTGCCTGAATATTGCAGTTGGAGAAGATGTTAAAGAAACTTACTTTGTGAAAGTCCAAATGTTTGTCAAAGTCTTCACTCTGGTTGAAAAGTAGGACGATTTTACAACAGCATTACCTTTCAACACTCACCAGGTGCTGTGCATCTGGAATCTGAAGCATTGGGCACTGGGACTCTGGGGATAACAAATGGTGCACATGCAATGTCTAGGATCCTCGAAAACCAACTGTTTTTCACAGCATTAGGTGCAGCAGAGCACAAAACAAGCAATCAGGAAGAGATCCTTTAGTCCATTTAGTCCAGAGCTTAAGGAAAACTCTAAACCAACCGAAGCTCTAGATAGGAAATTGCTCCCTTGTGACTTTTTAAATGCCTGTTGTTCTCCCTCAAGATGTTTCAATGAGGCGGCAATCTGGCTAAGAGATAAAAACATATATGACAATGACTTAACAGCATAAAACTTTAGTAGGAGAATTGTGTCGCTGTTAAATATTACATTCACAAGAGAAGGCTTAATGTTAAAAATATTTTTATAAAGTCATTTTGGAAGATTTCTATTTTTAATTCATCATGCATTTTCATACTAAGTAATCAACAATTGAGACAAACAATACATGTGACATTTTTTGTACAGATCATATAAATATGATATGGCACTGTCCAATGCACTGTATTTAAAATGAATGGTTCACTAATCTGTGAATGAAGCACAATTTGGCTTTTTAATATAAACTGTTGTGCAAAATTAAATAGAAAATAAAATCAAAATAAATAAATGGGTGCAATGGTTAACAAACAGTTATTTGTTGGGACTGCTATGTTGGAATAGGTAACAGACAATGTTATATATAAGGATCTTGTGTTGCTGTTTCTCAAGGGCACGTTGCTTGTAATCTATGAGGTTGCAGCTGCAGCCCAGCTAATGCATTTAATGGAGGCTGATGCTAGAAACTCACAAAGCTAAAACAGTAATTAGACCAACAGAAAGAGAACGTCCAAATCCTGTGGGGGATAATTGCAGGCAGTAGCCTTAAACAGTGGCATTTAACCTCACCACCGTCCAGTGCCACAGTTTCAATACATTTAAAATGGTCTTTTAGTGAAATCCAATAAAAAGTCTAAATGCATCAAACCAAAACCCTGTTGTGTTTGTAGAAGGGCACGTAAAACTCAGTAAAACACTTCCTTGCATATTTGTAAAGCCAATCCTTGTTAAAAAATATTTATGACTTTATGGGAAAGTGTATGCCCACACACCATGATTAATATTAATAGAAGGGTTTAAACCTGCTCGGCTCAAAGAAATGAAAGACAAATTGTCTGTTGGCCTCATTGTAGCTACCCACATGACCCTGTTTTCAACCAGCCTGAGATCCTTGTGAGATGCCTAAGGCTAGTGACATGAGGATCTGCACACAGCTTAGCCTCATGAATAGTAGTGAATGAGTTCAAGAAGAGGGGCTGTTGTCTGCCTGCATATTCTGTTTTATTTTGCCCTTTAGAACACATTCAGTACCGCATGAAAAATAGTACATTTGAGACGCAGATGTTTTTTACAACATGGTCGTGCCTGGCCAAATTGCATATTTTGTTGATTTTTAAAGGAAAAATAAGTAAATACAACCTCTGCAGCCATGTATTGTTAAAATGATACTGTCTTTATATTTCATTAACTTAACAAAATCAAAATTGTGGCATGTGCAAAACTTGGGATACCCCTCCTATTAGGCTTTTATTAACTTATAAGGATTGGTTAGACAGGTCAAATGTTGTTATTAGGAATCGTCATGACCATTGCCAGGCTGATGACAATTCCAGAGCATAATCATTTCTCTGATACTTCAAGCCTTGTGCTAAGACCCAACAACAACAATTAGATCTAAGCAGCTGGCTAAAGATCCTCTCCCAGCATGTGATCCGCTGTCTAAAATGTCATTAAGAGACAGTAAAGAGGAACTGCAGGAGACAAGGCAAGATCCTAAAAACCAATCATAAGACTTTTCACATAAACTTTTCATATGCAAAGCAAAACCCCCATATCGTCACTGTTCCAACAAAAACATGTATCTCTATTTTTGTCGCTTTTCATTTTTCTACATCATTTGAACATGACTGCTTCTGTTTACATTGTGTAAAAAATGTCATGGTAAATGAACCAATGGAAATGCTCCAAAAAAGCTTAAAAAAAATTCTGGTTCCTTTGACTTTCATTGAAAGTTGCCATTTTGAAGATACTTGTTTTTTATTGGACAGCAACGATGTGCAAAGGATGTGCAGGAATGTTTAACCTACAAAAGAGTGCTTGTGCAGCCCTGCTTGCACAAACATGACCTGTTTGGAGCAGACGTCAGAAAGAAACCTTACCTGTAACCTCAACAAAGAAGTCAACATATATACGACAACATCAGTAGATAAGCCCTATATGAACAAGAGCAAGCATTTGATATAAAACAATATTCTGCCAGGTGCTAAGCATGGGGGATAGATCTATTATGCTTTGGTGTTATGGGCCAGCCAATGACACAGTAAACACTGTATGAGTAGAGAAAGGAATAGCTTATCAGTAGAATCTAGCAAGTTCTAGCAAATGTCACACTGTCACTTAAGAGTCTGGTTTGACAGCTGGACACAAAAAAATTGATCCAAAACACACATAAAAAAACAACAACAATAAACTATTTCAAGAAACACAAGATTTTGGTCCTTGAAAATCAGTGGGTAAATCATAAACAGCCCAAGAATTTCACAGAAGTGGAAGTGTTCTGCAAGGAACAGTGGGTACAAGTCCTAAAACAAGCACTGGAAGGATCCAACTGGAAAATGTAAGCTGTTTTCCATACCTTTATGGTTAATCCACCACAACATAAATATGTATGATCTATATGTTAATTTTAAATCGTTGGCTGCAGCGGTGATCATACCAAATCAGACTAAATCACTGCCAAGTCAAATATCAATCAATGTCCTTTAGGTCTCTCCTTGTTTGAGCTGTGGAACAACAGAAAGCTTACAACACTCTATGTAATGTCTATTTATAAGAATAAGCCATAGTATAATTCGCCATGGAGTAAAATATTTTGGTTCTTATGGTGTCCAACATCTTACATACCTCTGTTAACACTTGTCTTACCCTATAGAGGCTGGACAGGGTGTTACTGATGAATGCCCTACTGCTTTGTTGTTAGGCACAACGTTGGATTTTTGTTATGTATGTGAATCTCATGCTGACCTGTCTATGACACTATGTTGTATGCCACAGAAGTCGCCCCCTGCCTTCATCTTTGCAATAGCTGGGAGTCACTCTGTCTCTCCCCTCCACTCAGAAGGAAACCCTGGCTGTGCTGTGGTTGTCTTGTAGTGTTCTGAACTGTAATTTGGTTGACACATAAACACACTGGCTTGCCAACAGGAAACCAGTCCAAGCATGTTTAAAAATTCCCAGTTATTCCTGCTCGTTTAAAACAAAGTAAATCTGTTCAATGAAAACAGGTTTTTAACTCTTAGAACTCTTCCCCAAATAAAACTGAATGTCAGACTTAAGCCTTATGTCCAGCCCAGTGCCCTCATTTTGTCAGCATGAACTTTAGCCTTGTGTCCAGCCCAGTGCCACCACTTATCAGCCAAGCACTTTTAGACTAGTTTGTTTGGAACATACTCCCATCTTGCCATGAAGTGTAACGTATAATTTGTTTATGAAAATAAAGGCCAAGAGCCATTTAATACACACTTGTCAAGCTTGTAACACTTCCTGTACCTCATCTCTTTTGCTTTGACAGGGAACTTGTGCCAAATTCCAGTCCACAGCAGAGTCAAGAACTCCCAAACTGGGTAAAACCTCATAGAGCCCAAGAGGATAAGGGTAATACATCTTGGAATGACATGGTGGAGAAATCATATGTTTGCTGCCAATGTTATCAAGAGGAACGCTGGGAATGTTTGACATGTACTTGTAAACGTCCATGCGTCCAGATTATTCTTCCTGACTTACATCCCCATAGCTCAGTGACCACTCCCATGGGACCTGACCCTCTAGTCAGATGGTTCATCTCTCCTCCCTGCTCAACCCCAACCTACTCGCTTGGCTGAGCCGCTTCCTGACTCCTCTGCCTTCCCCAAGGATGTTGGGCCCCACAACATTCACCTCTTTAAAACAGACACTATTTTTCCCAACATTCTATATGCACTATATAAATAAATAGACAAACATACCAGCTGTCTTTCTTTACATACTGAGCTATGGCACATATGGAGGCTAAAGTAGTAGACAGACTGCTCTGTCCTGGTTCTCTGTCCTGACTTTGAGACATGAATAGCCGAACTAAAGGCCCAACTTTAACGACCATGGTTTGCCACAGTGTTCTCTAGAAACTGTTAAAAAGCTGAAATAAAAAGTATCCCTGACTATGAAAGGGTGTGCAGACATGTGTAACAAAGTGGTGTACACTTACAGGAAGCCACATGTTTCTTAGGCTGTAATGGACACATATTTAAAATGTTATTTCTAGCTATCTGTCACTTTTAGGAGCCTTTCTGTTGACAGATCGCCTCCTCTGGGTTTCTTTCCACTAGTGAAAGCACTGAACCATTACAGAATAATCACTGATAAGAACAATGTTTTGGATTTACTACTTATAGATTTAAGTGCTGCTTTTGACACGGCACAGTGTAGAGTGTTATTATTACATCTTGTCATATATGGTGTGTTATAGGAGGGGCTGCTGTGCAAATTTATCTGTCTTGTCTATGAGGCTGGTGGTGAGAGGAGTGGCTGTAAGGTCTATGATTAAAGTAATAACAGGGACACAAGCCAGCTCATGACAGGGAGAGAGATAGGAGCAAAGAGTGCAGCTTTACTGCATCATCGCACTAGGTTAGACCTGCCCTTCCCCCTTGGGGGCAGAGCAAGTTGAGACATAAAGCAGTACACACACACACACACATACTTAGACACACACAGCTGTAAGCACCTGGAACACCTCGGTGTCAGGCTGTTGCACTGGCCTCGCTCATCACGCTGTCACAGGCACTGCCGGCCTTGCCCCCTCCCTGCTGACTCAGACTTCATTAAAACAAACACACTGCTGGAACCGTACCCTGCCCCTTCAGCTGTTAGCTCCAGACCCCTCAATAATGTTGAGGTTGAGGACCCTTGGGTCCCTGTCCTTAATTAAAATTTGAAGCGATGTCTCTGCTTGAGGCCTATTCATAATGTCAGAGGTCCAGAGATAGCTGAAACAGTAACCGGTCCCTGAACTAAAGGGTAAATCTGTGTTCTGCTGAACATCATTTGTACACTTTGTTCTGACGCGGGAGGACAAGACATGTTCACTTGTCACTTTATGTGAGTCCGAGTCGAGTCTGGAGTCTCTAGAGTCAAATCTCTTCTGCAGTCACTGCATCATAGGAAAGTAAAAACCTCAGGATCAACATGGCCGCAAATATCATTAGAAAGCTTTCAGGCTGAAGGACTCAAGTGCTGCATGCTGATTCACTAGGTTTCAATTCAGAGGAAGGTGAACTGAAGTGTATGAAAAACTGTAGCTAGATGTGTTGATCAGTGTTATCTAGTGGGTCCCTGCTAGTAAAACCAACATAGCTTGTCATCAGCAAAACCAGCATGTTGTAGCTAAAACAAGCATCTCCAAAATGGAAACTTCTCAGCAGAAGGTAACAACCTCCTTTACTTTTAATGTAAGTCAATGGAACCAGAATTTAGTCACTTTGAAGCATTTCTATTGGTCCATTCAGAATGAAATTCAAGTCAAGTAATTAACAAAAAATAGACAAAAATGGAAAGACATGTTTTTCTTTGGACTGGGATGAACAGGGAAACAGCATACCCCATCTTAGATTAGCTTTGAATTTAGGCTGTTTTTTCATCAGGGTCGCTGCAAACTTGCCATTTAAAATACACATTATCCACTTGGAGTTGTTCAACCTGAAACATGCAGATAATTGTTAAAAAACATTTAAAATCATGAAAAAAAGAGTTGAACCTTAAAGTTGTTAAAAAGATTGGAACACCCGTGTTGAAAGTTATTAGCTTCCTTTTCCTGCAAGCAATCAATGAGGCAATGAAACTTGCACAGCCCTTAGCTGAGCCAAGCTATGTGGTAAAGGTCACCAGGTCAACTCATTCTTGATGGATGACTAGAGGCTAAGATTTCCGGGGTTCTTTTCACTTCATGTTTATTAAAGAGAGATTTGTTTCAAGATGGCATTAAACCTCGAAGCTTGAATGAGTGAAACATTCAGAACAGAGCTATTCAGTTAACTGTAGGGATGTTGCAATTACTGTTGCTATAGATAAAACTCTGTCGTATGATTATCATTCTAAGGGTGGAGAATCTTCAAAATAGGGAATTTCTTTTTGTGCAGTTGCCTGGCACAACACCAGAGAAAGCACAGTGCCCCAAAGCGTCTGTCCTTAACTTGCCTTCCTCTCTAACTTGCGTGTAAAGACACCCCCGCATATAAGTCTACACTACCATGAGTGCTTGCTCATTAGCTCCCCTCTATCCAGACTATGGTTCCAAGCATGTGTTAACATGTTCAGCAGTGCTTCAACTGTTGCAAGGTTCAAGTATTATCCAGAGCTAATGCACTTTCGGAGACTTTTATGGAGATGTGTTGACGTGTTGATGCTACATCTGAGCTTGGGAGAAAGCCAGTCTTCAGCATGGAAAGGCAAAGGTATGCATTTCTGTAAAAACAGCAAGTGTAAATATACCGACATTCACAGAGACATTTATCAAGTAATGCCTGGAAATGTGTCACTGCTTAGAGACTGTACTGAACTGATGTACTCCAGTAATTTTTTGCATAAACTATTGGGAGCATGAGGGT
Organism: Megaleporinus macrocephalus; assembly: GCA_021613375.1. NCBI lineage: Eukaryota > Metazoa > Chordata > Actinopteri > Characiformes > Anostomidae > Megaleporinus > Megaleporinus macrocephalus. Next base: position 29,393,651 of record CM038705.1, read on the forward strand.
TTTCGTGCTTTAAAAGTCTCATAGTGTCACATTTTTTATAAAAGAACAATATGAAAGAACATCAGAGCTTCTAATTTAACTAATAATAAATATTTATTACTGTATGTAACATTATTTTTAATGTTTATACTTTAAATGTATAAATCTACAGAAATGTTTCCTTACACACAAGAACTCACTGCTGGAATAGTTTGTATATATTACAGACATATGGATACAATAGAACTGCATTCTAAAGCCATTGTCAGTCATCTTATAAGCATTAAATACAAACATACAGAAAAAAAGAAAAAAACTAATCAGCTGTGTTGCATGGAATCTGTTTTGTTTATATCACTGTCGTGGCAAGAACTCAAACATATCACGTTTTTTTGTTGTCACAAAGACGGTCTGAAATATTTTTTTTTTTTTTTCCTCACTGATGGTAGATAGAGGCATATATTCATAAATATACAGCTAGCCCTTTGGATAGATGCCATATACAAATGATTTGGGGTCTCGAAATATCCTTTTAATGCATTTAATGTTCTTAAAAAACATGAAAGCAAATGGTATGAGTATAACAAACCTTTGTAAAGTTTCTATAGATTCAGGGAAGGGTGGCTGGAGTTTACGCAGTTCGATCTTTAACACATAGTGACTGAAACTATGGCACATATGAAATACTTTGTGATATGCCGCAATAAATATGCGTATCTGAAAGGTTGCCCAATTTCTCCAAAGGATTGGTGGAAACCAAAGACTAAAGGATCTTAATTAATATGTGAAAAAGCACATTGCCACTAGAAAAGAGCATTTCCAAAAGAAGAACTGTTCAAACTACTGTTGCCTTTAAAGCATCAGCACTGCTATGGTAAGTGAGCTAACAGCCAACCTGGAGTAGCCAGCCAATATGAGACATCCCATGACAATCCTTCTCGTCAAACTTGCCTAGGTTAACCTTTTCCACTAATTTTAGGTTTTAGATGGCTGCTGTTTGCTCTGTGCTCATGCGCAGGGAAAAGAAGAATTCAAATGAGACAATCACCCAGTTCAGACATCCTGAATTCCATGAGCCTCAGGCTTGAGCCAAAAACAGTCATTGGGATTTTGGGCACGCTGACAAATTGGTGGGATGTGAAGGTTCAGCACTCAGCTTCGGCCACCGGAGGACAGCTGACGACTCATTAAACTCAATGGACTGCAACCAAAAAGCACTAGCAATAAGTTCGCAGGAACAAAAGAGCCAGCGGAATTTGATCAGTCACGCTAGTCAGTGCAGCCTCTTTCGCTCCATGGAGGGAGCCATAAGAACGGTCTCTCCTTACATGCCGCATTCCAGCCGTGCAGCTGTGGCTTGGGAGCAGAGAAACATGCAGGAGTGTGGTTTTGCTCAGGCATCTCATGAGTCCTTATCATCAGCCGTTACACATCAGTGACACTGTACACAGTAACGGCTATCAGCCTATGTGCACAGTAATGATTGTTTATGAGGGGCTTATTTATCCAGGTGTCATGTCACTGCAGGACCATTCAATATGCATATTGCCACTCTCGCATGAAAATCTATTTCTGGCTTTACACAGGCTTTACATCGTGGGAACATTTCCGTGATTAATTGACCAGAAGACAATGGTCCAAAATGACTTTGAATAAAATCTCATTCCATTAGCATTCATTACAATTGGGAACATTTCAGCGTCCTGAGTGATGCAACCATCCAAGCTTCATGGTTGGCAGATTGGGAATTCGCTCCCTGGTGATTCACAACACTTTCTATGTATTACCCATGGTCCACCAAACTTACCCGTGGTATGGAGAAAAGTAGGGATATCTACACCCCTTCAAACAATTTAGAAAGAAAGTACAGAGTGATGTACCTATCATAGCTCTCATATAGCATCCTCAAACACAGCTGGACAGCTCTGCCAGTAAAGCATCTCTTTTCTGATAAGTTTATGGTTTGTTTATGCTTCACCGTGCAGATGTTGATGTCACGTGTTGAGCTTTCCAGCGATGCTGTACGTCAGCAGCAGTTTGTGGCAGGTGTCTGGTGTCATGTGTCATGTGTTAAGCATGTGATACATGTGATGCACAGTCACAGCATGTAGTACCTGTTATAAAAGGATGAGATGTGCTGTAAAATCTCAGGCGTATTACCTACTAAGCTGTATTCAGTTACTACATGGACGACAATGCAAAACACTCTTAATCTTGTTATTTTTAAGTTACAGAGGAGTTTAATACAAGTCTTAATAGACTCTGGTATTTAGAAACCTTTAGTTTTCCTTCACATTCCTTCATGAAACATTGAACAGGGACTCTAAATTAACCTTTTTAAACTCTTTTTTTAAAATAAGAACATTTAACATCATTAATGTTTAAATAACTCCACATAATATCGAGCATATTTAAAACCAAGTAATGTATATTTAATATTAATGCATATTTAAACCAAGAATCTTTTATAATATTTTATATTTACGAATATGAGGGTCATATTAATGATTAGCGTTTCTCCTGGCAGTAAGACTGGTAGCCAGGCAAAAAAGGATATTTTGGCCAGCTGGAAGCCAGACAGAATCCCTCATGCATCACTGATCCTCAAACTCACTGGCCCAAAGCAATCCAGAGCTGTCGTGTTCCCTGCACAACCGGCATATGCACGCCGTTCACCGCTTTTGCTCCACATGCAGAAATGTTGTGTAACAATGGATCGGCACAAGGACTGTTTAGATGTAATAAACTCGATGCCTGAACTTGAAACTTTTATTGTGTAAAGAGTTTTATTTTATTTTTTTATCTAAACACAGTTGTGGCAGAGATTAGGTAACATTAGCTCAGCACACACGCACAGGTAACTTGAAAACTCTGAAAACTCTGAAAACTCTGCTACAGGACAAACAAAAAACGGAGGATTAGAAACGGTTCAAGCATCAAAAACACGGCTGGGCGTGTGGCTGCTTTAGGAGAGGAAGCGTAAACACAGCTGACACTTTGTCACGGAGGGAAATAAAGAGAAAGCTTCCGCCCACCTGCCAAAGCTGTATTGACTCTGGCATCGCTCCAACTATGAATAAAAAAGAAAAAAAAACATCACTGAAAAACCAACTGAGCCTAGCGATACTGCAGAAATGTGGAGTTTACATGTAAAGATATGAACACGTATGACTTGCCAGGTCTGAGTCCACAATCTGGTGTTCTTTTTTTTTAGAAACATCTACACTGATCTTGTGTTGCTAAACTGAACTTCATATACACTCGTTTTCATTGAATTTCCATTTCAGTGTGGGTCCAATTCCTTGCTCATTGAAGCAGCTATGCTGTTGGCGGTTGGTCTTAGTCTCCATATCATTAGTCTTCTCTCTAAGACTAAAAGCATGTATAAGCACAGCAGGTGGTTCTGTCAGGGTTTCTGGCTTTTCTGGGCTCACTCGCCTTCTTCGAATGCTTTACTGCTAACTTGTGCTCAGTGGCAGTGTCTGTGTAGTCAGGTAGGCAGGGGAAAGCTCTAAATGTGCTGTTTATTGCAGAACAGAATCTGTTCTCTGCCTTTAAAGCACTTTTACACCCCCTCTCTTTTTCAGCACCAAAGCCTGAGCAGAAAGAAAAAAAAAACAGTTCAAGGCATCCACCAAGGCACGAAAGCATTTCAACAGATGGGACAGTTAAATTATTATTGTTCTGGCCATCAGCAGGGGGGCGCAGCTTTTTCGAAATAGTGTTTCCATCACCCCCCACCCCAGAAGAGTGTTATGCTAAGTTCTTCTCCTGCTATTTCTACTTCATGTGCTGACAAATAGTTTGTGTATCCACTCCAGCTTATTCATAATTCAAAACTTCATATTTCAAACTGACTGCAACAGCTTCCACTCTTCAGGGCTTTCTGCCTGCCTCGTCCAAATATAACATAGTCAAAAAAACAACTTTGAGCTTTAAGCTGTCCAAGAACGTACCATTTTTGGTAGCTGAATTTAATTAAGGCAGGAAGAGATGGTATCAAGCTAATATTATGGATTTCAAGCAGATCCTTTACTGTTGTTATTTTAGACTTCTTAATTTGAACAGTCTGTGACACTTCCAGAAACACTGTCTGCATAGTTCAAATATATGCAATAACTCAGGATATGGGGTAAAGGTTTGTTTTTTCAGATTTGGCCATATCCCTTTGTAAACACTCAAAAATACACACACACACACACACACACACACACACACACACACACACACACACACTTTCAGATACACACACACTTTCAGATACACACATACTGTAAAATACAATTTAACACATTCAGAATATCACCACTAATTCAAAGGATCATCTGTAATATCCCATTTCACTCCAGTCTTAGTGGTGAAAAGAACTGAAATACCACAGATTTCAGTGTCATATGCAGAAAGAAAGCACACCTTTGTTCCATAGTCAACCTCCAGCTAACTCCAAAGTATTATTCCTCTGGGCAAAGGTGCCTGACTGGCTCTCTGCCCAGTCAAGGTGAATTCATAGAATACAAATGCTGGAATGGAGAGATGCCGTCACGTATTAACACAAGTGAACTGTTAACTTGTGTTTTCTTGTGACAGTTTTACTCTGTCCAATTACGTTTGTTATACGTACATAAAAGGAAGAGTTATAATCAGCTTTGGGGCCAACCCTGGTCCTGGAGTCCTGTATAGTGTAGCTCCAACCACAATGTGCCCCAAACCCCCCCAGTTTCTCAGAAGTCCTAGATTGCCTGAATCAGGTACCTTAGGTATTGTGGGAAGCAGCATGTAAGTTAGAAGTAAACATTACAAAAAAGTAGATCTTCATGAGGAGCAGGGTTGGTGGATTACAGTAAGGTGATTACCTTTTCCATGAAGAAATATCACTCTTTTAATACAATTTCTATCACTGACTAATAATAATTGCTTACTTGTTGTACTTGTATGTCTTTAATAGGGAAAAAGTGCAATGTATTTAAAAGGTACTATTTGTTATTATATACACAGCAGTAGGGGAGAACCGTCGCTCAGCTATTGAAGCATCCAAGATAGCAGTCAGTTAATTAAAACTGTACATGGCACACACTCAACACTGCCTGACTACCAAAGAGCCCAGCGCAGTGAGCCCAGCAGCACACAACACATATTTTCGAAGTAAGAGACACAACTTACAATTCAAAGTTTCCATTACAGCGGCCACATCACTCCTGTGATGCATAACCTCACCAGTAGTGGGACGCTACAGTATTATCTGTGTCTGTCCATGTGTATAATTTGCATTGTGTTGTGTTTCCTGCAAAGGGTTGACTGCATCACAGTGAATGTACAGCAGTGCGGAAGCATCTGATCACACTAATATTGAAAACTGATGGTTAAAGACCTCCATGTTGAAGAAGAGAGTCCCAAATTCTCACCTCAAACAGCACAGATTCCACTGTTTATGATTACATCATGATTGTGAAGGTTGTGGGCGTGTCTGAAATGGTCCACTCATTAACTTGTTACCTGTTCACTACATGCTGCTCAACGTAGAACACTATATAGGGGAGCAGTGAGGGAGACAGTAGAGAGAATTCAGACGGCGAACTTTCCAAAGAAACCGCTATGCATTGTGGGGCGTCAACCTGTAAGTAGTGTACATCGGTTGTCCACTAGTTTTACGGTGCATTGTGGGTAATAATATAGTGAACCATGTAGGGAATCTAGTAATATAGGGAGTTAGTGATGTCTTTTACTTCCTGTATTTGACTGTTTCTCTGATAAGCTATTTTTTGTAAGGCTGATAAAAGCAGGTTTTATGAAGAAGTGTAGAAGTAAAGTAATAAGTAATAAACTTACACTTTCCAGAAGAAACAATAATGTGATTGCATTACATTTTAATTATTAACTAATGGATTATTTTTCCTACAGCAACTATCTCATCATTGGTACTACTATGGCAAAACTGAGTAGAGACAAAAAAGACATGTTAAGATGATGTGAATAACCGTATCCACCCTGGATTTAATGCCGAGCACTGTGGTGCCTCTGGGGTCCTAACATCATCTCAATGGCATTTTGTCAATGACTCAAGCCAGATTTTGATTAAGATGGCCGCAGAGGGACAGCGTGTATGACAGGACACTCTGGTGCTCTCAGGTTAAATAGGGACAAACTTAAACTCTTGTTATGGTTACCGGCACATCATCACAGCAGTTGGACTCTGTTCTGTCCAGTTTCTCAGAATATTTGAGTGATTATTTCATGCCCCCAAAGAACGAGATGTCATTGAACTGGGTGTACGCAACATTTGGCGGAGGATGAGGAAAACATTCAGATCGATCTTATTTTGTGTGATTAAACAACAGAGTCCCGCTAAGAACAGTAGGCGGGAGGGGACAATGAATTATAGACGCTTGCCCATTAATAACGAATTACACATCATCTCTTATGTTTATTTTGCAGATTATCCCCTTCTATGTGTTTACCTTCGTCTGGTGCTTTATGGTCTCTTGTGCAAACCATGTGCAGAACTTCAGGCATCAACAGAAATGATGCGAAATATTAATTCATAGCTACATGACAGGAATGTAGGAATGTCCTCTACAGTTTATTTGATCTAAACATGATGTTAAGTATGAACGATTGTTAATATGGTAATCTATGTAACTGTCTCTGAGTTGTAATTATTAATGTAACATAACTGTTACTGAGAGCTGTTAAGGGACTGATAACACACAAACAGCCATATGCATTCATCTTTTGATATAAAGAGCACAGTGACTGAATCTGATGAGAAAAGAGTAACAGGGTGGTGTTTCCCTGGAATCTTCTATATTTAAAAGTGAGCTGGTTTTAACCCCATGCCCTGCAAGTCTGACCCACAAAGCCAAC